>OW386288.2:144825286-147225286 GCA_936432065.2 Rutpela maculata
ATTATATTTATATTATATTATATTATATTATATTATATTATTATATTATATTATATTATATTATATTATATTATATTATATTATATATATTCATATTATATATATTATATTATATTATATTATATTATATTATATTATATTATATTATATTATATTATATTATATTATATTATATTATATTATATTATATTATATTATTTATGTTATATCATATTATATAAGTACAAAGACTGGCCCGTATAGGCATAACGGGAGCAATGCCATCAATGCCTACCGCAGTCATGGAAGCACTACTTTACCTACCTCCACTACAGTCGTGGACAGCGAGGCACTGCTAGCAGCGTACAGGCTGAAAACAAACGGACATGGGACCATTCCAAGAATAGGATACATACCGAAATATTCCAAGAAATAGGAAAAAATCGACTACAAGATATGCAGCCAGAAATAATCAGCACAAGCCACAAAGATCATCAGTGTATACCCGCTAGGGAAGAGGATGAAACAAGGCAACTACGAAGACATTCAAATGATACTATGGTATACTGATGGATCAAAAACGTCAAAAAGTACTGAAGCAGGTGTTACGGAGGACCAACCAAGGACAGACATTAGTCTGAACTTGGCCAGTACCGCAACGGTGTTCCAAGCAGAAGTCACCTAGAAAAAGAATATAGAAATATGTGCACAAGAAATTATACGGAGGTCATATACTGACAAAAGAATCCGCATCATCATAGACAGCCAAGCAGCTCTCAAAGCTCTGAATGCAGTAGAGATACGTTCCAAAATGGTAAAAAAACAGCTTTGACTCCCTGACGAAACTGGCGGAACACAACAGCATACAACTGGAGTGGACGCGAGGACGCCAGGACAATGAAAAAGCAAATAAGCCGGCTAAAGATGGCGCAAAATAGCCCTGGTGAGGTCCGAACCAATCTAAGGGATATCATATAATACAGCAAGAGGAATGGTAAAGGAACTATTGAGTCAGAGACATAACTTGATTTGCACCGGGGCGCCAGGGATGAGTCACGTATGTTCATCACTGGGGGGGGGCATCCAAAACAAAGACCAACGAATCGCTAAAGCTGAGCAGAAAACAGTTGAGATATGTTCAGTGGGAATCATAACAGGACACTGCACACTGAATAGACACCAAACCAACACAGGTGTGAAGGACAATCCAGAATGCAGGATATGTGGTGAGGATGAGAAAGGTCCGTACCATGTACTATGTGAATGCCCAGCCTTGGTGGCTGGAGACTTTCATACTTCAGGGGACCAATCTTGATCCAGGAAGAAATAGCCAGAGCTCCCATCGACCGTACACTCGCCTTTTGGAGAAACGGGATAACGAGACTATGGAATACAATAAGCTTAGGCTTCAGTACGGCGGGGTTCCGGCACCGCAACCCGTAAGGAAAAAAAAGTTGTTATATTATACATTATTCATCGAAACTTCTCGACAAAAATCATATACAATTTTCTTGGAATGTGGTCCTGCTGCATATGATCGGAGCGGCTAAGCTTTAACCTTTTTCATCAGTTTTTGTATAGAGATAATCAGAAACAGTTGCCGACTGAGTCTTATATTTTCATCTAGACTTTAATTAGGTTTGCAACCTATTTTTTTAAGCAGTACAAAAAATTGTTGGTATTTCATCGTATTGGATTCCCTGTATAAATATTTCATACCTAGATTAAAAAACGACATATTGAAATTTAATCTTTTGATTACATTCGTACAACACATACTCTTAGTGCAAAAAGGACGGGTTACTATTGTTTATCCAACTTCATTTTTACACAAACACTCTACCTAGCATAATACTTTTAGTCGATCTTCAATTTTTCCCTGTCAAAAAATAACACAAGCAAACAATATCTCATCAATAATGTATTGAACGGAGTAGCTGGCCCATTTTTGTTCGATATTCCCAAATGCATGTATAAATAATCCATATACATATATATATTTACAATATAGCGTGGATATTAATCATTTTAGTGGTGGGAACAATATAATGTGTTACATTATATTTCCATTCTTCAAAATAACATGGTTGGCAGCAAATTTATATTATTTGTCAATTTTTAAATATAAATTTACAATATTTCAGCATTATGGCTTTATCGACTGCTAGTTAATGACTCTAATATCGTTTAAAATTTAATAAATAGAATTATGTAAATAGGATTTGTTATATATTACTGATATGTAGCTTTTATGAATTTAAAACAAAACAAATACAGTAATTTATATGGAGACAAATTTTCAAATTAAATCAGCTCATATTTAATATACTTTTTATACAGGGTGTTTTTGAAACATAGGATTTTCAGATATTTTGCAAGATATGTAATTATTCTTAAATTAATGAAGCAATTACGATTAACTAAAAAGTTCTGAAGAATATAATTCATTAAGGGTAGTTTATTTTACCCCTTTCAAATCGAGTCCTGATAAAAAAATATGAATATCCTTCACGAGTGGAAATATTCCTCGAAGTTTGTTTTCCTTGGGAAAACGAAACTGAAGAAAAAATTGAACCGCCTTCAAAAAAGGTTGTTAAAAATTATGAAATAAAATTTCACCGTCGCACACTGGGTCCAAATTTCAAAAAGCTGTCCAAAATTTGTAACACCTACGTACACTAAAATTAATATCTGTAAATTTTTGGACTCGCTGGTTACGAATTCGACGTTAGAATTTACAAAAATAAGATGGTGGATTCAATATGGCGGACTAAAACCTTGAAAAATTTTACAAAATATATGAAATTAAAATTGTTCAATGCGCTTAATCCTCTTAGTTAGAATCTGACCACTTTTTTAAATATAAAATGACTACTTCTTGAGATTCATGTTGTAAGTTTTGACAATTCTAATTGAATGTATTCCCTATTGTCGGTTCGAATTTAAAAAATTATTACGATTTCGTTGCTCGGCAATATTTTAGCAGACAAGAGAACGTGTGGCGTATGTCAGTTACTCTACAAACGTTTAAATTGTAATATCACATGAAATCACGCACTTCTCTATCCAATTTTTATGTATTATTTGATTCAAAGGAGCAAGTAAATACACGTAAAAACGGTGGTTTTGTACATATTTATAGTTATTTTCTATCATTATACGTTTAAGTACATATCGAGTTAGATCCTTTCTTTAAATTCCAGATATTTATTCGATTTGTTCGAGTGCTTGTTGCTATTTGATTTAGAATCTACTATACTATTTTTAACATTTTCTTTGTTTGTTATGAAAACACTTGAATCGATATATTTTACCAGAGTTGATAGAGTTGATAGAGTGATTCAAAACTTTTCTAAGAAACAAACCCATCCCTGGGATGTTAACATTATTACTTCCACATCCAGTGGAAGTTTAGTACTTAACGCAAAAAAAATTAAGCTTACAATGTCATGAAACGTCGAGATTTTAAGTTTAAGCAAAAAAAATTCTGTCTGTTAGTCTGTCCTGTCTTGTCCTTTTTCTTGTACGCATGACTACTCTGGAACCGTTTAAGATATTGACTTGAAATTTGGTACACGTCTGTATTTTAGCGAGATCTGGAACTAGATTATATTTTGATCTTATTCCGTTGAAGGGTTGGGGGGGTAAATTGGGGTAAATAGATAAATCAAGCAAGTAAGAGTTTATACATTTGTTATTTAGTATATAGAAGAGATAAGAGAAGCTAAGGTCTGAAAAAATTTTTTCCATTAGCCCATTACCATCCCCCACCCCATTATTAAAAGGTGGTGAAAAAAATAAAATTGTGATATAGTGTGTGTATAAGAAAAAAGGCCTCAATTTTTTTTTACTTCATCCACCCCCCCAACTATCGCCCACTATACTGTGAAAGGGTAAATATTTTTACATGTTGTAATGTTTGTTATGCAGCATTCACTTAGTCTAGTCACGCTAATATTAATAAAAACAAATCTTTTAAGTACGATTTGTGTAATAAAATATTTAATATGCAGGATAACTTAAAACATTTGTTTATATTTTTTTTTTTCGTTTTGAGGGACCTGGATGGAAAATCTGGACGTGGAAGTAGGGATATCTTGGGAAGCGGTTTTTATATAGCATTGTGAAGAAGGCGTTTTTTGCAAAAAAACAAAATGGCTGATACGATTTAGACCTATGGGTTTTATTCATCATTCGTTTACAAACATTTTGATTTTTAAGTTTGGCCTGATCCGATGAAAAGAAACCGAGATATTAAAAAAAGGAAACAAAAACACGTTTTTCAGAATTAAAACTCAATTTACAAAAAACGCTCACCTCCAAAATTAGACAAAACTTCACTGTGCACATACAGATTGCATTTAAAAAAAAAATGCTCCGTCCCCCCCCCCAATCAGTCTTTGAAAAGAACTTAGTTTTATTCGACTATAAAGGTAGATTACATCAACTTAAGATATGCTTAATTTTTTTCATTACGAGGTTAAGAAAAAAACACTGTGTTGATAAAAAAGATATTTCTGTGCAAATATAAATTTTACCTTTTCCTTAAATAATTAAAAGCGAAACATCATACATACAACATTTTAATGTTTATATGAAAAATTTGACGAGAAAAGTAGATTTTTTTTGTATTTTGAATTGAGATAAGTCGTGTTTTTACCCTTTCTATAAATAAAATATTCTGCAACTAATATTATTAATGGGTAAAACTTCATATTTCTCTTGTCTTTCACGGATTCACAGTTTCACCCAAAAATTCTTCCGAAAATTATATAAAACTGGCTTATTTCCTTTTCCTCTGAAATGCGGAATTATTAATATGTTTAACGATTTGTGGAATCATAACATTATAACCAGACGCTGGAGTTAGCATCATTTAAAAATTAAGGTGTACCTAAGTGCCATAGTACATATTTTGTGGCCGCAACACGTCAGAAAAGACATGGAGATATTTCTTACTTACACGTTAAACACTGAGCGTGCGAATGTTAGGTATTCTCACAACCCCTCGTGTGAATATACGAATATATGACGCTAGTGATACATACAATGTGTGTCCTTAAGAATGTAACACCCTTTTGCCTTTCTTGTTTTTATCTGATTTCAACCAACCACCTGCTATATCCAAATAGATTGAAATAATATTAAACATTTTTTTGCCGCAAAATTTTACTAATAAAAATCGTTCATAATGCGGAAGTTGCGTGATTCTTTTTTTTTTTAATGAAAATCGATAAACAATAAAAAAAATCATAAAAATGTAAAATTTACGATTTTTTGAATATTAATACAGCGAGAAAAAAAAATGTTCTTCGGTGAAAAGTTTGGATAGAAAAGACGGCAGCTATTTCACGCAGCAACTGTGACATTTTCCGATATGATTCCCCAAAAACATCGCCGCGACAATCAGTAAACTTCAAAAAATGTCATTTTTGATTCTGCCGGGCCGAATTTTCGAATTTCGCCATGCAATTTACGATACGGAGTAAATACAACTCTATTTCTTTCCACATTGACATCACACGGCCGTCCAGCTAGTGTATTTCGAAAAATATGAACATTTTAAAATTGCATCTTTTGCGCGATTTTTGACTCCGAAATGCTTGCTTCTTTTTCTCTATCTCCGAAACGATAAGAGCTAGCTCGTAATAAAAATATACCCTAAAACGAGTGAGTTTCATTATGAAATTTTTGGTTGCATCATAATTTTGATATATTTTTTTTTTCGTTTTGGAGATATTTACTGAAATGTCGGAGGCCAGAAATTGGATATTTTTTGCTTAAAACCTAGGTCACTCACTGGGAGTGTCAAGAGTGATCTCAAAGACATCGGACGCGTTTAAGTTCGGTGCCAGTAATCGGGCATAAATCCCGATTAAAAGCCGGCACAATAGGACGAAACTATGCTGATGTGATAAGTGAAAAATTATTCGCAAAGTGATATATAAAATAACATTACAACAGTTAAGTTATATAGCTAATATTTAATTAATATGGGTGATTAGAATATCTCAGTGCAATACAAGTGAAAAGTGGAGAATAACCCGAGAGCCTCTAGGAAACCATAAATCAATCAACACTAAGGCTAAAAATAAGTCTACACTATACCGCTTTATACCACTTTACTTAAATTTATATATATATATATATATGCTTTAAATGCTTGATAGTTTCTAGACAATAAATTAAAATAAGGACACTAAATATTTTTCTTTCAGCAAAAATATACAAACCAAACTATTACAAAAATACAAATAATAATTAATAGCCAAAACCGAATTTCTTTCAGCCAATCAAGAGAATTACGCAGGATATAATAATGGTGATAATATAAACCCGAAATAATCAGTAATGCATCGCTGTTAAAGTGTGATTATACAGATTTCCTGTGTGAACCTTCAAGTGTGTGTTCTCATAATTACTAAAAATATTCAAACAAATTTAATTAAAATTGAACAAGTAATGATCAGTAGCGCACTACTCTAAAGTATACCTTTCAGGTAAGATTCTCATAATTGCTAAAAATATTCAAACGAGTTTAATTTGGATTAGATCAGAAATATTCAATGGGGCACTGTCGGTGTGTAGCGTCCAGACTGAATTCTTATGGCACCTCAATGTATAATATACATGATACAGGTTTCTCTCAGGAAAATGGTTTCCAAGAAAGTATGCACAGAAAAGAGCAATCTTGATACCTAGAGCAGCGGAAACTCAACTCAATAAATAGATCATATTCTGGTAGGCAAGGAGATGACTTATAGTATTATGTCACCAATGGATACCCATAAAAGCTTGAAAAAGTTAAATACAAAGTGACAACGTATAGAAGTTATATTTAAGTTTGTATAAGTGAATATGTTTGTAAAATAATTGATACCTCGGAATATTTTCAGCTTGATGAGAAATATTAGTTAGTGTTTAATTAGGTACACAAACCAAAACTTTCCACAGTGCTTCCCTCTAACTCAGTAAATCATAACATCTACATAGTGCAGTGAAATCGTGTACCTGGAGACTTTAATGCACATATACTACACACATGGTCTAACGAAAATGGAATTGCGCTGTAAAACCTAGCACACATGTTTGACTTAACAATAAGAAATACATGGAGTAAAAGACAAACATGCATTGACACCTGAAGTAATGGAGGCTCAATCACACAAATAGACCATATTCTGGTAAACAGAGAGATAAGGGAAAGGATCAAGAAGGTTAAAGCAAAAAGGATAGCAGAAAACCTACTGAAGAAAACGCTAACACTGAACAGCACCAAACTAAAAATTGTGAGACCATGTTACACGTGAAAAACAACAATCGAGAAGATCATAAACAAACTGGGAAAGAAAAGCGAGGGAAAAAGTGAAAAAACCATGCGTCATGTGGCTCTCGCTGCTGACAACAAGCATGACTCAAATCCAACCCAGCATCGGAAATCGAGGAATCAGAAGACTCAGAAAAAGAAGATTTATAGAGGAGCATAAACAGTAATAAACACTCCATATTAAGACACAACACATATTTCACACGAATATTCAGAAGAGGCAGATACCCAGAACCAAAAGCATAAAAAAGGGAGCTTAAACGCTCCCTCACACAATGCGGTAACGCATCTCACAAATACCTACACCTCCCATCCCATATTCCCTTACCATGCGCCATGTGGCACTCGCCGCTGGCAACAAGCATGACCTTAGTCCAACCCAGCGTGGACGTAGCAGGCCCAGCTGTATAACTCTGGGAGTGGCAGCAATGCCTACCGCACGCTGGTAAATCAATCAATCAAAAAAAACCTAGGTCACTCGCTGACTAGTAAGCAAAGAAACTACTCTAACAAATTTAAATAGAATTAAATTTTCTAAAACCCATTTTTTATGTTTTGTTCTACGCCAAAAACGAGGGAAATAGTAGAGGCGGAAGTGGGGACCTTTTTTATTTTTGGTGAACTATCGCCATTTTGTCACCGTAATTAATCGATAATTAGCTGCTGAAAGCGATCTCAAATACGATGTCAACTTAATATCATGTATTACCTAATCGCTTTATTAATCTCGGCTCTTCGAAACGAACGTTTCTGGAAAAAATGATTTTTTAAAGATTCACATGGATTTTCTAGGAAAACGTGAAATTTCTTCCATTTTCTCTAATATCTCGATAATTATCAGTTTTATCGAACAATTTTTAGACACCAATATTAAAGAGAATCGATTCAGCTTTCCAACACAATTATTTTTTCTCTTGCATAAAAAATAACAAAGCTATAACTGACAGAATGGACGTCCTTATTCGATTAATAAATAATATTCTTTCACGCTATCACTATGCCGGCGCTAACGGCTGACGTCATTGGCGCCAAGAAACCGTTTGCAGTCACGTGGTTGTGTTTACAAATTACGGCACAATCTAAATATTTATTTTAAGGAAAATTAATTTTATTTTGGATTCCTTTTGTTATAATCGTTTTCTGCGAAATAATGGAAATTACGAACAAATCACTTTTCAAGCTTTTCAAAATTTCATGCATCTTCCACTGTTCCAATGTTTAAATCCAAAGTTTGAATAAATTTAAAAAAATATAGTTTTGTTCACAAAACTTTCTAAGTTCATATCATTTGATGAAATTTCAGTTGTCAATTAAATTTTTCGCAATTTTTAATAAAACATTAATAATTTGAAGCACGCTTTTCAAAACGTGAAAACCCATTAAAATTATTTTCGACCTTGGAAGTTTTTTTTAACCAAAATTACAATATTTTCTTTTGGTCAAACTGTTAATTCAATCTTCTCCAAATTCTTAACAATTTTTATTAGTAAAATTTTACGATGAAAAAATGACTATGACTTTGATTTTTCCATTTATTTTGGTATAGCAGGAATCTTTACAATTGAAGAGAGTAATTTTCTTTTTGGCTCTAAGTAGACAATATGCGTACAGTAGAGGAAAATTTGGTCAAATCGTATAAAAACAAAAAAGATTATCTCTATCACTCTTAAGTGAAACACACTCTAGGTATGTATAGGTATCGCCATGCTCTTATCCTTTCCGAATACAGCGTACTTTCTTCAGAGATTAAGCAAAGTTATTTAGAAAAATTCCGCTGCCTAAGGAATCGCTACTTCAATATCCAGATTTTCTATCCCAGTCTTTTCCTTCATATTCCTGCATATTCAAAATTCATTAAATATCGCAATTGTTGTGTGTTAGTTACTATTGATATATGTCAATAGTCACCGTAACAATCAAAGTTTGACAAGTTACAAAAGTTCTTGCGAGTTTCTAAATAGCCATTTATGTAACCAGTTACGAAAGACTTTTGTGTAAAGGGTAGATGTTTGCGGGACGAGCGAAGCGAGATCCCACAAAATAACACGAGTTACATAAAATTGTCTGTAGGAACATGTTACATACAAGATTTTTTCTAATTTTAAACATCTAAAAACCCTTTAATTAAGTTTTTAATTTACTTAATTAACTATCTAATCTATTAATCTATTTAATCTAATCTAATCTAATCTGATTAATCTATCTAATAATCTACTTAATTTTTACGGTCTTTAAATACAGAAATAGGTGTATTTAAAGACCATAAAAATTAAGTAGTCTTTTTCATAGGTACCTTTGCTGCTATTATTACACATTGTAATTACTTCAACATTTTTTTACCTTTACTATACTATACTTAAAAATACTTACTTGCCATAAAGCAATGGCAGAGGATAGGAAAAAAACCTTGCACGTGTTCGCAAATGTTTCGAATCCGAAATACAGTGTATAAACATGCTGAAAAAATCTGTCTCTAGAATATCTCAGAAAACCTTATAAGCAGAAAACTGAAATTTTGCTCAAAGAGTATTTAGGTAAAAGTTGTAGTGATTTGGCCAACGTCACGGTATAATCTATTTTTACCAATTTATTATTCATAAACCTTTATAAATATAAAACATATAATTACATATTTTAGCGTTATGGAATCAGAAGTGTAATATCGATCAAGTGTAAAAATATATAAGCAGTTAAGCCGTATTTAACTCCTAACGATTACTGGTTCTATTATGTGTCGGTTAATATAATGAAGTTTAACAAATTAAACCGCATATATGAAAATTCGCACCCTGAAGCAACACATACCCAATATTTTCGAAAAAATTAGACATTATTATTTTATGTATTTAGTTGAGAATATAATTCACAGGTCATGTGTTTTCAAAAATATTGAAAAGAATTATCTAGGACCGTAGTATGTCATTCAGAGTAAAGATAAAATGTTTACATCAACATGGATTTGCAGAAAAAAATATAAAATAAATAATATAAAATAATCGATTTCTCAAAAACTTTCGATTATGTGAATAAAAATGTACTATCCAAAAAAATAGAAACCAATGACATACAAGGTATACAAGGATGTTTTCTATGTTGCATTAACTTCTATACGGAAAATCGAAAATTAATAGTAAAGTGTAATGAATTTCAATCGGATATTCACCTTGCGGAACACACAGTTCTTCTATAATTTTTCATTTACGATAACAACTTATCAAATTATATTCAACATGGCGATGCCACGATATATGCAGATGAGACCACTGTTTTGATATCAGCTGTCAGGCAAGAGGAACTTATCATAAAATTTGTGTTATTTTGAACTTTTAACTTTAGAACAGCGTTAATTTTCTAGAGATAATGTATCTTTTACAATATCAACAAAATTACTTAGGACTTAAATAGACAGTGGACTAACATTGAAGTTACTCATGGGTAACATTTCTAAATTGCTTAATAAAGCCAACTTCACACCTTTATTTTTTTTAAACAGCATTCATGAGAGAAATGGAATCCTCATTTGGAAAAAGAAAAAGATAACTTTTAATAAGAAATGCATGTTATTATGGTGATGAATTTCTAAATAATAGAAATTTGTTTTTTCGTTTATTATCTTTCCATAGAACCAGTTGTTTGTTTGTAAGCGAAGTATGCTTTGACAGTCTTTATATGCAATGTTTTTCCAGTTTTACATGAGTTTATTTTCTTTAGGCTTATTTACAAGTTTTATATTAATTCAGTGTATAACCATTGTTAAGTATTTTATTATAATTTTCAATAATATAACGAGACGTAAATTAATTACATATAGTTTTAATTTTATGCATTAATAAAATAAATATTACTTTCTTATTTATACGCAAAATTGGTAAATAATTGTTGTGCTCTATTAGTTTACCCTTCACCATAGAAAAAAATTGCCCAGTAACTAGGTTTAATTTTCGGAAAAACAAAATAAGTTGGGTTTTTATAAAGCGGTATTTCGATGTCTTAAAGAACGCGTCAAAGGTGCCGGTATCGTAAGTTATTTGAGGTCAAAGATCACGAAAATCACTTTCTCGCGAATATCTGGCGTTTTTTTTTTTTCGAAGACACGGTCTGCCCATCGCTGGAATGGGTCTGCATGTCAGACTCTAACTGACTAAAGCCCCTTCTCCTGGGGCTCGTCTGTAAAAAATATTTCGAGGATACTGCAGCCTCCTGGGCTTATTGTGCTTTCTCTGTCTTAGTTTACCATGTCCATTTTAATATTCCTGTCTAACTGACAAGGTGATATAAGTCTGAAAATGGGCGAGTTTCGATGGTTTCTGGGTCTGTTTGTGTTTGCCAGTAGAATATATCGCTTCCTATTGGGCGTAGATTAATCGAGGTAATTATAAAAATTGTAAACCTTAAAATTATCTACAAAAAAATATTTCATACATTTTTCACATATAACCAATCCCTTCCATGATATGAAGCAAATAATGTTTAAAATGTTTACAATGCATTCATTTCCTCACCACCTTCGAGAGAGAATGCTAGGTGCGTTTCTTTACATGTTTTCCTTGGTAGACCTAATCTACGTTATACATAGTGAAATGAAGTTACAATTTTTCTTCGCCATCTTATTCTTGGACTTTTTGCTGTTCGTCATTGTCTTACTCAAGTTCTTTGTAATATTTGGCATCGTCTCCATTGTCAGTCATATGAGATGATAAAATATCAATAGGATTGAATTCACATTCGGTATCATAATCAGATGAACCAGCAGAAGTTGAGTCGGAAGCGGCATTAGGGCATTAGTGATCATGGCAATAACTACAAACTACAGAGCATGTTAATCCTATTTTTCTGTATTCACAATTTGCACCAGCCCTTCATAAAATTGCAAAAAATTGTATTCAGAAGTACATCCGACGCTGGTGGTAATAATGTTGCGATTGGCTCCAAAAAGTCGTTATTTAACACCCACCCCCACTGCTCAGGGTCTACGACCTCTCCGAATCAAGTTTGTACCTGGTAACGTACACGGTATATTTGTTGTTGGGTGGGTACAGCTGTGGGTGATGGCAATTTCAGCGGTGTATTGAGTCTTGTTGATTTAGCCAACCTTAAAAGAATTTGTTTCTTTTTTACTAGCAAAGCTCTGAGAAAATACCTCCTCCTATAATCTTTACGACGGTCAATATGTACTCTCACATAATTCACATTTATTAAATATTCTGGGTCCGACAGCTCTATTAACACTTGCATGTCTTAAACTTTGTAAGCCGCACTCAACAGTCACTGTAACAATGCCCAAAGGCGGTGTACTAGAAGTAAAACTGATATCGGCCACTGAAAATATCTATATAATTATATTACACTGAAAATATAATTCAGGTGTCACATGGTACATTTTTGATTAATTTTATTGGTTAAAATACAAAAACAAAAGACCATAATAGGCTATCAAATCGGTGATAATTATTTTATCACCGCATATTGACTGTCACTTGCTTTTAATGAATAAAATAGTTTACTGTCAAAGTGACAGAAAGTTTCAATAGACGCGTCGAAATCAGAAAATAGTACTCTTAAGCATAAAAATGTTTCAACCAGTAGATCACCGTCGAAGGGAAGATGCTAGCGAGGAAGAGATACGAAAGTTAATTGAGAAAAAAACACCAAAAAATACCAAAATTAATAAAGAATCTCAGTGGAACCAGTTCATGGAATTTTGCGCTTCGAGGAGAATCAAAATAGTGCAAGAGACTATGATTCCAGAAATTGCATTAATATTAAGAAATTATGCTTGCAACATGAGAAGAAAAGACGGCCAAGAATATAAAGAATGTCTTGTCAAAACATTATGGAACTCCGCGGCAAAGATTATACAAGAAAAATTCTTCACTGAATATAATATCAAGTTCACTCCACTTACTGACATGGAATTTAAAGAAGCAAGGGTAACTCGCGATTCTAAAAGAAAGCAACTGCAGGAAATACAAGAAAAAAGAAAGGTTAGTGCTGTTGCTTTTACGCTAGAAGAATGTAAAAAATTGCAAAAAATCTTGGACGAGAATACGCCTGAAGGGCTTCAAAAAAAGTTCTTTAACATTGTCGCTGAAGAATTTTCATGGCGTGGTAACGAAGCTGCGTCTATATCCATTTATCACTTCAAGAAAGAAACTGACAATTCTGGAAACTTAACTATTCGAATTGAATAAAATCCAGTACTTAACACAATGAACCAAGGAGGGGACAAAACTTGTTGTGATAGCAAATGGTTAATACCTAATACAGTAGATTCTGATGTGTGTCCAGTTCGATTATTTCTAAATACTAATGGTGAAACGATCAGATAACGTAACGACCGATAGATTTTTCCTGACACCAAATAGAAATTGGAGATTAGGAAGTACTACAGCATGGTATAAAAGCCTTCCCGCAGGTGTTAATACCATCTCCAAATAGACAAAGGAAACCGCTCAAAAAGTGGGAATTGATACCACCAACAAAAAAGTGACAAATCACTCTTATAGATCAACAGCTGGCGAACGCAGATATACCAGTGCAACAAGTCATGAAGATAACTGGTCACAATAACTCAAAGTCCTTAAAGTCTTATTTACAAATGCAATCCCCACGACATTCTGAAACAGTAAATAAGATGAGAGGGATTGAAACATCTAATAGTGTTTCAGTTTCCCATACCGAATGCGATAATCCACAAGTTGTATATCAACACTGTACATTTAACGTTCAAAATATGTACTGTAATAAATAAATAAATAAATAATTATTGTACTGATGTATATCAAAGCTGTACATTTAACGTTGAAAATATATATTGTAATGAATAAATAAATAATTATTGTATTGATTGTAATATTTACTGTCAAACTGACAGATCGTTTAAAATTTTTGACTTTTTAAAAAATTTATTTCCTGTAACGTTCATTGTATTCTCTCACCAAATATAACACATGTTATGATTAATAATCGGAGATACCACTCGTTAAAACCTATAGAAAATTGAACTCGTGCTTCGCACTCGGTCAATTTTCATCGGTTTTACCTCGGGCTATCACCGATGATAATCACAACACTAGTTATATTATCCCCGAAAATAAAACATCTAATTTCGTGGGAGAAATAGTGTTAAACTAAACACATCGACTCTGCGCCTTATTAGGTTTAGTTGATTGTGTGAGTCGGACGAAAACCCGATTATTATTTGATGCAACCAGATTAGTTCTCCCCCCCCTATTTTTGAGGATGCTGAACACCGTGGTGATGGTAGAATTTCTCGTAGAGATGATCCACTCCCGCAAACGACCAAAAACCACCCCCAAACGGGGTCAAACATTATTATAATTGTTTGAGAGACTCTTACTTGGTGATCTCCCATTTTCGAGGATGCTGAACACCGTGGTGATGGTGGAATTCCTCCCCGGGGTAACCCACCCCCGTAAATCGCCAATAGCAAGCGTCCAAAGTGGTGAGAGTGCATTCTCAGTATACCCCCGGGCATACATTTGTTTATTTATTTTTTATTTTAAATTTATTTTTTACGTTCTTTGAACCCATGCAGTTACCCTAATTATGAAAATGCGAAGAAGGATTTTTTTTTTACATTGAGGTGTCAAGCACTTGATTCGTGGTCCTCTCCGTGTTTGGCATGCTCGAAAATGGGAGGGAAACCTTTTTGTCTAGTGGTATGATGAGAGCGCTCTCTCACCCCTTTGGAGGGTGGTTATTGGCCGTTGAGGTGGGCGGGTGTCAGGCACGCGTCCCAGGCTCCTCCCCATAATTGAAATGCTCGAAAACGGGGGATCAATAAGGTAGATTCCGTGAAACATTATCAATACGCGTTTGACCACTTTGGGGGGGTGATTTTTGGCCATTTGTGGGAGTGGGTCACCCCAACGAGAAATTCTGCCAACACCACAGTGTTCAGCATTCTCGAAAACGGGAGGGAGAACTACGACAATAGTCAGGTTTTTCAGGCTTTGTCCGACTCACACAATCCACTAGCTGTCATCAGCAGTGTTCATTGTTTATCTTATGACTTATGACAGCACGTAAAAGCACGGGTGCTTTTTTATGGTCTCATTTATATTAACGTCTTGACGGGGTTTAGATATAGTTATTCCACGACTGAACAACAACACGCACACATAGACAATAACACAACAATCATTCCCTGCGATGTTTTCATCTGCCGCAACTGAGACTCGATTTCAGGAGAGGAGACCGACTAGCCGTGTTGCTTCTCACACAGTCGTGGTCTAGCCCACTGCTACCGCCTCGAAAACACGTGAAAAATATCACTAAATGTCCATACTGTAGCCAGGATTCGAACCCGGGACTCCGTGGTTGCAAGCCTAACATCATAAGCATTGTGTTACTGAATCAGCCGATTTTTCTGTAAACTACTCCCCTCTTCATTTACGCACTGACGATGTATGCGCCTTGCTCAGGAGTTCAGCAGTGCGTTATTCTCTAATCTGGTGGTAGTACTTGAAAAATGTATACAATCTTTTTTGTAGAGAATAGAGAGATTTATAATTTTTATAATAACCTCTATTGACGCCCGATCAACAGGAAGCGCCACATTCGCGAGAAATGGATTTTCATGACCTTTCACCCCAAATAACTTGCGACGCTGGCGCTGGCATGATATCGATTGCAACTTTTCACACGTTTTTTAAAATGTCGAGCTATAGATAAAATCCATCTATTTTTTTTATTTGCCAGATTGGCCATTTTATGGATAAAGTTACTGGGCTAAGTATTTTAATTTGTTCCTTCTTAACTCGACTTCTTATCTGTTCGGCCTAACCTATGATTACAATTTTACAATCTTGTATCATGCGTCGATTTTAATAACTTAATTACAAAATTTTCAACTACATAACACTGAAGAAATTAACTTAATAGCAATAATTTCTGTGTTAACAATCAACTATTATTTCCTGTATAAATTATGGTAACAATATTCCCATTCAAATATTTTTTTCTGTTGCAGGGGTATACTACTGCAGGGGAAACAACATTTGGACGAAGCCATTTTAAGCTACCAGCGAGCTATTCATTTTCGGCCATCATTAGCACGTAAGTTAACAATAAGCCGAGTCTTTGACTGCTGAGCCAATACATCATTTTATATTTAGGCTAATGATGCTTCATTTTCACAATATTCGAGGCGCAAATCGATTTCTAATGACACATGGAGTTATAAGTTATATTTTTCATAGTCTTTTTTCATCGTACTTTTATTCGACGGGAAGGAAGTGAGTTGTAAACAAAATAAAAATTCAACGGAGCTTCTACGAATCGTAAACAAATAGAAGATGATACTGTGTTGGGTTGTAAAATTAACCCACTCTAGACCAGCCGCGAAACACGAGTTTGTAGCTGAAGTCAAATTTTTCGTATTAAGTTAATTTTTACTTCCACATCCAGTGGAAGTATAGTAACGACAAAAAAATTTTAAAAAATTTTTATTGTTCAAATAGGCTTAGAATGTTGTGAAACATCGAGATTTTAAGTTTGAGCGAAAAAAAAATTTCTGTCTGTCGGTCTGTCGGTCTGTAACTTTTTTTTGTGCGCACGTTTACTCTGGAACCGTTTGAGATATTGACTTGAAATTTAGTACACGTATGTACTTTAACGAGATCTGGAACTAGATTATATTTTCATCTAGTTCCGTCGAAGGGTTGGGGGTAAATTGGGGTAAATTTGGGGTAAATAGGTCAATCAAGCAGATAAGAGTCCATAAAATTGGTATTTAGTATATACAAGAGAAGCTAAGGTCTCAAAAAAATGTTTGGCATTAGCCACCCCATTACCGCCCTAATCCCCTGATTAAAGGGGATGAAAAAAAATTGTGATTTAGTGTTTGTACAGGAACCAGAAACCTCAAAATATTTTTTTACTTCATCCACCCCCCACTATCACCCCACTATCACCACTCCCCACCCCACTACCGATGTGGGTATCGTTTTATGGGTTTTTGGGGTAGAGGATTTCAAATATTATATTATTAAAGTTCCATAAACAATTATTTTCACATACAAAGTTTTTTCGTTGTGAGTGACTTGGATAGAGAATCTGGATGTGGAAGTAGTGATTCCTTGGGCAGCGGTTTTTTAGAATGTGTTTAACCTTCCACTGGTGGCGCCTTTTCCAAGGACATCACATGTGGCGGTGGGTCTGTCAGACCAGGGCCTTTTTTTTTATTAATAAATGGACTTTTAATCTATATAGTAGAAAAAATGTGTAATATATCAATCTAAATTGGGAAATTGTATTAGGAGTAATGTTGATAAAATTTAACGCCTGTAAATAAAAAAACAAATTTATTTATTCAAATAAGAGCTTTCCTCAATTTATCACGTTAATAAAAACAAATTATCAAAATGAAAATAACTATGAATATAAATATGTGGAAAAACTGTCACATAATCAGTCTCAATGATTTTCGTGAGTTTCCAGACACATGGAGCACGAAAATTGTGAATGGGATAAACTTATAAATTTTTTACATTTTTGACATTGTTTTTTCCATATGGTTGTTCCATTTTTCGCAATGAAGGATGGAACCCGTGTAATTTTTGACGGGGTACAATTCTCAATTCTTCAATGTCATCTTCCTCATCTCCTTTTTGTTCCGTTTCACTATCATCAGGATCGCGGTTTTCAATAAAATCGTCTTTCGAAATTAATTCGTCCTCTTCGTCATCGGGTTCCTGCGCATTTTCGATTTCCTCCCAAAGCCGACCTAATCGTGCTTATTCTTCTTCGTAACTCGTACCTACCAAAATTGTCCGTAAACCACAAATTATAAAGAAATAACTTTAAAAATGTACTTACCGGATTAAATAAACATAACACTTAAATTGTCGCCTTTTTGGTGGCGCTGGGTCTTACAGACTTTTTTCGCCATATTTTTAAAACAGCAACACCTACACTTACGTTATTTGCTGTCCATAAACCTAGCGGCTAAATGAGGAAGCTACATAGACGCAAATACTTTTACTCTTCACTACTAAAAAATGGTGCGCATATATATCTGATCAGGGTCTCTGAGACTAGGCGCCACGGGCGGAAGGTTAAGGACATTAGATCTGCAAGAAGCTGAATGATGACGAGTTGTGCATCTCATTTTATAATCTTAATAATAATAGTAGTAATAGGAGGTTTCTATTTTTTAAGATAGCAGTAGTATAGTACTAGACTACTATAGTACTGTACCAATACATACTACTGTCCTGTAAGTGCTACTTTTCCGTAGTTAACCCGGAAGGTAGCACTTGCTGGAATATGAAAAGTAAAATAATTCTGCAACTTTGTTAAGAATAATACAGTGTACTGAACAAGGTGTTACAAATATAATTATGATATATTAAATTATTAAATTACTGAACAACGATACAAGGAAAATAAACCTTTAGGTAAGCCTCACATAGTTATAAAAACTGACCGTGAGTGCTATACCGATACTATAAAAATAGATTCATAATAAAAATAACTTAATTTGGTAAATTAATTCTATTCAAGTTCAACAGTACGAACAAGAATTAGATGAGAATTAGGTATATTTCAATAACCTTATAAGTGCACTTATAAAAGTACTAGTAAAATTACAGAGTAATTGAAAACTAAGTAAATCTCCCATGACATGACTGTAAAAATATTTTTTTTCTGAATAATATCGGTGTAAGTAATGTTCAGGTGTAACTTTATCGTTGTACATTTACAGTAAAACAATAATTTTACTTTGAAATTTTAATGCTTTATGTACACTGTAAAAAGAAAATCCTACCTGGATAAGGATAAGGGATAAGGGATAAGGGATAATTTTGTAACATCACGAATCGTAACAAAATTGCCTCTTTCCAGACATTATTTTCTTTTCATAGTGTACACTGTAAAAAGTGAGGGTAAATTTACCGTCGCGCGTCGTTGCGTCTAAAATTACAGCCAATTTTAATGTAAGTTTACCCGCAAAAAGAGTGTAAAATTTTAATTTAACCTATATTTTGGGTAATCCTTCCTGGTAAATGAAATTTTACACTCTTTTACTTCCACATCCAGTGGAAGTACAGTAACGACAAAAAAATGTTTAAAAATTTTTATTGTTCAAATAGGCTTAAAATGTCATGAAACGTCGAGATTTTAAATTTCTGTCTGTCTGTCGGTCTGTCGGTCTGTCTGTCGGTCTGTCTGTCGGTCTGTCTGTCGGTCTGTCTGTCGGTCTGTCTGTCGGTCTGTCTGTCGGTCTGTCTGTCGGTCTGTCTGTCGGTCTGTCTGTCGGTCTGTCTGTCGGTCTGTCTGTCTGTAACTTTTTTTGGTGCGCACGTTTACTCTGGAACCGTTTAAGATATTGACTTGAAATTTGGTACACATATGTACTTTAACGAGATCTAGAACTAAATTATATTTTCATCTTGTTTCGTCGAAAGGTTGGGGGGTAAATTGGGGTAAATGGGTAAATCAGGCAAGTAAGAGTCCATAAAATGGGTATTTAGTATACAAAAGAGAAGCCAAGGTCAAAAAAAATTTTTGGCACTAGCCACCCCCCATTACCACCCCCAGCCCCTTATTAAATGGGATGAAAAAAAATTGTGATTTAGTGTGTGTACAAGAACCAAAAGCTTCAAAATATTTTTTTACTTCATCCACCCCCACTACCAACCCTCTACCACCACCCCCACCCCCACCCCCACTACCGATGTAGCATATAGTTTTATATGTTTTTGGGGTAGACGATTTCAAATATTATGTTGTTAAATTTACCTTGTGTATTATGGATGCGCAGTGGCTTTCCTCGACTACTATGGATGCGCAGTAGGTTTCCCTGAGTATTATCGATGCGCAGTGGCTTCCCTCGAATATTTGGATATTCAGTGACTTTTTTCGAGTATTATAGTAGGTTACCTCAAGTAGTATGGATGCGCAGTGGCTTTCCTCGAGTACAATGAATGCGCAGTAGGTTATCACGAGTAGTGTGGATGCGCAGTGGCTTTTTTCGAGTGCCATAGATGCGCAGTAGGTTACCTCAAGTGATATGGATGCGCAGTGGGTTTCCTCGAGTAAAATGGATGCGAGTGGGTTACTTCAAGAAGTATGAATGCGCAGTGGCTTTACTCGAGTAAATTGGATGCACAGTGGGTTACCTTGAGTAGTATGGATGCGTAGTAGATTTCCTCGAAGAAAATACTTGTAGTAGAGGCTTTACTTCTATCGTGTAGTTTACGGCACACAACGATTTTTTCTATCTTTGTCTTGCCATTTTCTACGTATTAGTTCGATATTCAGTTAAAGTATACCAACGCAAAAAAAATTTTTGGAAATTTTCATTGTTTAAATAGGCTTATAATATCAAGAAACGTCAATGTTTTAAGTATGAGCAAAATAAATTTGTCTGTTGCGTCGGTGTGTATGTTAGTCTTGTATCGTTTTGGTGCTCACGATTACTCTGGAACCGTTTAAGATATTCACTTAAAATATGGCACACGTATGTTTTTTAACGAGATCTGGAACTAGATCATATTTTCGTATTATTCCGTTGCAGAGTTGAAGGGTAAATTGAGGTAAATGGGGGTAAATAGCGTAGAGTAAATCAAGCAAGTAAGAGTCCATGAAATTGGTATTTAGTAAATATAAGAGGAGCTAAGGCCTCAAAAAAATGGCATTAGCCATCCCCATTACCGCCCCCACTATATTATTAAAGGTGGTGAAAAAATAGTGTGATTTAGTGTGTGTACAAGAGTCAAAGTCATCAAGAATTTTTTTCACTTCATTCACCTCCACTTCTATTACAGATGTGGCATATAATTTTATGGGATTTTGGGGTACATGATTTCAAAGATTATACCATTAAAGTTCCATAAACAATTATTTCCACATAGTGGAGTGCAAATATAGTATTTTGTTGTAAGAGACTTGGATGTGGAAGTAGTGATTCCTTGGGCAGCGGTTTTCCGGTAAAGTTACATTAAAATTTTACACGCAAGACGGTAAATTTACCCTCATTTTTTACAGTGTGTATTAAGTATAACTAGTGCTTTAATCTTCAATTTCTCTTATTTTCAAGAGTAGATATTATAATTTTCAATTGACCAGAAATACGCCAGTGGCAATAAAACTGTGTAGTATTTGGAATGGATAAGCTAGAAGCCATTTATTTATCTCGTATTTAAATTAGGGATTGCAATTTACCGGAAGTTTTAATAACCGGTAAATCGGTAAATAAAAATGTAAATAACCGGTTAACCGGTATTTACCGGTAATTTTTAGAATGAATGATTAGGGTGGCGAAAATGGCAATTGTTGTTTTCCATGTACAAAATTATCTAAATTTAACAAAAAACATTTTTATATACATATAATTAATATAATTAGGCTTTGAGAAACATATTTTTTCCAAATTGAAATTCGCTTACAGTCGATTGAAAAAATTATACAGTTTTGCGAAAGACATATCTAGAGAGTGTAAATCAAAATTTTGTGATTCACTCGTATTATCTTTAGTTGATTATGGTGATGTTGTATATGGAAAGTTATTATCGGCGACAGCAAAAAAGAAAATTCAAAAATTTCAAAATTCATGTATGCGTTATATTTACAGTATTCCATATAGACAATATATATCACCACATCTAAATAAGCAGCATATTAAACATGAAAAACCGCAGACGTTTACACATGCTCACACTTATTTGGCGAATAATTCATAATGACGAACCTCAGTACTTAAGAAATAAGTTAATTTCACGAGATCACTTGCATAATAACATAAACATAAAAAACATAACATAACATACAAGATACATTCAAAATTTTTTGATGCCTCAGCATGAAACTGCGATTTTTCAAAGATCATTTACGTATTTTGCATCTCATCTTTGTAATGAACATCCAAATGAATATAAACAATATAAATCAAAAAATTTTTTAATTAAAATTGTCAAAAATTACATTTCGGCTGATCAGAAGCAGGAGACTTGATGCTGCGTTGTGGATGCGCGTAAATTTCTTTTTCTTTTTCCGATATAATTTTATTTACTTTTAACCTTTTTGCTTCGCTTCGCGGGGTCTGCCCGTTCCCCTTGTCTGCTCGCATGTCTGAGTGGTGCTGTTGTTATTATTGTTATTATTATTATAAAATATAACATTTGTTAGATTATTACAATTCATTACTAAATATTAACAAATAAAATAATAATTATTTTTTTCTTGAAATTTTAGATTTATATGTATTAATATTTTTTTATAATCTTTTATAATCTTAGATTTAGGTTATTTGTATTTGGGCAAATGGAAGAAGAGCTCTACAGTTCAATTTGTACCATTTTTACTTTGAGTAAAATAAATGTATTATTATTATTATTATTATTATAATGAACAAGAAAAAGGTTTTTTTATCAAAAGGAAAAAATATAAATGAAACAAATTTAAATAAATAATTATCCTGTAAATAACAATAATAACAAACATAAACTCAAATAGGGCATTTACTGAATACCTAATCTAAAAATACAATATTTTTTAAAAATAGCCCGTTAAAAGGGCTAGTTTTTCAAAGTTGTATCTATTAGTCGTCTGATATTTGTACATAGAATACCTCCAACTGAAAATGCCCTTCCTCTATCGATATTGGTAGGTCGATAAGTTAATAAGAATTGGTAATAACATTCTTCTAAATGTTTTCCACGGATATTTGAGGCAGTGAAATATTCAATTTCCTGTCGCAAGATATTGTCAATGTCACTCTTACTTGTATTTCTTGGGGCTTGGTGTTTGGGTTTTACTTTTTATAATATTATTTATTTATTGCTAAAAGTGCTCAGTGTTGGGACAGTCACTCTATATTCAGTGAATATTAGTCACTGACATAAATAAAAACATTGAATACGTGACATATCGTAAGTTCAGAATTTACCGAAATAACCGGTAAAAAATTAAAATAACCGGTAATTATCGCCATGTGTTTTTTGTTCTGTTTACCGGTTAACCGGTTAACCGGTTAACCGGTAATGCAATCCCTAATTTAAATTGATTTAAGTTACAATTTTCAATTGCTGGTGGTGTATTATTATAAAGCTTAGGAGCTAAATAGTAAAGCTTTTGTTCTATCGTTTTTTGGGCCCGATGTATTACTATTACTTTTTTTGTTTACTTCTAGCGTGATAATCAAAAGGGAGAGATATGCTACCCTGTCTGTTTTTATTTGTTAGCGAATTATATTGGTTTAATATTAAAGCTTTGCAATATAATTTTCTTATAGTTAATAAATCTGATCCATTATATAATAAATCTGTCGAATAGAAGTATCTTTTTAAGAATAATTTTAAAAAATCTTTTGTAATTTCTCTAGCGGGTCTAAAGAGTCTCGCCGGTTAAGTATGTGGAATTGGGCCCAGCGGCCTATGTGAACGGGACGCAGTTTTACTGAAATTGTTAAAAAGCAACCAAGTTCATCGCAGTATACTATAAGAAAACATACTTTCAAAGGACTGTGTAAAACTCTGGCAGAAATAATTGGAAGTGGTAGATCGTAGGTTTTACTCTCGCTACCTCCAACAAATGAAGCTTTTACTGAAAATTTAAGGCATGTCCATCTTCAAACCTTCATTTGAAAACACGCTTCGGAATCAGACCCACCAAGATTGGACTCGGAAGATTATGAAATTTTTAAAGATACAGTTGCAAAATGCTTAGTACCAACAACTTTATCTAAAAACACAGAAGCTGCACCTCCTGACATTTTGCAACTAATAAACGCTCATGTGCCAGCACTAGCCTGTACCAAACCGAAAAATGCAACTTTACCTTGCACGATATTGTGCGCATGGTCACTGTTACAATGCTGATGATTAAGCACTAGAAGAAGAAGAAGAACGTCGTTTCCATATCCGTAATATATTTAAAATATTCGAATTCAACATTCTATTTCTTTTAGTTTCGCCAAAATTTTCATAAACCAAAATGTAACTTTCATTTGTTTCTTAAGATAATTTATGTAAAATATAATTACACACTCTTTTCAAACTTAAACAGGATACCTTATGGCCGATATTAATTTAGAGCAACCTAGTATATCGCGAGTTGCCCAAATATGACAGCCTGTTAGCAGTCGGATAAGTAAATGACTCAGTCTGCTGCTTATAAAACTGTTGAAAAAAAAAATTAATTTAATTTTTGGACTCCGCAGCTAGACTATACTATCTGTAAGACGTTAAGGATAGAATTTGGCAGAGTGAGAGGGAAATATGCGTTTATTCTTGATTTATTATAAATATTTACCGGCGCGGTAGCTCAATCGGTTAAGGCGTATTGAGTGGCGAATATGCTGATCGACTGCCTACCGCGCTCTGGGTTCGACCCCCAGCTCCGGTATTGACAACACCGATGGGTGTGGATGTATGTCTGCGTTTTTCCAAATGTGTAACCCCCTTCCGCACAGCCTTGGCTATGGATTTGGGGGTTGTCTGCTATCTGTGGTGTGTTTATCTTTTTTTATTTAAAAAGCTAAATATAGTATAATTTTTAAAACTGTTCTAACGATTACAACTATATATACCGGGTGATTTTTTTAGTTGGTACAGCACCTTTTCCTCGCTTATTATTAAAGATAGAATTTTGAAATTTTACAAGCATACTTAGTAACATTTTTTGCATCTAAATCACTTTTTTAAATTTGTCTGCTGTTTCCCGTCTAACCGGAAGTGACGTCAACTTTCGATTTTCAAATGAAACACTATAGTTTTTCTTTTGGATTTCAAAACCAGATTTTTTTCTGAGTTGGAATATGTAAAAAAAGTATTAGGTTAGAGAGGAAAGTTTTTGAGATAATGCGATTTTAAGGTTTCATGTGTTGAGAAGCACTAAAAATCGAGTTACCTATGGAATCATTTTGTGGCAGATTAAAATTGCCGTCAAAACGCGTAGTAGGTGCATGTCAAGTCAATAGAATTTTGCGTTGTCGTTTTTGAATTTAGCATTTCAAAGTTTTCTGGCGTCAGTTCACAAAAAATTAGTGAAAAAAATGGAAAATGATTATACGAACGGAGAACATCCTTATGATTTTTAACCAAGGTCAAATATATTTACCAACGTGTCGTAGTTTCAATGCAGAATATCCCGACAAATGAAGACTTGTTTAAAAAAAAATAATTACAAATTTAAGAACTTCTATGTGACGAGGCAAGAGAATAATTAATGAAATATTCTATTGGCCGTTAAGGAAATTTCAGATATTTCAATTCGTCAACTAGAAGTTCAATTTGACATATCATATTCCTCCATCCAGAAAATATTAAAACGATACGGGCAGCATCCTTACAAATACTTGGTACATCAAAAGTTACTTTCTGGAGATTTTCCCAGACGAACTGCTTTCTGCGAATGGTTCATGATAAAAAATCAAGAAGATCCGGGGTTTTGGCGCGAAGTAATTTGGAGCGACGAGGCAAGTTTTACCAATAACGGCATTTTCAATCGACATAACGCACATTACTGGTCCATGGTTAACTTACACTTAACTAAATCCAACAGCTTTCAGATATTTTGGAAGTTCAATGTTTGGGTTGGGCTTATTAAGAACCAATTGATTGGACCTGTTGCTTATGATCAAAATCTCAATGCAGCGTTTTATCCCCAAAACATATTGCCTTTCTTGGAAGAAAATTATCTAGGTAATTTATCTTTGGCATCACTTAGAGAAATTTATTTTATGCAAGACGGAGCCCCACCTCACAATGCAAGGGTGGTGGACGGTCTTCTAACAGTTACTTTTTAGGACAGGTGGATCGGAACCTCCGAACCGATTAGATGGCCAGCGAGGTCCTCGGATCTCAATTCATTGGATTTTTTTATGGGGTCACATTAAAGTTAATGTTTATGAATTCGAGCGCGAAACAAGAGCGGCTTTGGAAGCAGGTGTTCGTGAAATCTGCCAAGAGATGAATCCCAGTTTATTGAAAACACAACAGAAAGTGTTAAGAGAAGAGTTGAAAAGTGTTTAGATCAAAATGGTGGCCTATTTGAAAATTATTTGTGATTATTTCACTCATTAACGCTATAGCCAATGAGAGCCCGTTTTTTCAAAACATTGCACCAATCAAACGTCATTATTAGTGGTAATTCAAGCTAGATCGGCTTTTGACAGGACCAACATGCAAAATTTATCGCTCTAATTTTTTAGGTCGCTGCAGCGGCAAATATGCGAAAATTTTTTGACGTTTTTTGTCGAGCTTTTAAGTTTTATCTATAAATATCTTCTCTAGCTTATTACTAAGTAATTGTTAACGTACTTACCTTGTAAATAGTAATATTGTATTATGTAGTAGCAAACAAAAACACACCTCAATTCCAAAGCGAATCTTGTCTGAAATATATAGGCTGTAACTTTTGCCTATCTGTAACTATGTCAGTTTTCCTAGTGTTCAATCAGGTAACAATTACACACAAAGATTGTACTTAATATAGCTCATAATACAGGAACAAGTCAAGCACAGCTTTCAATTGTTCAATAACGTAGTTACAAAGGTAAGCAAATCATTTATTATAAATGTCAAGTACACATTCGCTCTGGAACAAACTAAAAATGTATAGTACTTACATATGGTAATCTACCAAAAAGTAACTCGTTGAATCAAAGCTGTGCATCAAACATTATAATTTGTTGTATTTAAAATTCTCTTTGCTTAACAAAGCAAACCTCAACATAATTCATAAATTTCGTAAGTTAAAAGTTAGGATTAAATACGTAAATATGAGTCGATGAACATTTATTTATTATGGAATATAACTTGTAGCGCTAGATGGAGCTCTCTATGTCAATCTCGGAACCATGGGTGTACGTTTTATTTGGGCGAGACATCGGTACTAAAGTAGTGCTCTCTCTATCGTTCCTCGTCGTATTGCACCTCAGAAACGCCTGAAAGGTGTTAAGCCAGTCTATATATTATAATATCTAAGGTTTCAACTCGTTTTATTTACTAGTTGCCATGGAAACGTCACTAGATTATTTTAAAATATAGCGAATCTCCGTTGTTTCTACTGCGTTTGTTTCAGATTTGCTGTTTTGACAATATGAGCCGGTTTGGAAATATTTCTGTACATCAAATTAGTGATGAAATTGAAAATAAAGGTCAGTAAACTCCAAAAAGTGACAAGAAAACGTCTGAAGGCTGTTAATGAGAAAACATAATATTGAAGATGTACTTAATGAATTATTTATTCGTGAAATATTCTCCTCAAATACCACTCGTGCTTTAAATTTTATTTAAAAATTTTTTCTCAAGCTAAGTCGCCCCTAGTTAATATAACTTGTGCAAATTGGCAGTTTATTATCAAAGATTAAATCCCTCCCGCTAAAGCGGTCGGGATTTAATCAGATAATAAACTGCCAATTTGCACTCTTTATATTACCAGGCAACACGCTTTCGATAAAATTTTAAGCACTAGTGATATTACATACGATAATTTTCTTGTTATTGCAGCTTCATGTTTAAATGTTTGTCACTGTTTGAAATAAAAATGTTTATTGTTTTGTTTGTTTTTTATTGTTTGAAATGCTAAATTCAAAGACGACAACGCAAACTTCTATTGACTTGACACGCGCCAACTACGCGTTTTGACGGCAATTTTAATCTGCCACAAAATCATTCTATAGGTAACTCGATGTTTAGTGCTTCTCAACACCTGAAACCTTATAATCGCATTATCTCAAAAACTTTCCTCTCCAACCTAATACTTTTTTTACATATTCTAACTCAGAAAAAAATCTAGTTTTGAAATCTAAAAGAAAAATTATAGTGTTCCATTTGAAAATCGAAAGTTGACGTCACTTCCGGTTAGACGAGAAACAGCAGAAAAATTAAAAAAAGTGCATTAGATGCAAAAATGTCACTAGGTATGCCCGTAAAATTTCAAAATTCTATCTGTAATAATAAGCGAGGAAAAGGTGCTGTACCAACTAAAAAAATCACCCGGTATATATATATATATTTTTTTTTTTTGTAAATTTCTGTTGTACTTGAATATTGTAGTTAGTCAATGAAAATAGTTCCTAATTTCATTATTAAAGCATGGCATTTGACTATATACAAAATTTATGATAAAAACTATATATGCTTGTATTCCTTAGAGCAATGGGAAGTATGTGAAACTATTTTAAAGATTATGCCATTTATGATTTTTTAAATATTTATAATAAACCGAAAATAAATGCATATTTCTCTCTCACTCTGCAAAATCCTATCCTTAAGGAAAATGTGTTGCTTTAGCTCAAATTATGAATGTTAGTCAAGTAGTAAAGCTAATGGAATTTACTGCTAACAAATGCTTTTTATTGGTTTCTTTAGTGTCACTAAACTTAAATAAAATTTAAGAAGCAATTAAGTTTCTACTTAATTTGAAACGTCCATTATGTAACTTTTAAAGCCGCCATCCAATTTCGCAATCCATCTTAATCTATCGTAGAACAATTTCTATTATAGTTTTTCCAAAGTTAGTTTAAACAGCATAAAAATGCTCAACACATGACTTTATTCATATTCATGGGCGATGACAAAAAGGTATAGAAACTTTTTAATTTTTGAAATCAATCAAATAAAATTTGTATGCAACGTATTAGCCTATGGATAGTTAGTTTTTTTTCGTCCGACCAGATAGTACACCCTTTCTGGAGACATTATCCGCCAGAAAATAACGTTTTCCCGGGCTAGACCGGCAAAGTCTTTTTTGTGCAGCCGTACGTGAAATGAGTATTTCGCGATCCTAAAACAGTCCGAGAAATTCACTTTCATAATAATTGACGTTTAAGTCACTTCAAAATTGACATTTCTAAAATATGAAAAATGATCGCTCTCAAACATTTTTAGGATTATTCGAGAACTGTCAAGTTTACATTTAAAATATACCGTTTCCATAGAAACGCTCTGACGTTAAGGCCACCGCGTTTATTTAGCAAAATATATGATAAACGGTGGTGACATTTTCACCATCTATACTAACTATAATTTACGGTTGCACAAAAAATAGTGTTTATACCATGGCCGCGAAATTTTTTAGCGCCCTCGAGATTATTTTGCCTCGGCCGCAAGCGGCCTCGGTGATAATTTTTCTCTCGGTACGTAAAAACGAACTTCGCGGCCTTGTTATAAAATAGTTATTTTTATACCCGTTTTTAGTGAAATTGAATTTCACGGACTGTTTTGAGAACGTGAAATATTCATTTAGCATACGGCTGCACAAAAATAACTATTCCGATCCCCGCTATTCTCGTTTCTATGGAAACGACTTTGTGTTAATTGTTGAGATAAGTGTCAAATAAATAAATACACTTGACTTTTATGAGTTGTCAAAAGTCAATTCACAAGTTATGGAAAATATGGATTCAGATTTTGAAATGTCGGCCAAAAAAAAAATATATTGTACTTTACACGACCGAAAAATAGTGTTTCGCAGGTCTCCCAAAGATTCCAAAGATTGATTGGGTCGACCTGCAAAACACCACTTTCCAGTCTGGTAACGTAAATTACTATTATATTTAAAAATTGGCAAAGAAGCTGGTCGACAATACCTCGGCTCAGAAGCTTACGTTAGTTGGTGAAGATGGAGTGAGGACCTTTCGCAGAATATACCAAAAAAATATAGAAACTGGAATCTGGACCGATGACTGGAGAACCTAAATCTTGGTACTACTTAACGCACCTAGCGTTTTCTCTGAAATTTGAATGCGCATAGGAATTGAACCATGATCTGATCATCCACGGTCTGTCTATATAAATTGTGCACGCATCATTGCGGGGCACGTCATATCCAATTCACACTTGACTTTAAGTTTATTGACATTGGGGGGACGAAGGGGGAATTCCTGTGACGACTGTGATATGTTTGAAGTCCCTCCCCCTACTAAACCAGCTTTCTCTAACGTCACGCTTCTTAAGGAGTTTAAAGAGAACGAGCAAACCAAGTATGTTTAGATCATGAATTGATACTCCAGTCAAATAGGGAAAATTAGAGGGAAAAGTGATGAAGTTTTGAAACTTGGCAGATATGTTCACTAAGGTTTACAATTAAACATACTAAAAGTCCACAGCTCAAACTGTTGCGCTCGAGCCGTCATCTTGGAAAGATGGAGCTCTGATTCAGTTTTTTGCTTATATTTCTCTAACCATTAGTGATATGGAAATTATGTTACACAAAATTTTACATGCATTTTTTTCGTATCTATTATTATACCCTTTGGAAATAGAATAGCAAAGCACGGTGGCCTACAATCAAATTTAAATCAAAGTTGCTGCCACTCGGATTTTTTTTTACACATTTTTGGATGTATATAGAACCAATTTCCATGATATTTAAAATCACTCATTGCAGAAATTTTTTTTTACAAGTATTTTACTTTTTTTGTTTAATGACCAGTGATCGGAATTTTTAATTTAATTTTCAGGTGCGTCGTTACAAGGATTTTTAAAACGCTGAGATTCTTCCTTTAGCTAACACTATTCTCCAAATTTCAGTAAAATCGGACTTTTCTCTTTTAAGGTATTTAGCTTAAAAGAGACGTGAGGGACCAAGGGGCAGACGAAGAGACTGACAGAAAGATATTTCAAAAGTTGTTGTGAATTCTATAACAAACACAGTGATATCGTAATTTTTTCCTCCAAGAGGGATATTTATAATTTTTTAAACGTGTCGATGAAATGCAATATACTCTTTGCTTTCGTATTTTCAAAGAGTATTATAACAGATACGAAAAAAAATGCATATAACATTTTTTTGTGGAGAATTTTATAAGCTTTATTTTTTATATTAAACATAATATCGATATCGTTAATTGTTAAAGAGATACAGTGCGTGTAATTGCATTTGTGATGTATTCCACGTAGCGCGAGAGATATGACAACCCAGGTAACAGCAAATTCGCCCGTCGGCGGCGTAGATTAAAGAGTCGGCGTTAGACCACTGAAGCATTCCCGTTCTCAGTTATTTCATTTCAGCCAGCTGGCACACGCGATGTTGCAATTCTAACTCCCTATGCCCAGCCCGCCACTACACACAGTGTATAAGCAAGTACTGAATCAGAGGGCCATCTTTCCAACAGTTTGAGCTGGGGACTTTTAGTATGTTTAATAGTAAACCTAAAGAACTTTCATCAGTTTCTTCCGTCAAACGTCGAAATTTGTTCCAATTTGACTGGGGTATGACCACTCCGGTGGAAGATTGTCTCTTGCGCTGTTCACTTCGGTATTAGTCTTCGATGCATAATGACAAACTCTCCAACTCGTATGCATTTCAGGGAAAAGCTAGGTGTGCCAAGTAGTTAGTACCTCTATAAAAATTGCGTAGTAGTGCCTATGGCTTCCCATCAGCTTGATGCCCTGAATTGTACTGTGGGACGAAATGTCGTGCTTCGAAGTCCTGGTTTGTTTAAGTATTGTGTTAGGGTTTTTGGTATATTAAAATGGGTGCTTGATTTGATTGAAAGAATGCATAGCGATGCTGATATGTGGAATAGACTAGGTTATTTGCGTGCACTCTAGTTATGACTTTTTGGTTTGAATGTTTGAATGACTCTTTTCAAATCAATAATATTTTTTTGCATGGCACTATGTTTTTAATAAAAGTATTAATTTTTTTTGTACCTTTCAGTGTTTGTATTTTGTTTGTTTTTTTATTGTTTATTTAAAAAAAATTGTTTGCGACTTCTTTCAGCTTTGTTTTTTACTTTTTAAATTTTTTCATATTAGATGTTGATGTAGTTTAGGGAGTGTGTAGGAATTTGATGATGACAGGATTTACAAGGATATATTTGACTTGACTGATTGTACCATGGCGACACGAGGTGGATAATTTAAATGGTGTGGAATTAGCAGAAGTATGCATCTAGCATTTTTGGTTTTTGTAATATGATTAGGGCAACAATATACAGAAAGTAGGTATTTTCATAATAAATAAAAAAGTGTGTAAGTTGTGATTTGCATAATACCTAAATAATATTCTCTAAACATGATCAAAGCAAATAAATAGAAAATAATTAATTGTTAAAAATAAATTAAGAATAGGCTTGTAAATAATGAATGAATGTTTCTATACTCTACTGATGAGAACTAACGAGTTCGAAAAAACTTGTACAACTTTTCTAGAGTTGAAATAGAATGTAAGGTTCAATAATTGTTGTGAATGACTGAATTTCAATAAATAATTTAACTAGTTTCAATATATTTTTTTGCCTTAAAATGCCAGGAATCCTATCATGTAATTCAATGCTTCGTCAGTATTAGCTAGAAGAGTAGTTGTTTTGATTGGTTTTCCAATAATGAGTGTTTTAAAGTGTTTTCCTAAGTAGTATATTACCGTGACCCGATTAAGGTACTAATATACAGAAAGTAGATAATTTCATATTAAATAAAAAAGTGTGAATGACTAAATGTACATAAATGATTTAAATATTTTCAATATATTTTTTTTCTTTAAAATGCTAAGAATCCTATCATGTAATTCAATACTTCGTCAATATTAGCTAGAAGAGTAGTTGTTTTGATTGGTTCTCCAATAATGAGTGTTTTAAAGTATTTACCTAACTAGTATATTAGCGTGCCCAGATTAGGGCAACAATATACAGAAAGTAGGTATTTTCATAATAAATAAAAAAAGTGTGTAAGTTGTGATTTGCATAATACCTAAATAATATTCTCTAAACATGATTATTAAATAATGGCTTTTTAACGAGTATTACTGTCGACACTATCTTGCGAGTTGTAAACTATGTGTGCCAATATTATTGGTATGGTGACCTTCGAGAGCCGTTTTGCGTTTTATTTACATTTACTTGAAGTCTCCAACTTTTGTAAAAGTTTATAGTCTTCGTCTCTATTTGTAGTAGGTCTTGTAGGGTTCTTTCAAAGCTGTCAGTATCGCAGTATCGTCGAAAAATAAGTAAAGGGTGGTCTTGTGGTCAGTTGGGAAGGGCTAGTCGTTTTTTTTGTATAATATGAAAAGTGTGTTTTGACAGATGCAAGAGAGTGCGGTATTTAAAGAGTAATTTCAACATCAAAAATTAAAAAAATCACAGGTGGGGGTAAGAGGAGAGTTATCCTGGTATACTACTACTTGAAATTTTGGATAGAATTTTCATTTTGCTGTATTGTATTGATAATACGAGTCTGCCATCCAGCAACATGCAGCTTTTAAAGTAGTCCAGGATACCAAATATTGTCGAAGGCTTTTTGAAACCTAAGACGACAAGCCTGTGACCTATCGACTTTGATTGAAATTGGATGTAGTCGTCTCAACTACTTGAAAAAACTACTAGGTTATTCGAAACCCAAATTTAAATTTGTTTAACGTGCCTGTCGAATCCATATACTCCTGGACAAGATTCATGAGGAGGATGTTGAGGCGAGGGATGAGAGAAGGGATAAATACAGTGTTGTATATTTTTCAATTCGGACTTCAGCATTATTTGTCTTGGCAAAAACCTCGTAACCAAGCAAGTCTTGTTAAACGATGCAATACCAGAGAGTAAATATCAAATTTAGGAGTTATTGAGAAGTTAAGAGAGTATTACGTGCCTATATACGTTATTCCATAAACTACCGTAAGACTTTTGACAATGTGAAATAGGAAAAACTGCATTTTTGGCGTCAGAAACACCCAAATATCTGGTCTTTATTCATCACCGACTGCAGCACTGGGACTTCGGTTGCAGTAATTAAAAATTAATTTTTTATATTTGCTTAATTTCTATTGCCGAATCACATTTCGATAAAGTTTCGTGACGCTATAATTTAAATAAAATCTTGTGTAGCTCCTTTTAGCGTGAATTTTCTTTTTGATAGTCGTCTTTTTTATTTATTTATTTATTTTTGTTTTCTATTCTATCATTACGAAACAGTGACAGTTAAACATCCATTTTGATTCAATTAAGCATTACAAAAATAGTACAGAAAAGAACTACATATTACTTTATAGACTATTAAACAATTCTCGGCAAATAATGCATTGCTAAAAGTGCTTCTCTAAACACCCTAAACATTAAATGAATCTTGTTGAAACTTTCACAAATAATGTTATTTTCTATAACGAACTAATGATTACAATTAAGATACAAAACAACAACGAAAAAACAAAAGAGAAAATCAATAATGAGTGGGCCCCAGTGATTTCTCTGACACACTCCTTGGCATGCTGAGATAAGATGATTAATATCCTTGTGGGTAGTTCATTTTCGACTTCTTGTACTCGGCGCCGTTGACTGGAGTTGGGATAAATTACCGAACCTCTTGCCATATATACTATACACACATTCTACAGGTGAAAGATCTTGTGATCATCACGGAATATTAAGATTTTTGGTTCTATTCGCATACAATTTTTTGTGTAAAACATAATTTACTCAATTTATTCCATTTCACATAGTAAAAATATCACTGGGGAATCAAAAGGCAGTTTGATAAATAATACATACATAAATATTTTATTAGTGTCAGTTTTCACAAAAGTTTGTTGTATTTGTTGACATAAGTCAGATTTAATGTAAAATAGTGTAGATAATAAAATGTGGAAAATTAATAATATTGACAAATTCAAAAATTTAATGAAAGGTATGCAGTATGGACCAAAATAATAATAAGTTCTAATATAATATTAATAAAAAACACAAATTCAGAGAAGTTTGACAATGTAGTCAATCCTCAACAGAAGAATAGCAGAAGGGAATCGACAATTAAGGGTTTTATGACACATAGTTATATTAAATATATGGAGGAGAATTATAAACAACTGTTAATAACTACATCTTTTAAACAATGTAACTCCTGTAAAACCTGACAGGAATATTTTGAAAGTACACCTTATAGTTAAAATTAGTAATTACATCATTGGACTTGAAACGGGTGGCATATACAAATAAAATACTGAATAATCCACAATTGATAAATTTTTTAGCCTCATCTCCCCATCGACTTTATGTTTCAACAGAAAGTAGCAAAAAAAAAGGAACACAATTCAAGTTCTTTATATCTCTCAGTATCTTCTCAGATGCGGGCAGCTTTTCCAGGTTTTTGGGATGTGTATTTAGTATAAGACGATGCCAGTGTATCGCGACACGTAGCGTCCCATAGAAGGGCTTTTCTTCCTTCTCATCGTACAAGAGACATTCCATCCGCCCTTTTTCCGTCGCTTCTGCAACACCCTACTGGTTCAAGAGAGTTAGTCGTAGTAAATATAAGTTATAATGGGTCAGAATATAAAACTCCCTTTCCAGAAAAATAAATTTGCTAATTTGTAAATTCATGGAGGAAAACTGAGTGTATATATAAATAAGAAAAAAAATGAGGTTGCTATTTCATGAATTCGAGTATATTGTATATTATAATATAAAAGATGACAAGATTGGCAACTTACTTGTTGAGAAGAAAATAGCGTGACATAAATATCAGGAAACGTACACAGATCAGACTTGCTAGCATCCTGGTTTTCTCTATTTTTTCCTTACGTCTCTTAGATATGGACCATGAGGGAAGCAGATAGATGATTCCCTGGACAATCCATTGCAATAATATCTTAATTCTTCAAGAAATACGTCCCCTAAAGTAAATCTCCAACATTGTATTTTCCCTAATTCTTTCATTTTTTGCTCACATCAACTGCAGAGAGGACTATATACACAGTGGTCTTTAAGCTGCAGGAAGTTTGACCAAAACGGATCCAAAAACGGGTTTCACAGAATGTTTTCAGCATATCTGTATGGTAAAAAAAGTGCAAACCGGAAAATCCTAGCTGATCTCCTTCGCGAGATATTCAATTTCTAATTATTTTTCAACCGATATATTTACTACTTTTTGCTTTGCCCAGAACCAACGACAGGGTCGTTGTGGCTAGGTGGTCCCATTTTATATTTATTTTCATTCTATTTCTTTTATTTGTTTGTAGTATTTTTATAGTATTTTACAATTTTGTAGTTTTTTTAATGTATTTCATTATTTTGTAATTTTTTTGTTTATTCTTTCTATACTATATTTGAGAAAATGCTATGAGCTTGGCACGTAAAATTTTAGAAAATTATATACGAAGTGGGGAGCATTCCACTACTGCTTTAAATAATCTTGATGGTTAAGATTCATCTTGAATTCTCTTTATATCATAGCGCTCCCAGAATTTCAAAAACTCTCGGTGTGCAGACTCTTTCAATAATGCAGGTGTAAAGTTCCTTTCGTTAAAAAATCAATCACTTAAAAAAGTTGTAATACCCATGGCTCGTCTGACTAATGTTGATAAGGATTTTTTTCATGTATGTTACCTACTCTTAAAGAAGCAGACATCTTTCGTATTCACCCTGTATATATTTGTAAATATATCAAATAGTTTTGTAGATAAAGTTAATAAAATGAGGCTACTACTTTTTTGAGCTTCTTGAAAAATTTAAATAATTGGTTGAGGTTGGTTCGTCTAATTTTCCACCCCAACGTAACAATATTCTGTATACTCACTGTTGACCTGGAATACTGGACACTAAGAAGAAAATATTATAAATAATAATTAAAATCCAATAATATTTACTTTTATGGTTAAAGTGCCGTGCTTTTATATTTAGATTTGCGGAATTTGCAGAAGAAAGAATATTGAATATCAAAGGAATCCCAGGAATGCGATTTATTGAAATATAATGTAATGAAACATTCTTTTGCCGTAGCCTGAAAGAAGGCGAAAATAGTAGGGGCGAATAAATTGATATTTTGAGAGAATTAATAATAGATTACGTGAAGAGAAGCAGGATCGAGGCTCAGAAAACTTTCAAATCCACGGAGAGATTATTCTTAGTAGAAGTAAGGCGCAACTTTAAGTTTAATTCGGGCAGACCTTTTCTTTCTTAAAATAAAATATGAAATACTAAATGTAGATTAGTTTTATTTCACGAATACATTTTCCAGTCGAGGCCTCCGCCTAATTTAACGGGATTTCCATAAGAAGTGTTAATTACAAGAACTTTCATCCCAGCTATCAGATTATGTATTCATGAGGTTGCTGTGCACCCGCACTCTCGACTCGACTCGACTCGGTGTACTTGATACACGACGGTTACGTTAATGGCTAAAAAGAACTTTATTAACAGCCAACATTTAATCGGTGCTTTGTAACTTATCATGTTTATAAAGTAAGTGATACACTCGGAGACGAGATCACTAATTATTAAATATATGGGTCAATTTTCAGTAAATTTGTAGTTTCGTAAAAAAATCTTGTTTTAGTTTTCTATCAAGGAATAATTAGACTTATAAATACATTACTTTTGTTGTCCCTAATTTGTGTAGTTGTGACAAGTTTTTCCAAGTTGAGAACAAATTAGTGATACATTTGTGGGAAAAATTGATTTCTATTTTCAAATTAGTATTTAAAAGCTGCCTATATTTCCATACCAATAGGTGAAGCTTAAAAGAATTTAACCTGTAGCATACCAACTGCTGCTTAATTAAATAACAATAATAATGATAATAATAGGGATATGTGTAATACTGTTTAAGATCAAACGTTTACTGCATCAAATATACATATTAACTGAATCAAAAACTTTTATGTATTCTGTGTTCTAGAAAGAAATAATGTAAATCTGCTGCTTCTCTGAAAAATAATCAACATAAGTATATACTCATTCCATTCCAATTCTTAATCAGTTTTAAGTGTTCTGGTCGAGTGATTCACGTTTCGACCATCTTATCGTGGTCTTCTTCTGAAGTGATGTGAGCTCTGCTGGACTGAGCTCCTTTATTTATACAGGTTATCAGGAGGCATGTTTCGGATCATTGCTCATGCGGACCATTGACTTTCACGTTATTGGTAATTGTAGCACAGATCAAACAAACCAGATGTTTCACTTAATAGTATTCCCTGTGTAACCAGTTTCATTTTTTGTCATGTGACGTATACCTTCCAGGATTCTGCGCAGAATAATAATAATAATAATAATAATAATATAATAATAATAATAATAATATTTATTTTCCTCTTAGACAGATACATATTTGTATAAGAATAGTCAAGGTTGTGCTTACAAACTAACTTATGCTAATTCTGACAATTGTCATAAAATTCTTCTAATGTATAGTAACACTTATTTATCAAGTATTTGTTCAACTTAATTTTGAATGATCTCAAATGTCTAACCTCTTTTATTGCAGAAGGTAGTTTATTAAAAATATTTGGACCTAAATAAGCGGGTGAATCCTTAGGCGCTTTATATTTACAAAAGGGAATATAAAAATTATTATTTTGCCTAGTCCCAATTTTGTGGACATCTTTGGTTAACATAAAGTTGGATTTATGTTTAAAAACATATACACACAATTCATAAATAAAAACACATACAAGGGTTAAAATTTTAAAATCTTTGAATAATCCTCTACATGATTCTAGACTGGAAACATTTGCAATGCACCTTAAAATTCGTTTTTGAACGATAAAAACATCTGAGAATAGGGTGGAACTACCCCAAATACATATCCCATATCTTAATCTAGATCCTACCTGTGCGTGGTATATATTTATTACCTGTTCTCGTGTTAGAATTGATCTAATATTTCTGAACAAATAACAAACTGTATTTAATTTTGATATTAAGTTGCCACAGTGAGCCTTCCAGTTTAGACATTCATCCACTGTGATTCCTAAAAACTTATTTTGCTCCTGACTTTTTAATGTGACACCATTTACTTTAATATTTAATTTGGAACATTTTTTTTGCCTGTTATGAAACCTTATAACAGTTGTCTTATCATTGTTCAAAAATAGTGAATTATTACCATACCAATTACATAAGGTATCCATCGCATTATTACATTCGTATATCAATAAATCGTCCGATATATCGGACACCAACAAAGATTTTTCATCAGCATATAGCACTGAAAATGCGTTTGGTGTCCAGTTCTCAAGATCATTCGTGTATAATATAAATAGTATTGGCCCCAATACAGACCCTTGAGGAACATCAGTATTCACTGGTCTGTACTCAGAATTAATTTTAGAAGTGGCTTTGGTATTAGTGTATGTCAGACTGACATATTGCTTTCTATTTCTATTCTATTTTTATTGATAGAAGACATAAACAGACCAGCGAGTATAATGTCACAGGAGGGAGTGTTTGAGAGGGTGGAAGTGGTACATTTATTATAATTTTAGATGGAGTTTAGTAGCTACTGCTTTAGCGTTAAGCATTGAACTTTAAAGTAAATTATAGTAAAGATTACAATTTATTGTGTTGACCGGAACCAGCCATTGTGTGCGCCTTATTTCCCACGGTACTATTAATTTTAGAAAAAAAAGTGTAGAGACGTTTTTTATAGAGAATTTTATAAGGAATAATTGATCAAAAAGTGCACCGTTCCCGAGATAATCTAGAAAACCTCAAAATGGGGGTGGAAACGGCATCCTAGGGGATGAAGCACACTATTTAGGGGTGGGAACTTTTCGGTTTAGTAATTCTTATGCTATCCTTAACATTTCTACCAATTTTCAAAACTTTATGAATTTTGTCCGATATAAATCGTTATTTTACTGAACTAGAAGTCCATAGTATCATCGGTGGTTTAATTAAATTAAATATTTTTTCTTTACTAGATATTTTTAGCGCTAATCTCTGCGCTAATGTTTTTACAACACTGACGTCCTTTATATAAGAATTGGTATGTAATTCTTCAAGATTAACATTCCATTTCAATATTTTTACGCTCTAATTCCCTCCTAATACCTTTTATTTCCTCTTAATTCCCTTCTAATACCTCGTAATAATATTTATTTCCTCCAAATTCCCCTGTAATTCCCTTAATACCTAATAATTCCTTCCGAAATACCTTCAATTCCTTCCTAATTCCTTCCTAATTCCTCCGATTTGTACACTATTTCCCCTCAGCGGTTGCCCCCTCGATTTACGGACTTTCGAAATTGCGGTAATTTTCAATGGGTAAACTTTGGGTTCCGTCATTTTTCATTTATAATGACCAATTTCACTGGACCAGTGGTGGAATATTTAATTGTTAAACTGTCACCGAATTTAAGATTTTTCTATGCATAATGTAAAAAGAATGCTTCTAAAATCATTATAAATATCCTCAAAAATTTTGTTTTTTCAGACTTTTTCACAGCAGTAGAAGCTCACACGGCGTCTATGTAAAACTTTTGACATGCTCAGACTTAGATGAGCACATATGTATAATCTATAATTTTGTTAGCTATTTTTTCTGTAATTCCTAGCAGATATTATTAGTTAAGTTATTAACACTTATTATTTATTACAAGAAAAATATCCCCATTGAGTTCCTTTTCAGCTGCCGTTTCTGTTCTGCAAATTTCAGAAAGCAAATAAAGTGTTAGGTATTAATATTTATAAGTTTTCCTTAAGGCTATTGAAAGCAATGAAATAACGAAATTAATTCGTGCAATTTAAAATGTGCGTAATAATGAAGGAGGAAATCGTCAATAATGACGTCCAATTCATAAAGTTGCTCTGAAAATACTCGAGAAGATATTTAACATTCGGATTCCTTAATAACGCCAATTCATATCTCTGGACTGAATCTCTCCTTCATCCGAGACATATTTTTATGCAAAACGCGTTCCGGTGGTGGAGTTTTATTGCTGGAGGAGCAAAATGAAGATGCGATCCTCTTGGGAGGGGCTTCCCAATGAATATAGGGACGGCTTACGAGAGCTTGTTCCACGAAAATATGAAAAGATTTCAAAAAGGATTTTGATTGCAAGATAATTTGACATTTTAGATGCCGTTCATCAATATTCTCGTCGGTGTTCGTTTTCCTTTGAGCGTATTTACCGCGCCTGAAATGCCGCTTCAATAAAAATATGTATAACGTGCAATAAATTCGCCGTATAGAGTAGAATATACTTGTTCATCATAAAATGTAAATTTCTCGCGCATTACACAGGCCCTATTTTATTAGCTGGCGACACACTGAGCCAAATTTTATTTTGCTTTGTATGTATCTCATCTCTCGTACCCCCTACTCTGTCAAATAATGAAACATAATTAAAATTGTACGTTATGCGAAAAGTTTTTAAAAATATATTTTACTGAAACTGCTTCCAACCGCATATTATAATATTATTACTAGTCCAGTCTCTAAATGGTTTTCATGTAAGAATTCAGTTATAATTAGTCGGTGAGCCCTCCCTAGCTGTACGTGCACCCCCCCCCCCCCCCCTCCGATTCTTGGGGACAATGTTTTTCATAAAGATTAAAGCCTAAGGAACAATTTAAGATGTCCCCAAAAAAAAACTGTCTGTACTTTCAAAATGGCGGCCATATGTTAAATAAAACTGTGGCCAATGCTGTTTTTGTCATTTAACACAAAAGCTAAAAAAGATGGACAAAAACTTATTTTCACAAAAAACAACGTGCATACAATTTTCTACAATTTTGCACCTATACAATATTTTGATAGGAGTTACCATTTTCCAGATAAATGAGTCCAAAATTAAGAAAACATGGAAATTCATATATCGGTAAATCACTTATAGGAAATATCTAACAATTATTGTAAGGCGTATAATATGACTTTATATTATTAACATAACAAAAATAAAATAAACTGAAAAAAATTAATAATAATAATATTATAATTTGAGGACATTTATCTCGAAATCGGCAACAATAGTATGTGGAAAATGGTAACTCCCATCCAAATATTGTATAGGAACAAAATTGTAGGAAATTTTATGCACTTTGTTTTTTATGCAGAAAGTTTTTCTCCATCTTTTTTAGTTTTTGTGTTCAATGACAAAAACAATATTTGCATTTTTTTTTAACGGACGCCATTTTGAAAGTGCAGCCAATTTTTTTGGGTACATGTCCAAAATTGTTCCTTAGGCTTTAACCTTGTCCCCAAGGATCGAGGGGGGTGCACGGGTACTTAGGGCGGGCTCCCGTAGGAAATTAATGTATTTGAATGAAGCCTTATTACTGGAGCGGATCTATCGAGAAAAAGAGAAACCAACTTTTTTTTTATTTTTTTTTTTGTTGACAATTCGGTTACACGCGTTCTCTTTTATCATGTCATCAACTTAGTTCAGCTTAATCACACGGGGTGGCGGAGGAATTCGCATTTAAAATTCGTAAAAACAAGTTTTTCCACGATAACTCTGACGAAAAAAAAGTAAAATTAAAAACTGAAGATCTCGTGTAAATTTTTTTTCAAATCGGACGGTAATTTTTCGTGAAATTTTTTTTGAAAATACTCGTTTTTTGCCCTAGCACTAATACACAAAAAAGTAATTCCTTAATTTTTTTACGAAAAAAAGAAGTTAGGGGGATGAGATTTTTTTGGGGCAGGTGAAATAGATAAGAATTGATGTAGCCGGAGGATTGGGGTGGTGGACCAATTAGGGGAGGGGAGGGAGGTAGGGAAAGGAAAATTATTCAACCCCCTCAAACTTTTTTCCCTGTCGTGCGATTTTCAAAAACCAAAATGGAATTTGTTCGTTATTACGTCTGATATTTGAATGAATTATTATTTTTATTTTTTTCAAATAAACAAACTGACGGGAGGGGAAAAACCTTTTGTATTTTTGGGAATGAAGAGTTAAGGGATAGGGACTTCGGAGCTGAATATTCGGATATATAAATCTTTTTTCCATCTTAATATTTTATCAGTCTACCCTCCATCAAATATTAAACTTATTATAAATAATTATTTAACACCGTCACGAGTTTTCGCGGCGCATTTCTCTAGTTTTTGGTGTGTATTGGATATATAAAACAATTATTTTTCCGCTTAACTCGCTCTAACTCAAAAACGGCACAATGGATTACTCTCAAATTTTTATCGTGTTGTCACTATATACTTGTTAACATAATGTGTTAATATGTAGGTCAAATTTTAATAAGTGTAGAAAGCTACGGCTACATCAATTTTTATCTATTTCACCTACCCCAAAAAAATCTTATCCCCCTAACTTCTTTTTTTCGTAAAAAAATTAAGGAATTACTTTTTTGCGTATTAGTGTTGGGGAAAAAAAGGAGTATTTTCAAAAAAAAATTTCACGAAAAGTTACCGTTTTATTTGAAAAAAAATTTACCAGATTATGCGCTTCCGCGAGATCTTAAATTTTTAATTTTACTTTTTTTTCATCAGGTCAATAACGAGGGGGCAACCGCTGAGGGGAAACACATCGGAGGAATTAGGAAGGAATTAGGAGGGAATTGAAGGTATTCCGGAAGGAATAATTAGGTATTGATGGAATTACAGGGGAATTTGGAGGAAATAAATATTATTACGAGGTATTAGAAGGGAATTAAGAGGAAATAAAAGGTATTAGGAGGGAATTAGAGGTATTAAATGAGATTTGCGCATGTTCTCATCTACATCAGAATTTAAATGAGGTTATGTTGTGTTAAAAACGTTATATTATGTTAATTAAGAAGTAAAATTGAAAATTTTTAAAAACCCCCGATCAATGTATCTAATCGTACCAGTTTCATATGACCGAATCAAAATGAGGCCTAAATCATGTTCGGCTATCATAATTGTCTGAACATTTTCAATTTTACTTCAATCGGACAATTTCTAAAGAAGTTCAAAATGACGAATTCAAGATGGCGACCAAACATAAAAATCTAATATGGACTATAACCTTCTCGACAAAATACTCTTTCAAATAAAAAAAAACTGCATCAAAATCGGATCACCCGTTGAAGAGATATGAAACCACAGACAGACAGACAAACAGACATACAAACATACGCGTCAAACTTATAACACCTCTCTTTTGGGGGTCGGTGGTTAAAAACAAGTGCGTTGTGTTGTCTTGTGCTTAGGTAAATAATAAAAATAAATCATTTAGATTAGAATTGTTAGTCGACTGCCGACAACTATCAAAATATGTAGTTACTTACCAAGAATAATAAGACTAAGAATGATAATTTAGGGGCGAGCGTAGAGGCGACTTCAATGTGAATATCAGTCGAGATTCCGTTGAAGCAACGTCGAGCGCGGTTAGTACTTGGATGGGTGACCCATCTTGGGAAATACAGCGTTCTCGTCCCACCTTCTAGCGGCTTGTATATCAGTGTATACGCGGAAGCAACGTAATTTCAGACGAGGATTACGTAGTGGATATACCATCCTTCGGAGGGGATGTAAAGCAGGCGGTCCCGTGTCTATTAAATGTTAGGCAAGTAAAAGATCCCTACTCTTCTTAAGGGAAGAGGTTCGACAAAATGTCCAGGTTGGAGGTAGCTCGTCTCCTGGCGTCGGTGATAGACTCTGGATAGGCTCCTATGTTGGGTTTTCGATAGGCGCGTATAAGGTATTATTATTTTATCTTAACTAAATTGTGTATGAAATAGACAAAATTAATTGAATATTATTGTGATTGTATTTTATGGGGTAAAAATCGAGGGTAAAATTTTTATAAATCTGGTTTAATGTTAATATTTGGAGAGATAATATTCCAAAGGTGCTTGCAGGCCGATTTTTAACAATTTTTTCAAAATCGTGGCCTTCTATGATTAAAACTAAAAATTAAAAAATTTATATTTTTTGAAAGTCAAAATAGTATTTGAGGGTCAAATCATATGTATTTTGGCCAGCAGGATCCAAATACGTAAAAAGATACAGGTTATTCTATTTAAAAATTTGATTTTCATGTCAATTGCATCGAAACCGGAAGTCGGTCATTTTGGTTCTTTACATTATATAATTGGAAATTGCATCCCATATCACTACATCAAATTTGAAAAAAAATCCATTTGCCCATTCAAAAGTTACAACAGTGTTCCTATCGGCTGAGCCACCCGGTATACAATATTCTCGCTTCATTAAAAATCGCGTTATTTTATAGGAGTGAGAGGGTGGAACTGGTACATTTATTGTAATTTTAGGTGGAGTTTAGTAGCTACTGCTTTAGCGTTAAGCATTGAACTTTAAAGTAGATTAGTAGATTAGTAAAAATTACGATTTATTGTGTTGACCGGAATCAACCCTTATGTGTGCGCCTTATTTCCTACGGTACTATTAATTTTAGGGGAAAAAGTCTAGAGACGTTTTTTTATAGAGAATTTTATAAGGAATATTTTTGTATATAGGTATTTTTATCAAAAAATGCACCGTTCCCGAGATAATCTAGAAAATATTAAGGTATTAGGAGGAAATAAAGGATTTAAGGAATTCGGGGAATTACAAGGAATTAAAAGGGAAATAAAAGGTATTTTTCTAGAATAGGTATTAGGTGTACAAAATTTCGCCAGCGGTTGCCCCCTCGGTCAATAATAACAAAGTTATCGTGGAAAAACGTGCTTTTGCGAATTTTAAATGCGAATTCCTCCGCCATCCCGTGTGATTAAGCTGAACTAAGTTGATAACATAATAAAAGAGAACGCGTGTAACCGAATTGTCAAAAAAAAAAAAATTAAAAAAAGTTGGTTTCATTTCAAAACCAGATCCGCTCCGCTATATGTATTTTGCTCAATTATCTGGTCTTAGATTCCCATGCAGTAATGGCTAAAGCGGACCTGTTTTCAAAATACAGGGAAACACCCTGTATTAAAACATATATTCTTTTGAAAAATTTTCTTTTCGCCATATATTATCTGTAATGCGTAACCGGAATGCAATGAAATATTGTATTTTGATTACAGTAGCCATTCACCATCAAATGCCTGGGATTTTAGTAAAATATTTTTTAATTTAATTTATTTTTTAATTTTCTTGATCGATTTGTTTTATACTTTTCTAACAATCTCTAAATTACTTTTAATTTAATCGCAAAAATGCTCAGTCCTTGCAACCAGCTGCTCTCTGTTTATGTCTTCTTTGTATACTTCAGTCTTACATAGCCTCACAAAAAATAGTCTAGGGCTGTGAGATCTGATGATCTCGGGGGTCATGCAACGGGACCACTCCGAACAATCCACTTATTTGTATGTCTGCGTTTTTCCAAATGTGTAACCCCCTTTCGGACAGCCTTGGCTTTGGATTTGGGGGTTGTCTACTATCTGTGGTGTTTATGTTTAAGTTTAAGTTTGTTTGGATATTGTTCATTCGGATAGTTTCTGACTCCTACCAAAAATGCGGCGTAGCCCCATCATGTTGACACCACATTCCTCTTGTGTTTACATGTTTACATTATTTAATAAATTTGGTATGATGTCTTGGAAAAAATCTAAATAATTCTCACTTTCAAAAATATAAGGACCTATGAGATTATTATTGAACATTCCACACTACACATTTATAGAAAATCTATGTTGAGAATTCTTTTAGGTTATTGCAAAGGAATTTTCGTGACTCCAGATATGAACATTTCGAGTATTATTTATATCATCACGGGTAAATACAGATTCATCGGTAAACAATACTCTTAAATTAGTTCGTCTATGGGATAAAACTCTGCGACAAAAAGTTAACCGAAATACTTGATCACCTGTATCATTCGTTGTACATTTTGTATATGGTGCGGATGCATTTGTTTGCCTTTAATAGTTCTCCAAACTTTGAGGAATATTTAGTTGTTGAGTAATTCATCTTGTACTGATTTTTGGGTTCTGCTCAACCATATTTAAAATCAAACATTTTTCTTACCGTCTGCCTAACAGGACATTCTATTTTGTTAATTGAAGGAACGGTTCCAGTTTCAAAGATGTCTAATCACTCTATAAAATGTTTTATAATTTGGTACACGTTGATTCCCAAATCGACGTCTGTATTCCCTTTCGACATTGCCATTGCAATGTCCATAGGCAAACACCATATTTGCGTATTCTCTACTCGTGTATGTAAACAGCCTCATTTAGAATTATTACAAAACAATATTGGGGATATATTGTATATGAATTATAAATAAGATATTATTAATGAAAAATATATTAATAATTTAATATAGAAAACTTAAAATACAATAATATAAATGGTATGTAGGTAGAAATAAAGTACCAATAATTTTTTTCCACCTATATGCCTTACTTAGGTTTGACCTTTTGCAGCGTTAAAAACCCTTAAAAATAATCAGAATTAAAAAACAGTAGTTTGTTTGTTATAAAATGTCCTATATTTCCCTGTTTCATTTTTTTCATAAAATTATGAGAAAAAAGTTATTAACAATAATTTTTCATCCCCTAAATTTTCTATAATTTTTGCTTATATCTTCTTAATTATCGAAGTTACAACAAAAAATTGTTAACAAAAGTTGTAGATAATATTATTAATCTACAAAAAAAGTTTTCAACAAATTTTTCGTGGGAGTTACATATAGTTTTCAAAATATATTAAAATTTTCAACAAACTCCTGGGAATTATATTATATGTATATAGTTTTTTAGGAAACCACTTACATCCTTATTTTCAAGATGGCGGCCAAATTGATGAACTTCCGACCCAGAAAACTCAAATTTCAACTTATATTGGACCCACCCACATAATAAAAAAATAAAATCGCCCAAAATGCACTGTTGAATCCCCAATTGATTGGACACTAGACGTAGCTTGGCGAGATTATTATGTGACTACTACTTTGTAGTTTGAGAAAGACTTAATAAAAATGGCTTAAGCCAGTCGAGGGTAATGAATGATTGAAGAAGTGTAGAAAAAAAGAGAAGTCTCTTAAAAAGAAGTGAATTTATAATATGACTAGAAGTGCAGTGCAATTTGTAATATCACTTGCATTAATTTCCCGGCACTCGGAAAAATTATTTCTTGGTGTCATTCGATTCTGCTGGATGGGAATGTAGTACACGGAAATTAGGCAAATTTATGTGGAATAGAAGAAAAAATATACAATAAGCTGAAATGTCTGTAATAGTTAGCTTATCTTTGTAAGAGTACATATCAAAAAAGTTCCCACCCCTAAGGGGTAAGCTTCATCCCCATCTCACCCCCTTTAGGAACACCGCACCGGTTTTTTACAATATCTGTTAAGCACTTTATCTTAGGGAAAAAAGATAAGTATAGGAAAAGGTTTGTCACAAAATTATCTACAAAGAAGGTTGAGTGTTATGTATCGATATTTCTATTACTTTTTATGTTATTAAATCGTAAACTGTAGGGCGGAGCTGGGCAAAGTACTCATTTAAACTACTTCAAGTACTTTACTTGAAGTAGTTTCACCATATACTTTGCATATAAAACTACTTCAAGCACTTGATACTTGAAGTAGTACTTTGCCCAGCTCTGCTGTAGGGTTAAACAAAAATGAAAGTTTGATTATATTGAATACGGTACTTAATCGAACATAACGCAGCCTGATAATATTTCAAATGATCCAGCACAATCCTAACCGCCTTATTCATAAACACGCTAGAGAGAGAGAGAGAGAGGTCGTTTTGACCTGCCTATGACCTATGAGTGGGTGCGGCTCGTATGTTTCGGTTCGAAGTCGGCCCGTCGCCCATAATTCAGCCAATTACAGACCTTAAAGAAGAATTATTAAGCACCCTTGCCAACAAAGAACGATTAATTTCTCAACTAGTTCAGACCTTCCAAAATGAAGAGATACAAACTGTAACTGCGGATGATGATGAGGATACAGCGTTCAAACTGATATTCAAAAAAGTTTTAATCCGAACCGGTTGTAATTGAAGGACAAGATGTCGATCTTCTTACCTTAATTATTGCCCTAACGCCAACTGAAAAGGATATTAGACTACTAAGGGAGGCCCAAGGTAATATAAAATCAAGAGTTTATAGCTCTAAAGATTTACAGTTGTCATATGTCCTTAAGAACTCAACAAAACAGTTATTTTTGCTTATGCATTTAGTGGTAGTGACACAACGTCTGCTTATTTTGGAAAAGGTAAACTCCAAACTATAAATTTATTAACCTCGAAAACGAATTTACAAGAAGTTTTTAAAACCTTTAACAAACCAAATTCTACAAAACAGGATATTACTGAGGCTGGGGAAATATTTGCTCCTGTACCATATAAAGCACAAAAAATGAAACGTCAATAAATCATCAGAGGTATGTTCTGTTTAACATCTCGGTTGGCAATTCTAGTCAAACGGTTACTTTGGCAAGGCTACCCCCGACGTTCGCAACTTTGCAACAACGTTCGTTGCGGGTTTACCACCAAATTCAGGCTTGGCATGGGAATGTTTTAGAGTCACAAGAATGGGGATGGAAGAAATCAGGTGATATTTTAATACCTGTTTTGACTACTGAAGCAGCAGCTCCCTCATCAATTTTAGAGTCAATTTCGTGTACCTGCAAAAAGAACTGCGGAAAGCGATGCGGATGTTTAAAGGTTGGTTTAAAATGTTCGGCTATGTGTATAAACTGTCACGGACAAGCATGCTTTAATGCGGAACGGACCGACGAATTTGAATTTGAGGAAGAATTTTAAAGCCTTTAGTGGATTTAGTTTAATTCAATTCTATATAATTTATAAATATTGTGTTTCCATTCAAAAGCGTTTTTGTTATCTACCCCCAAGTTTGCCGTCGATTAACGTAAATACTCTTAATAATCTGCAAACGACCTATAAGACATGTTTTATAAAAAATTTAATTCTCAATATTTTTCAATACCTCTAATTTTGTCGTAGAACATCACATTTACAAAATATTATTGAAAAACCAGCACGGTGTCATTATAAGGGTGAAAAAGGGATGAAGCATCACTAGTTAGGGATGGGAACTTTTTGATCCTGTATTCCTACCAACAGTATCAACTGTCGATTCAGAAAATATCAGCTTATTATAACTTTTTTCTTCTATTTTTGCTAATTTCCGTGTACTAATAGTAATTATGAGTACTTTTAGTGTCCTCATTTTGTTTAAACAATTAGAAAAAATTGTTGAGATTTCGTGAATTTTTATCTTTTTCTGCTTAAGTAGCAAGAATGGTAATAGATATGAGAAAAATACACTATACCTTTTTGATCATCGAATTCTCCACAATAGAGCATATCATAATATGTTCTATTGTGAAAAATTTAATTCGTAGTTTTAGTGCTAGAGTTTTCTCCAAGAAATTTGAAAACTCATGGAGCTTTCAAATCGTATGCATGATTCTCTGACGAAGTTTGGATCGATTTTTGAAAATTTTCGAATTTTGACAATGTTAAACCCAAAAATTTTATTACCTTTTATTTTTAAATTTCGCAGTTAAATATTTGCTGTTCTATGGAAACTTAAGGATTGCCAGTTAATTCTGAAAGGAAATCGATTTTAATTATAGCTTTTTAAAAACAAAAGATTATGCTGTAAAAAATTATTATCCATCATAAAATGTATATTTCCCACAGTCCCAATTTTATTAGCAGACTTTCTGTATGAGGACACGCCGAGCCAAATTTTATTTTGTTTTGTGTATATTTTATTTCACACACACTTCTCTAGAGAAAAAATAATGAAACATAATTAAAATTTCCATTATGTGTGGAAAGTTTTTAAAAATATATTTTATCTAAACAGCTTCCAACCGTGTCATATTTTGTAATATACTTACTCTGTCTTTGTTATTAGGTGTTAGCCTCGTTTATAATTTTAAAAGCTTTGAAATTACAAAAATGTGTTGAAATGGAAATTCGCTGGTGACTGCTTTGCGGTATATTACGATGGCTAATTTTGAAAAGAAAGGTAGTTTACGGCTGGCTTAATTTCTGTAATAATTTAATTTTTCTGTAAATAAACAATAAAATGAAGTGAAATTTTTATACATAAAGTCATAACATCCGTGTGACATACGAACGATCGTTGGTACAACTAAAAGTGAACACTTACCAACTTGATTTATCCAATACAAAAACATGAATGATCTAACTACGGATAAACCTGAGTATACTTATATTAAAAAAAAAATAACCATTTTCTGCAATTAAAATCTATAATAAGATGCACATAAATGTACGAGATCTATCACACGGAAAACTAAATTAGCAAGTATTCTTCTGGAGAAAACCTATAGGTACTGAACGAATTTGTAACTAACACCACCATCTGTGATTGTCTAAAGTTTTAGTGGTAGTCGGCTTCCAAGTACTTACGCTATTTGAACGTAATTTATCGTCAAAACTCATTAAAATAGTTATGAGGGTAGGGCATCGTGTAAGCAAACAAAATTGCTGTTTTATTTGTATATTTTTATGTTTACGTAAATAACATTTAGGTTAGATATTTATTTAAATTTTGTAAAATACAAAAAAATCCAGTTCATCGACAAAAGATTTTAGATTTCAATGGGTCGAAATTCGGTGAATGAGTTTAATTAATTTGCATTTGAATGTGCGTATGGTTCAAAAAATAACGTTTGCTGTGCAAATTAAAATAGGGAGACAAAACCGAATTTGTTTACAAATTTTTCTTGCAAAAGCATGGATCCTGAACCTGAATTTCAATTAGATTTAAATTCCAGTGATTTTCATGAGTACGAATCTGTAACAAGTGACTAACAGCTTATTATTAGTATTAGTGGTGTTAACAATGGCAGATTCAAATTACTGGTGCAGTTTTTCAGCGAGACTCATAATAAAATTAATGTCTCTAATAAACTTCTCTTGTTTGACATAAAAAAAAAACTAGATATATCTTATTGTGCAGTAGCAGTGTTATTCCGATTACACAGAACTTCAGCTTCGAGTATTTCTGTTTTGAGAGACCTAGTCAAAAAAACTTGAAACTTCATATTTTGACCAAGCAAACAAGCTGTTATTCATAGCATGCCTATTGCCTACAGCATTTAAATTACATTACTGTATGTAAAGTTATTTCATATTGTTCTGAACTGCGAATTCAACAACCAAGTTCTTCTGAAAATAGGATATATAACATTTTCATGTAAGGAACATTTATAGCAAAATTTTTAGTAGGAATATCTCCGAATGGGCATGTGTCGTTTTTTCAAAGTGGTGACGATGGTCAAACGCATTCATAATCAGTGATTTGCGTATTTAAAACTTATCACAGCTTGCAGATGTAGTCTTAGCAGATAAATTCCACATATTTCTTACTGGTGCAGTTAATTGTGAGTTTTTTAAATCAAATGAAACAAATTAAAGCAAAGGTAGGCACATTAAAGGATCTGGAAATATGTATTAGTAGCCAAGAAAATTTGTGTAAAACCATTATTTACTTGGTGACACTTTCGTTTACGTTGTTATCGTCGTCAATATCAGTTTGTGGTAAAATTTTACACACAATGCTCATACACATAGAGACTCTTTCGCTGTTTATCATAATGGTTATAATGAACAAATAATATTTGTAGCCTCAAACGATTCCAATGAGTTAACGTCATAATGTTTCTTCATTTTTTCGGAAACATTCCCTCAAACTTTTTTCCTTTTGCATATATCTGCTCCCCTCGTTTCCTAGCAGATGATTTTCTCCATTCACACACTCTGCATGTTTTAGATTCACAATTTTCAGTGTCCACGGAAATGATGAGTACAATTAACGTGCTTACAGAATCCTACAACCCCAGCCAGACCACGATTCAGACATACATGGTCCGCTTATTCCCCAAAACCCCTTCAAATAACGTTATGTCTCAGGAAAGCTCGTTTAATTGGGAGATTTCAAATATATAAATGAATAAGTAAATAAATATCTTTATTTAACTACATGCATATGTAAACATATTTGTAGCAGATCAAAAGAGGTAAATAAGTAAAAACATACAGTACAATATAGTATATGAATATAAGATACGTGTCACTTAATAGCACAAACAACATATAGTAGGTATATAAAATTAAATAAAATAAATCGCTGGTGGGTACATCACATGTCAACTGAAGAGTTGGTCAATATTTCCATATACTTCTGAGATGAGTAAAAACAGTACGACAATAAAAACTGTTTTCTTCTTATTTTAAAGGCATTGTAGTTCAAAGATTTTAGATTTGTAGGTAATTTATTGTATAGGTTTAGATTTAGTGAGTTTCGTTCTTAGATTGAGAGTCTAAATCTAGGTGCCCGCAAGAAGTCACCTGATCAGGTAGGAAAGTTAAGCAACTCAGACTGAAGAGAACATGAATGCCTATTTCTTTGTATATCTGATACTGAATAGAAAATATGCAGTGACGGAATTGGTAGAATTTTATATTTTATAAACAATGGTTGACATGGGTCATCAAAACCAGCATTATCTATGAGTCCGATAGCGCGCTTCTGTAGACGAAAAACTCCAGTGGAGTGACTAGAGTTCCCTCACAGCAACATATCATTGGGCAAGTGTGAGTGGAAGATAGAGTGATAGGTTGTTAAAATAATGTGACGACTGGGGATATTCTTTAGTTGTCTCAGTACATAGAGTTGGGTGGATAATTTTTTGCATAGGTTCTCAATATGTTTTGTGCATTTCAAATCATCATCAAGAGTGATGCCCAACAGCTTTACATTACTGCCATTAGTAAAGTTATTATTAGAATAAAAGACAATTTCATTTAAATTGATTAGGTGTAATCCATTGTTCGGCCCTGTTTTCCACTTCGGAGGTTATTTGATTTAATTTTGAAAAAATCATTATAAAACTCAAGTAAGGAAAAATTGTCAGCAAAAAATATTCATGTTTCAGGAAGTAGTGAACAAAAGATATCATTCAAATAAATAATAAATAAAAGTGGTCTCAAGACCGATCCCTGAGGCACACATATAACAGGCATCACATGAATCCGCCTTTGCCCTTCAGTATCCACAAACTCATAGTGGCAAGGGTGTGACGTAAGAGAATAGCTGTAATAAAGTGATGAGTGCTCAATTTGTTTGAGCAGACCACGAGCCAGACAGTCACATGTCGAGCTTTGCGCTTGTCTGCCATTTCAACCTACAATAAATCAACCACGTATCATATATTTCTCTTTAAAGTTTTATTGTTTTATACATATTGGCTACTTACCTCCAAACTAACCAAATATAGGATGAAAACATGTCGAATAGCATGGCCTTCTATTACTGAAATTCCGGCTGTATTACGCTTTATTTTGTTGACGTTTAAAATATGTTTTGGGTGGAATAATTCTAAACTTATTTATACGTAGCTTCAATACGATGCTTAAATTTTACGAGCTAAATATAATACTATCCATTCAACAGATTCACAGCTGAGTCCCACCAAAGGTGTTACGATTCTCCGCAGCGAGAAGCAATATTCGCTCAGTGCCTATTGACGACTTCTTAAATTATAGTATTTTCAAAAATAATTAAAAAACCCATACAACGATACCCCATATCTGTAGTGAGGTGGAGGTGGTGGTAGTGGGGGTGGATGAAGTAAAAAATATTTTGAGCTTTCTGGTTCTTGTACATACACTAAATCACATTTTTTTTCATCCCCTTTATTAATGGGGTGGGGGTGGTAATATTAATGAGACTTTAGCTTCTCTTGTATATACTAAATACCAATTTTATGGACTCTTACCTGCTTGATTTACCCGTTTACCCCAAACTTACCCCAGTTTACCCCCCAACCCTTCGACGGAACAAAATGAAAATATAATCTAGTTACAGATCTCGTTAAAGTACATATCTGTACCAAATTTAAAGTCAATATCTTAAACGGTTCCAGAGTAAACGTGCGCACAAAAAAGTTACAGACAGACCACAGACCGAAAGACCGACAGACAGACAGACATATTTTTTTTCGCTAAAACTTATAATCTCGACGTTTCATGACATTTTAAGCCTATTTGAACAATAAAAATTTTTAAATTACTTCCACATCCAGTGGAAGTCTCGGTGGAAGTATAGTAACAACAAATTTTTTAAAAAATTTTATTGTTCAAATAGGCCTCGAAATAGGCTTAGAATATCATGAAACGTCGAGATTTTAAGTTTGAGCAAAAAAAAAATTCTGTCTGTCGGTCTGTCGGTCTGTAACTTTTTTTGTGCGCACGTTTACTCTGGAACCGTTTGAGATATTGACTTGAAATTTGGTACACATATGTACTTTAATGAAATCTAGAACTAGATTATATTTTCATCTTGTTCCGTCGAAGGGTTGGGGGTAAATTTGGGGTAAAGAGGTAAATCAAGCAGTCCATAAAATTGGTATTTAGTATATATAAGAGAAGCTATCTAAAAAAAATTTGGCATTAGCCACCCCCCACACCATTATTAAAGGGGGTGAAAAAAAATGTGATTTAGTGTGTGTACAAGAACCAGAAACCTCAAAATATTTTTTTTCTTCATCCACCCCCACTACCACCCCCTATCGCCACTCCCACCCCACTACCGATGTGGGGTATCGTTTTGTGGGTTTTTGAGGCAGGACTTCAAATATTATATTATTAAAGTTCCTTAAACAATTATTTCCACATACAAAATTTTTTCGTTGTGAGTGACTTGGACAGAAAATCTGGATGTGGAATTGTGGAAGTAGTGATTCCTTGGGCAGCGGTTTTTTTTTTGTCGTTACTATACTTCCACTGGATGTGGAAGTAAAATATGGAGCCTACATTTTTTATCGTACAAAAAAACTTCATATACATTTTTGATGTTAAAATCTCCCATACTTTCAAATGGCGCAATTACTTTTTGAAAGAAAACAAATATTTTAAGATATATTTGACAAAGACTGGTATTTTGCAACTAATTTCTTTAATAACAAATTACGCTCGAGGACTATTGTTGGTAATTTTTGTTATGTTGTTCCTGACATGTTCGAAGATGTATTCTCAAAAGTTATCGCTTCCCGGAATTTTTCCGAAGTAAATATCTCTATTGACTCCTCTATTACTAAAGTAAGCGTAAAACTTAAAGCTTAAACTCACTAATGTAACATTAAAGATACTAACGACAGCGACATAATTATTATATTATAGATATTTTATTTTTACAAAGTTTGAGAATTAGACGAGTTCGTCGACATGTGCAGTGACTTTTTACTGCTTTTAGTGATATCAATCTGGTTTTCGCCATGACACGTTTTATCAAACTTTCTAACATGAAATAGGGCAATTTTAATATTCAATTATAAGGAAACTTTTAACTTTTCTATTACTGTTACATTATTTTAATTATTTTAATATGTATTGTGTGTGTTATTTTATAGAGGCATCAATTTTTTTCATTTTAGCCTAAATTTTTGTTTGTTTGAATACCAGATGAGTATTTTCTAGTGTCTGTACCAGTGATCGAATAAAGTGTATCTACCTATATATCTACTCCACTTCTCGGCACCCTTGAGGATTGAGAATGATCAGGATTACGTGGACTACCCTCATTGAAATTATTTATATCTTTTGGGGGCTTTCACTTAAAAATTTGAATGACTTTGATAATCAGCTAAAGTGATACTTTCAGTTTCAATTCAACGTACTTAGAGGTAGATTTTTATTTAATGTGTATTGTGTGAGTTGTTTTCATTTTATCCTTTTTTTTTTAGGTTTTTGTTTGTTTGACATGTTTAACACGCGTATGGTTATTTTTTGTTTCCTGTACAAGTGAACGAATGAAGTGTATCTATCTATATATCTACTCTACCCCTCGACACTCTTGAAGGACCTAAACTAAAGATTGGAAATGATCAGGATTACATGGCCTACCCTATCTGAAATCTATCTGAAATTATATGATCTGGGTTTTAACTTAAAAATTTGAATGGCTTTGACAATCTACTAAAGTGATGCTTTCAGTTTCAATTCAACTTAGATGTAGATTTAAAACAGACGCAATAACTTCTTTGGCTTATAATAACTTTAAGATGATGAATTAAGTGTAGAGGTGAGTGTACCGCAAAACTATGACATTAAATATCATTTCCTCGTGGCAGACAGGAAAATTAATTTAAGAGTCGCTTAAGTGTTACCGGCTTAACCGAAATTAATCTAAATACAAGTGAGGAAGTAACCGCAACAGTGACTTCGGTGGTCCGCGTTATACTACTTGATAAATGGAACCTGTTTTTGGGTGAACGGTAATGGACAGGTCGCGCCGGTTTGCAGGGCGTCTCAAAATCCATTTGCAAGTGTGGTTAATTAGCGGTCGGAATGGGAATGGAACAAACAGTGTCCCAAAAGAAAAGAGAAAGGGCCGCCGGAAGTACTGGCTGGGACCGAATGGCGAGTGGCGCTCGGATCGGGGCGGAAGGCCATTGTATTAAAAGGACTCCGCTCTCCGCAATTCACTTCCACCTACGGCTACTTTCTATGTGACGATTGAATAGATACCGCAGTCAGCGATACAAGTATGGGTTTTAAATTTAATGAAGTGCAGTTTCTTACTAATTTTATGCCGTCTTAACTGCATAGTATTAAAGTAAAAGTAATGGTATGTGCGTCAGCTGTATAATAAAAAGGTGAAAATGTGAAACAATATAGGCTGGTAAAAAAAATTATTACGTTGAAAGATTAATTTTTTTGCAATGTCATGAAAACTGTTTTAGATTTTTGTTTCAAAATTGGAAGAAAAGTTTTACGAGGGTAGAATGTCATATGAATTAAATTTCGTTTTTTTATATGATTTAACAGTAAAAGCAAAAGGAAACGTTTCGATACTATGCGGGGCTTGCTAATTTATAGCGGGTGCGAACCATATCTTTCAGGGGTTGGTATACAAAAAAAAAAAATTATTTAAACAGAATTTAATGACATTTTTCAAATAAATTGCCATTAGTCCAGTCAGTGGTGGGTTATAACTTACAAAAGGTGGAGTAGAAATGATTTTGATATACAGGGGCGTGTTTCAGAGTTAAAGGTACATACGTTACTTGTGGATAGAGGACACTTTGGCGGTTCCAAATTATCCGGCATTAATGCATCCATCGTCCTTCATTACTGAGATACAGGATGGTTTACTGATTTATCCTTGGTCATAACTATTGAACCACCATCTATAATCGTTTCATACTTATATGTTTCACTTATTTTACTTGATAAACTTCATAATAAACCAAAATAGAAATCCAGGCCCTGCTTAATAAAAAACTGACAATAAGTTGTATGTCAAAATAAACACCCTGTATAGCAAAATTTTGTAGATCTATTTAGATATTCGAAAAGAGCGGAAAAAATTGAATAGAGTAGCTTACTTTATTTGTTTGCGTCAACCTTGATTACTTGCCGTAAATTCCATTTCATTAAAATGGTCGAGACAGCTGGAACTTGAAAATTTCTTTTGGGGTTTAATTAACAAAAAAAATTAACTTGCAGCAATGATAATTCTTACTTCTACATATATAGACTAGGTAAGTGAACAATTGTAAAATAATTTTAAATACAAGGTAGTTCACCTGATAATCTATCAGGGAGGATATGTGGCCCAATCAAATGGTTGTTGAAAATAGCAAACCGATGTTGGGATTTATTCTGTCTTATAGCATTTGGGTTCTCTTCTGCCCAAACATGTCAATTTCTTAAATTATAAACACCATCTCTTGTAAATTGTGCCTCATCCGTAAAAAGACATCTGTTAAGAATTCTTTGATTCCGAATAATCCATTTACTAAAACTTAAGAGATAATTTTATAACATAACTGCTTTTTCGTCAAGTAGGCAATGCTGAAAATGGACGAAGGATACACTAATGCCGGGTAATTTGGAACCGCCAAAGTGCCCTCTATCTTAAGTAACGTATGTATCTTTAACACTGTAACTCCCTGTATGTTGTTTAAGTCTAAACCTTGATGAAAAATACAATTTTTCGACCTTGGAAGGGGGAGGCGCGAGCCGTCATCTTGAATGGAATGTGAAAAAATTGATGTTTACAAAATAACTCCGCGATGATAGTAGATCCTACGAGGAAAATGTTCCAAACAAAGTTGAAGAGAACAAAATTTCCCATAGTTTTTGTATATGCAATTGTATTGTAAGTCTAATGTGCAACAAGGTACAGCGACAGAAAGATGGACTTTTTATAAAAAATAAATTTATTTTATTACATAATGTTCGTTTACAAATTGACGCAATTTACATTATTTGTGTTATTATATTTTTTCACGGTCAAGGTCGATTGATGTTGACGTCTTCATAATGATGTTTTAATTTATCACTACTTCTGAGAATCTGGGCTTCCGTTAATGAAATTTCTTCATCCTCGCCCTCGATCTCGCTCTCGATACAAGCCCTTAGTGTATTTTCGCCTGATTCACAATTACAGAATCCACACTCAGAGCACTTCAACCTAGATTTTCTACAGTCACACGTTCTGCCGCATCCTTCTTTACATTTACATGAAATGACATTTAATAAGGTCTCAGGAACTTATTTTTCCGTCATTATTACTGGAAGGAGCCCATTGATGCCAAGTTTCCAGCCCCCAATTTTTGAAAATTCGTCAACGACCGAATTATATGATAGCAACAAAGACATCAACTTATTTAAAAAAAAATTGCGACAAGCTAGAAGGTTCTAATTATAATAGTAGATTCAAAATAGTCTCAATATATTTTCTTAACCGTTTACCCATATAAAATAACGTTTCTGGGTTATATAAAAGAAAGAATAAAGCAGACTTATCATCTGCTGATGATGCCAATTTGGTTGGCCAAACCCCAGTCGAGTGTAATATATAGCACTTAATTGTTTGTGAAAACTACATCATTATTAAATTGTCATAATTTTGTGTTGTCTGCAATTTATTTATTTATTTATTTATTTATTTATTTATTTATTTACTTGCTTGCTTGCTTGCTTGCTTGCTTGCTTGCTTGCTTGCTTGCTTGCTTGCTTGCTTGCTTGCTTGCTTGCTTGCTTGCTTGCTTGCTTGCTTGCTTGCTTCCTTGCTTCCTTATTTCCTTACTTCCTTCCTTACTTACTTACTTACTTACTTACTTACTTACTTACTTACTTACTTACTTACTTACTTACTTACTTACTTACTTACTTACTTACTTACTTACTTACTTACTTACTTACTTACTTACTTACTTACTTACTTACTTACTTACTTACTTACTTACTTACTTACTTACTTACTTATTTATTTATTGAACAACAACTTTACAGGCGAAGCCCAATTACAAAGTTATAAAGAGAACATGATTTACATGAGATTAAATAGTACAAATAACATGTGAGAACAACAAACAGAGATTTACAAAAAATAAAAGAAAAAAGAAACAAAATACACATACATATATAAAACCTTACATAACATACAATCACGTATAGTGAACATAGTAGGTATTGCTTAATAATAACAACTAAGTATATACAGAGTAAAAAGGTAAAAATGTAAGATTTAAATAAGTAATAAGGCGTTATGCAACTTAAATTTCGTTAAGAGTGATTGATTTAACATTCTTTATATAATTGGCAGGGCTAAGGGTAAATAAATCAGTGGGCAAGATCACCTAATCTACATAGTCTTACTAGAGGGCTGGATAGGTACATATTCGTTTTAAACTGTGGAATATACAAAAGGTCAAAATTTCTACCTATTCGGTTTGGTACATTAAATGGCAATTTTGATAAAAATTCGGAGTTATCAGAGAGGCGATTTAGAAGTTTATAAATATAGATTAACGAGGTATGAACACGTCTCAACACAAGAGGTTCGTAGTCATATCTAAGCAACAGTTCATTATAGTGAGCAAAATGATCATACAAATGAGTTTCTTTATATAGAAGATACTTAAGAAATTTTTTTTGTGTACTCTCTATAAGATCAATAGAATTACGATAGAACGGTGACCAAATGATTTGACAATAATCAAGGTTAGACCTAACAAGACTATTATATAATACTTTGATACACTCTATATTAGTAAAGTCTCTAGTATTTCTAACGAGGAAACCCAGTGTTTTTAGACTAGCATTACTTATTTGTCTTATATGGCTATTAAAAGATAAGGTTTTGTTTTCTTTAACACGGAGAAGTTCAGTATTATCAATGGTATAGGGAAAATCTATGGTTTGATTTTTGTTGGAAAACGTCATTGCTACACACTTTTTAATATTGAGATCAACTTTGAAGTCATTGCACCACGTAGAAATATTGCTTAGATCTTGCTGCAAAAGAATACAGTCGTTAGTATTTTCGATCCTACAGTATAGTTTGCAGTCATCTGCAAAAAGAAGGCAAGTTGAGTGACACAAAACATCAGGCAAGTCGTTAATAAAAATGAGAAATAGCATAGGGTCTAAATTGCTTCCTTGTGGTACACCGGAACTGATTTCAAAATTTGATGACTGGTAGCCATCTAAACTGATATAAACTTGTCTCCTATACAGATAAGAACATAGCAGACAGATGATGTCAGAATTTATTTCGTAATTTTTTAGTTTAACAATGAGAGTCTGATGATCCAGCCTGTCAAAAGCTTTAGCTATATCCGTGTAAATGACATCCAGCTATATATTATCTTCAATGGCAATTTTAGCATCTTGAACAAGATTTAATAAATTAGTGTTAGTGGATTTTGCAGGTAAAAAGCCATGTTGAGAAACGGAAATCGCTGGTTTAACTGAGCTATAAATAATTTCGTAGATAACCATCTCAAATAACTTGGAAAATGCACATAGAATAACGATTGGCCGGTAATTTGTTATATTTTTTTATCAGTAGATTTATGTATTGGCAGCAGCCGCCCTACCTTCAATTTAGAAGGATAATAGGCATTTTTTAGGGTCAAATTAAATATAATACTTAGAGGTTCTAACAAGAGCTCTGCACAAGCCTTTACCAGGTACGCCGGTAAGCCATCAGGCCCTGCGGCCCTTTTAGGTTTTAACTTTTTAGCAGCCCTACTTATATCTTCATAGATTATCACTATGCTGGGGAATGTATTCGATTTTTCAACAGGGCATTCAAGCGTCTCAGATAAGTATACTGAGCCAAAATATTTAGAGAAACCCTCCGTTATATCTTGCCCGCCTTTAATAGTATGTTCATTGTATGACATTTCATTAGGAAAATTGGTGTGCTCAGCTTTTCTTCCAATAATTCGCATAGGTCCACATTATTGAGACAAGTTGTATAATTTTTTACAATTATTTTTTAATTTATTTGCGTTCATCATGATTAGAGAATATTATTTGGGTATTAAACAAATCACAACTTACACACTTTTTTATTTATTATGAAATTACCTACTTTCTATATACTGTTGCCCTAATCCCTAATATACTAGTTAGGTAAATACTTTAAAACACTCATTATTTGAGAACCAATCAAAACAACTACTCTTCTAGCTAATACTGACGGAGTATTGAACTACGTGATAGGATTCCTAGCATTTTAATACAAAAAAATATATTGAAAATACTTAAATCAAGTCATTCACACTTTTTTATTTAATATGACATGATCTACTTTCTGTATTTTGGTATCTTAATCTGGTTACGCTAATATGCTACTTAAGAAAACACTTTAAAATGCTCATCAATGCAGAACCAATCAAAACAACTACTCTTCTAGCTAATACTGACGAAGTATTGAATTATATGATAGGATTACTAGCATGTTAAAGCAAAAAAATATATTGAAAATGCTTAAATCATTTATTGATATTCAGTCATTCACAACAATTATTGAACCTTATATACTATTTCAACTCTAGAAAAGTTGAAAAAGTGTTTTCGCACTCATTAGCTCTCATCAGTAGATTATAGAAACACTGATTCATTATTTATAAACTTATTCTTGATTTATTTTTACAATTAATTATTTTTTTTATTTATTTGCTTTCATCATGATTAAAGAATATTATTTAGGTATTAAGCAAATCACAACTTACACACTTTTTCATTTATTATTAAATTACCTACTTTTTGTATATTGTTGCCCTAATCTGGGCACGCTAATATACTAGTAAAGTAAATACTTTTACCTACGATCACTACTGTAAATAGTAAAAAACACACTACCTGCCATCTATGTAAGTTGAACTTTGCATATTGTAAACAAATCGCACTGTAAACAAATCGCACGGTAAACAAAACGAACGGGACACGCAATTATAGGTGGCTTATATCGCTGACGCGGGGTTTAAAAAAACAAATGCGCCTACACTCATTATTGGAGAACTAATCAAAACAGCTACTCTTCTAGCTAATACTGACGAAGTATTGAATTACAAGATGGGATTACTAGCACGTTAAAGCAAAAAATATATTGAAAATACTTAAATAATTTATTTAAATTCAGTCAATCACAACAATTCTTGAACCTTATATATAACTTCAACTCTAGAAGTTACACACGTTTTTTCGAACTCGTTAGTTCTCATCAGCAGAGTATAGAAATACTCATTCATTATTTATAACCCTATCCTTGATTTATTTTTACAATTAATTATTTTTTATTTATTTGCTTTCATCATGATTAGAGAATATTATTTAGGTATTAAGCAAATCGCAATTGACACACTTTTTTATTTATTACTAAATTATCTACTTTCTGTATATTTTTGTCCTAATCGGGCACGCTAATATATTACTTAGGAAAACACTTTAAAACACTCATCATTGGAGAACCAATCAAAACTACTACTCTTCTAGCTAATACCGACGAATTATTGAATTACGTGATAGGATTCCCAGCATTTTAATACCAAAAAATGTATCGAAAATACTTAAATCATTTGTTTAATTAAATTCACACTTTCTATTTGATATGAAATTATCTAGTTTCTGTATATTAGTACCGTAATCTGGTCACACTAATATACTCCTTCGGAAAACACTTTAAAACATCATCATTGAAGAACCGATCAAGGTAACAATATACAGAAAGTAGGTAATTTTATAATAAATAAAAAAGTTTGTAAGTTGTGATTTGCTTAATACCCAAATAATATTCTCCAATTACGCTGTATAATATTTAAAAGTATATTAAATTTAATTAATCACGATCAGAGATATGAATAGTTTTATTAAACATAATAATTATGCAACCAGACAGAGTATTCATTGTAAGCAATGATAGGAGTAATCGCCACAAATCATAATTTCCTACTTGTTTATAAAATCAGCGTATTAACTGACTGAAAACAATTATTTCGTTATCGATTCGATGAATAATTCTGTAGCGTGTTTTCTTGCCGGTTATTTATTATGGCAGATACTGTTGACGTGGTGAGCAAAACAAGTGATTTCAGCGGATATAAAGCTTATCTGCGAAGGAAGCGTTAATGCAGAAAGACGATCCAGAGGTGACAAAACCGGCAAGAGAGCGATATGGAATATTAAGCTCAGTGACGAGTATTTCGAGGAAATACAGTCTCTGAGACAGAGAAACAGGAAAGAGCTGTATATAAATAATGTTAAAGTTTTGCATCCGAGCTCCTTTTGCACCCTTAGGGAGAAGAGGAATAACAATAAAACATTTAGAGCCAAAACAGAATCAAAAAGCGAGTCACGCGTTCTTTTAAAATATGGAGAAGGCAACCGGCAAAGTGTTTGATAATGTGCTGACTTATACACATTTATCAAAATAACCGCTTAAAATCCAGTTTGTAAAATACGAAGAATGAGATCGGGCTACCATACTCGATATTTCTATTTGGAAATATGTCGGGGCAGACGGCTGTATGAAGAAAAAACCGCACGCAAATCAACATATTCAAATGCGATTGGCCGGGAGGAAAGGAGTCAATGAAGCATAATATTTCTTATGTGATCTATGCTTTACAGATAAATTGCTAAATATGGTTAATACTTCCTGATATCGAAAGAGAGACAGGGACAATGAGATGGACGTTTATGTTCTCTTCTCATAACTAATTGCAGTATCTGGTCATTTTTAATAATTAATCGATTTCATATTTCTGTTTCTATAAAGTAAAATTAAAAAAGAATGACCAGTGCTCTATATTTCATATTCTACGCTTGTGAATTTATTTTTTCTTTTATGCTAAATATATTTGAGGAGTTTGTATTTGATAGTTTTTGAAATATATAAGAGTGAATTTTGAAATGCATTTAAGTATTCAGGTTACACTAATTTAACATCGTAGAAGTCCTGAACCGTACCATCGTATGTATGAATGATTGTAAATATATTTTACTCTAGATTATTATGTTTTCATGATAGTTTATTGATTCCATTTTATTTTGTTTCTTTTTTTCTATTTTTATTTAATTAATTTTTTTGATTTTGTTATCAGACTACTAAATTTTTTGTCATTATTTAAGTTTATTAATAATATTGTATTGTTTTCCTGTTTTGTTAATTCTTCCTGCACTCCTCTAATTTAGCTAACCTTAGGTAAACCTTTCATTTACTTAAGTTAGATAGATTAGAGAGGCGCAGGAAGATCTTTAATTAACACGAAAACAGAAAAATAATACAATATTATTAATAAATTTAAATAATGACAAAATTTGTCTGAAAACACAGCCACACAAGTCTGTGCAGCTGATCAGATTATATGGATTTGGTGTATATTTCGACGGTAAAAGCATAGAAATAATGTAATAACTCTTAATGAAGTGTGAAAAAGGGCAGATGTTTCATAGTCGAGAGTAGAAAATATAAATTCGAGCCACAGTAAGCTATTTCTATAAATTAAAATCGAAATCCGCCCTTATGTGAGGTGAAAACTACCGTTAAAACTTAAAAGACGCAGGTGACTGTGAATACCATGTACAAAAGCCAAATTTTTGTATCTCTTAGTGCAAAATATTTGACTCTGGTGCGACAACCACCCATTACTCTCAAAGGGTAGAGATATGGCGGGTTAAAACTACCCCCACCCTCATAGGGTCTGGGGGTGATATGCAGTTGTACGTATTCTATGAAAACCTAAAAACTTTGCAAATTCATTAAATAATCTTGACTCGAATTGTACTCCTTGATCAGTCGTTACTGACAAGGGAACACCGAATCGACAAACAAAGTTTTGAAATAAAGTACGCGCAACTGTTTCTGCTGTGATGTCGCGAAGAGGGTACGCTTCCGGCCACCTAGTGAATCGTTCAATCACCGTAAGAATGTAAGAGTTACCTTTGGATGGAGGTAATGGTCCTACCAAATCTATGTGGATGTGGTCGAATCTGATTTTCGGGATGGTGAAATTCCCGAGAGCACTTCGCGTATGTCGACTGACTTTGACAGCTTGACAGTTAATGCACGATTTTGACCATAAATTGCAATCTGTGTTCATTTTCGGCCAAAAATAGTTATTTGAAATCAACAGTCTAGTGGCTTTAATACCAGGATGAGATAAGTTGTGAAAAATATCGAATATCGTTCGTCTGTAAACAAGTGGGACAAAAGGTCTGACTTTTGCACGAGAAACATCACACCAAATAAAATCATTTGAATCTGGAATTTGTATCTTTTTTAAAATGAAATTGGTTTTAGTTAGTGATGATTTATCTGACAATAAATAGTTGAGATTTGAATCTTTCTCCTGAGCTTCACTAAGCAACTTTAGGTCAAAGTTAACATTAAGGAAGGGAGAATTTTTAAGTTGAAGTGGTAAAATATCTTGTTTTAAGGAAGAAGTGTCGTAAATACGTGACAAGCTGTCAGCTATTACATTATGTTTTCCTTTAACATGTTGTATTTTACAAGGAAATTGAGCTATGTATTCTAAATGATGTATTTGACGAGGAGATCTTTCTGCTTTTGTGAATAAAGCGTTGATTAAAGGTTTGTGATCTGTAAAACAATTAAACTTTCGACCTTCAAGTATAAACTTAAAATGTTTAATTGCAGTATATAATGCTAAAAGTTCTTTGTCAAAAACCGAATAATTGGTTTGTGCTGTGGTTAATTTACGGGAAAAGAATGCTAAAGGAGCAAGAAATCCCTTATTATCTTTTTGCTCTAAAACTGCACCCATGGCAAGGTTAGAACAATCGACTGAGAGAGATAAGATAGTATCGTCATTATTGCAAGGATGAGCTAAAACTACTGCATTACTTATTGCGTCTTTGGCTTTCGAAAATCCGTCTAAACATTGATCAGGCCAACTATTAATCTTTGTAATTTTATCATGAGATAAACTGTTACAAAGAGAATATAGGGGAAGTAATATTTCAGCAAAATGAGGTATGAAACGATGATAAAAATTCACCATACCTATGAAACGTTGTAGTTGTTTGAGAGTTGTCGGTAAAGGGAAATTATTAATGACTTCGACTCTCTCAGTTGACGGTAAAATACCTGATGAAGAGATGTGATGACCTAAAAAGGTTAAATTGTCAACTCCTAAGATACATTTAGATGGTTTAATGTTAATTCCGTATGTGTCTAATCTCTTGAAAACCTTTTCCAAATGTTCCAAATGTTGTACATCTGATTGACTTGCGATTAATATATCATCCAAATAGACGAAAACGAAAGGTAAATTAATAAGTACTTCATTCATAAAACGTTGGAAAGTTTGACCGGCATTGCGTAGACCAAAAGGCATGCGGGAAAATTCAAACAGTCCGAATGGAGTTGTTATAGCTGTCTTATAAACGTCATTTTCAGCGACAGGTATCTGATGGTACGCTCGCACTAAATCAACCTTGGAGAAAATAGTGCAGCCGTGCAACTGAGAGCTAAAGTCGTGGATATGAGGTAATGGATATCTGTCTGGAATGGTAATCGTATTTAGTTGTCGATAATCTCCACAAGGTCTCCAGTCATTCTTCTCTTTTTTCGCCACTAGATGGAGTGGAGAGGAAACTTGAGAAGATGATGGTTTGCAGATACCTAATTCTGCCATGTTATTAAATTCTGTTTGAGCTATTTTAAATTTAAGATTGTCTAATCTACGAGGTCGTGAAAAAGGTAAATGACCTTCAGTAACTATATGATGTACAATAGAATGTTTAATAGGTAAATTGTAATCTGGGGAACTAATTAAATTAGGAAATTGTAAAAGTAATTTGTTATATTTATCTGTCAAAGGAAATAATTTAAGTGAATCTAATCTACAATTGTCTAAAGGACTATTTTTAATAAAACAATTAACTGACAAATTAGTCTTGTTATCAATTATTCGAGCTTCTTTAAGATCAACAACTAAACCAAAATGAGACAAGAACTCTGCTCCGACTATCGGTATGTCAATGTCTGCTATATTGAAAACGAAAGGAAATAATCTACGTAGGTAAGTTTAGATTGACTTTTAACAATTTCTTACCGTATGTAAAAATGGTTGAACCGTTAGCCGCGGTTAATATCGTATCGAAATTCTTTTTTAAATCTGTGAAAGTATTGCGTGGCACCACAGATAAATCGGCACCAGTGTCGATTAGGAAGTTCAGGTTGTTAGATCTATCGTAAATAAAAAGTCGACGACGTTTGCTGTTAGAAATGTCAAAATCAGACGTCATAAAATTATCAAACTTCAGTCATCTTTGAGAATTATCAGATTTTTTACAATTCTTACTGAATTTGCACCATTCACCTCCACAACGATAGGCATTGGCACCATAAAGTTGATGGTAGTAACAAATAGTATTGTCTGTACGATCAAATTTATTGGAAACATTATTACGGCTGGGTGAACGATTGCGATTAGTGGTACGAGTTTGTGAATTGCTTCTACTTTTGCAATTGTTGCAGCATGAAGTAGAAGGTTGAGGCTCGAAGGATTGATTGGAAAGTCTGGATTCTAAAGAGTTTAATCGAGAATTAAAAATTTCTTGTTTTTGTAATACTTGATTAATTGAATCATGGAAAGTGATTGAAAAATTTTTGATAGTGGTAGTTAAATCTGATAACGGGGTTGACTCAGAGTCAAGAGGATTTTTGGAGTACGACGCAACCATTGAATTTTGACAGGACTCCCAGATCTGATCCGTAATATCTAGAATCTCTTTTGTGTCTGTTTTCCCTGAAGCTGTAATGGCAATATATACTGTTTGAGGCAAACGTCTTTTCCATAGCTTTATCAATAAATCTTGACTAACCATGCTGAATCCTCCAACCATATTCAGCATGGATCTATAGAAATCTGAAGGTTTCAGATCGCCCATTTGGGAACCTGATAACAGATCATTCAGACGTTTTTCCTCACTTGATGATAAACGTGAAATTAAAACTTTCTTTAAATTTATATAGAGATCAGTTTCCGGGGGATTAGATATTATATCGTATATATTATCTATCACATCTAATGGCAAATTAGCTATAACCTGATCATACTTTTTCTTATCATTGACAATTTTTGCAACAGAAAACTGTGATTCGATCTGGGTCAGGGTGTATTTCTCCAAAATTACTCAGCATTCTCTATGCCTCCAACATAAGTTGACTTTAATTGCACATCAGAATGAACACTTTGATAATAATATTTGTACTTGGTCCACCTAAGCAAGCGTTGTAGATTCAATTTTCAGAAAAATATGCTGCAAATTCTTCTACAGTGATCGGTTCACTGATTGATGTTAACCTAATATCCTTATGCAAAAAATAACCTCTATTGTAGGACCAAACATGAGACCAAACCCAACCTGAAAATAGAAATTATACAAATAATTACCTACTTGAAAAACTAAATTATCATTTGGAAACAAATACTATCTAAAAAGCACTTACCGTCTTAAAACATGTAATTAATTTTTCATGCAGTTCTGCCTTATGTAAACACTAAGCTTCTACTTTCAATACATTTATGAATACCCCAATTCTTATTTGGTAATTTGACGTCACATTCTTCAGACAAAATTTTTTCTAGTAAGTGTAAATACAAACTCTCAGAAATAAGGATAAATTATACTATCGTGAATATCACTCATATTTAATAACTTCTTAATTTTCTTAGTGACATTTTTTGAAGAACAAGCATCTAATTTGCTTGGAAGTGCACCTTTCTTCAACCTTTTTCTTTAAAACTGCCGCTAAAAGCTTAAAATATATTTAAAAAGATATAGGTTATGTTACAAATATCTATGTAAATGTAAAACTTACAGTGTATATAACAACTCCATTTTCAGACTGTGAAGTAAAACCACTTTTTATACTGCTGGAGCAAAAATGTTTTTCACAAATATGTGGCTTTTTATTTCAAGTAGGTACTTTGTAAACTTCACATTTCTATCTCTTCAGTATTTTTTGGCACTAAGTGATAATTTTTGGTCTTTACAGTCATAAGCATAAGTACACAAATAGGCACTCCATATTTTCTAACCATGTCTTATGAAAATATAGCTGACTTTTTTATATTTAGCGCTAGCGTATTGAATGTATTTCTTCGAGGAATTTGATGTCAAATGGCACTGATATTTTGTTTGACTACAAGATTTTTCACTAAAAACGAAAGGCCAGGAATGTATGCAACACTGTATGCACGTGTGTACAGAACCTGCAAAATTATCTTTATATGCGTAAATAACGACAGACGCTATTGCTCCTGCCATCTATTACATTATGTACAAAGTAAGCACTTATGAAGCCACTCAACGGGTCCTTGTCGCACCACCTATTTAATACACCCTGATCTGGGTAAACCAAATTTCTGGTTTTGATTTCCAGAATGGGGGTAGTTTGACAGACGTGACATAATGGGTTTGAGGAAAATCCTCGTCTGAAGGTTGTCTTAGCATAACTAATCGATTGTGATTGATTGACTGATTGACTACTCTCTCAGATAAAAAAGGGAATGTACTTTAACTCACTCACCGACAGATGACAGTACTTGTAATGTACAACTTCAGTTGATTGAATTAGGAAATTACCATAAATTATAGGAACATCTATTCAACTTTGGAACCTCTATTCAAAATTCATCTGGAAAATTCTTCTCTTCATAAAATGGTCAATTTATAACGGTAGTTGATATATTGAATCTCTTCTTGTATATATTTATCACGTTGGACATAAAATTTTCACTTCTGGCATATATTTATGACGTTGGACATAAAATTTTCACTTCTGGCATATATTTATCACGTTGGACATAAAATGATCACGTCGGGCATAAAATGATCACGTCGGGGTCACCAAATTTATAGCGTTATCGCTATAAATAAAATTAAAATCGAAATTAATATACGTATATTTGTTTTTAATACATGTTCATATTTTTTATGATTGTGGTATTTTTTAGTATATTGATATTATATTTTTATATCGAATGTTTTTTATTTTTCTTAGCGACTCCATGGAAACTTCTCCATTATGGATCGAGTTTTCCTTTTTGTTTCTTAGCGACTCCATGGAAACTTCTCGCTTTTGGAACTTCTCGATTTCCAGTGAGTGAGTCGCTATAGTCGCTATACTACCCCCATCCTCAAATGATGCATATAGGTGGTAATGAAATTCGAAAAGGGTCAAATAGTTGTAGCTCATCGTGCCAAATATACAAACCTTTTTAAACAGTACCAACTTCTTCAATGAATTTCAGCACGGGTTTATGAAGAATAAGGCCACAGATACCGCTCTTTTTAATTTTGTTGATGAAATAATAAGCGCCTTGGATGGTCGCGAAATTGCCTGCAGACTATTTCTTGACTTATCTAAGGCGTTTGATACTTTAGACCATGTATGTTTACATGATAAGTTGAACAAACTTGGTGTCAGAGACACAGCACACAAATGGTTTTCTTCCTACTTAAAAAAATCGTATTCAACAAACATCAGTTTTGATTCATGGGCAGAAATACGTTTCTGATTCTGTTACTAATAACACAGGAGTGCCACAAGGTAGTGTGCTTGGGCCCCTTCTGTTTGTCGTTTATCTAAACGATCTATCCAACGTATGCCCAAACAACAACAACTTCAGACTCGTGAATTACGATGATGACACCAATATCCTCATTAGAGATAAGAATATCTCTGACATAGAACAGTTTGCTGTTGAGAGATTGGTTTTGTATCAATCAACTGATTCTCAACGAATCCAAATCCAATGGTATGTTTTATAGAACTGACAAATCGAATTTGAACTTTTCTTCTGATTTATTACTAGGGCATTTACAAATACCTGTCAAATATAGCAAAAAAACTCCTTGGAATAACTTTGGATTCGAACTCAAAGTGGAACGACCATATAAAAAATTTAAGTCAACAGTTAAATTCCGTTTGCTCTGCATTAAGAGTACTTTCAAGGTCTTTTGATACATCGGTGCTTAAAACCATACATTTACGGCAAAACTAAATAATCTTGGGGAAATTTTTACTATACAAAAAAGAGCAATTAGAATCATATATAAAATGGGCTTTTTAGCTTCCTGCAGGGGAGTTTTCAAAAGTAACAACTTACAAACCATAACGGGTTTATTTATTTATGAATGCATTTTATATGTAAAAAAACACAGTAACCAGTTTCAAGAGCACGAACAACATCACCCCTATAATACCAGATGCAAGGGTGCCTATGCTTTACCCATTCACACTTCTTGAAAATTGTCCGCGTTATCAGTGTCTGAAATTTTATAATGCGCTTCTCCAACACATTAAAGTGTGTACAAATTTTAAAAAGTTTAAAAATTATACATTTGATTATATATGTAATCTTGAACCGTACAATCTACAGGATTTTCTGTAAGTAAATTATTGATGTTTACTTTTAAACATTTTAATTGATTATCGTAATGTCCAATTTCTACAATTTTTATGTTTTTATATATACGTACGATTTTCTGTAAGTAAATTTTTAAACATTTTAATTAATTTATCGTAATGTCCAATTTTTACAATTTTTATATTTTTATATATACGTAATTACTGTTTTAAACTACCTCTATTGACTTGTCTTATCTACAAATTTTGTAGCTTATGAGATCAATAAATGTATTTGTATTTGTATTTCCGAATTTTATTAGCGCCTCTATGTAACATTTGAGCTCTTATCACCCTTCAAGGGTAGTCTCTAGTCATGTATTGGTGGTTGGAACGAATTTACTCCATATTTGTTCATCCTGCCTAAAACTACAAAAGCCTGAATTTTGTTTTCCCATTTTGAAACCTATGAGAGATAGGGGTAGTTTTAACTCTCTATAGGGTTGAGTCTCTACTCTTTGAGAATAATGGCTGGTTGTCGCACCAGAGTCAAACATTTTGCACTAAGACATACAAAAATTTGGCTTTTATACATGTTATTTACACTCACCTGCGCCTTTTGAGTTTTAGCGGTAGTTTTCACTCCCCATAAGGGCGGATTTCGGTTTAATTTATAGAAATATTCGAATTAGCTCGAATTTATATTCTCTACTCTCGACTACAAAACATCTACCATTTTTTACACTTCATTAAGATGTTGTTGATGTTTTTGACTAAAAAACAAAACTGACACGATAGATTCGTTTTTGGACTACGGATTCGGATTCAACATCGAAAAATACACCGTATCCATATAATTTGGTCCGCTGCACACAACTTATTTTTTCTTTGTGTAGCTGTGTAATAAAATCAAAATCAAATCAACAAAATTTACCTAACCTTAAGTAATCCTTTCATTCCCTCCCTTGCGGGGAATTTCAAAAGGTTCAGCCAGAAGGATGATTAAAGACTGAGTCAAGAGTAAAGACAACCAATACTGGACAGGCAATCGACATAGGAAAACACTAATCAATGGTCCATGCCCGAAGCAAACTGAAGAACTGCTCTCAAAGAACAAGATCCAGTTGAGAACAGGTCTTCTGACAGGACATTCTCTCTTTAAGAAGTACCTAAATGTTTTTAAAATAATTATGTTAAAATTTCATACGTACAAATATGTTCTGCTTTTCTGATATATCAAATATTAATATTTTATAAAACATACACACAAACACGCGCACATATGCAATAACGCTCGCGCACACATATACTCACCGCACTTTCAACTCGTTAAGGAACGTGGGTTTTACGGGAATTGAAAAATACCCCACCATGATACTATGAAATATAAGATACGCTCGGTACGAGTACCAGCTTTCGACCTACTGTGCGCATAGCGTCACCCTCTAGTCAACTTCAAATCGAGCCCGCGCCGGCGACCATCTACCTAAAAATACACCTAAAAATGCATCGAAAACCGTAATATAAGACCTAGAAAGCTGATTGCAGGCAATTTTACTTTTTAATATCATAGAATTCTATGACTGCTTTTGTCAGCACTTTTCATTTCGCATAAGGCCTTTGTGGGTTTAAATGTTTGTGAAAACACCTCCAAAATAATTAGTGCAAGCACATATGATCTTTTGCACCGTTGATTTTTCAACGTGTAAGTAAGCTATTTATTTTGTTTTTATTTAATATCAAATTTTAATTCATTTAATTAAACACAATAAATAGTAGTAGTAAATAATATACTACTTTAATTAGTTTAATTATGAAACAGTGCATTTATCTAACATTATTCAGGAAAATAGACAAACAGTCAAGAACGAGAAATATTATTCTGTTATTTAGAGATAAATTGTCGGATTATTTAATGTTTTTATTATGAAAAACATTATGCATCTGCAAAATAGCGTTTTCGCAATATGACCTAATTCAATAGCGCGGGATATATCAATGTGTTCTCTCATGGTAATTATTACAAATATTTAATAACCTCCATTGATTTGCTGAAACATCTCAGGAAAATCTGAATTCGATTTCATTAAACAAAACTAACGTACATTAGTTCTCACACCGCATTCTCTGCGCTGTATCGTTCGCGAGGAGGTTCAGTATACTTAATTGCAATTTTCTCGAAAACTGTTAATCCTACAAAAAAAAGTTTCAAATAAAAAAGTTAGCTCCATCCTTTATCTTCATATGCCCTCGATATACTTGGTATCTATTTCGAAAGACAAAAAAGTTTCTCGTTTGTTGTATTCCCACCTGTAAATTTTCACAGTTCATCGACATACCCTTAGAAAAAAAATCATATTTTCTACACTTATTAAAACGTGACCTTCATATTAACACATTTTGTTAACAAATATAGATTCATCACACGGTAAAAATTTGAGATTAACTCGTTGTCTCGTTTATTAGTTAGAGCGAGTTAAACGAAAAAATAATTGTATCTATTATTTTACAATTTTCTCACATTTTTGGCTCTATCTTTTGTCTCGAACAACCAAAAGAGTCGTAATTTGTTATTTTATCGAAGGATAAGCTTCTAAACACTTCGGTTAAGGTAATTTTTGTTTTCATCTAAACTAAAAATTGACCACTAGTGAACTAGTTGACTTTTACGTGACGTAATAGCGGGAACTGCAGTAAGGGGAGGTATGCGTGAGAGCGTATCTCTATTTCTTAGTATCATGATACTCCACCGTGAAATCTCTGTATCTCGGTCAATTTTGATCGCACAAAGGTCAGTAAAAAATCATATTAAAAGTATTTAACTCAGCCATCAGCAAGTAAAGAGATATTCTTTTTAAATAATGTTTTCCGAGATACTTAAAAAAAACACATTTTTCATACTTTTATACCTCTAGAGAACACTCGTCTGCAAACTTTGGGGTTAGAGATTCATCAATTTCTTAATATTAAGAGTGAAATCTACATACCCTCAAATTTTCTTCGTCTCACTAATTTTTCTTTTTTAAAATCTATTTTTTCCGTACTAATAAGGAAGTGAAAATCATAAAAATCATAACTCAAAATACTCATAGTATTTCGATAAAATTATTTATTGCTATTCGTACAAGATTTAGATAGTTTTCAGATAATTTTAGAATTAAAACATAAACATTCCGGAAAGGGGTAACACATTTGAAAAAACGCAGACATCCACACCCACCGGTGTTGTCAATACCGGGACTGGGGGTCGAACCCAGAGTGCGTTAGACAGTCGGTGAGCATATTCGTCACTCAATACGCCTTAACCGCGATTGAGCTACCGTGCCGGTACATAGGTCTGGTTAGAGTTATGTATAACATACTATGTAAGGAATTAAACAGTGATATTTTCCATATCTACAAAAACGGTAATACAGTGTTCTGTATGCGAGGAAGAATTTTATTATTTGATCTTATTTGTAGTCAATTTCGCCCACATTCAAATGTATCTCCAATAGTTCTTCATAAAAGAACATAAAAGTGACTCGACGTAGTCGTTAATAATACTTGTTAATCGAATAAAATGTTTACAAATTACATAAATAATAAGTATAGTATAGTCTAATTACGCAATAGGCCCGTTCAGCATTTTCTTTAATTTTAGAAATCGAAAGTAGAACACTTTTCAAGGCAATTTTCAAATTTTTAGGTTTTTATTCGGGCGTTTGAGCCCTTAAATAAATTACCAAAATTGGACCGCGCGAAAACGGGGCGGAGCTAGAGGTTTTAACTTCGGAATAATGTCATATGAAATGGATTTCATTCATTTTTGGCAACTTATAGTAAATTTAACAAAGAAAAGTTTTTATATTATGCGACAGCTTGCTAATTTATAGGAGTGGATGCCTTTTCAGGAGGTGGCAACTAAGAAAAAAATAAAAACACTGGAGGTGAAATAAAATAGAATTTTAAGAAGAAGAGGTTTTAGGCAAGTTTTCATAAAAATTGATAGTCTTTAAATTATAACGACTTGAAAATTGGGATTTTTGCTTTAAAAAAAGGTATTTCAAAACAATATTCGTCAAATAACTCGAAAAGTATTACATTGAGTTAAAACATGCTAGAGACAAAAAGAAAGCTACTAAATTGAGAATGAATTTTGTTTTTTTCTAATTTCTGTAGAGTTAATGGTTTCGGAGATCTGGAAGTATAAAGGTGTCATCCGAATGTCTATAAGACGAAGTATTTAGTTTAAATGTTAAATATCTCAGAAACTACGGCACTTACGTCAAAACTGGTAAGAACAAAAATGAAAGACTATTAATTATGCTTTCTATTTCTATAGCATAAAATATGAAGAAGTTATGACAGAAACAATGTACTTTTTCAATTTTTGTTTATGCAGAATGACGTCACGAGTCGGCGAAGCGCTTTGTACTGAAACCCAATTTTTAACATTGAATATCTAAGGATTGGATATACTTATGAAGCAGAAATTTTAACAGCTTATCTAGATGATCGAATTCTATTGAATACCATTAAAAAATAACGAAAAAAATTATCGGTAACAAGCCCATTTTTATACTATAAAATATCTGGAAATGTTTTTTCTAAAAAAAATGCCTCTGTATAAATATTTCTATATTTTATCAGATCATATAATTTTGGTAACGCATATTAAGATTAATTTGATATATTTTCACTTATTTATATTTATCAGGTATTTCTAAATCTTACCCAAAAAATATACAACTAAAATATTGATTTCCTACTAAAAATAGCATAGACCGATTTTATAACCCAGAAAAACCATAAAACAGCTTAGAATGTGTCCACACAGCAATTTATCCATCAACATAATTTCTCGATTATTTAGTTAAATGTATTATTAAAATCTACGTAGCACAACCAAACCCTCCAATATAAGTAGCCTTAGTCTCTTCGTGTGGGATTAAATATTTATGCCAAATTGGAGATTTCCTTTTAATTCCCTTATTACTACCGTCCCCTACATCAAAACGGGGAAATAGAGGGGCGCGGTAAACATGAGACTCAAACGTGGACCTGAAATATCAAACCATTAGTTTCTCGTTTTAGTTAATCACCGTGACAGCCTGCGGTTTATTATGACATAGGTCTGTTGTACAAATAATCGATGCGACAGAGTGCACCCGCCTATATTATTCTGGTTCGACAGCATCAATATTATTTTTGAGCAGCAACAAGCAACACAATTTTACCATTAGAGCAATCAGTGTATAGTCATTATTGTTCAAATTAGTTTATATATAGAGATTTATAACAACTTCGCATTTAAATCGTTTATCTGCAAAAAATGTATAGTTCTGAGCAATGAAAAAGCGTACATTTATTATTTGCCTGTACAGGGTGAACCGAATTAGAAGGGATTTGAGGTTTTCTCTAAAACTATGGCAGATAGATAAAAACCAATATACTGCCGTCCTAACCTAAAAAGCAGTAACTCCAGATTTTGTCAATTTGGAGTTGCTGCTTTTTTAATACGTTTTTGGCATTTTTACACCTCTTTGACTACGTTAGAAAGCAGTATTGACCATAGCTTTAATGCAAATGAGCTATAGAGTTTGCAGTATCTTCACTTTTTAAACCATATACCAAACTAAAATGCAGTATGAGCCCCGTGCTCAACTAAAATGCAGTAATTTCAATTTTTATTGGAGATGCTGCATTTAAGACTAGTAACAGTTGCTATTGTACTTAAAATGCCTATGTTCAAAAGTGTTGACGCCGGTAAAATCACTTCAGTTGCACATATAAGCTGTTCGTGTTTAAACAAGTAAAAATTTTTGCTTAGTTTAGGAACTTGTAGCCCTTAATAAGAAGCAAGTACTTACTTTAATTTTTTAAATATCTCTGTAATTATATCGTAGATAATACTATGGCTTGACACGTTAACCAATTACGAGTTGTGATTTTATTCTGTTTTGTTTTGGCTTTATAATGCCGATTAAATACCAATAATAGATAACTTAAGTTTGCAAATAAATATCAATAACGTTGTATTTACATCTTTTAGGCAACCAAAGTCTTGATCTTGAATATTTGAATAACTAACAATTTAGAGTTTTGTATCGGTAGGTAAAAAACAACCTTTTCTTTGCCTGTGGCATGAATGTGTACATCTGGGAGGAAAGAAGAAGTTTCCAGTGAATGACGATGCAGTCAAGCCTGTAGCTAGGGGTGGGCTAGGACGAGCGTAGCCCATCTTGGAATAATTTTCGCCTGACCTACGGCGACCGCAGAAAATAATGAGGTAGCTATTTTTTACGGGGTTATCTGTAAATGGAAAAAACGATACAAAATTTTTTGGCCTATGGGCCCCCTCTGAAAAATTGTTTGCCCGCCCTTAAAGCATTTTCTAGCTACAGGCCTGGATGCAGTTGACCCTAGATTTGAATACAATGATTAATAAAAATTTGAATAGGAAGTACTCTTTGTACTTTTTTTTAGTTATGTTCCAAGAAATGTAATTTTTTTAGTAATATTCCGTTTTATTTTGCCATCATTTTTACGAACATTTCTTATAAAATATTGCCGCATCTCCAAATTAAGCTTTTCTAGTCTACACTAAAAAGCAGTAAATCCTAATATATGCACATACTGCAAGTCATAGTTGCATGTTCCTCTTTAATCTAAATGATACACTAGACTAAAAAGCAGTGACCGCCAATTTCTACTTACATTTCTAAGGGCCGGTTTTATATGTACAGATTAAACCAAAGTTTAACTAAAAGTTTAAACTGAAGTTTTACTGGAGGTTTAAACTTAGATTTTAGTGTTCGCTAGAATGCTGTTTTATAGGTGTTTGTCAAGATCGTCAGTTCTATCGCCGTTTTGTTAGTTGGTAGCATAGTGACAAATTGGCGATTAATGTCATTTTCATTACTGGTACTTTAACTTTTCGCGATGGGTGAAATATCTTTAAATTTCTACGTCAGTGAAATAAAACTATTGATTAAATTAGTTAAAAAGCGTAAAGATATAATCGAATGCAAGAAAAGTGATTCGGTAACTTGGAAGGATAAAGCAAATGTTAGTCGAATTAAATATGGACTAATATATTCTAATAATATATGCACACATTCTTTAGATATTCGAAACAGATCTATAAATTCTTCGTTATTCCATATCTTGGTCTCTCTCGGAATTTTCGTGCACGATGAGGTGCTTCTATTATATTTGTAACACCATCTTCATCTCTTGATAAAATGTCCTCAAAAATATCGAAAATCTCCATTTTCTATAACTTTTTCTTTACAGAATATATAATAGGTAATTATTTGTAGGTTAAGTTGATATTTGAAGTTTGCATTGAGTGCAACATCCAAAATATTGCTAATTAATCAACGTAAGCGTTCATAAACCTAAGTTTGGAGTTTAAACTTAAAATTGGCAGTTACTGGCAGATATAAAACGTACTTTTTGACAAAACTTAGAGTTAACTATCAAATCTAAGTTAAACGGAACCTATAAAACCGGCCCTTAATATTGACATTTTTATTGTAGTACAAATTTAAAACAATTATATTGAAATATTTAGAAAAAATTTCAAAGATTTTCGTTAAGGTTTTTGTGGTGGCCCAGCTAAATAAACTAAAAAAGACGTTATCTCAAAACTAGTAAAGGTGGATATACTGCTCTCTAAGTTAGGAGGGCAGTATAGGTGTCCAGCTCTATTTTCGAGAAACAAACAATGGCACAAAAAATTATGCATGCCTCGGTTTTCTAGATATAGACGTAACTTGTGTTTTTTAAATTGAACACCTTATAATTTATTTCATTATTCAATCACAACTTAAATTAGCTATCCAACGATATATCGTATGTCATATTTACCTCTAGAAAAAGTGGTTTATTTCCGAAAAATTTAATATATTTGTGAGGAGGCTGCGGAAAACTATTACCAGCAATAACACTTCTTATAATATAAAATTATTTTGCCAAAAATAGGAAAAATTAAACCACAATAAATGTTTGAATTGTCTTCCATTGATATAGATGCATTTTTGGCACCTTCTCCTTACAGCATTTGTTGCATTTCCAATCATGAGTTATTGTCCGAAGCGCAGCTAATGTTTTGTTTTCCAATTCGTCTATGTTATTAGAACGTTCTCTATATATAATATTTTTTAAATAACCCCCAAAGCAAAAAGTCGGCAGGGGTTATATCGGGAGATCTAGCTGCCAACAAAATAGAAACAACATCTAAACTACTTTGTTGTTTATTAATGTCCAGTTAGCTAAATTAATTGTTAGTTATCAATTTAGTTAACTTAGCTAACTAGACATTAATAAACTAGTCTTGAGTGATAAATAGATACCTATCCAATCCTCCCCAGATTGAGCATTAAAATAATTTCGTGTTTCATTTGACGTATGATCTGGGGCGCCATCATGTTTGTAAATTAATCTTTGAAATTGCCTTACACACTTGTTGTCTACAAAAGGAAGAAATCACCGGGAAAAAAATGAGGAACTATTATTTGGTATCCAATAAAAATCCAGTAAAACCACACCATACACCAAATCCGAATCGTCCTTGACGATTAACTGTAGCGATTACGTGCGGATGACTCAATGGTGGTTATTACGCCGATTAAAAATTCCGGCACTTCTTATATGGGCCTCGTCTGTCCATATAATTGTTCCTTCAAATCTCCCACTTCATTGCACTGATGCAAAAAAGACAAAAACGAGACGCCTTTGAAAGTCATTTGGATATACATGACTAATCCTAATTTTGTAGGGTTTGAATTTATTTTTTTTTAAGAAACGCAACGCAGTTGTTTTTTGGACTGCTAAATTTTCCTGTATTGCGCGAGACGATATATTAGGATTTTCTTTTACAGTTTTTAAACAATATATTCTACAGCTTCTCTACCTGCTTTATATGCATAGATGTCGTGCTTAGGACACCTATATTGGTTTTTATCTATCCGCCATATAGTTTTAGAGAAAACCCTAAGTATTTGTTAAATACTTCGGTGAGTAATCAAGCAATGTTTATTTACTATTTATTTATTTATATTTATGTTGTGTACTATTTTGTAAGTATATCTTACATTCCACTATTGTGATATTATTGGGAAAATAAACATTATTATTATTATTATTATTACATCTAATTTGGTCCACCCTGTAAAAGTCATACTTCATATCCACAGCAACTACACTTGTGAGCAAATAATTCGATGATCTTCTCGTTTTTGATTTTGAATAATTTTTTTTCAGTGGGCAAATATCACATTTAAAATTAATTAAGTCGTTTGAAAGGCCATTTAGTAGTCTTTAAAATGAGTCTAAATTTTCCAAAATTTTTTCTTTGTTCTCATTTGTAAAGCTTTAAAATGAAATGCCTTGAATGAATCACCATTTTTATAATTGAAGAAAATCGAACTTTGAAGAAATTAAATATAATAAATTAACAATTCTTCATTTTTATTTGTAATTTGTATTACTCCTCTAATAACAGCCTTGCACACGGTTAGTCATAGACCCAATTAAATTGGCTATGGTTTCTAATGCTATCATTAGCTCTGTGATGGACGCTTCAGTAAGAACGCTGAAACGAACTCTTCGACTCAGTTCCTCTAATAGATTTTTCATGAGATTTAGGTCGGAGCTGTCTGCTGGCCACACTATAACATGTCAGTCTACTCTGTATAAATGTGTAATAATACAATAAGGGCGTATGTGTGCTTACTTGCTGTTCTAAATTTAACATGGTATAATGTGGACTGCTTGAGTGTGTTACTAATTGTTCTGAATGATGTGTCCATTTTAAGTTTTCATCTACTACTACCCCTAGAAATTTTGTATTTGCCTCTACTTTAATAGTTGTTTTATTAAACCATTCATAAAAACGCAGAGTATATTCCATTTGATTGGCCGTAAATGTCGATCGTAGACGAAAAGTTTCATATCATTGTGTTAGTGAACGAATTCTGAACAACTTTGAAAATGTCCGTCTGTTCGTCCGTCTATTTTTCTGTTCGTCACTTTTCTTGTAAGCACGATAACTTAAGAAAGAAAAGTCCGATTATACTGAAATGGACAGTAAGTTAGTGTTAGCTAGAGGAAGACCCTTTTTGTTTTTGAAAAAATCGATCCATAAATAAAAAGTTATTAACCGTATAAAATTTAAAAAAATGTTTTCTTGAATTTTATGGCTTACAGAAATCTTGCGAAATGTTATTTCATATCATTTTTATTTGTTTAACATTGTACTATTATAATATCTAATCGTTGAAATATTATTTCCGAAAAATATATATTACAGACATTAGCAGTTTCTGTAGCAATGAATGGTGGTCTAGTGGCCAAGGTTCTGCCTTGAAATTCAAAGGTGGTGGATTCGATACAGACAGATTGGATGTAGCTCTTTCTTTTTTACTTTTTTTTTTATATAATTTTTTATTCTAACTAGTGTTTCATCAATTAACTTGGTATCAGAAAATTTAGAATGTTCAAAAACTAATAAGAAAACTACGAAGAATATTCTACGTGTGCAACAATTATATAAAAAGTTCAGCAAACCGTCGAAAAGTATAAGGTTTACTCTGCTTTAATTTTAATATTATATTTTTATTTTCCTGCTTACTGTGTACGGTATTAAATTTTATTGCCACAGATTCTGATGAATTGAGAATAACATTATTTTTCTACACGCCATTCTTAGCTTTTATAGCTTGATTAAAATTTTTAGATAATTCACTTTTTGTTGTTCCTTTTATTCTTATGGAGGAGTCATCTGCAAATTGACAAAGGCTTGCATCTGGGTTTACAACACTTGCTCCCATATCATTACAAAATATAAGAAATACAAATGGTGAAAGTACACCTCCTTGGGTACCCCCTTGAAATTTTTAATTTATAGATTCAATGTCACGTTTGCTATGTCGTCTTGTGTGTCTCTTAATTGTCAAATTAGAGTCTATTTACTAAGTAAAATTTTATCTATTCACCAGCTCTATTTGTTGCTCCGTAAGTCTTCAGTTTCTTAATCAATACATTATAGTCTATGATATCAAACTCTTTTGTCATATCACAATAAATTACTGCTGTTTTCTTATCTTCTAGCCTCGCTAATGTCACTTATATGGTTAAATAAGAAGGTGTGTTTGTTGATTTTTTACTCAGAAACCCAGTGATGTTTGCCACCACAAATGAGATTTTTAGGTTTTCTTCTTACCATCTTTGAGAGCTTTATTTGTAACTATTTGTAACTTATGTACCAAAATTTGTAACTTATCCCATCAGTAAATATTAAAAAATATGTTTTTGGTGTAAACTTCTCGGAAGTCGCACAACCGTTAATGTTTTTAGTTTACATCAGGTAGTAACTAATTTGTAATTACTTGTAACCTTCGAATTAGAATAGGGAACTTGCCCAAAAAATGAAATTGAATTAAAATACTCTAAATCGTAAACTAACATGATTAAAAACCCCATAGACAACAAAAAAAATTCCTCCAGAAATATAAGCGATTAAAATCTGCCGGATTTTACTTACTCCTGAAACGTGACGTCAGAGGGTGAAAGTCGGATGACGGCGTCAAGCGACACCAATTCTGCTTTCGTATGCGCATTTGTCAGAAACAACTAGCAGTGAACACAACCTAACCTAAAATTCGTTGGAAAAACATCTTCAATATTCTGAAATGTCACAAAATGCTACTTTTAATTCGTTCGTGTCGCGCCGACCTGAATTTTCGAATTTCGCCGTGCAATTTACGATCAGGTTCATCTGGAAGACTTCTTCTTTACGTCGCGACATCGTACGGTGGGAGTTAGCTCGGAATAAAAAATAAGTAGTGAGAAAAATAACGCCTATACCCCAAAAAGGCGTTATTTTTCTCACTATTTTTTTATTACCCTATTAATTCCCTCCTATTTTATTTGACTCGCCAGGTTAAAAAATAAGGTCAAGCGAGTATTTTCTACTACGAATCTTTTCCTATCACCAGACTTTTGATTTTTTTTTTTTTTTCGTTTCAGAGATAATTACAGATATGTCGGCCACGTACGGCAAAAAATCGCAACTTTTGAGCTTCTACCGTTGGCAACTTTTTAATCTTGGCTCCTACGCCAAAACACTACTCTAACTAATTTAAATGTGATTAAATTGCTAAAACTCTTTTTTTTAATTTTTTTAATTCCGACAAAAATTAAGGAATTAGTGGGGCTGGGATTTGGGACTTTTTTTTCGGTAAAATTTCTCCATTTTGTCACCGTAATGAATCGGTAATTAACTGAAATCGATCTCATTTACGATGTTCACTTAATATGATGTACTATTTTGACCTCTCGGCCCTTCGAAAAAAAGGTTTCTGAGAAAAATTATTTTTTTAAGATTTACATACACTCTGTAGGAAAACGTGTAATTTCCTACATTTCCTCGAATATCTCGATAATTACCGTTTTTTTCGAGAAATTTGTAGACAGCTTATGTAAATAGAATTAATTGAGCTTTCCGACACTTTTTTTATTTTTTCTCTAACATAAAAACAAAAGTCTTATGACCGAATATGCGGATGTCTTAAAGCCAACCGCCGCCCAGTCTATTAATTAGGGTGAATGGCTAAAGTACGCCATCTGTTGGACACCACGCGAGACTAGTTTTCATCCGGTGACGTCATAGTGCTTTTCGTGAGGAGTGTAGAGGATTTCAACTTTAATTATTTATTGCAAAGTAAGTACTGCGATTTAAGAGCTGATATTCGGTGTGAAGTGTTTTTATACATAAATACACACTTTAATGAAATAAAAAAAAAAATGGGCAAGTTGCTCATTTATAACTGCATTATCACTAAGTAGTAAATTATTAAATAATGGCGACCAATTTCTCCGCAGTCTTAAAATTTTGATTTTTTTTTTCAGTACATTATTTGGTAACTAATTTGTAACCCATAAACTAACTTCAATTTCGCCAAGCAGTAAATTATTAAATAATGACGGCCAGTGTTACGGCAACAACCCGACACTATAATTTCTGCATTTCTTTGTTCTTATTATTTAGTAACTAATTTGTAACTGAGACCTGTCAACAAGAGAGAGTCAGACCAGTGGAGAAGAACAACGAACAAACTAAAATACCTAGGAATATATCTGACGAACCAACTGAAAAGGAGAGAAACAGTAAAGGAGAGAATAAAAACAGCACGCAGAGTTTAAAGGGCAATTATACCGTTCGTCGAGAAAAACAAACTATTATGGGGCCTGACCAAACGGCTGTACATAACCACCATACTGCCAACGATGACATATGAAGTAAGAAATACGGCAACAACAAAGGCCAACGGAAGAAGTTTGAGAAAAGCTGAAAGAGACATCATCCAACTACTCACAAAAACAACATGGCAAAAACAACGACACAAAACATCAACACTATTAGAAGGAAAGGTAATCACAAAAAGGATAGAAATGTACGCAATGAAGTACTGGGGACAAGTCCAAAGAAGGGACCCAACACATCTACTGAAGAAAGCGATAACACTTAACAGCAGCAAACTAAAAATAGGGAGTCCATGTTACACGTGGAAAATAACAATCTGGGAAAGGACCAAACATACTGGGAAAGAAAAGCGAGAGGAAAAATAAATTCCACAAAGAAATCGCAGCGATATATACTCTATCAGAACCAAAAACGGAGGAATCAGAAGAAGAAGAAGATTTATAGAAGGAGAAATACAAAGAGAGGAGCACAAACAGCAGAAGCACAAAAATAGGAGTAAAGACATTAAATATCACGATTACAATGCGGCAACGCATTCCATAAACACCTACACTGCCCATCCCCCAATCCTGTATCATGCGTCATGTGGCTCTCGCTGCTGACAATAAGTATGACCCAAATCCAACTCAGCTTCGGAAATCAATGAATCAGAAGACTCAGAAAAAAAAAGATTCGAAGAAGCAGAAACATAAAAAGAGGAGCATAAACAGCTCATATCACAATACAACACGGAAACATATTTCACAAGAAGACCCAGAAGAAGCAGAAGTCCAGAACCAAAAACACAAAAAAGGGGGCTTAAACGCTCCCTCACGACACAATGCGGTAACGCATTTTACAAATACCTATACCTCCCATCCCACATTCCTTTACCATGCGCCATGGGGCTCCCGCTGCTGGCAACAAGCATGACGCTAATCCAACCCAGCGTAGACGTAGCACGCCCAGCTGTATAACCCTGGGAGTGGCAATGCCTACCGCATGCTGGTAAATCAATCAATCAATCAATCATTTTTTTAAAATCTATTTATTTCCGCTACCAGGGCCGATCACCGAGGCCAGGATACGAGCTACCCCCAACCTGGAAATTTTGCCGAACCTCTTCTCGTAAGACGAGTAGGGATCTCTTTCTTGCCTAAATTTAATAGACAAGGGACCGCCTGGTTTACATCCCCTTCGAAGGATGGTATATCCACTACGTAATCCTCGTCTGAAATTACCTAGCTTCCGCGTATACACTGATATACAAGCCGCTAGAAGGTGGGACGAAATCGCTGTGTTTCCCAAGATGAGTGGGTCATCCATCCAAGTAGTAGCCGCGCTGCACGTTGCTTCACTTGGAGTATCGATGATACACACACAGTGAAGACGCATCTACGCTCGCTCCCAATCAATCATTACTGAGGCAAATTTTTAATTTGCAACTCAACCTTTATCGAGGTAAACTGATCAAATTTTGGCTGCCAACCTGGAGATAAACATTATTTTTCAGAACTTTCTCCAATGTATTATTAAATGACGGTTAGGTGTAAATCAAAAATATTAAAAGTTGTGCGGCTCATAGAAAGTCTATACCAAAAATATATGTTTTAATATCTACGGATCGGATGAGTTACTACTTACAGAACATAAGTTGCAAATAGTTATAAATGAGACACTAAATGATGGTGAAGAGAACATACAAAAACTAAACCCATGTTTAGTGTTAACCAAAAAATCATATTTTATGAAATATTTAAGAAGACATTGATTTTTTCTTGCGAATACATGTGGGTTTGATAGAGGTTTATAGTTTTCTTTACTAGTATATTCTTGATCTAATTTAATAGCTTATCCAATACCATTATCAGACTTTGACTTTGTTGCAGATATATCTAGAGAATAAAAAGTACCTATACGGTTTTTGCCTTTGTGATAGTCTGCTATAAAAAACTAATTTAAGAGCGGAAAATCTCGACTGCTAGATCAAATGAGATGCACAAAAGACAGCCATTTCCCTAGAATACACGATTCTCCCCACTGATATGGTTTAGATTCGTTCTGTCTAAAACTTTTGCATGAGAATTTTATAAGAAAATAAGAGTGGCAGTTCCGTCTTGTTTCATTTATCAAGAAAGTTCTTTGTTATTTCTCGTACGACACATATAATCATAAAGAAGTTCGCCGCTCGCATTGCGGGTCCACAATGTACAGCGTCTGTATAAAGTGTAACTATACACATAAACAACTTAAACTGTCTACAACGTTGTATTTTCCAGCCCATATCTGCTTATTTATAGCGGTATTTGATCTGGTGTTTACGAAAACCCGCCATCATAGTGTTGCGATATTAGGGGCGCAATTCGCTCCAGATTTCGTTTAATATGACTTTTACCTTATAGACCATTAATATTTAACGGTAAACACTTTCCTACGTTCCAGAATTTTAAAACTTATGGCCTAATAAAAAGTAGCTATTTCTCTTATGGCGTATACCTCTTAGCTTTGGTGCTTTAGAAATACCTTGTTGTAATCAAAGCGGTGTAGCAAAGTATAATGTCTAGTTTATTTCTTACAAATGTAAGGAAAGAAAAATGCCAGAAATGGGCTATCCCTTGAATACAAATGAATCCTATATTAATTGAAGGCTTGTATAAAAGCAATGAAAGATGTCTTATAATTCAACTTCATTTAGAATAAAGCATCGGTTACTTTTAGCAATCTTTCACTATATAAAATTCACTGAAATAGACAAGTTTCTGGTCAAGAATTATTTAACGCAGCGTTTTCAATCTGTTGCCTTGGGAGGATTAGAGTCTTAATTTGCAATAGTAGAGAATGGAGTCCCACAAGGTTCCATTTTGGGTTCTCTAATACTTACTTTATAAACAAGTCAATTTTATCAACACCTCAAATATTCATACTCACACTTTTGTACGGACGACACACAAATATATATGTCATTTCCTGAAAGTGATTTACAATTGGCGTGCAGGAACTTAAAGTACGACCTTGATTCCGTAGTAACAATTTCCACAAAATTTTGTCTTAAAATAAATCCTTCTAAATCTAAGATAATTTTATTCGGTTAAGTAATCTTATGAGAAACCTTGATCTGTTCAAGGCAAAAGCGGAGCTTTTGGCATCTCGACTACAACAATGGAATTTACTACAAGAAAATGTTAAAGTTTCCATGTATCGAAGTCGTCAAAAAGATCTTATACTTTTTTTCAAAATGGAAAATGACTTGGTTGCCTGCAAGGACATTGACGGTTTAATAAGTGCTTTACACATTCCCCATGATCCTACTGACTGGAGACTTTTTATTGACGCCTAGAAACGTAGTCTAAAAGCTGTGTTACTCCACAATGGAAATGAATTGCCATCAATTTCAATCGCCCATTAAGGAAAATTACAGTAACATGAATATATTGCTACAAACTATAGAATATAACAAGTATAAGTGGCAGATTTGTGCAGACTTAAAAGTGATAGATATTTTACTTGGTATGCAGCAAGGGTATACCAAATATTGCTGTTTTCTTTGTGAGTAGGATAGTCGAGTGCGATTAGAACATTACAAAAGAAAAATTTGGCCGCCAGGACTGGGTTTTGAACCAGGAGAAAAAAATGTTGCTAACATTCCATTAGTTGATTCACAAAAGGTAATACTGCCACCGCTCCACATAAAACTGGGGCTTATGAAAAACTTGGTTAAAGCTATGGACAAAGAAGGATGTGCTTTCAGTTATTTAAAACAAAAATTTCCGGACTTAGTAATGCGAAAATTAAAGAGAGAATTTTTGTGGGTCCTCAAATCAAGAACCTTTTCAAAGATGCTGAATTCGATAACATTCTAGAAGGTAATGAAAAAGCTGCTTGGAATTTCTTTAATATGGTAGCAACACACTTTCTCGGTAACGAAAGAGCAGAAAACTATAGAGACCTTGTTGGGAATCTTCTTTCTTGCTACCAGAAATTAGGATGCAATATGTCATTAAAAGTCCACTTTCTACATTCACACCTAGATTACTTCCCAGAAAACTGGTGCAGTAAGTGATGAGCATGGAGAGAGATTCCATCAGGATATTCAAAATATGGAAAAAAGATATCAGGGCAAATGGACTTCTGCGATGTTGGCAGACTACTGTTGGACATGTATAAGAGATGCTCCAATAACTTATAAGAGACGGGCTAAGAAGCGCAAGAAGAATAATTAATTTTCTGATTAAAGGACTTATATTCTAATTAAATAAATAGTATATGTATATGTATTTGAAATATATATCAAAATGGCGAATATTTTTTCGCATTATGTAATTAATTGCTTTTTTATTAAAATTATACCATAATATGTGAGTTAGATCAGTTATTACAATTTTTAGAGCCAACAATTTTTTTTATGACTATGTTAGACGTAGCTGGGACCAAAACAATGCAAATAAGTGGATTTGGTTAACGATACAAAATAAAAGTTAAAATTTGTAGGTGTGTGATCTACAGGTTTTTTTTATTTTTACTAATTTCTGTGGGCTATACCGCAATATTAAAGTAATACACCACTGCAAGATAATCCCTGCAGCTCCATTTTAAAAAATTCATATTCAGGATCTTTAAAAATACTCTGATGATGAAAGAATTTACTCTATTTTTAAAATATAAGAGTACCCTACTGGGGATGTATCAATGCAATGTATAAAATATTTTCTAGATATAAATGTGTCAACATTTCTAGTTTAGTTATTCCTCGACACACCTGATAATTAAAAATTCACGCTTCAATACGGATACCTAAACAACCTTATTCTGGTGGAAATGCTCACACACTAAGCGGATTTTGCTGCTTCGGCTGTTTCTCCCGGTAAAGTGAATATTTTCGCAAATAAAATATAGTCCCTTTCGGAGTTATAAAATATTTATATGTAAGATCCCTTTTAAAATCAGTGCGGTTCCACTTTGGGTAGGGTCTTAGAAGTAATATAAGCACAATATAAATATGACCCCTTGATCTGCCCACATCGCAAAAAATGGTTCAGTAAATCTTCATATTATGCATAAATTTTGTAGTTTAATATAAGTGTTTTGAATAAAATTGAGTAAGGTGCTTATTTTGTTAGTTCTTTGGAAAAAATCAAATAAATATCAAATTTTACCAACTTAATATTGTTTTCATTTACCATTTACGGTGTTTTATTTGAATCAACTTGAAACTTGAGCTGCTATTACTTTTTTTTTGAAATTACGACTTATGCCGATGCAGCCAGGTACAAAGTAAATATTTAATAAGTATTCTTATATTTAACATATACTGTGAGTTGTTCTCTTCTCGTCCAGGGGTCTATCAGAGTGTTATGTAAAAAACATAAAACATAAACGAGTAAAAAGGTCATGACAGTAATTTTATTTTTCAAAGTCAGAATTCTGAGATAAAAGTTAGACTTGTCTCAGAATTCTAACTTGTAACTCAGAATGTTTTTTGAAACACGAAATTCTGACTTCTATCTTAGAGTTCTGAGACAAAGGGTAAAATTGTAACAGTAGTAGAGCGGCAACGCAGAAAGAAACGGGTGTTAGTGAAACAATCTTTTAATTTGGTATACTGATTTCTGTCATTAAAACGACTATTTTTCCGAGCGGCGCGAAATAAAAATGGCTTCCAGTTTCAAGATGGCGGTCGATTTAGAAAATTTAACGAATGAGTTTTCTATCTAAACTATTGATGTTACAGAAAAAGTTGTTAAGAAAAATTGTTCCAAATTAAATTCTGAATTAAAAATTTTAATACGGCATTTTACCTAAAGCTCAAAATAAAAGCGGTACATAGAAAAATATAAAAAAGTTACTTTTTATTTACAATTTAAAAGTTTACAAGTTTTTCAACTAAATAATTACTGCTACAGAAAAAAAATATTAAGAAAAATATTCTACATTAAAACTTGAATAAAAAAACTTTATACAATATGTTTACCTAACACTAAAGATAAAGCCGCTGTACGAAGAAATACTAGCAAATGATTTTATGTATATTTTATAATCTAAAGCAATAATTATAATGTTTCTGTTGAGCATTCCTTTACGAGACACTGAAGACACATTTTTTTTCAACCTGAAAATAATTTAATAAAAATAGGTAAAGATTTTTTTAGTTAAACTTACATCTTTTTTAAGTTACTTAGTTGCAATCTCCTTTACAATTTGTGCAAAGTAAAGTGTATTGCAAGCCAGCTTTTTTACAACCACATTTGGTTACAGTGCATTCTTTCTTGCAACTACATTGAATTTATTGTCTCCGGAAGTGTTGACCATTTTGGCACCCGAACATTTTCGGACAGGTACCATCTCCATTTTTCAAGATTATGCAAAATCAAATTTGATGTCAAAGACTGTCCCCGAATATACATACTTTGAAAACTAGCTCGTAAAATGTGTTGCTGCAAAGCATCCTTTGAAGGGGGGATGTTACACGTTGTCCTGATATTGGTAGTAATCAGTTCCTTTCGTGACTGATTTATTTCAGTGCAGGCAGTACTGCAGTACATTAAAAAAACAAACCGTTGGAATAAATTTAAAATTGTATCAGGGAACATTCTCTTGGTTTCGAAATGAATGTAAAATATTCTGTTACTTCTGGATGTATCGTCCATGTCTTGCAAGCAATCACTTTTCCTTTTCCAGAAAAAAAGGAAACGGTATCACATTCCGTTAGGGAGTGGAAACCTCGTAAGCATCACATTTGCTGTCTCCTAGTTCACAGTTCTAATGCAAATGTCCTCCCAACCTTGTTGAACACAATCTTGTATCTGCTTCTTCTTGGTTGCAGGATTTTAGAGCAGTATTGCAATAACTATTTTTCGTAGTTTCTTCGCCAACAGTTGACACAATTTCGACAGAATTTAAGTTATTAGATGTTGTTATATCATTTGCCCTATAAACAAAATAATTCTGTTTCATTTTCAGCGTTTTTCAGAAACTCTGACCAATTCTTTGGTAGTATATTGTTACTATGGACTTTTGTATACATCCCATACTATGTTACTTTATCGTCAATAGATAATTATTATGACAAGTATAGAACATTACTTTGCGTACTTTTTAAAATATCAGGAGAAACCGACTTTGTGATATTTTACCCCGTAGAGTCTTAATTTTTAGTTTTAGAAAAAGACTTATAAGAACTTCCTTGTTTAAAATTTAATGCGAAACAATTATTCTGAATAACTTTTTTTCATAAAATCAATAGTTTAGCTAGAAACGTCGATTTTTTAAATGTTCTAAAACAGCTGCCATCGTGAAACCGGAAGCCATTTTGGTTTGGCGCTGCTCGGCTCGTCGTTTTAATGGCAAAAATCAGCATACCAAATTACAAAATTGTTTCACTAATAGCAGTTTTCTAAGGGTTTTCACTGTGTTTGCCTCCATACTACAGATACACATGGTAACAGCACTGATAAAAAAATGATGTATGTTGTGCTTAATAATTACTGTGTACTGAGTTATATCGCTAGCTTTTAATAAAATTTAAGCATACTCAGACTTTTCAGTCACACTATATGACTTTGGAGTTCAAATTATTTTACATTTTTCCATATATAAGTTTGAGCCATATTAATTTTTTTTGTATGTTATATATACTTAATACAACCGAGATGGAAAAGTCTTACAATTTTTAAATTGCAGTCGAACGTTTAAAAACTTTGCATTCATTTGTTGTTGATATTTCACTGTAACATCAGGTAAGTAGCATGTTTCAGATTTTGACCGAAACATTTTGCAGGGTCTTTAAACGATAAAAAATATTGTCCAACATAGCAAATAGACACAGAGTGTTTGATAGATGCACCAAGTTGATAATGTACCTACAATTAAAATACCCTGCATATTATTGTACTAATTGATAATAACTATACTGACACTAAAATTATTAGAGTTCTGAGATGAAATATGCGAAAAAAAAATCCAATTTTCTTCAAAAATCCTAAACATTTTTTTCTGGCTAGCCTTACTGACTTGAGTTTCTTTCTGGGAATTTTTTTCTATGTTCAAAACATTTAAATAAACATGCTCAGCCTAAAAAAAATCTTGCAACGATGATGTTATATAACTCCGTTTTTTTTACATCTTTGACACTTCTGGCTGCGCCCCTGACGGCCCACACTTTCTGGCGATCTTATTTTATTCATTCGAAACATAAAATTTGTACACACAAATAATTTCACTGATTTTTATATCTTGAACCATGGACAATTCGACGGGCTGAAGTCTATTTTGTCGTTATTTAGGTTCGATAGAATTAATCAACGCATAGAACATGCTTGAAACGATGAGTTTCCGAAAAATCCACATAGCTCCCGCATCAATAGTTGATTTAATGATATTTGACGTCTCTTTAATACGATAAAACCGCTGCCCAAGGAATCACTACTTTCACATCCAGATTCTCTATCCAAGTCACTCACAACGAAAAAAGTTTGCATGTGGAAATAATTGTTTATGGAACTTTAATAATATAATATTTGAAATCCTCTACCCCAAAAACCCATAAAACGATACCCCACATCGGTAGTGGGGTGGGGGTGGTGATAGGGGGGTGGTAGTGGGGGTGGATGAAGTAAAAAAATATTTTGAGGTTTCTGGTTCTTGTACATACACTAAATCACAATTTTTTTTCATCCCCTTTAATAAGGGGGTGGGGGTGGTAATGGGGGTGGCTAATGCCAAAAATTTTTTTGAGACCCTAGCTTTTGTATATACTAAATACCAACTCTCGACTCTTACCTGCTTGATTTACCCATTTACCCAAAATTTACCCCAATTTACCCCCCAACCCTTCGTCGGAACAACATGAAAATATAATCTATTTCCAGATCTCGTTAAAGTACATACGTGTACCAAATTTCAAGTCAATATCTTAAACGGTTCCAGAGTAAACGTGCGCACAAAAAAAAGTTACAGACAGACAGACCGACAGACCGACAGACCGACAGACAGACAGACCGACAGACCGACAAACAGACAGACCGACAGACAGACAGACCAACAGACAGACCGACAGACAGACAGACAGACAGACAGACAGACCGACAGACAGACAGACAGAAATTTTTTTTTCGCTCAAACTTATAATCTCGACGTTTCATGACATTTTAAGCCTATTTGAACAATAAAAATTTTTAAAAAATTTTTTGTCGTTACTATACTTCCACTGGATGTGGAAGTAATAAAGTAATATATAAAGGGTGTTCAATTCGCGATATGCTTAATTCCAAAATTTAATAAAACAGAATATTTGAACATAACATTCCGTATAAATGTCTCGAAATCTGAAACACAATATATACCTAATGTTAGTGAAATATTAGCAAAAAATTCACGCCTAGTTTTTAAGATTTGAACTTTCAATTCATAAGATACAAGACTTAAAAAATTGACAACCGGTTAGATTGTCCACTTCAATTGCCGTTAAGTATTATTTTTTAGTGTTCGAAATTCTCCAATGTAGATTAGCAAAAGAATTATTGTGTGCCGCAGCTATGATTCATGTCCATATTCCTCTTGAAATATATCTACTTTTCTCACACCATATTGACTAGTGGAAGACGCTCAAATTAGACTTGAAGCGTTACCAGCAATTTTTATCTTAGCTCCAAACTATGCAAACTACTATTTGTTTAACACGAACCTTCTAAGAAAATTATATATACGCACTGCTAAAGAATTAGAAACTTTTAATACCTACTTTATCCTACAGAGACATGATTAAAGAAATTGTAAAATATGCTGAAAATTATAGTTTTTCTGTGTTTGTTATTGGGATGCTGCCACATATATTTTCTTCTATACAATGTCCGCGAAATCTACAAGATAATACAATTATCCAGTATTTTACTGGAAAATAACGTCTACGCCTGGGACTTTTACGTCAAAGGAGCAGTTGGAGGATGTTTTTTTGACAAATAAAATTAATAAAAACAAAAATATAAAAATAACATATTTTGTTAACGTTTCGGAAACCGAATTTGTTTCCTATCTCAAAATGTATGTGTATAAGTATTATAAGTGTTTGTGTGCTATGCATATTAAATCCACAGCTTTAGGAATATATTTTTTATATTCGGTATTCAGAGATACTTACTGCTTACACAACTGTTGATATATCTAGTTGTTAGTGTTATTCTAAATAATGTTCAGTTTGTTAAGTTCTTTTAATATCGGCAGCCAGGTTGTGTAAAACATCTACACGCATTTATCCTCATTCAATAATATTATAGCTGATTATTTAATTTTTATTTTCTTGCTAGCTGTCTCTTTTGTTCAAATTTTCGCAGAGTTCCAGTTTATTCTATGTCCGTTCTGTCAAGCGTGTTCGCAAATCTTCGATTTCTGAATCTCATTCTTCCTAATGTAACCCCTGTGCTGACCCAATCTAACACTAAATGGTCTGGATGACTCACTCATATAATGTTTATTGCACTCACATGGAATACTATGAATGCAGTTTTGTGAATTTTGCTCACGATTTTGTTTTTGTTAAAATAGATCTCAACATATTGCCCATTTGAAATATCGTCCTAATATTGTTGCGTTCACCTGGGAACTTTCGTATTTTTATTAAATTCCTATATATCACACCTAATATTTAACAAATACTGTACAAGTATTTACCACCTTTTAGTTATTTGTGCCCAGACATATTATTATCCTACACAATGTGTTTAGATTTAAGATTGATACCTTTGTATACTTTTATTTAAACCATTATTTATTATGTTACAGTTTTTGCTAGCGACACATTAACACCTGGGCTATTAACGCGGCGATACGAATTTATTCACCTTTAATTATGCCTTTGCATACTGAGTCTATCTTACACACAATACATTGGGTAGTGTAGTGGGTTGCGTAGAGCAATATATCCCCTAGATTGACAAATCCGGTTATTTGATATCTAGTAGTTTTTAAAATATTATAATATGGCAGCATTAGTCTAGTTGGAGGGGAGGCTACTTTACTATCTGACTGGGAGAGAGATTAATTTTATTTCCAGTTCTGTAACGGCGATATTCACTTCACTTCAAAGTTCGCGATAATTAATTAAGCAAACATTTTGCTACCTTTGTTATTATCGAGTTTTACTTTAGTGAATCGAACACTAAAAGGAGTTTTGCTGTTAATTTGTTATAATTTTATTTAAAATTTATTAAGTCATAATTGTTGTTTAATTGATTGATCAACTTGAATACCACCTGGATTATTTGATTAATCCAGTTCAAACATTTTGGGATCCATGCAAACACGTATTCCACGTGTCGATGTAATCAGATAAACATACAACAGTCAAAGGAAATCATTTGGTTTAGTTTAGTTGGGTTGGTTAAATAAACGTTATATACCATAAAGCCATAGTCCAGTCACTTTAGTCAGTTTAAGGTCAAGATCTGGTAGATTTTGTGTAACTTTAGTTTAGTTGTATCAGCAAAACTCCAGCGTACATAGGTGATCGGGACAACTGAGTACATCTTGAGCCGCCCGTGTTAATGAGGTCGCTGACAGAAATTGCCGGAATCCATCAGGATCCATCTTGTAGCGTCCATTTCTCCAGGGATCGGTGAGAAAGTGTAAATCTCATTTTTCTAGTTAAGTTGTGTAGTTTATTGCATAAAGACATTTTTATTATCAACGAATTTTTATTAAGTTATAACATAATTGTCAATTTTCTATGTGATTTAAAGTTAATATTTTATTGCACTTAATTATTTATTTAAGATTCAAATAACGCCTGTCATCAGTTTTAATGGTATAATCTTAATAATAATTAACAAAAATAATTTAATGATCTAAGATTTTGATAATTTTTGGTTACCACCATTTTACTTGCTTTAATTGTAAAATTCGTCATTTTTGAAGTTTGCTAAAAACAAATTGTGATTTTCATCTTAAATTTATTTTCTTATTTTTCTTATTTGTGTCTATCTCATAAATATGATCGGATATTTACACAGCGGTTGGTTTCACCACTTACAGGGTAGCTAAATTATCTTACATTTTTCTGTGAATGGAGCCCTCAATCCAACATCACTATTAAAACTACTCTACTACTACTCCAAAGTGTTGGGACAAACTGGATTGGCAAGATATCGAGAAAATATTGATTTATTCTCCTACTCACCTAAAATAAAAATCGAACCCACGACTAAGCCCCGCAATAGATCGGCTAGATCGTATTCTTTATCAGACTTTATCTTAACCGGTATTTCCGAATTAAATTTGTAAAGCTAGTGGTGATGTTACAATATTAAATCTATCACCCTCTAGCTGCTCCTTTGACGTAAAAGTCACAGGCGTAGACGTTATTTTCCAGTAAAATACTGGATAATTATATTATTTTGTAGATTTCACGGACATTGTATAGAAGGGCATCCCAATAAGAAACAGAAAAAATAAGAAAATTCCACAACAAACATTTAGACAATATTATAGTTTTCTTCTAATTCTAGAATTCCGTCATAGATATTTTAATTTAGCTCTAATAGACGGCATATATTAGAATGGTAAACTTTTTGTTATTTAGTGAAGAAGATCATGTGTACTTTAAAGATTCAGAAACCGACTGAGTTGCTTACGTGTTAGGTTTGAGTTAAATAGAAATTTATCCATAAAAGAAAAGCTTGAGTGTTTCTTGGCAAGATAAATTAACGACAGAATATGTGAACGAACAACAACAATAATTATCTTTATTTATACAATTATTTGAAGGAACAGTTATTAGAAACACAGTTGTTATAAATTGTTTGGTTTGGTGTACTGATTTCAATATCCTCTTCTCTAGTTTCCACACATGTCGAATATTCGTAAATTTTAGCTGACAGTACAGATTTTAAAGTGACGTACGGCTATTAGATGTACTCTGCTTTTGAGGAACATGTTATTGGTGATAAAAAACGATGCACCTTTTTTTTTATCGCTGTCAAAGTGACAAAAATGTAACTGTCAAATAGACTTTTTATATAGGCGTTAATTTATCAACAGTAAAATTACAAGAGCTTTTTTTTTATCGGACAAATTTCTCTTTGTAACGAAATAATTTTGCCAATCAGTGATTTTATAAGAAAAACTGACATGAAAAAATCGCGAGACCGGAGGTCGAGCGATTTTGTCAAATGTCAGTTTTTCGAGCAAAATTACTGATTGGCAAAATTTTGAGTTAAAAAGAAATTTATCCATAAAAGAAAAGCTCGAGTGTTTTTTGGCAAGATAAATTAACGACAGAATATGAATGTGAACGAACAACAACAATAATTTATTAAAAATAATTATAATTTTCCCAAAACGACTCGTATCGTACAGTATAGTTTCCACAATACTTAAAAATTATAGCTGACAGTACAGATTTCAAAGTGACGTGCGACTACTAGGTGTACTCTGCTTTTGAGGAACAGGCATTTCTATCCGTGATAAAAAATCGATGCACCTTTTTTTAATCGCTGTCAAAGTGACAAAAATGTAACTGTCAAATAGACTTTCTTATATAGGAGTTAATTTATCAAAAGGAAAAAATATAAATGAAATAAATTTAAATAAATAATTATTCTGTAAATAACAAAAATATCCACTTAAATAACAAAAATTATAAACATAAACTCAAATAGGGCATTTACTGAATACCTAATCTAAAAATACAATATTTTTTAAAAATAGCCTGTTGAAAGGGTTAGTTTTTCAAAGCTATATATGTTAGTCGTCTGATATTTGTGCATAGAATACCACCAGCTGAAGATGCCCTTCCTCAATCGATATTGGTGGGTCGATAAGTTAATAAGAATTGGTAATAACATACTTCTATATGTATTCCACGGATATTTGCGGCAGTGAAATATTCAATTTTCTGTCGTAAGATATTGTCAATGTCTCCCTTGTATTTCTTGGGGCTTGGTGTTTGGAGTTTGCTTTTTATATTATCTATTTATTGTTAAAAGTGCTCGCTGTTGGGACAGTCACTCTGTATTTAGTGAATACTAGTCAGTGACATAAATAGAAACGTTGAATACATGACATATCGTAAGTTCAGAATTTACCGAAATAACCGGTAAAAAATTAAAATAAGGTAATTATCGTCATGTGTTTTTTGTCCTAATAACCGGTTAACCGGTAAACCGGTAATGCAATCCCTACCACCCTCTTTTATTTTTACTTTCGAGAATGCTTATACACTCTTGGACATACAATCCACTGTTCAAAAATTCTTTTTCTTTTTTTATATAAAATCTAACCACTTCATTGTGTTCTAAGACTGTATGTGCCTTAACCCAGATAAAATTGATTAACCTCCCTCGTTGTTTTAAGTTGTTTACTAAAATTTTAATTTGATAAATACAACGATTAATAATAATATGATTAATGACTTGACTTTTATCGATAGTTTGAAGGACAGACAGTGAATCCGATAAAAGTTTACAATGTTTGAGTTCATAATTGTCAACGTATTCTAAGTTTAAGAATCGCTATAGCCTCGGCACTATAAAATGTTATTTAGTTTATATGGGTTCAAAGTTTATCCTTTAAAAACTTTTCTATTTTTGTGGATTTTTCGGAAACTCAAAAAAAAAAACTTTGCTTTAAAAATATCTTGAATCTGATAATTAGAAAACGAACGAACGAAACTGCAGTCTGCAAGTGGTGTGGAGTGGCTGGCACGAGAGCTCCTTTGAGTAGGAATAAATCTTTCATCTGGTGTCTGCTGCAATCGAAACTTTAGCGTTTTGTGGCAATACATACTTATTGCACTTAACGCGACCAGTCTTGTGATTCGTAATTCAGCGCTCGGCGGGGCATGAGTTCGGAAAATAACTGTTGATTGTAACCTGGTTTTTTATTCCGTATATATTTAAGGAAACGTATAGAGGTGTTTGACAAATTAATTCACTAGTAAATATATTTTTTTAATTACTGACTACTTATATTAACAAAATGGCGGAGTTTTCATTATAAAAACATGAGGAATCACATTTTTTCTGTTAGATTTTCTTTGTTTTTTATGTTATAGAAATATACAAAAATCATTTGAAAGCCTAATTAACAATATTTCGTTTTGCTTCTTAGGATTTTTGACGTAAGTGCCCTAGTTTCTGAGATATTTATACGTCCATATCTCCGAAACCATTATTTTAATAGAAATAAAAAAAATACGACATTCATCTTCGATTTAGTAGCTTCTTTATTTGCCTCTGGCATGTTTTCGCTCAATGTAGTACTTATTGAGTTTTTCGACAAAAATCGTGTTGAAAAACCTCCTCTTTCAAGCTACTATCCTAATTTTCAAGTCTTTATAACTTAAAAATTATCAATTTAAATGAGAAATTGTATAGAGCATTTTCATCTCAAAATGTTATTCTATTTCAGATCAAATATTTTTGTTTTTTTTTAGGTGCATCCCACTGAAAAGGGATGGCGCCTAAAATAGGTCCATGATCTATAAATTAGTCCCACCTGGAATTTGTCTGATTTCGAATAATCAATTACCTTTAACAAACATTTAAAGGAAAATCATCAAAATCGGTATTATTTTTGAGGGTTTAGAAGTAAAAACCTTAATTGACTCGGCTAAAGGTATTGGTGGGTAACGAGTGGAACCTTGGTGGTTCCACTCGTAGGAATCATTCCGGATTCATACACTTTACTCCTAACTATAAAAAGTTTAACATTTTCCACGATTTATGACCATTTGTGGACTTTATATTGATATAGAAGTAGTTTCCACCCCATTATGGGGGGTGATTTCGGATCATGACTGAGAGTGGAGTCACTCCAGATTCGTATTCTGTACCGTACTCCACACTATGAAAATTTCAACATTCCCCACGACTATATAGGAAACTATGGGGTTGATTTTCGTTTAGTATATAGAAATTATACGTTATTCACGTTTTCCACAAATTATTTTAGGAGTAATTTTTGACTGTAGCATAAACATTTGGGGGTGTACGGCTTTTTATTACCGGAAATATTATGAGCGCGTTCAAGGATCAGATCTTTTTATTTGCGAGGATATGTAATTAGCTATATTTCAAACATTGTTTTTCGAGTACCGTCAGAGGAAGTCTTAAAAGTACTTAAAGAGAACAATTGTGATACTTTGATTACAGAAATACTTTTCTGAAATCTATTCTACCAGCTACTAATTTTTAGAATGCTTTCCTCGAATGCTTATTTTAACTGACGGCCACATTGTGTGTTTACATTTTAGAATTCGATTTCACTACAAAGAAACAACACATTGCTGCTCTACCAGTGCACTTTGAATCCCTGGCGACTCCAGCAAATATTAGATTTTCTATATTACTTTCAACGGAACAATTTGTTTATATTGCATAGTGCAGTATAAGATGTGCTCAGTTCGTGACCAATTCGTTCACCTCAGTTATGTATACATTAGAATCGCATTGTGAAATGGTTACGCCTATTGTTCAGACGTTTAGATGTTTTTAAAATCAGCAGCGTAGCGAACATTACATAGTAGATTTAAATAACGATTTTTACTCCATACTGCTGCTAGTTCAATGTATCTAATATCGCATAACATTTTTTTATAATTTAGAGTAACATTATTTCGTGGAGAATTAATACGAAATAGGTAAGGGTAATGGCGGCTAGTTCGGTCAGCTTTCTAATGATTGTTTACGCCAGAACACATGACAAAATATAACTTATATGTACTTATAACATGTATTATAGATAAGAATCTGCCATCGTTTTATTTGGAATTCAAATATGTGTTTTTCGTTATATGTACCATTAGATGAAGGTAATCAAAATCAGTAATAGTGAAACGTTTAGGTCTAAAAAACTGGTTGAAATTCCTTATGGGTATGATACTAATAACAACGGTAGCCGAATGAATGGTGATGAAAAAACTATGAGCAGTTTTGACAATATTACACCGGCACATACAAAAAAAAATATTCTGAACTGATCACCTGATGTATCATATTATATGTATTTTGAAGCGTCGAATTTAAATCTGATGATAAAAAAGCTGTCATCAGGATTTTTCCCTATTGTCAATTTATTCCTCAAATAATGAGATATTTGAACTAAATTGACAGTAGGAAAAAATTTTGATGAGCTTTTTTATTAACAGACAGACAAAATATATATAAAATGTATATAAAATGATATGTCTGGTTATCAGTTCAGATTTTTTTTTGTATGTCGGTGTTATTGTTCGCAATATTAGCAAGCTTTACTTTTTCTTGTTCTCGTTGCTTGGGAGTAAGAAAACGATAGCTTATTTCAATTTAATATTATACAGGGTGATTTTTAATTACGCTGCAACACTTCAGACATTTTTATGCATCATAAAAATTAAAAGAGTCATGATTTGTCATGGTAGGCTGAATTTGACATATGTTGTTAATAGTTCCAGAAATTTTACAGCGCTAGTAAATTATTTTATTTTTATACAAAAAATGTTTATGAAGAGTAAAATGTAAATTGTTCGAAAGCATACCAGAATAGAAATGTCTGTAAAATTATTTACGCAAAACTTCCCTCTCTATTTAGGATCTTTTATTTATTCATTATATTTTCTGTAGGATGGCAATCCTGTATATTTTTTTAACTAAAGGTTTTCTTCCTGACAAAGTGACAACTGTATGTATATTTTTATTTTAATTGCCTTATTTATATTAACGTCCTGGTGAAGTTTAGCTAATGCTACTCCACCACTTAACCAGGACGGCGAGATGAGATATGGTTACCCATTCAAGTGACGGACTCGCCCGGCGTGCCTTAACTTCGCCGATCGAGGTCTCGTCACAACAACAATAATATTTTATTCAACATTTAAGTATAAATATATATGCTTCGCCGGAACTAGCCAGACAACCACGGTCAACATCGCCGAGACGGGTGTGAGGCTGGGCGGGTTAGGTTCGGTTCGGCCTAAAAATAATTTTAAAATAAACACAACACTGAGAACACTAAAATCGTAGGCAAAAGCACTTAATAATTTTGATTGTTGATACGGGAAACATAACTAAACAAAAAACCCGTTCGAAAAAATGACGGCCTTGTGGTCTGATCGCCGACAAGAGTAAAAATAAAAACTGTGGTTTAAAAAATTAGGATTTAGATAAGTTTTCGGCCTAGAGGGGATTTGGAAAGACAAAAAGGGAACTAAAACAACAAAAGGGTAAAAGAACAAAATTGAACAAACATGAAATGTGAGACAGGGGGATTGGGAGATGTAAAGTTGAGGAGGGATAAGAGTAAGGGTAGAGGAAAGTTGTCGTAAAAGGAAGTGTGGCGAGGGGAAGGTCTCGCCACTGAAACCAGTACCGTATCTCACCTCACATATTTCAAATATTATTTTCCTCCGCAGTTTCTTCATTAGGTATTTTTGAAAGTGACCACCCTGTATAATTTTCTCTAAAAGTATGTCAGGTCTCGTCTCGGTAACTGTGTCAACTATAGTTGACATGATTTCATTAATTCGTACTTTCCTCTCTTACCGAAGGGAAGTATTGTGATCGTGAAAAAATCACCTTCCGAGATATTTCCGAATTTTCACGTTTCAGAGTACGTAGATTGCGAAAATTAAAGCCGATTAATTCCGTCTGTCTCCTTGTCTGCCTGTCTGTCGGCCCGGCGTCTGTCTTCAACGCTATATCTACAAAATCACTTGACAGAGAAGGATAATATTTGGTAGGAGTTGACGCTACTGCCAATGAAGAACTGGCCTACCATTCCGCTGAAAAATATACATAAAAAATATAATTAAAAGAAATATAACGGCAAACAGTAATATTTGGCATGTAGTTAACACAAGGACAAAAATATGAAAAACATACAGGGTGTCACTATAAAAAAATAATGAAAAAACGTGAAGGATGGAAATATTTCGCATGTGGTTACAATGGTTACTCTAAAAAAAATTATGAAAAAATGTGAGAGATAATATTTCGCATGCAATTAACACAACTGTCAAAGGAAAATATGATAAAAAAATATACTGATGTACAAATATAAAAAAATAAGAAAAATGTGTATAATATTTCGCGTGTAGTTAACACAACTGCCAAGGAAGAAAAATATAAAAAATATACAAGGTGATCACTATGAAATATAATTATGATGGATATAATATTTGACAGTAGTTGACAGAATTTCCATCCAGTCCAAGGGGTGGGGGTGGGGGGTCGCGTTTGGTATCATTGGATAGCTCTTTTAAAATTATTTAGGACGTGTTTTTTCTTTTTTGGATCAAATGTGTATTTCTCGAGATATTTGACCGTTTCCAGACTTTTTGGACACCCGGTATATAGTTAATTTATTTCGATTTTCTAGTACATTTCAATTCTAAAATTCATTTATTCTATAATGTACAAAAAAATAATCCTAAGTTTATATCAGTTCTTAAATAAAGGTGTATGCATGACTGTTAGAATTTGCACAAATTATGCACAAATTATTATAGTAATTAGTATTTTTGTGTCAAGTGTTGTTATTCCGTACAGCTATAACAGACAAATACTGGGAAGAAATTAATCGTAGAAAGAAGAGTTTTTCTACTCCTGCGTTTCCTGGTTTGAACAAAGTACGCAATAATATAGAACAAATGGGGCTTGGAACGAAAGCATAATTTATTACTTTTTCTATATTTTATGTTCAGTGTACGTGGTAGTTTTTTAAGTTTTCAAATTAGTGTTATGTGTACCGTTCGTTCAACCTAACGTGCAGGGCTTTTCTATCAAATTATGATTCACAAAATGATATCAAAGTAGATCCTTTTAAGCCCCTCTTGGCCTTTTCTATTATTAAGATATATATGCCAATCCAGTCATATTAGGACAAGGCGAAAAAACTTAAATTTGTCGTAAAATTTTATCCAAATAAATTGATGTATATCTTAAAATAACAAAGTTAGAGGCGAAGTAGTTTATGGGTCTAAGATCTTCAAATTTCTGTTTATTTAAATATGTACCATAAATTTCTACGTAGAAAATAATTAGTATGATATTTTATATCTACTTAGTTGAATCTATCTAATTTGTGAATATGAAATGCGACTGTTCTTAACCTTCTCAACTAGCTGAAATTATATATTATATATTATATATTATTAGATATACTTATCAGTTATAACTATTTCTGGCCCAAAATAAATACAGATTGCACCTTGTGGACCAAAACTTGCTTAAATTGCCAAACTTTTAAAATAAATGAACATACGAAAACTCAAATTGGTAATTTTGAAGTATATCCATGTTGATCTCGTTGGACCATTGCCACCTTCACATGGTTTTTCTTACATAGTAAGGGTTATTGAACGTTTCACTCGTTGGCTAGAAGGTTATTCTTTATCAGACATTACTGCCGAAACTATTGCTAAAACCCTGTTTCAAAATTATATCTGTCACTTTGGCATTCCGCTACGTGTCACTACTGACCAAGGTGTCCAGTTCGAATCCATTCTATTTCGTGAATATTCAAAATGTTTAGGTTTCCACCGAATTCATAAAACTTCATATCATCCGCAAAGTAATGGTGTGGTTGAAAGATCATATAGAACCTTAAAAAATGCAATAATGAATTGTCAGGGCTTACTCCGTTCATTGCTTTGATGAACTTCCAATCATTTTATTAGGTTTACTAGCAACGCTAAAAGACGATTTACTTTGTTTATCTGCAAAACTTGTTTATGGCCAAACTTTACGCCTCCCTGGTGAATATTTTATTAAATCACATTCTGATACTAAGGTACCTTTATTTATTAACAAATTACAAAACTATTTCAATAACTTACAATTCACAAATTCTAAACAAAATCATTTTCAATATGCTTTTGTCAATCCTGACATTAAATCTTGTAAATTTGTTTTCATCCGAAAAGATAGATTTAAACCAACTTTATCCCCTTGGTACGAAGGACCTTTTCGAATATTTTCTCAAACTAACAAAATTATTATAACAGTCCTTAAACTGTAGCTTTGGACAGAGTTAAGCCTGCATACTTATTAAACGATGTTATCGATCTACCAGCCAATTCTGACTGTAAAAAGTCCATTTTAATATTGACACTTTGGTAGGTTGATTTTTATTTTGCAGGCATGTAGCGTATTTACCTACATATAAGAAGCTATGTTGCTTAATAACAAAAAATAATAATTTCAATTAATTCAATTAAATGTTATATTTTACCTAAAGTAGATAATAAAACTTTTAAATACATTTTATATTTTAATTATGGGTTAACCTCCCATATCATCTCAATTTTTAATTGACTAGCGATATCTTCAGTTGCAACATAATAATCTTTACACGCTATTTAAAAATAACTGTAAATGCCACTCAGCAACTTTTTATACTCAAAATTCAAATAGATTCATAAAAGGGGACATAGAAACTACCCTTCTCAGGACGCAGGATTAGAGAAGGGCACTATCGTTCATGCAATTACTTGGAATAGTAGACTCAGTATATTTTTTGCCTATTTTACATTTAACGTCTAATTTAAAGTTCTCAAATTAGTTGAATTTGGGATGACGACAATTAGGTTCTTTGCTTTTGTTGTGCAGATTATATATTGTAATTACATAATGCTATTACTATGTTACTCTAATACAGAGTATTTATAAGGTTGTCAAACAAGAATAGTAGAATAGCAATAAAAATGTGTGACTGGAACTTGATCAGTGCTTATCGAAATATTCGCTCTCTGTACGTATTTAAATCTTCCACTGTGTGATGTAAATAAAATTGTGTTTTGAGAGGTGATCTTTTGTTTTTATAAACATGGCTCCAGTTGCGTAATACTACCGGCCATTACTAGATTTGTTCGAGACCCGAGCACATGTTCTTTCTGATGACTAAAAATTAAAAAAAAAATCGAGCTGCCTTCAATAAATATCTCTAAAAAGTAAGAAATAACATTTCCGTTTTGAAACCTATGAGGGTAGTTTTAACTCTCCATAAAGTTCAGTCTCTACTCTTTGAGAGTAATGGCTGGTTGTCGCACAAGAAATATTCTGCACTAAGAGATTCAAAAATTTTGCCTTTGTACATGGTATTTACACTCACCTGCGATTTAGCGGTAGTTTTCACCCCCCGTAAGGGCGGATTTCGGTTTAATTTATAGAAATAGCTTACTATGACTCGAATTTATATTCTCTACTCTCGGCTACAAAACATCTACCATTTTGACACTTTGAGTTATTAGGTTATTTCTATGATTTTATAGCATTTTAAGGGATGTTTTTGACTAAAAGACAAGACTGACACGATAGATCCTTTTTTGTACTACGGGTTCGGATTCAGCGTCGAAAAATACCCCAAATCTATATAATTTGGTCCACTGCACAGAACGTTTTTTTTTTGTGTTTGAGGCTGTGAGATATTTATTATAAATCGAGAACTAACGTTTTTATTGATGTCACCGGCGACTCCGTCAAATCTTCGAATATGCTCGTAATAAAAAAAATTGTTTCCATGTTTACCTTACACTAGATGTAGCTTGATAAATTCAATGTGGGACCACCGACACACCATAGTCTACAGTTTACAGCACGTTTGACAGAAATCGCTTCAGCCACGCCACAGTAATCACTGAACAAAAAAGAACATACGGGTCGAATTGATAACTTCTTCCCTTTTTTTATAAAGTCGGTTAAAAGTATTAAAATAGTATTAAATCATCTTGCTATCTATACTGGTTTTACAGGCTACTGCTTGAACTGAAATATATTGTAAGTGATGAATAAATATTTTCCCTTCATAACTTGTGCTTGTTGCAGTGAACATTTTGGTATTGTTGTATTGTTTAGCTTTCTTTTTAAAGGATAGTAGATAAAAAAAGTCTGAAGTAGTTTCCATATACATCAAAACATTGGACACCAACATTAATATTACGAATTATCTCCAAATTATGCCGACATGCGTATCGAGTACAATATTCAAGTGTAGTGTTCAGAATTTTGAAATTTGTAGAAACTCCTCCAATGTCGGCGTTAAACCAGATATTCCAGTTCTTCTCTAAGGTGAAGCATTTCTAAGTAATCTATTATTATTAAATCATAGCACAAATAGTTTAACTTCTCTCATGTATATAATAATAATAATTCTCGGATGCATGCTTTGGTACGAATCATAGTCAGCAAAATTAGTAATATCGATGCAAATGACGTAATTTGGAAAAGAAATCATGGAAAGTAATGATCCCAGTATGAAACCCTGTGGTACGTCATAATATAAATGTGAATATACTAAATACAGAAAGCGCCAACACTATTACAATGAATATATAATGGAAATAATATGAAGTATACTGCAAATTTTATAAACTTCCAAGTATCTACAAACATATTACAGCCATTAACAGTTACACAAACAAACAACAATTCAATTATTGTCGATGCTAAAAATCATGTATAAAGATAAAGATAATTTACTGCCCAAGTTACATATACATATATAAGATTGTCAGTGGTTCTAATGCTAGTATCTAAGGTATAAATGAGTGGATAATAACAACACAATAAAAAAACTTCGTGCACCGTATAACAGTTCTATACTTAACAAGTTTCTTTAGCTTTATCTTAGAAGTGTTAGCAGTGTGGAAGGGATTTCATATCGTCCGTTAAACTACTATATAATTTGCAAGCACTCTAACAGAAACTTTATTGAACTATTAATTGTTTATTTATTTGTTTTCCATCGGATAGGTAGGCCACCAACCAGTCTCCTTGCATTTCCCTGAAGCAATACGTTTCTAGTTTTTTCGATAAGTAATGTGTGATTAATTAAAACCAATGTATTTTAAATAGATACAAACGTTTGTTGTTGCTTTCCTAACTATATAGATATTTAGAAAACCAAGTATAGCCATCTGTGTCGATGTACCCTCTCGAAAATCGTACTGCCCTACAACTGATGTAATATATCTGGCATTGGTATGCAGCGGTAATTTTCAATGCATATTTTTTGCAAAGTTCAATTGATCTGTAATGATACCAGCATTCAGAGTACAGTTGACTAGGTATTTCATGGGCTTTCAATAAAATTTCATATTTGTAACAACATTGCCAACCCCGGATGAAATACATTCTTTACCGACATCAAATTGATAAAATATTCATTTACATTTGCGCATTCTACAAAACTAATTGAATATTTTCCCTAAAAATTAAGTAAGTGTGGTTACGTAAAAATTCAAACCAAAAACGTAGTTATGGACATCAATGATACTATTAGTAATGACATGAATCACATTATTGATTACTGAAATTTTTTGAAGAGCTCAAAAGTAATCAAAGTGACTATTCTGAATCTGAAGAATATTGACAGCAGAAGTACGAAAGCGAACCTACATTACTGAAATCGGAAGTGAGGGCAGTCATATAAAAATTTCCAAAGCAGCTGGAATTAACAATAACACGATAGAGGAGCTTAATTTAGTTGGGGTGAATAGAATCAAAATCATTCACACGCCAGAAAATATGAACGCAGGAATCTGACTCGATGACTACAGAACCCCGAATCTTCTGCCACTACAAAAACGGAAATAACAAATGTCTGTGGTATCTACAGATTGATGGCATTAATATCTCACACCAGTAAAGTAATGCTGCATATTTTTCAATCCGGAGTTTAGCATAATCAATATTGGCAAATATGTCCTGAGTAAGAAAGTTTGGTAAAAGGAAGCAATGCTAGAGTACAGATAGAATATACTACAACTAGTCAAGAAAGAAGGGAAATATTACGTGTCATGTGCCTTTGTTTCGTACTCAACCGTAAGGATTTTGACACTGAGGAATTGGACAAAGTGCAGATGGTATTTTTGGAGATGAGAACATTTAGACATTTTACCTCAATTCTTCGACTATATGAAGAAAACTCTGCATTGATGAAAGTCGATCACATTGATGTAAAATTGACAAAGGCGTCAGACAGGGATATGTTCTATCATCAATCCTCTGTAACATATATAGTGATCACGTGATACGATGTGAGTTGAAGGACTGGCAGGGTGGCGTAAATATAGGTTGCAGCGTGAGTTTAGTAGATATTATCACAGTTGCAGCAATTGAAGATGAGCTCGTGTGTCTGAATGACAGTTTGAAACATTAAGCTCTGAGTATGGTTTATATATAGACCGAGAAAATTAAAACCATCTAACACGTTAAAATTTGATTAGTGTGAGGTTGTAAACAACATGGTGTACCTTGCAGGTCTTGTTGACAGTACCGATAAATGCAAATATGAGACTCTAGAGAGAATACAGATAGTAATTTTCCTGTTGCGAAGAATTTAACGGATAGAAATATAACGAAACGCAATGAGACCAAGCTTTCTATCGCCCTAGTTTTTTCCATCTTTCTTCATGCCTTTGAAAGTTGGACTATTAGCAAATCAACTCGATTCTCTAAGAAATATGCCCTCTAAGGCGACTGTCCAACATCCATCATCCCATTTTATTATTTCCTCGTGTCATTAACCGGAGAGAGGACGATTAATGGCTCAGAGAAAGCTAGATGATAGAAGGTGAATGGCACATTTTCCGAAACGTTTGGCTAACATTACCAGGGAATTAGTGAGAAAGAGCTTTTCTGAGGACGTACACGTAACTACAAATACGACAGACGGCGTGAAGTTGTTAGACATATCATATAGTAAAGGGTGACTAAAATCGCAGATGAATCACAAAACGACTGTCAAGACTTTAATAAGAAGAAGAATTTAAGTTGATTTTTCGTTAATCACGTGCACATTATTAACATTCTTTTTATGTAACTTATTCGGAATCTTAAGGAAGCGTATATTAATATGATTATCGAATATTATCATATTGTGTTAATTTCTTAAAAATTGTTGGCAACAATTTAAAGAAATGTTCACATTTTACATTTCTCCTCAAGGCAAAATATTTTGTTATGGTTAATATTAAAAGTTGAGAATATAAAATATTTTGCGCCAAATGTCTGCTTTCCAATATAAGCCAAATGGTGTATGCATCTGGCAGCGCTACTAGAGCATGTAACTCAACTACCCTATCATCTGCAACTCCATCCTAATCGAGAACGAGGATATAAGTGCTATGAAACTCATTTAAACCTAAATTAAACCTTGTAGCTTTATTAAGCGTAAACTAACTTTACTCAGAATTAAAAAGTTGCGCTGCGAGATTAGCGCTACCTAGTCATTATAAATGACAGCTTAAACAGGGCTGGAATTAGTTTTGAAACTGCGAGTATCTCATATGTGCAGGTTAGCGATCAAGTTATTTATTACGTCGAGCTCACCTCCATTCCGGATGACTACCCCTTTCTATCTAGTCGCGAATATAAAAATTCGATACGAATGTATAATACGCGTATATTAAAAATCCTTCACATTCATGAGCAACCATTCGAACTGGTAAAATAATTCAGACTATACAGTGTGGAAATCTATATATGAGAATAAATTCGGTTTACAAACGTTTCTGGAATACAATTTGAAACACGTTAATATGTGTTTTTTACGGGCTACCTTTCTTGCCTGTTCATTAACCTCGATGGCATAGTTGTATGAGATTAGTTACTGACGTAATCGCATTTTTTTAAACAGCGACACATGTTTCTGAGATCATAATAGGCAATTTAACCAAACTTAGTCTATCTAAAGGGCTTCATTAAAGCTGTGTCGAACGAGAAATATTTTTAAAAATATACAGTGTTACACATTTAAGATGAAGAGACTCTTATAACTTTTTTATTTTTTCTCCAATTTGAACCAAGTTTAATTGAAGTATAGAACAAATTAGTATCCACTTATGGACAAAAAAACATTCGTCTTCTAAAAATTCAAAGCCACCTAATAAGCCCAAAAAAAAAATCAATAAACCATATTAGGTATTAGGCAATTACCTGGCAGCTTGGGTTTAATTTCAAACAAAATTGTCATGAATTTTTTAAACAAAAAACTTGCCCATTATTTTGAACAAAATTTCAAAATTTTTTTATTTTTATTAAATATTAGACTTAAGGTTTTGGGACAATTCTGAACAACTTTCTTTAATAAAAATCTCCGATAAAATAAATGCCTAATATAATTATTAATTTTTTCGGCTTATTTTGGTACCGCAGGTAGCTTTGAATTAATAGGAAGCGAATATTTTTTGTCCATAATTAGATACTAATTTTCCTGTGTTTCTTGGGATGATCTCCCACATGTATTTTCTTCTAAACAATATTGGGATAGGGGTAAAAACTACCTTTAATAAAAATAAACTAAACTCAAGAATATTTATGTATTAAAATACGATATTTATAACGTCAAGTTAAACTATGTGACACGCATAAGTAATGAATGAATCAATCTTCAATCCACTGGACTCTTTCCTCCCCGTCCAGCTCTGCTGCCGAAATCTCGCCACGTCGGTACTTCAGAATCTTACAGATGACCTTGGCAATTGCCGGCGCCTACAGTTCGGCCATCTTGTGAAAAATAGCATAAATTAGATTACACAAAGAAACAAATGACGACAGCAATTAAATTGTCTTTCGTCAGAAGTACCGACACGTCACCGTGTTTGTACCCTAATTCGACCGCAGTTGTCTTTCGTCAGAAGTGCCGACACGTCACTGTGTTTCACCCCCTGATTCGACAACAACGTTGTCTTTCGTCAGAAGTACCGACACGTCACCGTGTTCGTACCCCAATTCGACCGCAGTTGTCTTTCGTCAGGAGTGCCGACACGTCACTGTGTCTCGCACCCTGATTCGACAACAACGGTATCTTCCGTCAAAAGTACCGACACCTCACTGTGTTTTGTACTCTGATTCGACAACAGCCGTTATCTTTCATCAGGAGTACCGACACGTCTGTGTTTTGTACCCACGTCACTGTATTTCACACCCTGATTCGACAACGATGTTGCCTTTCGTCAGAAGTAACGACACCTCACTGTGTTTTGTACTCTGATTCGACAACAGCAGTTATCTTTCTTCAAGAGTACCGACACGTCTCTGTGTTTTGTACCCTGATTCGATAGCAGTTGTCTTTCGTCAGGAGTGCCGACATGTCACTGTATTCCGCACCCTGATTCGACAACAACGCTGTCCTTCGTCAGAAGTACCGTATGTATTCTGATTCGACAACAGCAGTTATCTTTCGTCAGGAGTACCGACACGTCTCTGTGTTTTGTACCCTGATTCGATAACAGTTGTCTTTCGTCAGGAGTGCCGACACGTCACTGTTTTTCGCACCCTGATTCGACAACAACGTTGTCTTTCGTCAGAAGTACCGACACTACCCTGTGTTTTGTACTCTGATTCGACAACGGCAGTTATCTTTCGTCAGGAGCACCGACATGTCTCTGTGTTTTGTACCGTGATTCGATAATAGTTGTCTTTCGTCAGGAGTGCCGACACGTCACTGTATTTCACTCCCTGATTCGACAACGATGTTGCCTTTCGTCAGAAGTAACGACACCTCACTGTGTTTTGTACTCTGATTCGACAACAGCAGTTATCTTTCTTCAGGAGTACCGACACGTCTCTGTGTTTTGTACCCTGATTCGATAACAGTTGTCTTTCGTCAGGAGTGCCGACATGTCACTGTATTCCGCACCCTGATTCGACAACAACGCTGTCCTTCGTCAGAAGTACCGTATGTATTCTGATTCGACAACAGCAGTTATCTTTCGTCAGGAGTACCGACACGTCTCTGTGTTTTGTACCCTGATTCGATAACAGTTGTCTTTCGTCAGGAGTGCCGACACGTCACTGTTTTTCGCACCCTGATTCGACAACGACGTTGCCAGAAGTATGGTTGACTAATAAATAGTATGTATAACATATCATTATCAACCATATAAACTTGGGTTTCAATAATGAAACTATAAATAGTTATATTTATACTAGACTTCAATTTCGGCAATATGAACTAACTCTGAAAAAACCATAACATCCAAAGATTGTTATTTAAACTTTATTTTATGTCGACTAAATCAGCAAAGCACAAATTGAGTTTATTTACTTTATGAATTTGATATAAGGCTCTTTATGCCGACGAAATTCTCGATCTTATGACTAATACCACAGAAAAGGCAAACTATTACTTTTCTTAGAACACGCGTCTTATGATCATTTATTTGTTATTTTTATTTCCAATAGTTACACATTGCTTTTCGGCTATCTTTAAAGTCGTGAAAAATTTAAGTGGACAACTCAATCGTTTATGACCTACGTCGCCACAAATAAAAAGTTTAAAATACCTCCCCATGATACCATTATATTCAATAGTATCATGGTACGGCCCTATGTTATTCTGCAAAAAATCTCATTAATTACAAATATACTCTTTTTTTTCTACTCTGCTTTAAAAATAGCACCAGTAACATTAATGTAAGGTACTAGTTTACTAGCACTTTAAAAATTTATAACATACTGTGTCGTCAGATCGACAAAATAGAATAGCCGTTATTAATGGCAAATGGTTTTGTTTATTAATGACCTGCAATTAGACAATCCTCAATTTGTTCATCTAACAAATTAAGTTTAAATATGCTTATTCTAGTCAACTTGTTAAAACAGAATAACTTAAATTTTGACCTGATTCTTTTATTCATAACATTGTAAAATAATTTGGAAAAATGTTCTTAATTACTTCTACCATTCCAACCAAGAAAATTAATTACTATTCAATCGAACACGTGCTCAACATTTTTCCCTCAGGTGTACAGCCGTAATTTCGTCCCAATGATGAAGGCGTACACAATCATTATACAGATCACTTTGAGACAGATCAGATTTAGACAAGGGCCTATCATCTAAAAACAGCATTCAGTTTGTATTTGCTTTTCTTTCGGTATTTACATTCATACTCATTGAACCTGTACTTACGGCACGACGTAATATCTGTAGCTCTCGATCCAAGCTCTCCATAGTTTGGAGCGTTATCGGGGGATTTTCGAACCATGGGTATGTCTTCAGAGGGTTGCAGAAGGTCCATTCACTTTACGATAAATCACTCGGGTATTAATATTATTTTTTTGCTGCTTATTTTTACACTAAATTCAAAGAATTCATTTTTTTGACGATCACTGGCCTTGGGTACAAGGCCACTATCGCACTTCTGAAATATTGGGATAGGGGTAAAAACTACCCTTAATAAAAATAAACTAAACTCAAGAATATTAATGTATTAAAATACGATATTTATAACGTCAAGTTAAACTATGTGACACGTATCGATGTTAAGTAATGAATGAATCAATCCTCAATCCACTGGACTCTTTCCTCCCCGTCTAGCTCTGCTGCCGAAATCTCGCCACGTCGGCACTCCAGGATCTTACAGATGACCTAGGCAATTGCCGATGCCTACAACAATGTCCGTGAAATCCACAAAATAACACAATTATCCAGCATTTTTCTGGAAAATAACCTCTACGCTTGGGACTTTTACGTCAAAGGAGCGATTTTTTTTTAACAAATAATGAATAAGAACAAAAATATAAAAAAAACGTATTTTGCTGACAATTCGGAAACCGAATCTGTTTTCTTTCTCAAAGCATGCTGTGTATATTAAATACACAGCTTTAAGAATATATTTGTATTATTCAGTATCCATAGATACTTACTGCTTACCCAGAACTGTTGATACATCTAGTTGATAGCATTATTTTAAAAAATGTTCAGTTTGTAACAATTCGACACGCATTTATCCTCATTCAATAATATTATAGCTGATTCCTTAATTTTTATTTTCTTCCTCTTTTGTTAAAATTTTTTCACAGCACACAAACACTTTTATAATACGCTTTGAGAAATGAAACAGATTCGGTTTCCGAAGCATCAGTAAAATACGTTATATTTATATTTTTGTTCTTATTCATTATTTGTCAAAAAAACACTCTCTAACTGCTTTTTTGACAAAAAAGTCACAAGCGTACAAGTTATTTTCCAGTAATACACTGGCTAACTGAATTACTTTGTAGATTTCACGAACATTGTTTAGAAGAACATATGTGGCAGAGCATCCCAACAAGAAACACATACAAATTAAGAAAATGCCACAACCAACATTTATATAATATTTATATACTAATTTGTTCTATACAGCAGTAGAGTTTGGTTCAAATCGGAAAAAAAAATAAAAAAGATTAAAAGTGTCTTCATCTTAAGTGTGTCACACTATATATTTTTTAACAACAAAATATTGATAGAAACGATGGGAATTTTTGATACGTGAATCTGCAATGAAAAAAGACGTTTTTTTGACATAATTTTTTGCTTCTTGGCGTGACGTAAGTGAAGTAACTAAGTTTAAAACATTTTTTCTACGACTGCCTTCGAAAACAACAAATAACACACAGTAATTATGACTCGAAACTGTCTTTTTTCACACAAAAATCCAAAAAACACAGTACTGTCATGTTTTTCACACAGTCTTGTTTGTTTAGTTTAATTTAAAATTTGTTTTCGTTGGCATAGAGACTCCATTTCATAGTGATATGTTAAGTAGTTTAATTATTGTAAATAATCATTTACCACTGCACCATGACGAGTACTCGCCGACCATTTTTCTAGGTTTTGGCGTCTAATGGATAAAATAAAACAAGTGTTTTTTCACTTACTAGCCTATCTCAAAAACAGAACAAATATTTTACCTTTTTACCTTGTTACTGATAAAAAACTCACCACCAGTCGCCTAAAGAATACACAAACAATTTATTTGTAGAGGTTGCCAAGTATGCCTTTTTCAACATGAGATACCGAGAGGAGTATTCGTCCGCTGGATTGGTCTCACAGGACCTCGACAATGGCCACCCAGATCGCCGGATTTGAATACTCTAAATTTTTTCCTGTGTGATCATTTAATGTCGCTCGTCTAAAAGCCTCCAGTTGGGAATGTAGAATATTTGAAGAATCGTGTACAAGAATCATGTAATACAATAAGAAACACACCGGGTATTTTCGACCGAGTTCGTGAGTCTATGACAAGGTGTTTGAATTCATGCATTGAAGTTGATGGTGGTCACTTCGAACAGTTACTTTAGAATTATTTTATTTTTTGACTAAAACGTTATTTGAAGCCCAATTTATGTAACGATCAATAGTGAAATATTTATTTCTTTCAGAATTCTAAATTGACACTGAAAATATGTTGTTTTACTTTCATAAAAGTCTGTGCTTTCTTTGTAGTGATTAAAAATAAATTGTTTCATGCATCGCCTACTTTTTCGTTAATAAAATTTTTATTTGAAGCCATTACTCTCGAAAACAGTAAATCATACTCCAATGCAACAAGAGAGACTTTTCGTGTGGATTTACTGAATAAATCGTATTTTGAGAAAAAATATGAGGAAAATATATGGGAATGTTCGAAATTCGAAAAAGAAGAAGAGGCTCTCCTTTTTCTAACCCCTGTATATGATCCTTTCAATGTGATAGCTCAGAAATTAAGATTTTTCCAGTGATAAAACCAGTATAAAATTTGGTGCGAAAATCTTCAAACTCGCTTTTTATACGCCGTCTTTATAGAGCTGTAGCTTCCTTACGAAGTATTCTAGGATATACCTTTATTAAAACTTTCATACTTGATAATAGCTGATGCTCGTGACTTCGTTCGCGTGGAAGAATTCGTCCGCGTGGAATTAACAACAATAACATACTAACTCGTGCCTATAAAGAAGTACTACATACTCACTGAGTACTCCTATAATACTCATTAAGTACACTCGAGGGAACCCACTGCGCATCCATGGTACTCGGGGATCCCGCTGCACATTCATTACACTCAAGGAAAACTTCACAGTACATAGTACTTGGGGAAACTCACTGCGCAGCGCAATTTGATAATTCCATTTTTGTGTTAGAGCAAGTTAAACGAAAAAATAATTATTTTAATCGACAATAGAGCACATGGGCTGGTATGTGTCAAATTTAATGCTTAAAAACATCCCTCTCCATGTTCACCCGTTCAGGGTCGAATACGTACCTCCTTATTTCCTCAATAGAACCCATCGCTGGAATATCACGTTTCTGACTTACGCAATTTCAGAGATTCGGCTATCCTTTAGATCATCTACCACCCCTGTTTTCCCCCCTTCAAAAAATGAAAATCGAAATTTCGTCTTACTTTGCCTAATAGATTCCATTAAAGAGTATTTCTGCCAAATTTCATGCTTGTAGGTCTAACCGTTTCCGAGAGGCTTAAAAATCTTCCTCCCCTCCCCCTTCCCGTTCACCCTTTCGGGAGTCTTTTTTTGGAAACCATCGAATACGTGTCTTCTTAATTCCCCAGAAGAGTCCATCGCTCGAATAATCACGTTTCTAACTTAGGCGATTTCAAAAATACAGGTGCGCTTTAAACCATCTACCACCCCCGTTTTCACCTCTTCAAAAAGTGAAAATCGAAATTTCGTCTTGCACGTATCTAATAGATTTCAACAAAAAATATTTCTGCCAAATTTCAGTTCTACCCGTTTCCGAAACGGCCTAAAATTTCAACCCCCTTTTTTCACCCTCTTGGGGGGTCGAATTTCGGCAAATCTCTTCTTGTCATTTGAGGAACCTCCAAGCAAAATTTGAAGTTTCTAGACCCAGCGGTTTGAGCAATCAATCAGTTAATCAGGGCTTTCTTTTATAGATAGAGATTGGTCATATAATCATCCCCTAAATTTTCTTAACGTACTTAGGAAACACCCTTTACAAAAACTAAAAAAAACGGCAAAAGTATAATGTATTTGTATAGTTTTTATCGTTGTAGCAGTATTTATTTTAAAAAAATGTGTATTTTTAGCCTTGACAAATAAATTAGTTCTACACAGCGAAATGTTATTTTGAGGAACTTATTTTATTTTTTCACTAATTCCTGATATGTTTTGTGTACATTTTACCTAATACCAAGATACTAACCGATCATCAGCATTAGTGTAGCTTTAAAATTTCTTTTCAGTTAAGACATAAAAGTTGGATAATGCTAACTCTATCCTGCCTTCGTGTCCATTCACACTTCTTGTATCGGGGTAACGGCTCCACAATCGACTTTGAACACTTAGCCAGCGCCTACAGCGTCAGCAACACGTTCCAGCTGGAAGAGTTCCCACTGTCCGTAACTCCTTTTATTCCCATAAATATAGACTTATATTTTTTAAATCTAAGAACAGTTACATGCGATATTAGTGAAACAAGAAAAATCTCTTAATTTTTTTCAGTTAAGTGAATTATACAGGGTGTTTCAAAAATAATGATCATAAATTCTACTGTGGATTAGGACTCTTGTGAGATGAAGACTGGTGCAAAAATATTTTTCCCTGGGTACCCCTCTACTCTACTTTGTTACAGCCCCTGAAACCGTAAATAAAACAAGTAGTTTTTAACCTGCAAGTTTTAAACCATCTACCGTATTTGACATGCAGGATTATAATTTAATCATTAAAATCTTTGTTGCGCAAATTCCGATTGCTATACAGAGCGTGCCATATAAAGGTTGATTGTTCCGTTTTAGTTACCTAAACTTTTTTGTGGCCATTCAAAATTTCAGATTTACTTGAATTGCAGAATGGCTCATACGTTTTAACAATTCTTTTGTATATTATTCCAAAGATACAGTGTTTTCACATAAATTTCTAAGAACCATCGGCATATAATTGGAAACTGATTTGAGATTTATCTTAAAAAATCCCAAGCAATGAATAAAATACATCAAAATTATAATTGCAATGAAAAACAAAAAAACTACATCCAATTCTACTGTTACTTATTTTACTTCCACATCCAGTGGAAGTAGGTATAGTAACGCCAAAAAAATTTTTGAAAATTTTTATTGTTCAAATGGGCTTACAATGTCATGAAACGTCGAGATTTTAAGTTTGAGCGAAATGAAAGTTTAACCGTTTAAGATATAGAGTTGAAAGGTACGCGTATGTATTTTATCGAGATCTGGAACTAGACTATATTTTGGTCTTACTCCGTTGAAGGGTTGGGGGATAAATGGGGGTAAATAGGTAAATCAAATAAATAAAAATCCGTAAAATTGGTATTTAGTATATTAAGAGAAGTGAAGGTCTCAAAAAATTTTTGGCATTAGCCAACCCCATTACCACACCACCCACATCCGATAATTTTGTATGTATTATTTCAATAAGAAATGTTAAAAACAAACAATTTATTAAAACGAAACTCTTAAATGCTTTAGCACAAAGAAGAATAAATTATTGACTTACTGACCAACATAACCTGTTCAAAATGCCGCCTTTCTTGTTCAGCGCATAATAAAAGACGTCCTTATAAGTTAAAACGCGTCCCACGAAAAGTATCTAGTTCGGTCCCAGTATTATTAGCAGTATTATTATTATTATTATTAAAAAACGTGGGCAGATGTCAGAATCCGCAGCACTCAGGCCTGTTGTCACATTGTACATTCGATTCGTGTAGGATCCCTTAGAAGAGACCAGTGCTCTCCACAAAAGAAAGCAGTCTATTCCAAGGGATATCTCGTAGTTCCTCTGGATGCAAGAATTGCTTCTCGAGGTGTCTATGCCTTGGCGCTCCTAGTGGGGCGCAGCTACATAGGATATGAGTGATGGTTTCATGCTCCACTCCACACATCCGACAAATAGGATCATCTCTCAACCTCATTGTATGTAGAAGTTTGTTCAGAGGACAGTGTCCTGTTATTAGGCCCACCATCTTTCTAATTTTTTCTCTATTGAGCCCAAGCAACCACTTTGCGGTAGAGGCAGCCGAAGTCCTCTTTATATGGAGCTTCGACTGCCTCATTCCGGGGGCTTGCGCCCAATAGATGTTAAACTGTGCCGCAGCTCAATCTTGCAGTTCTGAGTGAATCAGACTCCTTGGCAGACCGAAGGCTGGCTCAGGGCCAGGGAAGGGAGTTTTCGCTCCTCCCACCAGACGATCTGCTTCTTCATTGCCCTCCACACCACTGTGTCCAGGCACCCGTATGAGTTTGACCGAGTTGCGTTCACAGAGCTCGGTTCAAATATTTCGACAGTTAAGCACCAGCTTAGAGGTCACCTTGTTTGATATAAGGGACCTCAGAGCCGCCTGGCTGTCGCTGTATATATAAATATCTTTATCTAAGAAACCTCTGTTGAGATTTTCCCTTGCACACCGTAGTACGGCATACACTTCTGCTTGGAACACACTAGGGTACCTGCCAAGTGGCACCGATACACGAGCTCTTGGTTTGCATCCGTGTATGCCTGCGCCCATTCCCTTCTGAGTCTTGGATCCGTCTGTATACCATTCCAGACCATCAGGACTTAAGATATGCGTTTTGTCGCCTTCCTAGACGTCTCGACTGGGAAACACGACGGTATATGGAATTGTGAAACAGTAGACGGGAGACACCGGTCATCACCTGATTGAGCGATAACCTGGTCCCTTGCCGGTAGAGCCAGATCCTTTGTGTGCCCTAGCAACTGATTTCGAGTTAAAACCTATGGGGAATCGTTGCCCCATCGTGCATAAATAACATGTACTTGTATCTAGAAGCAAAGCTGACAGAACATAACTTAACTTAAATTTCGGATACATGACGGCATTTACCCCACCAGGCGGAAAAAATCAATACCAATTAAGTGGTTCCCTAAAATACCAACCCACATATTAGCAATGAACTTGTGTTGTATTCTTAAAAGATCATAAAAGATTTTCTATTGCCCATATATCATTACTCCTAGTTGTATATTTCTGGTAAACGTCTTTTTATCAGTTCACATTAGTTTCTGCAAAAAACATTCCCATCTTTTTCCGTCGTTGACAGAAATTTACCGCTACAGGAAAGTCTTATGAAAGAAGCTCTTGCACTTAAGTGTGGTAGTATGGATGCAAATGGAAAGTCCCCCGCAGAATCTTCCACAACGTGTTTTTGTATACACCCATTTGTACCACTAGTAGTCTTGTGCTAACTAGTGGATTTTTCTCTGCGGCATTTAATACTGCTTCCTCAACGTTGACAGTCTTTATGATCTACCTGCCTGAGAATTCATCTAGATAATTGCACTATTTCTCTTAATCTTTGTTGTGTGGCCAACAAAGCCCTGCGATCTGGTAGGTGCCAATTTCGATGCCGTCCATAATATTCCTTTTTGACAGCAATGCTATTTCCGTGACAAAGTATCAAACAAAATATGTCTGTATAATCTTGGGAATATAGTGGTAGCCTACTATCTTTATCATTGTCTCAAATTCAACTATTAATAACAAATTCTGATATTTACATTCAAAAAGTTTAGCTTTTGAATATGAACGACCAACCTTTATATGGCACACTCCGCATAGCAATCGGAAATTGAGACATGTGAGATGTTACTGATTAAAGGACAAGTCTACAGTTTGATCTACGATAGAATGTGTTATCATTATTCGTGAGGCACCCTGTATAAAATGAGGTAACTGAACTACAGATATGTAAAATTATCTTTTCTTCTAAATCTATAAAAAATACATATTTTTATATTTTAGTCAATGCAGATTTATTGCAGCCAGCTATAAAATCGCTTAATTTTATTTGTCTCTCACAAACTTTTAACCCAGACGACAGAGAACATTTTATAGCGAAACACACAAGAACTTGCAAACTGAATAATTTTCTTTTAATGAGTTCGTGAAAGTGTATAGAATAATATCTTGAAAAGTTTACATTCCGCTCGGTTGCAGAAGATAAAAAAAGTGAAAAAAAAAATTTTTTTTCATCCATTCTTTCAAAACTTTTAAATCAAGTCAGGGAAGAAAAAAATAAAAAATACTGGTGGATAGACCACGTGTTTCTGTACAAAAAATTTCTTAATAATATTTATCGCTAAAGCCACGGTTTTCCCGGAAAAAAATAGTGAAATTACTTTGTCACTCTACGCGGCCAAGTGCACGGTTAAATGCATACTACGGAATCTCTAAAATTTCTTATCAGCTCTAACGAGTAAAATAAAGCTTTTTTTCTCTTTCTGATTACACATTTTTAACATTTTTCTTAGTGAATAGGAGGATAAATAGTGAGTCTGGAGGGAAAATATATAATATGAACACATAGACACCACACATAGCCGCTAAATCGCTCGCATGAATTTTTACGTATCTTTACTGTATTGTATTTATTACAGGTACACCTATCCACATTTCAGCTATATCCAATAGATTCTTTATACATTTGTTAATGTATTGGAATAGTTCCAGAATTTATATTCAAAACAATCATAGATATTTTCATGTTTATAAAGATAAGATCGTGAAATTCATAATTTCTTATCCTGATCATATTTTCGAAAAAATTCATTCAAGTAAACGAATTTGTGTTTGAACATTCGAAAAGTATACATTTTTTCCGAAATAGTGATATTTTATTTTTTCCAATGGGTCAGTTTCTCGGCAAGTTACACTTGACTACTTTTTTCCGAGAAAACAGTGGTTTTAGCGATAAATTTTGTTAGGACATTTTTTGTTCATAAATACATGATCTATCTATCTGTATTTTTCTTTTTTCCTAGCTTAATTTAATTTCAAGATTTTTAAAAAATGGATGAAAAATTTTTTTTTTTTACTTTTTTCTTATGTTCTGCATTCGAGCGAAATGTAAACTTTTCAGGATATTATTCTATACACTTTCACGAAGTTATTAAAAAAAAAATATTCAGTTTGCAAATTTTTGTGGGTAAATACCTTCATTGACTGTGCTGCTTAATAGTATAGGATATAGTGTGCAAATTCGACGACGAGTGGTTACCGTCTGCCAGTCGGTAATCGAAGAGACCATATAAATACAACATTTTTTTTTCTCTGGAACTTTTTGGTATGGTGGGGGGATAGGGAGGGGGGGGGGCATTTATTTTTAAATCGAATGATTATCGATATCTGTCCGCATAGGTAGTTAGTATATGTACTTCACATACCCGAATTACGCTGGCAGACGAAAATTCCAAACGGCGCGCGCGCTAACCGGAAAAAGAAACTAAAATTTTTTTTCCGGTTAGCGCGCGCGCCGATCGGAATTTTCGTCTGCCAGCGTAATTGGGGTATGTGAAGTACATATACTAACTGCCTATGCGGACAAATATCGATAATCATTCGATTTAAAAATAAATTCCCCCCTTCCATATCCCCCCACCATACCAAAAAGTTCCAGAGAGAAAAAATGTTTGTATTTATATGGTCTCTTCGATTACCGACTGGCAGACGGTAACCACTCGTCGTCGAATTTGTACGCTATTTCCTAGACTATAAGGGAATCTATTGAATCTCAGAGCACTTTTCTAGAAAAATATGCGCAGCCGAATTATATTAATATAAATGTTACATAAGATTATCACAAAATTTGAGGTTCTTATTTCAGAAAATTTTGTGCATTCAAAAGTGAAAGTAACTCGTCTCTTTATAAAACTACTTAAAGGTGCTTTATGTAAAAAAGTAATATTAAATTGACACTTTTATCACATTAATTAAATTAGAACACAAAAACATTAAAAAAATCAATATTAATAAAAACCACGAGGTCCTTTATGAAATTACTGACGTTAATCTCACTAATGAATTTTTTATAAACGATTCATCAGAGGGGTGGGATAATAATCATGTAATTACCGAAAATTATGATAATTCACAATTCCAAATTTTATAAATGATATTACAGGTGCTTCTTTCTCTGTAAAAAGGTAAAATATATTACAATCAATTAAATATCGAGCCATGAAATCTGATTGAGTTAATATTATGATATTATCTTTTGCATTTTCACAATTGAACTCATATTTAACCTCCCAATTCACAAAAATAAAAATTACTGAAAATGTTTCAGTACAAATCGGATGTATAACATTGGTACATAAACTTTGTTAATTTTCAACACTTATTTGCATCCTCTATTGTTACTTTCAGCCCTTTTTAATTTACTTTTCTTGGTTTCAGTTGCTTACGTGAATCTGGGCGCAGCTTTAATCGCTGCCGGCAGATGTCAAGAGGCCGTTTCTGTTCTTCGGCAGGGCTCTCGACTTGACGGTACTGGTCTAAAGGACCGTAAAGAGCACGAGTCAGCTAAAGTGTCAGCACTTCTTCAACTTGGTGCTCTCTACTCCGACCAAGGACGACTGCAGAGAGCTCTCGCGGCGTACAGAGAAGCAGCACACGCTTTGCCGGACCACTATCCTCCCCAGGTAACAATATGTACAAAATAAGAACAGCTAGGGTTTGAATGTAGATAATTGGATGTTAGTAAAATGACGCAAAACACATCACAAAGAACTTTATTTATTGTATAGTTTATTTTAAGGGTTAATGGATTAATGATGCTTTTGACCACAAAATGGCAAATCTGTTAAATATATTCGAATTAAACGAGTTTTTAATTTGTTATATTTGCTTTTAGGCTGGTGCCAATACTTTTTTGAAAAAAAAAATATTAACAGGCACCTATCAGCCGGAAAATTTAATTAAGGTTAAGAGAAAAAACAAAAATTAAACACGAGATAATGTGAAATTGTGAAATGGCCGTGCTGTTTTGGGGTATGAAGTGTATTTTTGCGATTTTCGACGAAATGTGATAATGTCCTTCACAAAAGTTGTAGATAATAAAAAATCTAAAACGTTTATATGAGGCATTTTTCAACATAACCGAGTTTCCGGTTTTTTATTTTTTTCTCGTAAAAATAATTCAATTTTCATGAAATTTTGCGAAAGTATTTTTTTTGCATTGAATAGCATGATTTTTTTTGAAATCTGGGAAACCAGTAGTTTCCGAGATATTTATATTTTTCGAAAAAAAAGAAAACAAAATCTTCCACGGATAACTTTATTTTATGGTGCTTTTTCGATTTAAATATTCTATCCGGGCTCATTTTAACCCATGAAATGTCTACGTTAAAATGGTTGATATATTATGTTGATGATTATTTTTCATGAAACCGCTTAGAATTGAGAGAAACCAAAAAAATGACTTTTCGAATCACGAATTTTTCAATATTATATATTATTTTCAATATTGTTTTATTATTTATGTAAATAATGGATTCAATTTCAATGACAGAATTTACTTCAATGTTATATTACTGAATGAATTTAATTGAAAAAAATGGGGAAAAACATTCTGAAACTTAAGTTTTTCATGGCAATACACCGTACCGTATTGAAACTCGTAAGCTAGAGTTAAGACTCACTGGCCCAGTGTGCATTTTTATTAACGTATATTTTACTATTTTTTCACTAAATAAATAGTATAACGATGAGTATTTAATCTCTTTCAGGTGTATTTGAATAAAATAATTTGAATTCATAATTATTAAGTAGAACAATTAATTTATTGATATTTTTTTTTACAAATTTTGACTCCCATCGTTTTCAGAAAAATATTGTTTTCTAATTTTTTTATAAAAATAAAAAATTGTGGAAAATTGTAAAATTCTAATGAATTTTAGATTTTTTGCATTGTGGTTGTTCTTCTTCTTCATCAATAAAACTTTCAAATTCCGAAGGATCTTCGAGATTATCGACGTCTTCGAGCTCTTCAATTTCAATATCAAGACCCTTTGCTGGCTCTTCATCAATAATCCCTTCCGAATCACTTACGTCTTTAAATATTTCTTTATCTCTATTTGTGCAGTTTTAATGACAATTACTGATCGCTTTCTCTTGGCTCGGCCCCTCTTATTTTGTTTTGTTTTTTTTTTGAAAAATGTAAATATCTCGGAAACTACCTTTTCCCTAATTTAAAAAAAAAAACATACTTATTCAATACAAAAAAGTATACTTTCGCAAAATTTCATGTAAATTAAATTATTTTTACGAGAGAAAAAAATAAGAATCCGTAAAAATCGGTTTTCCGCAATTTTCTCAGAAAATTTGAGGTTATGTTGAAAAATGACTTATATGAAAGTTTTAGATTGTTTTATTATCTACAACTTTTGTGAAGGACATTTTCCGCTAGGAGGTCACGTTTCGCCGGAAATCGCAAGAAACCACTTTCAACCCCTCTCGTGTATCTTTTCTCTTAGTTATAACCTTAACTAAACCGACTTGGTCCTTGCCTGTTAATAATTTTTTTTTTTTTTAGGCTTCAAAATCCGCTTTCCAGCCTATTTAGTAAATCGATTATAATGTCTCAATTATCTATGGATATACATACACAAAAAACTGCCCTGTATGATATCCAAATTGTTTTATCACTTCTGTCAGAACAACTCTTAAGTTTCGAAGTATTTTTTTTGAAGTCAATATTACAGTGTATCTTAAAATATTTTTTTACAATAATGTATACATGAAGGAAGCAGTCCAAACCACAATCAAATCAAATCAAATCAAATTTATTGCATATTGAAATAAACAATTTCTCCTCGGCATTCGCTCTCGAATACAGTCGGACATCCATTGACGAAGACTCCGCGGTAGTTGAATGGCCTGGAACAGACGAGATCGAAGAAGATTGAACTAATATCTACCTACCTAGTAGGTTTATTAGGAAAGTAAAGTAGTCATATATCATAACACTCAACATAACCCGAAATCTCAACAAATATGTCTTCTAACTGTATTAAAGCACATGCACTACTTAAAATTTGGATTACTGAGACAGGAAATTAACTCATCTCTTATGTACAATGAACCGCAAAAAGAGAACTGCTATTCCAAATCACTGAATATTTTGTAATTATTAATTTAATCAGAACATTAATTTTGGCTACTAGACAGACAGATACTTTGGAATATGATGCTCGTGTCTTCAATTTCTATTACTTCTTACAAGATTGTTCCTGATTAATTTATTTAGAATAACCCATAATATACATAGGGACGTCTTAAGGCATGGCCAAATTGGGCCATGGCCGGGGGCCTCGGCTTCCGAGGGGCCTCGTCGTACATGCCCATTTAAAGGTTATTTCTATTTTAATTTAATTACGACACACAATCCAAAAAACAAAAACAAAATATACTTATTAAAATAATATTCGAAATCTTCGGGTTTTTAGAAAATATTTGTGATAAGAGTGAGGCTGAAAATGCAAGAGAATGCAAAAACTAACAAATTTTTACCAAAAAGACATTAATGAGGAAGAACGGGAAGAACTAATTGTGGAATATCAACACTTCAAGGGATACGTTGGATTGAATATTGAAAAATTAAGGGAAAAGGAAAAAGAAATGAGGGGAAAAAAGAAAAACGAGAAAAAAGAGAAATCTACTGTTGCAGATGAAGATGTACTTATAGAAGAAAATGACTCGATACTTTTATGTTCAACGAAAAATTTTTTACAGTGTTTCCAAACATTGAAATTATAATTTTTTGTCTATGATGGTCACCAAATGCGAGCTTAGAGCGTTCATTTTCAAAATTAAAATTAGTGAAAAGTGAAATAAGAAATCGCATTACTCAATCACGCTTAAATAGTTTAAGTTTGATGAGTATTGAAAATTACATTTTACAGACTATTAACTTTGACGCCATAATTCATGATTTCGCCACCTTTAAATGTAGAAAACGACCTCTCTAGATTACTCCAGAATAAAATTATACACAATGTAGTTTATAGTTAATAAAATATTAGTGATAATATATAAGCTAATTTTTTGATTGCAAACAAAATTATAAAAGGGAGGCCTCCATTTGGGATATACAGTATGTGCCGCAAAACCCCGTTATTTTGGAACGCATTGAACGCATTGGCCGATTTTATTTCTTTTTTTTTAAGATATAGTGCTCGATGAGCTTTGTTTGACTGTTTTAAAAAATTTGTAATTTTCATATTTTCAAGGCCTACTAAGCTTCTCTAAATGGGTCAAAATTTCGAGATCGACTATTAGGCAATTTTTTATCGAAAAATTGGATAACGTATTCGATTTGAAGTTGTTTCAAATACCTCTGGGCAGTTCTACAAAGCATGGTCGATTTCACATTGACATGCTAAAAAATAAAATGTCAGGAATTTATTGATGGCATACATTTTTGAAATGCTTAAAGTGTCTACTTTTCAGCTATGCCTTGTGGCACCAGCTTTTTTCCCGTGATTAAAATGTTACAGCTGTTTTTCCTGAGTGAAACGTATAACAAAACGCACGACCGTCACATTTATATTTGTGCTGTGTATTAAAATAAATATGCTAAATGGATTATGAAAAAGTTGATTCTTTGAAATGAAAAATATGTCCTACAAGATATTAGAGAAAATTTTGGTCGTAATAATACCCATGAATAAAATAAAAAGTGATATAACTGGAAGTATCTATTTCTTTCTTATTTGAGCCTAATACTTTCGCAATTCAGTTAACTGTATTGACTCAAATTATCTTTTTGTGTCTAAATTTTGTTACCGATAACCAGTTGTGTTCATAATTTAAAGGACAATGGTCCGAACGAGATAAATAATATTTATGACACCATTGGGAATGAGGTACTGTGAGTTACGCGTGACGGTCGTGAGTGGCATGAGATGGTTGTGAGATTCGTAAAACAGTCGTGTAATTGCTGGCTGAGGTTGTGCCAAATTTTTGAAAATAAAAATAATATTTGAGGGTCAGATCATATGTATTTTGGCTGGTAGGAACCAAATATGAAAAAATATACAAGTTGTCCCATTTAAAAAACTTGATTTTCACGTCATTTGCCTCGAAACCGGAAATCAGAAGTTGGTTTTTTACATGACATAATTGGAAATTTCATCCCATATCACTACACCAAATTTGAATAAAATCCATTCAACCATTCAAAAGTTACAAGAGTGAAGAAGAGTAATGCCAATGAAATTTCTCATAACCGTCACTAGAGTCTCAAGACCATCACACTCAAATTTATGCCATCTGACGGTCATGAGTGTGACGGTCGTGAGGGCCGCTAGACAAAAATGACTAAGAATTATATTCACCCTAAGCTATTATTAAAGTAAGGTTAGGAGAAGACAGTGTACTGGATACTTCAAAATAAAAACATATTTGGATATTAATAAGTTGATAAATGCTAAAATACACAACGTGACGGTCATGAAAGAGAGCACATGGCCATATATTAGACTTACCATATAAATTACTGGAAATTCAAAATGTTTTGGGAAACAGCACTTGGTTATTGTGTCTCACATGATTTCACAACGAAAACTAAATTTCGATGTGTTTCTGAGTCGCTGGTAGTCCTAGCATTCAACTTATTAACTAATAATGAGCGCTGTGACGGTCGTGAGTATTAACCAAGTTACGCGACTTTAATAGTTTATATGTTAAATCCTAGACATTAAAACATGAAAGTTGTATCTTACCAACAAATTTTGGATATTTTGTAATTATTATAGCAGAGATGGACACTAACCATTTCTCTGGTAACAAAATTTCAGCCAAAACAAGTGTCAATCTGTATGGAGTTACGCGTGACGGTCTTGAGTTTTAGGAGTAAAAACAGCCAATATTTTATTTTTGTCGTAATTTAGCTTAAGTTTTTTATTATAACAAGGTGCGGTAAGACTCATTTAAGCGAATATTGGACACGGGTTGTTTGTAGCTTGGACCAATTTTTGATCAGTAAGTCACTAATATCATGAATCGACCATGCTTTGTAGAACTGCCCCTCTATACAAAATTTTAGCTCGATACCTCGTACAGGATGTTTGTTGTAGTAAATGAGGAAGAAAAAACAAAAGCTATTCTTTAATTAAATAGTGCTTCTATGCATTATTAAGTTGCTGTACGTAGATGCTTTAATAAAAATTTTTCAAACGATTGTAATAGACGGAATAGCTTTTCTTTTTTCTTCTTCATTTAGTATCTGAGGTTGATATCACCAAATAAGTCGAATAACTATTTTATTTTTTTAGTAAACCTAACCGACTCATACATAGGGCCAGTCGAAAAGTGAGAAATTTTAAATTTGGCTATTGAATAACAAACACCCTATATGAGGTATCGAGCTAAAATTTTGTATAGAGGTATTTGAGACAACTGCGAATCGAGTACGCTATTTAATTTTCCGATAAAAAATTAAAAAGCTTTATTAACATTTGTGACTTAAATTGTGTCATTTGTAAGTAAAATATCTTTAAAACGGATGAAAATAATGCGTGAAATATGAGTGACACGATGCTAACAAAACATATTACGATGAATATGCGTGAGTTTTAGAAAGGAACTAAATAAAGGCATTTTAGAAAACATATATTTGAACGTGTAGGAGATTTAAGATATTTCTACTCAAAAAATCCAACGCAAATAAAGAACAAGGCAAACTTAATGTCATAAAATACGAGAGGAAATGTAACTTGACACGAACACAAGGAAAATTTAAATTTTGTCAAATATGCATCATTAGTTTCTTAAAACGAATTCATGTCTAAGAGTCCTTCGACATAAATGTTGGCTTCATAGATACATTACAAGTTATATGAAAAATAACTCAGTTGCTTGCATAAAAAATTGCAGGACTACGTCATAAATATTATACCGACTTGAAATAATACGCTGTTTTACTTTGTTAAAAAAGTCACTATATTTTTAAAAACGGCGGTTTCGTAGCCTCACTACATTATCAAACACAATCTAGTGATATTATAATTATCTTTTGACCTTATATCATATCGGTGTTATACTAGAAAATTTTGCAGGTGCTCTGGAAATTTCTTATGTCCGATTTATAGATTAAAGTGACATTTGCCTTATCAATGTTTTGCCTCACGGACAACCATCTGAGTGATTTCAACATGGTTAAAATTTAATATTCACATTATTTTATTATGTAGTACCTGTAATCTATTTATATTTTCATTTGAAAAGGAAATTAGTTAAAGAAATACAATAATTAAAATGAGGTAACAGAGTTGTGTTGTATATTAACAATTTACTCTATTTTGACAGGTTCCTAGAAATACAATAGAAAAAATTAATTTCTTTCATTTTCTTACAAAGATAATCAACATTATGAGAAAAGGTAAGTTGCTGATCCGAAATAACTCCCAGATACTTTATCTCAAGCACTACTTCAATTTTATTATTTTTATACATACATTAATATCATCTCCGGGGTATTTTTGGCAAGAACACCTTCCGGTCAACCGGGAGATTTATCAGCTTACTTATTTCAATTGACATTACCCAACTTCTGTTAGATTATCATATTCAGCTGTGAAATAAATAATACGAAAGTCAGCTTTTTGAAAAATTACTAAACACTTAAACAGGCCCGTTCGTTATTCATTTTCAGTTTTTATTTACCAAATTTTGAACGAACTATACTTCAACAATAAATACTAGGAATTATTCCTAAGCAGACATAGTATTTTACCATTCATAAATCACTTATGAGGTGTAATCTTCATATTTTCGAAATGATCAAACTGAACATGATTAGAATAAATGCCATTTCGAATTACATATTATATTTAATAAATTTTTTATAGAGGCGCCGCATGCTATTATTAGGCAAATACCGAAATTAATCTGCGATACGTACACACAGTAGAGTTCAGCAGATACAGTCATTGTTTTTAAAACCATTCAGCGAAAAAGAATTGATAAATTTATTAAAAAAAAAAACTTAAACAGAAAAGTCGTCTTCTGGTCTAGATGATATTCCCTATTTTATAATAAAAAAATAATGCATTATATTATTAAACCATTAACATGTATTATTAATTTATCTTTTGAAACAGGAACGTTTCCGAATAGCCTAAAGACCTGAAAGGTGATACCTATTTTTAAGAAAAAAGATGTCCAACTATTGGAAAATTATAGGCCTGTAACCATGCCCTTTTGATTTTCAAAAATTTTCGAATACTGTTATCTAGATAGCCTGGTAAATTACTTAGAAAGTTTTAAAATAACTACAAAAAACCAAGATGGTTTCTCTAGTGGCAGGTCAACTGGTACGGCAATACATTCTTTTTAAATAAAATTTTAGAATTCATTGATGCGGAAGAGTGTCCTGTTGGTATATTTTGTGGTCTCAGCAGGGTATTCGACTGCATCAATCATAGTCTAATAATATCTAAATTATTTGATTATGGTACACGGGGTCAGTCATTAAATTGGATCTCTACATTCCTCGAAGATCGGAGACAATATGTAAGTTTAAAACATAAAAATGATAACATCGTATGTAGTGTTACTTCAGAATGTTTAAATTCAACTATAGGTGTTCCACAGGGTTCTATTTTAGGCTCCGTGCTTTTTATTTTATTTATTAATGATATTGATTCTTTGCCATCAACTGCACATTTTAAAATATATGCTGACGACATTTCTGTGATAATATCAAACCCAACTGATAATGTCTTGCAACAAAATTGCAATGCTATTTTCAACACCTTAAACCATTGGTTTTCCCATAATACCTTATATCTCAATACCGAAGAAACTCAAGTTATCAGATTTCACGGTAGGCGAAATGAATGTGATAACTTAAATATTAAAATAGACAATACAAATATTTCTAGTACTAAGGACAATGTTAAGTTTTTAGGTATATTTGTAAGAATGTTAGAAGCATCATTGCGAAACTTTGATATCCAAAGTTTCTTTTATAGTATACCTGTTTAGAAATATTAGTTGGATTCTATCAAGAGAACAACCTATTAATTTATATTATGCCCAAATTCCTTCACGTTTAAGGTATGGTATCTATTTTTGGGGAAACTCCGCCATGTCTCAAATGAATTTATTGCTCAAAAACGTATCTTACGATGTATATTTGGTATACCGAATACTCACACGTGCAAGGATATCTTTATAGAAAATAAAATTCTTACCTTACCTGGCATATATATTTTCGAAATTTGCATATGAGTTTTTAGAAATAGAAATGGTTTTATTTCAAATAGTGACTACCATAGTGTCAACTCCGTGAACCTTGTGCCAGATTGAAAATCACATGTTAGTCTCCAAGATTTATAATCTCGAAACTATTTAACCGTCTACCGGATGACATAAAACATCAGGCGAGTATTTATTTAGAAAAAAAATAAAGGTGGTTTTATCAGATAAATGTTATAATTCTGCATCAGTTTTTCTGTGTTTAAAGTCTACTAACACACAACAAGTTAACATGAACCTAAATGTTCCGTTTTTTTGTTTCTTCTTTTTACTCTTTTTGTGTTTACAAATTTTGTATTTTGTATTCTTTGACTTCGTCTTATACAACTGTATGTTTTACACTATACTTGACTTTTAGTACAAGCTTTTATATTATTTAACTATTGTGTAAAATGGTGTTTCAATGACTTGTCTTATATCATGTACATTATCAAAAACGACCAATAAATATTTGAATTTGAATTGAATTTGAATATAAAACTTTTTTATTTACAAATTCATTTATTGAAAAATAGCTCAAAGCAATTTAGGAAAAATGTTTTATATATGAATCATCAAAATATAGTTTAAGCATATATTTTTTTGGACTTAATTTACATATTAAATAAAATCGAGTTTAATTAAACATGTCCATCAACATTTAGTGAACATCAAAGTTTAATCAAAGTATTAGTACTTATGAATGCGTGGTAGGTATTTTCTTAGGAATGTAATTAACTGCTTAATTAATTATGAAGGCATAAATTCTGTAAAAACAGATGGTTCTGATCATTATCCCGACTTTATTGTTAACAACAATAATAAGGTAGTTAATGTCCAACTTTGAAGCGCACCCTTTACGGCGAAGATAATTTATTCAGTTAGTAGGGCAAGAGCAAAACAAAAAGGATTTAATTAGAAATGAACGTGACAGAAAATCGATATTTGTTGTATTGTGAAGTCTGAAATAAAACAAAAACAAAAAATTAGGTGTGAACGGTACAGTACGAGGCAAAATTAGAATCAACATTGAATGGTAATTTATTAAATGAATTCGTGACTACTGTGACTATATACAGATAAATAAAAACGTAATCATGTAAATGTCAATTTAAATTAACAAAAAATAGTTTTTAAAAAATTCAGCCTTTTGTGAGGAACGTGTTCTTTCCATTTACTACTTCTGGCTTAATTTGGTTTGGCACTCAGCCCAGCAGTTGAGACTGTTTGTTGACGTCAAATATTGGATTGAATTAACGTTTAATAATTCCAATAGTTTAATTTGTTTTACATTTGTTAAATAAATCTGTATTTATTCAAAACTTCCCTCTTCATTAGACAGATTTTATCAATTTTATTTTATTCTGTTGGTTGATCACCCTGCATGTTTCTTTAAACTAAAAGTATCAGGTTTTCGTCCTGGCAATAGCAACATGTCAAATATGATTTCTCCGCTATCGTTTCCTAATTAATTATATTTTTAGAGTGACCACTTGGTATATTTTTCACTAAATGTATACAACATTTTTTTAATGGCAATAGCGTCAAATAACTACCAAATATTATTTCTCTCCGTCAAATAGTTTTGTAGTTGATGGAATTGAAGGGCTGTAAATCTAGAAATCTACATTATCTGAAATAGTGTGAGCGCCTATGTCAACCCATTTGCTCCTTGATGATACAAGTTTGTGGTACATTTTATTTTGTTTTATAGGCATATAACAATACAAAAATGATTGTTGGTCATCCGAGAATCGATTATGACGTCATCAGTTTCGAAATTCCACTATCAGCTTTTAAATAGTATACATTTTTCTTTGTTTTTTTCTATAGACACTTGAGTAGCTTATCATGAAGAACATAATTTTATTTGTTTTATTTTGTCTTTTTTTGAAATGGGATGAAATAAAAAATATTGAACGAAAATGAAAGAAATATAATTCATATGGCATTATTCCGAAGTAAAAACCTCTAGTTAGTGTACTATTAGATGAGTCTGGCAAGGATTTGGTGATCTCGCATTATAGCCAGACTGTATTTTAAGCTATTGTTATAATGCAAACTGTCATTTGGCAAATTTTTAGGACTGCTGAAGTAAGGGCAATTATTTTTTAAATATTTTTCAGCTTTTCACGTGCTAGACATATTTGCCATGCCTACAAATTAGCCAGACTGTTTTTTTACTTGATTTGAGTGTACGACTTGTTCGTAGAACCAATTTCATTACTGCAAAAAAAGTGGAATGCATTTGTATTTTCAGTGGCATTTTCTGACACAACCCATCGGAAAACCCCTGTATATAATATGCGATTTTCTACTTAGAATCACTAACTGAACAATCCTATCGATGTTCGTTGACTGCAAAAATTAGTACCAAAAAAATTAACTGGCTCTTAGACTGTAAGTAGTGAAGCAATCGGTCGAGGTATTTTAAAAAGCTACTATTTATGATTATTACGAATCAAAGTTGGTCAATCAAGCCAGTATAATATTTTGTCGTTTCTCATATTATTTGAAAAGGTGGTATCAGATATATACATTATATTTTCGATTCATCTATATGTAAAGTAAAAGCCATCCCTGGAATGAATACTTGAAATCCATTCACTAGTAGTCACTTAAATTTAATTGGAAATGTAACAAATAATAATCGGTTGGTTGCTTTTTACATCTTTGTTGCACAGTATGAATACAACATGAATATAGACAATTTGATTAACTCAACTGGCTAGTAAGCCAAGATTAATAAACCCATGATGTAGTTTAAGAAGAGCAATCAAGATCTAACCTGCTCCAGATTGTGCCAGCTATGTTGACGAAATGCTGGTCGAATTACATCCGGTTTGTGAAAACAATTTCGTCAGTGTCAGTGTCTTATTAAAATTCCATTCCCTTCGGGGAGTATCTTTTGAAAGCGACTGTCCTCTGGATTATCTGTTACACATAACTATTATAATAAAAAAATCGATAAAGGCATTTACCAAAACTTCCCTCACTGGCGCACAGCCTCATTAAAAATGCGCAGTTTGCATCTCTTAGTCATTAATTATTTTTCCTGTTGGATGACGGCCCTGTATATTATTTTTAACTTAAAACTATTTTCCTAACACTTGTGTCATTATTCTTTATCTTTTCTGTAGGATGATTGTCCTGTATACCTTTTTTAATTAAAAGCATGTCAGGTTTTCTTCCTAGTAATAGTGACAACTATATTCCAAATATTAGTTTCCCCTGCCATTTCTAGTTAGTTACTCATTAGTATGATTACCCTGTATACATTTCTCTAAAAGTATTAAAGATTTCTTCCTCAGTAATTGTGTACAGTCACAATATATTATATTCACCGTAAATATGTTTCATAGAGACCACCTTGTATATTTTTCAAATTTTTCTTCCCTGACAGTTGTGTTAACTACATACGATATATCATCCGACACATTTTTCATATATTTTTTTTAATGTATAATTTTCATATTTTTCTACTTGGCAATCGTGTTAACAACATGCCAAACTGTATCGTCCTCCGTCACATTTTTTCATTGTTTTTTTAGGGTGACCTCCCTGCATATTTTTCTCACATTTTTCTTCTTTCAGAGTTGTGTTAACTGCATTTATAATATATTTTTTGTTTGACCACCCAGTTTATTTTATTTTTCATATTTTTCTTCTCTGACAGTTGTATCAACTGCTTGAGAAATATTATCCCTCACATCTTTTTAACAATTTTTTAGAATGACCACCCTGTATAATTTTTTTATGTCTTATTTTGACAATTGTGATAACTACATGTGAAATATTATTGCCAATCGTCAAATTTTTTCACTATTTTTTTAGGGTGACCACCCTGTATATTTTTCATATTTTTCTCCTTTACAGTTTTGTTAGCTACATTCCAAATATTATCGTCTTCCGTCATATTTCTTCATTATTTTTTTAGGGTAACCACCCTGTATATTTTATTTAATAACATAACATAACACATAATATTTTCTTCTTTGACAGTTGTGTTAACTGCATGCGAAATGTCACATTTTATTATTTTTTTTGAGTGACCACTGTATATTTTGTTTTTCATATTTTTCTTTGACAGTTGTATTAACTGCATGCGAAATATTATCGTCCTCCGTTACATTTTCTTAATTTTTGTTTTGGGTGGCTGTATATTTATTTTTTATATTTTCGTTCTTTGAGAATTGTGTTAACGAAATATTATCGTCTTCCGCCACATTTTTTACTTTTTTTTGGGTGTCCGCCCTGTATATATTTTTTTATATTTTTCTTCTTTAACAGTTGTGCTAACTGTATGCGAAGTATTATCGTCCTCCGTAATGTTTTTTACTTTTTTTGGTGACCACCCTGTATGTACTTTTTATAATCAGTTGCATTAACTGCATGCGAAACGTTATCGTGCTCTGTCACATCTTTTAAAAATTTCTTTGGGTGACCAGTGTGACCACCCTGTATACATTTGTTTTCATATTTTTCTTCTTTGACAGTTGTGTTAAGTGTATGCGACATTTTTTATGTGACCACCCCGTATAATGTTTTTCATATTTACTACATGTCAAAAATTACTGTTTTCCGTTATATTTGTTTCCTTTATTATACTTTTTATAGGGTCCACCCTGCATATTTTTCAACGGAACTATACACTGAGAGAATGATTTAATTGGCGTTAATAAATTTTGTTTCTCCCAATTAAATGATTTATTTGTATTTGGCCAATTAAATATTTAATTGTGGATAGTAAGGCATTTATTTAAACGGGAAAATTAAATATTTAGTATTGTCAATTAAATGAAAATACTTATGAATAACAAATATTGCATTCTGAAAAATAAATATTTATTTCTCATAAATAAATCTTTTTATATATTTATTTATGAGAAATAAATATTTATTATTCAGAATGCATATATTTGTTACTCATAAGTATTTTAATTTATTTGACAATACTAAATATTCAGTTTTCACATTTTAATAAATGCCTTATTAACCACAATTAAATGTTTAATTGACCAAATACAAATAAATCATTTAATTGGGAGAAAAATAACTTTTTAGCGTTAATTAAATTATTCTCTCAGTGAACAAGTCAAAACCTGCAAAATTCAAAAGCAAACAAAACAATAGATTTTTTCGTCAGAAGATTTGTTAATGGATTTTCAGACAACATAAATTCACATCGCAATAAAAATGCAACAGGAATGAATATATACGACACAAAATATTTAGAATTTTTCATTTTCTCAAATACCTATATATATATATATAGTATATTATAGGTTATTTTACATGGTACATGGATCTCGAGCTTCATCCTGATTGCTTATATATATTAACAAAATGGCAACGTTTTTATTTGAAAAAGTACATTGTTTCTGGTATAACTTTTTGTTTTTTATGCTACAGAAATAGAAAAAAAATCATTTGAAAGCCAAATCTTTCATTTTGGTTCTTAGCGCTTTTAACGTAAATACCATAAAGTTTCTGAGATATTTAACATTTAAACTGAATACTTCGTTTTATAGACATTCGGACGCCACCTTTATACTTCCATCAGATTTCCGAAACGATTAACTCTATAGAAATTAGAAAAAACAGAATTCATCCTTAATTAAGTATAGCTTTCTGTTTGTATGTAACATGTTTTCGTTCAATGTAATACTTTTCGAGTTATTTAACAAATATTGTTTTGAAATATCTTAATTTTTTTAAGCCAAAAACCCAGTTTTCAAGTCCTTATTACTTAAAGACTATAAATTTTTATGAAAAGTTGCATAAAGCCCTTTCTTCTTAACATATTATTTACTTTCGGCTCCAATGTTGTTAATTTTTTTCTTAGTTGCCACCCCCTCAATAAGGGTGACATCCACCCTCTATAAATTAGCAAACCGCAGCATAATATACAAACTTTTCTTTGATGCATTTACTATTAAGTTGCCAAAAATGAACTAAATCCGTTTCATATGACATTATTCCGAAGTTACTGTACTATATACCTAAAAGTTAAATGATTATTTTAACATGATGTTTAAAACTTACCTGATGCTTTAAAGGTTTGCTGAAGGAATACCAAGCCCCAGTCATGTAATTATCAATATCCTGATTATCCATTATATTATAACTCTGATGATAATACACCTTACACACCTCACAGCTCGCACATCTCGTAATAACGCGTATAAAATAAACACACAACTAATGATTTAGCACTGCCGCATGTAATAAATTATATCAATATCCTGATTATCCATTATATTATAACTCTGGTAATACATACATATCACCGTGTGGTCTCGTAATACTCACAATAAAACGCACAACTAACAATTTATCACTGTGGTCTGCCCGTAATTGCATCAGCCATCTTTAATTCTATAAGATGATGATGACGACTTCTGCGCCGGCGCCGTGGTCTATTAAATATTTAATTGTCAGAAACAAATATCTAATTCCCAGAAAAAAATATTTATTTCACATATATTATGATTAACTGCGCTAAAATATTTCTTTATAGAAAATAAATGTAATATTGGTATATATTTCTGAGAAACAAATATATTATTCTCAATTAAATCTATTATTTTTATATAGTAATTTAGTTAGGAGAAACAAATATGACTCAAATAAATCATTTTGTTTTGTCAATTAAATCAATATTTGGGATATTCTTATTATAACAAAATAATTATTTGGCAGCAATAAATTTTGTAGTCAATATTAAATATTTATTAAATTGAAAAAAACCATGGCTTTTTACTCATATCTGGGCTCAGATTTCTCTCAGTGTATTCCAATTCTTCATTAGCAGTAGCATCAACTACCTACCAAATATTATCATTTTCCGTCAAGTGGTTTTGTAGTTTTAGCGCCAACAGACAAACACCAGACCGACAGACAGACTAGAATTAAACGTCTTCATTTTTCGTAATCTACGTACTCTGAAACGTGAAAATCTCGGAGGGTGAGTTTTTCAAGATTACAATACTTCTCTTCGGTAATAGAGGGAAGTAAAAACCGATTACATTTGTTAGTGGTCTCACACCACTGAAAAGAAGTACTCATTACCGTGACTTACTTTATAATGTTGAACAGTGATATTGAATGTCACTGACAGTCATGTTACTCAACATTACTAACTGAAATTTCGTGCAAACTATTGAATAGACCGCCATTGTGTAGCAACACAATATTACCAACTTGCACATATACACATTGTTAAGTCGACAATAATACATGCATTCCTCAAAAAGTTTGGACGGAATATTACTGATGTTACAAGTAATACACCGAAGCGGGAAACTGAAGAGTTTCGAGTGCTGACTTTGATGTGTACAACTAATTTGATAAAGTATGGTATTAAGGCATCTTGAACAATTTAGTAATCTACAGGATACTTCTTGAAGTTGAACCCTTCAGACTCTCATGAGAAACTATACCAGGTCTGGATCTCCTCAAAGATGTGTCTTATCCCTAGGTTACTCTGTATTAACCACTTATCGTATCCGAGTTTTACTTTTGCGGCTTCATTAATGAGAGCGTTGGTCCTAAACGTTACTTAATGTTCTGTAGTCGTTATGAAGCAAACATATTTTGCAATTATTTTTTTTTTATTTTGCTTGAAGAGAGAAATTATTTTTATCAAGTTTATCTCTTATGCATTAATCGTATATTTATTTAATTATTAAGTGTTTCGAAAAACACTGCAAACCTCTTTATTACACAATTGACGATTTGCACGAAAAAAAGTTTGGTAAAAAGTGTCTAGATTGGTATCACTGTAATTCACTGCACATGTTGACCAACTCGTCTAATTTCCATTCCAAACTTTGCAACAATTAAATACCTGTAATATAATAATCATAACATTGTTTTCATTATCTTTAATGTTAAACCTACTTCCATTGAATATAAATCATATTTATTAGGTTGTTTCGTAGTCTACAATATTTAAAAAATGTCGAATTGTGCAATTTGTCAAACACTGTTTCCAACTCTCAGTTTAGAAGAGTTGGCAACAGTGATTGACAAAATGCATAATTCGACATTTTTTAAACATTGTAGACTACGAAACAACCTAATAAAGATGATTTTTATTCAATGGAAGTAGATTTAACATTAAAGATAATGAAAACAATGTTGTGATTATTATATTATAGGTATTTAATTGTTGCAAAGTTTGGAAATTAGACGAGTTGGTCAACATGTGCAGTGAATTACAGTGATACCAATGTAGACACTTTTTACCAAACTTTCTTTCGTGCAAATCGTCAATTTCTGTTTTTTCATATTTATTCAAGAAAACGTAGTGATTCTCATATAGTGACATTATATTAGCAATATTATCGCTTTGGAAAATAAGGCATGGTGGTATGGTGGTGTAATAGGTAGAATTTTAACTTGCAATCCAAGGATCGCAGGTTTGAAACACAGGCAGGTTATTATAGACTCTAGTTGCTCCTTTTTAGTTTTTTTCATACTGACAAGTGTTTTATCAAACAAGTCGTCAATATAAGATTAAAATATTAACATTTACAAAAAACTGGGAAAAGTATTCTGAAGAAAGTGCAACAATTGACGATTTGCACGAAAGAAAGTTTGGTAAAAAGTGTCATGGCGCACAATATAATGGTATCACTGCAATTCACTGCACATGTTGACCAACTCGTCTAATTTCCAAACTTTCCAACAACTAAATACCTATAATATAATGATCATAACATTGTTTTCATTATCTTTGATGTTAAACCTACTTCCATTGAATATAAATCATCTTTATTAGGTTATTTCGTAGTCTAAAATATTTAAAAAATGTCGAATTATGCAATTTGTCAATCACTGCTGCCAACTCTTCTAATAAACTGAGAGTTGGAAACAGTGTTTGACAAATTGCATAATTCGACATTTTTTAAATATTGTAGACTACGAAACAACCTAATAAAGACGATTTATATTCAATGGAAGCAGGTTTAACATTAAAGATAATGAAAACGATGTTATGATTATTATATTATAGGTATTTAATTGTTGCAAAGTTTGGAAATTAGACGAGTTGGTCAACATGTGCAGTAAATTACAGTGATACCATTATACTGTGCGCCATGACACTTTTTACTAAATTTCTTTCGTGCAAATCGTCAATTATATAAAAAGTTAAACAAATCGGGAAAGGGCATAATTTTTACTGTAGTTTTTTAAGTTTTTAATTTACCAACCGTGAAGGAGTCACACTTTTAGAGATTGAAGAGGGAATATATGCAAAACTTATTTAACGATAAAGAGATCATAAAGAACGTGGAAATCTAATAGCAATTAATTGCCTTAAAATAGAACATAAGGCGAAGCATTGGTAGTCCTCTCTCTGTCTTTATGCATAGTGTGATTGGTCGAAACATGCCTAAGAACTGTTTATAATAATAACTCTCATATGAGTCTCAACAGTTTTGGACCAGTCAACAGTCTATGCATTATAATATCTATGGTTCAAGGTATATTGGTTTATTGATTGTTATTACATTCAAAATATGGCAAATTCCGTGGGCTTTTAAGTTTCTACAACTGCGATTGTTAAATAAATAATTATTTAACAGCAACAGCAACAAAGTAGTTATAAAACTACTTTGTTCTTTATTAGACGAGTCAGTTTGGAAATACATTTTTATGTGACGTAAATAATGAAATTGAAAATAAAGGTCAGTAAACACTAAACAATTATAAGAAAACGTCTCGAGGCAGTTAATGGCAAAACTTAATATTAAAGATGTTTTATGTACTTTATTCATTCGTGAAATATTCGCCCCAAACACCACTCGTGTTTTTAAATTTTATCTGAAGCTAAGTTGCCAAAAGATAATATAACTCGTGTGAATTGGCAGTTTACTATCAAATATTAAATCACTCCTGTTAAAGTGCTCGGGATTTAACCAGATAATAAACTGTCAATTTAAACTCCTTATTTTTACCGATAAAATTCTAAGCACTAGTGGTATTACATACGAAAATTGTACTGGGCTTGACAGCTAAAACGTCAATTGAATCAATATAAAAATAGTTTGAATCTGTTACGTTAAATAATCAAGACTGATACACTGATACAAGCATCTACATCTACTTCAGCCAGCCATATTATAACCTACAACAATTGCATTTTTTATTTTCATAATTTGAACTGTTAATATTTCCTGTTCTGTGTTTTGTTCTGGAAATAGTCTAATAAATATATTTCGTACATTAAAAATAATCTGAAAATCCAGCATTCAAAGCCTGTTAAGCCTTTAAGAAACAGCATTCGTTCAGTTTGATGTGATTTGACTGAAAAAGTACCCTCGACTGCGTCTCGGGAATTTTTTGTCAAATCAAATGAAAATGAACTCAAGCAGTTTCTATGCAACACGTTTTCATACGTTGAATTTTCGATAATTTTTAATGCACTTAATACATTACTGCAGATAATTTCTATTTGTTTACTTTGAAAAATGTTGTCTCTTTTGCCCTTTCTAGTTCATTGGCTTATCATTATTTTCTTAGTTCAGTTCCATATGTGACTCGAAAAATCGTTTGGCATAAAAACGCATTCGTATCCCAGAATAGGGAGTTTTAAAAAATGTAACCACTAACCTGCAGAGATTAATGTTAAGTAATATACTGTATCATATTTCTACGAAATTGTTTCCATTTACTAATGAAAAAATCGTTCATTTTTAACACTGTTTTATAAAGATTAGACCAATTCATTACCACTTTAAAAATTGGAGAATATCCAAGATAATTAGAATAGAAATACAATTAAATAAAGCTATTGAATTTACCACGGAATTATTCAATACGTACGGTAAACTTACACGATAGCTCGTAGTTATCTTTTGTTATAGTGGTATAGGTACAAATAGAATTACGTAGCGTAGATCAATGTGTATTCTGTTATTGCTCAGTGGATTAGCGCTAGCGTGGTCTTTCGAGAAAGCCACTATGTTTTTTTTCTGTTAAGTTGACCCTAACCGAGATATTTGGAAATAGTTCAGAAAATTGTATTCTTTTTAACTTTTTCCCAAGATGACGGCAAAATGTCTCTCGGGGGTGCAAAATTAGTATATGACTTCTGGACCCAATTAATTATATATATTAAAATTAACTTCAGCTTGTTGTTCCCACACTACTAATTTAGATGATCTGCCGATTGGCCTAGTTATCATATACCTACTGGAGCTGTGAGAAAAAGAGGAGTTTTGAAACCAACTTTTTTAAATATTCTTTTTGACAATTCGGTTACACGCTTTCCCTTTTATCATGTTATCAAGTTAGTTCAGCTTAATCGCACGAGTTGGGGGAGAAATTCGCATTTAAAATTCGCAAAAACACGTTTTTCCACAATAACTTTGTTATTATTGACTTGAAAAAAAAAATCTGGTTAAAATTGTTTTCAAATAGGACGGTAACTTTTCGTGAAAATTTTTTTTTGAAAATAAGCGTTTTTTGCCGTAACACACTCAAAGAAAATGATAGGTAAATTCAACCAAAAAGAGCATATGAAATCGCGCCTATCTAGTTTCATAGTTAAATCAATCAGTAAAGAATAGTCATACAACTTTATTTGTTTTCGTAAACAAATAGTAGTTTAATAATCATATCTTCTTGTAACAAATTAAATAGTACAATGGCATTTTTTATGTTCACTAACCATTTTCAATTTGGTCTACAATTAAATAGTACAACGACTTTGTATTTTGTTCACCAACTAATTTTTAGGTTGATCTACACTTTATTGTATGATGAAGTTTTTTTTGGTTAGCCAAAATCTCAGTATTGAGACATCAGACCACCCAAACCAAAGATTAAAGATCGTTTATAAGATCCATCCAAATATATCGATGATCCCTGAGAGAATTTGAACACTGCAATCATGTTATTAATTTTCTATAAATTCATAAGAGTGCAAGATAATGCATGATGGATTATTGTTAGTGATTTGTATGTGGCGTCATCTGGGAATAATTCTGTAATAGACTACGTGGTAAGCAAGCAAATTTTATGGTAATTCTTTTAGAACTTCTAGAAGACGACAATAATATTGGTTTGTCTACCAAGTACAATAGTACAGCGAACTAATACTGGGTTAGAATTACAATTCGATAATAGTTAAAAATAAAATATACTATTATCTAGTTTAATTTGACAGAATTCAACAAAATAATAGTCAGACGAACAAAATAATAGTCTTATTCATCTATTTTTTAAGTTAATGTTTGTTTTGTTGTACGACAACTTTTTATTAATTAAAATAACAATCACCTCTTGTTTAAAAATACCATCAATATAGTTTGGTTTAACAAAATTAACGATATTGTTAGTTAACCATTTTTTTTTGTTAAATTTACCCATACTATTTCTTTGAGTGCACTAATGTAAAGTTATTCCTTGGTTTTTTCACGAGATGAGATTTTTTTGAAGCATTTGAAATAGATAAGAATTGATGGAGCCGAAGAATGGGGAATGGTGGGCCAATTAGGGTAGGGGGGAGAGGTAGGGAAAGGGAAATTATTCAACCCCGTATAACTTCTTTCCCTGTCGTGCAATTGTTCGTCATTACCTCTAGTATTTGACTGATTATTTTTTTCAAATAAACAAATTTGTGGGAGGGGAAAAACCTTTTGCTTTTTTTATCAAATGCTTCTTTAAGTACGAAGGAAAAGATTCAGAGGAGAATTTAAAAAAATATCGCAATTCATGCAATAGGGAGGGAGGGGGTATAATGCGTTTGCAGGAAAAAAGGCCTAAACGGCAGTTTATAAATAAGTTGCGCTATTACTATTTATAACATACACATTGCTTGCACAAACCTCTGATTCGGATGAGTATTTTAACAACTAAGTTGGCGATATAACATTAAAAATGCTTGAAACAAACATAATTTGTTTTTTTAACATAATCGATCGGTAAATAAAAAAATTATATGTCAGAAATGTATAGATGTTAATGAGTTTATTTAAATACTTGGTAATTATAACACTTCCACATCCAGTGGAAGTATAGTAACGTAAAAAATTGTTTTTTATTTAAATAGACTTAGAATATCACAAAACGTCGAGATTTTAAGTTTACCCAAAAATAATTCTGTCGGTCTGTCTCTAACTTTTTTTTTGTGCGTACGATTATTCTGTTTACGATATTGACTTGAAATTTAGTACACCTATGTAATATAACGAGATCTGGAACTAGATTTTATTTTTATCTTATTCCGATGAAGGTTTCTGGGTAAATTAGGGTAAATAGGTAAATCAAGAAAAATACCAGTCAATAAAATTGGGACTTAGAGTATGTACGAGAAGTCAAGATCTCAGTTTGTTTTTCTTGTATCAGCCACTCCCACTGTCACCTCCATTGCCATCACCACACTATTATTATAGGAAGTAAAAAAATAAAATTGTGATTTAGTGTCTATACAAGAACTAAAGGCCTCAAAATTATTTTTGGCCGTTCACAGACCTCCTCTACGACCCCCATTGAAACTCCTATCTTATTATTAAAAAGGATAAAAAATAAACTTGTGACTTAGTGTGTATAGAAAGGCTTAAAAAATGTTTTTGCCATTATCCATCCCTTCTACCACCCCTACCTCATTATCAAAGGGGTTTTAATAATAAAATTCCAATTTAGTATGTGTATAAGAATCAAAGGCCTCAAATATTTTTTGACATTAGTCACTCCCTCCACCACCCCCATTGCCACTCCCACCCCATTATCTACCCCATTATTAGAAGGAGTATAATATAAAATTGTGATTTAGTATGTATACAAGAACCAAGGACCCCAAAAAATTCTTGGCATTAGCCACCCCTTCTACCCCGCAAGTACCAATCCAACTACCATATGGCATATCGTTTTATGGGTTCTTGAGATAGAAATTTCAAATATATTATTAAAGTCTGTGAACATAGTACAAATATAGTGTCAACATTTTTTTTCGAGAGATTTTGATAGGAAATCTGAATATGGAAGTTGTGATTCCTTAGGCACCGGTTTTGTATACGAGTCATTCTTAAAGTTCTGATAAGGTAGTAAATAGTAGGTAAAATTTGTCGATAATTTTCTATGTTGTCGTTGATCTTCCTTCTTAAACAGTGGATTAATAAAATTTAGTGATCTATTTATCAAGTACACACTCTTGTCATGTTTTAAATTTGTATGAATCCATGTCAATAACTTAGTGTACTGATTAAATTCTGGGGTAGTATTTCTTGCTCCACTAACATTTTGTGAAAACGCAAGGCCAACTTTTTTAGCGTCGTTGACAAGAACGACACGATATTTCCGTAAAATATTGAATCCTCTATAGGTGATAATGACTAATATACTAATCTTATTATCTAATCTCTGTGTAATAAGTTATATTGACTATGCAAACTGTTTCACCCAATAATAAAATAATATTAAGAATAATGATAGAGTCAAAAACATAATTAGTAAGATTTCAATATTGATGCAAGAAGTGCTATATGCAAATTAATTTAAATTTCCGCTGCTCCTGCATCCAACTTATTAACAGGTTGTGTGATAATTAACTAAATAAATACTCAGTACACTCTCCTAATTCAAAGTTTCCTGCGAATAAGTCTTCTAAAACTCAAAGGCACCTCAAGCTATAAAGTTTGACCAAACTATTTTAACACATCAAGTACAAAATAAATAAGGAGCAGACTTCCAAAATGTTTTCTGTCCAATTTACATAATTTGTAGGAAAGTTTACTATATCACTCTGATGTGTTTGGGAACTAACTGCAAAATATCAATGAATAGGTAAAAGCTTACTGCGGATAAGGACAAAATTTCACAAATCAAAATTTTATATATTCAGAAGAATAATGGTAAAATAAATCGAACATTACCCATCCCAGCAAAATATGAAAGTAAAAGAAGTAATTTTAGAAAATGTAAATTTATTTATGTTTTTACAAAATTAACTTAATTATTATTTATTGGTAGGTAAATTTAATAAAAAACGAAATATCATCTCATGCCACGGTGACATATTTTTGATTGCGCACCAACCTTCTTCCTTGTCAATATCATCTTCATCAATATTTTCAAGAGCATATTATTTTCATTTAAGTGGTACTTCTGACAACACAGTGATTTCTGTATTCTGGTTCGTTTTTAATAAATTTTCATTTTTCTTTGATGCATCTGATTTCTATAAAATTTTTCTGTTTTTCCCTCTACTTCATTCTTAATTGTACTCTTCGCGAATACGGTAACAAAGACTAGGACGCTTTTCAAATATGAAAATTCACTTTATATGATTGATTTAGTATTAATATGCTGATATAAATATACAAGACTAATGCGTTTATATTGACTATATCAAAAGATTTAAATACATAAAATTATTCAAAATTAGAGTTATTAAAGAATTTCTAAAATGATACTGACGCCAGTATTCGTATATATGACGAATTGTTTCCAATTTATCTAACTTAAGCTTTTATTTATATATGGCTATGGAACTAATATGAACGATTTTTTTTTTGTTATCTATTTATTTAACGTCGGCCTATTTCCGCTACCAGGGCCTATCACCGACGCCAGGAGACGAGCTACCCCCTACCTGGAAATTTTTCCGAACCTCTTCCCTTAAGAAGAGTAGGGATCTTTTACTTGCCTAACATTTAATAGACAAGGGACCGCCTGCTTTACATCCCCTCCGAAGGATGGTACATCCACTACGTAATCCTCGTCTGAAATTACGTAGCTTCCGCGTATACACTAATATACAAGCCGCTAGAAGGTGGAACGAGAACGCTGTATTTCCCAAGTACTAACCGCGCTCGACGTTGCTGCAACGGAATATCTACTGACATTCACATTGAAGTCGCCTCTACGCTCGCCCCCCTTGAACGATTTTAAAATATGGAATCGTATTCTTGAGAAAGCAAAAAAAGAATGTACCTCACTCGTAGACACGAATCTCACATATAAATATAAATTCAAAGATTAAAACGGTTATAGTCAGAGTGCCAAATAAAGATTTTTACTCAACCTGGAAGTGGGGTATAGTAAAGGTTTTTTGGCTGTTTTTGGTTCTTAAAAAGGTCAACATTACGATTCCGATTGATGCCACTTTGGCACCCTTGGGCAATTTGAGATATTCAAGATGGCGGCTGGCTTAGAGTGTAAAAACAGGATTTTCCAAATATTTCATTATATGGATGTGTGGCACGTCGTCTTATATGTTTTTAATATCTGTGAGTTAGTATTTGGGGTTAAAATCGTGTACGGCGTAATCTTTAAGTCTTAAGTGCTGTTGACTTGCTTTATTAAGAGGGCGGCTAATTCGGAGAATTAATTTTTGATGCAAAAAAATTAGTACCTAGTTTTGTTGTATAATCAAGTTAGGTTTTACGGATAACACCATATCCTTAAACTTGGTATGCGTGATCAAGTTGAATGACCTTTTTAAAAACAGTGGTTAGAAGGTCCTTATGGCATCGTAAGCCATTAGAATAAATAAATATTAATAGATTGTAAGTTGTGTATTTAAGAAATATATAAAATCTGATTAAACATTAAAAACATTATATTGTTATTTTCTATATCCATAGTAATTGATATTCCTATGTGTAGCAAGTACCCTACACACCTCCCTCCTACAAAGAAGAAACCAACTTATCAAAGTAGTAATATTTAAAATGACATTTAAAAGAAAAGTCAGATTTAACTGACAAAATATTATAACTCAAGGAAAACTTATTTCTGCAATAACATAATCCTTAGTGCAAGAATGTCAATAATAACCAATTCATATAATAATGATTTAATAAATGATGAAGAAAAATGAAATAATTAATCCCTAACAATATACTATAGTTATTCAATAAGAGACAATTACTTAAATCATTAAATACTTCACCAGAGTGCATAAAAGAAATTGATACTTTTGATAAGTTGGTTTAAAAAATGTAGGGAATAAAATAGGGTACCTACCCTCACATGTATATAATTGAAAATGTAATTATAAGTCTTCTGGAAATTTTGAAGATCCAGTCTGACTTGTTTCTTGTGAAAACATCTATGGAACGGCCGGCCTTTAGTTGGCTGCCCTCGTTCTGGACGTCGTCCCCATAGGTCGTTAAAGCTGTCAGCAGCACGAGTAGTTGCGTTCGCTCACTCAATCTCGCAGCGACTGACCAAGTTTGAAAACTAATCATGGGAGAATTATTTGGCATAACCATTTGCTCACATACAACATTATTCAGTAATACTGTCAATAATTAATAAACTTCAGACTTCATCACCAATTTTCGACAAATTCCTCCAATACTCATCGACTCGGAGGCACACAACAGGAATATCACGTCGTGGTCACCAATATGGCATCATAAGCCATTAGAATAAATAAATATTAATAGATTGTAAGTTGTGTATTTAAGAAATATATAAAATCTGATTAAACATTAAAAACATTATATTGTTATTTTCTATATCCATAGTAATTGATATTCCTATATGTGTAGCAAGTACCCTACAGTCCTGCTAGCTCAAAACAAATAAAGTTTTAAAAAAATTAAACAAACTTAAAGTTAATATTCTGTATTTTTTAGGGTGGAAAAACTTGATAGTCCTTTTTTTATTTTATAATTTTTTTATAATTTACTTACTTTCTTTTTCTTTTTAAATCTTATTGTAAAAATTGTAAACAACGAAATATCAAAATCAACATTTAATCTTCTTCGGAATCTTCATTCTCAGAAGTTATATTTTCAGAAATTCTCGTATGAGATTCTGTTGTGCTTGTGCTTAGTTGCAGACAATTGCACATTAAACTGCATGACAAGCCATTATCCACGTAGCTGCATCGTGTTGTGTAACACGGATTTATTGATTTGAATGAGCATTTTGCCAATGCCAAAATATAATCTGGGGCAATTTTAATATTTTTTGGCAATTCCATTTTATCCTCGTCAGTCTGCCACCCGTACTGAATGACATCTATATTCGGTCAAGAGAAATCCATTACAGACAACCACAAAAATGTTTGGAAATGTGCCCTTTTTACGTTTTCTTGAAAACATTTAGTAGTTGGTGGAAGAGCAGAGAATCGCGGAGCTTTTAGTTGGACTTGTTCGACATTTTAGCCCATAGAGAAGTTCAAACATCAGCCATTTTGCTATCATTATTTACTCCATAACACGAAGCTACAAAAGTTTTACATTCTTGAAAAACATCTTCAATATTGCTGTTTAATCGACCCAAATACGTTAAAACCTGACCATCCGTTAAACATTTAATGACCTTTTTTTCCAATCCCATGGTACTAAGCCACCGTGTCGCAACCAGATAAGGAATGTGCAGCTGCTAAGTATGGTATAATTTGTGTTTTAAAACCGTGGTGATTCGCAGTGACTTAAAAAAAACATAGAAACCTCGTTTATATCTAGTAAATTATAATAATGTACAAGTAAGGCAAAAACATCGGTATCATCACTTATCACATTTACGACATCTAGATTTCCTTTAATCCCGAGAATAAGTTGCTGCATCATAATGGTATGCGCTTCTTCATGTTGCATCGCTAGATCAGCCCTATCAGATATCATCGCTTTGTAACTGAAAGGGATTCGTTGAGGTCGCGTAACAATTAAACAATTTTTAAAAGTTAAAAAAGAATCTGAAAAAAATCAATTCATACTATTCAAGAGTGTCTCGCATCCATAATTTGATTGAGGGTCACTCTCAAAAAACATAAGCCTGAGTTATATCTTAACTTTCTGGTGTAAGAAACTAAAAATAACTTTTTAATTCCTCAGGGAAGAAAGTTTAATATTAAATTATTAAATAAAGAGAGAATTATTTGTTGTAAAACATAATTGCATCTTGTTTCTGAAGTATGTTTCTTTTTGTATCGAATTTGCTTTTTAAAACCCACAATTGACGCATATCTTATATTTTGATAGGCAACACAGAAGGAATTATCCCTAAGTCTCTTTAGACCTCAGATTTGTGTTATAGAACTTGAAAACTATAGAACATGATGTATCACATGCCCACATTTGGTAAATTAAAATTTTAAAAAACTAAACCTTAGATAAACCACCATCTCAATATCTCAAAATGCCCAAGGGTGCCAAACTGGCATCAACCGGATTCTTAAACTAGACCTACTGCCGATAACAGTAAAAAAACCTCTACTATACCTCATTTCCACCTTTTTTGATTGGCACCCTAACTAGCATTATAGTCCAATCAATAGGTAGGTACCTTTTTTTTTTTGCAAAAATAGCGTATGTCAGTTTTTATTTTTTATACTGTTCAGGGGTTCATTATGAATATTTTGTCAACTTGAAGTTGGCGGTGGTCGGGGTTAGCCGCCATCTTTGCGAAAAATCAAACCAAATATCTCTCGAACGTTCAACAGGTATATAGAAACTCCAATATACCGTTTACATCTAGTTTTTTATTTCTTTAATAAAAACCCCAATTTTTCTGCCGATTCCATGAATTTTTCTCAATGGTTTTAAAATCTCTTCAAAAACATTTCGTTCCTCAGCATCCGTCTATTTATTTATTCTTCTGTAAGGCAGTGCCGGATTGACCCACCGGGAAACCGGGAAGTTCCCGGTAGGCCGCAGGCCTAACGGGGCCGGTGGCCAGCGGCCAAGTAGTCAAAATTTTCAGTTTCTTGTTTTTTGTTAAAATTTAAATAATTAGAATCAGAATGAATACAGACCTGCTATTCCTTTATAAAATTGTATCATTTCAGTTTCCTAGAACAGTTTTGCAGACCCAGTATCAGATTACTGTTGTTGCAATTAAAATTTATTTTGTCTGAATTCTCTATATTATAACTTGCGGAACATGCCGACAACTAATAACTGATATGAGTTTATGCGGTACTTTTGAACAAATAAACTTGCATAATAATAATAAAACAATTCTGAGCTGATTAATTACGATATTTTAAGAAATACAAAATATGAGTATTGAGTGGACACGAGACAGGACAGGAACTTCTCAATAGAGATAGGTGATGGGCCAATCTGCTACTTTTTATTTTCATTCACATTCACCGCGACAAAACAAGCTGTGAGCTTTGACTGTTAGCTACCAAAGATCTGTAACTACTAGATGGTTTAACCCATAAGGAACTCGTATATGATAAACCTGCAAACATCTCAATGTAGAGAGCAATATTAACACGCCTCAAAAAGCGAGGCAGCAATACTGGAGTTGTCGGACTTTACCATTGCTATTGTCGGGTCAGTTCGAGTTTCTCAACAAGATTTTATGCTCTTAAAGCGCAAACGCAATTGCTTAAGATGTGTAAATGACGTACTAGAAAAGTACAACTTATATGGTTCAGCGTATAAAGCCTTACACATGGCCTGCAAGTACATACTAACTTTATCTGTAACTCAAGTAGCGTGAAAGAAATTTTTCGAAGTTAAAAATCATAAAAAATCGAGTAAGAGATCAAGTCTTTCACAAGATCATTTGGATCAATTAATGGTTATGGCCACCGAAAGAGCTGTCCTGGCGGACATTTCTAATGAGACTATCATAGACAAACTGTCTTGCAAAAGCAGTCTTCTTGCAAAGCTACTTTACCTAAATCTTAATTTTGATTAATTTTTTTTCTTGTTATGTAAACTAAACATCTAAGTGGTATAATATAGTTTCTCAAATAAAATATTCCAGTATTTAATTTTTGTATCATTAATTTTTTGTAGTACTTGTAGGGGGGGCTGGTGGTCGGACACCATTTCCCGGTACATTTCCTGCCAATCCGGCCCTGCTGTAAGGTATCCTTGTATGCCAGTCTATCCGTACAATTGTTACTCTGAACTCATCCTGCGGATGACTACATTTTTAAATGTAAATTGTTTCTATAAAAGGCAAAAATTGTCAATGAATCTCAAACAATGAAAATAGTGATAACGAGGTATTCATACTCAATGAAACTTAATAGTAATAGAGGATTCTTTTATCAGTATTCTAATCCCAATAATTTCTAAGATATAGTTATTTGAAGAATTCTCACAACCAACGACATTTGTGATAACGTACTATTATTATATTAAGTTTGAAATTTGATTTGTTGTAGTTCAGTTAAGTAGAAGCCTGAAGCATTTCAGGAGAAATTCTAAATTTATTTCTTGCGAGAAATATTGTCATTATTCAGTCATTTGCTGGGTTTATCATTGTTCACATATTATTCAATACTTATCAATATTTTTTAGCAAAGAGTAAGTAAAGAAACAAATGAAGGTGATTTGAAAGATAGAAGAAAAACCACGACAGATATAATACTTACAAAAATAGAAACACGTTACGGATACCGCATACGAAGATAGATTGTACATTGTTTAAGGGTCGCTTGGTCCTAAATTGGCCTTTCTTCACCGCGACCTAAAAGATCTTTTGTGAATTACCCTACAACTAATTGTTGGCCAGAATTCCAAGACTCTTTATAAAACTTCTGATTTTCCCGGGAGCTAATTTCCCTATGTCTTCAGGCGTTTATTCCGCCTGTTCCAGGTACCTTAGCCTAGTGCAGATTAATATCTTGCATTCGCAGTGTGTAAGTTCCGTAGTTTTAGTTGTAGCATCGCAGTATCTGCATTTATCATCTTCTGCCATGCTCATGTTCTTGAGATGGTATCCCAAGGGTGAATGACCAGGTAGAAGGCCTGTGATCAGCCTTAAATCGAACCTTTTTTTCTTCTCGCATTTCTGGTCCTCCTCCGTTATGTGTCTCTTGAATAAGCTACATAGCGGTTCGGGTCCAAAATACAAGGCTTCAGTACTTTTCTTGCAAGGCAGTCAGCTAATTCGTTACCTTCTATTCCCTTATTCCCTTACCTTCTAAAAATAACTAGGTAGCCTTGTTATTTTTTGCCAATTGCTTCAAGATTGTCTGTATTTCAAGGGCTTTAGATCGCCTGAATTTAAGCTCTGCTATGTCCACATCTACCCCTTCGGCCATCTTAAATCGATCTGTAATCTGTAGACCAGACGGGCAATCAAAGTCATGCCTAATTGGCATTGAGTCAGTGGGTTTGGTCATAGATTCAAATTGGACTATCTTCATCATAAGTAGGTAAAGAAAATAGCTGTTGTAATGAAATAATTATATGTCATTATATAAAGAGGACTTGGTAACCTATTCATTATATCAACGCCAATGATGACAAATTTGTTAACGTGGAGGTTATGTTCCGTTACAATATTTACGTCATTGGAAGCCAGAACATGACGCTTCTGGGTCTGCTTACCCCGTTTCTAGACTCGAAACTGGCAACATATCTTTGATAACTTTAAAAGACCGATCGAAATTCGGCATACAGAACGTGATATGCCGCAACTCACATGTAGGATATCGCGTTCAGCAGAGTCTAATTTATGAAATGGATGGATGGAGAGGAAGGTACCCTTGAACTAAAATGATCGTTGACCAATCAAACCGTGTGAATTAATTAGCACGTCATGTTAAGGATTTGATTTCCTTTTACCAGTTTCTACTGAGTGTTAGAAAAAAATTAAGAAAATACGCATCCTTTGCTTTTTCGTTAAGTGTCCTTGATTCAAATTTGTGAGTATACTCTATTATAAAAATCTGAAGAATAACGAAAAATTGCTTAGAAAAGTATAACGTAGCTGTCCTTCTGCATCACTATTTAGATCTGAACGTCTGTATCATAACTGCTTCTCTATTTTCTTTACACACGGATTCGTTTAAAGTTTTCAATTTACTATGTACATGATTCTATTATCAACCGGTTTAGCATAAATCACATCAATTTATAAAATAACGACTTAATAAGCACTTTTTAATTTTCCTTTATCTTACAGAGACTTAAAACACGACGTAAGCTTAGCTTTAATAACGTAATATCAGCAACTTTGTAGCTGGCATTTTACCCTTCATATCTGTATACAGTTTTTTTGAGTTTAGTTTAATTATCTATGCCTTGCTCTTTTTATCAAACCATTACAGTCGAGGATGCAAATTACTTTGAGACGAAAATGCAAATTACTTTGATATACCAAGAAATCTGTATAGTGTAGAAGATCTAACAAGTTCTTGAACCTTCCTTAATGTCACGATGGGGATTTAACCTCGGTTAGTAAATATACCATCCAGAACTCCGCTATCGCCTCAGGTAATCCTGAAATATGGCTTGTTGCAGACAAATGGCCGCTAGCTGTCCCTCAATCAGTATTGTGACCTAAATGTGTGATCAGGTTTATCCCCAATTTGTCATATCCATTGCCGCCTTGTTGTAGACGTCAAAACCATTTTAATCCTCGGACAAAGAGCCATGATGGCCCTTCAACAAATTTGATTATTTAGTGGTAAATTATTTGATAGGTGAAGAGCCTGCCGCCATTGTACAAGTACTCGTTAATTATTTAAAGTGAAAAGCTAAATCAATCCAGTTATACGTGTGTGGACACTTAAATTATATTTTGAAGTAATTAAAATTTATAATTTTAAAACCGAAGTTATGTTGCGGTCAAACTAACGTTTCATTTTGTTGTATGCAATAAAACTACAAACAACAATTTTCGATTTATGATTTAGAAAATTATTATTTTACGCCATTCGATCTTCAGCTACTTATGTAAATATGTTATTCCATTGATATTAGAAAAAATAGGAGAAATAGATTATAATGTATTGCCAAGAGTATACGCGAGCCATTGGCGTGGAATTCGGGTTGGACAAGTGTGCAGTCGTCCATCAAGAGAGGACGAAGCAAGATATTCCTTGAAGACGTGCATCTCGCAGACGGAAGCATCCTACGACATCTGGATGCCAGAGAGACCGGCGTACCTAGGTGTGGAACAACCTCACATCCAGGACGTGAAACAAATTAAGAATACTCTCCGCGACACAGTACTTACACCGGCTCCGAAAGATTTGGTCTTCCGAACTTTCTAGCAAGAACAAGATGCCTGAAACTAATATGCTTTCCATTCCGATTCTGCTCTACTCCTCTGGAGTAGTTAAGTGGACACTAGATGAGTTGCGCGAATTGGATAGGGATACTCGCAAGATGTTGCATGTTTATAGGAGCATCCATCTTAGGTCATCCGTTCCTCAAGTATACCTTTGGAGTGTCTGGAGTGTAAGCATGGCAGAGTAGCGCTGGCTGTGTCATACATCAGGAGCTTGGACCCACTACTGCGGTTTGTGAAAGATCATGAAACTGTAGGAGTTGGCGCATTTTTATTTAAGACAGCACGTAAGGCCGCAGATGATCTCGGTCTCATATTCGACTTCAGGCGGGGAGGCCGGCGAGGTGCTGATCCAGAATCAGTAACTGAGCTTGAACATAAAGACACTGGGTTTATAGGCAAAGCTGACCTTCGCTTTTTACGATCAGCAGGGCTAACGTCGGAGATCGAGGGATTAATTGTGGCCTGCCAAGATGGCGTTATTAACACCTTGGTCTGCCGCAGTCGCATTATGGGTGTGGAGGTCGTCCCTCATGTTAGTTGTAGGACCTGCAGTCAGGCGCCGGAGTCGCTCATGCACTTACTATCTGTATGTCGGATTTAAGCAACTTCGACGTACATCCGTAGGCATAACGCCATTTTACGGGCGCTGTACATTACTTACTTCACTCGTACCAAGTAGACCAAACACCAGTGCTGCCTTATGTCTCCGGAGAGATCGAGTCCATTGTCGAGAACGACAAGTGCCACATCTATTGGAACTGCTCATCCCAAATTCAAGCAAACAAGCCTAATAAAGTTCTCGTCGGCCACCAAACCAAGATAATATATGACATGGAGTTGTCGGCACTTGAAGAGACAAACATTATCTTGACGGAGGGAAAAAATAGGGACTAAATACCGCAATTTTCGGAATGAGCTCAGAGTGCTATACTCGGACTACTCGGTCAAGATGGTCGTCCTGATAATCGGAGTACTTAATGGAGTGAGGCCTACGCTGCTCTCGGAATTAAAGACCATACCAGCTTGCCTAAAGTCAGCCGAGTGGTTGGCAGGCAAATGCAGAAGGCAGTTATCCAGGCGTCCCTTCGTCCTCTTAGGGCTCATGAATCTGGAATCTAGAATCACTGACTATGCGTAATACGGGGTGTGGATAATTCTCTGGTGCTTCTCATGTGAGAATGTCGGAGACACAGGAGAACTGTCTAGCATCGCACACGCGAAAAAAATAATATTTTTATTCATATATGGTATAATAAAGTACATTTAATGCGTCAGTAAGAGAAGTTCATATAAATAATAACAAAAATACTAATAAAAACACCAGATATGGGTAAAGGAAACTTTTCTTATGAATGTTTCCAGAACTAAATTTTGATAAAAATGAAAGTTTTCAGTAAAATATTCGAATATTCCGAAAGTTCCCAAAGAAAACTTTCCCGGAATTTTGGAAATTTTCAAATATTCCAATATTTTATTTAAAACTTTCATTTTTATCAAAATGGAAAGGTTCCTTTACTCATCTCTGGAAAATTAGAATTATAAACTGATTTATAATAATTAATAATTACAAATATACACTTGTGCAGTTATATGAATACAAATCCTCTCATTTTAGTGGTTGTACGTTATTTTGTCTCTAGAGAAGCGGAGAAGAGAAAAATTCGTGACTTGGTAAAAGCTATGTTCCAGTAACAATAATTTTACAGTCTTTTTAAATAGATGTATATTTTCAATGGTCTTTATCTAGTGGGTAAGTGATTAAACAATTTTGCAGGCATCACATAGGAACTATTTGGCAAAAGAGAAAGTAGATCTTTCTTCTAGAACGTCTTGGTAAATTTCATGATGAAATAGCGTCTTTTTACAAATACCTTCTTTTTATGCAATAACAAAGTTTCACAGTTAAAGTGTAAAAAAACACGCACTGCCAACATTTTTATATCAATGTTGCATATGTTTTCAGAGTTAAATGTGGAATTCCCTTTTAATTTCTGGTCTAACTAGTAGTATAATTTTTAAAATTCAGTGATCACAGGTAAAGAAAAAAAATGGATTATTTTCTATACAGGTTTCATTAGTCTGTATCTCCCTAAAGAAGTATTTAGAGACCCATATCAATACGAGAACTTTTCTTAAAATTCCCATGAGGTGCATAGGCTCTTAAAAGGACATGGTTTATTTTTTTAACATCCCATATATTATCACTTATTAGTAACGACAACAACTCTCAGATAGCCAGGCAGCACTAAAGGGACTTAGGTCCTATACCTTCGAGTCTAAAATTGCCCGGGAATGCAGATAATCCCAGAAACAACTGGCAAAGAACAACAAGGTTACCTTGATGTGGGTGCTAGGGCATGAGGGAATAGAAGGTAATGAACTAGCTGACAGCCTCAGGCTGAAGCTCCACTTTTCGGCTTATCTAAGGGACACAAAAATATTAGAAGGAACAAAAGAAGTCTTACTAGAAGAATACTTCAGGCCAAAGACAAGCGAAAAGGTTTATAACCTATTCGGCAAAGAATGCCACATAGCTTCTCGAACTCGAAAAGGCCTTCTAACTGGCCATTTCCCCTTGAGATATCATCTCAAGCACATGGGCATGGCAGAAGGTGACAATTGTAGATAATGTGAATTTGCAACTGAAACTGCAGAACATATACATTGTTAATGCAAGGCATAGCCAAGTAAGGCTATTAAATAAGATATAAATTAACTTTTAAAGATTTTAATTTCGATTATCAAAATGTAAATTTTTATAATAAATAAATTGTTTTTCTTAAATATCCATAGTGATGAAACATATGCTCATATGTATGTAGGCTAGTACCCTACATATACTCGCCTCCTACAACGAAGAAACCAACTTACCAAGGTATCAATATTAAAAATTAGATTTAAAATAAAAGTTAGATTTGATGGATAAATGTAATTAGTAAAAAAAGAAAAGTCAGATTGAGTGATAAATGACAGTTATTCTGTCATTTATCACTCAAGGAAATTTATTTTTGTAATAACATTATCCTTAATGTGAGTATGTTATATGTCATTGATGAATTGAAATAAAATAGCATGTATATGACTGATGCTAAGTGAATAAAAGTTTGCAATCATAATTGGGTTGAGCTTCTTTAATAGGCAATTGATAAAAATAGCAAGCATGTGCTAAGTGAATATGAGTTCGCAATCATAATTGGATTGAGCTTCTCTAATAGGTAATTGATAAAAATAGCATGCATGTGCTAAGTGAATGAAAGTTTGCAATCATAATTGAATTGAGCATCTTTCAAAGATGTCGCACCAGCTATAGCAGCTTTGGCTAAAGAAAAGCTGGCGAGACAATTAAAATAATGAATAATTGATATATTGATACACTTGATAAGCTGATTTTAAAAAGTAGGGAGCAATATAGAGTAAGTACCGTAAGATGTACATAATAAAATAAGTAATAACAAGTCTTCTGAAAATCTAGTCTGATTCATTTCTCTGTAGCATCTTCATGGAGAGACTGAGGAATCCGTGTCTAGCGAAGATATCTATGGAACGGTCGACCTTTAGCTGGCTGTCTTCGTTATGTATGTCGTCCATCATCAGCAGTTAGCAGCACGAGCAGTTTGGTTCGGCCCCATATTCTTGTCGCGACTGGAACAGCTGTCTAGAATGTCCATGGGAGATTATTTTCAGCTATAATTTCCCTAGGACATTGATAATGTACGAGATAATTTTATAACAATCGAAAGCACGTTGCTTGGTAATAGCCCAATGCCGAAGACGGAGGGCTATTACCAAGCAACGTGCTTGAGGTTGTCATAAAATTATGAGGTATTTGTCAATGTCAGAGGGATATTCGGTCAGAAAATTTTTTGAAAAAATAAAATCAAAAAGTCAAAATCATTGCCAAAACGTGACATTTTGAAATTTATTTGGCATTTATTAGGAAGTTGTCAAAGTTAAATAATTTTACAACAAAGTATAAATATGAATATTACTATTTTCTCGTTGTTTTGCCTGGCTGATTTCACGTCACTGAAATTCAAATTTCCGATATATTACATGCATTAATTTTACATATTTATATGTATTAATGGTTCAAAGCTAGTTAAATTTAAAATAAGTTTATAATTCATGCTAATAATACTTGCGGTAATATATTTCTGCTGGATTTGCTCACAGCAATATTTAAACCATTACTGATAAAGTAGGGATTAATGTAATGCACACAATATATTTTAACCATTTTGCAGTATTTATTTAGACAACAACTGTATAAATTGAACAATATTTCATTTGATGCATAATAATGATTTCCCAGAATTATTATAAAACCCACTCATAAGTTTGAAAGACAGTAATATTAATGTGTATTTATAACTAAATTTTTAAAACAGTTTTATACATCATAAATCGTGAATACTAGAGACCGAAATCGAAAATAATCTTAACACATATTACAGATTTGTCTAGAACCGAAACTGGGACCCGTGCTAGTATCTCTTGATCGCTTGAGTTTCTAATTTTTTTTGTTTGTTACCCAGATTTGTTCAGAATCCTAAAAAAATGTTCTCCATGAGCAAAATAGGTTAACACTAACACATGCCTCCAAGACCATGAAGTTTCTCATGCATTTCTTAAAAGAAAAATATATTTTATATATTTATACATCCAATTAGATATAGAAGGTAGAGGTTCTCAAATTTTTCTTAGCTAACCGTTCATATTATTGTGTTTTTTTTCCAACGTGGGAAAAGTTATTTAGATTTTTGTTTGTCTGGTTGTTTCCACCATCATGTTTCTATTGACAAGAAACTACCCTGTATATTATTACTAATACTATAATTTTTTGGAATCTTCTGCATAGTAGTTAACAAAATCTTAACACACGTTACAGCGCATCATTTCGAATTTAATGAACGTTTTGGTAATTAATTTTTGTAGAGCTCGTAAACTACTTAAATGTAGTTCTGATTAATATCCGAAATTATTATATCAAGAATGTTCCTCTGACAATAGCGAAATGAGTGGAATTTCAGCAAATCGTTAGAGCTGAACACTTATAGTAGTCTTAACTTTATCTGGAACGCCAAATTAAAAAGTTTTATTGAAGATGCTCCAATTTAAGATTCTTTCACGAAATTTCATTATACTTAGCTTTAAATTCCGGTAATTAATTTTTAATTGCACGGAATTATTAAGTACCTTCATTGTTATACATTTTTCTTATGGCCGGATATTCAGTAAAGTTGGTCTCTGCGTTTGTAGATAAATCATAATTTATTATAAGTGCCTTAGAATTAATAGTCCGGCAGCCATAAGAAAAACCTGGTTTTAACTTATCGTTTATATTGCTTATTTGTAGTGTAAAGAGTACCTACAATGGCGGCAATTCAATACTTATGGGCAACTCCCAGAGTTCAAAATGGCGTTGTCTTCCATAGTGAAAATCATAATTCTGTAATATGTCTTGATCAGTCAGTCATTCTACTATCATATTCAGGTAATGTTGTGTCGTGATTTTAAGTTTGAGCAAAAAAAATCTTTCTGTCTGTATGTCTATATATCTTTAACTTTTTCGTGCGCACGATTATTCTCGAACGGTTTATGATGTTGACTTAAAATTTGGTACACCTATAATACATATCTTCAAATATCAAAAGCTGTACTATTGTGTTGGCTATCAATTTACGTGGTCGAACTTGATAAAATACGAGAGCTCAAATGGCTGAAAAAAAATTGGTATGAAAACACCATTTCCTTGTTTTTGTACATAGATTTATGATAACCTCCACCTGGGTGACACAGGCTAATGGCCTCTCCTCGACATTTCCTTTATTTTTTAACTTCCATCCATTTGAAATTTGAGGTGCATAAACTACTTATAAAAATGGATTTTTGGACATAAAAACGGTATAAGATCATTTCCGGTTTATCCGGAAATTACTGCAACTTTCGATTTTTAAATGGAACACCCTGTATACTTTTACATATTTGAATTCAAGAAAACATTTTGAGTACATAGAAATATATGAGACTTTCGCGAATTTTTGAGTCGATGTACAGTATTTTAAACACTATACGACATTCGTCTACAGTGCTTTGGAATACCAAAATTTGTTCTACGGCAGGTAAAGTCCAAGGGAGAAATACAATTCTTTGTTTAATTTCATTAATAATTATTTACAAAGCCTAAAAAGTTGAACACATCACTTTTTTACCGAAATTTTTTTTTTCAAGTGGGAAGGTGGTGGCTCAGTATTCAATAAATTATAGATTTTTTTTCTGAATTCATTGATCTCCATTCCATTTCCAATATATGCTATTTGTTTTTATATTTTATTTAATTTATTTAAAAATAAAAAAATCCCTTTCAAAATAATTTTGGTAGAACTTTATAGTCCAAGAGCCAGCGACAGATTTTCATGACCAAGTCCCCCTCAAGCGGTAATTAGTGGAATGCGTCAGAGAGATGTATAAAGCCTCGTGAACGTCAGCTGCGGTTCCGTGGGTGGGATGAGCGGCGGTAGCCTCCCACGCACGGAGAAAAAAAATATATTTTTAGTCATTTCCTTCTGACTAAAAATTTGTCAAACTATAGCTAATCCAATATCTTGAAGGAAAAAAAAGGCAGCTGACTATAACATGGTGTATTATAGGTCGGTCAGCTGGTCGCTTGAATATGAAAAAAAAAAAATATATACATTCAATGATCTCCTCTCAACTAAAAATTTACCTGATGATAGCTTATATGCTACTGTGAATGAATATAAATGTCAGTTGGCTGTACCTCGGTGGAAAGAGCGTAAGCTGATACCTTGAAAATTGTAACGCAGAAGTTAAGCGGGAGCATAATTAAGTAGGGAGTTCGTTTCTAAAGAAATATTGATGAACTTTTCTCCTGATTGTATATCAATCGAAGTCATCCACCATATCAACAATTTTTTTATGGTTTTGGTTGGTTTTTGGCACCGAAAATTTATGGTTAGTGGTATACTCTCTGACAGTTTTGTAAACACTGCGGCCACACACTCCCATCATATTTGCCACTTTGTTTACAATTTCATCTTTGAGAAATATAGGATTTTCTTGAATCTCATGCCTTTACACGCTTAAAATCATTTCCTTGGTCTTTACGTCGAAATGAGACTTTTTCGACCTTTTTTTAAGAGGAGACAAACAAATTTCTGTGGGCTCATCAGCTGTATCCATGCTACTAGACATTTTTAGGTGTCCTTGATATATTTGATACACCGAAAATGTATTTAAACAAAACACAAAGTCAAAGTCTTGATATATGCCCGAGAGGCAAACACCCTTATTTAATATACTCTGAAAGCATATAAATAAAACACAATAATCATATCACAAGGTACGGTATTTACAAAGATGCAATTTAAACAATGACATGAAAAGTAAACAGATATAACAACGATGTACTTCCAACTGAGTCTGAGTACGCACCTGTACCGAAACCGCGATGAGTGTTATCAGCAGTTTATGGCTATTTGACCAATAGCATTACAGAATCCAGCACGCGAGAAGGCGATCACAATAGAATACGTAGTCAGTCGTAGAGAGTGTTCAAAAAGAATTAGTATAGTGACCGTTAAACATAAGTTGCCCAAAAAGGGTATTGATGGCTCTTCTCTACCACCATGCAAATCGGAGCTATCAGCAATTTTTAAGAGCATGTTACACAGCTCACATTTGGTCGCACGCACACCTGAAAGTTCCAACTACTGATGAACCTTCAGACTACGGCTGGGTAGAAATCGACAACAGATTTGAATTCATCTGGTTTTCTAGAACTCAGTTACCAGAGTCGATTGAAGAAATAACTATTCAGCCCGAAAAAGGTAACATTTTTTTGATCATTTTGATTATGTTACACTAAATATGCATCTTAATATTTTTTTAAAATTTTTGTACAGATGACGATGATGAAGACATGATGGCAGACAGCTCTGACAGCGACTCTGATAGTGAATCAGAGAGATGAGAGTGACACAAGCCAAAGCGAGAACGAAAATGATTAAATTACATTATTATTTTTAATCACTTCTTTAAAATGAATATTATTTATCGAACAGCTAAGTTACAATAAACTTTAAATTGATTAATTTACTTATCTAAATATTTCTTCAGTTATTCAATTATATACTTATTAGTTTTAAAGTGTCTATACAGAATATTGGAGCGTAATGCCGAATAATTTAAGATACGTCATTTCCTCCCGGATAAAAATTTGTAACCTGATTGTTAATATACTTCTGTAATTAATAAAAAAAATCAGGTAGCAGTAAGTCAAGGGAAAACACGTCAGCTGATGCATTTAAATAGGCGATAGATGCTCCCGCCTAACTTCTGCGTTGCAACTTTCAAGGTATCAGCTGACGATCTTTCCACCGAGGTACAGCCAGCTGACATTTATATTCATTCACAGTAGCATATAAGCTATCATCAGGTACATTTTTAGTTGAGAGGAAATCATTGAATGTATAAATTTTTTTTTTCATGTTCAAGCGACCAGCTGACGTATAATACACCATGTTATAGTCAGCTGACCTTTTTTTTTTCTTCAAGATATTGGATTAGCTATAGTTTGACAAATTTTTAGTCAAGTGGAAATGACTAAAAATTTTTTTTTCTCCGTGCGTGAGAGGCTACCGCCGCTCATCCCACCCACGGAACCGCAGCTGACGTTCACGAGGCATTATGATACAACTCCCTGATGCGTTTCACTAATTATCGTTCGAAAAGAAATAATTGACCAAATTTTCACCTGGCTCCCGGTCTATTAACACACTTGCCTTTGCACTACGATTTGATACAATATTATAAAACAAAAGAAAGATGACATATTTTCCAACATTTTATTTTGTATCTTTTGCGTATTTATTTTGTATTTTTTGCGTTTTTATGTTATTTTTTTAACATACTCCAAGGACAATGCTAAAAATAAGGTTTTTTTTCCCCCACATAAAACCGCGCACGAAAGCATTATTGTTATTCTGGTGCCTTTCCTAATATTTCTGTCAAACTATTTTGCAGAATGACCTAATGGTTTTAATTAATTTTGTTTACTTCCACGTATTGTTATTAACGTTGAGTGGCAGTGTAACAAATATGCTAAACTCCGCCCTATACCTTTTGTAAATGTATAAATCTGCATTTATATAATAAACACCTATATCATTTTTATTATTATGAGCTAGAGATAGATATTTTTAGGTCGTTTTAGGTTTAAACGGGAGCCACAGCGCTCGCCTCTCGTCATAGCAAGAATGCGGATGACCATCTGGCTTAGCTTTCCAACAGATGGGTCTCTGAAAAATGCCACGCTTACTGATAATCACGCTAAGTGCACGAAGGTTCCGCTTAACTCTAAATGCTCCTCATATCTCAACAAAATGTAATAACCATTATTGCGCCACTCGTTATACTCTATATTCGTTTAATTTAATTTATTTGTCATCACGAGAGTAGAAATGCTTGTTGCGCAGATATTCTGCGAAATTACTTTTATTCAATATCTAGACATCGTTTGAAGCCGTACGCATAATAATTTGGTAGTAATTAATTGATCCGTTGAAATCTCTGTCATATATATTGGGATAAACATAAGTAAATATAAAATGCTTAAAAACTGGTTCGACTCAAGAATCTTAACCATTAATTTCAAAAAAACAAAATATGTACCTTTTTCTGTAACCAAACTAAATGCACTGTCTTCTCTCAAAATTCGTGACCGAGCTGGAACTCCAATGTTTGAAATTCCTCCAGTAAACGAAATTAAGTACTTGGGCATAACTGTCGATTGTAATTTAAAATGGGACAAACATATAAATATCTTAACACAAAAAATTAGAAGCTTACTGGCTAAATTTAAATATTTTAAACGAATATTAAATATACATCAACTAAAAATAATGTACTATGCCTTTGTAGATTCACAATTAAGATACGGAATTTTAGCTTGGGGAGGAGCTTACAATAATCATTTGAGAAATGTAGAAACGGTACAAAAATGGATTTTAAAAATTATGTATAGAAAAGAAATAAACTGTCCATCGGATCTTTTATTCCAGCTGGCACAAGTTCTGGATATTAGACAACTATATTGCTCTGCTATATTAATGGAACAAAAAATATCAAAGTTTAAAAATATAATTGATCATACTTATGATAGAAGATATAAAGACAAATCTTATGTAATTCCTAAAGTTAATAAAACTACAGCACAAAGATGTTTTACTTACCTTGGCCCTCGCTTATATAACAACCTACCAACTCAAATAAAGGAGATCAATTCTGTTGGATATTTTAAAAATGAAATAAGAAAGTGGTTACTGAACTCACCTAGGTTATCTGCCCATCAATTCATCAATATAAAAAATGCTTAATATGCTTACCTCTAGTGTAAATAAAAACAGTATAAATAAATGAGATGAATTATCTAATTAATTAAAGAAATGAATAAAATAAATAAACCATATGGAATATTAAATAGTAAAAGAATGTTATTTAGCTTTACAAGTATGTGTGTATGTGTTGTGGTGTATGCGTGTATGTATGTATATTTATAGGTGTATATGTGTGTATATGTATATGTGTATATGTATATATATGTATATGTATATATGTATATATGTATTTACATATATAGGTATAGGAAAGTATGTTCTTTTTCTTCTCTTTTTACCAATACCTCTAATGCATAAGAATAAGTGGAGCATGGATGGGGTATGATTAATTTGCCGACAGGGTTAATCCCTTTGCAATCATACCTAGTCTATTTATCTATTTATTTACTTAGTATAGTTATTTTATTACATTATGTAATTTATCTTCTATAAAATGTAAACTTAAACTGGTAAATAAATGTTATTATTATTATTATTATTATTATTATTCAAATTTAATAAAAGTTTATGAAGTCCAATAAAAATTAAAACGAATTCTTGCCGTACACGTGTTTCGGGATTGTTGCTCCTCATCAGCATAGCATAGTTTAGAGAATACTTTTATATATTAGGAACAAAATTAGCAAAGGTTATAAAACATAGTAGTAAAGTCTATATGAAAATATAAGACAAAAATTGGACTAATGATTTGCTTAATAGCTTTTAATTGACCAATTAGGTAATCTGAATATTTCGTAGTCCACGTGAACTCTCCTCAGTTCCATTACAGATAAGACCGTACTGCCAGCAGTATTTGCCGCTTTACGCAAACCTAAAATTTGTATAATGTTAAGGGAAACCGGAAACAAGCAGGCATCTAACAATTAGGTCAACAGAACTTACCGCAGCGCCGACTTGATGGACGGACGGCACCCGATAGCGGCATAATAAATTATGTCCATTCATATGTTAAAGTAAACCTTGGATATAACAAGCACTCAAAATATGTCGGCATCTTTGCTTTGCGATGCGGCGTGTTTGATAGGTCAAAGGCGCAGACATTTTTTGAGTGTCTGTTAAATCCGAGGTTTACTATACAAGTTACAAAGTTATAAGTGCAAGACGTGCAGTAGAGCGAATTTTTATTATTCTGATATAGCCTGGCCGCTCCTAAAAATCTGCCGCTTTACGCACGTGCGTAATTAGCGTATAGGGTAATCCATCACTGAGTACTGCAAGCTAGGCAGGCCATTATTTAAAAGCGATTATTGCTTTGTGACGGTTATAATTATATTTATAGTTTTTAAGTTTTCATCTGAGCATTTAGCGATATGGTTTTTGGAGCCAGTTTGAACATTTATTTTTAGAGAACGATGGACAACATAATAAAAATGTTATTTGGGGACTATTTTATTATAAACTATACGATGTATGCAATAACAGACCAATTTGATGTCCTTTTGACGACTTAGATAACATGCGACGAAGTGAGCAACCTCTCCCTCCATACATCAATCAAAATTGTTGTAAAAGCAAAGAAATCTATACAGCATCACCTACCTTTAGTAACTCAAAACGTTATTTTGAATCAAAAGTATATAATTAGGATATACAAAACAAAGGCCTTCCACAATAACTAAAACGGAAAATTGTTGTATTATACATTATGCATCCTAATTTCTCGACAAAAATCATGCATAGTTTTCTTGGAGTCCGATTCTGCTACACATGGTCAGAGCGGCTCTAATCATTTTCATTCGTTTTTTTTTGCACAAAGATAAGAATCAAAAACAGTTGCCGCCTGAGTATTATATTTTCATATACACTTTACACTGTTCCTATTTGTACTTTCTTAAGCAGTATAACATGCATAAAACTCTAGGTGTACTGCACTTTCCAACTGGCAAAATATAAACGGAAGAATGAAAGAGTTTGAATTTAATAAAAAGATAAACGGGAATTTTTGTCATACAGGGTGTGCCAATAAAAATTCCCAGGTGAAATATTTTGGAAACTACTAGAGATATTTGAGCTCTGTAAAAGCCCATTGCTAGAACACATAAATGGCTGTAGTTTTAAAAAGAAATAGTTTTTTAATATGTTAAGGGATATATGGTGCTGAGGTACAAATTATTTTTTGGATGACAGGAACTTAGAAATGTTATATATGTTAAAGAGAATTTAATTTCAAGAAGGTTTCGTGTTACAAAAAAATTCAAAAATTCAACCGTTTTCGAGAAATTTGAGTTTAAAATATTTAATTTTTGAAAAACTAAAATCGCCGCAACTTTTTGCATTAAATTTTATACGATAATTCGTTTCAAACTTTCCTCATAGAAAGATAATGTGAATAATTTGGCAATAAAACTTTTTTACAACTTCCGGTTAAACCGGAAATTACATTTATTACGATTTTAAAGGGCCCGCTTATATATTATATTAAATAATATTAAATAAAAATATATTCCATGCATTTTTTCCAGTGCAACCATAGTAGTAACTTAGCAATACTAGTGCAGTAAATATAGAACAAAAATTACCTAAACCTAAACATCCAAAAGGTATAGGCAATTCGTGTCCCAGGTTGTTCATTATCCTCAGTATAGCACGCCATGAAAAATCCCGAAGTTTGTGGCGTCGGGTTTGGGAGGGAGGGGGGCGGAGGTGTCACTGGCTATCCTTTTTCCGCAGTTTTGCTCTGATATCTCCAAAACTATTAGGTTTATCAAGATGATGAACATAAACAAAGTTGTTGAACATAAAATTTCTGATAGAATTGGTCCTATTCATATTTTTGATCAACCTAATAGTTATCGAGATATGGAGGGGAGAAATCTGTGAAATGTTAAAATTGACAAATAAAGCTAAAAATTGCCTTAAATTTGTCCGATTTGAGCTTAAATTGTTTGGATTGTAGTGGGGGAGAGTTGAAAAGGGAATCCAGAGAAGAGAAAGGATGACGGCCTTGAATACAATGAAGATCAGGTGGGCTGCTTGTTTTACGACCCTAGTTGTGCGACAGCGTTCCGTTCAGTAGTGTACCATCAAGTGCGTACCTATCTACTCGGGAATGTTGTTTAGTTTGGAAGTGTGCACTTTTTATAAACGCGAGTTTTTGTGTAATCGACTCTGAGCAAATATAGTTCAGGAACGGCGTCATCGAAAGGGAGTGATAGTTACTTTAAACGAGGTAGAAGATTTTTTGATTTTATCTTGTATATATTGTAGAGAGGTGTTATATGAAGCAAAAGAGACTGAAAACTTGAATGCCTTACGATACAAACGTTACTTGACAACAATTGGTAAACAACCCGTACATGCTAACTTCAAACTAGCCGCACTTCCACCGACAGAAGACGCTGCACGAGAACACTCTTTACGAGTGTCCCATCAAGTGCAGCTCTGGCATGGTGTTGCAAAAGATCCTTTACAGTGGGGTTGGAAGAAGATTGGAAGGCAACTCCGCCCAGTAACTGTGAGTGCAGGAAGAATGGTCGGCAATGTTCAAGAATATGCATAACGTTTGTAGGTCTTGACTGGACCAATAGAGATGAACCTGAAGAGTTCGATGCTGAGCAAATTTTAGTGGCAGTTGATGTTCTTCTACTAGGAAAGGACTATGATTCAGATGACAGCGAAGAAGAGAGCAATGATGATGATGAAATCGAATAAGTTTGAAAATACTTTTTGATCTTGTAATAATCTTGAAAATACATTATTATCTTGTAATAAATGTAAAACACATCAAGATTTGTCTTTGTTACGTGTCAAATCTCAACTTTTACTGTTTCTCTCCCCGTCCCCCCTGGTACCATGGTTACCATAATTTATTACTTGTCATGCTCTACTTCAATCCAAACAATTTAAGCTCAAATCAGACAAATTTAAGTCAATTTTTAGCTTTATTTGTCAATTTTTAACATTTCACAGATTTCTCCCCTCCATATCTCGATAACTATGAGGTTGATCAAAAATATGAATTGGACCAATTTTATCAGAAATTTTATGTACAACAACTTTGTTTATGTTCATGATCTTGATAAACCTAATAGTTTTGGAGATATCAGAGCAAAACTGCGGAAAAAGGACGCCACAAACTTCGGGATTTTTCATGGCGTGTTGTACTGAGGATAGTGAACAACCTGGGACAAGAATTGCCTATACCTTTTGGATGTTTGGGTGTGTTACTAAATTTACTGTACTATACAGGAAATAACAATGAAATAAAAAACTTCTGTTTATTTTATTTAATAAAAACAAAAAAAATAACTAACAAGCAATAAGTTATGGAAGAAGGTGTTCGAAATTATTGCCATTTTCTTTTGTACACATGGAGAATCTTTTCAATAGCTCAACTCCACAAACTTTAAGTAGTGTATTCCTGTTGATGGCTCCAGCACATGCATAAATTTTATTATAAAGGTCAGCCATGTCTATGATTGGTTCTTCATAAACCTCACTTTTCAGATAACCCCACAAATAGAAATCTAATAGGGTAATATCAGGAGATCTAGCTGGCCACTTGAGTACCCCATTTGTACCAATCCATCTTCCTGGATATGTTTGGTTTAAATAATTTACCACAATATTGCTATTGTGTGGGCCACATAGTATCTAATTGAACTGGTGAATTATTCAATAGCACAGGTAAATAATTTCGTAAGAAGTGCAAATAACGTTCACCATTTAGATTTCCTTGATAAAGATATGGACCAACAATGTATCCATTTTCGATGCCTCACCAAACATTTACCCCAAATCTTGTCTGGAATCCGATTTGTCTCATCCATTTGGGATTTTCTTTAGACCAGTATCGGTAGTTATGTAGTTATTACTCCATTGTTGTGGAATCTAGATTCGTTACTCCACATAATTTGATTTAGCAAATTAGGATTTTCCTCTAAGATAATGGAAAAGTATGCCAAAAAATCTAGTGTGCGCTGATCATCTCCCGGTGTTAAGTGGTGCACCAAATTTTATATGGATATAGTTTGCTCACTTAATTTATGTAATGATGCGTAGGGATTATTTTCTATTGTTTCTAACACTAACGCTGTACCTTCAACTGCTGCAGCTCTCTTTCTTCTAAGTGTTTTTGTTTTTTTTTTAAACTTCCATAATGATCTAAATTAGCACATAAACTTACAAAAGTATTGCCATCTGGCCTTGGTCTCTTAGGAAACATTTGCTATATAATTTCATAGCTACAGAAGAATTTTTACGGCATTCTCCATAAATTAAAACCATGTTTAATATATCCCGGTTTGTATGAAGTACCATGTTCTATAACAATTTAACAAAATACAAGAAATAAATACACATCATTTGACAATAAAGAACTAAAACAATGTCTAAAGCAATGTCAATATTGACAGTATTGCTTATGAAGAATTCCAAAGGCACCTATGTTTGTATTTTGCGTATGAAGTCATTTTATTTCATCAAGATGAATGTAATCAATATAAAACATATTTTTTCGCCCACGTTAATATTTCCTTTACTGCTACTATGGTTGCACTGGAAAAAATGCATGGAATATATTTTTATTCAATATGGTTTAATAAAATACAGGGACGGGCGTTTTGAAATTGTAATAAATGTAATTTCCGGTTTAATCAGAAGTAAAAAAAAGTTTTATTGCCAAATTATTGACATTATCTTTCTATGAAGAAAGTTTGAAACGAACTATCGTATAAAATTTAATGTAAGAAAGTTACAGCAATTTTAGTTTTTCAAAAATTAAATATTTTAAACTCAAATTTCTCGAAAACTAACCGATTTTCGAATTTTTTTCGTATCACGAGATCTACTTGAAATTAAATTCTCTTTAACACAGATAACATTTCTAAGTACCTGTCATCCAAAAAATAATTTGTATCACAGCGCCATTTATCCCTTAACATATTAAAAAACTATTTCTATTTAAAACTACAGCCATTTATGTGTTCTAGAAATGGGCTTTTACAAAACTCAAATATCCCTATTAGTTTCCGAAATATTTCACCTAGGAGTTTTTATTGGCACACCCTGTATACCTCCAGTTTCAGTATTTTTATATTTCCTGTTTCTGTCAATGTGAAAACCACGTAGTGAGGAGAATGTCCTCCAAAGCACCAATGAACTGCCTAAAAGACAACCCCGATACTTAGTGTGATTTAGATCAAATAACTCATAGAACAACAGGAGTTTAATTGAACAATACGTATATCATAAAACATCGGCAAATACGCTGTGACTAAGAAGAAAAAGAAGAAGAAGAAGAATAATAATAAGAAGAAGAAGAAACATTTTGCCAACAGTCCTAAACTATTTCTCTCCTTTTCAGCACCTATACCTGCGAAATCTACGCAATACATAAAGCACTTCTTGCAAAATTAAGAAATCTACCAAGATCCTTAATTCTAACAGACTCGTTAAGTGCAATAAATTGCTTGAAATATTTGTATATTTCTCACTCCATCTTATTGAAAATCAAAGAAATTCTGTCCGAACTACAACATGGTAACTATTTTTGGATTCCGTCGTACGAGATAACGAAGCAGCCGACTAGCAGGCAAAAATTGCAATAACCGACGACAGTGCCACAACTAAAATGCACCTGCCGTACATAAATTTTAAATATTTCTGGAAAAGTCATATAAGAAATACATTGAAGTGTACATGGTTAAAAAATGAATCAATACAGAGACATTGGGCCATTTCTATCGCCCTGGAAAAACATCTCATATAACCGCCACTACCAAAATGCTATATCGTCTCCACATAGATCACACCAAAGCCACCCATGGACATCTACTAAAGAAAGAATTATATAGTAAGTGCCCTGGGTGTGATATAAACATGACAGTTTGGAAACCTCAACTGATTAATTTTGTGTACTGTGTATTAGGAGAAAATGCAATGTAAAAATTCCATTGGCATATTTCATTGACATTAACATTTTAAATATATATCACTGCAATAATGGACCAAAAAATTGAATAAAGGGAGAACGAAAAAAAATAATGAGAGAATAAATATATGAAACGGACCGCTGGTCCTTATACAATGATCAACAAAAGATCAACTCCTAGAAATAATACTTAGGGCCGAAAGGAATAGGACTTCTGTACTCTTGTAACTTTTGGATGGACGAATGGATTTTTTAAAAATTTAGTGGTGATATGGGATGAAATTTCCAAAAATAACATTTGAGGGTCAGATCATATATATTTTGGCCAACAGCATCCAAATATGCAAAAATATACAGGTTGTCCCATAGAAGAATTTGATTACCATGTCAATTGCATCGAAACCGGAAGCCGGCCATTTTGGTTCTTTACATCATATTATTGTAACTTCATCCCATATCACTACACCAAATTTGACACATACAGAATGGAAAATCCGGTATCCCGACACAGCCCTAACTATCAAAGGGAATGAAAAATGATGAAAATAATATATAACAGCAGGTTTGGCTTTTTAACACATTACATTTAAAGAGATTTCATATACATAAAGATATTTCAAAATTCAAAATTCTCCATTCCAAATTGTTGCAAGACGACCATTAATTTGCATAAAAAATTGTTATATTTTAGTTACAATAACAGAGCTGAATTTTTATGATTAAAAATACAATTAAAGATGAATTAGTTCAAAAGCCAGACAAAAATTCTTACTCAAACACCACGACAGATCACAAATAAGAGTTCTTGTGAGCGCGAGCAGGATAAATTTATATAGACGCGCGATTACGAGAGAGCGCGTATATGGAGTGTCAATAGCCATGGAATGCTTTTTATTATTTTCATAACTATTTGCGTTATTTTTGTAGATTTTTTAAATTCCCTAAAGCATTTGCAATTTCCAATTTCCAACTTGAAACTTCCAATTTTTAAGTTTATAATCTTACTAATTTTAACGTCACAACTCATAGTTTAAATCAATTGTCTGCAATATTGTTGGAGTGTTCAACATACTCCATGCGATTTTGAAGTATTCAACGTACTCATTTTGCAAACACTATCTCTACTTCAGCTGTATGCAACTTGTGTAAGAGCGTATTTGCATTTTTATTCTTCCACTTGCGAATTGTTTAATTTCAGTTACTCGTTATTATATATTGTTAAGGACGTGATAATTACGTATTGTTTTATTTGTGTTGTTATTGTGTTTTGTTTTAAACGTACTACTAACTATGTAAGTGCATTTTAATAATTTTACGCATGAATGGCGCTTATGAACTCAGCGCACGTGAACAACGTATTTGTTTGACAACAATGTATTTGTTTTGACGTGTACTAAAAACTCGGTGGTTTATTTGTGTTGCTTCTTAGCGTTAGTTCGGTTTCGTGATGCGATTGCGAGTTGCATTCTATTGAAAAAAATGGCTTCATCTAAGGTTACCTGTGTAAATTGTTGTAAAAGTAAATATGAAAAAATAATTAGCATACCCACCCTACTTCACACCTACATTTATAATGTATGATTCTAAAGTGTATTAATTAAATTTACAATTGACGAAGATTGCAATTATGCTGATCTTGATGAAATTGAAAAGGAAAATGAAGATGAAACGATGAAGACGATGATGATAACTAAGAAAAATTTTGCTTGTTTTTTTAACAATTACCTATACAGTAGTGGCATGTTAAAATATTGAGTCGATGCCAATGTAAGGTAGAAGAGAAGAGAAATGGACAAATAATATGCTGAAAAGAAAGAGATTTAACCTACACTGTTGGCACTTTTCTCTCTAGCTACTTTTAGTCGTCAAGATAATCCTTCCTCTTTTACTGAATTTTCTTTGTGATACGTTTGCGTCAACTCATTCTATTTCTGTCATTTCTTCATAATTAGACAAAGACTATATTTTGAGAACATGGATGAATTATGGTTAAAAAAGAACGGCACGCCCATATTTGCCTGCCTGTTTAATTTAGACATCCGAACGGGATGCGCGCACGTGTAGACTGTGGGAGAAGCTTCTAACCTGTTGCCGGCAGTGCATGCCGCGATTTGACATTGGGGGAGATTGGGGAACGTAAATTATTTTACGCCATGTTAAAATACGCAGCATAAATCTAAATAAATTTAACAAATCATGATGTTTCTATAAACTACTGTTAATTAAATTATTTTAACAAGAAAACAATTGCAAATAAAGCCGTATTAATCAATAATTGGACATCCGATTTCGCATTTTCTTTTTACCCCACTTTATCCCATCACTGCAGAGTATTCACTTAGACATCCCCACCTAAAATGACTGTGATCTGGAAAAGGGAGAAATCCTCTTTATTTAAAGAATTTTTATTTATTTTATTTATGTACGTAGGGAATGCTAGTTTAATTTTCACGCCACATGGCTAAAAATGTGCAAAAATAAAACAGTATTTTAGTTATTTGAGCATTAAAAAATGCATCAAATAACTACCAACCAGCAAACTCCAATACGCGTAACATCATTTTTGACAAGAGTAGTACATCCCAACTCATCTTGAAATGTACTAAACAATTTTTAGGAAACTGCTGTTTTCATCATAAACGCCTCAAGCTGTAGGCAGGGGCGGCTGCCCGGGGCGCCAGCTCAGAGGGGCGCCAAACTGAGTGCAAAAATTGTTTAATTTTTTTTTGTACCTTTATTATTAGTTTTCTTTGGAAGATAATAACAAGTAATATCAGTGTTTACGTCAGTTAAAATGATAATAATGCAGAATAGTCGAATGATATTAAAAGCGCCTAAATAATTCAAAAATGTAACACAGACATTTTTGTTTAGCTATGAGATAACTCACTACTATTGACTGACATGAAGTCGATCATTAAAGATTTTGCATAAACAAAGGCCGGCAACGTGCACTTTCATTCAGAAAAAATTCAGAATACTCAGAAAATTGTTATACCGACATTAGCTGTTTGTATTTCATATCTTACGTAATTTACTGTTTATAAATAAATAAAATAAATAAACGGCAATTCTTTTGTATGAAATATTGAAACAATAGAGAGAAAGCTTCCTCTAAATAAACTATTGTATTTTATTAATGTTTTGTAATACTTACATAGCACTGAGGCTGATTCATGCTTCTACTTGTTTAATTATTAATTATTAATCATGGATTTACCATTTTATATGTATTTATTTATTAAGCTTTTGTTAGACGTAAAATAAGACGTAAAATAATATTTGTGAACTGTATAGCTTTCATAAATAAACAAATTATTATTAAACTTGTGTCGGTGGTCCTCTCATTATAATAGCGTTCAGATGGTGTAGACAAAAAATTTTATATTACAAATTAATTACACAGGTCTACAAAAAAAGGTCTTGTCCTAAGGTTCTCATATAACTTTTCTGAAGTATTTTGAGGCGCTGAAGCCAATGTTTAACAAAAAAAATTTTCTATCGTGTCAGTTTTCCTGTACCATCCTTCTCATCCCCTAAAAAGGACAAAAAAAAAGGTCTCGTCCAAAGGTTTTGATTTAACTTTTCTAAGTATTTTGACACCCTGAAGTCAATTTTGAACACAATATTTTTTTCTGTCGGGTCATTTTCCCTACTTCTACACCTCCTTTTATTCTCTAATTTGTTTTTATACAAAATTGGTTTCAGCACGTCAAAATACTTCAGAAAAGTCAGGTTAGAACCTTTGGGGCAATGCCTTTTTTTTGCAATTTTTTAAGGGGATAAAAGGGGTGGCAGAGGGAAACTGACATGACAAAAAGAAACTGACACAAAAGAAAACATTTTTTGTCCAAAAAAATTTCAGCGCGTCAAAGTACTTCAAAAAAGTTAGATGAGAACCTTAGGATAAGACCTTGTTATTAGTAATAAAATGTCTTTAACAGAATTGTAAATTTTGCAATAAAATATAAAATCCTTTCAGAGTCACAACATGGTTTTAGAAAAGGTCGTTCTACTGAAACTGCTATAATGGCGTTTTTGAACAAATTATATGATCATTTGGATAATAATGACAAATGTGTCGGTATATTCATGGACTTAAGTAAAGCCTTTGATTTAATAAATCATACATTACTTATTGAAAAGCTTGCAAAATATGGATTAAGGGGCAAAGTAAATAACTGGTTAGTTTCTTACCTATCGAGTAGGATGCAAGTAGTTGAGGTAAATAGGGTCAAATCAGAGAAATTAAAATTAAATTTTGGAGTTCCACAAGGATCAGTCCTTGGACCATTGCTTTTTCTGTTTTATGTTAATGATTTGCCTAATTTCTTTGAGGATTTTCTAATTATGTTTGCAGATGATAATTCGTATTTATGTTGCAAAAATACTTTTTCAGAGGCCATAAACAGTACACATACTAATATAACCAAATTTTCAAATTATTTTAAAGCAGATAAATTATTTTTAAATATATCTAAAACTGTTTTTATCATTTTTTCACCTAGAACCTCCACGTATAACGAAAGTCACCTAATTAGAATTGAAGGAAAATCAATGGAACAAGTATCATCAACTAAATTTCTTGGCGTGCACTTAGATAATGCACTTAGTTGGGAACCACATATTGATTCATTAGCAAAGAAACTTGCTCCCGTTTGTTTTGCATTATATCGGTTAACACAAATCTCTGGTAGATCCACTGTTATGTCATATTATTATGCACATTTTGTTTCAAGAGCATCATATGGAATTATGTTTTGGGGTTGTTCACGTCATTTTGAAAGAATATTCAAATTTCAAAAGAAAGCAGTTCGTTACATAGCGGGTGTTTCTAAATATTCATCTTGTCGGAACATATTTAAAGACTTAAATGTATTAACTTTAGCATGTATTTATATTTTAGAAATAGTTCTGTATGTTAAGAAAAACTTACATATATTTCCGACTAATAATTTTAATCATACTTATAATACTCGTGAAAGAAACAACTTGAACACACCGTTACACAATTTATCAAAATTTGAGGAAAGCCCCAATTACATGGGGATTAAATTATATAATAAAATTCCGAACTCCATTCAAAACGTGAATAATATAAAATTATTTAAAAGTGAGTAGTATGGGCTTCTATTCTATTGAAGAATATTTAAGTGCGTAGAATTTGATAGTTTTAAGTTTTATTTGTATTTATTGTATTTGTATTTTATATTTTTAATTTGTATTTATTGTTTTTGTAGTTTTTATTTGTATTTGTATTTATTTGCATTTGTGACTTATTGTAATTTTAAAACAGCAATCGCGACCAAGCATTGCTTTCATATAGGACTAGTCCTATACCTTTTGTAGGTCTTTTGGACAATAAAATTATTATTATTATTATTATTAATGTTGCAAATGCACATTGATGTGTAAACATAAACTACTTGAGAATGGTTTATCCAACTGAAATAAGAAATTCTTTCTTTATGTTTAATGATCTGAAAATAATTTTTTTATAAGAACTTTTAGAAATATGTAAAAAATAAAAAGTTAGAGGTAAAATACTGACAGTCACCCCCTAAAATTACCCCTTACCTCCAGTTACCTTTAATTTTATATTTTAAGACGGTCGGAAGATACTGCAGAATGCAGAAGAACTGATATTTATTGTTTCCCTTTAAAGAGGTATCATCTCCTTATTATTCATTGAGGGTACCTTTATTTTTGAAGTAGTGATCGGGGGGTCCGAAGGACCTTAACCCTACTTCTGCGGTACGTTTGTGAAAATTCCGTGATTATCTCAGGAAGGGGCTCCAAAAAGTGCCCCCGCCAGGGTGGAAAATTTACCTTGAGCCGCCTCTGGCTGTAGGAGGGACAATAAGAGGGGATAGAGAGCGGAACTCTTAACATACACAAGTGCTGGCATCGTTGTTGTTATATCGCTCTCTTTCGCGTACATTATTTTGCTCTCTATATATTACACTCTATCTTATTATGGGGATCGACCCAAGAATTTTGGCTGCCACTACTGTATAATAAAACACTTCGTATACAAAATTAAATTTTTTGAGATGGATTTTTTCCAACAATTTACTATCCATAAAAATACTTACCTTCCAAATTAACGACATTGAACAGCATTTTTAAACTTAAAAATTGGAAGTTGCAATTGTTGAAAATGCTTTAGAAAATACAAAAAACCTACAAAAATAATGCAAATAGTTATGAAAATAGTAAAAAACATCCCATGACTATTGACACAAGAACTCTTACTGATCTGTTGGGGTGTTCGAGTAGCAATTTTTGTCCGGCTTTTGAACTAATTCATCCTTTAGATGTATTTTTAATCATATCAAATAAAAATTCATCTCTGCTGATACAACTTAAAGGTCGTCTTGCAAAAATTTGAAGTGGAAAATTTTATCTGGCATTTTTGTATGTATATGAATGAAATTTTGTTAAAATTATTATATAAGTTATTAAATATAAAAGCCAGACCTGCTGAAATATATTATTTTCATCATTTTTTTTACTCCCTTTGACAGTCAGGTATTACTACATTCGGATGTGTCAGTGAAGAAATATAAAACTTTGGAGAAGAAACACTCTACAAGTAAAAACATGATAAGAGGAACGTAAACCCATCATATCCCTACACATTGCGGCAACGCATTTCACAAACACCGACACTTCCTATCATCTATTTCTCTACCATGCGCCATGCGTTTCCCGCCGCTGGCAATAAACTTGACCTAAATCTAACCCAGCGTAGACGTAACCGGCGCGGCATTATTTTTTCCGGGAGTGGCACCAATATCTACCGTATGTTGGTAAATCAATCAATTAGTCATATGACATAATAATAATATGTAAGTGTGTGTGATATACCTATTTCTATAACTGTGATATTATAATTATTTACTGTTACACTGTAACACTGCAATGATCGAAGGTCTAATAATCCTCTTGGCTCAAGCTAAATAAATAAAAAAGAAGAAGAAAACTATTTAAAATGTATAGATTTCTTCCTTATTGAAAGATACTTTACAGCTTGAGCTAGAGCTCGGGAATTTTATCTCTGTGACATCAAAATCAGGGTTGGCTCTAGGTCATCGTTTAAAGATTTTTATGCAATATATCTTACCTTGTACTTTTTTTAGAAAATTCCGTAATAAGTTAATATTTTCTGTTTATTATAAACACTCACTCGAAGACTAGGTATTGGGGGATGTAACATTGAAATAACACACACATATGTAATTTTTGACGTCCTATAATGAATATAAAAGTATGTTATCAATATTTGTTGTAAATGTTCTGAAGTTAAACTTCGCCGTCTATCATTATCATTAGTATAATTTCACTTTAGGTTTGTAGATACATACATACATATGGCTAGACTTGTACTGCGGATTGCGAAACTACGATCTCGAATGGTCCACACGTAAATGCCAATATTTCACCATTTCGTCGTTTTTCTGAATATTTCGGTAGGTGTCTGCAATATAATATTATGTCTCTGGCGCCGAGATAAAATTTCCGAGCCCTGAGCATGACGCACAGTAATATTTAATTCATTATATTTATAAGCAAAGTTCATATCCTACTCAATTTTAGAGTAATTAATGTTCATTCAGTAAGAGAAGTTGCCGTTGCCACATTGGTTCGCAAATAGACACAAAATACCTTCACAGTGCACACATATTCTGAGAACTTTATAGTTTGTGCTAATTACGACATTAAAACCTAGATCAACAAGCTGCTTTCTCACTATGCGGTAAATCTGAAGCCGGTGAATGTGTAGGTGTAATATCTTAAGACGAATTTTAAGTTTTCTCTTATCCGACTACAGATAAGAACACCGCCGTTTTAAATAATTTACAAAACGTAATTAGTTTTTAATCGTTAAATTAATATCTCAATGGACATGTAAGTATCGGCAGTCTGAAAAATGTCCTAAGATACAAACAGCTAATTTATCATAATCTATGAAAGGGATAAATAAAACGAAATACAAATTTATATAAGGGAAATTCTACCGTTATCGAAAAAAATGAACTACCATGGGCCTCTGATCAAGAGGATGTACAGTACATAGCCATCTGCCAACGATAACACGTGGATTTAAAAACATATTCATACGTCCCCCCAACCCCCTTGACAATCCAAATAAGCAAAAAACTAATTTTCCCTGGATAGTCTTCTGATATGACACTGACCCCTTACAAATATAAAAGCAGACCATTCAATTGAAATAATCTTATACAATCAAACAAACGCGAACGAGCTAAACGAAATTCGCCTAATATAGGATCCATGTCTTGAAAGTGATTGTACAATGAAAAATGACTTAAATGAAATGACATGTAAATACTTATTTAACAGAAATAAATATATATAAATTGGAAAATTGAATAGAAGTACAAAATGATAATAATCAATCGGTACATAATTAGCAATGACTTAGTTAAATACTAAATTTCTTAATTCCTAATTAAATATTTCGGGAATTAATGACACATATATTTACGACAAGTATCGTGGATCATGATAGCTATCATACACGTTTAATTAAACCTTTGTATACACGTTAACATTTGCTTGGTTTAGTTTTGTTTGGTTAATTTTTAATGAAAATCAAATAGAGGGTGCGTTGAGAAGGGTATTTACTTTAAAACTTGCTATTATTAGAGCGATTTTGGCTGGAAAATTTGTTTGATGTTTAATAAGTGCACAAAATGACAAACATGGAAATTACCTTATCTCTAACAAAACTTCCAGGTAATTTTAAACTGTTTCTGCTATTCGCCTAAAAGTAAATATTTATTTATATCTGCAGATTATCAACATCTTATAAACTTGTGCAAACTTGGGGTACCTCTTGAAAAGTTGATCCGAGCAAAACTAAATTTGCATCTGTGCATTTGTCATCTTCGTTTTACCAAATCAAATAAATATTATAACCGTCGAAATATTTTAATGAAACTTTGAAAAAATAGTTTTCACAAAGTACCAGAAAGTTTACTAATCACTTAAAAATCGATTTATTTTGTTTCGCCCCCAGGTTTACACGGAATTTCAAAGATCTTTAAAGGGCAAAATCGGTTAATATTAACACGTTCCTCCGAGACCATAACATATTTAGAAAGTGCAACTTAAGTTTAATCAAACATCTTAAGTAATCAAAATTTTCCACCATATCAGCCACTACTTCTTTATAATTTTCATCTTTATGATTCCCAAGAAAATTCTGTAGACTTTCTTAAAACTGGTGCATGCAGCTCATTCATTATTATTCATTGTTGAAATTAAATTCTCATCTCTCAACATTTTTCGAATTTGTGGTCCGTTGAACACTCCCTTCTTTTAATTATTTCCACATCTAGTGGAAGTATAGTAACGACAAGACATTTTTTTAAAATCTTTATTGTTCAAATAGGCTTAGAATGTCAGGAAACGTAGAGATTTTAAGTTTGAGCGAAGAAATTTCTGTCTGTCGGTCTGTAACTTTTTCTTTGTGCGCACGTTTGAGATATTGACTTGAAATTTGGTACACATATGTACTTCGAGATCTAGAACTAGATTATATTTTCATCTTGTTCCGTCGAAGGGTTGGGGAATAAATTGGGGTAAATTTGGGGTAAATAGGTAAATCAAGCAGGTAAGAGTTCATAAAATTGGTATTTAGTATATACAAGAGAAGCTAAGGTCTCAAAAAAAAATTTGGCATTAGCCACCCCCATTACCACTCCCATTATTAAAGAGGATGAAAAAAAATTGTGATTTAGTGTGTGTACAAGAACTAGAAACCTCAAAATATTTTTTTACTTTATCCACCCCCACCGCATTTCCCTATGTGGGGTATCGTTTTATGGGTTTTTGTGATAGAGGATTTCAAATATTATATTATTAAAGTTCCATAAACAATTATTTCCACACAAAATTTTTTCTTTGTAAGTGACTTGGATAGAAAATCCGGATGTGGAAGTAGTGAATCCTTGGGAAGCGGTTTTTTGCATCAGACATAATTGAGATTTGTCTCTGTAAATACTGATAGCATTCTCTTTCTTTATTTAGAGTTTTAACAAACAGCTTCATTATATCAAGTTTTATGTGAAGGGAGAAGGTGGAAGCAATACTTTTTTTGGATCTACCAGAGGATTTCTAATGATATCCATTGAACCCAATTTAAATAAACTTCTCTTTGGCCATATTATGCTCTCCAAGATCTCCATTTGACATTTTGATGTACGATCAACAGTTCACAAAATAATCTGCAAAAACTACTTCTTGAAAGCTTTGACGCATTCAAACTCATAAACGTTAGGTCTAAGTAAACGAGCCCATGAAGAGATTTGTTGAGAAGTTAGTGCTGAAAGGAAAAGTTTTTTACTATTTTTGTTTCGCGAGATATTTGTGTTTGATTTTTGCAAACATGGCGACTAACCACTGCCAATCAAATGGATACAATCCATGCTAAGAAGCTGAATAATTACCACAGATATGGGGAACGACTCGGCCACCGTGACTGCAGCTAGGGGCTGTCCACAAGGTGGAGTCTTATCGTCCTTGCTGTGGTCAATGGTGGTTGAGGATCTCCTCCGTAAGCTGAGTAATTATGGCTTCAACGTTCAGGGCTAAGCTAATGGACCTGGTCGTTACTGTTGGAGGCAGGCATGAGGTTCTGATCTCAAACCACACGCAAATTGCCTTAAACATAATAACTAAATGGTGCTAGTCAGATGGACTTACCTAGTGATAGTCCGAGCAAAACAGTTATTGTTCCATTCACCAAAAGGAGAAAACTAAATTTGGGAGCTCCTATGTTAAATGGAACAGTACTAAATTTTTCCAGTGAAATCAAGTATCTAGGAGTAAACCTGGACCAAAAACTTACCTGGAACTCACATTTAGAAAGGACATTTACCAAACCAACGACGGCTATTTGGACGTGCCGTAGGCTGTTTGGTAAGACTTAGGGTCTGAAGCCAAAAGTGATACATTGGTTCTATCTTTCGGTTGTCAGACCCATGGTTACCTACGCATCATGTGTATGGAGACCAAAAACAAAAGAGAAAATAGCACAAGGCAAGTTACAGAAATTGCAACGCCTTGCCTCTCTGGGGACTACAGAAGCAATGCGCTCGTGTCTCACAGCAGCTATGGAGGCAATGCTGGACTTACTTCCTCTGCATTTGCATGTAAGGAAGGAGGCAACACTTAGTGCCTTAAGGCTGCATCAGGTACTTAAATTCAGACCAGGCGACCTGGTTGGTCACTTAAGGATTCTGGAGCTAATCCAATTCGAATCTATGACCAAACCCACTGACTCAATGCCAATCAAGCATGACTTTGACTGCCCTTTTGATGTGCTGATTGAAAGCCGTCAGGCGAGCAGGGTCGAAGTACTGCGGTTGGAGAAAGAGTCACACATCTGGTACTCAGGTGGATCCAAGATGGACGAAGGGGTTGGTGTGGGCGTAGCAGGGCCTAAATGCAGGCTATTTAAAGCCTTTGGTAACACCCCAACCATCTTCCATGGGCAGAAATCTATGCTATAGATCAATGTGCCCAGGAATGCCTAAACGGGGGCACTCGAAGGGCAAAGATCTATATTCTTCCAAATAGCCAGGCAGCTTTATAGGATCTCAGGTCCTATACCTTTGAGTCAAAAATTCCCTGGGAGTGCGGATAATTCCTCAAGCAACTGGCAAAAAATAACAAGGTTATCTTGATGTGGATGCCATGGCAAGTCCTACTGGAGGAATACTCCAGGTCAAAGACAAGCGAGAAGGTTTATAACCTATTCAATAAAGAATGCCCCAAGGCTTCTCGAACTTGAAAAGTCCGACCTAAGGCTGACCACAGGCCTTCTAACTGGCCATTGCCCCTTGAGATATCATCTCAAGAACATGGGCATGGCAGAAGATGACAAATGCAGATACTATTAAAAAACTGAGGAACATATACTTTGTGAATGCAAGGTACTAATCCGCATTCGGCTAAAGTACCTAGAACAGTCAGAATTAACACCTGAAGACATAGGAAAATTAGTTCCCAGGAAAATCGCAAGCTTTGCAAAAAGTCTTGAAACAAATTTTAGGTCGTGGTGAAGAAAGGCCAGCCCAGGGCCAATCTTGAACAATCTACAGCCACTGCCAACCTCGCTAACTTGGCAAAATACTCAAAAGACACCCCCGAACATTGAAAATGAAAATAAATTTACGTTTTTTTTGCATTACGAACACACTTTTTATACCTATTAATTGGATTAATTGTTGTTTATCGATTTAACTGCTTTTGAGAAAAATTAGATACCCTATAGAGGTACCCTATTACTAAAAACCTTTATTGCTCTTATTGGTTTTTTAGTATCGCTTTGTCTTGTTACTGTTAGTTGAACTGCACATATATCGAAATTCCTTTAGTATCATAGTTTCTATTCCTGCTTCCTCGACCTGAATGATTATTGAAAATTTCGTGTAAGTACGTTAAATTCAAGTAATTCAGTATTTTTCCATCCACTGACATTTCATGACTACCATATTATATTTCTTTGATGTAATTCAGACTGGTTAAATGCAGTTCGCCTCATCCGTTTCATATGTGTAAATAAACAGAATATTGTTCAGTCTCCTCATGCTCTGCAATACACTGGCGTGCATTTGTTGCCACAAACGGGAATAAAGGATAAATCCTGTAAGTGAATTATTTACCTAGGTAATATACTTATATAGTAATACAGGCGAATTATGACTATCACATTTAGAAATTATTTACCTTGCAATTTGAAATATAATTCACTTTGGTAACAGGTAAAATTTTTAATGGAACAAATGCATGCAAGATATGATGTATCCTTGGTATATATCGTACGTTGCTGCAAATTGGATTCTTATAAGATTCTTCCTGCAAATTTAAAATAAGTTAATTTATACACAATTTTGATGATGCAGTTGTTTCTACATGTACTCGTGTCCTAAATATTTAAACGACTACTAAACATTCCTACCTGGTGTTGACTGTGATTCAGATTATCAGTTGCTCATGTATATTTTCCCGTCAAAGCCGAAAACGTGTCGAAGGCAAATACGAAACTGTTAGCTCATCATCATAACTAACTGACGATTCGGATTTCCAAAATAAATTAGGAGAGTATATAAGTGAAGTCAACCTACTAGTCCAGCCGGATGGTAAATAATCGTGCACTTCAAGCAAAAAAAAATGAAATTTGGCACACTTGTAGATAATAGCGTATACTTGCCCACTCAAAAATCCAAAATTGCGGTCGTGGCGGCGGTTTTTCAAAATGGCCGTCGTAATTTCAAAAAGTTTGATATCTTCGTCAGTTTTAGCTGTATTCATGCAGGATTTTCGCAGAATCCTACTAAATTAACATGAAGAACGCCGACTTTGCAATAAAAAGTGGAATTTTTTAAAGGAAATATCACTTAGTCAGTATGTTGACTATTTACGGGGATAACTGCATTTTTAAATCAAATCACAACTCAGGTGTAAAATCAAGCTATATCTCAAATACTGCATTGCAGTTTTATACTTAGTCTAATTAATTTATGAACTGCTCGGCTCGCATCCACCACAAAAGCAAAGTTCACTGCAGATGAGCAGCCTTTCTTGCACCCGCACTTCAACACTTCTCTGCATGCCTCTGATGCTGGAGGCAGCGTCATCCATTTGATCTGATAAAAGACGAGACATATAAGGTAAATTAAATGTCAAGGGAATAAATTTTAAAATTGCAATGTACATTAAATTGAAATTGGATGCTCCTATACGAATAATGTATACTCACTTCCCAGGTTTCGTCTGATGACTTTTCCCATCCAAAGTCCACAGGTGAGGGTAAAACTAGACTTTGCAGTAAGGCTTGCCCCCATATATGCCCAGCCTAATATACCACACGTAGGGTATGTTATGTTGGCGCAATGCGTCCTAAGTAGGTGGTATGTTTTCAATCTGCCGGTTTTTGCGCACGAACATGGTGTGCCGTGCGATGTTCACTGAATCTTCTGTACTTGTTCTGTCATACATGAGTACCATAAATCATTCTATAGATGAGAAACAGAAACTTACTGCTGTCAGTTCTGATGTGTGGGAGAGTGCCTTCAAAGCCTTTGTTACTGCGGGAAAGCTAGACCACGTCGTCCAGGCTGTTTGTTTTCCTTTGCCCCAGCTTGATAGCGCATTAAATGCCATCAGGGCGTCACATTTCTCAACTCCTAAATTATCAGCAATAACTGTTGCATTAATATACCTGGAGAATAAAAGTACCAAAATTATAAAGACATATTATTACTTCACAAGAAATAAAAACGACCACACTCACCTGAAGGATTTCCCTACAGAGAAAGCGATGTCAATGTGATCCGCAATTCAGTTTTTTCGCGAGACTGACTGCCAGTACCACAACGTCTGAGTCTACGGACCTGATCAGCAAATTTCGGGCTCCGAGACTGACTCCATGATGGGCGTGCAGAAAGATGCGCGTGTTAGCTTCCTCTTGGTTGCATGGGGATAGTCCTGAATGTCTATTTCATTGCAGTTGCTTGTGATGCCTGAATGGGGAATGGAATCCACAGACCGCCGAGGAAATGTAATAGTAGAGTGGTCAGCCCAGATCAACCTACAGGTCATAAACGAGGGAACGACGTTGACATTCATGAGAGGGAGCAGCGGCTCTAGCCCGGACATAACGCTGGCCTCAACAGGTGCAGTGAGGAGGATTAGCAACTGGAGGAAACATTGAGTGACCATCGATATATAGAATACCCAGTGGGTCAACAGACCGAAACACCGGTGATGAGGAGAAGAGGCTGAAAGTTAGGCCGGTTGGACAGAGGTATCTTCGAACAATAGGTGATAGGTGGTAATGCTGCAACAGAGGAGGACTTAATCAGGGCGGTTACTAGAGTTACTAGAGTTACTAGAGTTACTAGAGTTACTAGAGTTACTAGAGTGTGTCGTGATCAGAAAGAGATACGTTAGGGGAAACAGGAGACAGGAAGTGCAAGAGGAGAACGTGGCCATACAACACTACCGAGAGGCAAAGAAGCCATTGAGAGACAATCAAGAAGTCAAAACATGACAAATGGAAAGAGTTGTGCCAAGACATAGATGGGAATGTGTGGGAGGATGGGTTCAAGATTGCGACGAGGCCATGAAAGCTCTCTCCCCTCCAACTATACCAGCCGAAAAGATGGTGGAGATCGTAAATGTCCTATTTCCAGAAAAGTAATATAAGTAAGTAATATGGAGGCCAACGGAGGTGGAAGAAGTTCCCCGTTTTACCGAGGAGGAAATGTCGGAGGCGTGTGGCAGACTTAAGAATGGAAAGGCTTCGGGACCGGATGAAATCCACCGGAAACAGTAAAGCTGGTTGCGGAAGAACAACCTAGGGTTATCCTATGGGTTATGAACCGCGCACTGGAAAGAAGAAACTTCCCTAAGAGATGGAAAAAGGCAAGACTGTTGTTGATAAAGAACGGGGACAAGCCACCAGATGAACCGTTCTCATATAGGCTGGTACGTCTGCTCGATACAATGGGCAAGCTAATGGAATATCTTCTTCTGGGGAGGCTGGAGGTAGACATTGAAGAGATGGGAGGGTTATCGGACACCCAGTTCGGTTTTAAAAAAGGGAGATTCACGGTAGGAGCGACAAGGCGCCTAACCGAGACAGCTGGGGAGGCTATGAGGGCCAAGAAGATTTGTGATTTTGCATTGTGTCTGGTTTAATATTAATGTGTAAAATTGTCTAAAGATGAGGACTGTGAATTGTCCTATTTTTGACGTACTAGGGAACTAGGCTTGATATATCATGTTACCAAGGTTTGAATGTGTTGTGAAATCTTCACCAGCATATTCTTCACACCACCAATCTTCACACCATATTCTTTGGAGGCAAAATTTGTTAATAGAAATCTTCTTGTGTCTAAAGCACCAAATTGAAGGTAGCATTGATTTTTTTTTATTTCGTAGTTCAACTTTGCTGCTGCAGAGTATTAAAACTTTTTAGATTGGCCAAACATTGTGTACAATAACCCCCCATTTCTTCAGGTGTATTTAAGAATCGGTAAACCTAAGAACTCCATAATTTCCTATAGCGGAAACTATTCTTGTCTCCTACATAAGCCGTAAAAATAGGTTGTCATATAAGCTTCCAATACAGTATCTGGCAAGAATAGAAGAGATGGAATCATCAGGAATACATTAAGGTCCAGAGCCAAGATACGAAAGATTGAAACAAAAAATTTTAATAACTAATAATAAATTAGTAATGTTTTCCTATAATATTTATCTCTTCTCCATTCACTTGTTGCTAATCCTTATTGAAATATCTTTTGTAATAACGTAATGTCCCACAAAAAAAGAAATAAGGCTCTTAAAATTTTTAATGTTTCATTTCTAAGAGGTTTTGTGGTATTAGGCAATAGATTAACGCGAAAAACAAAAATGTAACACTTACAAAATATATGATTTTTAAAATTTTTCAAATGGTGAATTTTGAAGTGTGTTGGGGCGCATCACCCTACCCTACCATTTCTCAAAACGGTATGGTCTCAAATTCATTTCCATTGCCACTAATTGCTTTAGAACGTATATACTGGACTAAGAGCCGTAGCCAAATGTTGAACAATATTATCAAGCAAATCACAAGGAGAACCATCCAAACTTACAGGGTAAAGAAGTGTGCAAGTTTGGAAACTGCCTTTAATCAACGATAAATTCCCATCATGTGTTATTTATATATCTTTGCAAATTGTGTAATATAAAATTTCAACTTGAATATAATATCAGCACAATAAATTACGGGCTTTTAAAAACTAGATATGTAAACTATTTAAAATAAAAGTTTTTACTATACAGCAGTAGAATATTTATAAACGAACTGTTGCAAAATAAACTCATTTTTTTCTAAACTTTATTCCCCCATTAGGAATCTCAAACCACACCCTTGCAGCAGTGCAGCCTCATTTATATTGCTCGGCCACAACTTTTGAAATACAGTTGCTGCACGGCCGATGGCATGATTGTGTAATACAGCTCAGTATCCCTTCAGCGTCCTCAAACTTTACTAATTAGTTCTCCGAGGATTCGCCGCCATCGCGCAGACAAGCTTCCAGCTAACAATGTCCCTTTATTTTATGTAAACTACATAATTATGGCGATAATTAATATACAGGGCGTCCGCCGGTCTCCTGTTAACTTTATTGTTATTAATTATTAAAGCCGGTTGATTAAACAGGGAGTTGGGGATGGATTGTAAAGTTTTACTTTCCTGCGTTTTTGTCATGCATCACCGTCACTCTCCAGTAAGTTACGTGATATGTGCGTTACACATTATATTTTAATTCGCAATCAGCAGAGTCGTTTCCGTTCTGTACAAATATACGGTTTGTTGCCAGGGGAAGTTATGCAATGTAATTGCATGTAATTTTTTTTAAGTACATAAAATTAGATATAATAATAATAATAATAATAATAATAATGTGTCTTTATTTATGTATACAACAAAATATTTACAACAATTTCACCTAGGTGGCGGCGTTCAACATTGTTGCTCTTCCACACAACCACCAAAGATATCTACCGCACAGCACATCTGAGACCACTAAAGACTCGTTTACATGAAGCCAGTAGGTAAATAAGTCAGGTGAGCAGGTTGCTTGACAGAGCACAATAAGCCCAGGAGGCTGCAGTGCCGTCGTAGTATGTTTCTACAGGTGGAGGGATCTTGGTCAGTTAGAGTCTGACACTCAGACCCATTCCAGCGATGAGCAGCCCGTATGGGTTTCCCCTCCTCGAAAAAAAAAAATGACAATAGGTTACTTGACTTAAAAAGGGGCAAGTACACGTTGTGGGTATTAATCAAATTAATATATTAAATACATGTCTAATAAAAAATGTCACATGTTAAAAATCATAACAGCTATCTTATGCAAAGCATTATGTCAGGGGTAGCTCATTCATCAAATTAGTGACCTTCTTCATAATGATAAACTAATTCAACTGAAATATAAGTTTTCTTCCGTGTCGTATCTTGTACGATTCGCTAATTCCCAAATATCCAGTATTCCCTTTAATTATTTAGTCTGTTCTTTGTTTCTAATTTTCGAACATTTTTCTTTCAAATTTTCCACGAAAGCTGGCTTTAATCTGTCTATAGAAATATTATTTTCCTTACCATTTGTTAACAATTTGAAATATTTTTTTGACCTTTCCAAAATTTTAAATGATTTATTAAAAAAATAAACTAGAAGTTTCTTCATATCAACAATTTGCACAAGTACATGGAGACAGTCACTAATATCTTTAAATATAAAAATTTTCTTGAAGCTATGATCTGATGCAATCTTGGGATAAATTTGTTCATTAGTTCCCATTAATTTTTAAACATGTCTCGTTGCCTTATAGTTTTTATATCTTGTACTACCATATCGCTAGGTATCGAAAGGTTCTGCCATGTACTAGTTCTGTGCTAGAAGTCCCTAAATCTTCCTCTACAATAGTCCTTATGCTACGTAATGCAAAAAGTAGTACTTTAGTCCATATTTGGTTGTTAGAACATTTCAAAGCTGTTTTAATTATTCTATGAAGCCTTTATATCATTCTATTTGCTCTAGGAAGATATCGAATAATTGGTGAACGATGAATGCCTAATATTTTTGAAAATTCTTGGAACAAGACGATTCGAACTACCAAGCCGTCCTTAGTCGGTAATTGTTCTCAATAACACTCCAAACTAGTTATCCAACCGTATCATTTATACAGTTTCTATAGTCATGTTTTGAATAGGGAAAGCTTTAGGCCATATATCATACCAAGTTGGTAACATTAGGCATTATATATTTATAACTATTTGATAGTAGTAAATATCCTACGACGCGCGACGCCGTTGTTAATATCATTGCAACATTTTTTATGCCTAATGCAAAAGAAAATGTTCACTTGCGTACGGCAGCTAGTTTGTTTCGAAGAGCAAAAAGAGGAGTGAGTAAATGAGTAAACACAGATAAATAAGAGAGGGCGCCACTTGGCCAATAATTATTTAATTTAGAAGAGAAATCATGTCAGCCAAGAAACAAAATTTTAGCATATGATATGCGATGAAAATTACTGAGGCTCGAGCTAGTATTAGTTCTGACTATGATACAAACTATTAGTTATAAAATTATAATACATTCTAGGAGAGTATCAAGAAGGGGACAAGGACAACATTTATTTAAAATACCCAAATTGTATGTACAAAAAATAACATTCAAGATTAATATGTTGGTGGTTTGAATTAAAATTTCAATCAGAAGTTATCTTTCTTGCGAATGAATTTAAGTATGTGACATTGCAACGTACCCTTCTCGCTAATAAATTTACTAATAAAGAATTTTTACTAAAAGAGTTATTTATATGAGGTTAAAAATTGATAACAGAACTAAATTATCCTGTCCCACTATATTTTAGCGCAATGCCTAAGCACCATGGTACCATGTTTGACTTTTCCAGTGACATGCTCACAAAAGTTCACTTAAATGAACTTAAGATGGAACTGAAGATTCACAATTTATGATTTCTTTAATGATCTAACATTGCAAAATAATTTAATTAAATTGTTATCATAAATAATTTACTAAATTGGTGGCTCAAATCCATTAAAAATTAAGAAAGGAAAAACCTTGTAAATTCCGGCAGTCCGGAGACATTCTGAGTCGTCCTCCTTGACACCTAGAGCACATCCCTTGGCGCTTCCGTGTCTTCGTGCGACTTCTCCCCACAACATTCCAGCGAACAACTGTTACTCCAGCGTAAGTGCCCCCAGATGAATAATTTCATCACAGCGAGTGACAGGATGGCGCGAACCAAGACCAATTAAACACTCTGCAATGCACAATTCAAATAAGAATTATACAAATTCTAAATAAAAGGAGCATAGAGAGCATTACTCAACAAAAAAAAAAAAAACACCAACTTGAACATTCAGCTAAACACAACTTTCTAAACACTCTGAATATTTGCAGCAAGAGTAGTACAAGAGGACACGCTAGGGACATTATCCATATGTCCAGGAAATCTCACTTTGGCTGCGATGCCACTAAAATTCCTCCACAAAGAAACCAGCGTCTCCACAGGGCTTCGCGGTTTTCGCAAGAAGAAACCTTCAGGCCATTTCCCCAGCGTTACCAACATAAAACTAGTTACGAAAAAACTCCTCTACTCCTTTGACCAATTTTAAAAACATAAGAGGAGTAAATTCCATAGACATAAACTATTTAAACCCTATTAAATGAATAAATAAAACTAATTCTTTTAAAATAACATCATCAATTACCAAACACAAACAGTTCCAGCATGCAACACGCCATACCGTCAAGATGCAAGTTGGTTGCCTACCTATTTAGTCCACAAAATTGAATAGTGGTTTTGTTTAGGCGGCACTTAATCAATTTCAAAATACAAATTCCTAGAAATTAGAGTCGTAGCACTTTAAAATGCTACATCATCTTGTGCCTTTTTTCATTCATTATAGTTAATAAAATGTCAGTTTATAGTAGAAAAGCTGGATAAAAGAGTCCAACACTGTATTCAAGATCTAGAGGTTTGTACCTTCTGATAGCAGGAAAAAGTGGACTAAACAAAAATAACAATAACTTGATATATACGACCGTTCTATGCCCTTATATACGAGCCCCGGAAGAGTGCAGCACGTCGGTCACGATAATTAAGAAAATATTCATTTTATAATGAAAATTTATTCGCTTCATGTCAAATTCAAGTCCTATATGCCCGTCGTAATGACATTGTGCCACTAGCGGACTATACATATACATACCACAAAACTTTTATCAATTTAAGCTAAATGATAGTCCGCTAACAAACAACATTACATGAATACGAGAACATAATGCACCGTTTAGGATTAAGCACGAATTATCATATCAGGCCCTGCTCATTTTCCGCAGCCCGTATAGACTTTTTTCATTAAAACTACACTTCTTATCCTACTTGTCTCACCTTCAATTATACAGGTCTACAAAGAAGGTCTTGTCCTTTAGGTTGTGATCTAACTTTTCTGTAGAATGTGTGGAGAGGAGGATGAAACTATCACTCATATCCTGTGCCATTGTATACCAATAGGAGTGTCAAGGTACAGGTATTTCGGAAGGCAGTTTCTACAGCCGGAGGAACTACGGGATCTACCCTGGAAAGGGCTGCTCTCCTTCGTGGAGAGCACTGGTCTTTTCTAGGGGATCCTAAATATCGGGAATGTACAATGGGCCGATAGGCCTGAGTACTGCGGATCTTCGGATCTGCTCGCGTTTTCTAATAATAATAACTTTTCTGAAGTATTTTCAGGCGCTGAAGTCAATTTTGAAGAAAAAAAATTTTCTATTTTATCAGTTTTCCTCTGCCACCCCATTTATCCCCTATTCTTTTTTTGTGTCCAAAATTGGTTACAGCGCGTCAAAATACTTCAGTAATTTTAGGTCAGAACCTTAGGATCAGACCTTTTTTTCACCCATTTTCAAGGGATAAAAAACGTAAACTGTCATGATAAGAAAAAAGCTAGTGTCCAAAATTGGGTTCAGCCCCTGAAAACACTTCAAAAAAGTGAACCTTAGGACAAACAAGACCCTTTTTGTCATTTTTAGGGGATAAAAGAGTGTAGTAGAGGGAAACTAACACGATAGAAAATGCCGTTTGTCCAAAATTGGCTTTAGCGTGTTAAAATACTTCAAAAAGTTAGATCAGAACCTTAGAACAAGACCTTTTTTTCCTTTTAGAGGATAAAAGGGTGGTAGAGAAATACTGACACAATAGAAATAACATTTTGTCCAAAATTAACTTCAGCGCGTCAAATACTTCAAAAAAGTTAGAACAAACAAGAACTTTTTCTTGTCTCTTTTAAGGGATACAAGGGGGTGGCAGAGGGAAGCTGACATGATAAAAATGTTTTTTGCCCAAGATTGGCTTCAGTGCTTTAAAATACTTTAGAAAAGTTATATGAGAACCTTAGCACAAGATCTTGTTTTTGTAGACCTGTGTTATTTTTTGCTTTTCTGTATGTAATTTTTGTTTTCGTTTGTTTATTTCGATGGATATACCAATACTGTTGTCCTAGCAATAACTTCATTCAGTTTTTCAAAAACCTCTGCCACCCATTTCAGAATAAATTTATCTTCTGTTTCGCTTTTGGGTTTCCTTTTTGAAATGCATTTAGTGGAGCCTGAAAATCTACCGCTTTCTGAATTAAATATCTGTAATGATTTGCTGTACCAAGAAATCTTCTGAGGTTTTGGAAAATTAATTATAGCTTTTGTTGGATGACTTCCTGCTAAACCACCTTACCAGGAGATTCTATATAAGTTTTTCTAAATGCTATGGGTTAATGAATATTCCGTGATCCACTAAAAGTTAAAAAAATTGTCTTAAAGGACTTTTATGTTCCTCTTCATCTGCTGATACAATTAAGAAATAGTATATATAAGAAAAAACATACATCTAGATCTTTTGTGATTTGATGAATTTTTAGCAGCGTTTCTTAAACCAAATGGTATTTGACGATATATAAATAAACAGAATGTTGTAATAATTGTAGTTTTCTCGACATCTTCTCGACAAAAGCTTTAACGAGATCCATTTCTGAAAAATGTTTTCTGTAACTTTCTTAATCAAAAGTTAAATTTTCTTATCTGATATCTGATATTCGCAATTTAAACTGCACTTCCCTTTCCTATATAATAAAGCAAGTAGACCTTTATACAAGTAACTTGTAGCAAGTAACCCGTCCACTTGACTTGCTTATCTACTAGCTTCATGTATACGAACGAGCCTTTTATAGTACGAGATTTTTAATCAAGCCAAAAAAACAAAAAATTTGCTGAAGATTAATGATTTGTTTGTTACATCTAATGATGTCCGACAGCATTTAAATTGCTAGTAGCATAGCTAGCTTCTAAAGTGCTACAAAATTGATATAACATTGCCTAGTAGTAAGGTCGTCAGTGACATTTGATCAATGCCAGACAGTAAATTTTTTTCTAGAGTCTCGAAATATCACAGTAGAGAGCGCTAGATCTTTCTCCAAGATTCTTTATCCTGGGTGATGCAACGTCATCTGATTCAAGAAGTGCAACTACAATTCGACTACACTACCCTACAAATTTTAGTTTGACTCCACTATCAGGAAACATGAATGTGCACAGTCCTAAAAAATATGCGTAGGTGAACGATAACGTCTGACTCTTGCAAACTCATTCAGATGCGATAAACCGTTGTATATCTGTTTTTATGTGAAGAATAATAACCGTCCCACACTGGGCAATTTGCTTAGATTAGTCAACTTTTCTCAGAGTAAAAATATAGCTAATATATACTAAAATGGTTTTTTTAACAACTTGTGCTCCTAACGCTGCCATAGGCAGATTTGTAATAATAAATGCACAATGGACGACGCAGTAACTTGTATATTTTTATCTGTTTGATTAAAGTATCAACAATATTTCGACATGGATTGTGCAACTGGAGGTATGTATGTCCGTCCTATTTGTATTATTATATCGATTACTGTAAAAGCTATTATAGAGAAATCGTTGATGTAAGACACAATTTAAGTAAATAAGTAAATAATTTTAATAACTAATGATATTGTTTGGAGGTTACAAAAAAAGTTCCACCGAGTACCGCTACGTTCTTTTTTTGTAAGTTAGTTTGGAACTTGAGGGTCAAGCACAGAAAAATATAGCTATCTCAAATGATCCTTTTTTATATAGAGCCCTTTGTTTACAGGTACTCGCGACAAAACCGCTCCCACCACACCACCCCTTACTATAGGGAAGAACTATCTTTACCCATGGGACAGCTATCTGAAGATGTCTTGGAGGCCAGCCATAAAGATTATAAGTACATAAGATTGTTTCACTCAAGAAAATGTTCAAGGATCAATACTAATTGGATATTTTGAACAGGATGCTCATATCTTCGGACCATATAATTTCAGCGTAATTCAAATTCAGTTCAGTGTAATATTTCAGTGTTAATAAATGACGATGTCAAAATAATTTTCTTTTAATACTTCTCAACTATACCGTGTCTGTTAAAATTGCCTCCCTTCAAGTGGAATTCCGAATTTTTCGTACCTACTCCACCTTGTACCGTTTCTTAGCCCGATATAAGCCATATTATTAATTTTGTTAGGGAAAAGATTTTCGTTACTCGTTCTAATTAGGTCCAATTGTACAATTTTTAAATGAAATTTATTTTTCTCAACCCCTCAAAAATTACGCCTTAGTACTTAGAATTTGTTTACTATTTCTTATGTATTTCCATGTATGATGTTATCATATTCCCTCAGAATTTTATATCGAAATAAATTTTCCAACCCCCTCAAAAAGTTTCAAAATTTTATACCAAAATTTATTTTTCAACTCCCTAAAAAAACCACCACTAAGGGGGTGGTTTTTTTAGGTTTAGATTTTTTTTTACTATTTTTAGTCTATTCACATGTATAATGTTACCTCTTTCAGAATGTTTCAAAGTTTTAACGCGAAATTTATTTTTCAACCCCTTCAAAAATCATCCCCTTTAGGCTTAGATTTTTTTTACTATTTTTTAAGTTTTGCAACGCCTATTTTCAGCTCATTAAGAAATTTACAGATTTTTGTCCAAGTCGAAAATTGCCCAGTGTGGTCCATTAGAAATTCTGAAGTGGCCGCAAAAAAATTCTAAGTTCATTATCCTATTATATAAATACTGCTTTGAGTGCCAATGGGTCTATAATATAGCCCCTAATAGTTTCAATTCCGTAAGAATAGAAAATAAAAACGCACTGAACTTCGGGACATAATTTGCATGTAGGTATATTTAGGGTGGCCCATCTTTTTCGAAATCGAAATTTTTTATTTCTCACCCCTGCAAATGGTTCCATTTGAAGAAAAAACAGTCCCCTCAAAATGTTATTGAGGCAAATTGAAGGCAAGGGGTGCCGCAGAATGTATTATTATGCAATAATAAAAGTAAATGGAATTATTTACATTCTTTCGTTGATGCATTGTTTTTTTTTTAATCAGCAACATTTATCTTTAGAATGACTAATCAAGTCATACAAATATCAAATACATTATCTGTTGTGACTATAACATGTGTCATACTACTGTAAATTCGTAGTATAAGAAAACTAGACTAGAAGTTTTTGAAATAAAACTCTCGTTTTATCTTTGTGTATTTTATTATGAAACGTTTTTTTCATACATAGTACCAAATATTATCCTAAATCTACAAGACATATAGTAATAAAAACAATATTTTTTGCACTAGGCCAAAGCATGCGACAGGGTTTCTTTTTTTACATTTGGAAACTGTGATTTATAATCATTTACAACTTGGAGTAAAAACTGTTTTTGGTCTTCATTTTTTGTTAAAATGTCATTATAGTCAGTAATAAGTTTGATTCCTCTCTCAGCGGCATCATTTACAACTTTAATTTTGTTTACAATATTGAAACATCGGGTATAACTTTCATTTTCCCTCCATGTTGTTGGATCATTTTCCAAAAATTCCATAGACAAACCTAATTTTTGAAAAAACTGTTTAGTGTTCTCGCATATAAAGTCCTGAATTTCCTTGTTTTCAACATCAGTAATGTTACTAATCATAAGTCGTCTTGATTTGGTGCTTTCCTATTCAAAGCTATAACCATTTCTCTTTTAGTGGTAACTGAAATATCGTCATCAAAGAAAGATAAGCCAACATTTACTGAATTAAGGTACCACAAATGGTTCACTATTTTCCTACTTGCGGCTTGAGATATTTCTTTGTCAATATTTTGTTAATTAATGAGTTCTTTACAAAAGTCTAAGTTATGAAGCGGTGCTTTACTAGCAAATGACGCTGTAAACCAGGCCTTTACATAAACCTTTACAATAAAGAGACATATATCTTCAATACCTATTTTTTCTTTTTTAGTTAGTTGGAACTGATCTTAGAAAAAAAATATTTTTAGACAGTAAATGGCTTTGGCAATCCAACGTGCATGATGAAATGCCCCTGGTTGATAGAATGTCGTGTGAGTAGGCTCTTCTTCAACAAAAAGTTTAGAAAGCATTAAAAATTCTTTATAATCATCACAAGGCTGTTGCAAAGTTAAAGCTGCATTTAGAAACTTTACAATTTCGGCTTTAACTGGTTGTAAAATGTGTTTAATTTTTGATACCTGAAATCCAGTTTTTAGTTTATTTTGATCTATTTTAGGCCAAAATTCCCTAAAACGTTTAAATAGTGGCACGTTTGGACCAGATGAGGAAGGCATTTTTGTGTCAAACACACTTCTCAAAACCACTTCAAAAATATGATGTCTACAAGGAAAATATAGAATATCTCTTTCTAATTTTTGTTGCAATAATGTGGCTGCCCCATTTATATAACCCATATTTGATGCTGTTGTATCACAACACAAAGCTATTACCTTTTCGTCCAAATTCCATTCACAAAGCACATCATAAACTGCTTCAGTCTGTTCTCTTCCAGTTGAATTGGGCAAAGCTGGTACTCCAAGTAGTTGTTCAATATCTCCACTAGTAACTAAGATAGCAAGTCTATCGATATTTCCCATTCCAGTGAGAGAAGGTAAAAGTTTTCCATCCCAATGGATGACTGGGGCCGGCAATTCAGAATTACCGAAGGCAGTTTTTAATATTTCAGCTCTTTCTTCGCGGATGCGTTGTCTAGAGCGCTGAAGTGTGGTTCTGCTGATGGATAAAGATGTGGTGTCACGTCCTAGTGCTTCTGCTACTGCCGTCAAAATATGGACTCCATACCTGTCGCTTATTTTGCAAGCATCAAATGCAGCGGCTATTTTTGGTGTGATGATGTTACATGTTCCATACAATCTCCTCTTTTTTTGCTATGACGGGCCAGGCTGGTCTTGTAACAACTCTTCTTGGGCTTCGATTATTTCATCTTCATTTTCGCTGGAGTCGGCTGAATTACTACTTGATGATGGACAGGTGACTGTTTCCTCTAATCTAGCTTTTTCTTGTTGACTTCGTTGCATTCGTTCGGATAATTTCTGTAATTTCTCCTCAGCTGATTTTTCTTGAGAAGCAAGTTGGTAATCAATACCATGCATAAATCCAGGACGTCCCTTTTTTCTTTGGTTAATTAAAAACTGCTTATCTTCATCTATTTTCATCAACTCCAATGCATTTGCATGAGAAATGTCAAAAAGATCGTCCAATTTTTCAACGAAATTTTTTTCTTTACTCCCGCACTGGCCCTTTTAGCCGATTTTTGTAAGTTCCTCCACTCTGCATAAAGTTTATCTAGTTGTTGAAATGAAAATCCTGACGTGTCGGAATGCGAGCTTTATCCCAAAAAACTGACACCTCTTTTATTGTTAATTTAGCACTTTCATGTACACTTAGCTTCACTTCACGAATGTTATAAAAGAGCACTTGTAATACTTGTCTATTAGACGGCAATTTATTGCCAATGATTTGTGACGAATAGTGTCCAACTAAGTAAATGAAAGGATCCTTTCGTAAGGATCTAACATCAGCCATCGTTAAATGTTTTTTCAAAAAGGAACGTATGCTAGAACTTATAATGTTACCACTGTAAAACACAATTGCAAACTGACATAAAAACCTACCGTAGGTGCATTATATTTCCAAACTTCCAAAACAAATAATTTCTAGGAAATAATTACACCAATAAAACATTATGAGAAAAGAGGTAGATATTTGTATTTTAAGTAAAATTTAAGTGTATTACCGTAATAAAATCTTATCTACAAATTTCTACCTGAATGCGGCACGGGTTACCGTTCACCGAATTATCTGAAACTTTGACATAAATTATTCCTAGTATAATAGTTTATTTTCGTGGGGTGAGACTTAAAAAATACGCAAAAAAAATTCACCCCCTATAGAGATGGGCCACCCTAGAGGTGTATATTTAGTACAATCAATTTATAGCCATTTTGATGGAAACTGAATGTACGAGTTACTTATACAACTGTAGATTTTTGCGCATATAATTTGCGAACTCCTAAAATAACCATTAATTTCCATATTTCCATAGTAAATTAATTTCAAATAATAGATGTTAAATACCAAAACTCCTATTTATATTCAGATTCAAGTTTATTGCATAACAAACGTAGAAATTACTTTATTAGTAGTGCATCTATTCATTTGCTGGCTTAGTTCAAACTTGCTATGTGACAAGTAAACAATGTATAACGTAATATAATTTACTTTAACATTTGCTTTTACCATATAAACATAATGTACAAATGAAATTCACTAATTTAATGTTACGTGCTCGCAATACGTAATGTAGATTTGTTTGGAAATGTGCAAGTTAGTATTATACTGTCCATTACTGAGTTTTGTTTCGAATAGCTTCAAGAAAGGCTCACAGCATTGCAGTAAATAAGGATTCCAGTTTTGTATTACCACCTAATAAAACCAAACTATTTGGGGACTACCGGGTGGCCACGAAAAAGTCGGTGAATAAATAAGGAATTCAATCATATCTTTAACCGACAAAGTGGATCGAAGTTTTTTTTACTATTTTACAATATTATAATTGCAATGTATAATGTACCAACTATATAACACCAGAATTCTTTGTTACCAAACATTTCCTATTTTATTCGATTTCATTCTCCTCGCCTACCAACTAATCATTGTTCTACCGTTGATTCTGATAACCTGGTAACCCAACAAAGATTTATAGTGAAGATTACTTCAATTTGGCCTATTATTAGACCAGAATATTTAGTTTATCAATTTAGTGATGGACAAATTTACCTCAAATTGTCCAGTTTATAAATATGCGAAAAGAAATTAAGGTAAATTCGAAGTCGACCATAGGCAAGAAAAGTTATTTTGCTTAAGAGGTAGAGGCAGTGAAATGTTACTTAGCCTTATTAGTAAGTTAATTTGTGGTAATTATAAGGTAAATGTTTGCTATTATTAACCTGAATAAAGACCTATTTATATCACAAGATAGAACCCAAGTCAGAATTACGTAATGTAGCCCTCGTTTTGGTCCCGTTTTCCCGTTTAACCTAACCTAATTGACTTAAAATTTACGTAAAATATAAGTAAATGGGGAATGAGACGACGTCATGAATACCTCTTAAATAAGGCTGCTCAGTTATAATGACCTATTGGTTATAGAACATATTTCCCTGAACAGGTAATTTAAACGTAGAAATTTTGTTTAATTGTGGTCGTTGATAGGTAATATTTACCAAACCAGTTATTTTCTTTCAACTGCAATCTTTCTTTCTCAGAAATAACTAATAAAATTTTATTTACAACAATAATGATTTACTTATAAGTCACGAGGCATAAGCAGCAAAGACATAACTAGAAACCATCAGACATCTCTATTATAACGGTGGAGTAGGAGTGCATCATATAATGTCATATGTAGTTGTGAAATGTGTCCACTTCCCCTTCGTGTGTGTTTTTTACTGCCAATCAATTTTCATTGTAAATATATCCATTCTACCTCGGAATATTAAAGGGGCGTCAAGTATTTTACGTTTTTAAAGAAAAAAATTTTTTTTAGCTTAAATGTATTTTAAAAATATTTGTAAAAGCCTATTCAATTGCCCGGCAGGACTTTCCTGGGGCTTAAAATATTATAATATTGTACTTTGTATCTGTTAAATAACCTTATATTAATGATTTTTTTTCAATTAAATACTCATCAAAATTTCATTGTAAAATGGTCTCTTACAGCTGGTTGAAAAATATGGCGAACATAGTGCCATGCGACTTCGAAGTATTCTCTCCCAATATTTTGGGCCTCATTGCCGTTTTTCCTTGAGACGAAGTGTTAAAACTTATATTATTTACTTTAAAGTTAAATGGGACCAATATAGTTTAAAATAATTTTGTAGTCTTCAAAATTGTAAAGTCTTTAAAGTTCATGTAGAACTAAATTGGTCATATTTCCCAAATTAGGTTAGAGAAGACGGTAAATTGAGTGACGTCACTTCTGTTTCTAACCTCAAACTTCTTTGGCTGCGATTGTTGTTTTGTGAGTTTGTGGTTTATTCGTTCAATTTTCTCTTGTATTTTGTCAATAAAAATGGATGTATTTTGTTTTGAATGTGAGAAAGTATTCTCCAGCCAGTCAGCGTTAAATCGGCATAACAGAATTGTGTATAAATAAACAAATCCGACATATTTATATCAAATCTACAGTGCCCAAAAGATACCTGTGCTTAGAGTGCAAATTGTGTTTTAACTTTAATAACGACTTACGTTTGCATTTGATAGAAAAACATGATCACATCACGGATTCGGTGAATTTGGAATTTAAAAATATTTCAGGTAAAATAATTAATCTTTTGTTGGTTAGTATTTATTTTTTATTTGAATAAATGTATTAACAGAAAACACATCATATGAAACTTGTTTTTTAATTCTTAATTACTACTTCCCCATCTATCAACTTAAATTTGTTCATAGGTATAGGTTTAAACCTTCTATAGGGCCATAAACCATTTTTACAACTTCTCTTCAGTGAGTACATTCAGGAACACTGAATACAATCCAAATAAAGTCACTCAGTTATACTACTAACACTACTGAACTTCACTAGCTTTTCATTCTGCAAACTAAGTACTGAAATGTAGAGAAAAAAAATAGTTATATTGTACTAAACTCTCTGAAAGATTAACAACTGTTTTACCTGATATAATGTAGTCATTACTTCGAATGCAAACAAGTCGGTAATAGAAAAGTTGAAATACAATTACAAGTATCTTTAAGTACACCGCATATTCGATTATGTCCTATTTGCTTATGCACTTTTCAGTTGTGCCGACTCAAAGTTGACTGGCTGTAGAATACTTTCTCGTATTTAAAACAAAACACTTCCAATTTTATTTTTAAAAACACGAAAACAGAAAACCCAAACAACAACAAAATAAATTGCTACAAATTGCTACAAATTAGGACATTATCCTCTAATAAAGTACAGTTGACTCTGGGAAGAGCATCAACATAAAACGATCATTATAGTCCTTTGAAGTAATTTAGACAATGAAAACGTAATTTTGCTTTCCAGGGAAGGGATCTAATTCTATTTGTTAAGTAAAAATAACTTTCAGGACATTTTATGAAGTAATATTTGCCTATAGGTTAAACACATATGCTAGGTTAGTGGAGAAGTAAAATTAGGGTAAATTTTACCTAAAATTGGAACTAGTTGTGACCATGAGGTTAAAGTTATAACCTAAATCTGACTACAAGGACAAGACAAAACTCAGGTTATACTTACATAAAAAATTGGTAAAATTTCCCTGTTTTTATTCAGACAGAAGACAGCGACTCCAAAGTTAATAATTTAGTCTAAAATTATATAATGTTTTCTTACACATAGACCTCAATATGCACTTTAAGTTTAGAGTTAAATTTTAAGGAACAGTAACGTAAATATTTCTTGTAAATTACATTAAAGTCAATGTGACTTTATCAGGCATTTCATAAGAAAATATTACCTAAATATTGCTTACTAAATTACTATTAAGTCCATATACCTTCAAAGTTGAAAGCAATGGTTGCAATTACGTTATATCAACTATCTTAGGTTAATGTGGCTTTAAACTGGTAATATAAACTAATTGTGCTGCTTGGAAAGAAGGGGCACTCAGAATTGTATATTGGCCATTGATTGAATAATTATTTGGATGAAACATATATTAGATGGCAACTTTGAACACATGATTCCTACGGCCATAGTTACTATATTATAAGTGACAAGGCTATCCAAATGATTTTGGTGTGCTATTGTCTCATCATGCAATGAAAGAGTTTACTTCCAAACAAAAATTTTTTGTAAATATAGCTTATTGTCTTCGCGAATAAATACAAATAAAGAAAAAACTGAAAAATGGTCATTATTTTTTCAAGAGCATTTAATAATCAAACAGCCTAATATGTCCATTTGGGTTCATAATAGTTATTTATGTACCAAGGCTTCTAAGTGTAGTTTACAGGTCGAGAACAGAATTTTCAAACCGAAGCCGCAGGGCTGAGGTTTTTTTGTTATCCTAAAGTTAAACGAATAGTTCCCAAAGTGAAGATGAAAATTCAAAATGCGCTTAATGTGGATAATAGTGATGTGATCGTTTCTAAACATAATAACGCGACGACAACTCCATTTGTTCAGTATGAGTTAGATTTCTTTTTCAGATGAAGCTAGTTGCAGCATATGTAAATACAAGAGCGTAAGTAGCATACCACATTCAAGAGCGCTCGAAAGCAAAGGGACATAAACAGTGCTAATGCTACCTCAAAAGATAAAAAGGTTATAAAGGGTGTACTTTACACATGAAAAAGGAAAAGATGATCTCTTCAAAATGGGCGTAACTAGAACACTCACTTTTAAGCATAAGCCTTTTACATATTTTGCTCGTCTAAAACTAATTATGAAATATTTTTGTTTCATGTTGATTCATATAGACTGTTAAAATACTAATAGTAATAGTAATATTTATTTACCCAGATACTCAGATATGTATGTTGAAAATAATATTTGTAAAATTACAAGCACTTTGTACGAAGGGCTATTTGAATATAAACCAAAAAGAAATAAGTAACAATTTCTTTTTCCTACAATGAAGTGATACTATAAAAACTAAAGTATTGTCTAATATCTTGGAAAATCATTATTTTATTAAATGCTAATTTATTAAATAAAAATTTAAAACTGTACATAATGATATTCGATGTGTGCATACAAATTTTGAAGTAAAATGCTATTTACATGAGTTCATATTTGACTTAGAATTAATTGTTTTAACTGATACACAGCAAATCCAAGACATGAATTTAGGTAGTTTAAAAAAATATAATTTAATTTAAATCTATGGAGAGTGTAATAAAGCTGATAAAAACCATGGAGTAATAATGGTTTATTTAAAGAAATTTTCTTTATTTACTTAAAACAATTGTCTCAATAAATAATTTCAATTTCACAAAAACAGTACTGAATTTTAAACACAAATAATATATCAAAGCGACAGTATACCTCGTCTTCCTCACGAATTCATTAGTGAATCAAAAACTTGTTTGGAGATGAACAGGAAAAAGGCCTACTATACCTCATTTCCGGAGATATATATAAATGAAACCTGTAACAATGATGAATAAATGATATATGAGGCTACACTATATTTTAATTTATTGCAGGAAATTGGTTTTGTGTCAGTTGTCAATGAATGTACTCGAATCATCGAATCGTCATAATAATCTATTGATCACATTTTAAAATTCAAGTAGCCGGATACATTTTACCACTATATATAATTAAGTCAAATGTTAATGGCGATATTACATGACAGTACCACAAAATAATCTACAAAAATAGAGCAGTAAATAATACACAAATTTACAACTCTCTTATAAAAAAATAAAAGAATGCTTTGGTACAGAAACATGGGAGGTACTTAGTTCTATTTAATGAAAGTCTCAAATATGCAATAGAGAACAAGTTAACTATTTGAAAAATAAAATGTATCAAAATAAACAGTGCAATAATCTATGAAAAACTATTAAAGTGAAAGACAAAAATGATATTAATTATTGTTTAATGTATTTCATCATGGACTAATTTTAAACAGCAAAAAACTAAAGGTTATTTATGCAATGGAATTCGATTTTCCAAGAAAAGTTGTTTTAACTGATACACCACAAATTCAAGATATGAATTTGTGTAGATTAAAAAAGCGAGTTTCCAATATCGCATTTATTTGTTGACCGTATTGACTGAAGAGAGAACAATGTAGAACGGTTGATCTTCTTATTCACAACGTCTTGCCAGACCAGATCCATAAATTATTCTAGTTCTAGCCCACACAGCACAGGATGGCCACGGGATATCCTAAAATGATCCCGTATATCCGATAAATGGATTGTTTATTTGGGGTGTCAAGTCCACTGGTTATCCTTTGGTCCTAATAATAGCCAAAATAGGGATATCCATTGGATAACCTACATCACTATCTATAGGAAGGCTATCCCTAGGGCCATCCATAGGTCAACTTGTTGGGCTAATGTAGGTCCCAAATTCATGATAATTGATAAATTCACCTAAAGGACAAATGAGAATTTTTTTATTTAGTTTTTATTTGCATTATATTTTCATTGTGACGAATGCATTTTATTGACGGAAGACATTACTTATAAAATATGGTCCTAATAACAGCCAGAATGGGGATATCCATTGGATAACCTATATGATAGCCTTTTTAGGGTTATTTAAAACCTATATAGGGATAACCAAAGGCTATCTCTAGGGTCATTCATAGGTCAACTTGTTGGGCTAATGTAGGTCCCAAATTCATGATAATTGATAAATTCATCTAAAGTACAAATGAGATTTTTTTTTTAGTTTATATTTGCATTATACTTTCATTGTGACGAATGAATTTTATTCACGGAAGACATTACTTATAAAATATGGCCCTAATAACAGCTAAAATGGGGATATTGGCTAGCTCGTTCTTAGCGCTAGTTTCAATAATTCATGTTAGATGGCTCTCCTTGCAAGGTGCAAATTACTTCTGTTGCGATACTCACCTAGTAAGCCTGACAAGTTGTGTAATCTATCCACTACACAGGAAATGCACATATATTGCAAATGGCTCTTTTACGAAAGTTAATTTTTTTGCAATAAGAGATTTATTTATTACGCAAAGAGGGTGAGTATGCCCCAAATTTTAAATTGTCTACAGTAATCACGATTTTACACAAGATCAACTTTGATCCTGTGTAAATACTATGGGTAACCAGATGTGGATGTCTGTGGATGTCCAGATTTTAACCTAAATTGGTCCCGTTTTCTCCCTATGGACGACCATGGGCTATCCCATTGAAGACATCCATGGGCAAACCCGATTTGCACCAAAACGATATCCACAGGAGGTCCGAAATCGGGATTAATCCAGTGTATGGCCAGTGGTTGTCCTAAGGCTATCGAATGCTGTCTGGGAGTTGACCTCCTTTTGTTATATAGCACGCCGAACGGCATCTCGCCATTTTTCGCGGTTGCTTCTTAGGCGCATAGTCTCTCCCAAGCTCTTCCACATCAGCTACTTGGTGACATCTGTTCAACATTTGGGGGGCGCTCTCTTCGCCTCTTGCCCATCTAGTTTTCCCTGAGCTCTTTCCACTGGCACAATACTGTCAACTACCTTGGCGTGATCATGGATAAAGGTCTAACATGGAGACAATACACAGAAGCCATCGTCAGGAAGGCCAGGAGGACGAGAGCTCTAATCTACCCGATGGTGGGCAGACAGATCAGACTCAACCTGAGGAATAAGCTCATGTTTATCAGGTCTCTCATCAGTCCCCAACTGACGTACGCCTCCGTAGCCTGAGGCTACCAAGCGAATACCTGCCTCCAGTAGATAAATGGGTGGAAAACGTCGCCCTCCGGACAGCGGTGTCCGCACCATGGTTCGTACTCAACGCAGACATCTTCAGGGACTTAGAGTGCACCCCAGTCACTGAAATCATCCGGGAGAGAGCCAAGAAGATATACACCCTTGCCGAGGAGCATGGGAACCCATTGATCAGGGAGGCCACTGACTAAGATCCAGCCGACGCTCCGACGCATAAGAGACCGAAGATGCAAATCATGGATAACAGATGAGTATGAGCACCATACCACCGCCGATGAAGACAATCCATAGAAGAGACATGACGATCAACCAAGCACCCACCCACTACCTTGCGAGTACCGGACAAAACACCGCCCAGTACCTGTAGTCACCTAGCTTCGTGCAGACCAAAAATGCTACCAAAGCAGTTAGGTCTGCACTTCCTCAAGCTACATAGCTCATCCTTACCTAACCGATGATCCGGATGGCAGGATGTCAATTGACACCCCCGAGGTAACAAGCTGGCGAAGAAAGAGCATCAATACAGAAGAGCTCCAGAAGACCAAAGCCTTAGCCAGTAAGGTCCAACAAGCTAGGACCCGGGGAGGTGGGCCGAAATCATCCACACCGCTCACAGTTGTGAGTGGAGTTGATGTAAAGTAGGCCGGTTCAGGTCTACAGCGATGTACTAGGGTAAAGGGTAATGGTCCTGCCCGACCCCAGACATCCGAGACCGTTGATTTATTAAAAGTTTAGGATAATGAAGGGAAATGTTTCAGATATATAGGACAGAAATTTCCGAACTTGTCATATGCAGAGCTGAAGGAAGGTAACTTTGATGGACCTCAAATACGTACCATATTTAGAGAGGAAAATGGATAGTACTGTAATAGTTTGAACTAGTTTTCAACAAGGTGCTAAAAATTTTCTCGGTAATAGAAAAAAGTGAAAATTACAAAGAAATTGTCGCTAAAATGGTTGAAAAATTTGAAAAGGTAAGATGTATCATGAACTCGAAGCTGCATTTCTTAGATTATCATATTGACGATTTCCCAGAAAATCTTGGAGATTATATTGAAGAGCAGGGTGAAAGATTCCATCAAGATATTATGGTAATGGAGCACCATTATCAAGGTAGATAGGATATGATAGCAGATTTTTGTTGGATGTTGAAACGAGAACACAAACAGAGAGAAATCAAGAGAAAGAAGACTCCAATTGTTGATTATGCATCAGGGACTGAAACCGAAATTAATTGCGAAATTAATTGCGGTTAATTTCGGTTAAATAACGTTATGGTTAAATAATAAATAAATAACGTATACCATTCTCAGTTTTCATAGCAGCGACAATTTGGTTTTCATTTACGGTTCCGGTTTTTAAGGCAGCGACAGTTCGGTTCTCAGTTATGGTTTCGGTTTACAGATCCGCGGCAATTCGTCTTCTGTTAGAAAAAATTAGTAATTACGGTGCGGTTTTCGGTTACGGTTTCGGTCTCTGGCTTTTCCCTTGCCTTTTACCTTATATAATCTTTATAATGGGCGAATTGATTTAGGTATGGTTTTCACCATAGAATTTGGTATTCTACATCATGGTTTAAAGATTTGAATCTTTGATTTCACCCATATTTCTTGAACTTTAAATTAGTAATTATGGTGCGGATTTTGGTTACGGTTTCGGTCCTTGTTTTGCATACCGTTGATTATGCTTGCTTTTATATTATATAATTTTATGTAGTACCTATTTATTAATGTATCACCTTCTCGAAACAAGTGTATTATTATATACTTATCAAGTAACTTTATTTATTTACTCTTATTTTTTTTTACTTTTTCCAGTGTAAGTACATTTGATACTTGTAATTGCAAATAAATAAATATTATTATTATTATTATGAATAGCAGTTGCCCAAATTCTTACTTCGCACAATTTGATACGTAGCATTGTCCTTTCGAAATTCTTGCTTTTTTGTTCTATCCAGTTTCCGTTATTAGATATTAAAGTCAGTTGATTAAAGTAGGGAATTGAAATTTCTGCACCCCAGGGTATCTAAAATATTCACAGGTTTTCACTTATATGCAGAATGTTTACATTAAAACATAAATGAAAAGTGAACTAAAACACACAACACAACTTTCCGATATTAACTGACTGATAACAAATGTATAACAATCAAACATTTTCATATTAAAAGTTAAAATGAATTTTATCGAAAAATATATAGGAGTCTTACCTTATTTCTTGTATGCAACTAGCTTAGTTACTTCTAATCTCACTTAAAAAATTATTAAAAAGATGGCATAAATGTGCAATAAAATCGTCAAGTATTTGTTGTTTTTTGTTATACACAGTTCGTCGTATACCTTAATTGTAGTTAAAAATTTGTGGTCACATAAAAATTAACTGTCACACAAAAATACTTCCACATCCAGATTTTCCATCCAAGTCTCTCACAGCGAAAAAATTTTGTATGTGGAAATAATTGTTTATGGAACTTTAATAATATAATATTTTAAATCGTCTACCCCAAAAGCCCATAAAACGATATGCCACATCGGTAGTGGGATGGGGTGGTGATAGGGGGTGGTAGTGGATGAAGTAAAAAAATATTTTAAGATTTCTGGTTCTTGTACACATACTAAATCACAATTCTTTGCACCCCCTTTAATAATGGCAAACAATTTTTTGAGACCTTATAACTTCTCTTGTATATACTAGATACCAATTTTATGGACCCTTATCTGATTGATTTATCTGTTTACCCTCATTTACCTCCCAACCCTTCAACGGAATAAGATGAAAATATAATCCAGCTCCAGATCACGTTAAAATACATACGTGTACCAAATTTCAAGTCAATACCTTAAACGGTTCCAGAGTAATCGTGCGCACAAAAAAATTACAGACAGACCGACAAACAGATTTTTTTTTCCTTCGAACTTAAAATCTCGAAGTTTCATGACATTCTAAGAATATTTGAACAATAAAAATTTTCAAATTTTTTTTTTCTTCAACTGGATGTAAGTAATAACGAGTATATAAAATAACATTAATACAAATAATAGACAAGAGCATATTAAAGTACTTCCAGCTTTTCAACATCTATTGCCAAAGAAATCAACTGAAATAAACACAAAACACGAATGTCTATTACCCTCTGTAATGGCCTCCACTCTTATAGTCAGTTAGCTTTCATTGGAACTTCCTACATTTTTGATATTTTGTAAATTTTGACATCCTGAGCAAAGCTTTCAAAAGACAAGACCTTCAAAAAAACCGCTGCTCAAGGAATCACTACTTCCACATCCGGATTTTCTATCCAAGTCTCTCACGACGAAAAAAAAATTGAATGTGGAAATAATTGTTTATGGCACTTTAATAACACAGGCCCACAAAAAAAAAAGATACTGACCATACCGCTCCCTCTGATCTTAGTTTTTCCCCAGCACGTCAGGTTTTTTTTTAACGCAAATAAATATATAAATATTACGATCCAACAGACTTTTTTGCATTTAAAAAAAAACCTGACGTGCTGGGAAAAAACTAAGGTCAGATTCGTGTTCAGCGGGTCAAAATACAAGGGATAGGTATGGTCAGCGCAGATCATTTTTTTTTGTGGGCCTGTGTAATATACTATTTGAAATCGTCTACCCCAAGAACCCATAAAACGATATGACACATCGGTGGTGGAGGTGAGGGTGGTCGAACGAGGTGGTAGTGGGGGTGGATAAAATAAAAAAAATGAGGTATTTGGTTCTTGTACATACACTAAATGACAATTTTATTTTTTCACCCGCTTTAATAATGGGGTGGGGGCTGGTAAGGTGGGTGGCTAATGCCAAAAAAAAAAAATTAAGACCTTAGGTTCTCTTATTTACTCGCTACATTTGCCTATTTACCCCCATTTACCCCCCATCCCTTCAAGGGAATAAGATCAAAATATAATCTGGTTCCCGATCTCGTTAAAATACATACATGTACCAAATTTCAAATTAATATCTTAAACGGTTCCAGAGTAATCATGCGCACAGAAATTTTGTTTGCTCAATCTTAAAATCTCGACGTTTCATGACATTCTAAGCTTATTTGAACAATACAAATTTTCAAAATTTTTTTTGTCGATACCATACTTCCACTGAATGTGGAAGTAATTGACAGTTTTTGAGATACAACTTCTCAAAATCTAGGCCAATTATATTTGATTTAATCAAATAGGTACATTATAACCGGACAAAATTTTTAATAATCATCGTAGGGAAAAAAATGGTAGAGAAATCAGTTTCATAACAAGCTGAACTCAAATATCGAATAAAAAATTTCCATTAGTCTGTATGTGTGTGTGTGGATCGTTTCCTGTAAACACCATATCTTCTTTTAGACTTGAAAATTTTGTTTCAAATTTGGCACGTATGTAAAATGGCATAGTGGAATACTTCATATTGAAATATTCGTCAGAGACCTATAAACTAACATGCTTTATCTAAACTGTATTATACTATAATTTTAGAGCAAAATGTTACAATAGTTTTTGACTAAACTCGTATGAATACGAAGATGTACAATTTATATCAAAACTGTCCACTATAAAGTGTGTCTCTCAGACTTGAAAGAATTTTAAGGGATATAACAATTCTACTTTAAAATATTAATGTGTTTTTAATAAGACTATTAGAAGGCGAATTGAAGTTGCAGTCGTTCGACTTTTTTTCAACTGAAATAAACTTTTATTGGCGTGAATTTCTTCCATTTTCGCCATAAATATATATCATATAAAATTTGTCTCCATTTGTAAATTGAACCATTGCACTCTGAAAAGAGAAATTATTATTTTATTTAATGACACTGACAGAAAGTTGAAAATTAAATAAGCAACACATATGGTTTTGACATATGCGGTTACTAGATTTATGTCTTTTATTGAATATCACAGATTGTTAATATGAAATAACTAGATTAATTTTACTAACAAGTGGGATTCGACTTTCAACTCAAGAAGTACGTATTAAATGAAAATGTGTTGTATACAAATTTTTAGAATAAAAAATTCCATATAACTCTCCGAGAATAATTTTAACTCTATCCCCGCGTCGCGACGCCAAAACTGCAACAACCGATGCCGTTATTTATGTTCTAAATAACAGGGCAGAAATAACGTACTACTGTATAACCTTTTTCCCAGATTTCAAATATTATCTTTGGTTTTGAAGTTATTGGTCTGTGGAATTTTAAATGAAACACCCTGTATATAAGGAGGTTTAAAATATCTGATTATCCTCAACAATGGGTAAAATAACACTAGATGAAACAATGAATTTAGAACCGTTTCAACCTGATATTAATGTGAAGAAAACTGGAATATTAACGTGCTTCATTATTACAATACCACCTACTTCATTACTGGCAAAAAATATACTCCAAACTTTACACTAATTTGAAAGAAAAACAAGATAAAGCTTTTATTAGACATAAGGTACAGGCATTCTTGGGTAGGCATGTCTGTCAGCTTGGCAACGAACAATCCAGGTATGAAAGACGATCTTCAACCAGCTTATTAGATATTTAAAATTATGTTCAATAGCAGCGTAGGCAATAGACTGCATGCTGCATGAACGTCAGTAAATTATCCAGTCGTGAGCTTTTATTGCTCTGGAGGGACCTGAACTTGTCGAATGCCTAATAAGCGCCAAAATTTAGTGTACCTACCTAGATCACAGATTACATACTCTGCGCCTAGATCGATATAGCCATTTTCGTGATTTTAATTACTGTGAAATTAAATATTTTTATATTTATGTGTCAGAATATACAATATATACAAGGTGTTTCATAATTGAATGCTGATCCTAAAGGGCGATAATCCTTGGATGATTTTAAGAAAAATTCTTTATATGAACATAGGTCTGCAACCGCTTTATTTCTGAGATACAGGGTATTTTTTGTTCAAAATAGTTATAATTTTTTGAAATTAAAAAAATTTCTTTTTATGCGTAATTATTACTAAAATTAAATAATAGTTACTAATAAAATTATAAAAATCTTTCCTAGATGCTTTGGTTAGCACAAATTATGTAATTGAGACTAAGAGAAAAAATCGCATAGGGACAAGCAAATGAATGCATTTTATTTTTTAAATCGAAAAGCCTCCGCCGGACGAAAAAAAGTCAAGGGATCATTTTTATGACAAGATAAACCGCAAATATGAAAATAATATTTATTAAAAAGTGGCGTATCATTTTTTTATTAAAAATATTGTAGGGCATGAGACGCCACTGATGAAAATCTAAAAAACATTTATCCTGAAAAAATGTATTTTTATGCGTACTTTGCATGTATCAAAATTGAAAAAAAAATAAATAAAACCGTTTTAGAGATATTGGGGAAAAACTGATTTTTTGTTAAATTTCAACACCCTGTATCTCGGGAATAAAGCGGTTGCGGACCTACGTTCATATAAAGAATTTTTCTTAAAATTATCCAAGGATTATCGCTCTTTAAGATCAGCGTTCAATTATGAAACACCCTGTATATTAGACTATACACTATACAGGATGCTGTTTATTCAGCCGAATTTCGAGAATATACAAGTGAGGACATATATATGAATATTGCTTTTTTATAAGAATACATTTAAGTAACAAGCAAGGTGTTTTTAACTATCGAGACATCTCAGAATTACTCTTCACATCAAGATGATCCAGATCTAGATTTTTCTAACCGTACGTGAGATAATGCGGGTATGCAAACAAAAGTATAATAAGTCGATTAAAAATAATAAAATCGTATATTAAAACATCTCCATATGAAAATAACACACACCTACAAATTTTAACTTTTATTTTGTATCTTTAACCAAAACCACTTATTTGCATTGTTTTGGTCTCAGCTACGTCTAACATAGTCATAAAAAAAATTTGTTGGCTCTAAAAATTGTAATAACTGACGTCACTCACATATTATGGTATAATTTTAATAAAAAAAGCAATTAATTACATCATGCAAAAAAATATTTGCCATTTTGATATATATTTCAAATACATGTTATATACTATATATTTAATTAGAATATAAGCCCATTAATCAGAAAATTAATTATTCTTCTTGCGCTTCTTAGCCCGTCTCTTATAAGTTACTTCTGGAGCATCTCTTATACATGTCCAACAGTAGTCTGCCAACATCGCAGAAGTCCATTTGCCCTGATATCTTTTCTCCATATTTTGAATATCCTGGTGGAATCCCTCTCCATGCTCATCACTTACTGCACCACAGTTTTCTGGGAGGTAATCTAGGTGTGAATGTAGAAAGTGGACGTTTAATGACATATTGCATCCTAATTTCTGGTAGCAAGAAAGAAGATTCCCAACAAGGTCTCTATAGTTTTCTGCTCTTTTGTTACCGAGAAAGTGTGTTGCTACCATTTTAAAGGAATTCCAAACAGCTTTTTCATTACCTTCTAGAATGTTGTCAAATTCAGCATCTTTGAAAGGGTCTTGATTTGAGGACCCACAAAAATTCCCTCTTTAATTTTCGCATTACTAGGTCTGGGAAATTTTTGTTTTAACTGAAAGATCGTCCTTCTTTGTCCATAGCTTTTACCAAGTTTTTCATAAGCCCCAGTTTTATGTGGAGTGATGGCAGTATTACCTTTTGTGAATCAACTAATGGAATGTTAGCAACATTTTTTTCTCCTGGCGGCCAAATTTTTCTTTTGTAAAGTTCTAATCGCGCTCGACTCTCCCACTCACAAAGAAAACAGCAATATTTGGTATACCCTTGCTGCATACCAAGTAAGATAGTTATCACTTTTAAGTCTGCACAAATCTGCCACTTACACTTGTTATATTCTATAGTTTGTAGCAATACATTCATGTTACTGTAATTTTCCTTCATGTGGGCAACATGGGCGATTGGAATTGATGGCAATTTATTTCCATTGTGGAGTAACACAGCTTTTAGACTAAGTTTCGAGACGTCAATAAAAAGTCTCCAGTCACTAGGATCATGGGGAATGTGAAAGCACTCATTGAACCGTCAATGTACTTGCAAGCAACCAAGTCATTTTCCCTTTTGAAAAAAAAGGTATAAGATCTTTTTGACGACTTCTATACATGGAAACTTTAACATTTTCTTGAAGTAAATTCCATTTTTGTAATCGAGATGCCAAAAGCTCCGCTTTTGCCTTGGACAGATCAAGGTCTCTTATAAGATCACTTAATTCGCGTTGATTAATTTTGTGTGGTTCACCACCAGACACTTCGGCAGAGAAATCGGGATCTTGTGATGTTGATGGCTGGACTAAGTCGTCATCTACATTATCATCCGATTCTTCGTCAGAATCAAGGCTGTATTCTTGAGGTGGATTAGGAATAGGTAGTATGGAGAACCGGGCGAATGGCAGATGGTAAATTGGGGTATTGTATTGCCATCCTTTTTTTTTTTTTGTTAACATGATCTGTAGGTTCTCGCCAGATCATGGGCACAGCAAAAACTATTGAACGTCCTCTTCCACTTAGCCAACTGCAACATATATGAGGTGCCCATTTTTTGTCTTCATCTCCAATTGTACATCCAAAATATAACTGGTACGCCTTCTTAATTTTGGGAATAAAATTGCGTTTTTGATGCGCAAAAGTCACTTCACCACAAATATAACAAAAGTTGTTAGGTGTATTTATACAATCTCGTGGCGTATTTTCAAAATAGCACTATTTACTTTCCAAAATGAACGCTTATCATGCACAAGGTACAAATACGACTACCTAAGAATGAATATTAGTTTTAGTGACAAATGAAGAGATAGGTAGTTTCGTAGAATTCTAATTCTACCTGCTATTTGTGATATGACCGCCCATAAACTAGGTTTATAAAGGGTCTACACACGATCCAGCGGCAGGGAACCAGCCTTGTCGGCATGCTTTGAACTCATTCGTAAAAGTGAACTGATTCTCTGGAATTCCAATTATCTTCAAAGCGTACCGACAATGTTGGGTCCCAGCAGCTGGATCGTCTGTAGACCCCTATACCTGCTTTACACTTTATTACCTGTATTGGGAGCCAACTTGAACTTTTGCTTTTTATATTGTTGTTTAGCATGACGAAGTTACTAAGAATTTGCTATTCTTACTTCCAATACATGTAGGCTGTAGAATAGTGAATTACATAATTACTTAAAATTAACTTGTGACGCCGCTTTTGACTGTCGTCCCAATGTAACTGAAGGTTACGGACTCGGGCGCCAGTTTCAGTATTAGAAGCGCTGAAACACACTACCAGGGTAGTTATCAGTGAAGAAGATTTTGACCAGGCGATCAGTGCAAAAATGAAACAACCAGTTTCGAAAACAATAGTAAATAAAATTTATTTAGCAAAACAACAAGACAACTATGTAAAAAACGAGCAAACATCAATTAAGCAAAAGGCAATAGGCAAGCGCAAGCAGTGTGACTGAGATAAGACGTGCAAGTAAAAATTTATAGCAATACTACCAAAAAGCTGAGAAAAATGTTAAAAGTCGCGTCAAAACTAAACAAAGCAGAAGAAAGAAATTAAGACTATAGTGGGAATATCTTCGTCTGATAACGGTATTATAAAATGAAATTTTCCCTGTTGGGGCGAAAACGCGGCAGAAGGAAAATATTCCGGGAAGTGGATAGGAGTGTGGCGAAAACTAAGAAACGTATTATTTACTTCTGGGTTTCCCTCTTGCAGTAAATAGATACTCGCGGTAAACCAAATCTTACTCTTGCAGATTATTTATTACTGGGTTTCCCACTTGCACTAAACGATCTGCCTAGTAAAGCCTATACGCTCGAACTATAGTCGAGATTATAACTTACTCCTTCTTGGTCCAGGATGCTAAAAGGGATTGATTTAAAATTTAGAGCTGTTGGTACTTAAACCAACGGGAGAAGAATTAGATTCTGCTCGATTAAACACTTGTTAATTTTTCATACACGATACTGCCTACGCAAATATAATCGGTGAGGTATAAGTAGCGCACCCGGTATGTTTAATGCTAAAGCCGCGTGCCTTTACCGTTGTGTGGGTAGATTTTATATGTTAAAGCGGGCAAGTAACGAAGCCGGTCTGTAACTGAGCACCTTAAACAGATTTGGCGAAAATAGCTTCGTTACAAACTACCTACATAACACTTCTTATACAAGATCAATTAACATGCTTTAACTACTTAAATTCTAAACCTTACTTGAAAAAATCTATTTTTATTTATTATCACGTTTTAATTTTAGGAGATTAGTCTCTAGTTCACAGATTAATAGTGTTGCAAAGAAAGCTTTTGCTGTACATCCTTTATCTTAGAAAGTTCAAAGAGGATGTTATATTTCACCACAGCTTAGATTTGCAGACCCTATCTACTTATTTTGGTTTAAATGCCCATTTCTTTTTTGTATTGTCATAATTACACAGTTCTACAAAAAAAAATGTTCTGCTCCAAGGACTAAACCTCGCACTAAACCTATCATGCCTTAAGTATTTTTGTATGCTGAATTTAAAAAACTTTCTACCCTGTATATTTCGAGTAAATCCTAGTTTTTATTGTCAAGATACGGTTTTCTGCCAAATTCCGACGTAAAATGTATTTTTATCTATTTACATCCCCCAAAACATAATAAAAAGTACTATTTCCTGTGTATTTTTGGGTGATGATTACGAATCCGTCCTCAAAAATGGACAATCTGCCCTCTAAAGGGCAATAAAGGTCAAAAAGGGCAAAAGGGCAAAAATTTTACTGAAAAAAGAAGTGCGAGGTATGTTTTCCTATGTATTTTTTAATGTTGAACACGAATCCGTTGTTAAAAAAGGGCACTCTGTCCTCCAAAGGACAATAAAGAGCAACAGAGGCCAAAAAATCAATTTTATTGAAAAAAGAAGTGCGAGAGGTGTGTTTTCCTATGTATTTTTTAATGTTGAACACGAATCTGATGTTAAAAAATGGCATTCCGCTCTTCAAAGGGCAATAAAGGGCTAAAAGGATAAAATATTAATCGTATATTGCCCGAAGATTAGGCTAGCCTAACCTGACTTGATGTCAACGAAGGTTTGTGGCTGACAACAGAAGGGGTAAAAACTTGATAGGACCTTTACGAACGGGGAAAACCCCAAAGGTTTGTTGCATGCTTGGGTTTACACTAGTTAGGTCAGGTTAGGCTAGTCTTAAAAAACACTACACCTTCGAGCAATAAACGATTACTACTAGCGCTACTTTTGGCGCTTTATTGCCCTTTGGAGAGCGAAGTGCCCTTCATTAACATCGGATTCGTGTTTAACATTAAAATGTACATAGGAAAACACACCTCGCATTTCTTTTTTCAATAAAATTGAGTGTTTGCCCTTTATTGCTCTTTGGAGGGCAGTGTGCCCTTTTCTTTAACATCGGATTCGCGTTCAACATTAAAAAATACATAGAAAAACACATCTCGCACTTCTTTTTCCAATAAAATTGAGTTTTTGCTCTATTTGTTCTTTATTGCATTTAGAGGGCAAAGCCCCCTTTTTTGAGGACGCACTCGTAATCGTCGCCCAAAAGTACATAGGAAATAGTAATTTTTATTATGTTTTGGGGGATGTAAATATTTATAGACATTTTACGCCGAAATTTGGCAAAAAAAACGTATTTTGACAATAAAAACCGGGAAATAGTAATTTTTATTATGTTTTGGGGGATGTAAATATTTATAGACATTTTACGCCGAAATTTGGCAAAAAAAACGTATTTTGACAATAAAAACCGGGAATTACTCGAAATCTACGAGGTAGAAAGTTTTTTAAACTGAAAATTCGGTTTCAGCACACAAAAATACTTAAGGCATGATAGGTTTAGTCCTTGGAGCAGAACATTTTTTTTTTGTAGACCTGTGTTTTTGATTGAAAGCTAATGACAAAAATTTTTTTGAAACCTTAGCTTTTCTTGTATACATTAAACACCAATTTTATGAACTCTTACCTGCTTGATTTACCTATTTACCCCCTTTACCCCATTTTACCCCCACTGGATATGGAAGTAAAAGAGATAGTGAACTCTCAAGAAATATATGTTATAACAAACAGTGAACCAGTAGGAAAATTATTAGTAAAAACATTATTGTAATGACAAAATAAATAAATACATTATACAGTACGTTATATAGTTCGTGTAATTGCGGTAGACATGTACATTCACGTAGCGCGAGAGATATGACAACCCAGCAACAGTAAAACCCGCCTGTCGGTACTCGACTACTGAAGTATCCCAGCTCTGTTATTTCATTTTAGTCCACTGGCACACGCGATGTTGCAATTCTTACTTCCTATGCTATTACACGTACGGTATAATAACGTCTGTTAAGAATTCCTCAATTGTGTAGTATCTTTTGTGTACCAGAATTTTTTTAATAGTAATTTTGAATTTACCTACTCTCGTATTTTAAATAGTATTTGACAATCGCTTATACAACACGATATAGTTATATTGAGGTGACTCTTTGAAAGTTGAGTCTTGTGAGGGAATTATTAAAATATTTTTGTTTCGTGTATTATAGAAATGATGCTCCGACAGACTAAAAAGTGTCCATAATATTTTTTGCGTTAATTAAACATTTATGTCTCTTTATCAAAGTAGTTTTGCAGCTTTTTCTGTAGTCTAAGTTAAATAGAAACCTCAATATTCTTCCTTGTAGAATAAACACTCTCCTGGCATAGGATGATCGATCCTAGATGCAAATATTTAGTGACATGTGTGAATACGCTAAAGCATAGTAAACACTAATGAGTCCTACTTCGTTTAACACATCCTTAAGTTGCAATAATGCATAGTAGGCTTGATTTAACTTTTTGCATACATAATGAATATACTGTTGCCTTGACAAGTCGCTATTTACCAAAACGCCAAGAAATTTCGAGCAGTCACTTAAAATTATTCCAGGTAAAGTAATCATATGTATCAAGTTAAAATTTAGAAATATGGTATTATTCTTGTTTAACATTAGTCTGTTTCGATCGCACCAATACAATATGAACTTTGTTGAATATTCTTCAGGGCTTGTAACAGTTACCGTTATGGTGGTGTCATCCTCATACATAACGGTGAAACCATTTTTGGAAGATATAAACTAAAAATAATAACGGGCCTAATGTAGATCTCTGAGGAACTCTCAAGACAATCAAAGATGTCCGACTGCATTTTAGACGCAGAGTTCTATTTTGCATGAGTGAAATTAAGTAATTATCGACTACATGGAATTACTCTTGCCCTAACGGTTGGTGCCCTTGATGAGGTTGTTTGCTATTTGGGTAGGGATTCATTCCTGCCATCATCTAATGACGTGATTGCATTTAGATAATGACTGGGCACAAAGTGGTCTATGAGTGTTGAGAGTGTATTTTTTACGACTTGACCACCTGCATTGATATTATGCGTACCTTGCAGCTTCATAAAAAGTATATCTATCTAACCATCGTTACAGACTGCAAAATTAGGCTAATATATGTAAAGAAAGCTTACCAGATTTGTAGTCCCATCAAGTTCTCTAATTTGGAATGTTTGTATACACTGTAATAAAAAATATTATTTTGATTATTCAGCAGATAACTTTCAAAGAAATCATTCGGTTCTTTCATATGCCATTGATCTGAATTTGACCATGCTAGCATATCATAACTTATACACTTCTTTATTTATTATGAAATTACCCACTTTCTGTATATTGTTGCCTTGATATATTTGAAAGTTATCTGTTGAATACCCAAAATAATATTTTTTAACAATAATGTAAGCAGAAATACAAGATATTTATTTTTAAATACATTGTAATGTATGAGAAAAACAGGTAATGTCAATTAATTCCAGAACTTATATCAACTTTAAACAACTAATTTCACAAATATCCATATATTCTCTTTTCAGCAAATTAAACCATGTATATATCCACAGTCGTTCAGAAATTCATTAATCAGACTTTCCTGTTCTGAATGTAAAAATAATATAAATATTATTTTTACATTCTGAATTTGCGACACTGTGCTTTAAATGTATTGTTACTGGCATGGATGTAAATGTAAGAAAAACACAACCCGGGAAAAATAACATCGCCAACGGTTGACCGAAATAATTAAATTTTTTCAGTTCTCCTCCGATCGATTAAATCACGTTGTAGATGATTCTCTGTGGTTGGAAGTTTCAGCATGATTACGAAGTAAACGTCCATTTTCTTTGCTACGTTCGTATCCTAAAAAAATATCCCTTACCGTATATGAAGAACTTTTAAAATTACGATGGGAGTTTCGTATGCTGAATTGGGTGAGAGGAAAAAAAGTAGTCTTTTTCCGATAACAACATATCAAGGTTCATATCTATAATTAAATTCATTTGTTTATTCCTATGTTAAATGGCAATAAGTATTATTGACATAGCGATATTAATAATAATAATAATAATAATAAACTTTATTTCCATAGACTTAACAAGCATCGGAATATAGTCAATATGTTTAAAATGCACATATATCAATGTAAATACAATAAACACAAATATATATAAATCAATTACAAAAATTACGTAAAAAACAAACAATGTAGAATACAAAACATAAGGTATTAAAGTGTAAACTTTCCAAACAGGGAAAAGAAAATTAGAATAAAAAATATTTTTCTTTCAATCAACAAGATCAGTGCTTAAGTACTCATCAACTGAATAAAACGAATATTTGAGTAACAGTGATTTTACTTCTCTTTTGAAAAGTTGAATAACATTTATTTTTTTAATGTGGATGGGTAATTTGTTGAATAATTTGATAGACATTAATTTAGGACCTTTTGCAACGATGGATAAGGTGTGAGCTGGTATGTTCAAATTATAATTATGTCGTAGATTATGATTAGTGTCATTTCTGCTATTGAAATGATTAAAATTTTCTTTTATATGGGTTACACAGCTTAATATATATAAAGATGGAGCGGTTAAAATTCCTAATTCTCTGAATAGGAGCCTGCACGAGTGACGAGGAGGTTTGAAGGACATTGTACGTACAATTTTTTTTTGAAGCGTAAACGCTTCGTGAAATCGAGAACAATTGCCCCAGCAGATGATACAATAATTTAAATAAGACTGGACTTGAGCAAAATAGTACATTTTTAAAATATGTACGTTAACAAAAGAGCGCAGTTGCCAAATGACGAAGCAGTGCGTAGATAACTTATTATTCACAAAGTCTACGTGAGTTCCCCAATTTAAAAGAGAATCCATATAAACTCCAAGGAATTTAACACTATTATTTTGTTCCACTGTGGGGTTATCAGTTTTAACTAGTAGGCTGTAATCCTGTTTCTTGCTAGTAAAAAGTAATAAATCTGTTTTTATATTATTAAGTGCGAGACCTGTACTTTCACAGAAAGTTTGCATTGATGTAATGGCGTTACTGGCTTTAAAACTGAGATCATTTATGTCGTTCGAATTCATCGCAATGGTGGAATCATCGGCAAAAAGCGATATAAAGACATCTTCTACGTGAAGCGCGATATTGTCAATAAATAGAATAAATAGTAAGGGCCCCAGAATACTCCCTTGCGGAACACCTGTGGAAACCGTAAGGGAGTCAGACGTAGCGGTTTTTCCGGCATCTCTTAAAACGACGGATTGTGTTCTTTCCCTTAAATATGATTCTATCCAAGTTAGAGCTGGACCACGAATTCCATAATTTCCAAGTTTATCTAGTAGCAACTTGTGGTCAACCGTGTCAAACGCACGTGTTAAGTCAAAAAATAAACAAGCAGTTTTTGTTTTGTTTTCAAAATTGTATAGAATATAACTATAGAGTGATAATACAGCATCTTTTGTTGACAAGCCTTTCCGGAAACCAAACTGATATTTTGATAATAAGTTTTGTTTAATGATAAAGTCATTTAATCTAACGTAGTAGGATTTTTCAAAACTTTTGGAAAAAGCGGACAGAAGAGCAATACCTCTGTAATTTGAGATCATAGATTTATCGTTTTTCTTGTGTATTGGTATGATTAAAGATTTTTTTAAAATATCAGGAAAAACCCCTTCTATAAAAGACAGGTTTACAAGATATGTTAACGGTTCAACAATGAATTCCGCTACTTTATTTAGGAGTGAACACGGTATGTCATCATAACCAGATGAATTTTTTGAAGAAACAGATTCTATAATATTAAGCATTTCATTTGAGTTAAATGGGAACAAAAAAATGGCATTGTGATTAAAAACTTGTTTATTATCATTAAAAATAGAAGGCATATTTTCAGTTAGTGTTTTTATGGAGTTGATAAAAAAGTTATTAAACGCGTCAACTGCATTTTGCATGTTGCTAATATCATGACCGTCAGAGTCTATAAAGTTTTTAGGATATTCTTTTTTGTCATTACTATTTTTGATAATTTGCCATGCTGTTTTTGATTTATTATTCGAGTTAAAAAATTTAATCTCGTAGTAATTTTTTTTAGCCTGTTCAATTTTAACACGATGATTTTTTTTAATATCTTATATCTTGAATAAACTTCGTGGTCTCCTGATAATTTATAGGTTTTATGTAAGTCTCTTAGAAATACTCCTTCATTTATTATATCGGTGGTAATCCACGGTTTATTGTTTTTATTACTTTTTTTAATTTTGCATAGCTCTAACGGAAAAGCCTTATCCATCAGCTCCAAAAAGGTATTATAAAAGTTAATAAAACTAGTCTCACAGCTCAGATTTTTAGCCATAAAACTCCACTCTTCTTGCGATAGCAAATATTTGAAGTAATTTAAATTATCTACGTTATTAAAAAATCGTTTCAGTTGATAAGCCCTTTTTTCTTCATAGTGATCGAAGTTGCAACAGAAAGTAATTAATTGCATAAAATGATCAGATATATCCGAATATATGATTAATGGACTCAATAAATTTGTATCGATATTAGAAAAAATGTTGTCAATGATCGTTTTCGAGTCCCCTTGTACACGTGTAAAATCAGTAGTGCATTTATACAAACCAAAACAGCCAAGAATGTTACATAAATTTTTAGCGTTAGTATCTTCAACACAATCGTCAAAGTTGAAATTAAAGTCACCACAAAAAAAAGTCGGATAATTATTATTGTAAACAGAGTTTAACAACGCATCCATGTTAGAGATAAAATATTCAGAATCTACAGTTCTATTAGGGGGCGATCTGTAGAAACAACCTACTGTAATACAACTATCCTCCAAGAATATTGCAATTAAAGCATATTCAAATAACATTTCAATTTCTCTCACACTACATGTTTTTATTTTAAAGTTAAGCGATTTTTTTATAATTATTGCAACACCTCCTAATCTATGATTTATTCTGCAGAAAAAATCAGTTAATTTATACATTTCTAAATTTATGGTAACAATTTCCCTTTCATTATAATTTATTTCAGTTATACAGACAATCTCTGGAAAATCTAAACTTTTTAGTAGCAGTTCAAACTCCTCTAATATATTCAGTAGGCTTCTGACATTTAAATGACAAATTCTTAGATTATTGATAGTTTTAGTAGGTGTAACTGGAGAAGTAAGAATATTGTTAATATTATTTGTTATGGATTTATTGTTTCTAAGGCTGGTGCTGGGAAATTTCGTTCCTTAGGGAAGGTGAAACGATTTACGACGGCTCCTTCAGGCCAAATTTCGAGATCATAAACATCCTTGACATGAATAATTGGGAATGATACCATATATGAAAAAGTGTATTCATTTTTGTGTAGTTCCTTGAACTCAAAATTAATATGACGTGCAGTTTCATGAAGGCATTCCTTTAAATTTTCCGAAGTGGTGCAAGGGTTCAACCTATAAACATGTAGGTACCCCAGTTTAGGTACTGTACTAACTTTCGTAGCATTTTTATTAGTCCCAATAACAGGCTTTCTACGATTTGTGTGAGGCTTATTCGAGTTTAGGTGTGAACTGTTTTTAATCTCTGTTGGTCGACTAAGTATAGCAGAGTTCTTTTTGCTTAACGGTTTATCTATAGGTGTTTTTGAAAGGTTACTTAGTACCTTATCGGCGTAGGAAACTGCTGCTGTACTAGAGCATGGTTTTTGTAGTTGAGTTGGACTAATTAGGTTTACACCAATAGATGTCTCATTCATTTGATCACTAGTCTTGTTTGGAATGGAACTAACAGGTGGAGTTAAATTCAGGTGTTTATTGTTATCTGTTTTTAGGAAATTTATTAAATCATCTTGACTGACTAACCTTTTCTCGAGATGATTAATTGTCTGATAAAGCAATTTATTTTCTCTGTCCCAAAACTGGCACTGGAATTGATTTTTGACACACTCGATTTTCGAACACTGCTCCTGAATACGTGTATCACTATTTATCAACAAGTTTTTGTTATCATTAACGGCAACAGAGTTGGAAATATAATTTTCGAAGAAATCACTAATCACAGAGTTACTGTTTAAATTATCAGGTACTTTTTTTAACACTAGGATGTTTATTATATCTCTTTTAGTTAATTTATTGAGCTCGTTTATAACAGCTTCTTCACTCGTCGCCATACTTGACAATATTCACCTAATAAAAGCGCTCTCACTTATAACCGTTTCTCTCAAATACCTAAGCCTGGCTAATAGAATTTTGTATGAAAATTCCTTTTAGGGCCTACATAAAAAATTGGATGAGGGGTATTGTTAAAGTCGACATACAAGACGTAAAAAATGAGTTAAAAGTTTTCGAGTGTATCTTTTGAATCAGCAGAGCCTCGAAATTTGAAACGAAAGTTTCTTTCAACATTTAGGTAGAAATGCCCGACTACAACTTTCATTTGTTTTGTAATAGTTTTGTTAATAACACCTTAACAACATTTTACATCTTACTTAACCAGCAGGGAACTATAGCTGTAGCAATAGACAATAAATCTATTAAGCCCACATTTGCACCACTATATCAAGGGTCCATTTTGAATATACGTCACAGACATGAATGGTGAAATTCAATATTCTAGTGTAATGCAGTATGCAGATGATGCTCAGTTAACTTTAGATGTTTGCCCAAGTAGTAAAGTAGTTGCACAAGAGAATATTTCGACAGATTTACAAAATAGTCAAAAATTTTCCTTGGGTCATAATTTAAAAATGAATGCATCTAAATCTGTAATATTGAAAACAGACCTGAAATATTCCAGGGATGAACTGTCTGATTTTATTTTTAAGATTGGTAATAATGAGATACCTAAATTAAGTGTCACAAAAAATCTAGGTGTGGTCACTGGTCATGGATGATGCGCTTAATTTTCAATCGCATATTTCCAATAAAGTAAGGTTGGCATTTAGTCGCTTGAAAGGTTTGTATTCATATAAAACTTGCATGTCACCTACTGCCAAATCGCTTATGCAACAGTCTTGTACTCTCAATCTTTGATTATAATGATATAGTATATAATAACTATTAGTGCCGCTACATGTCGTCTGATACAAACAGTTCAAAATGCTTGCAAGCGCTTTGCGTACAATACTACCTTTAGAAATCACATTACTCCTTACTTAACTCAAAATTCTATCCTAAATGAGAAAAATAGACATCACACATGTACGGACTCATTTATAAAGTGATGACTACTGGTGAGCCCCGCTACCTACGAAACAAGTCCTTAGTCCATAATCATGATCAAAATACAAAGCATATGTTATCTGCAAAAACATTTAACTGCATAATAAAAAGTATGCTGCTTGCCGATCAAGATGTTGCCACTTATAATCAACGGTACCCTTCCCTGTATACACCATTTTAGTAACAATATTTCTTTCTCAAATTGTTCTGATTGATCTCCCTCCTCCACACCAGTGGCATCACATCGTAGCACACTTTTACTGTACTTAGTTTAAGTTGAAGATTAACTTCCTTTTTGTTACTGTCATTGGAAGAGCACCATCTAGGTGAAATGGTACCTATTTACCATGTATATGGTGAATAAAATTATTATCATTATTATTATTTTAAAGTAACACTGACATTGCAGATCAACCTTATAAAACTCGTCTGAAGGACCTACTAAATTTAGTTTACTTTACGTGTACCTAGTGGCTCCTTCTCTATAAAAGATGGTTCGTCCACTCTCAAAGGGTTTCTTTTCAACTTATGTGTTTAATTATTATTATTATTATTATACCAAAGATAAAAGACGAGAAAGAAAAAGTTGTTATACCTACCGATAGATTGCTTACTGCTTCTCTCCAACTGTCTTCCGATGATTCTCCTTTATTGATGTAAAACACTACTTAAACTGTAACACTTCTTAATTTTTAATCACTTTTATAGGACATCTCTCACCAATCTTCACGATTCGATCGATGTTCTGGATAACAATTTTTGAGTCTTGTGATAATTCTCTTATTACCAGTGATCGTTCCAACACACGAAGACGTCTGAGAGATTATACTTAAAGTAAATCATTCAATCCAGAAAAAAACCCAAGGGTTCAATAATGCCATTTATTGTAATAAAAGTATAACAATATTTGTGTGTACAATAGCAGAATGGGGGAAAATAGCCTGTCTAGCTAATAAATTTAATACATCGGAATTCGCCTTCCAAACCAGGCAAGGAGAGGACGCCACCCTCAAAAGGCGCTATCGCAAATACATGCAATGGAGAAAGTACAGTTACAATCGACTGGCAGAAAGATTCGCAATTCTATTAAAGTTTTATGTTTGGTTACTGGACTCTTTTTCTTCTTCTTCTTCTAAGCCTGTCAAGCTAATAAATTTAATACATCGGAATTCGTCTTCGAAACCGGGCAAGGACAGGACGCCACCCTCAAAAGGCGCTATCGCAACTACATGCAATTTAGAAATACAGTTACAATCGACTGGCAGAAAAGGATTAGCAATTTCTTTAAAGATTTATATTTGGCTACTGGACTCTTCTTCTTCTTCTTTTAGGGGGTCGACGAAAGGTGGCCGCACTCTGGCCTTGTGGCCCATTGTACTACCGGTACTAGATCAGTCTATTAATATAAATATTTTTCTAAATAATTTTTTCTAAAATTTTGGGGCACTTATGATTAGCTTTAAAAGTTCCAATATGTGATTATATGATTCACAGAACTAGGCATTTGATACTGTTTCCTTCACAGTTGTCTTAACTGTATGTGAAATATTACTGTTCCGTATTTTTTTTTCCTTATTTATATTTTTTATGGGGTTCACTCTATACATTTTTCAATGGAACTGTATCCCAGTTCTTCGTTGGTAGTAACGTCAACTACCTACCAAATATTATCCTTTTCCGTCAAATGGTAGATAGAGCGCCAACAGATGACAGACAGACTGACAGAATTAAATGGTTTTAATTTTCGTAATCTACGGCAGTATTTACTTATATTTTTCACAGGAGCGGACCTTTTAAAAATGAATAAATATCACATATACAGTGTGATCCACTTTCCATGGAGCTCGTTTCATAAGTTCTGATAGTGAACATATACCTACAAAGTCAGTCTTAAGACGGGGCGAGCGTAGGTGCGTCTTCACTGTGTAAGTATCTCGATACTCCAGTGAAGCAACGTGCAGCGCGGTTAGTACTTGGATGGGTGAAATCCATCTTGGGAAACACAGCGATCTCGTCCCACCTTCTAGTGGCTGTATATCAGTGTATACGCGGAAGCTATGTAATTTCAAGACGAGGATTACGTAGTGGATATACCATCCTTCAGATTGGATATAAAGCAGGCGGTCCCTTGTCTATTAAATGGTAGGCAAGTAAAAGATCCCCACTCGTCTTACGAGAGGAGGTTCGGCAAAATTTCCAGGTTGGGAGTAGCTTGTCTCCTGGCGTCGGTGATAGGCCCTGGTAGCGGAAATAGGCCGACGTTAAATAAATAGATAAAAAAAAAACTTTAGACGTAACCACATTTGATTGTAGTCAAAGGCGTCCGATTCTAGGATGGAAAAAGGAAGTCGATTTTCAAAAAAAAAAGTGAAAATTTCAAAGGATGCAATTTGCTAGGATGGTAGAAATTCAATTAAACATAAAGGGATGCAAAAATAATTATGAAGGTAAAAATACCACTAAACTTACGTTTCAAAAATATGCCAAAACACTTTTCTGTTTAATGGCAAACTCCAATTTGATTTCAGTAGGTACATGATTCTTTATAAAAAAATAATGCAAAACTGTGTTTGTATCCCTGTATCAAAATTATTTAATTTTATTAATACAGTTCTGGATTCACTTACAAAAACTAGAATTACACACATTTTCGACGATTTTATAAGAAATTATTATGTTAAAATTTGGTAGGTATGCTGTAATGACCACTATAAAGTTTTGCCTGTTGTAATATAACGGTATAGGGTGTATGTTCCCTAGAGCAGTTAAAACTTTGGTGTTTAAGGTGTTATAATATTTGGCAAATATGAGCAAACTGTTACGCTATATGTAGTTAAACTTTGCGATATTTCTAAACTTTAGATGAAAACGTTATTGGGTTTTTTATTAAGTGTGAAGAGAGAACGATACAGGTATATACTACTACTACTAAAAAGTTCGTAATTTTTAGTCGTTTTTTGCTGTATGGCAAATTAGGTGTTGTATATACAGTGTATTCAGTTTAAAATGAATCATTCTAAATATCTTATTATTAATCTTTTTTTTTAGGGGGGGGGGGGGGTATTTTTTATTATATCAACCTATTTCCGCAAACAAGGTCAATCACCGACGTCAGAAGACGAGCTATCCCCTGAAAATATTGCGAACCTCTCTTCGTAAGGGACTTTCTACTTGCCTAATATCTAATGGACCAGATATCGACTGGTTTATATCTAAAGGATAACATTTCCACTACGCAATCCTCGCCTTAGATCGCATTCGCTTCTGGATATACGCTGATAAAATTTGGACAGTTCTATCAATAACCTGAAATGTTTTATGCAAAATTTGATGTATATCGATGTGATCGTACTAAAGTTTCATCAACAAAACAAGGGGAGGACGAGTTTTTATTGACGCAAATACTGAATCATCCGGAAAAAACAGTTACTGGCACAATTGGCACTATTTCGTAATTTAACTCCATGTAACGTAGTGTTATATAATAATTTAGTAATTTTGGAACTATTATTCAGTGATCTTGCAGGTAAAAAAATGCAGTGATAATTGTTCATCATCCCGGTATTACTGCCAAATGCGAGGGTAACCGAGAGAACAAATAAATTAAAAGAGCTTTTGAACAAACCTTTTAACTTTAAAAAGTCGGATTTTGTAGCCATGTATACCATAGTTACTTCCACATCCAGTGGAAGTATAGTAACGTCAAAAAAATGTTTGAAAATTTATATTATTCAAATAAGCTTAGAATGTCATAAAACGTCGATATTTTAAATTTGAGTGAAAAAAAAATTTTGTCTGTCGGTCTGTAACTTTTTTTGTGCGCACGTTTACTCTGGAGCCGTTTAAGATATTGACTTGAAATTTGGTACATGTATGTACTTTAACGGGATCTGGTACTAGATTATATTTTCATCTTATTCCGTCAAAGAGTTGGGGGTAAAATGGGGTAAATGGGGTAAATGAGGTAAATCAGGCAGGAAAGCGTCCATAAAATTGGTATTTAGTGTTTACAAGAGAAGTTAAGAAGGTTTCAAAAAATTTTTTGGCATTAGCCATCTGCGTTACCACTCCTACCCCATTATTAAAGGGGATGAAAAAAAATGTGAGTTAGTGTGCATATAAGAAACAAAAGCCTCAAAATATTTTTTTAATTCATCCACCCCCCGTTTTGGGGTAGAAGATTTCAAATATTATATTATTAAAGTTCTATAAATAATTATTTCCACATACAAAATTTTTTCGTTATGAGAGACTTCGATTGAAAATCTGGATGTGGAAGTAGTGATTCCTTGGGTAGCATTTTTTAGATATTGACTGATCCTTTCTAAACAAAATTATCTTAGTGGATGATATTGTGACAAACTTTTATCACAAGGTCTCAAATTCTTTTCTATCATCAGCCACCCCGACCATCATCCCATTATCACCTCCAGACCATTATTAAAGGGAGTAAAAATATAATTGTGATATAGGGAACCAGGAACCAAAATCCTCAATTTTTTTTGCATTAACTGCCCCTTCTATCCCCACCCAATTATTAAAAGGGGTAAAAATTAAAATTGTAATTTACCGTGCATACAAGAACCAACAACGAATTTATTTTTGACTTGACCTGCCCCCCTCTACGACCCACACTTCATTATTAAAACGAGAAAAAATTAATATTGCGATTTAATGTGTATACAAGGAACAAAGGCCTCAACTTTTTTTTTCATTAGCCACCCCCTCTACCACCTCCACCCCATTATTCAAGGGTGTAAAAATAAAACGGAATTTAGCGTACATAGAAAAACCAAAGACCTCAAAATTTTTCTTAGCATTAGTCACCCCGTGTACCACCCTCATTATCACCTCGTCTCCATTATTAAAGGGGATAAGAAAACAGAATTGTGATTTAGTGTGTGTGCAAGAACCAAAGGCTTCAAAAATTTCTTTGGTAACAACCCTGCTTCTACCACCCCACTACCGTATGGCATATCGTTTTATATGTTTTTGGGGTGGACGACTTCAAACATTATATTATTAAAGCTCTATGAACAATTATTTCCACATAGTGCAGTGCAAATATATCATTTTTTTCCTTCATAGAGACTTATGTGGTAAAGGCTGTGGAAATAGTGATTCTTTAGGCAGCGGTTTTTTACTTTTTAAATGCGGTTTTTCTTTTTCATTTTAACCTTTATAAAGGCCTCTTGTTCGTTTAGCTTTTACAGAATGCAATGAAGAAGTTTATTGTGAGAATATCTGTACACATGTCTTCTTATAAAATAAAAAAGGAAAACCATTCCTTCGTTTAATAAAAAATATCAAATTCATTATAAAATTATCAGGTTTTTAATTTTTTATGTTGTCAAATTAAGAGTCTTGAAACAGAAAGTAAATTATAAGACGTGGTGGGCTGTAGATCATTAAAACCCTGTAATATGCAGAGAATTTTGTAAAATTCTCTTAAGCTAAAAATTGTGTATACCCCAATGAACACAATATATAACGACTATCCAGTGATAATTTTTTACTTCCTTATTGGTCCAGTGATTTTCAGCATCTAATGTTTATGGCAGTTTTGACTTCAAATTGTTAATTCAAGATCCGTCCAAATATTATCAGCCCCGTATATCAACAAAGTTATGTATTAGGGGCGAACTGTTATGATGATTAAAGGGTGCAGATTTCAGTAACCATAATATTGGAACCCTCGAAGGGTCTTTAGTTAGATAGATGAGATGTGATAACAACACGACATCGACGCTTGAGAGGCAGAGAATATGATGATGTGATAATAATTATTATAATTAATAGCGGTGATGACAGTGCCTTTAAATGATAATATTTTTATAATATTTATTAGCTCACAAATCATGCATAATCTATTAACTTTTAAGCACTATAATAGTAACAATAATAATAATGCATTTATTTTCGTTTAAGACAATACAAATTGCGTAGGAATCGTCATAGCTTGCTTGAATCCCATTTAGCATATATTCAATGATAGAATACAAACATGTGTTTACAGGAATTTCTTTAACCCTTTGTGTACTGATAAAAATCAACAGAGGATACGATTATAACCCTTATGAATCTTATGATTATCGTCAATCTACGTAATGATGTCTGCTCTGAGAGAATTCTTATTTGAGTTGGAAAAATTTTTCGTGGTGTAGGTATTGCCTACCAGTTCTACTAATATCATTATCCGTTTTTTTCTAGTCCAGTTTTTTTCAATGGACAGTTCGCAATTAAAATATGTTTTACTAGTGGATCTTCAGTGCTACATACCTCTACACTCTACACTCTACGTACTCTACACGTGGGACCCTGAGACATCATTGTTCTACCGAGTACATAAAATCAAACAACACTTGACAAACGATTCTCAACATTATTACAGATAATGAAAAACCAGATACATTTTTTTTACCATAAAATTTCATTATTTCATTAATTCATTATTTGTCGTCAAAGTTCATTTTGCGTGCATAAGGTGGTTCCACTGGGTATCTACTTGTCCACAAAGTTTCAATTCAAAACAACGTAAAGGTTTAAACTACTTTATGTAGTTTGGTAGATGATTAAAATGTTTTAGGTCTACAGAGTGTTAACAGTCTGAGGATAATTTAAACATGCAGAATAGTACATAAAAATATTTTTTCTTAACAGAGGAAGTATGGAACTGGTTCACAGTTGTATAGTATTGAAACCATGTCTGCTAACAAGTATGATTACATATAATTCATATATAAATAAGCTGAAGAAGTGTCAATATATTTTATCTACTCTCGTTATATATTGGCAGTAATATGACACTCATTTCAATGTATAATGACGTTTATAGCATTAATGCGACATATATTTATCGCACGCCTTTTATAAAAAAAAAAAGTACGCAATTGTATGCTGCAATAAAACTTAATCCACACATTTTTGACTTAGAAATCAGTACTAGTTACACTGTGAGTAATTAAACTAATTAGAATTTCACTAAATATTTCACTTATATTTTAAAAAAAGTAATAAAATCAGAGATTATTTTATTCTCCAACCCAGTACTGACAAACGTCATTAGTTATGATGTCTGTCACTCTTGGGTTGGACATAATACCCCGCGGCATAGTTGGCTGGTCGATGAAGCGACCGACACCACCGGTTGCTAAGGAGATATCAACAAACAGCTATTGTTATTAACTTAGTTATTACCAAAAACATATTGAAAACGTTGAAATCAAAATAAATTCTATAAAAATGAATTTTTCCGATCAATATTTACCTGCAGATATCGAAGAAAGTGCATCTGATGCAACAGAAGTCTCGCATACAGTATGCCTTAGTATTTGAGAGAAATGAAAGATGGTGCCATGAAAAGAAAATTAAAGACATAACTAGGGTTTGGGAAGTCTCGACCTTTTCAAAGTCCCGGGACACGAGACATCGCAAGATCAAAGTTCCGGGACGTCCCGGGACTTCGAGACTTTTCAAAATAAAATTAGAATCGAGTTCATTTTTATCGAGATGTATCAACAAATTCGCCATTTTAGTAAAAATCAACATTTATTGAACATAAAATCAAATTCTAACATTTCTAACGTTAGTTAAAGTCTAAACAATTCGTATGATTAGTTCTCATACACAGATTCATTTTTGGAAATAAAATCTTATAATTATAAAGCATAAAACAAACTTATTAAAGTAATCATACTAATCATCAATATTCATCATTTAGTCTCTAGTCATTAGTCATATAAATAATAGGGAACGTGAGCTGGATTTATTTTTCGCCATCGCTCCCACTCATCCTTCCCTTAATTATATTTATAACCCTTAGACATCTACCACCAGAAGTTGTAATACTAACTTGTTCTGAGAAAAAATCCATAAGGAAAAAAATAAAAACAAAAAATCTAAAAAAAATTAAAAAAAAAAACAAAATTAAAAAAAAATTGAAGCATGATAAAATACAAAAAAATCTATATACAAAACAATTAAAAACCAAAAAAAGAAAAAAAAAACTCATTAATCACATCGCACTTGCTATAAAAAAACAAGATCAGACAAAAGACAAAAGAGCCATCCAGTCAATAACAACAATTGTAAAAAGAGCCAATAAACAATGTAAATAAAACTAACCGTATCTCAGCTAGGTATTATAATAAACACAAGAATCCAAAGCATCGACAACCTTAAGAAAATCGACCTATTAAACAGACAGCCCATTAAGAGCAAGTTATTCCCAGACAATAATAAATTATGGCAAGCACCAGGAGGTGGAAGCCACATGGAAAGCCCATCGGGGACCAAATACTTGTACAGTGGATTTATTTATATTTATACCGTCGTGAGACAGGTTAGTTTTACCCTACCGATAACTCGTCGTTGCGATAGTAATTCTGCTCAGTACGAGAGGAACCGCAGGTTAGGACATTTGGTTCACGCACTCGCTCGAGCGGGCGGGCGGTGGTGCGAAGCTACGATCCGTGGGATTATGCCTGAACGCCTCTAAGACCGTATCCTTTCTAATCGAAGGTGGCAACGATATCTCTTGGAGTTCCGAGAGTGGAAAGGATCAAAACAATGTGATTTTACTAGGCGGTCGCGGTTCGCTGCGATCTTCGCACTAGCCTTATCAATTAGTCCTTTTTCCTAATTTAATAAAATATTCTTTTAAAAAGGTTAGTGCATGAACAACTTTGTCCGATAATTCGTTTCTGATTTTTGTAATAATGCCTCCGGAAAGAGAACACTTTCTTGTTTTCAATAGATGTAGGTTTTATTGTATATAGTAAGTTACGTACGTACGAGTATCAAGTAATTACTCGTTAAACTAACAGATGGCGCTCAGTGATAGAGCGCGGGAAGCCTGAACTAATGAAGCTTATTATGATCTTTTGTTAATAAACTTATTACAAGCGTGTCTCGAGTCTCGACCCGAAAGACCCGGGACACGAGACAATTAAATTTGGGGAAGGTCCCGGGACTTCGAGACACGAGCCGTCTCGGGACCCAAACCATAGACATAACTGGTGGGAAAGTTCTACTAGCATATTTCAACGAACTAAGTAAGTATCGTAAACCTATTTCATTATGAAGTTATTATTCCATGTTAAAAACAGAACTATCAATAAGAAAAAACGTAGATATAAAAAAATGTGCTAATTTATTTGCCATGTTTTAAAGAAAATCGGAGGGCTATAAGCCGAAAAAAATCTGAAATTTTAACCAAGAAACATATAACAACATTTCTACAAACAGCCGACAATGAAATATATTTGGATTTAAAGTTGATTCTTTTTACTTTTTCAACAAAATATTAATTTTTTAAGGTCTTATTGATTCTTGGAGTGGCGGGTGCCTGTAAAAGAGCAAAATTGGCAAACTTATTAAAAGAAGATGTTATAAATGAAGAAAGTTGCTTCAAAGTTCGAGTCAGAGGTACAAAAACAAAAACTTGCCATTGAATAATAACAATTTTAATAGCAATATTAACTAATAACACAGGCACACACAAAAAAATAAAGGTCATGTATTTCTTTACCGACTATCATATCTACTTTGTATTTTGGGGCGCTGAAACCGAATTCGAAGTCAGAATTGTCACATGACGTCAATATTTTCATATAAACTCAAAAAAGAGCTTAGAACAAGCCTGAAACCGGGTAAAAAATAAATTGGGAGATTAAAAGAGTTGACCCATGTTTTAATACGTATTTTGGGGCGCTGAAACCGAAACCGAGATCAAAATTTTCTTATCATGTCAGGATTTTGACATAACCTCAAGAATGGCCAAAAATGCATGTACAGCTAAAAGACAATTTTTTATAACCCCAGCATACTGTTAAAAAGTATGCTGAAATGAGACCTCCAAATTGTGCACATAATCGTTTCTTCGTGTGTTAATACACCGATTGGTATAAATACCATTGGGGCAGTACCCTATAAAATTGCCAATTTTTTGAAACTATCCAAACCTAGACAATGTACTGGACTCTGTTTCCGACGTTCATCAACATCAATTTTTTACAGGATTTATCTCAGGTACCTTGGGAATTAATTTATGATTTGGAAGGTGTTAATGATATGGTCACTTTTCTCAATAATAATATCCTACAATTGTTTGACGTTCATGCTCCGTTAAAAACTGTAAGAATTTCCAAGCCAAGAGCTAATACTAATACAATTGAACTTATGATTAAGAACAGAGACAAAGCTCTAGCAAAAGCTAAGCAAACTAGATCTAGAGACGATTGGACATATTATAAAACAATTCGTAATTATATAACCTCAGCAATAAGACGTGTAAAAAGGGCATATCTTCGGCGTATTCAAAATTCTCAAAGTAATAAAGAACTGTGGAAAACACTTCAAACTTTAGGCGTAACTAAATCTCGTGATTCTGATATACCGGCTCATCTTTCCAGTCCCGATTTAATTAATAACTTTTTTGTGGCATCAAATAATACAAATTTAAATGTTGACATGGAACTTATAAATTTCTATGAAAATGAAAATTTTAAAAACGGGGCCTCATTTGAATTTTAAAACTTTACAGATGAAGATGTCTCCAAAGCAATTAATGGTATTAAGTCTAATGCGTCAGGGCATGACTGTATCTCTAAAAAATGCTTCAAATATGCATGCCACAGTTAAATGTATATTTTACTTACTTATTTAATTGCTGCATACTACAAAGTGTATTTCCAGACTCGTGGAAAATGTCAGTAGTTAAACCATTGAAAAAAATTAGTATTCCATTAAGTCTTTCAGATCTACGACCGATAAGCCTCTTGTCGATTTTTTCTAACGTGTTAGAACGTTTAATGCATAATCAGATTATAACCTTTGTTAAAAAACATGACATTCTTCATGAAAATCAGCCAGGTTTTAGACCAGGGCACAGTACAACCAGTGCACTTTTAAAAGTTACAAATGACATAATTAGTGGAATAGATAAAGGTGAAAACTCGATCTTAGTAATGTTGGATTACTCTAGGGCGTTCGATATCATTAATCACAGATTAATGTTATCAAAGCTAAGATTCTATGGGTTTGCTGAAAATGTACTTAACCTCATGCGGTCATATTTCTCCTCCAGAATGCAAAAAGTTGTTTTAAATGGTTCTGTCTCAGGCTTTGGGAGGTTGGAATCTGGTGTTCCTCAAGGATCAATTTTAGGACCGCTACTTTTTATTTTGTATACCTCCGATTTTGCTAAACAGCTGAAATCTTGTCAATCTCATTTTTATGCCGATGATACCCAGATCTACCGCACTTTTAAACCTGACATGATCTTTAACGCAGAGGTAGAAATTAATGATGATATTGAACGTCTAGTGCAGTTTTCCATCAGACATTGCTTAAATATAAATGCGCAAAAATCAGCAGTCATAGTATTCGGTAATAATAAATAATTTATATATGATAATATTAATATCTTCGTAGAAGACCATAAATTGTCTTTTCAAACTACTCTTAAGAATCTATCGACGTAGATCTGAGATTTACTCCACATGTAAATAATGTATTAAAAAAAACATATTGTTCGCTAAAGCAACTATATTCAAATCGGCACACTCTAAGTCAAAGACTTAAAGTTTTGTTATGTGATGCACTTGTACTGTCCTGTCTTAATTACTGTACTACGGGAGCCCACCCTGAGTGTCCGTGCACCCCCCCCCCCCCCCGGATCCTTTAGGACAATGTTTTTCATAAAGATTAAAGCATAAGGAACAATTTAAGACATGTCCTAAAAAAAAAAATTGGCTGCACTTTCAAAATGGCGTCCGTTTAAAAAAAGAAAATTTGCAAATATGGTTTTTGTCATTTAACACAAAAACTAAAAAAGATGGAGAAAAACTTTCTGCACAAAAAACAAAGTGCATACAATTTTCTACAATTTTGTTCCTATATAATATTTGCATAGGAGTTACCATTTTCCAGATAAATGATTTATCTCTTAAAGTAAAATATAAAATTCAACATAAAATGAAACACTACGGAAGCCCACCCTAACTGTCCGTGCACCCCCTCGATCCTTGGGGACAATGTATTTCATAAAGATTAAAGCCTAAGGAACAATTTAAGACATGTCCTAAAAAAAAAACTGACTGTACTTTCAAAATGGCGTCCGTTTAAAAAACAATGCAAATATGGTTTTTGTCATTTAACACAAAAACTGAAAAAGATGGAGAAAAACTTTCTGCACAAAAAACAAAGTGCATAAAATTTTCTACAATTTTGCTCCTATGAAATATTTGGATAGGAGCTACCGTTTTCCAGATACCACTGTTACCGTTTTCGAGATAAATGTCTGCAAATTACAATATTATTATTATTATTAATTTTTTTCAGTTTATTTTATTTTATTTTTATGTTAATAATATAAAGTTATATTATACGCCTTACAATAATTGTCACAGTTATTTCCTCTAAGTGATTTACCGATATATGAATTTCCATGTTTTCTTAATTTCGGACTCATTTATCTGGAAAATGGTAACTCCTATCAAAATATTGTATAGATACAAAATTGTAGAAAATTATTAATTATGCACGTTATTTTTTGTGAAAAAATTTTTTGTTCATCTTTTTTAGTTTTTGTGTTAAATGACAAAAACAACATCGGCAACAGTTTTTTTTAACATATGGCCGCCATTTTGAAAGTACAGCCAATTTTTTTTTTTTAGGACATGTCTTAAATTGTTCCTTAGGCTTTAATCTTTATGAAAAACATCGTCCCCAAGGATCGGGCGGGGGGTGCACGTACACCTAAGGAGGGCTCCCCGACTACTGTGATATAGTCTATGGTCCTTGTCTGAATCAAACGACGGTAACCAGGATACAGAAAGTGCAGAATTCGTGTATTCGGTTTATTTTTAATTTAACAAGGAGGCAGCACGTTAGTGATATCCCATTGTTTAACCTCAAATATAAAAAATATATATTAAACCTGTGAATAGCTACCATCTCTCAAATAAGTGTTAAGTCTCTTGAATTTCTTATTATGTACTTAATAAAAAAAAAATCTTTGTTTATCTAGTTTTTCTAAAAAAAAATTGGTTGTGTGTAAGAGCAGCTCTAGAGAGCTGAACTCCGCCATTGTGAAAACGCAAATAAAGTCATTACTTATTTATTTATTTATTTTAATACTAGCGAATGCTGGAGCCGACCTTTTAACGGTAAAAAGACATGGTGGATGGAAAAGTAATGCAATTGCAGAGGGGTAAATTGAAACCTCCGAAGAAAATAAAAAGAAAACTGCAATTAAAATATTAGGTGAGAGTACATCTGCATCACAAAACAAATTGGATGTTTGTACCACTGTTAATACAATGGCAATGCCTTCCCAATCTGGAGTTAATCTCATAGATTGTCAAAATTGTGTGATTAATATTTACAATAAGTAGTGTTGATTATTTATTATATGTAGATATTGCATGTTGACAATAAATAATAAAGTCGAGAGTAGATAAAATCTTGTATATTATACGTGCTATATAAGGTATTTCATAGCACTCGTCTGTTTACCGAACTTACCTTCGGTTCGTTCTGTATATTTCAGACGCGTGCTATAAAATACCTCATATGGATGGCACTTATAATATAAATAGCTATTATACTCTTTGAAATAATCTCTGCATGAGTGAGTGTTTGGACTCCCCATATGCATGTTATAATTCGTTCTTGAGCCATAAACACACTTGGTGGATAAGCGGAATTATCACAGGAACAATACCACATATCAATCTAGATCCAACTTGAGGGTGGTATAGTTTTATTAAATCGAACCCTGTGGCACCCCGGTTTTAGCTTCTGCACGCTGTGAATTAAATCTACTTATTATGCCTTCCAGTACGTTAGTGTCATACCGATATATTGGCTTCTATCACTCAGAAATAGCTATGCCCCTAGTGTCGTAGCTTAACAATTTATCTATTATATTTTTGATATTTTGTACTGAGACAAAGCATTTTATTTTATAACATTTTTGAGCTTACTAATTACGTTCATTTTTAATTCATAAATATTTCTCTATTTCTCAAATTGCCCTCAAGGTAGACAGATGTTCATTGAAATAAGCATTTCGCATTTTCCTTCATAAAAAGCCGGTAATTCCCGTTGTTGATGCATTTTATAATGACTTTTCTCTTTATTTCCATTGAGAGATTGCATGAACAATAGAATACTGAGTTTTTAAATTATACTACTGGAGGGACGTATTCGATGCTCTAATCACTTCTCTAGAAATCTCATTGAAATATTATTCATAGCGGAGTATTTTTAAATTCCTTATATTTGGGATTGTTTGAAGTGCTGTAAAAACAACGACATACTTCACAGTAAAATGGACATGGAGAAATGGGTAACAATTTTATTACATTTACACAGAGCCGATTTAAAAATGTCAATCTTACTCTAGCTGATATTTGTTGCATAATTTTTATTCAACTAGTATTACTACTCTTATTCCATTGTTGAGTTATATTTAAAGTGTAGTCTAGTCTAATTCCCTTGAGGCAGCAATTTTATTGTTTAATTTGTTTTTAATGTGAATAGTACAATGAAAGTTTTGGATTAAATCCATCTATTACATTATATAAATTTACACTTCTGCATGTAACACAGATTAATTGTCGCACAGCCTCCCATGAGTATAGCTTTTATAGCATATATCAGTTATATGGTATTTAAAGATGCTATCTTCACTAATTTGCGTGAGTTTCATTTTCATGAGTAGTAGTGGCTTCCCAGTCTTATTTTCAAAAATTTTGCGTTGAAATTGGCTCAACCTCAACTATTTCTTGGTACATAACACATACATAACACATAACACATAGTTCAGGATCAACTGCATTTATTCTTCTTGCTAACGATAACTTCTGGATCCAGAATACCAAAGTTCTCTTTACCACTTAACAGAATGTACTGAAAGACTTCAATAATTCTTGATCACAATAGATACTATGACAAGAGACCTGAAATGATAGGAACATAAATTAATGAATTTAAGCAGATGATGCCATATTCACTAATATCTAGTTTATATAATATGGTTTCAGTCTTTTATACAATTCAAATTTTTTGTTAAAATTATTTTTTTAATATCTTCTACACGTTCAGCGCCCTAAAAACATGTAAAATAACACATCATATGCCTATGTAGTGCATTTTAAATAAGTATTATTTTTGGAGATAGTGAATTAAAAGATGGCGTCGATTTTCTAAAATGGTCACTCGCACAGATTATCATCTATCTTTCTTTTAATCACTAGATGATTACCAACAAGCTTCAAATGGGTCGTTCTCAGATAAATGAATGGCGTACAACAAATGGACTATATATAGAACCAAGCCATTTAGAAACATAATGGCTTTGTTCTATATATAGTCCACTATATTACTAGTATAATAATCTATTCAATAGTAATACTGTCTGGTTACACAATAATCAAAGAGTGTCATTTTGATAGTTTTAATAATCCGACCGCGAAGCAGACTGGTTATTCGACGTTATAATGCATAGGTCACAACTTATATTCACTAAAACAACTGCACTGAAATTGGTCCAGCTGTTTTCGAGTTACAAGGAGAGAGACACAGAAACACACAGATAACTCAAAAGCATAACATCCCTTCCTTTCGTCCTAGTTTAAAAATATTTGTACTCACTATAATTCAGTCATCTTAAGTTCATGATCTGATCAATATAAAATAAAATATAATTATTTACAATTCTGTACTAAAATCCCAACTTTTAGTTATTATTATTATTATTAATGTCATGGCATACTCTTTTGTACCCAAAAATATACTTTTCTTCACTGTTTTCAGAGGATCGAAATAAGCGAATTTTCAAAGAAATATTATCTTATTTTTAAATACAGTTATGCTATAATTTTCAGTTTCACTGAATGTGTTAAAGTTATATTTTCCGTATATTACTAATGTTAATAGCACAATTTCTAACTTTGTTGAAACAAATGGAAAGTACTTGATTTCGAATATCATAACAGAAACTAGCTGACCCAGCAAACGTTGTTTTGCCATATAAATTATAAATTTTTGTCCTAAAAATAAAAAGAGAATTTCTGGCTAGGGCCACCCTTATCACTTAGTGGTATAAAAAATAGCCTATGACCTATTCTCAGACCTACCAATATACACCAAAAATTTCATAAAGATCGGTCAAGCCGTTTCGGAGGAGTTCAATAACAAACACTGTGACACGAGATTTTTATATATTAGAAGATATCATCAAGCAATGACATCTAAATAATATTAGTCATTACAAAATGCCAAAATTTAGTATTTTGTTTTCAGATTCTAACACAGAATTGTAAAAATTTTGAATACAATACATTGCAAAAATAAATGCTATTTTCAATATTTTCACGTAATTGTCCAACAACAACATTTACGACTTGTGATAAAAACACCTAGATTTTGCAACCTATTGTACATATGACTGTTTTCTATGATTGTAAAAAACCTGTACCTCTTTTACTATCTGTTTGTGCACTCCATGTGTTTATGGTAATAGTGAAAAAAAAAGTTCCATTATTTCATTCTGCCATGTACCCGAAACACGAAAGTGCATTGAAAGTAATTGAAGTTGTCTCGCAGTTTAAGATTTGTGATTTGATGTTTTCGTAAATTAATTCTGAAATTTATATATAACAATAAAGTGTATATGTACCTGGTGAAGTAGGTAATCAAGATATAAATGTGCTTCTTTTGACATACCACACATTTTATTTCTACTTCCAGTTTAGCCTGAAGTTGCAAGTTTTGTTTTCATGTAACTTTTATATTATTGAAAACATAATTTTTAAATTAAAGTAGTTAATCAAGGTATAAATGTGCTCCTTTTGACATACCACACATTTTATTTATACTTCCAGTTTAGCCTGAAATTGCAACTTTTGTTTTCTGTAAATGCAGTGGTAACTTTTTTGCCAAACGGCAATAAAAAAAATATTTTACAGTTATTTTTACGAACTTAAAACCAGCTGAGAGAAAACAGAATTACAAACGATTTTCTTTCGACAGAAAGAAGGCCACGGAAAAAATATTTAAGCAGTCAAATTTCAACAAGCTGGCTGGTTGGCTGGATAATTTTTCGAAATTCTATTATTTTTATTTAAAAGTTTAAAATCGGCATATTAAATGTAAAAAAATACAATGATAGTATTGATCAAATATTTCTATGCACTGTTATATGAACACTCCATGGCATTTCTTAAAATGTTATTACTTTAACATTTCTTTCATGGTATTCCTTCTATTAACAGAAATTTAGCAGTAATTATGTTTTCTCCTAGTCGATTTCAAATTCAAAATATGAAAATTAAATTTCTCATTGAAACTGTGAAAAGGAAGTTATCATTTCATTAAAAGTAAAACCCCTGCTGAAGGTATCACTAGGTGGACATTTTTCATAGAAATTTAATAATACGATATTTGAAAAATCCGTAAAACACGACATGCCACATCGGTAGTGGGGATGATTGATGCCAAAATTTATTTTGGCATTTGGCATTTTTGGTTCTTATACGTACACTAAATCACAATTTTATTTTTTACCCCCATTATTAATGAAGTGGGGGTTATAATCGGTTGATATTGGGCGTAGCTGATGCCAAAAAAAAACTTTGAGTAGTTCTAGGCTTCTCGTATATACACAAAATCCCAATTTTTTTGAATATTTACCCCCATTTACCCCTCAGCCCTTCAACAGAAAAGGTCAAAATATAATTTAGTTGCAGAACTCGTCATAATACATATAGGTGTACCAAATTTCAACTCAATATCATAAACCATTCCATAAAAAACCAGTTACAGACAGACCAACAGACAGAACTGTTTTTTTGCTCAAACTTAAAATCTCTACATTTCATAAGTACACTCGTAACTTGTCGAAATTAACGCATGCCAAAATTAAAAATTTTATTTTATAAAGCAAAAAAGTTACAGAGCATAACATGCCCTCTGTGTTACTCGGTATATGTCATTTTTTTTCTAATTGCAATAAATCGTAGAAAGAACATTACGTAAATACCATGAATAAAATGCCTTTTTACACTGACGTAATTGCCAAACTTCCATTCATGAAAATAATACATTCTGCACTTGTTGCATAAATAACTATTTAAATCCTCTGCTACAATACTCTTGATGTTGATTTTTTTGTAGATTTAATGAATTATTAACTAAAATCAATTTACTTTTTCGACAATTCATAAAATAAGAAATAAATGAACACACGATATATAGCGTACGTAATACCACTATGCGATATAGGTTACATTATTATTAAATGAAAAGTCTATATTACAAGGAGTTGTTTTCCATGACAATATATTACTGATTTCCCCTGGGAAATTCGTTGGTAATTAGTTTATTCCCGACATAAAACGAGAGCCAGTCAAGTTAGAAAAAACATTGACGTTAAAAATAAATGATCGCTCCTCCTAAAAAAAAAAATTAATTCATAAAGAAGGCAGTGAACTGGATTTGCAAACGCAGACATACAAAATAACTGCAGTGCATGCTGTAAAACTGAAACAATAAAAATGTTAGTACAGCAATCTCTGCCTGACTTCATTGTATGAGAAAGAGCTGCGAGTGGAGTATTCTATTTGTCTGTTTTAGTGACTGGGTGATTTATTACTCTGCACCCTTTGTTTCAGAGCGTGTTCAACGTGTTGGGAGAGACCCTGGCAAGGTTGCAGCAGGACGAGGAGGCCGAGAGATGGTACATGGCAGCCCTACATGCACAACCTGACCACGTTCCGGCTCATATCACCTACGGGAAGCTGTTGGCAAAAAATGTAAGCTATATGATTTATTTTTATAGTTATTTATTATATCAGATTCTAAGTGCAAGATGTATTCTGTTCATGTGATTTTTTTCACATGCTTAATGAAAGTAAACGTGTATAAAATTTTTATCAATGGATTAAGTCATAATATATATTAAGTATGTACAAGGTGTTGCAAAAGTGGACGGGCAAAGGAAGTGAGGTGATGGGGGGGAGGGGTCATTTCTGGCCAAAACTAGAGTAAAAATTTTACTCTTCGTCGGTTTGTTGACCTTTTGCATAGTTGTTGCGCGTTCTATAAAATACACTTCGTAGTTTTTTTTGTAAATAATGTCAGTATTTTAAATCTGATGCCAATTAGCTTGGTAAAACCCTCGTCAGTATAAAAAAAATAAAAAAGAAAAAAGCAACTGCATCCAACCTGTCTGTATCTCGAACCCATGACCCTTAAATTTCAAGGCAAAACTTTGGTCACTAAACCAGCATTCATTATTATGAAAGTTGTTAATGTCTGTAATAAAAGGGTGTTCTTTAAAGTGCCAATATTTCAGGATGTGACTCCTTAGGTCATTTTATGAAGAAAAGTCATATGAACATATGTCCTCAAAGCCTCAATTTTTTTCTACAGGGTGTTGAATATATATTTTTTAAATAGTTATTTTTTTAATTTCTCAAAAAGTACTTTAGACATTATTTTCAATTTTGGTAAGTGTTAATACCACATATTTTAGTTAGAACAGCTATTTTATATCTCCAACAATGGCGGCCCTGCAAACATTTCCTCTGATATTTGTTACCAAAAGAGTGATACGCCACTGACATTTTTCCATGTAGATATTTTTTTCTGATTAGCCTGGTCAATTCTACTTGAAAACGGTCTCTTGCATTTTCTTGTCAGATGCACAGTTCTTAATTAAAACAATTACATTCAAATTGAAACTAATTATTATTATTATTATTAGCATTGATAATGATAAATTTCGTTTTTTAAAAATTGTTGGAAATGGTCACTTTCACTTAATAGGCATACTTCCGTCCATCTTCGCATCGAATTGCGCACTCGTTCAAATATATTAAAAAGAATAACAAAATGTAGATTTTAGATACCACTTAACCGTCCTGGTTAAGTGGTAGAGTAGCATTAGCTAAACTTCGCCAGGACGTTAATATAAATAAGGCATTTAAAATAAAAAAAAAAATAAAAAAAATACTCTTCGCAAAAACGAAGAGTATATTGCATTTGATACCGTAAATGTCGCTAGTAGGGAAAAAAATTTCATATCATTGTGTTAGCGAACGAACTCTGAACAACTTTCAAAATGTCCGTCTGTCTGTCCGTCCATCCGTCCGTCCGTCACGTTATTTGTAAGCACGATAACTTAAGAAAGAAAAGTCCGATTGTATTGAAATTTGGAAAGTAAGTTAGTATTAGTTAGAGGAAGAACCCTTTTTGAAGAAAATCAATTAGTAAATAAGAAAGTCATGAATCATTTAATTTTAAAAAAATGTTTTCTTAATTTTTGTCGCTTGTACTTAAATAGAAATATTGCGAAATGTTATCTCTACAATTTTGTTTATACATTTTACTAATATATATTTCATAATAATATATCTAATGCGTTGAAATATGATTCTCGAAAGATATATATTACGGACATTCCATTTTTAAAGTAATGTGTGATGATTCAGTGGCTAAAGTTTTGCCTAGAGATCGTGTGTTCGAATCCCAGACAGGTTGGATGTTTTTTTTTTCACTTTTTTTATATACATTTTTTTACAACAAAGTTAGTATCACATTTGGGATGTCCAAAAACTAACATTATTTACAAGAAAACTGCCAATATTATCCTATAGAATGGGTAACAATTATATAAAAAGCTCAGTAAATTGGCGAAGAATACGTTTTTAGCTTATTTTATGTTATTGTTTTCAGGTTGGTCCAGCTTTTCTTCTCTCTTGTTGACAATTTATGATAATTATTTTATCTTTAAATTGAAATTCAGTTATAAACCAAGTGCTGTCTGGTCTTACTCTCGATCTGAGAACGTAAGTTCAGATCGACACGATGGGTGATAAACACGATTTGTGTAGTGTCTGTAAAAATGTGTTAAATGATGGCGAAGAAATAGTATTTTGTGCTAAATGCTATATGTTTATACATGTAAAGTGTGAAGGATTAAGTCCACGTACTTTTCGCGCTATAGAACGCAATAATGTGCAGTATAATTGTAATAAATGCAAAGTTATGGTGTGTTCTGAAAGTGAGCAGCAGCCGTTTAAAAATAAGGAACAAAAAACGAACAACAAAAACAAGCCAGAGATAGCAGTTGTGAGTAAACAAAGTTCTAATGGCGACTTAAATAACATTATAAACATGGTTACAGTTATGCAGCAATCATTAGATTTTATGAATAAACAATTTGAAGAACTTAGAAAAGATAACTTAGAATTTAAAAATTGTCTATCAGCCTTAAATGTACTTCAAGTGGAAAATGATAAGTTGAAAACCGATGTTGCCGATCTTAATTATAGATTAAATAAATTTGAACAAAAAGATTTAGAAAATAATGTGGTTATACCTGGGATACCAGTACAAGATGGGGTTGATAATATACCAGAAATTGTAATCGAGGTAGGAAGAGCTGTTGGTTGTACTATAAAAAATGAGGAAATAGTGACCTGCTATAGGAAATTATCCGAAAAAAAAAAATCAGTAATTATGGTTGAATTTAAAAGAAAATCCAGGAGAGACGAACTACTTGCAAAAAGAAAGGAAGGAGGAAACTTGTATTTGAAGGCAACTAAATTGAAAGGGGATAAAAATTCTCAAATATATATTAACGAGCAGAGGACACCCTTTAGTCTAAAATTATACAGTGAAGCTTCAAATCTGAAAAAACAAAAAGGATATAAATATGTTTGGTTTAAGAATGGCGCAATTTTAGTTAGAAGAGATGAAAATTCGAAGACAATAGAGATAAAAAAAGAAGAAGATATAGCTAAATTATTAGTAAATGAGTTAATTCATATTTTTAATTTGTTTTTTATATATTATATTAGGTCCAATAATTTTATATATTTTATTTAAGATGGCTAAAAACTGTGAACACACTAATTTACTTTCCTTTTCTGATATAGATGTTCTATCGCATAATAATTTAAATGTATTATATTTTAATGCAAGAAGTATTAGGAAAAAATTTGACCATATTTTGTAAATTTTAGATTATTACCAAAACGTAGATGTATTGTGTGTTACTGAATGTTGGCTTAATAGTATAGATATGAATAACTATAAAATTGATGGATATTCAGATTACCACTCTATTCGAAATTCTAAGGTTGGTGGTGGGGTGAGTGTCTATGTGTGAAATAATTATATTTCTCAGGTTAGTAATGAAAGGGAGTTCGACGACAATTCATTCATATCAGTTAACCTTGTGGAATTAAAAACTACAGTTTGCTGTTTTTATAAGGCTCCAAATTCCAATTTTAATTCATTTATTAATGTCTTTGATGAATGCTTAGAAAGTATAAAGCAAAATTGTATCATTACAGGGGATTTTAATTTAGATGTCTTGCAAAATAATACTAAAATACAAAACTATTTAAATTATATAGAACTACACAATTGTAAGATTGAAAACAAAATAGATGTCGTGTATTGTACCCGTGAATCAGAAAATAGTAAAACGATAGTAGATCATATTATAAGCAATATTCAAAATAAATTTAAAAACATCTTCTATATTTGTGATAGCAAATTTGACCATAAAATGATATTATTAATAATAGATCTTACAAAAAAAGTAAATCCAAATAAATCTGAAAATTTAATTAAGAAAGTGAATTATGGCTCTATAAAATCATATTTAGTAAATCACAAAATTAATCAATGGCCATCGGACGATCTAAATGAAAATTACTCTGTTTTTAATGACTTATTGCAGGCTAGTCTGAATGTCGGTACTACATATATTAAAAAAAAGAGCAAACTGTATAAAAAGAATGATTGGGTTAGCCATGAGTTACTAATGGCAATTAAGGAAAGAGATGCCATATATAGACAAGTAAAAAATCGCCCTTATAATGACATTCTTAAAAATAGGTTAAAAGAAATTAAAAAAATAATTAATGGGCTAAAAAAACGTGATAAAAACATTATTATAATAATAAGCTCAATAATTCTAAGAACCCTCGTGAAACATGGAAAATTTTGAACAATTTATTGAATAAAAAGAATAGCCAGAATGAGAGAATAATTTTAGAAGTAGGAGATAATTTATTAACAGATCAAAACTTAGTCGCAGAAGAATTTGTAAATTATTTTAGCAGTATTGGTGAAAAAATTGCACGTGACACATCTGCTGGACATCCAAATTGTACACTTACATTAAAATTTTCATCGCTTCACTCAATATTTTTACACAAAACAAATAAAAATGAAATAATAACAGCAATAGGATCCTTAAAAAATGATTGTAGTCCAGGTTATGATGGGATAAGTAATAAATTTTTAAAAGTATGTCATATGGAAATTGTTGATATGTTGGTAGACTTACTTAATATGGCATTTGAAACAGGACAATTTCCTGATGTCTTGAAAATTGCTAAAGTTACCCCTCTTTATAAATCATCCGGAAAAAAAACTGTACACTCGAACTTTAGACCGATATCTATATTGCCGGCTGTTTCAAAAATATTTGAAAAAGTACTGCATAATAGACTAGTAGATTATTTAGAAAAAATAAAATTCCTTAGTGACTTTCAGTACGGATTTAGAAAAAAGAAAAATACTCAAATTGCTGTATTAGACATTATTACCAACGTTCAACAACAAATAGATAAAGGCAACATAACAGCTGGACTTTTTGTAGACTTACAGAAAGCTTTTGACACAGTTCATATACCAACATTAATAAAGAAATTAGAAATATTGGGAGTGAGGGGTACAGCTTTAGATTTGTTTAGTTCGTATCTCACTAATCGTAAGCAATACGTTCAAATAGGTGAATCAAAAAGTAATACTGTTAATATAAGTTATGGTGTCCCACAGGGCTCAATTCTGGGACCCTTGCTGTTCAATATTTATATTAATGATATAACCATGCAAAATTTTGAGGGTGACACACGACTGTACGCCGATGACACCTGTATTTTTTACTTCTCCAAAGATATAGACAATTTAATTCAGAGTATGCAAAGAGACGTGAATAAATTAGAACTATGGTTAAAAAGTAACAAACTCTCTTTAAACGTAGATAAAACAAAATATATTATAATGACATCTAAACAAAAAAGCATACCATCAACCACATTATATTTAAACGCCAAAAAAATTGAAAAAGTCAACAATATAAAATATTTAGGATTAGTAATAGACTCAAATTTAAATTGGCATGATCACATACAGTACGTTATAAAAAAGATTAACCCCCTAGTAGCAATGTTCAAACAAGTGTCATATATTTTGACAGAAAGTACCCGAAGAAGTTTATATTTTGCACATATACACTCACGATTAGTTTATATGTTGCCCGTTTGGGGCGCCACAACCAAAACAAATCTAGGTTTCTTACAAGTTATACAAAATAGAGCAATTCGACGTCTTTATGGTTTTACAAACTCAGATTCAATAAATTCAATTTATAATAAATGTAACTTTCTTAAGCTAAGCCTGTTGTTAAAATTTGAATCCATAATAACAGTTTATAAAATAATACATTGTAAATTAGAATCTAATTTAACACTAACTCAAAACCTCAGCATTTATTCCTATAACACACGCCAAAGAAATAATTTCGTTCTGCAGCCTTTCAATACTTTATACGGTAAAAATTGCTTCCTGTATTACGCACTAAAACTATTTAACATATTGCCAAGCCAAGCAAAGTCGTATACTACCTTACCATCCTTTAAAAAGTATGTGAAAAAATTTATCTGTAGTCTACCAGACGCATAAAATGGTTAAATAGAATTATTCTGTGATTGAACAAAGTTGAATAAAATAATCTTTCAACTTTTTTTTTTTTTTCATATTACTTATATCTTTTATCTATGTTTTTTTCTTTATCATTTATATAATCTCCCATTGTGTGATATGTATATTATAATATAAGCCCTTGTAACATGCCTTGTAGCAATTTTAGGGTTAATAAAACGTATTTATTATTATTATTATTATTATTATTATCTTATTACTTTGCCGAATAAATTATATTATAAATTAAGTTTTGAGATTACACAAATCTCTTCCTGAATCATTTGTTGTTTTCTTTTAAATTTATACATATGTCTATCTTAACAGCTGCTGCAAGATATTTATATTTCAAGCTTTATCTGATTAGGTATATCTTATCTTTCCTCTTTCAACAGGATTCTTTATAGAGACTACTTCGAGGATTTACCGTTCTCCCTACGACATACAGTCTTCTCCAGCTGTATGTTTACACAATAGTTTTTCTGTGAGATGTGTTTTGTATTATAGACGCCTTCGTGTACACTATTGCAAATCTTGTCTTGACCTTTGAAAGCAATATTGATCCATTTCAAACGTATTTATAGTAATAAAATAAATATTATTATCATTTAAGTATTTAAGTATCATAGAACAAAGTTTTATAGTTTACCTCAGAAAACGTAACTGATTATATTATAGGACAATATGACAGAAAATTGAGGGAAATAAAAAACTTAAAATAACACAGATAAGGTCAAAGAAGGACCAGAAATATTGAACAATAAAACAATATTAAGGTAATATTTGTTTACTTATGTAATACCATGCAGGTAATACATTAATAGTACAATTATGTTATTTTTTTTATTTTTACCAAAAAAATAGTACACAGAAGTATAATTATATATTTAGTACTTATTAAGACATAATATACAAATATAAAATATAGATTAATATAGAAAGATAATGTATAATAATAAATTCTAGTTGAAAATTAAAATATATATATATTTACACAAAAATTACCGGTCTGTTTAACATACTTTCTATTAATTAAATTTTTTTGTACGGATTTTTCTTCCTTACAACTGCATACCAAATATTATTTTCTTCTATAGTTTCCTCATTAGTAATTTTTTTAAAGTGTAACTTTTTCACTAAAATTATATCGAGTTTCCTTCTTGGTAATAGTGTCAATCGAGTTTCCAATATTATTTCCAAAATAGTTTCTTAATTAATTATTACTTAGGTGTACGTATATTTTTCATTGAACGTATAGGAGGTTGACAGTTAAGTTAACTGTATGCGAAATATTATTGTCATCCGTCACATGCTTTCCATTAACTCTTTTTGAGCGGTGTCCACCATGTATATTTTTTACGAAAAGTATAGTAGATTTCTTCTTTAACAATTGTGTTCACTACAGGCCAAATATTGTCGTCCTCCATCACATTTTGTTCATTCGTTATTTTTTCAGGTTGTCCATATTTTTCAGTAAGAGAATATCCCTATTTTTGTGTTGGCAATAGCTTCAATTACCTACCAAACATTAACTGTAAAGTTCGAAGCTGTGATCAAAATGCCAGTAAACGACGTCAAAATAGTATCTGGGGTAATTAGACAAGTTAAACCGGTTTTAGTTCAATAATTGCTTCCAGTTGGGCAAGACACATGACACTTACAAATCGTCCTTTTCTTACCCACTACCTAAAACTGACAAATTTGAAAATTATATGTCTCGAGCAAATTTAGAAAAAAATAAATAAAAACATTTTTTTATTTTTTCGTTTCAGATAAAAAAAACGCTGCCCAAGGAATCATTATTTCCACATCCAGATTCTCTATCCAAATCACTCACAACGAAAATACTTTGTATGTGGAAATAATTGTTTAAGGAACTTTAATAATATAATATTTGAAATCCTCTTCCCCAAAAACCCATAAAACGATACCCCACATCGGTAGTGGGGTGGGGGTGGTGACAGGAGGGTGGTAGTGGGGGTGGGTGAAGTAAAAAATATTTTGAGGTTTCTGGTTCTTGTACATACACTAAATCACATTTTTGTCATTCCCTTTAATAAGGGGTGGGAGTGGTAATAGGGGTGGCTAATGCCAAAAATGTTTTTGAGACCTTAGCTTCTCTTGTATATACTAAATACCAATTTAATGGACTCTTACCTGCTTGATTTACCCATTTACCCCAAATTTACCCCAATTTACCCCCTCCCCTTCGACGGAACAAGATGAAAATATAATCTAGTTCCAGATCTCGTTATAGTACATACGTGTACCAAATTTCAAGTCAATATCTTAAACGGTTCCAGAGTAAACGTTCGCACAAAAAAAGTTACAGACAGACCGACAGACAGACAGACTGACAGACAGACAGACAGACAAACAGAAATTTTTTTTCGCCCAAACTTAAAATCTCGACGATTCATGACATTTTAAGCCTGTCTGAACAATAAAATTTTTTTAAAATTTTTTTGTCATTACTATACTTCCACTTAGCTTCTCTTGTATATACTAAATACCAATTTTATGCACTCTTACCTGCTTGATTTACCTATTTACCCCAAATTTACCCCAATTTACCCCCCAAACCTTCGACGGAAAAAGAAGAAAATATAATCTAGTTCTAGATCTCGTTAAAGTATATATGTGTACCAAATTTCAAGTCAATATCTCAAACGGTTCCAGTGTAAACGTGCGCACAAAAAGAAGTTACAGACAGACAGAAACTTTTTTTCGCTCAAACTTAAAATCTCGACGTCTCATGACATTCTAAGACTATCTGAACAATAAAAATTTTTTAAATTTTTATTGTCGTTACTATACTTCCACTGGATGTGGAAATAATACCCAGATATTCAGAAAGCAAACAAAATTTACAATGAAAAAGGTACTTTGATATTTTGACGTACGACGAACGGGAGGGGAGCGAGTGGGTCCCGAAACATGCGCCGAGACTCATGTTTTGAGACGTGCTAGCGCTTCCCCGTTCGTTCAACGTTAAAATGTCAAAGGATCTTTTTTATTGTAAATTTTGTTTGCTTTCCGAATTTTTCCTAAAGCGAAGAAAAAAAAAAGATTTAAAAAAACGATTTTTTTTGCTTTTTTTCTATAAATTTGAGGGGGTTCCGGAGGGAATTTTTGGTGGGAAGTTAAAAATTCGGATTCAGGGCTCCAAAAAACGTAAAGTAAGCCTATCTCCAGGCCTACCATGAATTTTTCCAGGTAAGGGGGCCTATATGATCTCTAATGCCTGAAGTACTCCAGGCATTAGAGAATTTTACCTAGAAAAATTCATGGTAGTTCTGAAAATAGGCTTACTTTATATTATTTTGCTCGCTGAATCCGAATTTTTAACTTCCCACCAAAAATTCCCTCCGAAACCCCCTCAAAGGAGGGGTATCGATAAGCTAAGAAAATTGACCCCAATATGACCAAAAATTTAACTATATTTTTTTTATATTTCTCATTATTTTAGTAAAACACAGGACACTTAACTTAACGCTACAAAAAATTAAAAGTAAAAATGACTACGTTTTCTTCACGAGAAAAATCGACAAACTGAGGTCGAAATGGCTTTTTTTAGAAAATTGTACCCTTTTTTAACTATATCGAGTTTTTTTAGACATGAACGCATTTTTTTAGCAGTTTAATGTTTGTATTTTTATATTTGTTGACGTCTAAAGAACAACATGTAAAAAAATCACCATGCTAAAAAAATGCGCTCATGTCTAAAGAAGCTCGATATAGTAAAAAAAGGGTACAATTTTACAAAGAAAGCCATTTTGACCTTAGTTTGTCGATTTTTCTCGTGAAGAAAACGTTTTAATTTATTCTAGTGTTAAGTTAGTGTCCTGTATTTTACTAAAATAATGAGAAATATAAAAAAAATATAGTTAAATTTTTTGTCATATATTGGGGTCAATTTTCTTAGCTTATCGATACTCCTCCTTTATAGAAAAAAGCTCGGAAAAAAGCAAAAAAAATCGTTTTTTTTTTAATCTTTTTTTTTCTTCGTTTTAGGAAACATTCGGAAAGTAGACAAAATTTGCAACAAAAAAGGTCCTTTGACATTTTAACGTTGAACGAACGGGGAAGCGCTAGCACGCCTCGAAACATGAGCCTCGGCGGATGTTTCGGGATCCACTCGCTCCCCTTCCGTTCGTCGTACGTCAAAATGTTAAAGAACCTTTTTTTGTTGTAAGTTTTATTTGCTTTCTGAATATCTGGGTATTATTTATCTAAAACGAAAAAAAATAAAAAATAAAAAAAAACAATTTTTTGTTTTTTTTTTTTCTAAATTTGAGGAGGTTCTGGGGGTAATTTTTGGTAGGAAGTTAAAAATTTGGATTCAGCGAGCCAAAAAACATAAAGTAAGCCTATCTCCAGGACTACCATGACTTTTTACAGGTAAGGGGCCTATATGATCTCTAATGCCTGGAGTATATTGTGAGTGTGATAATACGGATTCCAAACTATTGATTCATACTCAAGTTTGGATCATATATATGAATAATACTATAGTTTTAGTCTCCAGAATGGTAAATTATTTGCAATTACTTTGTATGAGTACAAACGTTCTACTTGCTTCATTACACATAATTCTTGTATAATAAAAAAAAAACAGCTCAGACTTCAAGTAAATACCCAAATCAAACTATTACGCTCTAATATCGTTCCATTTAGAATAATTATAATAGAAGCGGTTTTTCCTTTTTATACATGACACAACATTACCTGCTTTCACATTCAGATCTAGCCTATTAAGAGAACGCCACTGATGATTTGTCAAGTTCCTTTTCAATCAAACTACGACAGACATGTTCAGATTTTTTTCAGTTTTAAATCATCTGCGTATATCAATTTGTCACAATCTAAAATATCGCATAAATTATTGATAAATAATAAAGACAACAAGGGTTCAAGATTACTACCCTGTGCTATTCCAGATGTAGATCAATATATGAATGGTTTACAATTGTTGTAGAATACAAATTGATACCTATTTTCCAATTACGACACATCTCCTTGCCCTTGTTCATATATAGAATTTGACATATTTTGAATGAAAGCTACTGAATTTATTATTATAGATCCAGAGGAAGCATGTTACAATGGATCTCGTCAATTTTCCAACAGAAAATTATTAGTTGAGATAAAAAATATTAAAATGGGATTTCCGCAGGGTTTTGCATTGGAACCTTTGCTCTGGATGATCTACGTAAATGACCTACCATTAAATATATCTAAAGGCAAAGTTACTATGTTACTGATGGTAACACTTTAACTATAGCATCCCTTACCCAAGAAGAACTCTCAGTAAAGTTGAACTGTGTGCGAGACGAACTAACGGCATGGTGTCAACGGACTAATTTAATTCTTAATAACAAGAAAACAGTCTCATTAAATTTCTATATAAGAAAACCATTATCCTCAAATTTTGGAACACTAAATAATATTGAACTTTCTAAATCTTCAAAATTCTTCTGAACACACTTAGATAGTAAATTAACTTGGAACAAACACATTGATTTTGTTTGTGCTAAACTCAACTCAACATGCTTTGCAATCATTGAAATCGTGTCTAAACGTAGAAGGTCTATTAAATATTTATTTTGGCCTGGCGTACAGTCACCTAACAAACAATCTCTCCTGGGGAAATGCCACTAACATACAAAGATTGTTAATGGGGCAAAAATGCATAATCAAGATAAACTTTAATATGGCAAGAATGGACAGTTGCAAAAATGTTTTCAAGAGAAACAATATCCTAACGGTTCCCTCAATATTATTTATGTATTCAAACATAAAATTTTAATTGGATATCATAGCTAAAATACCAGGCATGGCAGAAATTTATCTACCTCATTACATAAAACTAGCTTCTTCAAAAATTCACCAGACTACAATTTCACTACAATACTCAACAAATTACCAACCCAATTAAAAGAAAGTAATGGATATAACAAATTTAGAAAACAAATAAAACTCTTTTTTATTGAGAAGGCTTTTTAGACAGTTAGTCCTCATTCAAGAGGTTACATTCAAGAAATTTTTGTATCTCTTATTTTGTGTCATTTTAAATTTACATTGTCTCGTAGATTCCATATTTACATGTTTTATATCTTGATTAGGTATATATTTTATATTTATTATTATTTTTTTATCCTTGACTTGCCACAAGAACATAATTATGTATCTACGCTTATTGGCCAATAAACTATCTATATATCTATCTATTAGTCATAAAAAACCGTTGATATATTGTTATGGTGGATAAATATGTGTAGTTGTGTAAAATAATTTCAAAATTACTGAAAATAATTTATGTGTAGTTACCGTTTTAAAATCTAGATACGTAGCTATTAAGAGGGTAAATTATTAAGAGATAAAATGATACGATCAACTGTCATTTGACAGGTGAAAAATTACTACAAGAAATTTTCTCTCTTTATAATGTAGGACCGTTGCCACAATCATTGATTCAAGTTTTCCTTTCCTATGTCAGTTCTGGACTAAAATTAGCTATTATCAGTACTATAGCGATTAAGAGAACTACAACATGTATTTAAAAAGTTTCTCTATAATTGTCTATAATAATTGTGGCAATCTAATTACAATATACATTAACAAAAAGGATTTAGGAATTAATTACTTTTGTACCCTATGGATTGTATTAAAATTGGCAACCATAGACTTACCGTGAAACAAAAACTATGTTTTTCCAAGATTGCAATTTATCTTCGAATTAGTGCTGATAATATTGCAGTAACAAAAAATACCTCATTTAAAAGCAATACCGAGGAAGCTAATAAAAACATTTTGAAAATGAATATGATCCAGAAATTCATTTCGTTTTGTAATGTAATAAGCTTTGAAACACTTAAATATCCATTTGAATTAGAGTATTTCATTTTAAAAAAGAAATAGGGCATTAAATTTTACTTTCTATATAAATTTTATGTAAATTAAAAAATAATAATCTACCCTCGTGTATATAATATATATTTAATGGAAAAGTTTACAAAATATGTTTTTCTCCTTTTTTGTCATATTAGGAGTCTCATTCTTCTTAATTTGCTCCAGATTAATATACGTCCTCTTTGATATAGTAAATTGATTGCTGAAATTAAAGGAAAAAATATTAGATATTGACTTAACTGAATAACACAAACCATTTAGATAATTAAAAGGGAGTAAAGGCACTTATTTCGTTTCAATATCGGATCAAATATTGACATCATTAAAATTTTCATCTCATTCAGTGAAGTTTTTTAGCTCTTTGTTAGATCTAGTGAAAATTGTGTTTCCTTTTTATTTTTGTCAACTTTATAGTTGCAAAGCTTGTGGATCTGAAAATAACGGGTGCGGCATAAATATCTACTCGATTTAATAATTTAGTAAAATAGTTATTTGTATAATAAGTGTGGGAGGTACTGTTTTGCCGGACGAAGACGAGAGTTTGAGTTAAATAGTAATTGGCTATTATCAGTATTATAGATCATAAAATGCATGGGTAATTTGTTATCGACGAAATCGTTGCAAATTCAAGACTTGGAATCCTTAGGTCATTCTCAATGAAAACTGTTATGAATAAAAAATCAATTGTGGAAGCCGTTACTTTGTGATAGTTTATCATGATGATATGAGAAAAACACTTTCCATTTTCAAACGTTGATTACAAATGAATGAATTAACAAAGGGCGGCGCATATAAATAAATAACCAGGTACTAACAGGTTGACCCTATCTTACCAATATAACAATAAGCATTAAGATTAAAGTTATGTAAATAAGTTTACAAGAGATTATAATTGAATACATCAATGAGTGAACCGATATAGGTTCAACTGGTCATTTAAGAGATTATTGTCGGAAATTTTGTTTGATTTGAAGATTTCTATTGATTCCAGTAAATTTAATTTAAAACCTTTTTCTTGGACATATAAAATCTTTAGATCGTTTATATTAAGAAAATTGTGGCTTGTTTCTAAAATATGATTTGCGAAAGTTGAATCTGTGTGTTGACTATTAAAAGAGTATAGGTGTTCTTTATACCTTATTTCATATGAACGACCAGTTTGACCTATATACAAGGCATTACAATCTGAACACGTTAGTTTATAAACTACTGATTTTTTTGAGGATCACTTTTATCCTTAGCGTTATACAACATGTTTGATAATTTGAAAGCTGGCTTAAAGCTGACTTTCAAATTATGTGTTGACAAAATGTTCCCAATTCTGTCGGATACGTCGCCATAATACGTAAGGGACACATATTTATTGTCACTGTGGTTTTTAATATAGGGATATATACTGAAACAAGCTAATCTGAACTGTTTTTTATTAATTAAACTTTCTATTTCTATGGTGTCTAATTCAATTTTTAAATTTTCTTCTGAAAGAGGTAATGACAAAGCTCTATGTATCATAGAATTGTATGCCGCCAATTTATGTGATTTGGGGCTACGTGAAAAGTTTGAAATGGTTGTATCTGTGAAAGTTGGCTTCCTATAAATATTAAAGTGTATTTTATTTTTATATTATATTTAATATTTATAGGAAGCCAACTTTCACAGATACAACCATTTCAAACTTTTCTCGTAGCCCCAAATCACATAAATTGAAAGAAAAAGGTTTTAAATTAGATTTACTGGAATCAATAGAAATCTTCAAATCAAACAAAATTTCCGACAATAATCTCTTAAATGACCAGTTGAACCTATATCGGTCCACTCTCTTTGATGTATTCAATTATAATCCCTTGTAAACTTATTTACATAACTTTACTCTTAATGTTTATTGTTATATTAGTAAGATAGGGTCAACCTGTTAGTACCTGGTTATTTATTTATTTGCGCAGCCCTTTGTTAATTCATTCATTTGTAATCAACGTTTGAAAATGCCACGTTAATGTGCCAAAACTGCAGTAACGTGTATGTTACAATAAACTAGTGATAGAAAGCAAAGTAAAGTGTTTTTCTCATATCGTTATGGATAAAGTTCCAGACTGTCTTTATTTTAAAAATACAGCAGGTCTAAGCTACAAAATTAAAAATTTTAAAAATGCGATGTTACGTGTTTTTTATCAAAACAGTAAATACTTTTAATATTAATTAGAATTTATTCATGATTCTTTTGGGGCTGGGGGTTAAAAACTGTCTTACGTGTTATTTCTTTAAAAGAATGAATTTAATTCGAATTTTTCGAGTTTTCACTAATCTGTCAATACAACAGTTTTATTTATTGCTAATACTTTTAGATTTACAAAAATGTGAAACTTTATGCTTCACTGTAGATTATTGCAATAACTATCCCTGCTTTCATTGCTTATTAACAATATCGTAGATTACAAAAGTTCCCAAAAGTTTTGTTTAAACATTTTATTGCACTATCAATGGTTTAGAATTTATAGCAATTTTTTGTAAGAATTATTCGTGTTTTTTCATTTCTCTATCAACTATATTAAATGTTTCCATAATTACTGAGAATGATAATGACGTTCAACTTCATGGAGTGAATGTTCCTATTAATATATTGGAAAAGAATACAAAAGAGTTGCCTGAGATATGGTTTGTAAATTAAAGTTGCAACATGATGAGGGAATTGTGGAGAAGGGGAAATAGGAAAGAAGTGCGAGTCTAACACTTCCCAACTACATTGTTCACATGTTTATTGGAAATAAATTTTTTGTATAGTATCGTTGAGGTCATTTTTGCAACGCATTTAGTGAGGTAGACTGGCTGCGTTTTTTCGATGTTGACCTTGAGTTCCCAGTAATGGTTGATAGTATAGTATAGTAGCGTTTGTCTTAGTTTTGGACAGGTTAGTTATTATGACTGATTTCTTAGAGGTTGTCAGTATTGCTGTATAACTGCAAATAAACACATGGTTGTTCGGTGGTTCTTTGGTGATGTCGTTAATGTACAAATTAGAGAGGATGGGATCAAGAGATGATTGTTGGGGTATACCGGACAGGCTAGGGCCCAGTGGGGAGCATTCCTGATTGACTAAAACTCGGAATTGTCGGTTTGATATACAGTGTGTGCTGTTTAATACCGCAATACGCGTTGGCCGATTTTAAAATTTCCTTTTTTTTGAGATATACTGCTCGATGAGCTTTATTTGACTATTTTAAAAAATTTGTAATTTTCATATTTTCAAAGCCTACTAAACTCCTCTAAATGGATCGAAATTTTGAGATCGACTATTAGGCAATTTTTTAACGGCAAATTGGATAGTGCTTTCTATTTGCAGTTGTCTCAAATACCTCTATCTAAAATTTTAGTTCGATACCTCATATAGGGTGTTTGTTATTAAATGGCCAAATTTAAAATTTCTCACTTTTCGACTGGTCCTGTTTAAAAGTCGGTTAGGTTTACTAAAAAGGTAATGTAGTCATTCGACTTAAGGAACATCAGACACTAAATGAGAAAGAAAACATAAAAGATATTCTTTAAATAAATACGTCCAATCCATTGGTTTGAAAAATTTTCATTTAGGCACCTACGTACAGCAAGCGAATGCTATACAGAAACACAATTTATTTAAAGAATGACTTTTCTTTTTTCTTCCTCATTTATTATCAGATTTTCCTTAAATCGAATGACTACTTTACCTTTTTAGTAAACTTAACCGACTTTTACACAGGGCCAGTCGAAAAGTAAGAAATTTTAAATTTGGCTATTGAATAACAAACACCCCATATGAGATACAGAGCTAATTTTTTATTTTTTTTTTAATATTTTTGTCGAACTCCTCTATAAGTTTCCTTAAATATACAGGGTGCGCCACTTAAAACTCCCCAGGCTTGTAACTTTCTTGTTTTTTAAGCGACAACCATGTTGGGCACATCAAATTGTAGATATTTTTAAGGCATTTAAATATGTGTACAGAATGATTTTAAAAAAATTTTTTTGAAAAAATTGTTAAGAAAACTTAATTTCCTTGAATATTTTTTTACCTCATCCTGTACATGAACTGCGTTAATGTTTTCTTATAAAGGTTTTAATTGGCTTCAATTTATGTTATTGCGTCATATTCTAAATTCTTTTTGGTTTTAGAGAAAGAAATTAAAAACACCCTTCCGATTCCAAACTGTTTTTTTTTTAAATAACTGAAAAAATGTTAATAATAATTTTATGCTTTATTTGTAAAAGGCATATTACAAACAATTCTGAATGTAACAAAACAGCAACTAGAAACAAAATAAATAAATATTGTTAAAAACAAACTTTATTAAAATGCACTAAATAATAGGAAATTGCAAACTTTCTATTTTAATTTTTTTTAATAACATAAATTGAAGCTAATTAAAACCTTTATAAGAGAACATTAACACATTTCATGTACAAGGTGAGGTAAAAAAATATTCAAAGAAATTAAGTTTCCGTTCTTAACAATTTTTTCAAAAATTTTTTTTTAAATCACTCTGTATGCATGTTTAAAGGCTTTTAAAATATCTACAATTTGATGTGCCCAACATGGACTTCGCTTCAAAAATAAAAAGGTTACAAATATGGGAAGTTTTAAGTGGCGCACCCTGTATATAAGGAATAAAAAACCAGACTGCAACCAACAGCTATTCTCCGGAATCATGCCACTCCGAGTGCTGAATTACGAATTACAAGCCTGGCCGCGTTAAGTAAAACAACTATGTATTGCCACAAAACGCTAAAGTTTCGACTGTAACAGACACCAGCCGAAAGACTTATTCCTACTCAATGAAGCTCTCGTGCCAGCCACTCCACACCACTTGCAGACTGCAGTTTCGAGCTGTTAGCTCTCGTCAGTGCAAAGTAGGTCTGAGATGGCTGGAACGAGGCACTTGTTCACTCTTGGTACATGGCGAGATTTATAAAACCACGACATGTAACAAAAATGGCATGCTCCATCTAGCGACTGATGTCCATTACAATCGAAACAGCAGTAACCCTGACATGGGCACAGTTAGTAGGTATGCTTTTAGAAGGCAGAATATTTACTAGTGAAATATTTTTGTCGAACTCCTCTATATAACGAATAAAATAGTATAGAGGTATTTGAGTAACGACGAATCGAATACGTTATCCAATTTGCTGATAAAAAATTGCCTGATAGTCGATCTCGAAATTTCGACCCATTTAGAGGAGCTTAGTAAGCCTTGAAAATATGAAAATTACAATTTTTTCAAAAAAGTCAGATAAAGCTCATCGGATTAGAGAATATTATTTAGGTATTATGCAAATCACAACTTACACACTTTCTTATTTATTGTGAAAATACCTACTTTCTGTATATTTTTGCCCTAATCTGGGCACGCTAATATACTAGTTAGGTAAATACTTTAAAACACTCATTATTGGAGAACCAATCAAAACAACTACTCTTCTAGCTAATACTGACGAAGTATTGAATTACATGTGAGAATTCTTAGAAGAGTAGTTGTTTTGATTGGTTCTCCAATAATGAGTGTTTTAAAGTGTTTATCTAACTAGTATATTAACGTGCCCAGATTAGGGCAACAATATACAGAAAGTAGGTATTTTCATAATAAATAAAAAAGTATGTAAGTTGTGATTTGCATAATACCTAAATAATATTCTCTAATCATGATGAAAGCAAATAAATAAAAAATAATCAATTGTAAAAGCTCATCGATCGTCTCAAAAAAAAAATTTTAAATCTGCCAACACGTTCCAAAATAATGGGGTGTTGCGATACTAAATAGCACACACTGTATATAACTGTATCATTTTCAAGAGACGCGTCGAAAAACTTATATATTGAACCTATAAGGTAGCTAAGATAACCAAGAAAAAAATATTGACTTTTGGTCTCAAAAGTCGAAGATGAGTATATTTTCCAATATTTTCTGTTAGATTCAAATTTTTAGTATTTCTTGCTGTTACCACCAATTCTCTTAAGCAGTTTGTCTTGATGTCTGATAAACTAACTTTGATATAGCCTCTCTAGTCATTTAGTTTTTGTTTATGCAAATTAGTGAGCTCGTCTTACCTACAAACTTCCAATACTCCCACTATAATAACAAATTAGAATTAAAGATATTGATGTTAATTTCGCAAGTAGAGATTTAAAGATTTTGTTTGTATATCCTTGTCTTCATCAGCATTGAGTTGTCTTCTGCTGTTTTCAAAATGCTTCTACATCTTCTTTTTTTAAAGTTCTGACCTTCTTTGGTGTGCATTCTCTACTTTTTCTCCCCAAGAAAGAGTTCGATTAGGTCAGTGTATTTACCACATATCATTGTTGTCAAGATCGAATAATTACTCCTAATTGAAGAGGATTTCTAAGATTTAAGGTTCCGATTAATACAAACCAGCAATTCCTTTTTGTTAAAATTCTTCACTTTATTCTTATCATTCCATTGATCGAAACAGGAGTAATAAATATATTATGTTGTCACGATTATTTCACGTTAAGTTCAAAACAAAACTGGCTTTGCACTTTGTTGTAATAAAAATTATGTTATGTTTTATTTTTGTTAACGTTAAAACGATGTAAATCTTGGATATTAAAAGCATGGACTCATAAAAGATTAGGAAGATACGCCCAGGGAGCAAATTCTACTAGTAAAATTTTATCGCCGAGTGTGGCTTAATATTCATTAAAGCATAAATAAGTGGTTAAGGTTTACTTTCTATTTATTATGCAGGTGAACTTACTGAAATTAACTAACTGGGATATTTACATAAAACTTTTTAATGGATGAGATATGGCAGACTACGCGCAGTTGAATTTTAATCTTTTATAAGTTGATCGACCACATATGCAAATATGTTTTAATTCTATATCGTATTTAATTTCTGAAAAAATTAAAATAAACACAAGACATATTAGACAAGAAATAAATCAAGTGAAAAGGAAGCCTTGGATAACACAGGGCATTATCAAATCTATTAACAGAAGTGATAGTATGTACAAAGAATATCAAAAGAATACAAACAATTTAAACCTACTTAATGAATTTAAAAAATATAGGAATTACTTAAATGATTTGATTAAGTCAAAAAAACTAAATTATTATAAAACAAAGTTCGACAATAACAAAACAACTCAAAAAATGTATGGAATGTAATAAAAGAAATAAGCTGTTCAGAAAAAGAGCATCATAACATTAAACAAATGATTACAAAAGAAAACGACATAACCGAAAATGAAAAAGAAATTGCAGATGTATTCAATGATTTTTTTACTGATTTGGGACCAAATCTTGCAAAAAATATAAAGGAACCTCCTACATTACCTCCTAGTAGAAATTCAGTACCACATTCTAATTATCTGTTACCAACTGACACAAATGAGATAGTTAGCATAATAAATTCACTTAAAACTAAAAAGCACCAGGCATAGACTTAATAAAATCAGAAACCCTAAAAGAAATTGCACATGAAATCTCTTCACCTCTGACTTTTCTTATAAACAATATTATTGAATCTGGTATATTCCCCGATGAGTTTAAAATAGCGATTGTAAAACCTCTCCATAAAAGCGGTGATAAATATATCATTAAAAATATTAGAAAAAGTGTTAAAAAGTCGCATTCAAAATTATTTTAAAAAATATAGTATAATTTCTGAGAAACAATTTGGCTTCCAGTGTGGGAAGTCAACTCAAGACGCAATTTCTTATTTGACATCTAAACTGTACAAAGTCTTAAATGAAGGAACACCAGGTCTATGTATATTTCTGGATCTTGTAAAGGCCTTTAACACTGTAGATCACTTACAGTTGCTGGAGGCTTTGTAAGATATATGCTTTAGGGGATACAATATCATGGCTAGTTATCGGGATGGAAGGAAACAGTTTATTGGGATTAACTCTGAAAGTAGCAAGGAAAAGATAGTACAGTGCGGAATCCCACAAGGCACAGTCTTGGCACCGATCTTATTCATAATTTATATTAACAACCTGCTTACCTTGAATAATTCTAGATCAATTATAGGTTTCGCTAACGACACTGCGATATTTTATCAAGCGGAGTCCTGGGAAAACTTGAAGTATAAAGTACAGCTTGATCTCATCAAAATAATAGATTGGTTTTCTCATAAACTCTTAACCATAAACTTCAAAGAAAAACATGTACCTTCCACTTTCTTGCACTCAACGTACATTACCAAACTTTAATAGACTAAATGTTAATTTTAACGGAAACACAACAGGAATTAAAGACACCGAATGTATCAAATATCTAGGGGTTAATATTGATAGGCATCTACGATGGGACCGCCATATTAACAGCGTTGTAAATACTCTTAAGAACACTTTTACATAAATTTAAATATTTCAGACTTATATTAGACTTACCTCACTTAAAAATGCTCTATTTTGCCCTAGTAGAATCACGAATAACATACGGAATATATATAGTGTTGTTGTACTTGTACGGGTGTTTTTCCGCGTAGTTGACAGGCTCCTGCTAGGGCCACGATTGTCTAAACGACGTTTCGGCAGAATCCCATCTGCCATCTTCAGGTTCTCGCTGAAAGCTGCCTACTGCTGCTCCTCGTTGCTGGAACTGAACTGTTCAGTTCGAGCAACGAGGAGCAGCAGAAGCTTAAAAGCTTTTTACATGTTACATAAATTATTTTAAAGGAATATATTTAGGAGTTTTGAATAAACAAGATGTAGCACTCGCGAAAACTATTTTGTCTGGGCCGACCCGGCCAACATATCTAGTGGGATGCAATGTAACAAATACGCACTTCACTACCGGTGGAAATGTTAATAAGCCGACGAGCAGCCAGAGGCATCACGGAAAATGCTAGGGATCGTCGATGACCAAGTGAAGGAAAATAAATGTTTATGTTCTTACAACAACTGCTGGACATTGTATATACTCTATAGGGATGGTTGCAGCACAAATATTGGCATCAGATGAAACCACAATTAACAGCCAAATTATACCCTTCTAGATATATTAAACACTGGCACAGATTCTGATTAATTTTGCACATAGTTACAAGCCAAATGGTATTAATATTTTATTTAAGTATTTGGTAAAATTCGCCAGTGTTAGTTAAACAACACTACTAAATAAATATAGGAATCAAATCCAAGCTAAAATTGTCGACTTCACAAGCCAAAGGCCCGGTTCGGAAGTGATATATGAATATTCATTTGCGGTTTTATATTATCCCTACTCGCACACTATCTCCTGAAATTTACAGCGTTAGCCATATACCCGTGCATTTAATAGAATTTCTGGAATGCTAACTCGTAAACAAATAAACGTCCGGTTGGGCCGGCGTTAAATCTTTTTTAGCAAAACTAACAAAATGGGTAATTTTTGTAATAAAGATATACAATAATGTAATTTAACGGATTTTAATAAAGATCAAAGTATGAAAAATGTTTTCGCTCTGTGCGGATCGAACCCACTTCGCTAGGTATATTCAGAGTGGAAACTAAATGCTCTAACCACCGAGTTGCCGACTCCGAAGAAGAATAAGAAACCGATTTATCCACGACTATCGTAAAATCATTTCATTCCACATTTAATAATTGAAAAATAATGCTAGTCATTATTGCAATATAACGTAAAATGAGCATAGTCTCAATCTAACTCACCGCGGACCAATCAGGAACTAGCTGTTTTCATTCTAACGCACAATCAGAAACTATCAATTTCATAAAGAACGGGTCTATTTTTTTCAAGGGAGAGTCCATGTTTTCATGTTTGATGTTTAAAACGTCAAACAAAGTTTTACTGTAAACCAACTTTTTTTGTTCACTTTTAAATGATTAAAACAGTTAAAATATACGATAGTTGTGGATAAATTATAGTATTCAGCTCGCGTATAATGGTCATTACTCGCTCGGATGATTTATGACATTTAAACATCACCCTCGCGAATAACAGCTATCATTACACGATCGCTGAATAATCTACTATTCTGGTTATAACAGTGGAATATTAGAAGTTTTTATTTATATAAGTCTAAAACGTACACAATTACACATTTTGAATTCGGAACGAGCAAAATTCGTAAGGCACTTGACGTGACGTTTAGATTACTGGAAACACGTGATGGTTTGGATTTTATGTAGGAACATACATTTTAGAATTCGTTGCATGCAAGTTTTGTGATTCGCAATTGGTCATTACGCGTATATTGATTCGTGAGCCTGTGGCACTGTAAAACAAAGCTTCATAAACATTTTTAAATCCTCCTACTTTTCTGTTCAAATTTGCGGCAGATTTTATGAATTCATACATAAAATGAAACACTTAAAGTGAGATCTGTGACAAAAAGCTGCGCCACGTAGTGATGCGCAATTTAATATAAAATGGCTTTACATTTGGTAAAATTTAAATAGATATATGGTCGGACAATCTCACAATCGTGAGAGTAAAAATATAAAATGAAGTTAAATCTAAATATCTCAGTCTTTCAGTTTGTTTCAAAATAGTTAAAATGATTTTTAAAATATTTTAATTAGTTCGGTATATTTATTGTTTTTCATAGAAGATGTCGATCAAAATTAAAGTTGGTATAATCTTCACGTTTCTGTTATAAGTCTAAAAATGTGTGTGCAGATGATTGACAAAATGTTCGCGTTCGATAGATTTACATACCCATTAACATACCTATCAGATCCTATAAATGGGTTCAGTATTCTAAGCAGATTCAGCCAGGAGAATCTACACTGACAATTTTACTAGGGTAGAGAGGCGAAAAATATTTCGTTAAAGGACAAAAACATTGTAATTTTTACAAATCAATGATTGTTATACCAAAATACTATTTACAGTAATTAATGATGAACTAAATAGTTGTTTAATTACAAACCGAAGCCTCTTGATAGGAGTGATTCTAGGAAATAGTTTGAAAAAGAACTATGCTCCTTTCACTTCAGATGAAGTTAAAAAATGTTTAGTGATTGCTTCAGTAGAAAATTAAAACCTTATTGGCTAATAAAAGGTGTCTTAAAGCTATGCTAGAAGTTGAATTCAGGAGAAGGAGATCAATGAAAAGCTTAAATTAAATTAACACGTCCATATATATTGATAAAAATTCAACTTGTAGACAGTAAAAACTGTTCATTCCCTAACTAAATGGGTATATATAAAGTAAATCAGATCTGCATGATACGCATGGTAAGTACGAAACACATCCTATGGACGTTTAGTATCAACTAAATATGAGGTTTAGAGTCAACTGACGAAAGGATTCAAAGTCCTTGAAAGATATGTTAGGAAGTTTGTTTTGGGGTCGATAATGTTTATTGAAACTTTGATTCACCAATGGCTCCCTATAGACAATTATATGATTTATCAGAAACACCACTTGAAAACGTTTTTTTAAGGTAATATATAAGTTATAGACTGGCGGTACATGACCAATCAGGTGCAACGTTACGTTATTAAAATGTATGCCAATCATATATATGAATGAAATTACCATGAACATGCCAGAAACGCAAATTTTATGCAGTCGTCGCGTGCAGAAGGGTGTGCAAATCGTTTTTTTTAATTTTAAAATGGATGCCAATAGTGCCAAACGAAAAGCCTTGAAAAAAAATACAAAATCAAAATCATCCAAAATCAAGAACACCGAAAAATTTTACGATTTAATGTGCGCATTAACAGTTGTTTTGCGCGCGGAAACTGCATGCCAATGAATTTTCGCTGGATTCTTTTTCACGGCTTATCGTTTGACATTATTGGCATCCATTTTGAAATAAAAAAAACACAAAAAAAACAAAAAAAATCGATTTGCACACCCTTCTGCACGCGACGACTGACTAAAATTTGCGTTTCTGGCATATTCATGGCAATTTCATTCATATATATGATTGGCATACATTTTAAAAACGTTGCACCTGACTGGTCATGTACCGCCCGCTAGTCTATTATACGAGGTTTTCCATTTTTTGCAAACGTATTCGCGTCAAGTCGTTGTACTGTGCCCTCGTCTAAACTCTTGTTACTGGATAAAAACCACTCTCCATAATGATTAAAAACGTTCCAGTTTATAAAATGACCTTTATTAGCGAATTCAGATTTTGGTTGATTTCCTAACCCTTTCACTACGGGAACCGTCTAAACACGGAAATAAAAGTCGGGTCTATATAACGGGAACCGGCTAATTACGCGAGGGTGGAGGCATACTTAAATGCGGGAACTGACCAAATCCGAATGTGAATATGTTTATAATATGTACTAGGTAAAGTTCAATTTGACACACCTACAAAAAAAATGCACTTCTTTTAAGTTTTTATATATTCACAGTTTTCTATTTTATATGTTTTTATAATAAATACTTCATTCTAAAACAAAATTTACTTAGAAATCTGTAAAATGTGACATTTTACAATATTTACATGTAACTCAAAATGTTACATGTAAATATTGTATATAATTAAAGCGCACTAATACAGGAAACGTACACATCCGCGAACGTAATTCATATGTTAGTTGCGGGAGACGTACAAATCGCAAAGCCTTACGGCGCGGCGGCCCCACTGCGCAAGCACTACAGTAAAATGGGAGCCGCAGTGAAAGGGCTAAATGTACATAGAAAGTCAGTCAGATATTATTGCTGTTTGAAAGAGAATCTTATTTCTTTGCATTTCCTAGTAACTTTTGTGGTCGGACGAAGAACGTCAAATTTTTTGTAGACTGATACAATTTTACAAGTTTCATTTATTTCTATAAAAATCCCAGTTCGGTTAAACTTCCATTTTGAAAATACCAAAAATTCAGAAAAAGATCGAAGAAGGGGGATAGAAATTCGTGAAATAGGTTGGAAAATTGGAGTCTGTGGTATCGTTGAGTTATGGTAGAAGGGGAAGAATTTTGAACAAACAGGCTGCTGTAAAATAGGTAATGGTGAGTCCGGTAGTTCATGTTTCATTCAAAATTGTCCATTTTGAACTGATAGAACTTTTGAAACGCCGACCAGACGCAGTTCACTGGTTTGAATTATATCGTTGTAACGTGCATTATAGTTCTCTTAAGAAAGTGTACATTGAAGAATTTGAGGTGAGGTGAAAATATCTATTCTCAAGACCAATAAGTTTCCTTAATTCCGCGACTGACGAGCTGCGCCACACTGATGTCACGTATGTTATGGTCGGTCTCACTACAGTGGTATAAACCAATTTTCATTATATCTACAGAGTTTGCTACTCCCAGTCATAGACGTACAGACTGGACAGGAAATAAACTTAGTATGGTTTGTTAACGTGTAGGTTGAACAGACTTTTGGCGAGATGTATTTTCAAGAACTTCATATTGTCCCTTATAGTTTATTTTTCGTGAATTAAAATTTACTTTATTATTTTGTTTTTCGTAAAGATTTCCATGAGGACAATTATCTCCGACTTGGGTACGTTTACTTGTCGAAACAAGCGTTGATAGTCCATATGGCCCATATGCCCATAAGCTCCCGGAAATATATTAACCACCGGAGAGTTATGGCTGTAAGCACATATGACCGAGGAGCACCGAATTGACAAATTTTCAACAATGATCGTGTCAAGAAATTCAGTCCTCTAGAAAATTGAATATATATTTAACGATGCGACGTACTGAAAGGGCGAAACCAAAAAGACCCGTAGCGTCTATAGGCAATTATTTGGCAAAATTAGTAAAAATGGACAAGGCCGGTTTCTCGAATAAGACAAATTTGAATTCATCCAGCGGCTCGTCAACTGAACAAGGGTGTTGGATAATCGGTACAAAGCGATAGTTGAAAACCAAAAGCAGATCTTTCCAAATGAAAAAGTTATAGAGAAAACCGCCTTATGCCTAAGTAAGACAAAAAGCCATTTTGCCAAAAAATCGCTCGAAGGCGTGTCACATCCCCCATATTGAACCTAGATGATGACCAGTACGCCGAGAGACATTATAACGTTAGGTAAATAAGAAAAAGAGCATCGAGAGAAAAACCAATTTTAGGAGAGAGCGTCGTTGGTAATCAGCCAGTGCAGCCTTGGCTTATTTCTTAGCTATCAAATATCTCTTACATCTTTTAAATCCGCCTGGGAGTGGAAGACCACACACAAACAAGGAAGAACGCGACTGGCACCCTTAATAAATAAATTGATGTTGCGCCACTCAGACGCTATGTGGTAGGTTCTTCTACAGTACCAGCGATGGGAATATAAAAGAACCAAATGTTCTAAATATCTCATTTTTTTCTGAGGGGAACAGAACATCAATGCAACAATGATGCCTGACCGATCCGTAATGGTTTCACCCTGTAATATATTAGTTTCGTTTCATCATCTAACTTGACTGATCCATAAAATAAAAATATTCAGCTGCTATTTATATATAAACTTACTCAGCTTGCGAATAGGTACTGCATTTTTATATGTTTCTGTTGAATGAAAAATATTCATATTTTCATAACCGCTAACAAGCATTATCCCGTAGCTATGCTGGTATACAATTACATGCGGATATTAGATATATTTTCAGCACAATAATTGAGACTCCTTTGTAAATCTTATGAAATAAACTTTTACATTCACCGTCCTTGGAATATATTCGTTTAACGCCTCTGCCTTTTCAGCGTTTTGACCTATTGTTAAAGTGCCATTATTCTTTATATCCCATATTAAGTATAAAAATGAAGGTCATATGTGAGGCCAAGTTATTGTGTATCCTTTTATATATGTGGAATAGTGGAATAAATACTCAGACCGGAAACTAATTTTTTTAAATTATTTTCGGAAACCTCGGTCGTAAATCATTTCATAAAATAATCATTTGGATTGGATTCAGATAATCTAAATTGATGGTTAAAATCGATAATGATAATAATAATTATTTAATAACATTTATTTGGTCGAGGATCCACGGTCTCGGAAACGACAAAGGGGGATCGACTACAGGGTATACAAAAACCAAAGTCAAATTCTTATGTAAAATTTCCTGCCGAATTCGAATTTCGAGTTCGCCATTTCATTCGAAATTGCAAAATTGGAGAAAGAAGCATTTATTTGCAAAACTTACAAAAAATTTGCTATTAGAGACATCGAACTTAAATTTTAACAACGTATTCTTTCAACCTTTTCTTTAGCTGTAGTCAAACGAAAAGTTCTTTTCGCCCGATATATTTTTTACAAAAAATATAAAAATCCGAGCATTAAGTATTAAGATTAGTAAGTGTTCTTTACTGGTTGAGGATATATTTGGAGATCGAGACGATGTTGAGATCTTCAAAATATCGGAAAACAGTAAAACACTTAATGACCGCAGTGCTTATGACGTTTTTTGCACGCTTAAATATTAAATAAACCTAATTAAAATTAATAAAATTAAAATTTTAAAAGTATATAAAACAAACAAGTCGTACATGAAAAAGTTTTCGCTTTGGTTACTATGAGACCAAATATTTATTATAAGTGACATCTGATGTCATTAGTTTCTCCAAGATAAGATTTTTGCCACAAAATAATTGTAATTTTAGTTTTGTCTTTAATAAAACTTGATTTTTCAATTTCTATATTTATTAGTTTACTTACCGCCCTCCTGATCGGTAAGTAATTACTTACCGATCGCCAATTTGTAAACGTCACTTACAAATGTCTTGATCAATTCAGTAAAGCTGTCAAATTACCTGAGCGTGCAAAAAAGTTGTAAAGTGCGACAAACTTTTTTATTATTAAAGTTAGACGGGTTTAAATTTCAAGTTTTTATTTGAAATTTTGATGTATGTGATTGTTAGTTTTTCCACAGTAGAGCTGGTAACAGCGCATACGCTGTAACACTGATATTAGCGAAGCTGTTGCGGCTATTACAGTTAGTCAACAAATATTTTTCTCCGATTTTTATTAACTTAATTTGGCAAGGTGCACCTTATTACTGCATAGTAAATATTTTGAGTCGTTTAAATCATGGAAGATGAAAGTAAGTTTTTTAAATAATTAGTATTAGTATTGTTGTATACTTATTATTTGATTCGGGAAAGTATTTGTAGAGCCAGGAATAGATTATAGACCTTACAAAATGTAACTAGGATGGGAGTCTTTCGATTATTTAAAAGAGGCCTCTAATACAAAAACGGATTTGTGTTCAATAACATTGGACACAGAATAACACTTATTTTTTAGTGCCGTGGGCCCTACAAGCGAGTGTTTTATAAAAAGAAAACAGAGCCGTTTCTAAATAAGACTGATTTAGTTTCTTTACGAACAAAATCAAAAATGTGTATTTATACTTAATATAAGGATGGTAGGAGAAACAGGGATTCAAAGAGTAATAAAGAAATCCATCTTAGTTAACACTCCTAATAGACAAGCGCAAATTTCAAAACAGCTAGTGAAATACAAGATAATTTATTATTAGTTAAAATTAAAGGACATGGTGAGACCTGGGATTGCTCATGAACTGAAATATAATAACCATTGTATGATTAATTTTGTCAATTTTATTTTTTATATCAATCAAGCTTTTGTACAGAAGCAACTTTAAACATATAAATATGATATTTGGTAGTATGTCATTTATATGCTCACGTGAATACAGGGTGACTTGTGGGAAACGGACGTTTTTGCAATGAATAATACTAAGCTGTTAGTAGTGGGAGAGAAAGGGGCGAATCGTCATCCGTTCCGAGATGACCAACCATTACAGCTACAATGGAGCAATGGACGTTGCAGCACCGCATGTTCGAGTACGATACCATTGTTAAAAATGGTCAGTCTGTTAACAACACAGCGAATCTTTAGTCACCATTTCAATATCGGTCGTAATGGCGCAGTTCCAAGCCACAATATGATTCTGAGATGGGTTGAAGCTTTTAGAACACGAGGAAACATAATGAAGGTAAAGCCGCCAAGCCCTTCAAGAACTTCGAGGACGCCCAAAAACATCGGCGGAATGAGAGAGGCACTTGGGGAGGAGCCCGAGTCGACCCACACGTCAACATACAAGTGAATTAAGGATTAGCCGTGATTCAGTAAGAAAAATTTTACGTTTAGATTTAAAATTCCATCCCTATAAAATTTTGGTGGTTCAGAAGCTCAAGGTGAGGGACTAAGCAGCACGAGAAGATTTTGCTGTGCGTATGTAAGTGATTTGGGAAAAGGACCCAAATGCAGTAGTGATAATGAGCGATGAAGCTCATTTTTACTTGAATGGCTCTGTCAACAAGAGAACTTCCGTTACTGGGCCGCCCAAAATCCTTGCATCATCCTCTCCACTCTGAGCGTGTGACAGTTTGGTGTGCGGTTGCCTCATCTGGTCTAGTCGGGCCCTATGTTTTTGAAGAGAACGGCGCAACAGTAACAGTAAACTCACAACGTAACGTTCACATGCTGAATACGTTTTTTCATCCAGAACTGCGGAGATGAGAAATCAGCATGAGAGATATTTATTTTTAACAGGATGGTGCCACTGCGCACACTGCCAATGCATCCATGCAAGTTCTGAGGACCATGTTGCCTGAGTGCCTCATTTCGCATTTCGATAACGTGCCGTGGCCCTCAAGATCACCGGATTTATCCTCCTGTGGTTTGCTGTTGGGGTACTTAAAAGGATGTGTCTATGTCCACAAACCCCGCACATTAATGAAGTTGAAAGATGTCATTACAGAAGAGGTGCATTTGATTGACCGAAAGCTGTTGGCTCGAGTTATGAACGGGCTCTGGGAGAAACTTGAAACCTCCATTCGAGAAGATGGCCGCCTCCTGAACGATATATTTTTTCAAACCTGACTATGTTAAATCAAATGGTAGATGTTCTTCATTTTGTAAAAAATAAAATAACGTTTTCTTGAAAATCAACTGAGTAGTTTTCATTGCAAAAACGCCCATTTCCCACAAGTCACCCTGTATTAAGCATAATGAAAATGTGTGAAAGTGTGTGTGTGAAGTGAATTTTGTAATTCTAGCTTTTCCCTCCTCAGAAGGACTAAAAAAGCTGTCATTAAATCTTTTTAGATATCTTTACATCAGTAGCCATTTTATGTCAGTATCCTGAATTGTCAGTTTATTGAAAGCGTGAATGTTTGACATTATAAAGAATCTCCGTGTTTGTCTATGCACCATTTACTTTCTTGGTTATTTTTGGGCATTTTGATATATAATATTTTTACACATATCAAGAAGATTAAGTTAGTATTCATATATTTGAATATATGCATGAATTATGTGGATTCAAGTTAGGATATTGTGTATTACTAATTCCTAATAATTTATTGGGATTTCACTTGGGAATATCCTGCCTTATTATTAGTAACGTTATTTAAACATTATTATTATTATTCTGAAACACTAAAATGACATCCTGACATCATTTAATATAATTGTTTCCGATAAGTAGTTAATAATGTTAAATTTTGATAATTATTTTCGTAATTCATTTCCTCAAAGTTCCATTAAGACGAGGTTTCGAATCATATTTGAAATTCAAAGAAGGTAAAAAATATCGTTTAGCAGCATTATGCGTAACAATAGGGGAGATATATAATGGAGGAAAGATATACTTAGGAAGTAATGGATTATTATAATGAATTTACATTTTTCCTATTAATTTTCAGATAAGCAGGGCCGCTGAGGCCGAACAGTGGTTTCGCAAAGCTCAGAGATTAGCACCGGAAGATCCTAGTGTGTATCATCATTACGGTAAGTGCCTCAAATTCATTACATAAAATTTAGTAACACTGTATCGTACTTGGACGACACGTTTTTCGTTAACCTTATAGTAGGAGAGCTGGCAAACATTATGGTGAACGATAATATTCAGAATTTTCACTGATGGCAGTCCATTCTTTGGTCTTTGGATATGTCAAAACCGACCGTTTGCCGTTTCAAAGTGGACGCGTTAACTTGGGGGTGTATTCAAAAAGGGGTGATTTTAGGTTTTAGTGAACCATATTGTTCAAGAAAAATTTTTGCATTTTAATATAGTTAGACTAGACGTCATTTCTACCTAGGCAGACGATTTTTCTGGTAGCATTATCATGGCAGACGCAACTCAAAATGGCAAAAAATCACATTTCGGTGAACTATATTGTTCAAAAATAATTTCCGCGTCGTTCGCCTTCATAGTCGCTGATTGATTGAACCATTTCCAAATCTTCGTTACTTTCGGTATTGTTGATTTCATTGATTGAAATCAGGAAATCTTTTAACTCTCTGGGAGGCCCTTAAGCCAGCAGCAAGGTTCGTATATGTTATTTTTATAATCCCATCCGTGGCTGAGTGGTTCATAAAACGTTGGCCTAAACTCAGTAGCATTCATCCAAATGGCTGCCACTTGATTTGTTCTGTTAATTATTTCTATAAGTACCGCTTTGCAAGGTGGAAAAAGTTGGGGGTTTAGTGTCTTTTTTAAGGCAAGTGGATTTTTGTCAGATTTGCATTTGTACGTGTCTATAAAACAATCCAGTCTTGCTTTATTAACTTCTTCAGCCTTTGGCCGATCATAAAACTTACAAACATATTTCTCTATAACAGCAAAAGTATTCTCCAAAATATTTGCATCAGATCCTAGCAAACCAAATGCTAATTGGAAATTCCTGCAACTCGTCAGCTGTTTTTTCCTTTTCCGTAAAAGGCTGCAGTAAAGTCAGAGCCAATAATAACATGGAAAGATGGTAATGATCTAAATAGATCGGATTATAAATTTGCATACAACTTACACGTGGCCCGTTTCCATCCAAATCCTTTTCTCCTTGATTTTCTCCATGTTTCCTAGAGTTGACAGCAATGTCCGTATCGGACGTTGTTATTATAATATTAGTACTCTTCGATTTTGATATGTGGAATATTATCTTGGAGTAATAATCTTCTGAAATGTCCTTAATGACCTTTTCGTTTTCTGTAAAGTACTTATAGCACTGATTATCATCTGTCACATACAAAACTGTCGCCAATAATTCGTTGATACATATTATTTCCCCATTCACTATTTAGGTAAGTTACTAAAGATTTTTTAAAAGCATCCTGCCTTAAAGCTCTTGTAAAATTGGCTAGACGTCGCTGATGTGACTGTCACTGTATTATGTTAAACGTTATATTTAGGTCCTTTCTTTGCACAAGAAGTGTCATACTAATTTTGAGTCACAGAGATGGCATCAATGCGGATATCATAGGTTTAAGAGAGACAATCTTACACCAGTGCAACTCAGTGTTACGCTTTTAGTGCAAAGGAATAGACCTTTTATAAGTAAACTAAACTAACTAAACCTGTCATTTTGACAGCGTCTGCTAGGAAAATGCCACCGATTTCTTCGTCTGTCGATTCTTTATTTATTGTACCATAGATAGACGAATCGAAAGACGCAAAAATTATTTTTGATCACTATAGTTCACCGAAATGTGATTTTTGTCATTTTGACAGGCGTCTGCCATACACATTGCTACCAAAAAAATCGTCTGCCCGGGCGAGAATGTACTCTTGAGTTGTTGTATTTATCATTCCTTACATAATTTTTCTTGATAAATGTCGTTCATCAAAATCGGATCTGCCATTTTGACGTCTGCTAGGGTGATGCTACCGATTTTTTCGTCTGCCGATTCTTTATTTATTAAACCCTAAATATACCAATCGAAGGACGCGAAAATTATTTTTGAACAATATGGTTCACCGAAATGTGATTTTTTTGGCATTTTGACTTGCGACTGCTATGATAATGCTACCAGAGAAATCGTCTGCCTAGGTAAAAATGCCGTCTAGACTAACTATATTAGTCACCCCTGCAAAAATTTTTCTTGAACAGTATGGTTCACTAAAACCTAAAATCACCCCTTTTTGAATACATCCCCAAGTTAATGCTTCCACTTTGAAATGGCAGACGATCGGTTTTGACGTACCCAAAGACCAAAGAATGGACTGCCATCAGTGAACATTTTGAATATTATCGTTCACCATAATGTTTGTCAGCGCTCCTACGATTAAATACATTTTAATGATAAATGCTCGACTGATGTATCTTGATTTCAAACTTCAGCTGCGTAGAAAATTGGTATTGTTAACCGGTGATATTATTAGAAACAAAAAAATTTCCAGACTTGCATTAAATTATTTTCATATTTGTGTTATTTAACATAGCAAAAATAAAAAAAATCAAATCCACGCTAGGGGAAGAAAATTCAGAACAGAAATATTATTCACCTCCATATTAAAACTGCAAATCAGAGTTCGTTCTGAATAATAATTATCATTACTAGAAACGCTAGGAAATTTGTTTGCAATGAGGGGCTTCCAAGTATTTGCAATAGGTGTCGCTACTTTTCAAGTCGCTGACTTATTATGGCTCATCGTTCACAAGTTCAATTAAAATCGGCGTCTACAGAAACTTTGATGACCGGATGACAGAACGCCCACTAGCTGGAACGTAGTAAGGACTATTGTAGGTACTTTAAAGTGCTTTGCCTCTAGTCACACAGGCACGTAATATGATCGTTCCCACTATGGGCATACGGTCAAATAGAGAATATTTTTGGGTGGCCGCAACGTTCCAGTGTTTCCGGAAATTGATCCAGCTGGGATCCAATGACGTTGTAGTTACATAGCAGCGACGAAGGTCATTTCATGGAAGCTGCGACGTTCAGGGAACTTCAGTACTCCCACTCTTTCAAATCAGTGCTGTCTGCATTGATCTGCAACTGATTTGAGAGTAATTGCTACCCTTGACTTGCTTCGGACATTTACTTCTCTTGTTACTGAGCATAACTCAAAAAATTGTGTTGTGATTTTTATAAACATTTATGTTGCCTTTAACAACCTCTTGTGGTGGCCATCTATTATTGACATCCTGCATAGCAGGGGCATCCCAGCAAGTCTGCTGGCATTGTTAAGCTATCTTACTGAACTTTTCTGCCTCAAAAAGTCTTAGTAAAGAATGTCCTCGAGGTTCGGTATTATGCCCAACTCTTTGGAATTCCGTTATGGATCAGGTGTTCCAAATAGTGCTTCCGGACAGTTGCTCCGCTATAGGATACGCTAATATCTGTACGGTAATAATGCGCACTCCATCTAGGAGAATTCTGGATAATGAAACTAAGGAGTGCAAGAATTTGCTTAGTGCCTGAACTTTAAAAAATAGACTGACTATGACCACTAATAAAATCAAACATATACTCTGTCGTACTAACCTCTCGCTAAATAGGAAACCAGTTATCCGCTTCAATGATGTTCCTATACAAAGAGTGGAGGAATGTAAATACTTAGATTAGTTCTAGACTGAAACCTAAATTATAATAAGCATGTTTAATATTTATCAGACCATACTATGAAAATCGTCCAATAACTTAGAAGATATACCTATGAGTATCAGAGCTCGTACATCATGGAAGCTGCCATGATAATATATAATTCAGTAATAATACCTAAAATATCATATCCTATTACCAGTTTTGGCCACACCTTAGACAATAGCAGAAATAAAAGTAAGCTAGGCCAAGCTCAGGCAACATGTCTGCGCACCTTACTCGGATCATACCGCTCTAGGCCTATCGACAGCTTCTGCATTATGGAAAAGACCCCTCCTCTACACCTCATGCCCATGAATATTTGTGCCGAATTTCAATTGAGACATGAGGCAGTTGCGACTCTCTAGGGTGTCAAGTTAAACATCCAGAAGTTTGTGTCTTAGTCAGACGCGATGAATTATAGTTCCAATAGAATAGATGAGGCTTGGCAGACCACTTGGGATACCTCCACAATAGGCCGATCTCTGCATTCCCTAATTGCAGATATACCCAGTCGGCTGGAGCTGGATGGAATTCCTAATCCCAAAACCTGTCAGATCGGCAAAAGGAAAAATTCAAACTGCAACGTTTGCGCAATTATCGTCGATTCAATGCTAAATATGCTGAGACGAGGCGCGTTATTTCAAATAGGCTTCCCCAGGGCATTGACTTTAAGGTCGGAAACTTCCAACAACACCTTCGCTGTTTCGCAGATCTTTTAGACCTAGACTCCCTACTCATACACTGGCATCAGCCAAACTATTCTTAAAGAGCAAGGTGACTCCTCATAAGCTCACTGCTCCACTAACCAACTTTCATCTTTCTTTACTTCCTTCTCTATATATGTATTCTATTTTATATAAAACAAACATAGACCACTTCATCTCCAGGGGATTGTAAAACCCCCTGTTTCTATGCCTAGGAAAGAAAAAACACTTTAGCTTCCAATTTACACAATATGTAACTGGTAAGTTTATTTAACGAACCTATTGCGCTTCTATTCTACGTTCGAATTCTATCTTAAGATATATGTTTCGAGACATCTCTTAAGAGAGATAAGCCTAGACGTAGGTGCTCTCCTAGGCAAAGGAGTTACCAATGATACGACCACACCTATTAGTTACTTCTCTAGTTCGTAGCCTTACAGCGGTACAGCTTACGCATTATTTTTTCAGAAATCCTATTTCTTTAAAAGGCCTGGTGTTCGAGGTGCACCAGATCTCTATCCATAATTCCTATCCATAAAGTAATTTTTACTTGACAATAGTGACGAGAACTATAAATCTGTAACTTTAGAGTTATATTTATTACAAAGCACCGAATGGAACTGACTAACTTCACATTTGCAGACTTATCACCGTTCCTTTCTATTGTCCTACATGGCGATTGTGAATGTCGTGACGTCTGACTCGTTTTATATTCTAATAATAATATTCTATCATTTCAAATTCAATTTTACGCCAAATGCAACATATTTCAATGGCAATAACAATAAAAACTGTTACTATAACAAAGAGAGAATCTAATTTTATCGATATTAAATAAATTAAAATTGCATGCGCGTTCCCTATTGGTATGCCTATAGTAATTTGGTTTATCATGTTTGGAAATTTTAATAAATTTATTACCTGAAGAAGTTTATGTGCAATAAATGAAATGTAGATAAGGTAGTGTTCGCCTTACTATTTGTTTCGAAAGTTATCACCATTCAGATATTTTCGTGCCGTCCATTTCATTTTTGCCATGATTCCAAACAAAAAATTACTTTTTATTTATAAATGCTACATAGGAATTTTTAATAATAGGTTTCGTAAGCTCACGTGGAAAATGTAATTCCATTTCGCTATTTTCAGTTCAAACAAAAAGCGAAATACGAATTATATTTACATTTATAAAATGCGCTTAGGCAAATACGTTATGGAGATATTACAATTACAAAATAATGGAAAAAGACTATTTTTGTTTAATCAGGCTTTTATTTATTCAACGAAATAATATTTTATTAAAATAATAATAATAGCTGCACTATGAAAAGTAATTGTTATGGCTACGGCTATAGAATATTCTATATAACGAAGTATAAACTTTTATTCAATCAGCATTTCAATTTGATAAATAAACATTTATCAAATTAATATGAGCAGAATTAATTTTTCCCATCTTACACATATATTTTAATAGAAGATACTGAAATGGCTCATACCATCATAGTATTATTTATCTCTTTCTTTTGATTGAGACAGGAAAATATACAAAGTTGGCAGTTTACGTGATCGTCAAGATTAGGACCAAAAACGTTGTAATGGCTTTTTTATTGAACATATTCTTTTATAAACAAAGTTTATATTACTTCCTTCTGTTTACCGATTAAATTTATTTGGCTTAATTTTGAAAAAATCTGACTTAATAATTGTTTTTAGTTTTGTTACCCTTTTATATTTCTACATTTTATATAATAATGATTTGACTGTTATTACTTACATACTTTCTTTGATTTAGATTTATTCTATCTAAAGAATTATATCATTTAATCTCACTTATTCCTGCAAAAGTAAAGTGTAGAAGAAAAAGACAGAAAATGTTTTAATATGTTTAGTTTATGTCAACTGTCATATTCATTTGTGTAAATTAAATATTCGTTCGAGCAACCGCCCCATGAAAATAAATCGGAGCTAGAGAGAAGGGCGACTGGCTTCACCAAAAAAAAAAGAAATAATAATAATAACAATAATAATAATAATAATAATAATAATAGCGTTTTTATTTTCCATGTGAAAGAATATACTCAGTTACAAAACTATTAAATAAGTAAGTAAATGGAATAATCTGCGAAATTCAACAAAAATTTCACAAATATTAACAGCAGAAATTTAACTGCTCTTCCACTTAACCTAATTCGTGCATTACATTCAAAGAAAGTAAATTTAAAATAATTATGGTTAATATAAAGAAAAAAAAAACATTCAACGTAAACTAAGAGGCTAATGATATTATATATGTTGATTATAAATTAATATCTTATTCCTTTCAAGTATTCGGGTAGAGAGTTATATACATTGCAAATCTGATACCTAAAAGAACATTTAAATTTCTCTTTTCAGTGAACAAGTGGAGTTAAAAGGCCTTTGAACTTTAAACTCAGGTTGTGTACAACGGTACGGAATTTTATTTTATTGTATAAGTATTCAGGAGATTTTTTACTAAAGTTTTATGATATAAAAATGCTGAATGAAATAATCTGCGATTCTCCGGGTTCAGCCAACTCATATCTATTAACTTGTCAGTATAATCTAACAAAGACAAAACCAGGCTTTCACATAATATCACTTTTACTTTTTGAGATAAATAGTGCCTATTCTCGTAAATTAGTTTGATGGAATTAAATGTCTTTTGTGTTAGTTTATATATAAGTTTTTCGAATCGGAGATCACAACAGCTAAGTTCTTAGCATAGTCAACTATTTCAAGATTTTCTTGATCTACATTTATACATTTATTTGAATTCGATTTTTAATAAGTTTTCCAGATTTTTTAGGACCAAAAATTAAAGCATTAGATTTGCTGTTATTAATAATAATAAGACAGATTTTAAATTTTCATCAGTATGTTAACAGACACCATCAACGTCAGAAGTTTCAAATGAACGATAAAGCTGGGTATCGTCAGCATATAAATGAATTTGAAAATGTTTTAAACATGAAATAAACTGACTGGTATATAAGGTAGAAAGTAATGGTCTCAGGATAGAACCTTGTGTAAACCAAATCTCAGTAGTAAGTTTCCTAAGCAGTTTTGTTCAATACAGATTTTCTGCTGCCTATTTTTTAGAGAGATAAAAGAGATAAAAGTATTTCGTGATTAAGAGCATCAAACACTCGACTAAAATCTGGTAAAATTAAAATTGTATATAAATGCTGATCTGATGCTCCTATCATTATATCATTATTATTTGCATAGATGAAGTAACAAGCTACAAAATCTTGTGTTCGCCTTTCGAAAATCTTCAAAAATATGATCAGTAGCGAAAGGAGCTATGCCCAAATCTTATACCATATGTAAGTAATAAATATTTGTCTGTTGATACTTCAGAGATAATTAATTAATAGTTGAAAACTCTTTAACGCAGAATACTGCAAAAATAGAACACTGCCGAACCTGAAATCAATCGGTAACTGGTGTCATAAATATGGTTTGTAAAATTAAGCTTAATAGTACTCAGGTTACAACAATCATAGTAATAACATTTTTAAAACCCAGAGAAAATAGCTGAAAACTTAAATAGTTAGTTAATTTTGACTATGATTATTTGTATTAATGAAATAAAACAACATTGCATAATTTCAAATAAATTGCCTAATCAATAAGGTACCAGTGGTATTTTCCACCGAAGATACAATTATTTAATTTTGGTAACGTTTGCATTGCCATGTTTTGAATAAAGAAAGAGAAAATACGAAATTGAATAAACTAAAATGCAATTAGCAATTATCCGAAACTAATTAGTTAATGTACCGGTATACATGACGAGATTACCCTTTTCCCCGTGCAAGTGACCTGCGGCATATTATTTTCAAACGTCCATGAATTAACGGCACGAGCCAGATTAATTAAAAACACAAAACCCGAACACACCGAGGGTTCCTAGATCACTGTGTTTTTGACAATAGCCAATAGCGGACAGTCAAGTGCCAGCTTAATATCGTAGGACCTAAACACACCGAGGGTTTCTAGATCACAGTGTTTTTAAGAATGGCCAAAGCTTGAATCACCTTTTTGCCTTCGTAGTTTGCGCCTATGCTTAGGACTTCCCATCTGACTGACGATGCTTATTCTGGTCTGTCTTGAATTTTTAATAAAGTGGTTTGCTCTGAGGTTAACGGTGGTTTGTTTAGGTTAATCTGTTTTAGTATGTTAGTTAGTAAGATAGTTGGTTTACATAATTTTGGTTGTTCTAATATAGGCTGTGGTGCATGCACAGTGTTCTTGGATCTTGGTATTGTTTTTTTTTTGTTTTTTTGTTTCTATCCTTGGCTATTTTTGTTTTCTGATCTTGATGATTTTTTGGTTTATTTTTTGTGTTTTTTGATTTTACTGTCTTTTTGATATTTTTATCACGCTTTTGCCAGAGCTTCCTCGAGGTTTTACACGAATCTCGCCGCCGATTCATGGAGAAAATATGATACGTGAAATGAAAGAGTAAGAAATAAAACTAGCACACCAGTATGATACACACACACAAGTATGACATCGTTTCTCATTCCCTTCATTATTTCCCAAATAATGAATTTAATAGTTCCGTATTTATGAAAACAGTAGAATTTAAGCGAAAATACGAATTAAACCTGTTTAATTGTTATCTTGAGATATTTAATTTTGTGGTGAATCATTTTAAGGTAAAGGTAAATTTTAGATAATAAATTAGGAAATTATTTTAAAAATCCTTAGATAGACTTAGATACGGGGTGTTTCAACACTAAATGCAGAAATAGCAACAACAAATTAATATGAAATATCCAGAAAAGTATGATAACAAATTATTGTACAGTTATTAGCTCTAAACAAAGAAGATAGGCTATTTAAACAATAACAAACAAAATATTTCTTTGTTAAGATTCACCATATTTTTCTATTTACAACTGCAGGTTCTCAAGCAATTAAAGATTAGGGATTGCAATTTACCGGAAGTTTTAATAACCGGTAAATCGGTAAATAAAAATGTAAAAAACCGGTTAACCGGTATTTACCGGTAATTTTTAGAATGGATGATTAGGGTGGCGAAAATGGCAATTGTCTTTTCCATGTACAAAATTATCTAAATTTAACAAAAACATTTTTATATACGTATATTAAATGTAATGAACAAACAAAAGGTTTTTTATCAACAGTAAAAGCACAAGAGCTTTTTTTTTTATCGGATAAATTTCTCTTTGTAACGAAATAATTTTGCCAATCAGTGATTTTATAAGAAAAACTGACATGAAAAAATCGCGAGACCGGAGGTCGAGCGATTTTGTTAAATGTCAGTTTTTCGAGCAAAATTACTGATTGGCAAAATTTTGAGTTAAAAAGAAATTTATCCATAAAAGAAAAGCTCGAGTGTTTTTTGGCAAAATAAATTAACGACAGAATATGTGAACGAACAACAACAATAATTTATTAAAAATAATTATAATTTTCCCAAAACGACTCATATTGTACAGTATAGTTTTCACAATACTTAAAAATTATAGCTGACAGTACAGATTTTAAAGTGACGTGCGACTACTAGATGTACTCTGCTTTTGAGGAACAGGCATTTTATCAACAGTAAAATCACAAGAGCTTTTTTTTATCGTATGTAATATCACTAGTGCTTAAAATTTTATCGAAAATTTTTTCGAAAGCGTGTTGCCTGGTAATATAAAGAGTGCAAATTGGCAGTTTATTATCTGATTAAATCCCGACCGCTTTAGCGGGAGGGATTTAATCTTTGATAATAAACTGCCAATTCGGACGAGTTATATTAACTAGGGGCGACTTAGCTTGAGAAAAAATTTTTAGATAAAATTTAAAGCACGAGTGGTATTTGTGGAGAATATTTCACGAATAAATAATTCATTAAGTATATCTTCAATATTATGTTCAGTAATTAATTGTCTTCAGGCGTTTCCTTGTTGCTTTTTAGAGATTACTCACTCACCTTTATCTTCAATTTCATCATTTACGTCACATAAAAATGCATTTCCAAAGCGACTCATCTAATAAAAAACAAAGTAGGTTTAAATTATGACAATCAAGAAAAACAATATACGTTAAACCATAGGTACTGTAACTTATAAGACTAGTCATCACAACAAAGCACGCTTCGACCAATCACATTACCGGTGAAATCACACAAATTGCATATTACCAATCTATCCCTTTTACGTTCTAAGGCTGCCGGCTCAGATGGTATGGTACCGCCATCTAGTAACGCTAGCTTAACTTAGTTACTTATGTGACTAAACAGTGAATTGAATTATTATATTAAAGTGTTTATTAATATATATTTATGTATTTAATCCTTGTTTCTAATTTGAGAAGTTTGATAGTTAAGTTAAGGTTTACTTGTTTAAGTAGAGAGACTTTAAGTACAACGAATTATAATGTACATAGTGACACTGCAGAGTTTTGATTTTCGAAAAAAGTGTTAGCTGCTTTGTAATGATTGATGAATTACCATATGTAAGTAGCTACATTTGTGTATTTATCATGAAATAACTGATTTGTGTGCTTCGTAGATATTCATATTTAATTTTAGTTGTGAAAATTATTTTGTAATTATGTTAGGTATTAAGCCATTGAAAGCTGTGTACCTATAACTTGTCCCGAACCTATATAAGTTCCACACAGCATTGGCTTTTTAGGTTATCAATGCAATACTACAATTTACGTTAACAATTAGTAATAAGCTAGAGAAGATATTTATAGATAACATTTAAAAGCACGATTTGTCCTATTTGCCGAAAACATGTCACGACACAAAACGTCAAAAAATTTTCGCAATATTTGCCGCTGCAGCGACCTAAAAAATTAGAGCGATAAATTTTGCATGTTGGTCCTGTCAAAAGCAGATCTAGCTTGAATTACCACTAATAATGACGTTTGATTGGTGCAATGTTGTGAAAAAACGGGCTCTCATTGGCTATAGCCGTAATGAGTGAAATAATCGAATAAATTTCTCTTTGTAACGAAATAATTTTGCCAATCAGTGATTTTATGAGAAAAACTGACATGAAAAAATCGCGAGACCGGAGGTCGAGCGATTTTGCCAAATGTCAGTTTTTCGAGCAAAATTACTGATTGGCAAAATTTTGAGTTAAAAAGAAATTTATCCATAAAAGAAAAGCTCGAGTGATTTTTTGCAAGATAAATTAACGACAGAATATGTGAACGAACAACAACAATTAAAAATAATTATAATTTTCTCAAAACGACTCATATCGTACAGTATAGTTTCCACAAGACTTAAAAATTATAGCCGACAGTACAGATTTTAAAATGACGTGCGACTACTAGATATACTCTGCTTTTGAGGAACAGACATTTTTATCGTAATAAAAGACTATGCACATTTTTTATCGCTGTCAAAGTGACAAAATGTGACTGTCAAATAGACTTTTTTATATAGGAGTTAATTTATCGGTGATTAATATATTCTTACTTTATTAACCAATCAAATCGTACAATTTCAAGAAAATCGACCAATAGGATTTGTTTAAACTGAGAAAAACGGCTATCGATAAGTGGAAAAAATCGAGAAAAATGTCTGTTACTTTTTTCGTAGTAGCCATGTGTCAAACTAAAAAAGTCATTGAAATTCTTAAAATCTGACATTTTACGTTTTCATCTTGATTTCTGTATACAAAATGAATGAGGAAAAGCTATTTGGCGATGTTTCACAAGAAAGTACCTATTGACGAATGATTGAAAATGTCCCAGTTAAAACGGGAAACACTAAAAATTCTATATGGAAACAAAAGCTTTTTGCAAAGAGCGGCATTATTCCCTCGAAAAAGATATGGCTACTATGATGAACTTGCAAATATTTTGACTGGGGTTATAACATGATAAAAAACATTAGAAAATGTTTTTATTTTTTATTATAAATCGTTATTTTTAAAACATCAAATAAACAGTTTTGTTGTTTTAATAATTATTTTACATAATATTTTTTAATCATATAATAATCTTCTGTAATACACACGAGGTTGATTTTCTACTTGGGTAAATTTTTTTTGAGTGACTCAAAGCATAATTTTCATGGAAAACAGTTCCATGAAAATTATGCTCGAATTAAGGGACATAGGAAAAATCGCTCCACTTCGTGTCGCGATTTTTCCATGCCCTTAATTCTCGAATAATTTTCATGGGAAAACAGGTTTTTGTCCAAAAAAAATTTACCCGGTAAAAAATCGACCTCTTATGTATTAATACCCGATAAAAAACGATGCACCTTTTTTATCGCTGTCAAAGTGACAAAAATGTGACTGTCAAATAGACTTTTTTATATAGGAGTTAATTTATCGAAAGGAAAAAATATAAATGAAAATAAATAATTATTCTGTAAATAACAAAAATATCCACTTAAATAACAAAAATTATAAACATAAACTCAAATAGGGCATTTACTGAATACCTAATCTAAAAATACAATCATTTTTAAACATAGTTCGTTAAAAGGGTTAGTTTTTCAAAACTATATCTGTTAGTCGTCTGATATTTGTGCATAGAATACCATCAGCTGAAGATGCCCTTCCTCAATCGATATTGGTGGGTCGATAACTTAATAAGAATTGGTAATAACATACTTCTAAATGTTTTCCACGGATATTTGCGGCAGTGAAATGTTCAATTTTCTATCGTAAGATATTGTCAATGTCTCTCTTGTATTTCTTGGGGCTTGGTGTTTGGAGTTTACTTTTTATAATATTATTAAAAGTACTCGGTCTCGGGACAGTCAATCTGTATTTAGTGAATACTAGTCACTGACATAAATAGAAACGTTGAATACGTGACATATCATAAGTTCAGAATTTACTTAAATAACCGGTAAAAAATTAAAATAATCGGTAATTATCATCATGTGTTTTTTGTCCTGATAACCGTTAACCGGTTATCTGGTTAACCGGTAATGCAATCCCTATTAAAGATTATCCAATTTATCTAGTGGCGGAGAAATATGGTCGGTTAAAAAAAAAAATTATTTAATCATAGCTATGGCAAAAATATCAACTTGACAACGTTCAAATTTCATACATATCTCAACTTTCGTTGGTGTTGGAAACATCTTTTTCCTGTAACATATTCAATCGTCTTTCAAGAAACTTATACTTTACTCATGGCACAATTTCACGGTTCCTTATATCTTAGTCACCCTGTAAGTTATTTAGAAATTCTGATTATAGCAGAATATGCAAAACTTTTTATGAAGAATAACTTTTCCGCTTAAAATGTGAAATAAGAAAAATTACAAGTATGTTAATAACACAAGAATGAAATTATTACTCCATGGCACATTATTTATATGTAATTTGGACACATAATTTGACGCGGCTAAACATCCTAAACTATTCCAGCACGTAAATGTTCACCTGGATGATGTAGCACAGGAAATACCAGTCACAAATGACCTGGACAATGATGAACATTTGTAGATAAGCCTTTGCCTAAGTTAACCTGACGTTGATAAACCGATCCGAATATTTCTAGCCACCATGCTGTTGCAACATCAGAATGTTGAAGTCGCAGATGGTTTAGATTTTCTCTTCACGTGTCTCCAGTATTTCATTTTAGCAACTTTCCGCCAATAAATCTTACTACAGCCATTTTCGCCGGTTGGACTTAACAATATGAGCGGTAATTGACGGAATTCTTTGCACTGTCATTTTCTCGGTGCCACTGAGTGTTCCACATGCTATATTAATAAGTTGCGTATCACTAGTTGTTTACTGTTGCCTGAATAATAAAATGTAATGTGTATTTAATGAAGCCGTCGCTAATAACCCGGTCAAGTTAGCCCTAAAAATAGGGGTACCTTGCATAAATTCCCAAGAAGCTGAAAATTTACATGAACGTTAGGGATACCATTATAATGAAGTTGTGAAAAGTCCTCATTGATCTCGTGTGTGCAAAAAATTTTATGCGAGGTCAAAGTTCGCAAGAATGGGTTTTTTGGATTTTTTAGCGAAACGGTTAGTTTTATGATAAAAATAGCTTAAACAAAAATTGTAGATCTTTCAATTCTCTACAAAAATGGCACTTACACTTTTTTTCCTAAAATTCACCTTTTTTGAGAAAAACTTGTTAGAACGTCTAACCGTGAAAAATCCTCCTGTAAATCGTTGGTAAACAGTAGGATCCATAAACTCATTTAATTTTAGCATGTCTTGTAGATATAAGTGCGCAGACTTAGCGTAAGGGAAATGTCCTGATGCGTGGAAATAAGGAAGCATTTCTTTAACAATGTTCAAGTGAGCTTGCCAATATCCCATGCGTTCGGCTCTTATAAACTCTTTTGCAATTGACACCATGTGAAAATATTGTATCCATAGTTTAGCCGTAGGTCCTCGTTCTTCATATTCACTCAGCTTTTGATTAAACTGATGAAGCAATTCTTCAGATGTTTCGTCGTCATTTTCAATACCATTATAAGAAATAGTGTCATTTAATACGTTTTCAATAGTGATGATAAGATCTACATCTATGTTGTCATCAAGAACACGTTCTTTAGATATTATGATTGCTAAAGTAAGTTGAAGTAATGTGTGAGCTCGGACAGCTCTCGCGTAAGCATGGCCATTGGACATTTTTTCTAATGAGTTTGGAGCATAAATCAAAGAAAGTACTTCCTTCATGCCGCTTCCTTGCATGATGTAACCAATTGCCAAAAAACGACATGAGCATATGAAATTCTCCTAACCTGATTATTATCTTCGATAATTCGGACACCTCAGGTGCAGCTGATACAATTTCTCGAGCTTTTGCATACAGAGGTTGATCAAAAATAACAACGCATACCTCGTGATGGTAACGTTTTGCATTCTCCAATGCACAAAGTAAAGTCGTGTATATAGTACTGTAGTTGCTAGCAGGCTGATGAAAGGTAAAAACGAAATTTTAGATTTTGAAAAATTTATACCATTTTTCGTTAAGTGTTCAATGTAACTATTCCAACCAGGTAACGATAAATTTTTCCATTTGCCATAGAACCACGCCACTTCGACTTTTTTGAGGAAAGATACTGTTGTTTCATTTTCATAATCAAAATCAACAACTTCGATTTTACTGTAACCTACTACGCCATTATTTTGATAAACCTGTATTGGAACATGAGCTTTTGCGGCGAAATGAAGTCTGACTTATATAGGCAAATAGTAGATGTACGCTTTTTTTGCACAGAATAGTACATAGGCAGCGTATTCATGCATATTATGGAGAATATAACTTTAGAATGACTTTTTCTAAAAAAAGGTGAATTTTAGAAAAAAAGTGTAACGACCATTATTGTAGAGAATTGAAAGATCTACAATTTTTGTCTAAACTATTTTCATCATAAAACTAACCGTTTCGCTAAAAAATCCAAAAAACCCATTTTTGCTAACTTTGACCTCGCATAAAATTTTTTGCACACACGGGATCAATGAGGACTTTTCACAACTTCATTATAATGATATCCCTAACGTTCATGTATATTTTAAGCTTCTTGGGAATTTATGCAAGGGTGAATGTCTATTTTGACCGGAGTATAAGACGAAAACTTTTGATAATTTGGTTGTATTGTTCACATAGTCGGTATATTATTTATTTTCTGAAGTACTGATTGAAGATTTTTCGCCATATTTAAAAACCAAGTAGCAAGATGAGGGATAGCAACGCCAAAACCACAAAATTAAATTCACCGTAGATATAAATACGTTTTTCAAACATAAACTAAAAATTTCAACAGATTTTTACCTTCGCCTCCCCATTCATAGAAATTGGCCCAAAATCCAAAATAGACATAAGACCAGATCTTTACGTTTTAGGACCCAGTAACATTAAAAAGTGTTTTTTTTAAATGTCTGTATGCATGTATGTATATATGTGTATTAGGGTGGTCCTTATTTTTCAAATTTAGATATTTTTTGCGGCACCCCCCAGAATGGTTCCATTCCATAAAAAAATACTCTGTGTAAAACTTTAGCTTGATCGGATTATGTTAAGGGGTGCCGCAACGCCCCCTCTTTAGACAATAGAATTGTTATGTGTTTAATGCGCGCTCAGGTTGAATCGATTTTTTTATCAATTCCTTGCGACAGATTTAAAAAAAAAATAGCAAAATGACACCGAATACTTAATTAAAAAGGAAACATCAATTCCTTACATGTTGGGCAAAGTTTCTTTTTTTTAAGTCGAGGAATCGTTTTATATAATCAGACACTACTTGGAGCACATTATGTTTTTGCTCGTCGTCTTTTGTCAATAAACTATTGTAATCGCTGAATAATTTAACACCTAGTTCAGCCACGTCTTTGAAGACTTTCAATTTTTTTTTTTTTTACAAAATCATAACATTTCAAATAACTTTTATCTGTACTTAAGATAAGGCAAGGTACCATAAGCGATTTTTAAATTTGTGTACTGTCGCTGGGATCCGTGGATTTATATTCATGAAGTTTTTTTTAAAAAACACTAATCTTGGTATGGAGCTGAAGTTGCCAGTCAGTGGTGCTAAGAACCAAGCTTCTAAGTAAACTTTAATAACAAAAATTGAAATATCTCATATATGTTTTCATTCTGAAGCCGCTGAATGGAATTAATCCCGAATCAAAAAAATCTTTAAAGTATAAATGGCTTTTGCCTTCCATCGGGCATGATGCATCGCTCCTGGAGCACGAAAAGATGTCTTGTGGAGGAACTTCTCCCAATGAATGCTAATTCCAGAAACTCCCTATAATCTTCTCGGGGTTGGCGTTCTGAATCTTTGAAAGTACGCTGTATAAAGTGGAAAAATTTCACCTGTATTTTGTAGGTGGTCGCTAACAACAGGTCTTCAAACCCACACTTGAAATATTCTTCATTAATTTGGGGCCATTCCTGTTGGAACCTTTGAAAAATTGGAACCAATTGACCGCTTGTTACTCCAAATTTTTTCTTGAACTCTAAGGACCAACTCATAAATGTGGATATGGCAGGTTTCTTTCTAGGAATTGTTCTAGTAGAACACAGCTACCATTAAAAACTCCTGTATTTGTAACTGACTCGAAATATACTTGTTTATTAGATGAAAGTTTACTAGTGGTCGCATGAGTGTAATATCCAAGAAGATAAACTCGATTATCATGATGCAAAGTAATTCCCGCCATATCGAAATTAAATAATTGAAAATATTCATTTTAAAATCACTGAATTTCATAGTCACTCGTCACAGTATAAGAGACAGTGAGATACTGTTAAAACTGTACTGTCTTTACCATAACAAGCCCTTCCAGATGATTCACTGTTACTCCCTCTAGCAACGACTTTCCGCTTTCTTGGGAAAAAGGTCTGATAAACTATTTTATATTTGTCTATTATGAGTTAATGTTGTAGAACTCTCCAAAATCGTCCTAAGTTGAAGACATAATCAAAATTCGACTTAGGCAAAAATTTCATTTAAAGACATTTTTGGGAGTCTGCAGAGGCGCAGATCAGTCCATAAGGACCGTTTTGGGTTCTATAAGGCGTTGGAAATGACCAGGTAAAAATTCGAAGAAACACCGAATTTTCACTTAGGAAAAATGTTTTTGGTTCAGAATATGAGAGTAGAAGTATATAATGACAAAGATTTATGAATAATATACTTTTTCAAAGGTACCATAAATTGGACTTTGAAAAATAATATTTTTAGAAGGGCGTCAAAATTTGGCCCAGGAATCGATTTATCAAAAGTACGCCAAAGTTTCACTTGCAGACTAATTTTTCAAAACTGCGTTGAAATTTGGCTTGAGAATCGATTTTTCAAAAGTACGCCAAAATTTCACCCGCAGATTAACTTTTCAAAAGTACCTTGAAATTTGGCTTGAAAATCGATTTTTCAAAAGTACGCCAAAATTTCACCCGCGGATTAACTTTTCAAAAGTACCTTGAAATTTGGCTTGAAAATCGATTTTTCAAAAGTACGCCAAAATTTCACCCGCAGATTAGTTTTTCAAAAGTACCTTGAAATTTGGCTCGAAAATCGATTTTTCAAAAGTACGCCAAAATTGGTCTTAAAATGGATTTTTCAAAAGTACCACAAAGTCAGTTTAAAAAGTACCACGAAAATATAATTTAAATTATTTTTTTATTTTTTATTCCTCAACCAAAGACATTGACCTTTGAGGTACGGTCATTGAAAGCCCAATTCTAAAGTATGAGCATAAAATTTTAACGATGCACTGCATCCAAAAGGCAAAATAGAAGATTTTGTCAAAGCCGGCGTAGTGCCGATAAGCAAAAATTGATAAAAATCAATGCACATGTACAAGGCCGGTTTCTCGCATAGAAAGAGTTTGGATTGACCCAGCGGCTCACAATTTGGTCGAGCGCGTTGAGTGGTCCAGACAAAGCGATGGTAGAAAAGCCAATAACAGGGCTTTTCAAATGACAAAGTTATAGAGGAAAACGCCTTGTGCATAAAAATCCAAAAATTCAATTTTGCCTAAAAGTCGCTCGAAGGTGAGACGCTGCCAAATCGATAATATTAATCGACTGTGATAAGGGTTAGTAAGTCGTGGACTGATCGAACGCCACTCAACTTATGCAGTAATAAGTCCTCTGAATGTGTTTGAGTACGTGAATCTCCACGATACAAGAACTTTAAAGCTAAGTAGTCTCTAGCGAAACTAAATTCATTTAGTAAAACTTTTTTAAGTTAATTTCAGTCAGCCTTAATTATTCATTTACCCAGAGTCTGAAATGATTCTAAAAGCTCGCATTTTGATTCTGAGAAGGTATGTATGAATCTTTTCTACCTAATCGATCGTTAGCGTGAGTGCTCTCGCTTGTATGGTCTGAAAGTCACTACCTTGATTGGGGAAGGCACGATTCTTTTCTTGAGAATTTTGTATAACCAATTCTGTTAAATAAACGGATTCATTGAACTGATATTTCTTAATTGATCTTGAGGCCTGTTGACGGTCTATAATCCCTGGAACTTTCGTATAGAAAACCGGATGTGTCGAGTTAATTCGCATTAACGTTCGACCTTCTGGTTGCTTTACGGAGGTTTGATAGGGATTTTTTTATGCGGTTTTTGAGAAATATATTCCGTTATTGATGGACCAAAACGTGATTTTCGCGTACCAAAACTAATCCCTCCGCAGAGAAATTCTTCGGTTGGGATTTTTTTTATGCAAAAATTCAGGAAATTAAGAGGTGCCTAAACCCCTAACGAGGGAATTCGGGTCCAGAGAGAGCGTAGTTTCCGATCTGTGGTAGTGCAGCCTTGGTCCCATTACTCGGCTACCGAAGTGCATCTTATCTCGAACCCGCCTGGGAGGTAGAAGAACGGGGTAATACGCGACTGGCGCCCCCTGAGAAATAAATTGGTGTCGCGTCATTTTGACGCCCGGTAGTGCGTTCTTCTACATTAACACCTACCTATCTATTGTTTACTTTTTAGAAATGGTCAATTTCTCAATATGAAGTATTTCAAGAAATTCAGAATCTTGAGGGTGCTTGCGGCACGTTTTCCCCTTGGCCGATTTGACTCAGATTTTCAAGGGATTACTTTTTTAGAAATTGGAACAATTGTGGGGGGTGCCGCAAACTAAATTCGATAATTTTTTTTTTCCGTCAAGTATAAATAAGGGCCACCCTAATGTGTATGTACACGATAGAGCAGAAACTAGATAACCAATTTTGACAAAATTTAGGCAATATTGGTACTGTTTCTGAGCTGAAAAGGTCTCGGTGCAGAACAGATGACGATTAGTGCCCTTCTAAACATATGGTTTCTTATGTTTCAACATATTATCCATTTTTATTCGAACGTAGCTCTTATTCTGATATCAACAGCATATTACCCTTCACTCCTTTCCATTCATTTTCCTTCAAAAATAAATTGTTCTGGGATAGTGGGTTGTTAAGAATAAGTTCAAGCATCCGGGGAACGAAGCCTTGCACCTCATAGTATTGCAGTAACTAGTCCGTTTACTAACTATATTAACAAATTTTCGCAAATGCTTGGTAAGAAGGTTCCAGCCGCCTATTTTTTCAATAAGCAAGTTGGCTGTACACTAAATAAGGCAAAACTGAAGTTGTTGTGTTCTGTTCCTCGTTATATACATCCTACATTCTACTAAATTTGTTATAATTATTTTATATGTATATAAACAAACACGTACTTATTATCAGAATTACGACCATTAGCCTTAAGCATAGAAATTTGTAGAGTGAGAGAGAAATATGCGTTTATTTTCGATGTATTACAAATATTTAAAAAATCTTTAAAATAGTTTCAGGTACTTCCCATTGTAGTGGAGGAGCATAATGCGTATTTACCTACTCCGTGGGATTTTTTGTGAAGGGAAGGTGCGACTATGTGGAATCTCTTTATTATATGCTAGATAATGGTGTGGTACCGGGTGTTTACCTTAGAATTGCGCTGTTTGGTTTTTATGGCGTTATACATCCAAGATGGCCGCCATGCAAGACATTTATTCTTTACATCAAGAATAACTCCTTCCAGAGTGCTCATACTCAAAATCTGTGTATAACATTTTCTGTTCTACATGACCCAAAGAACAAATTTAGTTCTTATCAGTTTTTTCGTATCTTTTACTAATTAAGAGTTATGATTCATTATACATGTCACTATCGGTTTAAAACATTTAACCATCGGTTATTTATTAAGGGAAGAAAAAGAATGATTCTGCTGCTATTTACCCACAAAAACTTTAATAATTATTAGTATTAATACATAAAATTTATAGTAGGACGCAGTAGTTGTATTATAAAATTGGTTCTTAAAATAAATTACGTATTGACAGAAAACAATATTTAATGATTCTATATTATTATTCTCTTCAAAACAATGTATCATCACCATCTAAGTCATCCGATGAATCTTCATGCCTTGTATGCTCATCACAGTTGTCAGACATATCTTCGTCTCCTCCATACTCACATAGTTCTGTGCACATCAGAACGTGGGAAAGACATTTACATGGTGGAGCACATTTTCTCTTAACAAAAGAGCACCGAATAAGTTGAAGAACTGTCTCTGGAGCACGTGGTAGCATACACATAACAGGAGCATAATGGTCGTTTTTTAATTCCCAGCCGAAGTTTAATGGCGAAGACAGGTTAGGGTAGGGCTGGTGAGCACGGCACCATTCTATGGTTTGATAACGAACTCTATCAACATATGGTATCAGTGATGCTCTTGTTGGTGGTAAGTTTTCTCCTTGAGTTTCTTTCTTTGTGAACATCCACCACCTCAGTTCTCCAATGTCTGATATATTTGTGCCAGGAACATAGACTTGACCTATGAACTTTTCTATTAATAGTCTATCTGTATCAAGAAAATTTTCCAAGCTTGCAAGTTTGCTTACAGCTTCGAGAATGTCATCATCTGCTTTACTGAAGACTTTCCAAAAGGAAGTTTCCGCTTTCTTTGCCAAAGTCCCTGTGGTGTAACTTCCGGTTAATGCATGCAGACCTAATAATGCTGAAGTTTTCTTTGAGCTCAGGGAATCGGTTACTTTGCCGAGATTGATCATTCTTTGATTTTGGCCAACTCCAGTTATAAACATAGTGTTCAGTGGAAGGAACTTATACCACCATGAAGTAAGTATGAAGACATCTGTATCAGGTGAGTAAATATGAAGCTGTGTAGCACCGCGACGACAGGCGAACATGGAATGCAAAATTATTTTTGTATCTGCCTCCTCATGATTGCTTTTCAGTTCATCTGTTTCAATCCCCATTGAACACTTTGCTGTTTCCCTCCAAGATACAAATAAACACTTGTTTCTTCTCGGACGAAGTGCTGTTAACTCATCTTTAGTCTTGACATGAGATAACAATGACTTCATAGATGTGTTCCCAATGTACGTTATATCACTGATCTTGTAGTGGACTGGTTGTGTGTTGCCAGTTCTTTTCTTACGCATAGAAGATTTTAGTGAATTTTCCCTATATGTGTCGAAGACTAAGTGGGTTTCATCATAACGTGATAGTGCATATTCCAGTTTTCTGTTAAATTCATTTGCAAGATCACTACAGGTTTTAACAGTAGGTTTTTTTTCAGGGCTTGTACTTTTGCCATACCATCAAGAACAACTACTGTGAGTTTATTAGATACATCTACTACTGAAGGACTTAATGTGGAAGATGTCTGATTTTCTGTATATTCGATATATGGGCAATAAATGTAGTAGATTATTTATTACATTTGTTGTAGAGAAACAGGGCATTAAATAGGCTAGGCAATAAATGTATACTAATAAATTTGTGTTATGTGGTAAAACTGGCGTGTAACTCTTAAATAGTAAAAGATACGAAAAAATTGATAAGAACTAAATTTGTTCATGTAGAACAGAAAATGTTATATGCAGATTTTACGTATGAGCACTCTGGAAGGAGTTATTCTTGATGTAAAGAATAAATGTCTCGCATGGCAGCCTTCTTGGATGTATAACGCCATAAAAACCACGCAATTCTAAGGTAAACATCCGGTACTACACCATTATCTAGCATATAGTAAAGAGATTCCACATAGTCGCACCTTCCCTTCAAAAAAAATCCTACGGAATACCTTACGCCCCAGGACTATTGGTTTAAGAAATACAATCGTATTCAGTTTTTGTCATAAATTTTGCATATAGTTAAATGCCATGCTCTAATAATGAAATTAGGTACAGCTTTCATTGACAAACTACAATATTCAAGTACCACAGAAATTTACAATAAAAAAATATATATAGTTGTATTCGTTAGAACAACAGCAAGTATCTAAAACAGTTTTAATGATTATACGATGTTCGATTTTTTATATATTTATAATAAATCGGAAAGAAACGCTTATTTCCCTCTTACTCTGCAAAATCATATCCTTAAATAATAGAGGCATTTTAGTCTACCAAACTCATCCCAAATAATGGCAATATGAGACAGTGGCTCAGTGTGGTGTTGGCCCTTCCTAAAACGCAGCCTCGTGCGATTTCACAACACGGAGTGAACTCAGCAGAGCTGCCTTTTGCATTTTAGCCACCAGTGTCATAGAGATCGATCTACAGATGAAAATAGTGTTCAGTTCCCTAAGAAAAGATGATCTGACACCATCAAGACTGCCAATCATCAAAACCTGGATACATCTTACTAAATGTGAACATCAACTCTGTATATTTATGTCGTTTCTGGATTTCTCCCCATGGAACATTTACCTCTGCTGGACAAAAGAACTCGATAACATACATTCTCTTTTCAATTAAATCCAGGAGTGTCATATCTGACTTTGTGACATTCAGCTATCGAGTTGTTAGGAAGGAGTAATTCCAGTATATCCAGCACTTGCTATTCTTTACAACTGCCTCGATATACTGGGGCACATAGAGCACGATACCATAAGCGTGCCTAATATGATAGTAGAGCGCCCTAAGAACTGCATTGCACCTGGTGATGTAAGATGACACTGTATGAACGAAACATACCGAGGGTATGCGTAATAGAATCCCAGGATATGAATTGCATGTAGTTTGGACATTTTCCTTTAGAATAACACTCCAAAATAGCCTGAATACCCATGAAATAGACCTTTGTGACTAAGAATATATCACCACAGCGTATCACACAATGTACAGGGTGTCCCGAATTGCATAGGCCAAACTTCACTAAGCAATGCAACTTTTCAAAATAGGAAAAAAAGTTCCTATAAACATGGGTCGGGAAGTCCTTAGTTTCCGAGATACAGGGTGTTCAAGTAATTCTCCTGAAAATGTTTTTTTATGAATATTTTCGAAACGTCTAAAGATAAACAAATGATAATTTACACAGGAATTTATCTTTTTATGCTGTGTAAGACAAAATGACAACTATGTACGAAAATCATTCAGGAACGGGTGAAAGTGGGGGGGCCTAGGTATAATTTAGCCCCAACTTTATTGTTTGACACTTTTACATTAATTTATGAGCAGAACTTAAAAATTTGAAATTTTCTACACAAAAAAAGTCTCTTGTGTTTTTTCTCTAAAATTATCAGTTTTTGAGTAAATCTTATCTAAACTTTATTCGGGAATAGTTTTTTATGAATATTTTAGCAGAACAGAAAAAACAATGACAGTAAAACAAAATTTGATTACATTATTTTTTATTAGACAACAATGAATTAGATTAAAGTAAGGTAAATTACAAATTACTAGAATTGTTCAAAGTGTATTCCGCCAGCATCAACACATTTCTGACATCTGCGCCGTATAGAGTGTGTAGCTTTACGAATGAAATCAGGATTAGAACGCAAATTTTCACATTCTTCGAGAATTCTTTCTATTAGCTCTTCTCTTGTGTTTACAGGGTTTGCGTAGACTATGTCCTTTAAATAGCCCCAGACAAGAAATCAACTGGAGTTAAATCCGGTGAACGGAGTGGCCAGGCTCTTGCACCTAATCGACTGATCCACCGTTCAGGATAATTATTGTTTACCCACAAACGGTTCTCAACAGCAAAATGTGCAGGAGCTCCGTCCATTTGAAACCAGCATTCATTTCTTAAATTAAGAGGAATATTCTCGAGATATTGAAAAAAATTGTTATTTAAAAAATTATTAAATAATGGTCCATTTAAACGGGGAGGAAGGATGTGGCGCCCACAAAAAGTCCCGTTTATAACACCACACCATACATTAACGCTAAACTCCTGTTGAAATGTCCTAGGGCGAATAATATGAGGATTCCGATGAGCCCAGATTCTTAAATTATTAAAATTAACCGATCCATTACGGTTAGAGTTAGCTTCATCAGTCCAAATAATTTTACTGCCGAAATCGGGAGCTTGTTCCATGGCATTTATAATCCAATTACAAAAATTGATACGCCTTTCGGGATCACCTGGTTGAAGGCATTGGACTGGCTGCATTCGAAAAGCTTTTCTGTGGTCTTTTTTCAGAATCCGAAAAACTTTGTTTTTGGAAACATGCACAGCTTGCGCACGCAGCTGTTGGACCGCTCTTCTGATACTAAATTTATTATTATTGTTAAATTTGGCCAAAATTATGTTTTTAAATCGCCTATTTCGCTGTTCTTCATTTTGGGACCTCTTTTAAGTCCAACATTTCTAAATTCTAGATGGGTTCGAATAAAAACATCTTTAGATGGTTTCCTTCTATTAGGAAATCTTCCGCGATATTTGCGTACCACGGCATTCGCGTTTCCATTACAATATCCATAAATAACATGAATATCCGTGTACTCCACATTACTTTTCAATAGAACATTTTTTTCAAAAGGAAATAATAAAACAACAGAACAATGAACTATAGAAAACACAAAAAACAACGTCATTATTGTCATTCTGGCATTTCATGCTAGATTATTTTTCATTTGTTACAAAATTACAATCATGGCACGCACCTGCATACCAGGAATACTGGTAATATTGGTTGCTAATTAATAAAGTTCAGATAAGATTAACTCAAAAATTGATAATCTTAGAGAAAAAGCACAAAGACTTTTGTATGTAGAAAACTTCAAATTTTTAAGTTCTGCTCATAAATTAATGTAAAAGTGTCACACGATAAAGTTGGGGCTAAATTATACCTAGGCCCCCCCAGTTTCACCTCCTGAATGATTTTCGTACATAGTTGTCATTTTGTCTTAAGAAGCATAAAAAGTTAAATTTCTGTGTAAATTATCATTTGTTTATCTTTAAACGTTTCGAAAATATCCATAAAAAAACATTTTCAGGAGAATTACTTGAACACCCTATCTACTTCCCGACCCATGTTTATAGGAACTTTTTTTCTTATTTTGAAAAGTTATATTGCTTAGTGAAGTTTGGCCTATGCAATTCGGGACACCCTGTATATCCAAAACCGAGAAACATAGACAATTGAAGAAAATATAGACATATTGCACTACCATCTGCATTCTACTGGAGACGGGACTCGAACTAAGGACTCACATACTATAACTAATAGCAATACGGTGGCCAAAGCGGTGTTAATTAATTAAATAAATATATAAACAGTGCCTTTATTACGTCGAAAGTTCAGCAAAGCTCCTCTTAAATGTATAATTAATGGCGGCATTGTAAAGATAATTTTATCGCTCCTGGTACTATTATTGGTAAAAACATTATTAACTGGAGGAAGGTCTGCTTAATAATTCACGGCTGCCTCAAAATGACCCTCCATTTAAATAGTTATCCAGCACTATACTGGAAAATTAATTAACACCGGAAACGTTGAAACACAATTTAAGAGAACCCATCTTTGGGCCGAACTAGTTTACCTTACAACACGTCAACCTTTTATCGATACCCACCAACTCATTATATAAATTGATATGGGCTTCAAATTACTAAAACGTTTTAGCGCAACCTTCCCTATATATATAAACCTTTCATAAACATTAAATTCCAACTTTTTAGACTCACGAAAGTATATAAAACCTGTGCGTCTTTGAAATGTTTCTGATGAAAACTTTTCCTTTAATTTCTTTGATTTGTGCAGATTTAACAAAGAAACACATTTTAGTTAAAAATTTCCCCATTCTATCTTAGGAATTCGGATTTTGTTAAATATAGAATGAACACAAAATGGATTGGAATGGAGTTTTAATCTTATTTTTAATTTTAACCGAGTTCTAACAAAAAAGCTTTCACGTATTTTACTAATTACTCTACCGAGTCTCGTCAAATATTTAATGATTTAAAAATTACTTTTTTTATGATGTATCCCTTATGTTTTTATTGGAAATACTAAAAATATATGAAGTAGAAGTACACGGTTTTTAATTAAAACCCTTGATTTCTATAAGGGGTAACCTGTAAATTGAGTAAATTCTGCTTAATATAAAAACAAATAGTTCTAATAATTATAGTAATATTCCAGACCTAAAAGAAACTATTTTTCATTTTATATTTTTATATATTATATAAAGCAATCGTGTAACGATAAAAATCAACATAGGGGTTGTAATGAAAATATGCAGTTAGCTTAACTGAATCCAAATAAGCGTTTTTCAAATGTTAAATTGTATTATTGTAAATAATGTAAAATGCATAGAGTAAATACGCGTAGCCAATAAGATTTTCACATGCTTCATACAAAATTAAATATTACTGACCATTTCCCTCACATTATGAGAACCATTTTGAAAATTTGGACCAATAAGAACAAACTTTCAGCAAAAATTGCATTTAAAGTGAAAATTTTACATAAAATTACAGCGAAAATTTCACACCACATTTTTTAACCCTTGTTTTTTGTTAAGTTACCATGGCAACCCAAAAAATTTCCGGAAATTTTTTACATTCTGTCAAATTAATAAGTGGACATTTTTCTGTCATTTAAAATGCCATAGTAACGTCGCGGGAGTTGGAGTGCTTTTAGAATTAAATTTATTTGGTGACGCAAAGGAGGATATTCACGAGGATATTATAAGTACACAAATTAATATGTTAATATTTATTTTTTTGTTTCCAAAAATAAAGTTGTGGTTATCACAATAATATATATTAAACTAAGAAATTTTATTAACACATGTAATAGACTGGCGGTACATGACCAGTCAGGTGCAACGTTTTTAAAATGCATGGCAATCATATATATGAATGAAATTACCATGAATATGCCAGAAACGCGAATTTTAGGCAGTCGTCGCGTGCAGAAGGGTGTGCACGATTTTTTTTGTTTTTTTTTTTGTGAGTTTTTTTTATTTTAAAATGGACGCCAATAGTGCCAAACGAAAAGCCTTGAAAAAAATATCCAAAATCAAAATCATCCAAAATCAAGAACACCAAAAAATTTTACGATTTAATGTGCGCATCAAAAGTTGTTTTGCGCGCGGAAACTGCATGCCAATGAATTTCCACTGGATTCTTTTTCACGGCTTTTCGTTTGGCACTATTGGCATCCATTTTAAAATAAAAATAAAAAAAAAACAAAAAAAGAACAAAAAAAGTCGATTTGCACACCCTTCTGCATGCGATGACTGCCTAAAATTTGCGTTTCATGCCAGAAACGCAAATTTCATGGTAATTTCATTCATATATATGATTGGCATGCATTTTAAAAACGTTGCACCTGACTGGTCATGTACCGCCAGTCTATAAGTAACTAAATTTAAGTGGGCTTGGAAGTCTAGCAAGAATTCTTCCCGTCTTAATGGAGAATAAATAGGACTGAAGACTGAACTTTGTAAATATCTATGTTTAATAAAATATATGAAATATTTCGACACAATTTTATTTAATTTTAATTTAGATAGTCTATTAAATTTACTTGAAGATTTTAGTAGATATTCTTGAATTCTTCTGAATTGCTTTACATCCAATATTTCTTCGTAATGAATATACTCAACCAATTGTGACAAGTAGGTATGCTGACGATGATATTTTTCAATGCCTGAATATTTTTTGCACAAAATACACAATCCATATGTTTTAGAACCTGGAGCGATTTTTGTGCTGTATTCCCATGCATTTAATTCTTTTGGCTGATAATTTGTTATGATTAGAATGTAAAAATTAATCTAATCGACATCTGTATGTGCGGCAGCCATTACTATCTTGTTACCTTTTGTTATTCCATGGCCGCCTAGATGTTGTTAATTATTGTCTTGGCGACAAGAATGAATACATTCCCTGTGCTCGCATTTAAGTAATATTATCAGAAATAAATGATTTTCCACCAATTTTAGCAGACCAAAGTTAATAAAAAACGGAAATATAATATGTTTTTAATTTATTTATAAAAAGTTCATATAACTAAACTTAGAGGATGGTATGTTATTTCACTAAGAAATTTCGTATTTTATTAAACATATAAATCTTGAAGTAGGTAGGTACTTCAGAATAATTATCAAAAATAAATGATATTCCACCAATTTTAGAAAATTGCATTTTATTTCACTAAAAAAATTCGCATTTTAAAAAGTATATTCTCTCCTAACGGTTTTCAGAATAATTATCAAAAATTCACCACTTTTAGTAGATTAACGTTAATAACAGATGAAAAAATTAGATGTCTTTGAGTTATTTATAAAATTATCTTATAACTAAAGTAGGGAAAGACTATTTTATTAAACTAAGAAATTGCACCTTAAAAATCATGGTATCGTGAAATTTTTTTAAAGTTAAGTCTAGAAATATAGATCTATTTTATTCAAAATCTTTATTAATATATTTAAAATAACAAACACCTATATTTTGATATTAATATTTCACTATTAGAGATAGTCTAGCTGCCCGCGTACAAAAATGCAATTTATTCGTATCCTCGTATAACTTCTTGTACGGCATAATTGCGCCTAGTCTATCACTTTTTTCCTCTGCGAAAATTTTCGTAAACGCGGCGTTCCTCCTCGGCATGAAAAAGACGATTTCCACACGTCGGACTGGAAAATTATTTTGTCTGACAATTCGAAAATTGGATTCTACATATTTTTATTAAGCAATCTTGAAAAAATTAGCTGGTTATCAATAAATGTTTTAAAGTTATGTTATGTTATATTTAGGTAGACACCCTTAACGTTCCAAAATTTTTGTCGGACAGTTTGTAGAAATATATAGAATATATATGTAGAATCCAACTCTCAAATTGTCCGACAAAATATATTTGCCGATTTTCCAGTACCACATGTGGAAATCGTCTTTTTCATGCCGAGGAGGAACGCCGCGTTTACGAAAATTCTCGCAGAGAAAAAAAGTGATAGTCTAGGCGCAATTATGCCGTACAAGAAGTTATACGAGGATATGTATAAATTGCATTTTTGTACGCGGGCACCCAGACTATAAGTTGTATTAATAAAAAAGTACTTTAATTGATTTGTTTTTGACAACACAATATTTGAGGAAACTTATTCTCTACTTATTGACATAATTATTATTAGTAATATTAAAGGCACAATTATTATAAACTCTGCTTTGGTGATTAGAACTAGTACTTTCATCAAGACCGCCACTTAGAAATTTACTGGGAGTTCTGCCCCTCATCGTTTCAATTATGTTCTGTTGGTGTGTTATGTCCAGTTGCAAATAGGGCTTAATTGACTGGCTATTGCTATGTCCCGTAATCTTTATAAGCTGTTGTTCACCAATTCCTGCTTTAGCCAGATTTGAAATAGCCGTAGCTCTTCCTGAAAGATTTGTGACTGAGTTTTTTAGTATCAATACCTATTTCACCTGCTGCCAACTTAAACCAAGTAGAAATGGTGTTTTTTCCAATTGGGCACTTTTTGCATTGAACTTAAATTAATATCCGGAAATTTTTCCTCGTTCATGAATATTTTAAACCTCGAAAAAATTTCCGGAAATAATTTAAGCTCTAGAGATATTATAAGTGATTATGTCACTCATTAAAGCGAGAGCCAATGAGAGCCAATGGTAAACCAACTTAGATCGACTTTTGACAGTACCAATATGAAAAATGTATGACTTTTTTTGTATCGGCGCGGCGCGTCGACAAATATTGCGATAATTTTTTGACATATATGTCACGTTTTGTTTCGTGAAATGTTTTCCGCAAATAGGTCCACTCTTGCTTTTAAATTTTATCTATGCATTTTTCTCTAGCTTATTGCTAATTGTTAACGTAAATTGTGTTATTGTATTATATACGTAGTAATATAATAATTTAAACATAACACACCACAAAATAAGTTGACAACTCCCAAGACTGTGTGGAATATATAGAGGCTAGGGACAAGTTATACACGGCTTTCAATGCATTATAAAAACGCAATTACAAAATAATAGTTACCACAAATTAAGTACCGAGCAGGCAAGTCAATTATTTCATGTTAAACACAAATGCACATAGATAATCCATCACTGTATCCTGCATTTCAATAATTCATAACTCTTATTCCAACTCCACTCTCACAGTATAAATACCCTCTGCTTTACTAAACATTCATATCTTAATCTTTACCCTCCTTAAATTGAAAATAAGAATTAAATAAGTAAATATATATCAGCAAACACTTTATTTAATAGTTCTTGTATATTATGCTGTCTGCCGATTCTCTGTATGTAGCGTTTAGCGTTACTGTTACTAGATGGCGGTACCAGAACCATATTTAATTCCTTTATCATCAACTTAAAATAGAACATAAGGTGAAGCATTGGTAGAAAGCTCTACGTAAAACTTTCTGTAATTTCATACCGCTTTAGGCAAATATACTTTGTTTAATCTCTGGCCTTGTGATTTATTAGTCTTAATAGAAAACCTAAAAAAAAAATGAACTCAATAGGTACATTAAATAACGTACAATCGAAAAGAAAAAAAAGTGAAGTGATAATTGACGAAGAATTAAAAATTTTATTTCGTCCGCCATCTTTGACCGTTCTATTTGACATACGGTGTCCGAGATTGGTGCATTATATTTGACCATAAATGAGTTTTATTTTTCCCAACTTTGGTGAAATTACTCCTTCTTATAGAAAAGATATTCAATTTTGATTATTTCGGCTATTTTTGGTGTTTTCTATTTTTTTCCAAGATGACGAATTAACCAATACATATCGCACAGATCTACATTCTTTAAGAATTTTATTCCAAATAAGCCAGTATTTTTAAAATTCCTATTCGATTACTAGTATAAGATATATTAAGCAGATAAGTTGAAAATCCGTGAAAGAGCGTTAAAAAGTGTATATAACTTTTGAAGCACATGGAATTTTTGGGCGCAAATATTTTTTTCGTAATCAGGAGGTCATAATACATAAGAATCAACAATAAAATTTCAGATCTACTGTTAGTATGTCGATCTATGTGCAGATGCAAAAAAATATTGATAAAAGAGCGCAGAAATAAATGGAACATAAATTAACCCCATTTTACTCCTATTTTCGTAGGCCCATATCCAAAACCGCCATGATTTAAAAAAAATATCGAAAACATGCTATAGAAAACAATATAACACAAACTGGACCGATTAAATTACAATCAATTTATTTTCATTGATCCATATGCGAAAACAAAAAATTTTTGATAAACCACTATCGAAAGCAATGCACACAAACTAACCAGATTTATCTCCAATCGATCTTTTTTTCCCACAAAAATTATGTATCAGGTTTTTTTCCTTGGCAATAATGTTAATTGTGTGCCAAATCCTTGAAGATATTCGGGTTTTACATTGTAGGTATTATTATGGACTTTATGGTACTGTCGTGAGCAAAAAAAATGGGACAAGTCTTATAACGAATTTTTGCTAAAATCTAGTTGTGAACATCTAACTTTAATTTTTGTGACATTGTCAGTTATTTGTCAAAATTTATTGCAGGTTTGCAAAAACTAATATGCGCCATATAAGCGATTTAGTTAAAGCTGGAGTTATTGCCAAAGCAGAAGATGGATGGTCAATGAGACAAATTGCACAGCGTATTAATATTAACAAAAAATTTTAAAAACATTTAAAAAAAGTGGAGAATAAACGGTACGATTAGTAGAAATCCTGTATCAGGGCGACGAAGGATATCAACTCATCAAAATTTGCAATTGGTAAATACATTAGTAGAAAATCCATTTTACTCAGTTATTCAGGCTGCTGAAGAAACGAATTTTCCTGGATCGAGTAGTACTGGTCGCCGGCGAGTAAGAGAATCGGAGATACGCTGTAATCCAGCAGCACAGAAATACTTACTTAAAGCTGAGCATAAAGAAGCTCGGTTAGGATTTGCGCTTGAATTTTTAGTGCATGATGTACATTGTTTGGAACAATGTAGTTTTTACAGACGAAAAAACTTTCCAGTCAACACACAGTGGTTGTATTCTTGTTTACCGATCTCCAAATACTCGATATAGAAGTTATAAATAGAAATTGTGCAATAACGAAATATTAATAGTTAGTTTCTTGTTAAGTTGGATATTCTTTGTCCCCTGATCAAGCATTTATACTTATTGTGCAGTTTATTCTCCACTATTTTAAAATTAAACACCAAAGGGTCTAGCCGTACTTCCATGGCGAAACTGCCCCCGATAGGAACCTATATCGTAACCTATGTTATATTGTAGAGGGCGCTAATAGTAGTTGATAGAGTAGATATTAGCTCTATATCTTAGTTAATTGAGGAGCTATTTGAAAAAAAGTGTCTGAAGACGACTTTTTTTCAAAGCGATATATCTTAGTTAATTTTAAAGCTAAAAAAATAAAACTAAATGGCAGGGTTATGGTACACTTTACAGTTTATTTTATAGCATTTCCTATGGGCCAAGCCTAAATAAAAGTATTTAAAAAATGCAAAGAAAAATTTTGTCAATCGATTTCTATCAGATCTAATTGAATTACCACTTTAAAAAAAATATATAATAATTGTCTATGTCTTGCCTAACAGCATGCCAAGTTTCATTAAAATCCAAGAGGTGCAACATGTCGAAAAAAATGTTTAAGTAAGCGGACCACCTTACACGACCACTATGTTGTCGCTTCTAATTTGCATTACATTTCATTAATCTTTGGAAAAGTTGCGTTTTGACAGCTCATAAAAAGTATATCAATGGTTGGTGGTGTCAACTAGAATATTACAATGTTTTTTTGATCTACTTTTATAGTGACTATAGTCGGTCTCAGTTAAGAATGCAGTTGTTTACGTTATGAACGGAGCACGAATAGTTTACAGAGGATATTATGGGAATTCCCAAGTAAGTGGAATCCCCCCATGGCCGACTCATGCCAGTTGGTACATAAAATAAAAATTAACGGTTTAAATCGGCTTTTATTTGGCATTTTTCTTTTATTTACATTGAAATTATTTAATTCATATTGCAACATATTTTATTTAGAGTAATGAAAGCTCATTATAGACGTAAATCCTCTAAAAATGTCAAAGCGTTATAAGAAATGGGTAAACCTAATACTTGCTTGTGCTCGATATCAGGCGAGCTGTTCTTGTCTCTGCCGTTCTGAATTGTATCTTTGATCTCTCTCATATACCTGCCTAAAAAGTGTACACAAATATCATAACCTCCGTGTAAGTGCATGACCACGTCGTCACGTCGTGTCGGTGCACCGCACAGCGCACATCGCACACTGAAATTAAATAAACCATTATTTTAAATGAGAGTGGCCATATCGACGCCCCTCGCACATCGCACAATAAAATTAAATAGAACCATGCTCTTAAATGAGAGTGATGAAATCAACAACTTGAGCTTCGCACATCGCACAGCGTTTAGCACAGGCGATACCGTGTTTGTGAATCCTTATTTGTAACAAAAGAGATAAATATAACTATAGCAGCCTGATTTTAATAAAAATGAAAGGAAATAGCCGAACAATATTTGAACAATTAGTACAATTTCTTTTGTATTAATATTGCTGCATTCTTAACTGAGACCGACTACAGTCACTATAAACGTAGATTAAAAAAACATTGTAATAGGCTAGTTGACACCACCAACCGTTGATATACATTCTATGAGCTGTCAAAACGCAACTATTGAAATGTAATGCAAATTAAAAGCGTCAACATAGTGGTCGTAAGGTAGTCAGTCCACTTACTTTAAATTTTTTTTCGGCATGTTGCACCTCTTGGATTTTAATGAAACTTGGTATGCTGTTAGGCAAGACATAGACTATTATTATGTATTTTTTCAAAGTGGTAATTCAATTAGATCTGATAGAAATCGATTGACAAAATTTTTCTTTGCATTTTTTAAATACTTTTATTTAGGCTTGGCCCATAGGAAATGCTATAAAATAAACTGTAAAGTGTACCATAACACTGCCATTTGGTTTTATTTTCCCAACTTTAAAATTAACTAAGATATATCGCTTTGAAAAAAAGTCGTCTCCGGACACTTTTTTTCAAATAGCTCCTCAATTAACTAAAATATAGAGCTAATATCTACTCGATTAACTATTATTAGCGCCCTCTACAATATAACATAGGTTATGATATAGGTTCCTATGGGGGGCAGTTTTGCCATGGAAGTACGGCTAGACCCTTTTTGTTAATGTTATAACGCACAGTGACTTGTCTCATTGATCATTCATCATTTGCTATAGCAATAACTACAGCATTACAATAAAAACCGCTGCCCAAGGAATCACTATTTCCACATCCAGGTTTTCTATCCAAGTCTCTCACAACGAAAAAATTTTGTATGTGGAAATAATTGTTTATGGAACTTTAATAATATAATATTTGTCTAGTCCCTTGAGGTAAATCTTTTACCCCAAAAGTTGCGACTGGACCGCAAGACATGTACTCCCCGTTTTCGAGGGCGGGAAACACGATAGTGACAATATTTTCCGACCCACCCTCCGAAAAAAACATCCCTTTTTTCGAGTTTCCGGTGCTGGGCATTTTTTTATCGGAAAATGTTATTAATGAAAGTTGTTCAGAATTGTCCAAAAACCTTAAGCCCATTATTTCATCAAAATAAAAAAAATTAAAAATTGAAAAAAATGGTAAATTTAAAAAATATAAAAAAAGCTAATAATTACTTGACAATTACCTTACAGCTTGGTTTAATCTCACTCAAAATAATCATGAATTTTTTAAACAAAAAAACCCATTTAAATGATATTTTTGGACTTGGACATTATTTTTAAAAAATTTCAATATTTTTTAAATTTGATTAAATTTTGGATTTAGGGTTTTTGGACAATTCGGAACAACTTTCGTTATTAAAATTTTCCGATAAAAAAAATGCCTAGCATCGGAACATCGGAAAAGGGGTGGTTTTTCCAGTTTAGGGGTATTTCTTGAAGGGTAGATCGGAAAATATTGTCACCATCGTGTTCCCAGCCCCCGAATACGGGGGGGGAGGATGTCTTGCGGTCCGGTCGCAGAACTTTTGGGCTTTTTGCCTTTTTCTGGTTTACCTCAAGGGACTAATCGTCTACCCCAAAAACTCATAAAACGATATCCCACATTGGCAGTGGGGTGATAGGAGGTGGTAGTGGGGGTGGATGAAAAAAAATATTTTGAGGTTTTTGGTTCTTGTACACGAACAAAATTACAATTTTTTTCCATCCCCTTTAATAATGGGGTGAGGGTGATAATGGAGGGTCGCTAATGCCAAAAATTTTTTTGAGATCTTAGCTTCTCTTGTATAAACTAAATAACAATTTTAGAATTTACTTGATTTACCTATTTGCCCCCAATTTATCTGCCCCTTCGTCGGAATAAGATGAAAATATAATCTAGTTCCAGATCCTATTAAAGCACATACGTGTACCAAGTTTTAAGTCAATATCTTAAACGGTTCCAGAGTAATCGTGCGCACAAAAGAAGTTACAGATAAACAGACAGACCGACAGAATGACAGACAGACAGAAATTTTTTTCGCTCAAACTTAAAATCTAGACTTCATGACATTCATTCTAAGCCTATTTGAACAATAAAAATTTTCAAAAATTTTTTTTGCCGTTACTATGCTTCCACTGGATGTGGAAGTAAAAATAAAACAAAAGTACTAACTATTTTACTTCGGCTACTCATTACATATTCAAATAGAGACAGATTTACAGTAGAAAAAAATAGTTTTCCTATTTTTTTTTTGCTCACAATACCACTGAAACTTTTTGAACAAAAAACTTCTTGAAAAATTCCTACTATCACTTCTTGAGAAATTGACCTTTCTTTCTTAATAAAAATGTACGCTAATTTTTTATTTTACTCAAAAAAGGCACAGTAAAGGTATTTGATACCAATCCAAATTTAGCTGGTATCGGATGGACTAATAACTGGGAGATAAAGCATTAAAAGTGGGACACTGTATATATTACGTACAGTTCTTTTTCTAAAATCGATCAAGAATGTCGCAATTTCAGATCCCAAAATACGCTACTCTAGTATTTTAATCCGTTGCCAAGCAATTATCAGAAAACAATCCGGGAAAGTTACTTTCCCAGTCTAGGTCGGTAAAATTAACTTTTCCGGACTCTTTTTTTATATATAAAAGTGACCTTCCTGGACTGTTTTTTATATATATTTTCTTATTTTTATATATTTATAATAATATTGCCTGCGATTTCAGAAGAAATAGTATGCGTACCTCGTAGTAAAAGCACATTCCCGGACTTCGATGCTTATTGCATCGTCGTCCAGAAATGTATTGCTTTTACTACACAAGGTACTATACTTTAAAGTTGCTTATTACGATCTAACATTACGTTGAAAAGTTACATTATTTAAAATTTTTAATGGACGTTTAGGATCCCTTTCCTAGGTGTTTTTCAGCCCTTACGTATTGACAACCTGAAAACAGTTGCTTTTTGTTTTGTTTCCCTTATAGAGAAAAATGAAATTATCATATAATTTCACATATCCGCAGGATTATTGACAAGTTTTCATCGAGATGTTGCATCTTAGAAACCGGCAAAATGTGTGGTTTATGCAGCAGAAGCATCTAATATAATTTTATGTCTGTTTGCAAAATGCACCCCAAATTCAATTACGAATCTGTGAATTCTACTTGTTTTAGATTACGCCATTCCCTGCGACATTATAAGATTAACAAATTCAGGCGACGCTTCTGACAATAAATGCGAGCATATACATGTATAGGCAAGTTGCATTTGCACTAGGCCATAGATAAACTACATTGTCTGTGGTATGCTAAATCTGTTGTAGCGTGTATTTGTGTTGTCGGAACCCTTTTGTGAATTGTTACAATGCACACGAACGTAACAATGGCACACTTCCATCAGCAGTTGACAACTTTTTCTCCTGAAAACAGAATAATCCCGATGTATTATATCGTCTGGCAAACTAGACTATTTCACTAACTATATTTGTGGATTAAAATGACTGTTAAACAAGGTGCTGCATAAAGAGTAGCAATGAATAACTTAAGGGAATCGAAGAACTTTACTGAAGTATTACTATCTCCGTTAATTATTACAGTAGAATGTCTCGAATGTAACAAATTATATTCAACATGATTATTGAAAAACGTCAAATATTTTAACACTTAAATTTTTTATTCAACAAAATCTTCATCATGGAAATTCTTATTTTGTTGCTATTATTTTTAATAACTTTTTAACCAGAAAATGAAGGGGGTACATACCTCGTAATAAGTACGATGCTCTAATATATTTTCTTATTTCATGGCGGCGCACAGTGTGGCAAAACGGTAAAAAATCTCTCTGAGAGTCAACTTTTGAGCTATCAACGATTTTTTTTTAAATACTTGTGTCTAGAATAGTGAGTCACTGACGCCTTGATGAATTTTACTTCCACATCTACGTATCTACGTAGTGGAGTGGAAGTATAGTGAAGCATTTCTTTTTTTTTTTGTTGTTCTAATAGGCTTTTAATGGTCATGAAATGTCGATTTTAAGTTTGAGCAAAAAAAAGTTCTGTCCGTCTATATTTTTTTTGTACGTTCCATAGTGTGGAATTTTCGTAATCTGGGCGGACAAATACCATTTATATTTTAATAAACATCTTGATTCCTGAAAGTAAAATGATCAAACTTCATAAGCATATACATATTTCTTTATCAGCAACATTCAAAACATCCAAACAAGTGTCGTGTTTGTCCAGTAGAATTAGTAAAAAAAAGACTGAAATTTATTGTAATTCGTTTCAGGATGCCACGTGGATTAAACGATAGTTTTATTGATTACGAACATGACCCTGAATTTGGTCCACTTTTTGACCGCCGGAACATTGTTTATTTAACGATTTATTGTTGAAAAATTCAAAAAAATCGACTTTTTTAAAGATAATTCAAAGACCTTTGAGGATAGGTTTTTCAATTTGTAGATACTGTTAGAACTTTGAAAAATGGTTAATTTGAGAGATGTTTCGTTTGAAACGCTTGAAAATTTGTTTAAATAATTTCAAAAAACCGCGAAAATTTTAGCAATTTGCAAATATTTTTCATTCTTTACCAAAAACACTTTAGTGCGTGAAACTTTGAAGAAATATGTCTTTTATTACCCCATAGTTATCCCTAAAATTTTATCAAAAAATTTTAATTAGTTTAAGAGATATTCAATTTGTTTATTAAAAACATAAATAATGTAAAATGCAAATTCACCCAGTTCCCATTGTCGTAGAGGGTTGATCTGGACATCATTTTTTTTTATTGAGACTTAAACTTTATGTTTTCATTAATGGCAAATCAAATTTGCATTATTTTCAACTTCAAAATGGCGTTTGAAAAAGTGTCACATTTTGAGGTTAGGTTTTTTGCTAATAACTATTAAACAAATGAAGATTTTGCAATATCGTTCTCATATGATTGTTGCTGCGGTCTTTTCACACATTTTCAAAAAAAATGACTCTGTAGCCTTATTAGAAGCCGAGATGATTTTTTTAAATAAATTCGTAAAAAAATTTTTAACAAAAAATAATTGTTTATAACAAATTATTGTTTAATTAGGAAAAAATCGACATGACAATATTATCACGCTACCCCAAATTTTAAAAAAAGTCAAAATCGGAGAAACCGTAAATCTTTGGTGGACGGATTTGAACTTGTCTCGATCATTTTATGAACGTGTTACAGATAAGACTCATGCTTCTCACTCCTGTCCTGACGCTGATTTAAAATTAATTATTGTTATCGTTGCAAATTGAATTCTTTCCCCCAAACTCAGCTCTATTACAAAGATGACTATTAAACTAGTTCTTCGCCAAGTTTCAGCTGTTAATGTTTATTAATAAACAAACTACGAATTTATTAAAAAAAAATCATCTCGTCCTCTAGTAAGGCTATAGAGTCTTTTTTTTTTGAAAATGTGTGAAAAAACCTCAGCAATAAAGATATCAGAACGATATTGCAAAATCTTCATTTGTTTAAAAGTTATTAGCAAAAAACCTAACCTCAAAATGTGACACTTTTTCAAACGCCATTTTGAAGTTGAAAATAATGCAAATTTGATTTACCATTAATAAAAACATAACGTTTAAGTCTCAACAGAAAAAATGATGTCCAGATTAACCCTCTACGACAACGGGAACTGGGTGAATTTGCATTTTACATTATTCATGTTTTTAATAAACAAATTGAATATCTTTTAAACTAATTAAAATTTTTTTATGAAATATTAGAGGTAACTTTGGGGTGATAAAAGACATATTTCTTCAAAGTTTCAAGCACTAAAGTGATTTTGTTAAAGAGTGAAAAATATTTGCAAATTGCGAAAATTTTCGCGGTTTTTTGCAACTATTTAAACAAATTTTCAAGCATTTTAAACGAAACACCTCTCAAATTAACCGTTTTTCAAAGTTCTAATAGTATTTACAAATTGAAAGACCTATCGTCAAAGGTCTTTGAGTTATATTTAAAAAAGTCGATTTTTTGGAATTTTTCAACAATAAATCGTTAAATAAACAATGTTCCGGCGGTCAAAAAGTGGACCAAATTCAGGGTCATGTTCGTAATCAATAAAACTATCGTTTAATCCACGCGGCATCTTGAAACGAATTACAATAAGCATATTTGCTAATTCCACTGGCCTATGTTTCCTTGTTCATGCTATAGCAAGTAACAATTAAACTGAATTGACACGCTTCAACTTAGTTGAGTACAAGTGTTTCTGCGGTTTACATGTGTTTTAGTGACAATATTATTTTAATGGTATTTGAAGGTAAATGGCTATATAATTTCGTTTTTTTTTTGAAAAATTATTCTATAAGACTAAAAAGAAAATAAAAGTTTAAGCTTGAGATAACATAGAAAAATTATATTTTCTAAATAAATAACTAAACTTTTAATTCATACCTCCGCAGACTACCCTCAACTTCTTATATTCAAATTATATAAAAAAATATTTTTAAGAAAAAGCTTTCATTTGAAAAAACTGTACTAAAAAGTAAAAATAATTTTTTTTTAAATTCATACGCCTAGAAACCAAAAGCTTTGGGGACGGTCATATAGCGCTATTGCATAGTTACTTTGCTCAATTGACCGCCCTCAAAGCTTTTGGTTTCCAGGTGTAGGAATTTAAAAAAAAATATTTTTGCTTTTTATTACAGTTTTTTCAAATAAAAGCTTTTTCTTAAAAATATTTTTTTTATATAATTTTATTTTTCACTTTTTGGTCTACTTATAGACAAACAGACAGACAAGACCCTTTCATTTGATACCCATGGCAAGGGAGTTGTGAAGAAAAAGATAATTTGCTATCCTAGGGCGTCCGCCATATTGGATTTAGAATGACGGCACATAGTTTATCGTATTTTACTCGTCAAACCCTTTCATGTGATAGCCATATCAAGGGGGTTGTGAAGAAATTCTGAACAAGTTTCATTAAAAAAATGTTCCGATGAAAAAATGCCTAATATGATTTCTTGAATTTCTCCACATATTTTGGTACCGCAGCTGACTTTGCATTTGCAGAAGGCAAATGTTTTTCTTGTCACAAGTAGATCCAAATTTGTTCTATACTTAAGTAAAACTTGATTCAAATCGGAAAAAAAATAAAAAAGTTATTGGGATGTTACCATTTCAAGAGAAACACACTGTATATTATAGCGAGATCTGGAACTAAATTATATTTTGATCTAACTCCGTTGTAGGGTCCGAGGGTAAATGGGGATAAAATGTGGAAAATGAGGGTACATAGGTAAAGCAAGCAAGTAGGTATCCATATAATTGGGATTTAGGACATGTACGAGAAATTAAGGCCTCAAAATTTTTTTTTGGCATCAGCCACCCCCACTATCACCTATCACCCCCATTACTATACCACACTATTGTTAAATTCCAGACAAACGCCATTATTATAAACGTTGATAGTTCAAAAGTTGACTTTCAGAATGATTTTTGACCGTTTTGTCACACTGTGGTGGCGCTTGCAAGGTCTAATGTCAAACACAAATATTTTATATGCTTGCACTGTTAGAAGTCCCTATAAATTTCTTATTCCATTCTTCGACCTGTTAAAAAGTAATCAAGATAAAAGTAGATATGTACAGTACACAGTGAAGTCATCCTGTATAAATGTTTTATCTTTAGCCAGTACGTTTGAAAACAATATTTTTGGTTACCTTTTTAAAAGTATTATCTATCACGTCCTCTTACGTTGGAGCAGTTTTCGCTCGCGAACACAGTATTAACGTGACCTCATATTTAAGTTAAAAAGGGTCGTCTTACGGCCACAGCCTACGGTCCGGTCCTATATAAATAAAACTCTAGCGTGCTGTCCAGTTCGCAATAATACACCGTAGTTGGTACAGAGCATCTCTCGGGGCATCCAAGCCGCTAAAGAATTAGTTTCGCTTTGATTTGGGTATATTTATGTTGGTTGGATATTAAAGCAAAATTTCGCAATCTCCTTTACACCGCCTGTCCTCTAAAAGGCGCAGGGTTGCGATGCCGCAGTCGTTTTTTACCAGCCGATCTCATGAAAGCCGGCAATTTGCATGAATTTGCAAGTATAGCACGTGAGGAATCTTCTAGAATGTTGCAATTCCTCTTCAGAGATGTTCTGACGTCTCAGTGGGAATGTCGTGTCGGTTAACAGGAGAATCCTCAACCACAGTCGAGGGACCGTTCCAACGAAGTACTTAGCAGCCCTCTGAAAGCGTTAAAGCTAGGATTTTGTTTCCGAGATATTTGTCGAGCAAAAACGTGATACCGAATACATCGCACTTATGGTGTTTACGTCTTGTTTGGCGGGGCTTACTTTACATGGTTAATTAAAATTCTGGACATTGCTTTGTTTCAGTTAGTTCAAGGCTGAAATATTTAAATAAAAGTTTTTGTACCCTTATTTAGATACGTTGATTATGGGATTGAAAAAATATGAAATAATTTTAAAGTAAAGAAAAAACTTATTTGTCCTGAATAGAAACTGTTTCTATAATGGAAAGTTATAGTGGGTCATTGTCAAATACAAATAAATGTTTCATTTGCAGTAAGTAACTAATACGTCGGGAGCTAGTGACTGTTTCGGTTGATTCATTTTATTAACTTTATGAAGCTGTGCTTCGGTGTATATGTTCTTTTAATTGGTGAATGATGACTCTACCATGCGTGTAGTGGGACAATGCTTGACAGGAGCGTCTCAACTATGTAAAAAAAAATAGTGTCGCTGGAAGACACTTACATTTTATACTATAAAGTATTAGTAAAAGTAGTTTGAACATTGAGGATTTAAGTGAACTGCTTCATTTCTTTGACATACTTGTGCAAGTGGCAAACTCATTTTGTCCAAGCATGATGGCATACAGGCCAGAGATGGGAATTTTTTAGTCGACTAATTAATCATGACTAACGAATAATCATTCATATATTAGTCATGACTAATGACTAATTGGTTAGTCATCAGTCGTGAATGTTTCGATTGATGATTGAATAGTCATTAGTCGTGGATGTTTCGATTGGAGATTGATTAGTCATTACTCAGATTAAAGATATGTAATGACTAATTTCGTATCCATAGGCGTAATTGGAAGGGGGCAATAGTAGGCCAACTGCCCATCCAATATATTGAAAGAGCATTAAATTGTTTAAGGCAAATCTGGCGAATTCCGAAGGTCTTCCGGAAAAAGTATAAGTAAAGATCGATAAAAATCGTTAATGAGGATAACTTGGATCAACTTTTACAACTTATACCAAATTGACTGGAGTAATTTAACAAATTATACAGACGTAAATGAAGCCTGCTCTTATTTTCTCGATATAATCACTACCCATATTGATAATTCCTGCCCAACTATAACTACCAGCAGGCAGAAAACAAACACTTACAAAAAATGGATTAAACAGAATATTAAAGATAAAAATAAGGAATTAAAAAACGTGAATTGGTTACTGAAATATGTCTATTCCGAAAAGCTAAAAAATGAATATAAAGTCAAAAAAGCTGCATACACAAAATTACTCGCATCTACAAAAAAAGAATACCTAAAGAACGTAGTAAATGAATCATCAAATAAACAGAAAAAGATCTGGGAATTGGTGAACGATAAACTAGGCCGACATAAAAACACAGCTAATGCAATACGTATTAAAACGAAGACTGGGCCGTACACCAGTGACCCCGAAACTGTTGCTAATGAATTCGGAAAATTCTTCTCCACGAATGCCTCTAGACAAATATCTGCAGTATATGGTAACAGCAACTTTAACTCGGCGAACCTTAAATCGAACTCAATTCCTAATTCCATCATCATGGACCCTATAGAAATGGATGAAGTTAAAAGTGCTATTCTCGAATTAAAAAATACCAATTCGACCGGATGTGATGGCATGTCTGCGCGCATCATTAAACATATTTACGACGCTCTCCTGGTTCCGCTAGTCTACCTGTTTAACCTATCCATCGAAAAAGGCATATTTCCTGACTTATTAAAAATTGCTAACATTATTCCTATCTATAAACGCAACGACTCGGAAAATATAGAAAACTACCGACCCATAGCCATATTGAGCTTATTTTCTAAAATTTTTGAAAAAATTATTAGTAAACGTATACTAATATTCACTGACAAATATAATATTGTAACATCTGCGCAATATGGCTTTAGGTCAAAGAAATCAACCGAATCTGCTTGCATTGATAGTCTAGATTTTATTTACAAGGAAATTGACCGGGGCAATTTTGTTGTAGGTCTATTTTTCGACTTAAGTATTGCATTCGATAGTGTAGACCCCACTCTGCTTCTCCGAGCTATTGAGGAAGCTGGTATAAGAGGAAATATTTCACGCCTGATCTTATCCTATGTTACTAATAGGAAAATTATAGTAAATACAAATGGCGTAAAGTCTGACCCCTACAAAATCGGTGTTGGTGCAGGGATCAGTTATAGGCCCACTCTTGTTCCTGTTATTTGTTAATAACCTTCCCAAAAATATTACTTGGGGTAAAATTATAATGTTTGCCGACGACACAGCAATATTGATATCTGCACCGAACCCTACTCACCTGCAGCACCAACTCAACACAGTCATGAACGATTTTATTATATGGTGCCAATGTAAAAAGCTTTTATTAAACACCCAAAAAACTGTTGGTATCAACTTTCATAATAGGCGCCCTCTAACTGCTATTAACATCACTACTGGTAATATTACCATTCCCCTCTCTGACAGCGTTAAGTACTTGGGCACAACAATTGATTCAAACCTGTCTTGGACTACCTGCATTGACAACCTATGTGGCAAACTCAGATCGTCTTATTTTGCCATCTTAAATTTAAAAGATTGTTTTGATGAGCAAACAGTCATCAATACTTACTACAGCCTTTGTTACCCACATATTTCCTATAACATAGTATTATGGGGAAAAGCTCCCAATGCAAATCGTGTATTAATCTTGCAAAAAAGGATCATAAGGCTAATGTTCCATGTGGCACGTAGGGAATCCTGCCGTCCATATTTTATCAAGCATAAATTAATGTCGGTACCCTGTATTTATATCTTTAAGACAATTTTATCCATAAAACTAAACATAGCTAATATCCCAGCAACTTCAGAATATCACACTTATCCCACTAGACATGGACATCTACTCCGAAACAGCCTTCATAATACCACACTTCTGAAAAGTTCACCGACTTACGCCGGCACTTTATATAACAAACTTCCCAAGCAAATTATAGATATCGATAACTTCAGTAGCTTTAAGTCGAAATTAAAGAGCTTCCTGCAACAAAATTGCTTCTATAGTATACAAGAGTACTTAAATAGAGAACCTTAACTTAGCACCATTTGTATTGTTTTATTGTAATACTATATTTTGTGTCTGTAATTCTACTTGTTTTACACTATTTATTAATTGTAACTTTATACTATACCACAACTAATGTTTTATGCTAATTAATGTATTATACCTTTGACGACTCCAATCCATGTACATGGCTTACTGGACAATAAAGATTGTTATTATTATTATTATTATTATTATTGCGGATTCATTGTCCTGTCCGACAAGTAATTACAGTACCCAAGGGCCTCTGGGGGCAACTTGGGTTCCTCTCTATTGCGTTTGATTGAGAAACGCACGGGTCAGGCTGCATGTATCGATCAAGACTGCTTTCTGCATCGTAATATAGGCATTTTCTTTTATTCCTAGCGCGACTAGAGCGGGCTTGAGTGTGACCGGTATCTCTCCAGTGGCGCCAATCACTATTGGTATCACGGTAACTTGTTCCTGTCGCCACATGTCCTTTACCTCTTCGGCCAAGGGTAGGTACTTTGAGATTTTTTCCCTATATTTTTTCTCTATGTTTTCAGGTAGCGGGATTGTAATGTCTATAAGGTATGTTTGCTGGGTTTGCCTGTTTGTGAATACTATGTCCGGCCTGTTATTTGTTATGTGCCTGTCTGTGTGTATTGTTCTGTTCCAGTATAGGATATGATGTTCGGTCTCATTTACAGATGCTGGTTGGTAAGTATAATAGGGTACGGGGCAATAGTTCCGGTTTACTTGACTTAACAGAGCCTGACGCACAATTTTGGCAACGTTATCATGCCGTCCCGTGTACGCAGTTAGGGCTAGTGTCGGGCATCCACTGATAATATGCTCGATTGATTCGGCTGTGGTCGAGCAGGCTCGACATCTGTCAGAAGTGACTGTAGGATCCCGAACTACGTACTTCATGTAGTTTCGGGTCGCCACTACTCGGTCTTGTATTGCCACTACGAAACCCTCGGTTTCCCCAAAGATGTTGCCATATTTGAGCCAGCTGAGAGATGCGCTCCGGTCGATGTGCTCTGCAGCAAGGATGTTAGGGTATTTTCCATGTAGCGGCTTTGCTAACCACTGCTCAATTTCTTGCCGATATATCTGATGTCGAGTTTCCTGATCTGCAAGGGGCTGATTAAGCCTCATGGGTGTGAGGTTGTTGTCTACTGAAATTATAGCGTTGTGGAGGCGACTAGTCTCGGCCCTCCGCTGGAAATACTGATGTAAGTTGCGGGTTTGCCTCTCATGCATGGTAACCAATTTCAGCACGCCTCTGCCTCCTTGCGACCGCGGTAGGTGGAAACGTTCCACAGAACTTTTGGGATGATGTACCCTATACTTCGTATACAAAGTTCGAGTCTGTCTATCAAGAGCATCGAGCTCGGTTTTAGTCCATTTAACAGTTCCAAATGTGTATACGGCTACTGGCATGGCGTAGGTAGGTTATTATTATTATTATTATTATTATTATTATTATTATTATTATTACATTTTAAGTTTTCTCACGCTTAGAGTGGAATTAGTTTATAATCGGCCCCCCATGAGGCAAGATAATAAGCTTCTATTGCATATTTATGTAACTGGTATATTTAAGAACTTTCGGACTATATTACAGGTGCTGAGTATTGTAGCTTTCTGGATCAGACCAATAATGTGTTGGTTAATGCCGATTGTGTCCAGACTCTTCTTCACAGTTGTCGGGATAACACCAGTTATTATTATTATTATTATTATTATTATTATTATTTTTTTTTTTTTTTTTTTTTTTTAGTTTATAAAAGCCAGTCACCCTTTATACTCTGTGGCTCCGACACTCACAGAGGGGAGCTGGTAGTACCGGCAGCCACTCCCCACGTCCGTGGGGTGAGTGACTACTGGGTCCGAGAATCGTGTGCCCTGAGTAGACGTAATGAGCCGAGGATAATGGCCTTCTGCATCCTGCCGGCTAAGATCTCTGCCGAATTTCGGCATGCCGGTATGATCTTTAGTTCTGAAAGCAGTGTGTGTCTCGTTCCACCGAGGGCTCCTATGATCAGGACCACTAGCTTAACAGTATGGCCTGGGTAAAGCCTGCGGAGCTCGAAGAGCAAATCTCGATATTTCGTCCGTTCTTCCTCCTCCTTCAAGACAATGTTATTCTCCGCGGGAGCCGAGAACTCCACGACAAACATTGTCTTGAGTTGGTGGTCGAGGAGTACCATGTCAGGCTTATTAGCTTGTATTTGCCTGACGGTGGGAAACGAGTAGTTCCAATAAATTAGACACTTCTCATTTCCCACAACGGACTCAATATCCCCCGGAGCGTAAGGCAGCACTGGTGTCTCGTCTATCCCATACGAGTGCCTTAAGTGATAATAAAGCACTCGTAATGCTGCGTCGTGCCTCTGAATATAGGCCGAGACTGCATATACTGGACAAGCCGACAGCAAATGCATTAATGTCTCCGGCGCCCTGTGGCAGGTCCTGCAGCTGACATCAGGGACCTCTATACCCATGACACGACTTCGATAGACGAGTGTGTTGAATACACCATCCTGGCACGCCATTATGAATCCCTCGGTCTCAGACTTCAGCCCGGCTGACCTTAAGAAAGCAAAGGTCAGCCTTTCGGATAAGCCGCGGTCTTCTATATTTTTATAGAAGACGCCGTGCAGTGGCTTATCCGAGTGTCGCTGCAGAAATAGATCAATTTCAGCAGCTTTGACTTGGGTTTTTTGCCGAGCAGGTTCCAACTCGGTGACAGAGTCTTGGTTAACCCGCTCAGCGTCGAAGACCAGACCGAGTTCATCGGCGGCTCTGCGTGCTGCCTTAAACAAAAAGGCTCCTACTCCTGCACTTTCATGGTCTCGGACCATGCAGAGGAGGGGATCTGAACTCCTTATGACCTTACAGGCTCCATCCAGAACCATTCTGTTATGGAGACTCTCCAAACTCAAGAGTCCACGGCCTCCCCGATGTCGTGGGAGATATAACCGTGGAACGGCCGATTTAGGGTGCAAACTCCTATAGAGATGCATCTTTTTTCGGGTTCCTACATCGAGTTGACGCAGCTCCTCTTGATTCCATTTAATTACTCCGAAGGAGTAGAGGAGGATCGGAACGGCAAGCATATTGGTAGCAGACACCTTGTTCTTCCCCGACAGTTCTGAAGACCAGATCTGTCGGAGTCGGTGCTGATACTTGCCGCGGAGAGCGTTTTTTACTACACTCACTTCTTGGGTGGAGCGTTGCTCGACACCCAAGTAAGTGTATGACTCTCCGGCATCTAAATGATGTAAGATGCTTCCGTCCACAAGCTGCGCATCCTCTCCGTAGTCACCACATCGTCCTCTCTTGAGGTGGACTAGTGCACACTTGTCCAACCCAAATTCCATGCCGACAGCCTGCGTGTACTCCTGTACCACCCTGAGGGACTGGCGTAAATCCCTCTCTCCGGAGGCATAAAGTTTAAGGTCATCCATGTAAAACAGATGGGTGACCTTATGCCTCCTGTCGCCGGGGGTACCGCAGTTGTATCCACGGGTATTTCGAAGCGAAACGGATAATGGTAGTAGTGAGATGCAAAACAGAAGGGGGCTTAGGGAATCTCCCTGAAATACTCCCCTTCTGAACAATACCGGCTCTGTCTGGACTCTGCTGTTACCTGATGTTATGGTAAAGCGAGTCCTCCAGAGCGGCATGAGTTCTTCGATACATCTCACTACGGGACCTGGCACCGCAAGACATCTGAGCAAGTGGACAATAAGCTCATGGGATGTCATATCAAATGCCTTGCGGTAGTCGATCCAGGCCATAGAGAGGTTACGCTTATACTGCACGGAGTCCTGCGTGATACATCTGTCGATCAGCAGGTTCTCCTTGCAGCCAGCGACACCTCTCTTTGACCCTCGTTGCTCATATATCCGTTCGTAAACCCGTTCAACTGCTTGGAGCAAACGCATGTACAAGATGCGTTTATTATTATTATTATTATTATTATTATTATTATTATTATTATTATTATTATTATTATTATTATTATTATTATTATTATTTTTTTTTTTTTTTTTTTTTTTTTTTTTTTTTTTTTTTTTTTTTGTTAAAAACCAGTCACCCTTCTCTGTGGCTCCGACCCTCACAGAGGGGAGCTGGTAGTACCAGCAGCCACTCTCCACACCCGTGGGGTAAGTGACTACTGGGTCCGGGAATCGTGTGCCCTGAGCAGACGTAATGAACCGAGGATGACGGCCTTCTGCATTCTGCCGGTATGATCTTAAGTTCTGAAAGCAGTGTGTGTCTCGTTCCACCGAGGGCTCCTATAATCAGTACCACTATCTTAACAGTATGGTCTGAATACAGTCTGCGGAGTTCGAAGAGCAGATCTCGATATTTTGTCCGTTTTTCCTCCTCCTTCAAGACAATGTTGTTCTCCGCGGGAGCCGAGAACTCCACGACAAACATTGTCTTGAGTTGATGGTCGAGGAGTACTACGTCAGGCTTGTTGGCTTGTATTTGCCTGACGGTGGGAAAAGAGTAGTTCCAATAAATTAGACACTTCTCATTTCCCACAACGGACTCAATATCCCCCGGAGCGTAAGGCAGCACTGGTGTCTCGTCTATCCCATACGAGTGCCTTAGGTGATAATAAAGCACACGTAATGCTCCGTCGTGCCTCTGGATATAGGCCGAGACTGCATATGTCGGACAAGCCGACAACAGGTGCATTAAAGTCTCTGGCGCCCTGCGGCAGGCCCTGCAGCTGACATCAGGGACCTCTATACCCATGACACGACTACGATAGACGAGGGTATTAAATACACCATCCTGGCAAGCCATTATGAATCCCTCGGTCTCAGACTTCAGCCCGGCTGACCTTAAGAAGGCATTATTATTATTATTATTATTATTATTATTATTATTATTATTATTATTATTATTATTATTATTATTATTATGGTAATTACTCCAATTAAGTCAAAGGTTTTCAGCAAGGGCGGATTTCCTGTTTATGGTTTAACTTTTTGCAGCACTCGCTTTCCCTCGGTCATTTGGGTTTATTATTTTGGGTTATCATTTAAGAATTACAGGGTTCGCTTTGCTTCCATCTATTGGGTTACCTGTGAAAAATCCCTGCAGACCCAATGAAAATGCAAAATTCCTACCCAATAAAAATGCTGAAATTACGCCAATGTTCGTATCCGTATAGTTTTAGCTAGGAAACTATCTCCGCAATTATTCGCAAGAAAAAGGTTAATTTTCTTGTGGTGGAGTATAGATAGATAGATAGAAGATAGATAGAAATATTTTATTTCCCACAATATGTATCTTACAAACTACAATGATTGTTATGGTGTACACATGTATTGTTAGAACTAGATACATACTTCTGGCTCTTTCCGAGCCTTAGAGAAAATATCGCCTAGTTTGACTGTGGTTTATAGAATAATTGTCTATCTCGGATAATATACTACATTATAGATAACATACTACAATAAGGTAAGAATAGTAATAGCAACAATAATAAATGGCACGTATTTAAGCTAGCAGGCTGAGACCTGCAAATTTTAAATGATATTCAATGAAATTCAATGATATTTAATAAAATCTAAGCAAATAATATGATGTAGGTATATAGGCCCATTCATATTTATTTGTTGTGGCTACTCGGATTCCGAAAATACAAATGACCTGTTGTTTTAGTTGAGATCATCCTCAAAAAATTCGTTTAAGTTATAGAAAACATTGGTTTTTAGAATATTTTTCAATTCCTTTTTAAATAGATTTAAGGACGGTTTTTGCTGAACTCTTTCTGGAAGATGATTAAATATTTTTACACCTGCATATACGGGTCCTCTTCTGTTTACATCCAAATTGTATGAGGGAGTTCGGTATATGTTTCTGTATCGTGTATCATAATTGTGGATATCAGATGGTGTGGAAAGCCTTTTTTGTTCTTTGTAAATTATTATACTGATTTTATATATGTACAAATTCGTTAAGGTAAATATTCTGTGGTTTTTAAAGTAATCTCTACACGAGTCCCGCGTATTTAGATTAAATAGTGCTCTTATGGCTTTTTTTTTGTACTAAAAATGTTGTCTTAGCATTGGTTGAATTTCCCCAAAATTCTACTCCATATTGCATAATAGAGTAGAAGTATGCATAATAGACTGTTTTACCAACATTGAAACCGATGTTTTGTCTGATTGTATTTATGGCATAAACTGCATGGCTTAATTTTTTATTTAATTCTATAATGTGAGTTTTCCAGTCAAGCTGTTGGTCCAAATGAATACCTAAAAATTTAGTGGTAGACGTGGGGATGACATCTCCACCATTTGTTGAGATAACAGTATGAGGTTGTGTTTTGTTTGGTTGGAATAGAATATTAAAAGTTTTATTGACATTTAAAACCAGCTTATTGGCTGCGAACCAATCGCATAAATCCTCTAATAAATAAAGTCTTTGTTATACCGATTAGATCGTCTAAATTTTTGTGCTGTAGCGTGATGCTTGTGTCGTCAGCAAATTGTGAGAATTTCGCGAGTGGGAAATTTGCTGCTACGTCATTTACGTATATTAAGAATAAAGTTGGTCCCAGGATAGAACCTTGCGGAACTTCACACTTTATGTAGCCCGGGTTTGTGGATACTTTGTTTACTCGCTCCCCCTCGATTGATGTTATTTTCACAGACATGGTGCGATCACTTAAGTAAGATTTAAACCAGTCATGAACAATGCCCCGTATTCCATAATACTCCATCTTGTCCAGCAGAATTTTGTGGTCGACGCAATCGAAAGCCTTCGATAAATCGCAGAAGACAGTAATTGGTATGTCTTTATTTTCTAGTATTTCATTTACATTACCGATTAAGTCGAGAGTAGCTGCCGTTGTATTTTTCCCACTTCTAAAGCCGTATTGTCTATCTGAGAATGTTTTATTTTTTTCAAAATATTTGGTAATTTGCTCCTTAACTGCAGCTTCCAGAATTTTAGAGATAACTGATAAAAGTGAAATTGGTCTGTAGTTCGATATTTCGGTTTTCTCACCTTTTTTAAATAGTGGTTTAAATACTGCATGTTTAAGGCAACTTGGAAAAGTTCCTGTAATTAGAGATAAGTTAATTATGTAAGTTATTGGTTTTATAAGGTAGTCTACTACTTCGCTTATTATTGTTATTGGGATATCGTCTGAGCCTGTACTGTTTTTTTGTTTAAAATTTTTTATCAGTCGTTTTATTTCTGCTTCTGTCATTGGTGAAAAGAAAAATGAGTTATACTTATACGATTTTACTGTCGTTACGTAAGCCATAGCTTTTCTTTTGCTGGTTATGTTTTTTGTTAGTTCCTCTCCCACGTTTAAATAAAATTTTTGAAATTCTGATGCCACTACGAGTGGATCCCTGATTATTTCATTTTCTTGATTTAGGATATTAATGTCATTCTGTGTCTTGGCCGCTTTTTGTTTTATGTTTGAATCGATTAATTTCCAAGTGGATCTTATTTTGTTTGATGAGTTTGTTATATAATTATTTGCATAAATTTGTTTTGCAGTGCGAGTTTTTCCAGTGTTTTACAATAGTTGCGCACGTAATTTTTGAAGAAAATATTTGTGGTAAAAAAATTTTTAATATATAATAAAGAGCGTTTATTACGGCATGATGTTTTTATCCCCTCTGTAATCCATCCTGGACATTTATTTTCATGATTGATCTTGATATATTTAACTGGAAAAGCCACATTAAAACAGCTGTTGAAATAATCATAAAAAACATCGCAAGCTAGATTTACATCAGTTTCTGTGTAGAGTGTACTCCAGTCTATTTCAGAAATTAAGTTTTTGAAAAGAATTTTATTTCTAGGACTGAATATTCTTTTTTCTATTTTTAGGGGATCAGGACTGAGGGATACGTTTTGAAGAGTAATTTTTTGCCCATAATGATCGCTAAGACCGTAATAGTTATTTGAAGTATTTAGAAGTATTTCTGTACCATTGGTCAGTATGTTGTCTACTAGAGAGCTTGAGTTGTTGGAGTGTTGATGGTGGTGGATAAATTAAATACCTTTAGTAACGTTACAAATTCGTTTGTCGGTAAACTATCTTTTTCAAAGTGTATATTAAAATCACCACATATTACCAGCACATAATTTGGATATATTTCATTTATTTCTGATAATAAAGCGTAAAAAAGATCGAAGAAAACATTATATGACTTACCCTGACAGGGTAGGCTTAAAATGTCATGAAACGTCGATATTTGAAGTTTGCGCAAAGAAAAAATCTGTGTGCGTGTCTGTCTAACTTCTTTATGCGTTCGATTACTCTAGAGCGGTTGACTTGAAATTTGGTTCGCGTATGTATCATAAAGAATTCCGAACCTAAATTATATTTTGATCTTAATCCGTTGAAGGGTTGGCGGTTAAATAGGGGTAAATAGATAAAGCAAATAAGAGTTCATAAAATTGGGATTTAGTGTGTGTACTAGAAGCTAAGGTCTTAAAAACATTTTGACTTCAGCCACCCCACTACTACCCCCACCCCGATATAAAAGGAGGTAGGTAAAGATATAAAATTGAGATTTAGTGTGTATAAAAACCAATGGCTTCGAAAAAAAATTGGCATCAACCACCTCTTCTACTACTCCCCACTCACCATTATTAAATAGGTGAAAAATAAAATTGCGATTTTATGTGTGTACGAGAAAGAACCAAAGGCCTCAATTTTTTGACATCAGCCAGCTAGTAATCGTTACTTTTCCATCTTGATTATCCTCCGACTTACTTATACCTGTAGTAATAAAAGATCATAATTATTAAAAATAATGCTTGGTTATCTGATCAGTGGGAACAGGAACATAGAAAGATGGAGGTCTTGCATTTCATTCACGTCTTTGTATGCACAATAACTTAAGAAAGAAGAGTCCAATTGAATTGAAATTTGGACAGTATATTAGTATTAGCTAGAGGAAGAAGCCTATTTTTAACACAAAAGATCAGTAAATAAAAAGTTATTAATCATTTAAAATGAAAACAAAAATATCTCATTTTTTGTCGCTTCTACTTAAATAGAAATCTTGCACAATGTGATTTCCTATAATTATTTTTTTGTTTAAACATTTTACTAAGATACATTTCATAACAATAAGTATATCTAATCGTTGAAATATGAAATTCGAATAAAATATATGACAGACGTTCAAGTCTATGATGGACCAGAGGTTAAAGTTTTACAATCAAATGGTCATGTGTTCAAAACCCAGCGTGGTTGGGTTGTGGTTTTTTTTTTACTTTTTTTATTTAAATTATTTTTCGCCAACAAAATTGGTACTTATCAGAAAATTTAGAATGTCCAAAAACCAACATTATTTACACGAAAACTGCGAAGAGTATTCTATAGAATGTGCAACAGTTATATAAAAAGTTCAACAACCGGCGAAAAGTACAATGTTTATTATAGTTGATATATGTATGATGCTTGTGCTTTAAATAATGAAAATAAAAGAATGTAATAGTGTATTAGGGATTTTTTGTTCATAGTTATACACGAAAATTTAGATAAAAACCTGTTAAAAATAATTTGCCATTGATGTAAAACTGGACGTTGTTTGTGAAAGAGTTGCTGTGAACTGTTGTTGCTTCTGATTTCCTGATAAATGCGGTACGAGTCTGCAGCATAAACACCACACCAAGAACCTTTCACTCCCCATTTAAAATTGACGCCAATGTCGTCTGTCATATCTAATTCTTATTTTTATGGTTTTATATTTATTCATTATCTATTATTTATTTGTAATTTATGGAATTTATAATAATGAATTTCACAACTTTTTTTTAAATAATAAATCATTCATAACTTTTCTATTTATTGATTAATTTTGTTTAAAAACAATCCTTAAGCGAATACTAATTACTCAAAATTTTACTGTCCACTACGTGGACGGGAAAGTAAAATCACCAAAATCGTATTCTTTACTAGAATATACACTTTGCTAAATACGCTATTTACTTTTATTTCGGGCCTCAACAGAATCTTCTAGTTAAACTTAGGTTTAATCTGTACCTATAAAACCGGCCCTTAATTTTTGATAATAAACTGCCAATTTACACGAATTATATTATCTTTTGGCAACTTGGCTATAGCAAAAATTTAGATACAATTTAAAAGCACCAGTGGAGAGAATATCTCACGAATAAATAATTGATTAAGTGCATCTTTAATATTATGTTTTGTAATTATTTGCCTTCAGACGTTTCCTTGTAATTTTTTAGAGTTTACTGATCTTTATTTTCAATTTCATCTTTTACGTCATAAAAATGCCTTTCCAATTCGGCTAGTCTAGTAAAAAACAAAGTAGGTATACATATTTATCAAATTCAGCGGCAGAAATTTAAAGCCCACTGAATTCGCCATATTTTTAAATGTAACGACAATCAAGAAAAACAATAAACCTTACACCATAGGTATTGTAATGCATAGACTGATCTTCAGTGTAAAGAGTTCTCGGGCATACTTCGACCAATCACATTAGGAGTAAAGACATAGAGCACTATCACATTTTACAAATCTCTCGATTCTACGTTCTAAGGTTGCCGATATCAGATGAAATATTGCTATACTACCGCCATCTAGTAACGTTATATTAGACCAATACTGCAAACTACGTACTCTGAATTACTGAAGAATTACTATATTACAGTGTCCATTGATATTTATATTTACCAATTTAATACTTATTTTTAATTTAAGAAGTTTAATGGTTAGGTTGAGGTTTGCTTGTTTAAGCAGAGACAGCATTAAGTACAACGAATTATGTTGTATAGTGGCTAGTTTTGATTTTCCTAACTTACTTTGTGATGAGTTACCATGCGTAAGTACATTTTTAGTTTGTTTGTTTCCAGAACGAGTTGACATGTAATAATTAATTTGCCTGCTTGGTATTCATTTCTGTTTAATTTTAGTTATAATAATTATTTTGTAATCCGTTTTTATAAGCCATTGAAAGCTGTGTTTGACATGTCCCCCTAGCTTATATATTCCAGGCAGCCCTAGCTTTGAAATTGGGAGTTGTCAACTTATGTGGTGTGTTTATGTTATGTTTATATCATTATATTTTTACGTATATAATACAAGGCTACAATTTGCAAGTCACGTTAACAATTAGTAATAAGTTAGGAAAGAAATTTATAGATAAAACTTAAAACCATGGGTGGTTCTATTTGCGGAAAACATTTCACGAAACAAAACTTGGCATATCGCTACCTCACTATTACAAGGTTCTATGTGTTAAATAAGACATTTGGAGAAAACGACACGACATTCAAAAGTTGGAGTTGTCCTACAGAAGATGGGATACTTTATTATTTTAAGATGATATTTTTTTCTCATACCTATGTTGATTCTAAAGTAATTTTGTCACGAATAGTATTGATTAATAATAAAATTTTGAAAACAAAAAAAAAAGAAATATTGACATAGAACTTTTTCAAAAATTTTACGAAAATGTTAGCGTCGACATAGAACTAGGATATGCTCTTAATACTAATAATATGTTAAAACGTCAACAAACAACAAAAATGTTTCAAGTAAAACATTGTAAAATAATTTTACACAGCCGGTATTTCATTACAAGATTATATTTTTATTTAAAAAAAAACACAACATTCTCTAGAAGATACAATATCGTGTTATATTAAAAAAAGGAAACTATTTCTTTGGAGGCTTCTTTATTGCTCGTTTTTTTTTATCGGAGGATCTTTTGAAAATATTGATTCATAATATTCTCTATCTAGTCAATATTCAAGAATCAAGATCACAGATCAAACAAACCAGATGTTTCACTTAATAGTATTCCCTATGTAACCAGTTTCATTTTTTGTCATGTCACGTGTACCTTCCAGGATTCTGCGCAGAAGACATAAACAGAGCAACCTAGCGGTTGACATGGAAGTTAAGACCAGTGAGTATCATATCACAGGAAGGAGTGTTTAGTACTGAAATCTCAGAGATGGAAGTCATCATCAGGTACACCAGTGATATTAATTATTTTGCAATGTGGTGTATTGTATTGAAGCTTAGAGTTGTTATTGTTATACATTTAAGTGGTTTTTTGAGTATTTATTAGGTGACTTTTAATTATTGTTACGTGTCACAGCTCCCTCCTGTGACTATACTCGCTGGTTAAGACTGCTTGGTATATGCGCAGATCAATACACAAATTGGTACCTTCCAGGAGTTGATTTTTTATCTAAACCATGAAACGTCATAAGTGAAACATCTGGTTTGTTTGATCTGTGTCAAGATGTCACTTTCAGTTACAAATTAGCGCTATCTACATACGACTGGGAAAACGACAACGGTAATTTCATTTGAACATTACAGGGTTCTATGTATCTACATAGAACTCTGTAGGTCATTTTTCGTAAAAAGTCCGACATACACCCTTGAAATTCAAAGTATAAATCAGTTCTTGTTGGTGCTGCCACCTTGATTTTTTTTTCCAAGCTTCATTCTCAACATAGAACCATGTTGTACTGTAACTGAAATTTGTTAAAAAATGTCACATAGAACCTTGTAATAGTGAGGTAGCGATATGTCAAAATATTACGATATTTATCGACACGTTGATACAAAAAATTAGAGCGATAAATTTTTCATATACTATTATCCACGAATATAGTATAGTCATTGCTTTATACATTTAGCAGATTGATGAACAATGGTAGTCATAATTTCAACCAAGCGTATTATGAACATGAACTCATAATAACACACCTTTGACCAACCAGGAACTAGCAATTTTCATAATCAACGGGCAAGTTTATTTTCTCCAAGGGAGAGTCTATGGTTTTCGTTTGACGTTTAAAACGTCAAATAAAGTTTTATAGTGGACTAAGGGCATTCTTTTACTTTCAAACGATTAAAATAGTTATAATAGTCGTGGATAAAGTATAGTATTCTGCTCGCATAAAATGCCTATTACACGTTCGGTTCGACATTCGCCTTCGGCTCGTGCCGTAAATATCACCCTCGTGAGTAATAGCCATTATTATACACTCACTGTGTAATATGCTATAATAATTGGCAATACAGATGTATTAAAGCGATAAAAATTCATATATTTGTACAAAACTATACAACACATGGTAATTACACATGCTCTAAAAATATAATGCATGTAAAATAACGCTGTCCTTTATAGAAATTGTATTCAGAATTGAGGCACCGCAAGATAACAATGAATATTTCCGAGAATGGCTGATATAAAACAACTTAATATACATAAGTGTACGAGTCAGCCGCTACTTTGTTAACCTATACATATCCTGGGTAGATAGAGCATGGCATCTTTCCTTCATTTCCCTACCATAAGTACAGCGAATGACAGCGAATCTCTTTTACGGCCAAAGAAATTGAGGCAAAGCTAGGAAATATACAGAAAAAGAGAAACGCAACGAAATCACATACAAATCCCACAATAAAAAGATTGCCCTCGAAATAGCACACTTAAGCGAATATTATTTGCATTTGAAATTTTAACTGCCGCAAGTTTGAGCCTTTTGCAATGCTTCATGTCGCGTGCTTTTAGATTACGATTTATTTTTATGGAAACAAATACTTATTGTTCTTTTCACATGTAGTATAGGAAATGTAAGAAACCATTAAGTTAGATGGTCAAAAGCATTTTTAAATTTGTATAACATCATAAACATAAATGGTAGGAGTCTACTGTACTGATTTTCTCGCCCAAGTGTTTTTAAAATTCGTATTCTGTTTGGCTCGAATGGGAGTAAATGATAACTCAATTTTCGGTTTTCATTTATCTTTAAACTGTTCTTTGTGTAGATTTTGCCAGCGCAAATGAATGATTTACACTGTAGAATGATTAACGAATTAGATTTATGAAAATATGAACAAAATCGGTTCATCCATTTCTGAGATATTTTAAATTTTCGGTCCACAAGACAAATAAACACGAACTAATTTTTGTAATTTTTTTTTTTTAGTGTTTCTTGACGAATTTCGCGTATCCAACACAAATTGCGGAAACAGAGGATTTTGTCAGATGAGATTATGTATGAGAAATCCCCCATCAATAATCAAATCAAATTTTTGTGTATGGACGTTTTTGGCGCCGATCCGATGCATTTTTTAGAATTTTTAACATTCAAAATGTTTTGATTTTTTATTTTGGTACCGCAGGTGGCTTTGCCTTTGTAGCAGGCGAATGTTTTTCTGGTCATAAGTAGATCCTACCACCTCGGTATATATACTATTTCTGACGCTGTGAGCGGCAGAAAAAGTAATATCCGCTAATAGGGAACGTGAGCTGGGTTTAGACCGTCGTAAGACAGGTTAGTTTTACCCTACTGATGACTCGTCGTTGCGATAGTAATCCTGCTCAGTATGAGAGGAATCGCAGGTTCGGGCATTTGGTTCACGCACTCGCTCGAGCGCGCTCTGGTGCGAAGCTAACATCCATGGGATTATGCCTGAACGCCTCTAAGACCGTATCCTTTCTGGTCGAAGGTGGTGACAATATCTCTTGAAGTTTCGAGAGTCGAAAGGCTCAGAACAATGTGACATTACCAGGCGATCGCGGTTCGCCGCGATCGTCGCTCTAGGCCTATTCGCCGTCGAGATCGACTTTCGGCAGTGGGATCGATCCTTGCCGTGTCCGACCTGATCTCCTTGTTGACGGCCGATCATGGGTTGCACAAGCTCGGAATTGTCTGTAGACGACTTACGTACCTGGCAGGGTCTTGTGCTCGGTAGAGCAGTTTCCACGCTGCGATTTGTTGAGACTCAGCCCTTAGCTTGAGGATTCGTCTTGTCGGTGAGACGAAATCCCGTTGTCATTATTATTATTATAATAAAAATAGCCATTGTCGATTGATATCGATGCGACACACCACGCTCTTTTCTTAACGGAAAGGGACGGACGTAGTAGGAGCAACTAACTCTCTCCGCTGCGTTCGGCTCTCCCGAATATAGAGAAATATAGAGTAATCCCGTTCGAGATTCGATCGGTGACGGCTTTTTTTATGCTCTTTTTTATGCATGTCGGTATTTTATTTAATACGCCGGCCATGCGATATTAGCATGGCCGGCGGTAGTAGTGAACTTCGAGATTTCAGGATTTCGTCTGTAATTGCCGGACTCACTTCGTTCGTTGGAGACGTCCCCGCCCCATTATCGTGGTCGAGTTGGGAAATTCAAGCTTCAAGTTGGAAGAATTCGGGAAAAATTCGACCCCCCCCCCCCTCGCTCATCAACTTTTATTTTCGAAGGAAATTTTTTTTATTGTGGTTCGAGTTGGAAAATTCAAACTTCAACATTTCACCAATCAATTTTCATTTTGGAGGATTTTTTTAAGGAGCTGGGAATTATTAACCTCCCCCCCTTCAAAAATAATCCTAGCGACACCCCTGGTTACATTATATAATGTAAGTATTGTTATACGTTCGAAAAAAAAATATTATGCATACTAATTTAGATGCACTCGATCTATTGGTGAATAGAGTAACCTCAAGCGTAACGTAGTTATTAAATTAGAAATCCTTATGGATTTCTGAAGCGTGACAGGCTTTGGAATTATTAGTCTATCGAGTTTTTTCAAGGTAGGTGGCTTTTTTTTTGTTATGTGATTTTCACACAATGGGTCTTTCAGTGACAGTGGCTTTTGGTAAAAAATATGTGAATTTAGGATAGGGTATTTCTCCTGGCCACATAAATAAAGTTCTAAATGGATATTTTCTTTTCAGTGAGTCCTTTGTATTCTGCTGGGTGTTCAAGTTTAAGCAAATATTGCAAGTTGACAAACGTATGAGTTTCACTGAAATTGATCGAAGTTCTTAATAATGTTAAGGAGGGGTCAGAAATCAAAAAAAATCTGAATATGGTCGTATGGGGTGGTAGAGATATATATAGATTTTGTATTGTTCGAGGCTATAAATTGAATTGCAAATTTATTGTACAGGGTGGACCTAAGTAATTAGATGGGATTTGAGGTTTTCTTTAAAACTATGGCAGATGGACAAAAACCAATATAGGTGTCCTTAGCTCGATTTTCGAGAAACAGACAATGGCGTAAACCGCGAACATCTATCTTTTTCGACTACCGAGCTACAGAGCTTTTTGGGAAATTGCGAGAGGTCAACCTCACCCGAAATTTTGTACACCAAATTTCCTTTTTGACGAAGATTACACAGATTTCATCGGATTTTCTCAAAGATTTCCTGAGATTTCCTCTTTGCTAAAAAAAAATTTTTTGATGAGCGAGGGGAGAAATTCGAAAAAGAAAGATTTCCTCGAATTTCCTGACATTTCTTCGAATTTTCCTGGGATTTCCTTCTGAGTATACACCAGATTTCCTTCGCGATTTGCCCCTCGAAAAATTGGCATTTTTGGCTCTATATTTCAAGTTACACTTTCTTAAGGCTCTTTTTTTAGTAGAATCCGTTGCTGATGAGAAGAAAATTAGGCATGCCTCAGTTTTCGAGACATAGACATATCTTTTGTTTTTTTAAATGGAACGCTGTAAATTATTTCATTATTTGATCACAATTTAAATTAGCTATCCAGCGATATATCATAATGTCATATTTATCTCTTATCTTTTCTGGATATCTAAAAATATTCTTTAAGCGGCATTTTTGGAACAAAGTTTTGCTGCCTATAACTTACCTATTAAAATAAAGCTCGGAAGCTTCTCCCATTCTATAAAGCACTTAATCATATCATATTTTTCACCATTACTAAATTGAACCATTTTTAACAATATTCACTCACAATTAACTCACAAATTGGTTTTTGACATTTACGATTATTTAGATATTTTTTTTAGCATGGCCTCAATAAATATTAGAAATGCGATAAATATGCATAGATGTCAAAGGAAGACAATTCGAACATTTATTGTAGTTTAGTTTTTCCTATTTTTGGCAAAATTATTTTATATTATAAGAAGTCTTGTTGTTGTTAATAAATTTCCATGGCCTCCTCACAAATATATATATATTTTCCGAAGATATGTTACCTCAAATAAGCGGGACAGTCCTTTATCTTCAACCGCGCATAAACGATCAGATTTAGTTTTCTGACACAACACACACGCACTAAAGTAAATATCTTCTGAGCTAAAATTAACAAGCTAAAAACTACATTTTGATATGCTTTTTATCCCTGTTGGGATGATTCAGTACCTTTTCAGCAGAGGGTCGTAGGATGACTCAGTACATTTTGACATGTTTTATTTTTCTTTTTTTTTTCTTTTTGCATTGACTAAAGTAAAGGCTAACTACATTTTGAAATACAGAAAGGACATCGGTTATATTGTTATTTATTAAATGAAAATCGGTCAAATATTTATAGATATAGAATTTTCCCTGGTATGATCTTCATTTTTTTTTGGTTTGGACATCTATAGATAATTTCGTGTATTCCCAAAATAGAGACTTTTCGAGAAGGCACGATATCAAAATCTGTTTCATAGTAAAGCTTGTTTTGTTTTGCATTCGTATGTTTCAAATACAATGGATTTGTAGAATTTATCAAAAAAATTATGTTTTTCCTGGATTTGTAGATTCGCTTTTGTTTTGTCAAATTTCTCACAAACATCACCTAATAGACTTAATCGAGCCCTACAATCGCCATTTTTGAAAATCAAAATCGGACCTTCGGTTCGGGAGTTATCAATTTCTTTGGAAAATTATACCTTGGAAAAAATACTTGCGGTCAACGGATTCGGGCCGCCAGCAATAGACTTCATTTGTGGCCGTGTACCTTCGATCCCACCAAGTCTCATCGAGATCGATCAATATCCTGGACAGTTATCGTGCTTTCTAGCCCGATTTCAAGAAAACCAGTTTTTTGCAAAAAAATTCAATTTCCATTCATTTTTCGACATAGTCTCCGGTATACTTATCTGTAGATCATTGCGGCTCCATCTCTTTTTTGAAACAACTCAATCCGACTGCCCGTTACAGAGTTATTCAATTTTTCCCGAAAAACTTGAAACGTCTATATCGGGTACTTCCGGTTTCCGAACGGATTCGATCTTCCAGCGTTAAGGTTTTCTAAAGGCCTCCTATTAACCACCCAAGTTTCATCGAAATCCGAAAACATATTAGGGGGCCGAGAGTGACAGACAGTCAGACAGACCGACAGACCGACAGACCGACAGACCGACAGACCGACAGACCGACAGACCGACAGACCGACAGACCGACAGACCGACAGACCGACTGACCGACTGACCGACGGACGGAATTTTTCAAATTCGCTCTCGAGTCGATAGATACGTCTTTCATTTCGATTCGACGTTTTTTTCGGTTTCGATAGTCCACCGGAAAAATGCAAAACAAGCGAATCCATTCTAATGTCTATTCTGAAACAAAGGGAAATATTAAAACTCACGCATGATACTTGCTTACCATTTTTGGACGCCCATGGAATTTCAAGCTTTACAAAATGACCAAAATCTGAATATATTTTCCACCCAATGTGAATATGCTTCTGAACAACAACTATGATAAACTATTTTTCTGTGTTTTGAAATATGTCTCATTTTAGACCCCCATTGCACGCCAATGAGCTAGTGGAATTAAAACTTTATATACATCATTTTAAAGCAAATTTTATAAACTACATTTCAACACTCTTGACATTTTTCTTTCAATGCACTTCCTACGAAGATATTCTCGTTAAATTGAAAAAAGGTACTTTTAAGGGTGGTTTTGGGGTGATTCAACCCCGAATTCGGGATGACAACCGAAATTTTAGGTATCAACGGGGTCGAGTTACTCTAAAAACCTAGGTTGGCAAAAAGTAATATTATTTGCTTCTAAGAGAGATTTCCGAAGGCTCTTTAGAAAATTGATCTTAGACTACTAATTTTTCTTTCACTCGTCAATTTCATCTAGAAGTCCTAATGCTGAAGTTTTCTACCGTCCTATTAAATAATAAACTTCCAGTGGTGGAAAGTTGGCGAAGATATTTAGAAAATGACGCTCGACAAGGCGTTATACGACGTATACATCTTAATTCTTAGATACTTTTTACTTAAGATGCATTTCCGTCAGCAAAGTCATAAATGAGGACTATAATACTATCTCAGCATTCGTATAATTAGTGATGATGAAAAATTTGAATATTGTCTCAGAGCTCATTTTACAAATTTTTACATATGCGGAGCCAAGATATTTGTCAAACTAAGCGAAATAAACACATAATCAAGACAACAAATACAAAACAACCAAAGCCTGCTTAATTAAATAAAATTAATTATTGTGATAACGGTGGAGTAAATTGAAATTCTGAAAATTCTGGGAAACAATGAGAGATAACAAAAAAATGAAGATAAAAATACTGCCTATAACTGAATGACTTATCTTAAGATATAAGCGATCTACATTTCTACTTGTTTTATCAAATCTACGGTATTCGTCGAAGGGCCAACCGCGCCCAAAATTGTGCACACCAGATTTCCTCATTGACGAAGATTTCCTCGGATTTCCTTAGGATTTTCTCGGATTTCCTTCTGGGTGTACACCAAATTTTCTTCTCAATTTGCTCCTGGGTATTGGTTACCTATGTCTCCATTACTAGTTAATTGTAAAAAATTCTTAGACATATCTCCAAAACGAGGAGATTTTAGACACCTCTATATACGATTTTCTTTTCTTAATATTAGCTAATAAAGAACAACCTGAAATATTTTAATGTATTTAAGTTACACCATATATACGGTACATACGCCTAGTTCTACTGAAGCTATTAATTGCCTAAGCCTTCGGAAATTTATTCCCTTATATACATGTACCACTGCGAATTATGTTCTTATTCCAGAAAAAATAAATATACAGAAATTCCTTTACTTCTTGATCATTGACAAAAACATCTGGATTAGGTTTATTCAACCTCTCAACTAACATTATAAAATCTTTCTTTCTTTTCTTTGTTTTCTTTCTTTCATTTCTTTTCATTCTTTATTAAACAATCATGAGATATTATGAATATTTCTAAATATAAATATTCACTATATATACTACTATTTCTAAATATAAATATTCACAACGAGAAGTTTCTATTAGCATTACAAATATTCCCTAAATGTCTTAATGCGCATAATTACAATGAATAAAAAAATGTTTTGTAAGAATATTCTCATTGATTTTTTGAATGAAATTCAAAAAAGTTTTTTTTATTTTTCAACGCTGATTGTGAAGCTAGTACACTTAAATTCAAATATTGAGAGGTCCTAGTAACTAATTATAGTAAATATTAATAATTAATAGCATTTTCGTCCTGTGACAATAAATATTTTACTGACACCACAATATAATTTTAATAGAATGGTTCGAAAGTTATTTAAATTTTAATAGACATTTTAAAAGCTTATGATTTATCCTCTCTATTTATTTTCAGGAGAGTTTTTGGCATCCCGACGAAGGTACAAAGAGGCAGCAAATCTCTACGAAAAAGCGGCTGAATTACGACCTGAAGATCATGAACTAGCTGTAGCCGCAGCAACCGCGATGCGACAAGCTGTCAGATATCAGGACGCTGAAAGATGGTACCGCAAAGCTGTCTCCATCAAACCAACAGTGAGTAAACCAGATACTTATAGTTATTTTTATTCTGGGATGGGTTAGTGCATAATTTTAAATAACTTTAAATAATTGTAATATTTTCGACTATTACTATGAAGAATTATAGAAAAGTTACATTTTCTATATACTCATATATTTTTCGGCTATCTCTATTTCGTTTTGAATAAAATTTGACCATTATATTATATTTTATTCGTACAAGGTGTTCCGTATCGTTACGCTCAAACTTAGGGAATGTAAACTAGGTTCGATTCTAAAAAAAAAAAAAAACAATAAAATCTATTTTTATTTGTTTCGAAGTTATAGTAGTACATGAAATTTTGGAGAGGAAAAGGCAAAATTTAATTCGAAGATTAAATTAATAAATCTTAAATAAATAATCTTAATCAACAAATGATCAATTAATGACATTTTCAAGATGCCCTCGCCTGTCAACAAGCTCGTATTTCATAAGCAACCTGATAAATGCGCTTCAATAATTCTTCCCAGCTGTTTGAAACTTGTGCGCACACTTTGCCTTTCATTCAAGTCTAGAAATAAAAATCAAGGGAATATGATCTGGTGATCTAATAGGCCATACAATAGAACTACTACCCCAATCCATTTTGAATAATTGGTGTTTAAGACATCAATTCTGTAATGTCCCGGTGCACCGTCCAATTGAAACCACATGTGCCTTTGTGTCATCAATGGTGGATTCTCCAAAAATGGTGGCGGTTTTTCAGTAAGGAAGTAATTTCCTACGTTTAGTCTATGAGGAAGAATGTCAGATCCAACCTAATCTAATATATAAAAATCTCGTGTCACAGTGTTTGTTATCGAACTCCTCCGCAACGGCCTGGCCGATTTTTATGAAATTTTTGGTGTATATTTGGTATGTCTGAGAATAGGTCGTAGGCTATTTTTTATACCCCTAGGTGATAAGGGTGGCCCTATCCAGAAATTTTATTTTTATTTTTTGGACAAAAATTTATAATTTATATGGCAAAACAACGTTTGCTGGGTCAGCTAGTAATAGATAAAGCCTGCCTAAACTTTAACGGAAAAATGTTGTTGAAATCTTGACGTGCTTATCGCTTTTGGATTTTCTGCTTCCGACCTATGCAAGTTTCTCAATTTTATGACACCATTTCTCGTAAACAAAGCTTCATCTGTCTAAAGATTTTTTCTGAAGAAATCAAAATCTCGCTGTGACAGTCTTAAGATCTTAAGATCCAGAAAGAATAAACCACGTGGATAATGGTCTGACTCTCCAGCAACCCTTGCCCACTACGGAAAAGATATGGATATATCCTCATGTTTCAAAATATGCCAAACAGTAATTTGCAATATTCCAACTTGCCTGCTAATTCGACTTCTCGTCGGATCTCTTGTAACAGTATCTAATACTTTTTCGTCTGTTGGTGAATTCAGTCCTGTGTCAAAAAAAATAATCACGTAATCCACAATCCCAAATGTATACTTCCAAGAACATTACATAAACGTTCGGTAATGGGAAATGTACCTATTTGGAAATCAACGTCGGTATTCATGCACTACAAGACGTCCACTCTTACAATAATAATAAATGAAATGCATATACTCCTACTCTGGGAAAGGAAGACGATAAGGTATTTTAAAAACATGAAAATTTTACACTTAAGCTAGCTGAAAATAAGTTGACATTGACCATTGGCATTAACATCGATATGCATAGCGCCCTGTTGATTGAGACAAGTTTTTATTTAGATTGTGATTTAAATTCTGATTTTTACTCTTCAAAAATTTCGTGTACCTGTAACTCCGAAAGTAATAAAAATGAACCTACTGCTTTTGTGTTTTTTCTTTTAGAATTGAACATAGCTGACGTTCCCAAATATGAATATTACACGATACTCACATAATCAATTAACACAATTAATTATACTTAAGTACTCAAAATATAAAAATAATAACGTGAAAATATTTTGTGTTCTGTACACAAATTAGGAAAAATATCACAGACCTTGCATTGTACACAAATATCTTAGGCGCATTGTAAATACCTGACGCGGCTGCTAGCTTTCTAATTTGAATCTTAGTAGTTCTCATACTCATCTCGGTCTCCTAAGAACAACACTAAAATTATAAAAGAAAGAGTTTCTAAATTTTATTTTATATTTTCTTTATATATGTTTTTTGTGGTACTATACTTCCACTGAACGTGGAAGTAATTATATTGTTGACAAAGAAGTTCGTCAGCGTCAAGCAATTTATTTAAAAATAAATAACATTTTTATTAATGCATATTATCCTTTTTGTAAGACAAGAAATAATGTCTGCCAATAGCCCAGTCAATGAACGTTCAATGAGGGGTGTAGAGGGAAATGCCGAGATCACAATTTTTGACGCGAGGGCTGTGTTTGGATTATTTAGGAGGTAAACATACCAAAAGTTCCCGAACGTAGGAAGTGAGGGGGATGCAGGGGGGCACGAAGAATGTCCCGGTTTTTGGTTTTTCGCTCATATCTCGAAAAAGGTTAGCCCTAATCAAAAAGTGGTTATATGCAAAATTAAAGCTGACTAAATTTTCTGCAATAATGTTTCTATTAATTTTTTTCGTATCTGTTATGGTTCAGTAATGAATTGTATATCTTTTGACTGTATTCTAACTTTATTATAAAATTATAAATTGAAAATAAATCTTAATAATCATCGTAGAAAAAAATGTCTTGTGCAGATATCCGTTTCACAGCAGACTGAACTGAAATATCGAATAAAAAATGTCTTTGCATCTGTAAGTGTGTGTATGCGTATATATCTATGTGTGCGTGTATACCGTTTCTTGTAAAAACGATAACTTCTGTTAGACTTAAAATATTTGATTTCAATTTGGAACATATGTAAAACAGCAAATTACCATAATCCCTATTGAAATTGGGCCATGTCTGTAATACATGGTGATAACCAGAAGCCTACAAACTCTCATACGTAAAATACGTTTTATTTTAATTTCAGAGCAAAATATTACTAAGCATATAAAAATAAGAAGATGTATAAGATTTCTAAACCGCAATATACCGGATGTATGTTAGGCCAACCAACTTTATTTAAATTAGATGATATATCAGTGTTATCCTAAAATATGGAACATGGTATTTTTAATAACATTATTATGAAGTGAGAATTGTAGGCCTCTGGTTATCACCATGTATTACAGATATGGCCCAATTTCAATAGAGGTCATTGTAATATGCTGTTTTACATATGTTCCAAATTGTAATCAAATATTTTAAGTCTAACAGAAGTTATCGTGTTTACAAGAAGCGGTATACACGCACACATAGATATACACGCACACACACACACACACTTACAGACGCAAAGACATTTTTTATTCGATATTTCAGTTCAGTCTGTTGTAGAACGGATATCTCTACAAGAAATTTTTTTCTACGATGATTATTAAAATTTGTTTTCAATTTATAATAAAGTTAGAATACAGTCAAAAGATATACAATTCATTACTGAACCATGGCAGATACGAAAAAAATTAATAGAAACATTATTGTAGAAAATTTAGTCAGCTTTAATTTTGCATATAACCACTTTTTGATTGGGGCTAACCGTTTTCGAGATATGAGCGAAAAATCAAAAACCAGGACCTTCCTCGTGCCCCCCCTGCACCCCCCACCTCCTACGTTCGGGGACTTTTGGTATGTTTACCTCCTAAATAGTCCAAACACAGTCAAAAATTGTGATCTCAGCATTTCCCTCTAGAAACCATTCATTGATTGGACTACCAGCACAATTCTGCAATTTATTTTGTTTCACTTTCTCAACATTTGAATTTTCAATTTACAACAAAACTGTCTTTAATATAATATAGAGAATGTTGCAAATTGGTTTTTGTGTCGAACGTAAAAGGTTACTTTGGGGATACAGGGAATTGTATCACCTGTGGTGTTTATGTTATCTTTAAATATATCATCGCAAGGGTAGGTAAGGTTTTATTATACACCGTATTTCACTTTTCATGGAGCCACCTTTGTATCTCGCTTATCTGATATGCGAATGTTTTGAAATTTTGGTGGCAAATATACACCTATAAAATGAGTAGTTTGATTTAAGCACATTTAATTTTAGCCGTAGGCGTAAGGTTTTAGAATGGAGAAATTGGTGGATTTAAAATAATATGTATTAACATTTTTTTATATATTTAATATTATTTTCAACTAGACATTGTGTCCATGAATGAGATTAATGGTGAGAAAATTGCCAATTCGGGACAAAATAAATTTTTTTTTTTTTTTTTTTTTTTTTTTTATTTTTTTTTTTTAATCGCCTTATTTATATTAATGTCCTGGCGGAGTTTAGCCGTAGGCTATTCTACCACTCAACCAGGACGGACACACACACATAGACAATATCACAACACCCATTCCCTGCGACATTGCCATCTGCCGCAGCTGAGACTCGAACTCAGGAGAGGAGAGCGACTAGATTGTGTTGTCTCTCACACAACGGCAATCTAGTACACTACTACCATCTCGGTAACACATGAAAAACGCCACTACACATCCATACCCTAGCCAGGATTCGAACCTGGGACCCCGTGGTCGCAAGCTTAACACCTTAAGCACTGCGCCACCGAGCCAGCTTTATTGTTTTAGTTAACTTTACTGCTAAAATTTAAAGCTTAAAAGGGACTATTCTACAAGCTTTTATTTAACTTGCTTTGTATATATGTTAGTTAGAATGTTTGGTTCAAATCTTGGGTTTAATTAGATTTTTGCAAGTCAATTTTGAACCACTTAACGACGTTCAGTTGAGCTGAAATTTTGTATACACGTGTAATTCTGATGACAACTCAATGTTACAATATTATGAAACCCAACAATAATGGAACCGCTTCGAGATCTGACATTCAATTGAGCTGAAATTTTGCGTACACGTGTAGTTCTAATGCAGGATTACAAGTTGACTTTGACCGTTACTTAACTTGACATATAGTAAAATCCAAAATAAATAAAAATCTCCAAAAAAATCTCTCCAATAAAATCTCCAATAAAATCTCCAAAATAAATTTAAGTTGGTAAAATTATTATGTCTAAATACTAAATGGGTTTTCATAAACTATTTACTTGATATTAAAATGATTCGATGGCAGTTACAATTAGAGAGCATAAACTGTTTACTTGATATTAAAATAATTCCATGGTGATTACAACTAGAAAATAACTTAAATAATTCGACAACAGATTAAAATAATTCGACAGCAAAACTGTGCGTTAGGAAAGAAAGAAAGATTACTTATTAGCACATGTTTTTAAGATAAAGGTTATCAGATAAAATACATTAAATTGGTTTACACATTTGAAAAATATGACTTAAAGTCGCTAAATATCGGTTAGAGGAATGAATTAAATAAATTTAATTGCCTTAAAATCGTGTGATGCAATACGTAAATTTAGATAACTACAAGAACGACACTTTCTATGTCATTAGATTATCTTACACTTGAGTATGGCTTTACAATGCTGCTGTAGATATGGAAATGATTCCGAATCTGCACAGTCGGCTCTAATCTCTACTCTAACTACGCGAACTGTCAGTATTTTAATCAAAACAGAAAGAATACTGAGCATATAGTATAGGCAATCCTATATACTAATATGTAAAAAATGTCATATAATAATCCTTTATATACAATGTGTATCAAGTATTTATTTATAAATTTGCACGTATTTGTGTTATATGAAAACAAATTGATAAGAAGCTGTAACAAAAAGAAAAATAGACGGTTTAAATATAAATATACAAAAAGGTATAACTTGCATCTAAACACAATAGCTATTGTCAATTAATTTATGTCTGAGCTTTCTTTTTTAATGATGGTAAATGTACAGTGTGTACCAAAATAAAGTGTCAGAGGAGTGGTTTTTTTTTAGTTTTCAACTCAAAAACTAAGCGGAATTTAAAAAATTACAAAAGTACTTTTTTGTAGAAAATTAGATTTCCCATTCCATATTTTTTATACTAAATGTAAGCATAAACAAATCTGCAGAAAATGTGAAAAATCGCGAATTTTTTTCTTTTTACATTTTTGCTTATAACATTTTTCTGAGCAGAGATACGCATAAGAATTGCTCGGAGAAAACAAAGTATGGACCGTTAAAATAAGCTGTGAAAAAAGGTTCTATGATGAAAATTGGTTGAGATATTACCATTCAAAGTTGGCTATTTTTTTGTCGTTTTTTTTACCGCTTTTGCTTATGTACCCTTTTCTTTACAATTATCAATCAATTTTTATTGAGTATAACGCAATTTAAGGTTATTAATGATAATTAACATATTTTATTCTAATTTGTAAAATTTAATAAATTACAAAAAAAGGAATAATACTCGGAATAATACATGAATTTGTTCAGTTCTTTGTATATAAAAGTTAAGCTGATGAAAAATAGCCAACTTTGAATGGCAATATCTCAGTCAATTTTCATCGTAACTCATTTTAGTGGTTGGAATATCTACTTTATTTTCTCTGAAGCAATTCCTATACCTGTATCTGCTCAAAAAAAAAGCTAAAGCGAAAATATAAAAAAAAAATGTTGTCGATTTTTTGCATTTTTTGTAGACTTGCTTATTTTTACAAAAATAGTTTTTTCGAGGTTGCAAAAAGTTATTTTCATTGGAAAGTCAATTTTCTACAAAAATTTTTTTTTTTTGAATTCCGCAAAAAAACCACCCCGTTCTCAAAAATGCACCCCTAAATTTAATTGCATTTTGTGATTATATCATATTTCGGTGACCAGAAAACAGATGAAGCAATAAAATAAAAACCCTTTAACGCAATTGTCCCTTACTTCCTCTTTTTTTATGCATAGTCAACAGCCTATCATTGATGCAATGATAAATACAGAATTAAGCAAAAAGCTTATAGGCTGCAAAATTCTCAGACCCGACTCCTTTTGGAGGCAGCTCGGGGCACATGAGGATTATAAACGTTGTAGCGGATCTTCTATTGAGCATGTAGTCGGACTACATAACACCAAAAATTACATTCAACAAGCCTTTCACTATCATCATTGGAGATTGGAAGCAATGGATGAGAGGTGCTCTGATGCTTTACGCAAAGGCCTGGCCTGGTATACCGACGGGTCCAAGATGGGATAAGGAACTGAAGCAGGAATACATGGTGAAATGCCAAGAGCGAGTATAAGTCCCTCTTGGACAGCACTCCACTGTATTCCAGACAAGAATTCTGGCTATACTCGAGTGTGTACGCAAGCATGTCAAACGACGATATGTGAACCAGCCGATCTCAATTGCATCAGACAATCAGGCGGCACTTAGGGCACTAGCCTCTAACAAGGTGTCTTCCAGACTAGTTTGTTATTGCCACGAAGTGATCAAAATTCTGGTCAAACAGAACAGAGTAAAACTACTCTGGGTGCCGAGACATATGAGTATAGAGGGCAACCAAAAAGCTGTCGAACTTGCTAGACAAGGAGCAGCTGATATATTATATGGCCCAGAACACGCGCTGGGCATCATAAAAGGCTCAGCCAGAAGGGTAATTAAAGGCTGGGTCAAGAGTAAACAAAACGACTACTGGAGAAATATTCCAGGAAGTCGACATGGGAAAACACTCATCAATGAACCATGTTCAAAACAAACTGAAGAACTGCTCACAAAGAACAGGATTCTGTTGAGAACCATAACAGGTCTTCTGACGGGACATTTTCCCGTTAAGAAATACCTGCATTTAATCAAGAAATACCTGCATTTAATCGGAGAGTTTGCTGGCGACCTTAACTGCAGACTATGCGGTAAGGTACCAGAAACTGTAGAACATATTATACATGACTGCGAGGCGTTGGACCGCAGAAGATATAATATCTACGGGCAAACAAAGACAGACCCGGAAACCATCAAACCTTGCCCATTTTCAGGCCCTTATGACCTTGTCAGTGATACAGGAATATTAAAATGGACAGTGTAAACTAAGACAGGGAGAGCACAATAAGCCCAGGAGGCTGAAGTGCCTTCGGAGTATTCTTTACAGACGAGCCCTAGGAGAGTTCTAGTCAGTTAGAGGCTGACACTCAGATTCATTCCAGTGGGATGGGCAACCCGTGTAGGTTTCTTCTCATCGAGAAAAAAAAAAGAAAAAAACTGTACTTTGAAATTGCACATAGCTATTTCCTACTATAACTGCATTTTTACTTACATCCTGAGTATGGGTTTTTATATTTAATTTGATATCGAACACTAATAAATTATTTGTCGATGATATAACAGTAACCTAGCATACCTACTAATAACACTAGCTGTCAGTTGTTACCATAATCGGATTGTTATTTGAGATTAAATCGAAATTTTCAATAAAAGTAAGTTAGGATAGATAACTCGTTATGAATCCATTTTATTTTTCCAGGATCACGGGCTTACTACAGGCCGGAACCATGGGGACATTTATGGGTTGTTTAATAAGACACTTTCAATGATCTCATGAAAGAAAAAATTACTAATTTTATTGCCGAAGACGTATATGAATAAAACTTAACTAACTCGCCTGTACTATAAACCACCCAGTATTATACTGAAAGTACAAGCTAAGTAAATCAATGTAGGCACACAGTAGTTTTTATATTTGTTAGAATGCTACAGAATATCTAGTTTGCTTTTCCATTACTTTATCGTGTTGTTTTGATAAATATTTTAATAACATAGACAAGGAAGTAAGCCTTATAATTTGTAAACATTTTTATTAGACTACCGATAGTAAAGAATTAATGTCCAAAAGGGTCTCTGCAAACTTGGCTAGTATAGTCACGTATTCGTATTGATTTTTTTTGGTCCGTATAAAACTTTTCTAGCGGTGACGAACTTATTTTAGAAGTGGAGTGTGGGTTCTCCAGTAAATGCAATATCAACAAGTACAATAATTGAATGAATTTGAGAGTAGTTTTTCTGGTATAAGCATGGAACTTGAGGTATATCGTCTAACAGAAAGATGATTCAACACCTGCAAAATTGCCATTGATGATAGAAAAAGCTTTGAGAATATTAACCCGTAAAATATCCACTCTCTCTTTTTTAAAGATTACTTTTAAGTATATAATTTCACTAGTTGAAAATAAAATGTTCATTTGAGTGTTGATTTTACTCTGGTGAAACAAAATTTAATTATTCCAGATGTCTCTGAAGTAAAGTACGTTACATAAATACATATGAAAAACAAAACTTAACTGGACTTTTTCACATCTCCTCTATATTACCGTATTTTAGCGGGAAAGGACGATAATCATGAACTGAACTGTCAATAGTGTCAAGCGGTACATGTTACTGAACGACGGTGATTTGATAAACCCTTTTAAAAATTATTCTGAATTATAGTACGGGAGCCGTCGACCAGGATTTTCAGCCTCATCGCGACATGAGAATTTCAAACTTTTTCGGACAGTTTATACTCAAATAAAGAAAAAAGTCCCTTATGGTGGAAGTCTTCAATGTTGCTAAACGGTCGAAAAACAATAATGAACATGTAAAAAAAATGGGCTAAAATTGTTATCACGACACATTCGTTTCCTGGTTTCTGTGTTGAAGTACGGTGTCTGGAACTCTATAAAATTTTTAACGGACATTTTCCGCCATGTACAAGCGGCTAATGAAGAAAAAATTGGAAAATTTCCCAATTAATTTGAAAGTAGAAAATTTTGCCATCGCGACCTGTCCGTTTTCAGTGTAATTTGAGAATTTCCGCTCAAGACAATCATGAAAAAATGAAAACGGACGATTTGAACGTTGCTCGTGGGAGTGAATGAATTTTTAAAATGTAATTTTTGCGGTTCCCGAAAGGTATCGCGACCCTTCCGTTTCCTTGATTAAATCATTGATAAGATTTAGACATACGTAAAAAAAATGGAACGGACGTTTTCTGCGTTGTTGTTCCCAAAAAATCCACTTTCCGTCGCGTTAGAAAGTCGCAATATGGGTGTTTCGTGTTTTCATGTTCTGTAATTTGTTGGAATCTTGCAAATGCAACTCGAGTGCGTGAATAAACTCATATACCGATGGCTGTAACAGACAGAGCAAGAGACGATTCCATTTCATTCTGTACGACCTGCAACGCGGAAAATGTCCGTTTAGACTTTTTTTTTAGGATGTATACATCCTGGTCAACCATCTAAACAAGGTTTTAGCCATGTCGCTGTAACTCGGTCAAGCCATTTTTTTTAACAACTAATACTACATCTATCAGGTTTCTAAAAGGCTAAAAATTTCCATTCTTCACGGATTGGTGTTTGTTTTTATATTTTGAATGGGATTCCATTAAAAACGAGCGACATGCTATAAAAAAAATTACGCGATTTTTTTTAACGGACCGAAAATGTTTTTCTACCACATCCGCAACGCGCCAGAGCTTTCCTTTACATAGCAAGGTTTCCTATTTTCCCTTAAACTAAACGGTTATTATGGATTTGTCCATGTCGCGATGACGAGAAATTTTGGTCGATGGCTCCCGTACTATTACATCCGCTTCAAATTTAAACGCCGACCGATAGAATCTGTTGCACGCACTGATCACTTGCATTTATTACTATCCTCTTTTCCCGGCTAAGGACTAATTTATCAATACAGGGTTAGGTTTGTTTGCCCCGGAATTAAACGCTAACTCCAGGATAAATTGTTTATTTTGGTTCAGGTAAAATTAACCTTGTGTCGGGGTTAATTTAGCTCGAGCTTCAAAGTGGCTAGGATAACCTAAAATGTTGTTACTCGTAGATAGTTGAGTGGAAAATCAAAGTTATTTTTTGTTTAAATTATTGACAATGGAAGCTTTCGACGAAGTAAGCGATGGTGATGACGATATTTGAAATTATTGGAACACGAAAGACGGCCCTACATATTTACGCAACGAAATACTCCCTTTGAAGAGTATGATAATGTGGACTTTTTTTATCAGGTGTTAGGCTAAGAAAGCCTGCACTAATATTCATTTTGGAACAAATCGAGGAATTAACGGAGTTTATTCACAATCATACAGAAATAATCAAATTGTCTTACATGTGAAAAGTTGAAAAGTATGATATTTGTACTTCATTCGACAATTGAACTGAAATCAGCAGAGCTGGGTAAAATAATTACAATTACAAATTACTTTTTTAAAAAAGGAACTAGTTACAATTACAAATTACTTTTTTTAAAAAAGGAACTAATTACATTTACAAAGTACATGTCTTTAAAAAAGGAATTATATTCATTTAATTACAATTACACGAAAAAGGGATTTAGCAATTATTTTTCTAATTACTTTTATGATAGAGTAAATTATAGTAGCCCAGTCACTTTATACATGAACCTCTAAAAAAATACAACCTAAGATTTTCTAACGGGATTCTCTTTATTTTGGCATCACAAATAATTTCTCAAAAGTCCATCAAGCTAACTGGACGGCTACAATAGATACAGCAGGTCAAATGTCAAGAAAATCGGTTTTTCTCAAAGATCTCGTAAATCATCGGTTTTCCGTTAATTTTGGTTATTCTAAAATTTGTTCGTGAGATAAATCTGCAAAATCTACGTAGAACCAATAGTTTTTGAGATTATTGAGAAAACTCGGACATTGTGCTGCATTCGTTTCCGCACCACCTTTCAGGTAGAATGCAAGGTGCGTTTTTTTCTACATGGTGTCTCCTATAGGCGTAATTCAAGTTATATTATAATTTTATTGATTATGGTTCGTCTTTACTGACTTCTTCTTCTTCTTCTTCGTCTCCGTCTATCCCTTCTATGTCCACTTCTTCAATATTTTCATCTTCGTCAACAACCATCTCAGCGGAAAATAACGAAATGAGTTCGCCTTCATCATCATTGAACTGAGAATCAACGGTTTTATCCTCGGATATCGTATTGAGACACAACTGGCCCCGACAAGAGCCACACACTACGGAACATGGCAATTCTATTTTTCTGCATCCACAATTGTTTCCACAACCTTTTGTGCAATTGCAGAAAATAGAATTGAGAAGTTCATCTTGTGTAGGAGGAATCAGAGTAGTTGTTGGCTCTAATAAATTATTGTTTAAAATCCATCCCCATTGCTGAGGGTCTAAATCTTTTCCCAGCCAAGTTTGAAGCTAGTAATATACCCTAAATAGATATTGTTGAGTAGCTGCTGCTGTGGGTGGAAGTGACGACAATTGTACAGGCTTATTTATTAGCAAATTTTTCGAAAAGTTTTCTATTTTGAATGCCGTCAATGCTTCCTGTAAATCTGGTCTTTTTTGTAATGTTTTAAATGCATTTATTTTTCCTTTTCGAAATAATGCAATGGAATGTTAGAAAGCTACTACTAAAAGCCCTTACTATTATTATTATGAAGGAGTGTCCATTGCAAGGACATCTCAGAGAGAAATTATGCGGGTATATGTGCATAAACGATGTTCCTCTGTATTCATAGGTCTTGTTATCTATATACAACACTCGTATATAATAGTGGCGTTGGCGTATGCACTTTGCTCCGAAGTTTCTCAGACCAATATCTCGAAAACTGTTTGTTCTTCGTAAATTTTGTATAGAACCTTTTTTTATGCATATTTATCTCACGAACAAATTCTATAATAGCCAAAATCCACATAAGACCGATAATTTACGAGATATTTGAGAAAAACCAATTATCTTGACATTTGGCCTGCTGTAACTATTGTAGCCATCCAGCTGGCTTTATGGACTTTTGAGAAATTATTTGTGAAGCCAAAATAAAGAGAATCTCGTTGGAATATCTCAGGTTGGATTTTTTTTAGAGGTTTGGCCTTTTTTATATATAAAATGACCGGGTTATAGTGACCAAACAGACAAAAAGGTAAGTTAAAAATTTTAATCAAAAGTGTTGTGTAATATTGCGTTGTAATATTTATGAGAATCGTTATTAGAATGTTTTTTCTTCAAATGAAATAGAAACAAATAGGATTGATACGATTTCCGGAGATGGAAAGGACCCCGGAACAAAACCCATGAAAATGTTGATTCGGTGGAATCGGCTGAAATTTTGGTATTTTGTAGTTCAAGTCATGCTGATCAAAAGTTCTTATTACATCGAGCCAATCCCATAGACAGTTTTTGAGATACATCTTGTCAAAGTTAGGTAATTTGCGTCATTTTAGACATTCAAGAGCTTTTTACTCTTAAACTATTAACTTTAGCAAAAAGTTGCAAGGGTCGAAATATTTTTGTTCAACTCCAATGGAGCTCATGAATTTTTTTCAGAATTTTTTAATCAATTTTTAGGTTAGGTAATATATATATGTCATATTCCGGCATGCTTCGATGGGATTGGCTGAAACTTTGCTATTTTGTAGTTAAAGTCATGCTGATCAAAAATTCCCTTGCGCTGAGTCTATCCTATGAGTGGTTTTCGCTCCAGGAGTGCCTGAAAGTCTTAACAACGAGGTAACGGGTAATCTATATGTACGTGTTTATGAATAGCTGCCAGCGTGTTTGTGTACTGTGTGTATGCATTTGTGGGTATGTATGTGCCAGTGTACGCAGGGTTCTCCGGAAATATCGATGACAAACTTCTGGTGCAGATTCTACATGCAAAAATATGTTCGCAAATACCTTGACCTACGGCCCTTTGAAAATGGCACCCAAAAATTGATTATTATTCTATATTTCAGAAACCTTTTGATTTACAGGGACGCGACTTTATACGCATATTGAACAATAATACAAGCTTATTTTTTAAAAATATTTTTTACCGTAAGTGGGTGATATTGAGGGGACTGTCGATATTTTGCATTAATTTCTTGTCTTTTATTTTTTTTTCACTTTGGTACAAGAATTTCATTCACTAATGAAAAATACACAAAAATGTCCTCTTTCATTTTAGTTGTAGGACTAGTGCGAGAAAAATCGTTCTAATGAGTTTGATGCGGAACCGCTGAAAACACAAGCGTATTATGGTTTTTGGGGTACGCACGGCATGAAAATCACATAAAATATCCTAAATAAATATTCTTCTTCGAACGATACATGATGCTGGAAACTTGTTCCTGAAAATCCTATGGATGTTCTCAATATTTAAAAACTAAAAAAAATATTAAAAAACAACAAAAAGTAAAAATAAACAGATAGAAAGTGAAACCAAAAAAATGGGATCACCCTGGTTGGCAATGAGAACGCTCTCATAAGAAACATAGTGCCGGTAAGAGCAAGTTCTTTGATAAAAATAATCACACACACATGCACGCACGTACACAAACACGCTGAAAGCCATTTATAAACATGTACATATAGATTACCCGTTACCTCGTTGTTAGACCTTCAGGCACTCCTGGAGCGAAAACCACTCATAGGATAGATTCATTGCAATAGGAATTTTTGATCAGCATGACTTTAACTACAAAATAGCAAAGTTTCAGCCAATCCCACCGAAGCATACCGAAATATGTCATATATATATTTTACCTAACCTAAAAATTGATAAAAAAATTCTTGAGCTTTATTGGACTAGAACAAAAATATTTCGATTCTTGCAATTTTTTGCTAAGGTTAATAGTTTAGGAGTAAAAAGTCCTTGAATGTCTAAAATGACGCAAATTACCTAACTTTGACAAGCTGTATCTCAAAAACTGTCCATAGGATTGGCTTGATGTGATAAGAACTTTTGATCAGCATGACTTGAACTACAATATTCCAAAATTTCAGCCGATTCCACCGAATCAACATTTTCCTGGGTTTTGTTCCGGGGTCCTTTACGCAAGTCTGTTCTTGTTTGTTAAACCACATACGCATGTTCTTAAAGTAATTGTAATTGGAAAAAGTAATTGTACTTATATGAATCATTTGTAATTAGATAGTTCAAATAATATAATTTCAAATTACAATTCCTATAACAATTTTCCTACAATTACAATTCCAAATTACTTTAATAAAAAAGTACTTAAATACAATTACGATTACACGAAAAAGTGAATTGTAATTGCTAATTACTTTTTCACCAGCAATTACCCAGCTCTGCATTTCAGGTTGGAAAGTGACATGTCATATTGGAAAGTAGCCGCTTGCTTACCAGTTTTCGGGTTGGAAAGTGAGCATTTGCCAACCTGTGTTTTTTATTTTTTTACTTTTTTCTGGCAATTTTCTGTTGCTCGCTCGGCAACTTCCCTGAGTTCAGTTACATTTCGCTATCTGTATTATCATCCTACATTTTCTATAAATAGAGGCAAGGGACAAACACAAAAACGCGACGCTACTTTGACATTTGTCGTCTGCCTGCTTAATAAAAATATGAAATGCTATGTAAAAATTTAGTAAACGATTTTTTTGGCTTATTGTTCCTTAAGGAAGATGATTGTGAATAAAATAGTATACAGTGGAAAGTTTCATTGCTGTCTCGAGAATTGGTTGACCTCGCCGCTTCGCGCCTCGGTCTCATCTCTCGACAACAATGAAACACTTCCCACCACGGTATTATGTGTAATATACCTACTATTATTCACAATCATACAGAAATAATCAAATTGTCTTACATGTCAAAAGTTGGAAAGTATGACATTTACACTTCATTCGACAACTGAACTGAAATGTGTTATTTCAGGTTATTTCTTACCAGTTTTTTGGTTGGAAAGTGAGCATTTGCCAAAACATAAAATTCTATTGAAAAATTTAGTAAACGATTTTTTTGTCTTTTTGTTCTTTAAGGAGATGATTGTGAATAAAATAGTATACAGTGGTAAGTTTCATTGGTGACCACAGTTGGCAAAAAATACAAGTTGAAGGTCAAAATTCTTAAACTCTCCATATCTTCTTGGAATATTTAGAGACTACTGGGAAAAATCTTGGAAAATTTTAATTTGTACTCGGGAGCGAGATATAAGGGTTGAAAAAAGAAACAATGTAGAAAAATTTCTAAATTTATAATATAAACTAAATAGATTTCGAAAACGTTGGGAAAAATAGGGGAAAAATTTAATCTGTACTCGGGGGGTGAGATATAAGGGTTGAAAAAAAAAAAGCACCTACCTTTTTTTATTTTAAATGATTTTCTTGTATACTCCTCCATATTAAAAAATATTTAGAAATTATATATGGAGCGTTAAAGCCAGACATATTATTTCTTTTACATACTTAACACTCATAGTTTCCATAAACAACGGAAACACTGAACACTACATTTAGGTTGGTAACGCCTCCTGCAAAATTGCCAGCTCTAGCTTAATTGTGATTGGTGTGATTTTTGTTACTAAATTAAAAACATTTAGTAGTCTTTGTCGAAAAATCATTTGACAGTGGCAACAAGCAAGAATAATTTAATTATGACATAAACTAGAATATTTTCTGATCGATAGTTAGATTTTACAAAATTTGAGAGGATATTCTAGAAGTAGTAGAAATGACAATTCAAAAAATTTATCATGTTAACCTCTGCAATTTTGTTTGCTTAACAAATTCGGTGCCAAATATAGTTTTTTATAATTGACTTTGTTGGTTTGATATTTAGAAAGTGATAAGAGGAAATATTACATAAAAATCATTTTTGTCGTTTGAGTAAAACTATCAGAGCTAAAATTTTTGTAGCTAACGTCCGGAACGAAAGACGGACGGACGAACGAACGGACAAACGAGCATAAGGCGCTTGAGCACTTTGAAAACTATTCAGAATTTAATTACTAACACAATGATATGAAATTTTTTCTCTGCGAGGGCGATATTTGTGATTTTAGAAATGTGCCGATCAAATGAAATATACGCATCATTTTCGTATTTGGCAATAGAATAATTATTAAAAACACTATAAAATCCTTAATTATTTAGTTTCATTTCTACGTTTAAATAAATTTCAATTTACAACTCAATATGGAAAATAAAATGTGACAATCAGCAAGTTTTACTTTACATTAGTTTCATTGTCTCAAATTGATTATAATGGCCATGTAAATTTCTGTCAATGCATTTACTTACATGATAATATAATTAATAAGTATAGATTATTTTTAATCATTATACCTACTTTACCAGTATTAGCTTGCTGCAGTTCTACCCTGTGTATAAACTGTAATTGAACATTCTTTGCAAATTTGCATTACTAGCGAAATAAATTTCATTAATGGTAATTTAAAACTATCCTATCGTGACTTGATAAAGGGGAAATAATTATTGTAAAGCACTTGCTTCAGGTTTCAATTTTGTACTAGCAGTTCAAATGTACGATTCTACGTGAATTGTTTCTTTATTAATCAATAATGTAATTTTATTAAAGTGTATAATTAATGGGTGCAGATTAAAGTTAACATTTTTCATTTAACCTGCTAACCTGCAGAAAGATTTTAACATACAAATTAAATAGTTAAAATCGTAGATAGTTGTTTTATATTATATTATAATTAATAATATGAACTTTATTATGTAACTATTAAAGCTCGTGTTGGAACTTTTAGGTATGATTAATTATATTACATCAACGTTTTATTCATGTTTGTTAATCAAGTCGATAGTTATAGGGCAGAGTGGGCAGACAAGGTGAGAAAATTTTTCCCAATAGGTCATAAATATAGACATATTTTTTTGTATGATTCCCAGTAAATTAGCCTGCACTTGTGCGACTTTTGAAACGAAAATAAAAATGTCATACGGCTAAATATTTCAATGAACAATTTTTGTTTTATAATGCCTCTCGAAATATCACCATCATCAAATTATAAAACGTTTAGTAATATAAATTGTTGATGGCAACGTTTTAGTTACTCCTATATACCTTAGAGCTTAAATGGAGGGCTCTATAAGGGTTACCGTTAACACTGTTTGGTAACCTTTTATAACTAAGTTTTGCAACAAGTGATATAATAATAATAAAGGACTTTATTAACAAAATTAAAAGTACAAAATGAAGACAATTTTATTGGGAGAAGTTCAGTAGTGCCTAATGGCACTCTGTTCTTAAACCTAATCCAAACAATATAGCCTAAAGATAACAAAATTCAACTGATAACCGATGCTTACAGAAGAAAATTAATCCTAAATACGGTGCAATGTGAGAAACAAAAAATGTTATTATTCACATATCTACAATATTTTTCGTAATACCATATGCACATATTATATTGATATATTTTGTAAAATCGCTGCCTGTTCATAATTAGTTCAAATACATATTTTTTAAAACCAGCTAAACTTTTAGTTTTTAATTCCTGGGGTAATTCATTAAGACACTTAGTAATGTTGTAAGAATATTACCTCTTAATTATTGTGTGTGATGAGCAGGTGGAGTAATATCTAATATTTAAATTGTGGACATCGATCTGAAAACGTATGTTAGAATATAGATATGGCGGACTTTAATTAATTAATATATTAAAGTACTGACAAGCAGAGTGTAAATATGGCCTATTTTTCATATTAAGCCAATTATTTAATTTCAGTGTGTGGCTAATACCATTATACTTCCTTATACCAAAAATTAACGGCAAACAGGAGTTCTGAAGTTTTTGAATACGATTACTAGCTCCAGCATTTAGACATGGTCCATATATTGTATCACAGTAATTCAACTGTGACAATATCAGAGAATCACAGAGCACAGATTTAGAGGGTTTTTTTCAATATATATGTTTATTTTGTATTTTTTGTAAACATTTATTAACATGTGGTGTAAATCTCAATCCTCATGGTCCATAAGGAGTCCAAAATTTTTTGCGACATTTTGAAATAAAATAGGCCCACCTTCTACTATTAAACTATCCCTAAAGTCTGAAATGAATTTTGTTCTCACCGGTTTTCTACCAAATACAATCACAGCTGATTTGCTAGAATTAAATTGAAGACACATCTTATCTGAAAAGTCGAGTAAACAGCTAAGGTCATAGTTTATACCAGAGATTGCCTGCTTACTTTCACTCGCATCAAGAGACATATACAACTGGGTATCATCTGCATAATAGTGTTGTTTATATGATAGAAAAGTGGATGAAGAATTGAACGAGTAGATTATAAAAAGAACTGGACCCAAAATAGACCCCTACGGCACGCCTGTTCTAAGGGCTAACATATCTGACGATTCTCCTAGATACATTACTAACTGAGATCTAGCTTTTAGTTAGTCGCACCTTCAGTGAAACCTATGAAATGCAAAGTTGATACCAACATTTTGTGATTGATGGTATCGAATGCTTTGGTGTAATCCAATAGAATCAGTTTATTTTTTATCACATGTCACTATGATATCATCGGTGATGTTCAACAATGCAGTACTGCAGCTGTGGTCTTGCCTAAATCCAGATTGATGTGATGGTAATATCCGATTATCTTTTAGGTGCCCATGTATTGGTATATAACTGTTACCTTTATATAACTTCTTATAGACTTCTTGTAAGCCTTACGAGTCTTTTGATCAAGTAACGAGAATGTTTCCGCAACCTTTATAACTTTCTATATGTTTTTCTTTGGATGTTAGTGGTAAACTATCTATATAATTAAAACACAAGCCGACTTCTTCAACGGCTCTCACTAGGCCGATTTTGATGATTCTTTTTTTAAAATAAAGCTCCCTATTCACAGAAGTATCGATGTGTCAATATTTTCTTTGCGCACCACTGTACTGCAACTACTTCAGCCTAAATTTTTGTGGCGTACATTCTTCCTTTTACGAAATTATTGGTTAAATATGAAAATGTTAAATCTGAGTACAAAAATATTAAAATGGGAGTTCCGCAGGATTCTGTATTGGGACATCTGCTCTTCATGATTTACGTAAATGACCTGCCATTAAATATGTCTAAAGGCAAATTTACTATGTTTGCCGACAGTACTACTGTAACTATGGCAGCCTTTACTCAAAAAAACTCTCAGTAAAATTTAATTGTGTGCTAGATGAACTAGAGGCATGATGTCGACGGAATAATCTAATTTTTAATAACAAGAAAATAGAAACGCGGCAGAAACTTATCCACCTCATTACTTAAAACCAGCTTCTTCAAAAATTAACCAAACTACAATTTCATTACAATAATCAACAAATTACCACCCCAAGTAAAAGAAAGTAATGGATATAACAAATACAAAAAACAAACAAAACTCTTTTTTTATTGAGAAGACTTTTTATTCAACTCAGGAATATTTAGACAGTTAGTCCTCATTCGAGAAATTTTTGTATGTCTTATTTTGTGTTTATATTTTTATATTATTTATATAGCCTCGTAGGTTTTATATTTACAACTTATATTTTATATCTTGATTCGGTATGTATATTTCATATTTATTATTATTTATTTATCCTCGACTTGCCACATGCACTTAATTACGTATCTACTTATTACTTATTGCTACTAATAAACTATCTATCTATCCATCTATCTATTGGGATATTTATTTTGTGTTTGATCCCACCACCCAGCTCCTTAGGAATCATTTTCACATTATTTATTTTTCTGTATATCACAAATTAGTTTTTATTTTTAAAAGGAATCAGCATTTTTCATAAAGTAGGAAATACATACATGTTTCCTCTTTTAAGGTTATTTCAGGATAATACGGTATACTGCAATTTGATAGAGCATATCTTGGACACCTTATCATCAAAAGATACCTAAATTAAATTCTAGTTAATATTAGCTTTAAGCATATATAATGTTGATATCGTTGTATAAAATTCCGCTAAAAGCTCGAACAAAATCACATGATTAAGTACCGAGGCTCGTGCATGAATATACATTTCAGAGTAACTTTTTCAAGTTTAGATTCTTGTCTGGAATCTGTGAAAGCCTATGAAGCGATATTTACTAAAGCAAATATTTTGAATGTACACTGAGATATAATCTTTACTTATAAATCTGTTGACACTCATTAATTATTATCTCTCTTCTCTTTCAGGATGCGCGAAGCCATACAAACTTAGGTGCCATTTTACACCTCAACGGAAAGTACAGAGAAGCTGCAGAGAGCTACAGAGAAGCCCTCAGACTTCAACCGAACGATGTCACGACGTTAACTAATCTTCACAAACTGCATAGTGTGATGACTTGACACTAATGAAGATTTGATGAATTAAATTTAAATTAGATTATATACAAGTGTTTCAGGCCGATAATTCAAAATGAAGGTGTGCCTTGAATTGGCTCAGTTAATGTGTACGTATTCGGAGGAAATGCTCAGTTCGCAGATTAAAGATTGTGAAGCAAAGTGGAATAACGTTTTGCGTACAGGGTGTACCTTATTTTTTAATTTACATCTGATTTAAGTAAATCAAAATATTGAAGTATGCCGTTTTTTGTGGAGATCTGACGGTATTTCATACCGCAGTAATTATTCAGAAATAAAACTTATACTCTATTTGGTGAAGACTGAGAGCGAGAGAGTCCCTCAGGCAAAGGCTGGCAATGCAACGTACTTTTCTTACCATTTTAACTTTCTCTTTCTTTTTTAATTTTCTTAACAACTTTTTCTTAACATTCATAGAAATTATACCAAAAGATCTAAATTAATTCATTTTATATAAAACAAGCGCTTAATTTTTGCATTATCCAATTATTTCCAGTTCTTAATTTCGCATCTGTTAGACGGCGGTTATGATGTTTGTGACTACTTTTTAGGCAGGTACATGAAAGACATCAAGGATACAGTTCAGAGTGGCAGCAGCAAGGACAGTTCGCTTCGAGTTTTTAAAACTCAAACAGGGAGAAATTTAGCCAAAAGCTATCATATTATGGGTATTTCGAGTGACTTTTTCTGAAAATACAGATATAGCCCAGTGTCCAAGTATACTTTACAAAAGGTCATGTAGTTTTAGATTCTTGATATGCTGTATGTACCAAAGTCCTTATTAAAAATCCAAGTTTTCTAATTTGGCGTGCCTGTGCGCGCGTCCGTACGACCACTTTTGTATCACTTTTTTCGGATTCTGCTCGATAACTCTTTACTAGTGCATCCTTTTTTTGTGGGATGCTTTTTACCTTTTTTGTATAGCACAAAATTTGCTACAGTTTACTCTAATAACATGTTTTTCTACCGAAACACAGCTTCAAAGCACATTTTTCCAAAAATTAGGGAAAACTACCACAAAAACACAGTGTACATCATTTTAACGGTCCATTGGCTCAATTTAAAGACAAAATGTGTAACACTTTGTAGCTATATGATATGATATGGTATGTGCATAAAAAATTGAAAATAAGACCACAATACATGAAAAACTTTCTTCCTTTGAGGCTCTGTATTTCGTATGAGTTTAGAAAAAAAAAATGTTATTAAAGTAAATTGTATCTACAAAAAAAGGTAAAAATTTTTTTTTTTGAACGACGCACTAGTAAAGAGTTATCGAGCAAAAACCGAAAAAGGTGACACAAAAGTGGTCGTACTGATGACGCGCGCACAGGCGCTCCGAATTAGAAAACGTGAATTTCTTAATAAGGGCCTAGGTACATATCAAAAATGCAAAACTACATAGCCTTTGTCCGACCCCCCCACCCCCCACCCCCCCCTTTTTTTTTCACGACCTGGCCACTGGACTAATAATGCATATGAAATATAAAGAAATATTTTAAATTTCTTGTAGTACCATGGTCACGTTTTTAGAGGTCACGTTCATGAGGTTTTGTTACTATCTGTCTTTCTCAAACAAAGTATACCGATTATTTTTGGTTAGAAAATCGTGTTCTGTTATCATAAATAGTTGTGTTAATAAAAAAGAATTCCAAGAATCCAACTGGTTAATGGTACGCTAGATATAGTATCTCTAATAACAAAAATGTTAATACGTGGTGTTGAATAAAGTCGAGGCAAATATTGAAAATATGACTCTATTCACCGAAAAAGGGAATAAATGTCACAGACAGATCAGTAATACTACACAGAGGTGCAGTTTTTAACGTATATGCACTACATGTCTTTATTATAATGCAAATGAAAATATTGCTCGGCGTATAAATATTCATCTTCTATTTTCTTCCCCTTCTTATTCACAACTTGTTGTTGGCAAAAGTTTTATAATGACATTATTCTAATTGGCCCTTCTTTGCTATATGATATGCCTGGCAGCGTCACGTCATGTGTCCCTGTTTCTTGCTAGACATCCACAGTTTCGCCGCTTATAATTTGGTTTTATTTGAAACTTTAATTGCTTGATATTGTCCTGTCTTTGGTTGATGTAGCCAAAAGAATTAAAGGATGCAGAAAAATACAACGTTGGAAAGTGATTTTAGGGGAATATTTCTTGGCGAATCGAGCTGTTGTATTACTACGATGGCCTGTTCAAGGAATTTGTGACAGACCTTTCTAGATTCATAATTCGAGAGCCGTCTGCTTAAAAGGAATATAAATAAAAGTAGAGACATTGTCAACAAATCCCTCTCAAAGCATGCCATCTTGTCTAAAATTTGATAGTCCTTAATCCTCTATATGTTGAGTCGCTGAAGTACCTCCTGGAAAATCCAATAAACTGTGAGACTCTCCATCTAATACAAGATGAAGAGCCTTACGTTTTATTTGCTCAGTTTAGAACCATAATTTTCATTCTGAAGTGATTTAAAAATAAACCGAACTCAGAGCTTATTGTTTGACAACTATCGAACAAGTATGTCGGCTTATCTTCACTGGCTCCAACTAAGGTGATCAGATCTGCAAATCTGCAAGTTAGAAATCTTAGTTTCATCTATAGTTACTGCATACAGCTACTCCACCTTGTCAGTCTTTAAGCACACACCGCATCATACATTCACTATATGTGCTAAACAGAGTTAGTGACAAAACACAGATCGGTCTACCGCCTTCCCCAACATTACATTTGTCTGCCACCCCAAGATTATTTAATTGAATATTGTCAAATGTCTCATTACAATGTGTGAATCAAAGGTACATAGATATTTAATATTCCTTTGTCTTCTCAATAAGTTGCGGTAAATTTCAGCATTTCTTCTCCACTACGGTGTCCTTTAATAAAGCTTGCTTATGCAATATTTGTCAAAATAGATAAAACTGAAGTGTGAAATGGAGAATATACAAACAGCATTATTTTATTGGGTTATGAATTATGAATGTCAGGAATCTGTATTTGTCACAAATATCATCACCAAATATTTTCTTTCATCAGTCAATTAATTAATGAATTATTTGGTAATTGTCTCTCAAATAATGCTTACTTTAAAATATTTAAAGAAAATTGGGAAAATAATTTTTATGGGGTTGGCTCCACCCCCAGGGGATGAAAAATTGATTTTTTTTAAAATTTTATAATTTGTATATTGAGTGAGAATGGTTTCATAGTCACCATTTGTACATTTTACATCCTCATCAAAAATGAACCTATCCTCGCAAGAATTTGAAATTCATGTTTCTTAAAACGGGATACAAGGAAGAGAATATTATTGGTAAAAATTTCTGTTTTTAAGTACAGGACACGATTTTAAGAGTTTAATATAATATTTTTTACAAGACATTAGTATAACCTAGGGCGCTTACAAAGAGAATTACATGGTTCATATTCCTCGAAATGAGCATCACATTCAATACTATTGCCTCCTTCTTCATCGCACGATCGTCCGTTTCCGATTCATGATCGGCAGTATACACTTCGGATACAAAATTCAGGAAGTTTGCAGCATTATCATGACTATGTGTTGTTTCTGTGCTTGGTTCATCATCTTTATCCTCTGGCGCAAAATTCTCACAAAATTTACCTTGACAAGTCTTACAAAAATGCTACATCATAAACTTAATTTTATACATCCGCATCATTTCGTACATCCGCCCTTACAATTACAATTTATAGCCTTAGAAAAGGAGTCAGGAACCAATTGATCTTCTGAATACAAATAAAATGATAGTATGAGCCCCTAATATGAGCGGCATACGCACTGATCGCTCTCAGAGAAATATATAGACTCCGGGGTTATCAGCGCGCTAACCATGTGCCCACAATGTGCCTCCAGAGAAATTGATGGACTACGGATACCTCGAGAACACAAGATTTAGCCAGAAAACAATAAAGGCGGCAAAAACAAATAAAATGCGTACGAGTCCCTAATATCAGCCAAGTCGCTACCTATTATTATTATTACTATTATTATAAAAGGGGTAGTTCCGACAATTTAAGGGTGAAAGAAGGGTCGAAGTAGCGCAAAACCATTTTTTTCTTGATCAGCATCCTCGAAAACGAGGAGGTTTTTAACAAGAAAAAAAAATAAACAATTTTACACCCCCTGATAGTTTAGATTCTACTACTGTTGCCAAGCTGTTATATAAGAAATAAGCAAATGGGGGTGGTTTCTGGCCATTCCAGGGGGTGCGCATGATAAAAACTTTTTTCACCCTGTTATTCATGTTCAGCACCCTCGAAAATGGGGGAAGGAATATGTTTCATAACTTTAGCAAGATTTTGCTTTTTTTTCGGAAAGATCCCGACTCCTTACTTCCACTAATAATATGCTTAATAATATTGCAAAGTATCATTTCTAGAATATTTTAACTTTTTAAGCGTTTAATTAAATGTTGACTATTAAACAATAGTCTTGTTATCAAAGACGAAAAAGGCTTCGTACCTAGGAAAAAAGAACGGCTGAAATTCGATACAGCATTTTCAAAGTAAAATATTATTTAAAAATGTTTATATTGCAATTGGAGGCAATGTTTCAATTTTTAATATTCCTTTTTTCTTAAATATTTCACGAGATCATCGTACAAAAAAAAGTTATATTGTTTTTTGAAGAAAATGAAATTTAAAGGAAAAAAGTTTACATTGTATTTTTTTGTAGTACAAATAGTTTTTGTCTCATTTTTAACATAATCGTATAAAAGTGAATCTTTAAAAAAACATTTATTATTAAGTTACAAAAACTAACGTACTAAATAGTAAATTCATTTTGCATTTCTTTCAAATTTCTTGATTTCACAGCCATTTTTAACTGAAATTTTATGGTTAACTAACTATCGAAATTCACAATTTTCAAAGTACTTTTGTTTGAAATCAATAAACGATAGACAGTTTTCGCTATTACTGATTAAAAATATCAAAATGTGTCTTATGAATATAACCCAAAAAGAATTGTCTATTGTGATCAGTTTTAAAGATTGCAGATTATTTAAGGCCTTGGCCCTGGGTTGGCCTTTCTTCACCTCGACCTAAAAGATCTTTTGTGAATTTTAAAGGTTAAACAACATTTTAAGTAAGAATTTGTTTTTGTCCGCCAAGTAGAATATACATAATTTAGGAGTAATCTAATATAGTCGGAGCAATAGATCTTTGAACTGACGTCATCATCCTGTTTTGCCTGAACTAATTTATTAAAGGATGGCAATGATTCGTACCATATGCAGAGCGCTTCTATGTAGTCTAGACGTACGTGTTACCATTACTCCCAAGACTAACGCGCAGGAAAAACGTGCGTAGGTTATAGATTGTGGAAGGCATACATTCTTTTATCCATTCCAGGAAGTTCGATTGTAAGCATGAGACGCCAATATACAAACGATAGTCTTTGATTGCTATCTGCATTGGTGACATCAGTTCGGAGATCCATTGCTGCGACTATAATAAAATAGACCAATGTATTTGAAAGCATTACGCTATCTTCTCTGAGATGATTTTATTTTAGGTTAATTTTTGACTTTCTATGAAATTTCTAATTCTTTATCTTTCCGCCAAGGGTAAATTAGTAAAATCAGAGTGCACTTTCACATGCACGTGCATTTTGTTTAAAAACTATTCATATTAGGAAAAAAATCATGAACCTTTTTGTAAATAATTTCTTTAAAAATAATTTAACTTTTTATTAATAAAACTTTTCAATTTAAACTCAAGTTTTTAAATCAAGCGCGCGCTATATAGACATAAACACTTTTTTATTTTTAATAACATTTGAACACATCCTGTGTCGAAATTTTCCTTTTTTTCCAGGTTAAAACGTTTAATAAGTACAAAGAAACTTAGGACTCATCTCTTTTGATGCACACTGCAGTAGGTCCTTTCATACGTTTAATAATTAATAACTTTTAAGTAAATTCCGAACTGATACTTTGCATTCCACGGACACACTATAACCGTGGGATTGCTAGACTGGCGAAGTATTCGCAATTTTCCCAACAACAGCGATATCAGAAACATTATCTGCAATCTTGTCTAGCTTACCGACACATACTTTGACATATTATATTCACTTCGGCTTCAAGCTCAATTGCTTTTGTAACAGCAGTTCGAAATGCACTTGATATTTTAGAAGAACACAGGAACGTGTGACATTATAAATCGTCTCACATTAACCCAAGCAAAAGCTATCAAGAAAATAAATGTTTTGATTTTTAGATTGAATTACGTAAAGCAAAAATGGAACAAAGTCACTAGAAAGTTTTTAAACTGAAATAAATGTTACGTTATTAAAGTTTATTTATATATTATACTATTCTACCATGCAGTTTAATTAGTTCATCTATATTAGAGATATTTCCAAATTCCATTTGTGTTAAGTAACCCGATGTTTAATTTTTAATTAACAAGGTGAAAGTGGTAAAATCTGTAATGTACTGAGTTACTCAAATGCCAGTTTACCATATCTTTAATATAATAACACCACAGGTAATACGACCCCCTTAGCTCTAGTATACAAGGTATACGTATTCAATATACAAGTACACTGGGATAAATTTCTTCTTCTGAAAAAACCCCAGTACCACAACTGCGAATCGAACCCGGAACTTCTGGTTGAGAGTCATGTATGAAAGTGAAAAGAAATTAATTTTTGAATTAAGTTTACAAAATGTGCCTTACCGGAACCTGGTCCGCAGCCAAGTAGAGCAGGTCCGGTTCGGCTTAACGAGTAATGATTTGGGGGAGATTAGCTCTCCTATTCGTCTTAGGCGAACTTAAATACTAATAATAAAATTAAAAACTGCTGTCTACGCAGAGACCTAAAGCTAATAGACCAGGAGCCCGCCGACCACTAATTGGGTGTCATAGGTTTAGTCCCAAAATGTGTGAATTATTGTTAATTTGGGGCAGTAGAGCACAGAAATGACCATTCCAGCCCTTTTTTCTGGGGCAGGGGCGTACGGCAGGCCCCCAAAGGTGTAAGAAATATGACGTGAAAAAGTTAAAAAAAAAATTCACAAATAAGTCATAGGTTTACGCATGGGGGTTCGAGGGATTTCTTAATTTACTCCCAAAAATCAGGAATCTAGACTCCCATTTATTTTTGCGGTAGATTGGGTAAATAATAAATTATTATTATTATTTACGCCCTTAGGAGGTTCATACTTTTTTCTGATTGCCAGTCGTAAATTTATCATACTCATCGAATTACACAGGTAACCAATATATGCGGTAGGAAGCTTCGATACTCCATCAATTATCGTGAAAGGCAAGACCTTGTCACCACTTTTCAAAGATGGCAAATATATTTTCGCACTCAGGGGTTCATACTTACCAAGTTTATGATTGCCAGTCGTAAATTTGTGATACTCATCGAATCACAAGGGTAACTAGTACATGCGGTAGGAACAGCCGATACGCCGTCAATTATCGTGAAAGGCAAGACGTTCGCATCACTTTTCAAAGATGACGAATGTCTTTTCGCACTCAGGAGGTTCATACTTACCAGATTCCTGATTGAAATTCATAAACTTATCATTTTTTTTTAACTGAATTTTTCTTCAAATTTGGGCGAGCGTAGCGCTCTCTTATACCGCCCAAAATCAATGGTAGTCTGGAATCATGATTTTTGGGGGTAAATTAAGAAATTCCTCTAACCCCCTTGCGTAAACCTATGACTTATTTGTGACTTTTTCTTTACTTTTTCAAGTCATACTTCTTACACCTTTGGGGGCCTACCGTACGCCCCTGTCCCAGAAAAAAGGGCTGGCATGGTCATTTCTGTGCTCTACTGCCCCAAATGAACAACAATTCACAATTTTGGGACTAAACCTGTGACACCCAATTAGTGGTCAGCGGGCTCCTGGTCTATAATTAAAAATAACACACCACTTGGCAAAGCACTTACAAAATTTGGGCTGTTGACTTGGGTAAAAAGCTAAACAAAAAAACCCGTACGAGAACTGTCTCCTTGTGGTCTCCCTGCCTCCAGAAAGATATGATAAAGTAAAAGAGTATCGTTTGAAAAGTTATAATTTTCAAGAATTTTTCCGCCTAAAAGAAATTTACCAACAAAATAACAAAAAGAACAAAAAAGATAATAAAAAACGGAAGCAAGAAACGAACAAATAGAAAAAGAAAGAGGGTATTAAAAATAAAGATTAGGAAAGATGATAGAATAGAATTTTATAGAGGTTATGGTAAGGGAAGATTTGACTAAGGGAATTGGTATTGTCTCAGATTGAATAATATTGCATTATGCTGTCTGATTCGGGTTATGTTGCGGGTAAGTGGATATCCCCCAGTTTGGTGGTGTAAAATTCTTGGGAGATTTCCTGGACGTAGTCCGCTAGTGGGGTTATGTCATGGCAACGTGCATAGAGATCTCTGAAGGAGGTGTACTATTAGTCTATGAGGCACATAAAGGGCATAGCAGGATAAGCATGTGTTAGCTGCCCCCGCACCAATCGGACCGAAATTTTGAGCACAAGTTGATAGTAGTGTTAGATTAAATTTGCGAAAATATTACTTTTGGAAAACCATTTTCAAGGGAGTTATGGGGGTAAAAAGAAAAATGGAAAAAAAATTTTCTCATGAAAAAAAATACATGTTATGGCTTTTGATGGCACAAAAGTAGAAACAAATTATTGAGTCCATTTATCAAAAAAAAGTGGTGACAAATTTTTTTTAAAATAAAAAAAAATTTTTAGGGGATGTTCTCGAGACACACCCATCATTTCCTTTCAAATAAATGCTTATATGCCCCTTTAAAACATATCCAATTTTCAAAGTGATCGGAACGTATTCAAAATTGATAACCATGGGCATAGTGGGGGCGATGCGGTTCATTACTACATCTTACTACCACGGTCACTGGCGGCCGTTTAAATCAGTATCAAACTTCAAGAAGTGTGGTGCAGATGTTTTCAAATTCTCTGACGTCAACTGTTGGATCGAACAAAATCTAGTTTGAAAATCTGAACATTTTGCAATGATGACGTCTGTAGTTAGCCTACGAAAGAACTAGTTTTCAAAGTCCACTACGAAGGGGTTACAGTGTCTCTCACTAATCGGGGTGCCTTTTTATTGTGAGTCCCCTTGCCTCTCACGAGTCCAAGTGTTTGTTTATCGTTAGTCCCCTTGCCTCTCACTAGTCGGGGCGCTTATTTATTGTGAGTCCTGGTTATTATGAGTCCCCTTGCCTCTCACAATTCGGGTTGACTTTTTTGCTTGAGTCCTCTTGCCTCTCACGAACAGGTTACTCTATATTGATGAGACTTCTCATAGTCTTCATTCTTCGAGAACATCCCATATATATTTTTTTTATTTTGAAAAAAAATTTCAACACTTTTTTGAAAAATTTTACAAAAAATTTTGCAATGATGACGTTTATAGTCAGCCTACCAAAGAACTGTAGTTTCCAAGGTCCACCACGTGGAGGTTACAATACGATTTTGGTCCACTTATTATGGGGTGTTTGTTTATCGTGAGTCTTCTTGCCTCTCACGAATCGGGATGCTTGTTTATCGTGAGTCCCCTTGCCTCTCACAATTCGGGGTGACTTTTTTGCGTGAGTCCTCTAGCCTGTCACGCAAAAAAGTCAACCCGAATTGTGAGAGGTAAGGGGACTCACAATAAATAAGCGCCCCGATTAGTGAGAGGCAAGGGGACTCAAGATAAACAAACACCCCGACTCGTGAGAGGCAAGGGGGCTCACAATAAATAGGCACCTTGATTAGTGAGTGGCATTGTAACCTCCTCGTAGTGGACTTTGAAAACTAGTTCTTTCGAAGGCTGACTACAGACATCATCATTGCAAAATGTTCAGATTTTCAAACTAGATTTTGTTTGACTCAACAGTTGACGTTAGAGAATTTGAAATATCTGCACCACACTTCTTGAAGTTTGATACTGATTTAAACGGCCGCCAGTGACCATGGTAGTAAGATGTAGTAATGAACCGCTCCACCCGCAGCATGCTCATGATTATCAATTTTGAATATGTTCCGATCGTTTTTAAAATTCGATATGTTTTAAAGGAGCATATAATCATTTATTTGAAAGGAAAGGGTGTGCTACTATTTTTTTTTTATTTTGAAAAAAAATTGTCACCACTTTTTTTCGACAAATGGACTCAATAATTTTTTTCTGCGTTTGTGCTATCAAAAGCCATGACATATTTTTTTCATGAAAATTGGTTTATCGGTTCTTGAGAAAAAATTTTGTTTCCATTTTTCTTTTTACCCCCAAAACTCCCTTAAAAATGGTTTTCCAAAAATAATATATTGGGAAATTTCATCTAACACTACTATCAACTAGTGCTCAAAATTTCGATCCGATTGGTAAGGGAGCAGCTAACACATGCTTATCCTGCTATGCCCAATGTATTCTAGAAGTTTCCGCATTGCCGTGGCCGATGTGCTGCGCTATGCCGGCGCCGCGTATGCGAGAGCCGGCCTGACCACCATAGTCAAATGTGCTTGCAGTCATATCAGTTACAGTGACTATTTTTTTTTCCTTTCCAGGTGAATTTTGCATGCGTATAGGGAGACCTTCAGGTCCCAAAAGTATGTAGTAAGTGCTATATTTTTATAACAAGATGAAGGCTCCAGACCAGTTTTACCAGTTTCTATAAATTGATGGAAATCATCATCAAACTATCTTTAAATTCCCACTTAATCTTGTCTCGACATCTTTAAAAAAATGGCAGAAATCAGTCATCTATATAACTGACTCATGACTCACTGACCAACTTTGTTGATTCTTTTTTTATTCCATAATTCATGATATGCCAAGAAAAGAGACCGTACGACTTTCCCAAAAGTAAACCGTTTGAAGATATAAAGTTAATAAATCATAATTCTCGTTTTTTAGACAAATTTGAAAATTATGTGGAAGAAACACCATAAACAAAGTATAATAATTCTAAATTTGAATCTTCTACAAAACTCTATAAGTTGAAATAATTAAAAAAGTGTATAGTGCTTCCCCTAGCGACACATTTACATATTTTTGGCGCCCAATCAGATACTTGCAATATATTAGTTGTTATTCTTGTGAGGCTGTTGGCCGTGATTGCTGTTCGTCCCTATCGTAACATCTCTTATTGTTCTTTGTTATTACAGCCGTTTTTTCCTTGCTTATAAGTTTCTTCCCCACAAATTAGACAGTATCTTTGAAATTAAAGGAAATGTTTTTGATACTATATATCGCAACAACTTCGCATCCCTAGACACATCATTTTAGATTTGCTTCCTCCTTCTTAAGATGTTTTCCCATATATACACTTTTCTGCAATTTTCGTCAAATTTTTGAAAATATTAGTCACTAATTCATCTTCTCCCGTTACACTCCCACTAATACAGGTACTTATCCACGTTTTACTGTGACCACTGCACTTGTGTTTTTTTGAAAAATTGTACAATTTTCCTACATAAACTTGCGGAAACACCATTTGAACACAAACTAGAGAAACAAATGAGGTTATAACCACATTAGAGACGCTAAAACTTTGATATTGGTGTACTTGTAAAAATGAGAAAATTATGAGAAAATTATAAGATATAGTATTTGAAAAAGTACCTTCCTAGTTTTGAGGGAATAATCACCGATGGTATTTTTTTACATTTAACTCATTTCCCAACAAGTTCTCCGCAACTACTTTTGAAATACTGAAATTGTGTAAATGTCTTTTTTTTATTTTATTGCCCTAAAATTCACTATGACCTACATAAATGGCAAATTGGAGGGCAATCAGTTGGCCGAATTTGAGAGAAGCCAGAGAATGGAAATATTTTTAAATAAGTATATGGCATTAGAAGACTGCCAGATTACGTTTTCCTTACATATTATATTATAAAGCCTTCAAGAAGTTTTAACATTAATTATTTCAGTCAAACTCCTTCATTTCATTAACACACTTGTTCAAATGGCAGGCGCATTTTGTCCAGCAAGCATGGCAACATTAATAACAGACAAAATTTTTTAAAGCATTTCATGATGTCCATAATTGATCAATTCAGTCAACCACTCACTTTTTTACATGGTTGAGACACTCCTGTTGAGCCTCGTCCTGCGCGTATCCTGACAGACAACTATTTTCACTATTTAAAGTTCAAAAATATAATGTTAATGAAATCGGCGTAAAATTTCTGTCTTGGACTATTCTTTAATATGTCTCTTTTTTCGTGAATATACCCTTGTTTAGCCACAGTCTTTGAGTAGCAAGATTTTCCACGATACCACTGTGAAAATTTACAGAAGAATTACGAGTATCATCTTGTATAATCTCTTCAATTAATTCATTAAGGAAAATTACTATAGCGTTATACCACTTTACTTTGATATTTAATCCGAAAACAAAGCTAATAAACTCTGGATATGTTCCCTTTTAGTATGATTAAATTTAATATTTACTTCAATTACTTTTGTACGGTGTTCCATAATTATGTTTTGTTTATCCAGGATCTCAAAATAAAAGAAAAATAAGTATACAGAATATTTCGAAATTTCGGAAAAAAGCCAAATAAGTATACTATTTTATTAGTCTGCTGTAAATATATACGGGGTGTTTTTTAATTACATCGACAAACTTCAGGAGGTAAATCTATAGCCAATTTGAAACCAAACAGTTCCAATTAAGATATCCCATGAAGTGCTCCCAATAAAGATAGAGTGCTTTAAGAATGGCGCCTAAAAAATGTATTTTAACTAATATTTCGGCAACGTTTGTAACCTTTTTCTTTAAAAAGGTTAAATAATAATTTCAAGAATTAATGACAATGTGAAAAAAATTATAATCTTTAGAACTAACCTTTTTCTCATGAAGTTACTAAAAAATAAGGAAAGGTATACAAATATCCGCTCCCAAAAACACTCATTGGCTGACAATTTTGGTCTATTTTTACTCCCTTTGAAATAATCACAAAATAAATTGAACCTAAAGGTGGCACATCAATTCTAACCACTGACAGTACTACCTATTTTCTTATATTGAACAAATATGACGTTTCAAATTTTTTACCAAATAACTACTCCCTTTGAAATAATCACAAAATAAATTGAACCTAAAGGTGGCACATCAATTCTAACCACTGACAGTACTACCTATTTTCTTATATTGAACAAATATGACGTTTCAAATTTTTTACCAAATAACTGTTTCAATTGCACTATTCTAGAAACCCTATCTCTACAATTCTTTTAGTTTTGGGATCTCTTTGGTTAATATCATATAATTATGGAATACCTTCTTACCATAAAAGTTTGGCTCAAATAAGCTTAAGAATTTGTGTAAATTAAGAATAGTTTTGTGTCATCATTAACTTCTAACTTCTAACACTATTACTATTATAGTCCAGTCGATGGAGGTATTTACTTACAAAAACTTGCAAACTGATTTTTTTTTAATGAGTTCGTGAAAGTGTATAAAATAATATCCTGAAAAGTTTATATTTCGCTCTGATGCAAAACATAAAAAAAGTGAAAAAAATCATCCATTTTTAAAAAATTTTTAAATTAAGTCAAAGTAGGAAAAAATAAAAAATACAAATGTTACTGAACAAAAAATGTCTCAATAAAATTTATCACTAAAGCCACGGTTTTCCCGGAAAAAAAATCAAGTGTAACGTTATAACTTGGAGCGAGAACCATGCGTGCGCGCGCTTGAATACGCATGACTGTGACACCGACGCACTGAATTACATGGCACTAAATCAGAATTTGTTCAATCTACATGAGTGTTAGTTCATTTAAAAGATGGAAATTGTAGCTTTCTGATGCCTTTTTTTTGTTTTAAACAATACAAGCAAAGGATGGATGGAAAAAATATACTTATATATATATATTATCACGCCCGTACTCAATCGTCGCAACAAAAGATATAAAAAAATAAAAGCCCTTCAAAAAAATTATTTCTTCATTGAGAACTATTAAAAAGTATGTACACTTCATGATTATTATGGTATACTGCAGAACTCTGACAAGATTCCCATATCTTGTCGGCTATGTTAATGATATCCTCTATTTCTCTTTTCCCTGAAGCAGTAATTGTTATATAAATGGGCAAACGTTATTCCATAATTTAATTAGTGTAGCTTGACTAACCATATTGGAGCCACCGACAATTCCTAATATAAAACGATAAAATTCTGAGGGTTTTCTATCGCCCACGCTTTTCTTCGCTGGAAGAAAGTCGCGCAATGATAGCGCTTTTCAAAAAATTATATAGATTAGCGACGGGCGGGGCAATAATAATGTCATCAATATTACTGACGACTTCTATTGGTAAATTCGCGATTATATAATCATATTTTTTACGATCAGAAGTTATTCGTGCAACGTTAAATTGAGCTTCTACTTGCGAAAACCATACTTCTGGCTTGAATATCCAGAAGGGGAAAGTTTCAATGATGTGACATATTGATTTTGCGCAACAACTGGATCAGTGTCAATATGGTTTTCGAGATCCGTTGGTGCAACTGCGTTTGAAACGGCCATATTTGAAAAATTAATAACAGTATATCAAATGAATGAATTATTTGAATGATTGACTGGTTTAAAAATAAACAATGAAAAAGAGCATATATAGGGTACCATGTACAATAATTGATAATTTCAAAAAGTAAATTCCAGTCTTGTAATCTTCTACTAAGTTGTTCTATTAATTGGTCCAAATCTCAAAAATACCAAAAGTCGTATCTAAAAATTATCCAAATCCAGTATAATATTTAAAAATCCTTTATTAGGAAAAGGTCTTCATCTTCGAAAACGTCAACTACGCAAGCTGGGTCATATTTGAAAACACGTTGATATATTAATTTGGTCACCAATGTTCAACATCCAAGAATGTCTAGCTGCAATATAACAATTAAATTACGTAAATCTATATCTTGTCCAATATATTCGGCGATAAAACAATTGTGGTAAGGATAGTATTGCAGTTATCACGAAGGTTTCGTGTCGGGCTCACCAAATTATGTGGACGTTCGAGTAATCAGTTTATGTGAGTATTGGGATTATCAATTTATGTGGAGTCATCAATTTACTTGGACGTAGGGGTTATCAATAAATGTGAGCTTCGGGATCACCAATTTACGTTCACGTCGGGGTCACCAATTTATGTGGGGTTCCACATAATCAAAATCAAAAATATCAAGTAATATTTCAGTGTGGTTTAATGTAGTTAAAACTTCAGGGATAAAATTTACATTAAAAACATATACCACATATATATAATTATATTATTAATTAATTATGTAACCTAAGTAACGAATTTTATTTTAATCCTGGAGATCTAGTTTTATGTAAAACAATATAACAAATAATGAGGGAAATAGTTAGGTAACTACACTACATAATAAGTTGTAGTAACGTGGATTAAAAAAAAAGTAGTTCCTTGCTTGAAATATATATATATATATATATATATTGGAGGCTGTAACTTGTCGAGAACTTAACCTATTGGAAAAAATAAAATATCACTACTTCTGAAAAAATGTACACTTTTCGAATGTTCAGGCACAAAGGGCATAGCAGAATAAGCATGTGTTAGGTGCCCCCGCACCAATCGGGTCGAAATTTTTAGCACAAGTTGATAGTAGTGTTAGATGAAATTTCCCAAAATATTATTTTTGGAAAAACATTTTTACGGGAGTTATGGGGGTAAGAAGAAAAATGGAAAAAAAAATTTTTCTCGAGAACGGATGAACCGATTTTCATGAAAAAAATATATGTTATGGCTTTTGATGGTGGAAATGTGGGAAAAAATTATTGAGTCCATTTGTCGAAAAAAAATGGTGAAAAAATTTTTTCAAAATAAAAAAAAAAATTTATTAGGGGATGCTCTAGAGGCACACCCACCATTTTCTTCCAAATACATGCTTATATTCCCCTTTAAAACATATCCAATTTTCATAGCGATCGGAAGGGTACAACATACTCAAAATTGATAATCATTGGCAGACTGCGGGCGGCGCGTAGTCTATGTAATGAAGCATTATAAGACGGCTTTTTTGTAAATATTTCATGCAAAGACGAGATTACCTTCCCCCCTCGTTTTCGAGGGTGCTGAACACGATGCAAGTGGTGGGAGAAGTTTTTGACCGCCGCAACCCCCTTTTTTGAAAAATTTTTTCAAAATATTTTTTTTTATGGGATGTTCTCGAAGAATGAAGACTAAGAGAAGTCTCATCAATATAGAGTAACCTGATCCGTGAGAGACAAGAGGACTCACGCAAAAAAGTCAGCCCGAATTGTGAGAGGCAAGGGGACTCATAATAACCAAGCACCTCGACTAATGAGAGGCAAGGGAACTTAAAATAAACAAGCGCCCCGACTAGTTAGAGGCAAGGAGACTCACGGTAAATAAACACCCCGACTCGTGAGAGGCAAGGGGACTCACAATAAACAGGCACCTTCACTAGTGAAAGGCACTGTAACCTCCTCATAGTGGACTTTGAAAACTAGTTCTTTCGTAGGCTGACTGCAGATGTCATCATTGCAAAATCTTCAGATTTTCAAACTAGATTTTGTTTGACCCCACAATTGACGTCAGAGAATTTTTGCGCCACACTTCTTGAAGTTTGATACTGATTTAAATGCTAGTTTTCGAAGGTGTTGAACACGATACAAGTGGAGGGAGAAGTTTTTGACCGCCGCAACCTCCTAAAACTATGTAATGGATCCCTTTATGTTTTCTGTACGAGTCTGGGGAGTGATTTATCAACGGGTTATACTTGAAATAACATGGAAGATGGTTATAGAGTAAGTTGAGTCCAGACAGCAGGCCAGGGGGTTAATTAAACCCTTCCGAGGAGTGGAAAATCATTTTTTATCAAATACTACGGGTTCAAACGCGTTTCCCCCGTTTTTGGGGTCGCTGATCATGGGGAAAATATTCATTTTTAGCTCCAACCCCTCTTCATCTCTCAAACGGTGAGGGGGTTGGAGCTAAAAATGAATATTTTTCCCGTGACCAGCGACCCCGAAAATGGAGTATACGCATTTGAACCGAATCATTTGAAAAAAAAAACTACACCTCGGGAGGGTTTAATCAACCCCCTAGGCCTGCTGTCTGGACTCCACTGACTCTATAGTCCCCTTCCATATTATTTCAAGTATAACTCGTCGATAAATCACTCCCCAAACCCGTTTATATATGAAAACATAAAGGGATCCATAAGAGGGATGGCCATTTCAGAAGGTTGTGGCGGTCAAAAACTTCTCCCACCACCTGCATCGTGTTCAGCACCCTCGAAAACGATGGGGAGAAGGTAATCTCGTCTTTGCACGAAATATTTCCAAAAAAGTCGTCTTATAATGCTTCATTACATAGACTACGCGCGCCCGCAGTCTGCCAATGATTATCAATTTTGAGTATGTTGTACCCTTCCGATCACTATGAAAATTGGATATGTTTTAAAGGGGCATATAAGTATTTATTTGGAAGAAAATGGTGGGTGTGCCTCTAGAACATCCCCTAAAAATTTTTTTTTTTTATTTTGAAAAAAATTTTTTACCGCTTTTTTCGACAAATGGACTCAATAATTTTTTCCCACATTTGCACCATCAAAAGCCATAACATATATTTTTTTTCATGAAAATCTGTTTATCCGTTCTCGAGAAAAAAATTGTTTTCCATTTTTCTTTTTACCCCCATAACTCCCGTAAAAATGGTTTTCCAAAAATAATATTTTGGGATATTTCATCTAACACTACTATCAACTTGTGCTAAAAATTTCGACCCGATTGATGCGGGGGCACCTAACACATGCTTATCCTGCTATGCCCTTTACTTGTATGCATTTTTTCGAAAATATGATCAATGAGATCATGATAAGAAATTACGATTGCCACGATCTTGTCCTTATAACTATGAAAATATCTTTGATTGTCTGAATATAAATTCTGGAACTTTTCCAATACATTAACAAATGTATAAGGAATTCATTGGATACAGCTGAAATGTGGATAGGTGTACCTATAATAAATACAATACAGTAAAGGCACGTAAACATTCATGCGAGCGATTCAGCGACTATATGTTGTGACTGTGTATGCGTTCATAATTATATATTTTCCTTCCATACTGACTATTTATCCTCCTATTTACTAAGAAAAATGTTAAAAATGCATAATCAGAAAGAGAAAAAAAGCTTTATTTTACTCGTTAGAACTGCTAAGAATTTTTAGAGGTTCCATATACACAATAGGAATGTGTTGATTTTGGTATTGACTAATTTCAACGATTTAACCGACCGCCCACAATAAAGATTGTCTACCAGTACTCTAGAAAAGGTAAAGAGTGACACGCCCATCAAGAGAAGCATGTATACGATTGCATGCTTCGTTCTAGCTTGCTCTTATTGCTTTACCAAAACCAACATTTTCCGATCCTGTATGCATTTAACCATGCGCTTGGCCGCGCAGAGTGACAAAGTTATTTCACTATTTTTTTCCAGGAATGCCGTGGCTTTAGCGATAAATTGTATTAGAACATTGTTTATTCAGAAACGCGTGGCTATCCACCTGTATTTTTTATTTTTTCCTACCTTGACTTAATTTTAAAATTTTGAAAAAAAAATTTATTTCATTTTTCTTTTGTGTTCTGCATCCGAGCGGAATGTAAACTTTTCAAGATATTATTCTATGCACTTTCACGAACTCATTAAAAAAAAAAATTATTGAGTTTTCAAGTTTTTGTAGGTTTCACTTTAAAATTTCTCTGTCGTCTGGGCTATTAAGAATTTATTTCCTCAAAATCTGCATCAAATGATCATATAGAAACACGATCACTTAAAAAATAAGTTTAATATCAATTTAGTTTAAACGACTACTATATATTAATTAATTTTCGTACACAGCTAAATCTTTATTTATTGCATACTCTGTACGCGTCATTCTCAACTACAGCCAGAGCACGGGGAAAAAGTCTATAAGAGGGTTGCTTGCTTTTGATATAAGACCTACTCCTTGTCTTGACTTGTGCGCTAATAAAAGAAAACATAAATTACGGATAACAATAATTATGAACAAGTTAGACGGCTGGATGTAATTTATTAGCTCGTTTGTCTCTGTCTATTCATTTCGGATATTAAAAAATGTAATATCAAAACAAGTTATGACCTTTTCAATGGAGTACATTGCCAGCATCATAAATTGTTGCGAACTCTGTTTTGATTTTATATAAGTGATTTTTGTGAAACTTGTGTACGATATTTTTTTAATTATATTTTATTTTGACACATATGGACACTCATTTTTGAGAGTGAAATAAAACTAGATGGAGACAATATACTTATCATAGGGTTATTGAAGATTTATATAATTGTAGACCATTCTCTTCCCTTCACAGTTTTTTAAACATAAGCAAATTTTTTAGGTATTAATGCTATATTACCAATTTTAATTGTCCCCCGATGCTGTGAGCTTGTTTGGCGAAATGCTCGTCAGTATACCTGTCGGACGGATGGCAGATAGACCAGCAGATAGAGACGGGCATTGTGAACGTTATTCAAAATTCTATGAAAAATATTTCGTGCGGCAGACAAGTGCGGCAAGTATAATATACATTTTGTCTTTTGTCGTCATTTAACAAAAAACTTGTACACCATTGATAATTTTGGTTACCGAATATTTTTATTACAATACGTATGGATAAGTCTGAAATAATAGAATACCATAACTGAGGTATTATATATGACTATTAGTCCAATCAATGAATGCCCAAAAGAGGATTGTAGAGAACATTTAGGAGGGGAGAATTTTCCTCTTCAGGGATGTGTTGGGGATAGTCCCCGCCCCTAGCCCCGCCATTTCAGGGGGGAGGGGGGTGGAAAGGTTCATTTTTTCGTTTCTTCGCTTATAACTCGGAAAAGAAGCGTCGCGTCGTATGGAAAGAGGTAATTTATGTAAAATTAAACGTAATTAAATTTTGCACAAGAATGTTTATATTCATCTTCTTCCTATGTGTTATAGTTTACGGGATAGTCGCCAGCGAAAACCAATGATTAATTAAAAAAAATCAATTACGCACCTTGAATATTGCTATCAAAGCGGTTTACCGTGGTCTGCTAATAAATCACAGTCACAAAACAATCTTTATTTTACAACACTCGACGTATTTACTAACGTAATATTTTGTCAAAATCTATACATTTCCCTAATATACAGTGTGACTCACTTAAAATGAAGATACGCTTATAACTTTTTTATTTTGTTTCTGATTTGAATCAAATTTTACTCAAGTATAGAACAAATTAGAATCTACTTCGGCTGCTACAAAGGCCTGCGGTACCAAAATATGCTGAAGAAAATAAAACATTTTGAATGTTAGAAATTCTAAACAATACATCCGATCGGCGCCACAAACGTACATACACCAAAATTTGATTTGGTTATTGATGGGGGATTTCTCATACATAAACTCACCTGGCAAAGGGGATCCTCAGTTTCCGCAATTTGTGGTGGCTACGTGAAATTCGTCAAGACCCATCAATATGATTTTTAATTTTTTTCCTCATATTTTGGTACCGCAGGTGGCTTTGCCTTTATAGCAGGTGAATGATTTTCTAGTCATAAGTAGATACTAATTTGTTCTATACTTGAGTAAAATTTGATTCAAATCGGAAACAAAATGAAAAAGTTATAAGGGTATCTTCTTTTTAAGTGAGTCACACTGTATATTTAAGGAAATGTATAGATTTCGACAAAATATTACGTTAGTAAATACGTTCAGTATTTTAAAATAAAGATTGTTTTGTGACTGTGATTTATTAGCAGACCACGGTAAACCGCTTTGATAGAAATATTCAATGTACACAATTGTTTTTTTTTTATTAATTATCGATTTTCCGGCGAATATCTCTTAAACTATAACACATAGGAAGAAAATGAATATAAACATTCTTGTGGGAAATTTAATCCAATATGGCGGCCCCCAAAGATGGCGGACTAGTTATTTTCTATGCACCCCCATGATATGGGTATCAAATGAAAGGGTTTGCTGAAAAGAATACGAAAATAAAACAACGTCACACTAAATTCAATATGGAGGACGCCCCAAGATGGCAGACAAGTTTTTTTAGTTTTAACACTATAATTTGATCGTATAGTGTATTCGTTCATACGTTGCATTCTAAGAAATGGTGAAGGATTTCGGTTTAAACTGTAAGTTTTATAAGGGATAGGAACGACGCAATAAATATACATTTCTCCAAGAAATTAACGCACCACCAAAAAAATAACCAAAAGTTTGAAGTTAATTAATTTTTAACCCCCGACCCAAAAAGTGTTATAAGTTTGACGCGTATGTTTGTACGTTTATCTGTCTTTCTGACTGTGGCTTCATATCTCTTCAACGGGTAATCCGATTTTGATGCACTTTTTTTTTTTATTTCAAAGAGTATTTTGTCGAGAAGGTTTTAGGCCATATTAGATTTTGAGTTTGGTCGCCATCTTGAATTCGCCATGATGAACTTCTCTAGAAATTGTCCGATTGAAGTAAAATTGAAAATGTTCAGACAATTATGGTAGCCGAATATGATTTCGGCCTCATTTTGACTCGGTCATATGAAACTGGTACGATTAGATACATTGATCGGAAGTTTTTAAAAATTTTTATTTTTTTAACCACCGACCCAAAAAGAGTTTGTATGTTTGTTTGAGTGTCTGTCTGTCTGTCTGTGGCTTTATATCTCTTCAACAGGAAATCCGATTTTGATGCGGTTTTTATTAAAATTAAATATAACGCATAAATATATTTATAATAGAACCGGTCTTGTAGACCGTGTGCGACTGGTCGAATACAAAATTGGGCAGCGTCGCCTTAAGGGTTAAAAAGTTCTGTATGGGACTCGTAATATAATAATACGCTATGTTGTGTGTATATCTTTAGTTTAAAAAGTATAAAATAAAACTAAATTACAAATTTTAAAAAACCCCGACACAAAAATATCGACTAAATAACTAATATATAAAAAAAAAATTAACAACTTCCATATACGAACTCTTACGATTTATTTAAATCCAGCTTATATTTTCTTCATGTCCTCGAGATTTGCTTTCTTATACGCATGAATATGTCGGGGGCTGCTGTAAAGACGAACTACTAAATAGTTATATTCAAAACAGCAGCTCCCGATATATTCATGCGTATAAGAAAGCAAATCGCGAGGATATAAAGAAAATGTAAGCTGAATTTAAATAAATCATAAGAGTTCGTATATGGAATCAAAATTATAATATAATTTTTAAAGTTGTGTTAATTTATTTTTTTTATATTAGTTATTTAGTCGATATTTTTGTGTCGATTTTTTTTTTAAATTTGTAATTTAATTTTTTCGATTCCTCGCTTATAACTCGGAAAAGATGAGTCGTGCGGAAAAAGCATTCTATGTAAAATTAAACATAATTAAATTTCCTACAAGAGTGTCTATATTAATTTTCTTCCTATGTGTTATAGTTGTCGAGGTATTCGTCAGCGAAAATCGATAATTAATAAATAAATAAATTAGGTATCTGAAATTTTTCTATCAAACCGGTTTACCATGATCTGCTTATAAATCACAGTCACAAAACAATCTATATTTTACAACATTTACTAATTTTGTCGAAATCTATACCTTTCCTTAAATATACACTATGATTCACTTAAAATGAAGACACCCTTTTAACTTTTTTATTTTGTTTCCGATTTGAATCAAATTTTACTGAAGTATAGAAGAAATTAGGATCTACTTTTGATCAGAAAATCATTTGCTTGCTACAAAGGCAAGGCCACCCGCGGTACCAAAATATTCGGAAAAATTAAAAATCATATCACTGGTTTTTGACGAATTTTACGTATCCACCACAAATTGCGGAAACTGAGGATCCCCTTTGCCAGATGAGCTTATGTATGAGAAATCCCCCATCAATAACCAAATCAAATTTTGGTGTATGTATGCTTTTGGCGTCGATCCGATGCATTTTTTTAGAATTTTTAACATTCAAAATGCTTTTATTTCTTCCACATATTTTGGTATCGTAGGTGGCTTTGCCTCTGTAGCAGGCGAATGTTTTTCTGGTCATAAGTTGATCCTGAATGTTCTATACTTCAGTAAAATTTGATTCAAATCGGAAACAAAATAAAAAAGTTATAAGGAAAAAAATTAAGTGAGTCACATTGTATATTTAAGGAAATCTATAGATTTCGACAAAATATTACGTTAGTAAATACGTCGAGTGTTGTAAAATAAAGATCGTTTTGTGACTGTGATTTATTAGCAGACCACGGTAAACCGCTTTGATAGAAAAATTCCATGTATCTAATTAATATGTTTTTTAATTATCGATTTTCCATGGCGAATGTCTCGGAAACTATAACACATAGGAAGAAATTCTTGTAGGAAATTTAATTATTATTAACTTTGTATAGATTACCTTTTCCCATACGACGCGACGCATTGTATCGGAACCCCCCTCCCCCCCTGAAGCGGCGGGGTTAGGGGCGGGGACCTTTAGTATGTTTACCTCCTAACTACCCCCAACACATTCCTGAAGAGTAAAATTATCCCCTCCTCCATGTCCTCTACAACTCTTTCGTTGACTGGACTATATCATTTACCAGCCTATAATACCCATCAACACTAACACGTTGCCATGTCCAATAGAAAGTCACTTTAATTAATTACTGTAGCGTCGGTCGAGAATTTTTCGACATCGTTCGGCTATTGCTTGGAAAGCATTGGTCTGAAGAAAACCATGGACAAATTAAAACAAAACAAACGCACCAAAATTAACGCACCACCAAAAAAATAACCAAAAGTTTGAAGTTAATTAATTTTTAACCCCCGACCCAAAAAGTGTTATAAGTTTGACGCGTATGTTTGTACGTTTATCTGTCTTTCTGACTGTGGCTTCATATCTCTTCAACGGGTAATCCGATTTTGATGCACTTTTTTTTTTTATTTCAAAGAGTATTTTGTCGAGAAGGTTTTAGGCCATATTAGATTTTGAGTTTGGTCGCCATCTTGAATTCGCCATGATGAACTTCTCTAGAAATTGTCCGATTGAAGTAAAATTGAAAATGTTCAGACAATTATGGTAGCCGAATATGATTTCGGCCTCATTTTGACTCGGTCATATGAAACTGGTACGATTAGATACATTGATCGGAAGTTTTTAAAAATTTTTATTTTTTTAACCACCGACCCAAAAAGAGTTTGTATGTTTGTTTGAGTGTCTGTCTGTCTGTCTGTGGCTTTATATCTCTTCAACAGGAAATCCGATTTTGATGCGGTTTTTATTAAAATTAAATATAACGCATAAATATATTTATAATAGAACCGGTCTTGTAGACCGTGTGCGACTGGTCGAATACAAAATTGGGCAGCGTCGCCTTAAGGGTTAAAAAGTTCTGTATGGGACTCGTAATATAATAATACGCTATGTTGTGTGTATATCTTTAGTTTAAAAAGTATAAAATAAAACTAAATTACAAATTTTAAAAAACCCCGACACAAAAATATCGACTAAATAACTAATATATAAAAAAAAAATTAACAACTTCCATATACGAACTCTTACGATTTATTTAAATCCAGCTTATATTTTCTTCATGTCCTCGAGATTTGCTTTCTTATACGCATGAATATGTCGGGGGCTGCTGTAAAGACGAACTACTAAATAGTTATATTCAAAACAGCAGCTCCCGATATATTCATGCGTATAAGAAAGCAAATCGCGAGGATATAAAGAAAATGTAAGCTGAATTTAAATAAATCATAAGAGTTCGTATATGGAATCAAAATTATAATATAATTTTTAAAGTTGTGTTAATTTATTTTTTTTATATTAGTTATTTAGTCGATATTTTTGTGTCGATTTTTTTTTTAAATTTGTAATTTAATTTTTTCGATTCCTCGCTTATAACTCGGAAAAGATGAGTCGTGCGGAAAAAGCATTCTATGTAAAATTAAACATAATTAAATTTCCTACAAGAGTGTCTATATTAATTTTCTTCCTATGTGTTATAGTTGTCGAGGTATTCGTCAGCGAAAATCGATAATTAATAAATAAATAAATTAGGTATCTGAAATTTTTCTATCAAACCGGTTTACCATGATCTGCTTATAAATCACAGTCACAAAACAATCTATATTTTACAACATTTACTAATTTTGTCGAAATCTATACCTTTCCTTAAATATACACTATGATTCACTTAAAATGAAGACACCCTTTTAACTTTTTTATTTTGTTTCCGATTTGAATCAAATTTTACTGAAGTATAGAAGAAATTAGGATCTACTTTTGATCAGAAAATCATTTGCTTGCTACAAAGGCAAGGCCACCCGCGGTACCAAAATATTCGGAAAAATTAAAAATCATATCACTGGTTTTTGACGAATTTTACGTATCCACCACAAATTGCGGAAACTGAGGATCCCCTTTGCCAGATGAGCTTATGTATGAGAAATCCCCCATCAATAACCAAATCAAATTTTGGTGTATGTATGCTTTTGGCGTCGATCCGATGCATTTTTTTAGAATTTTTAACATTCAAAATGCTTTTATTTCTTCCACATATTTTGGTATCGTAGGTGGCTTTGCCTCTGTAGCAGGCGAATGTTTTTCTGGTCATAAGTTGATCCTGAATGTTCTATACTTCAGTAAAATTTGATTCAAATCGGAAACAAAATAAAAAAGTTATAAGGAAAAAAATTAAGTGAGTCACATTGTATATTTAAGGAAATCTATAGATTTCGACAAAATATTACGTTAGTAAATACGTCGAGTGTTGTAAAATAAAGATCGTTTTGTGACTGTGATTTATTAGCAGACCACGGTAAACCGCTTTGATAGAAAAATTCCATGTATCTAATTAATATGTTTTTTAATTATCGATTTTCCATGGCGAATGTCTCGGAAACTATAACACATAGGAAGAAATTCTTGTAGGAAATTTAATTATTATTAACTTTGTATAGATTACCTTTTCCCATACGACGCGACGCATTGTATCGGAACCCCCCTCCCCCCCTGAAGCGGCGGGGTTAGGGGCGGGGACCTTTAGTATGTTTACCTCCTAACTACCCCCAACACATTCCTGAAGAGTAAAATTATCCCCTCCTCCATGTCCTCTACAACTCTTTCGTTGACTGGACTATATCATTTACCAGCCTATAATACCCATCAACACTAACACGTTGCCATGTCCAATAGAAAGTCACTTTAATTAATTACTGTAGCGTCGGTCGAGAATTTTTCGACATCGTTCGGCTATTGCTTGGAAAGCATTGGTCTGAAGAAAACCATGGACAAGTCCTTCTTTATAGAGAATTTACTTAAATGCAATTTTACATACTACAATTTTGAGTAAAAAAAAAACAGAAAATGAGTTTCAATAACTCGTTATCGAAAATCAGATTTTGATCCTAATTTGCAAAAGTTAGCTCTGACCTCGGGATTATAAGTTTTACCATGTTTTTCCTAGCCCCTAAATAAATTAATTAAATAGAAAAGTCCAGGTCGGGTCACTTTTGGTATTTGCTATGATTTTCTCCGCGTACATTAAAACTGCAGCCCTGAGGAAATAAATGCGCTACAACGTATCTACTTGAACACAATGTATTACTTGAAATGATGATTTGGATATCCGCCCTTTTGGCTCGAATGTAACGAATTCCAAATTCTAAAAAGTCACATTCTATGCACAATTTAGTTTATGTAGGTACACATGAGTAATAATGTAATAAATGAATTCATTTATGTATTTTGTTCTTTATGGTCATTTGAAATATTGAGGAAATATATTATATTTTAATAAAAAATGTTATTTATATTTACCACTATGATTAGGAGTCAATTCAAAATATATCCATCATGAATAACATATTATCAACGAACATTCAAATATCAATGTGGACAATTTGGACATGCCGGCAATTTTGGGACCATCGAGTTGTTTAGAAATGATCGGCGCAAACACAAGATTATGACAATATTAAGATTGACGATTTATAGTGATATTTTTGTTAATATGGCTAAGTAAACATTTGTCATTTCGTCTACTGTAACGAAGCAAAATAATACGACAAAATGTACACGAACTGGTAGTTTGTAAATACATTATAAACGTTTGATTTTAAGTTTGGTTACCTTTCGAAACTACCAATCTGTATATTGTTTTGTATTAGTTTGCGCGAAGTTTGTCAGAAATTATTAAAGTGATATTGTAAATAATATTTTGTTTATCATCCTATAAATATGTATTATAATAAAATATTACATACATATCTTTTGATCAGTGTAATGTTTTAAATTTAAAAAAGCTTTTTACTATTGTTCAATTTGTAAGCTTTCGAACTGTAATGTTTAAAAACTGTTGGCTTTTTATGGATCGTAAGCTGTATTTACAAATGTATTTATTAATATTGTAAAATAAAGCTTAACTTATTTTGTGTAACTGTTGTTTCATTATAACTCCTAATATCAATCAATTACCTGGATTTAAAAAAAAATTAATACACCTATTTACAGGGCAAAAATAAAATATTTCAATGAACCAGTTTAGTGCGACGCACAGTGGGGCTGGAATTCGAAAACGTGGCAATAATTCTAATTTCCGGAACAATTGCTAAAAAAATAATTTATATGGTTATAGGGTGTACATCGTTATGACCGTCCTAGAATACTTACTACTTTACATCTCTCTTTAACATAAACTTACTCATAAATGTATAAACAAGTAGTTATGTGTTTGTAATTGAAATAAAAAAAAGTAAATGCCCTGAATTACAGTTATTTACGTTAAGAATAACAAAGGTGAAAGATATCGGGCATCAGAGAATTAATATACAGCTGCGGCTATATGTGAACAGCATCCTACCGTTCTTATTTCATTGAGATAGTTGCAGAAATATCGGCGTATGCTTTGAATTGTTGTTCCATTAGGTATATAATCAATGTAAATTTGGTAAGTTTTACTATTGATATGCCTTGATCTTATTTCCAGTTTTAATATGTTGTGCGCGACATTAACGAAAGTAATCTCATCTAATGTCCGTTTGATATCATTGAACTTATGTTGGTTCTAGTTTTAGTCTATTCCGAGAATTTTTTAAACATTTTATCAACATATCAGTGTCAACTTACTTATAACTGATTATTATTTCCATTATTAAGTTAATTTCAATAATTTATTGTCAAAATAACAACTTAGATAACTAAAAAAAGCTTTCTTATCTAAGAGTTGTACTACTTTTTTTGAAATCAAGTGTACTTACAGTCTCTGTCAAATAAAATTAATAGTCCAGATTCTGGAGACGTCTATCTTATCATTCAGTCCTAAGTACCTGTCGTGCATAAAGCTGGAAAGTGTCGTATTCGATGTAAAATTTTCTGCTGAATCCGAATCCGAAGGATGTATAAAAATCGGGGATTGCCTTTTCATTCCTTAATCCGCGAATTTCTCCTTATTCGGAAATCGTAAAAAATTAAATTTTTAAGATATAACTTGCGTTTTGTACCACAAAAGATAAGCTAAAAATCCATTCTTTTTTAAGTTGTAGCTCACAGTATATTTAATGCAACAGTGTAATCAAAACACATCTAATATTTATGGAAAAGCCGCGCCAAACATATTAAAACTGGAAGTAAGATCAAGGCACATCAACAGTAAAACTTACCACACTTAACATTGATTATATACCTATGGAATGACAATTCAAAGCATACGCCAATATTGCTGCGACTGTTCCAGTGGCATAAGAATGGTAGGATGCTGTTCACGTATAGCCGCAACCGTATATTACTTGTCTCATTCCCGATATCTTTAACGCATAGTATGTCCGTCAGAATCTTTATAGAATACATTTACATCAGAAAATATTCATGAGGACAGCGACGAAGAAATGTATTGTAATAATTAATAAATTAATCATAATAAATAATATTCTTGGACTTTATTTTTATCTATACTGCATCCTTCATATTTCTAACGTAAATAATAACTGTAATTCAGAGCATTTACTTTATTTATATTTAAATAAATAAACTACTTGCTTATACATTTATGAACAAGTTTATATTAAAGAGAGATGTAAATTAGTAAGTACTATTTTTATTTTTTTAAGAAGTGTTTATTTCAATGCACTTTTTGGTGCTAATACATAGTAAGCTACATTATATATTTGTTTGTGGTTGTACATGTGTGAACTATGAAAAAAATAAGAATTTTTAATTTTTTTAAATTATGACTTGTATGAGTCAGAGGTATAGTTGAAAAATTCTACAAAAAATATATAATTGTTGGTCCCCCCAAAAAAAAATAAATAAATAAAATAATTAATACAAATTGTAAGAAAAAAAAATATATTTTGCTAACAAGAAAAAAATGAATTATTGTTAACAAACAAAATAATTGGCTGATTAGTTAGTAATTTAATGAGTGGTGGATAGCTAAGTATAAGCAAGGCAAATCTAAAAGAAAATGCGAATGTCATACAAAAAGAATTACAAGCAAAATTTAGGAAAAATGAATCGGTTGTTTAAACCAAACATCAAAGGTCCAAGACGCGTTACTGCTACTCTAAATCTTAAGGGGGCCGACTTATAAACCTGGCTAACTCAGTTAAGGTTTGGGTGAGGTCGTCGCTTCAGTTGTAATGATCACCTGGAATTAAACTACACAAATATCTTAACAAGCGTATATTTCATGGGTTTAACAATTATTCAAGGATTATAGTAATAATTATTCAAGCAAAGGTTGACGATTATTCAAAAGTTATAGTAATAATTATTCAAGCAAGGTTACGGTACACCTTACCAAAAAAAAAGGATGTGATTTAGTTACAATGAGTGTCCAGTGACCTAAATGTACCTGGTGGTCTCCCTCGAACATAATCGAGCGATACCAAATAGTGAGATTATTTTAGAACAAACAGTACCTAGAGTCGAATGGCTCTCTAACTATACACTCAATGATAACGCAGAAAAGGCCTTTCACTGCTGTACAGGGGAAGAGTGTGTACAATTATATTATACAAAGCAGACTGAATGTCTAAATGAGGAACTCCATCATGACCAACATACTAATATTTAAAATGGCACTCGCCTAACAGTACAAAATGCCAATAATTATTTAAAAGGAAATTCCGTATTAATATGACCTACACTACTTACAAAGGTACTAAAATCATGGCCTCTAAGCCAACTTACACTACCTTACATGTGAAAGATTGACACGAATAAATATATACGAATAAATACATATAACTTACCACGGACAAATTAAAAATTCAGATAAAAGGTGGCCAGTGACTACCACACGAACAAGGTTAATAAACTAATAAACCGACAAGTCTTAATTACACATGAAAGAATAATAAAAAAAGTAACACACACAAGAGGTGAGTGGTGGTTGGGCTTCGGCTTCAACTTCCAGCGGGGCAGCGAAAGTAAAAGGTGTAAAAATTACTTACAGTCGGGAGCCTCTCAGGCTTATGTAACACTCCAAGCGTTCCGATCCGCTTTTTTGGCCACTTGAAGTGGGTCGCGCGATTGCAGGTTGCCGACGATGGGGTAGCAGCACCCCAGCTCTGCCTCTACAGAGATGTCTCCCAAGACTATCTCTCGCCGTCTAGGTTCCCATATTCCATAGAACCAGCACACATCATAACAAAGCCGAACACACCAGACACAAGTCCTCACAGCTATCGAGGGGAGGCTTCCAGAGGGTAAGAACCTCCAAGGGTGAGACGTCTCCAGTGAAAATCCGCCAGGGAGAAGAAAAGAACAGAAAAGAAAAGAGAAGAAAAGAACCCTGAAATATAATAAGAGCAGAACTTAGTTCCTGGTTAAAATAACAAACCATTAAGTAGTACTCACGGACGTCTCCGGTTCTTTTCACCACAAATTAAAATAAGGCAAAATGGCGGGGCCACGACAGCTTCGTTTCTCAATAATTTGGTTTCGTTGAAGGTTTCCACATCAACACGATAATATCCAAAATCCCAACTGATATCACACAATAAACAATCAGGAAACCTCTCGAAATTAGAGCTGCGTTTTACGAATCCGTGACTTCCACTTCTTCTGATATTCACACAAACTTACACGCTCACCAGCTGACGTTCTGCCTTGACCCCGAAAAAATGACCACTGTTGCCGTCTCGTACCCGGTAACCACACTTCCTTCAACGATCGAAATCGAAATCGATGCCACCGATATGCAACCAACTATACTCGTCGTCTAACGATAGAATGACCCATGCAGTGCACACGGTTGTTACCTTTGAGTAAGTGTACGCAGTGTACCAAGAAAAAGGCGTTCTAATAGAGCTTTGAGTTACAGCCACCGAGGAGGCTGTAACATCATATAGAACAATATATTATCTAACAAAGAGTTTTCGTTTTATTAGTTTAGCTGCAATAGTTTTTGAATAAAATAATTTTCAATAATACCCGCTCTAGCCTGTACATGGTCAATTACCTCAGGAATACAGGAAGATCGGATGCTGAATTTGTGTCAATGGTAACTTTATTACTCACCGATATCATAACTCAAGTTATTTTGGAAATACCTCTGGGGCCGCTGACCCATCTTATTAGACCCTTTCTTACTAGACCCTTTGCGTAGTTTTGTGTTTTTTTTTTAATTTTTGATGCGAATATCCCGCAACCCGTGCGAGATAAAATAAAATAAAAGTTCTTAACGAACAAGGACAAAATCTTAAAAATTATGATAACTGAAGCAATTTTCCAAATTTTGCAATAAATGTAAAAAAAAATGCAAGCTGCAGTTTCGTAAAATTTACCTTTACGAGAAGTTTTAAGGCATTATTCACGATGAAATTATTAATTGTGAAAATGCATTACGTAGTTTTAATGGTTTTAGAGTTATTCATAATAATATACGTAGTATAGCAAAAAATTTTGATGATTTTCAAATCCTACTAAATGAATTTAAATTAGACTTTGATTGTATTGTTCTGACCGAAACCTGGCATATATACAATACCGCCTTATTTAATATCGATGGATATGACATAATATACAGCGAAAGTAAATTAAACCAAAATGATGGTGTGGTGGCATATATAAAAAGTAAGCACAATTATACATATGAAATTTTAAAAATTAATGAAGTATCTGTAATTAAAATCACTATTAAATCACTCGATAAAAATCTAATCATAAACTGCCTATACAGATCTCCCTCATTATGCCCGTATACTTTCAATACTCATCTAAAGGAATATATACAATTACACCTAAGAGGCAACGAACAGTGCATTTTCATAGGAGATATCAATATAAATATTTTAGCTGAATCTGATTTCTGTCAAGATTATTTAAATATCTTAAGTGAGGAGGGGTTTATATCTATCATAAACGAGAATACCCGGGTACAAGGAGAATCTAAGTCATGTCTAGATCATATATTTGTAAAAAATATATGTACAAGTCAAATACCAATCATTCTTAAAACTTTAATAACAGACCATTATACTACTATATATCAGTTTAAAATAGAGGATACTGTAAAAGATTCCAGCTACATGGAAACTAGACATATTATTGACTATAATAAGCTAATTGAGAAATTTCGTTTGGAAACATGGAATGATATTAACTTTAAAACTGATGACATTCATTTATTAAGAAAAAAATTCGTAGAAAAAATTTAAAATCTCATTTCCGACTGTACTGTTGAATTCAAAAACGAGGCACAAAGAAAAAGAAAAAAGTGGATAACAACTTCCTTAATTAGATCCATAAATTACAGAAATAAATTATATAAAATGTGTCAACGAAATCCAGAGGACACAGACCTGCGCAAAAATTTTAAAAATTATAGAAATATTTTAAATAATTTAATAAAAGAAACTAAAAATAAACATTACAAAAGTGTCATTGAAGAAAACAAGTACAGCTCAAAACATCTTTGGCAAACCTTAAATGAATTATGCCCTAAAAAAAGTTACGAAAAAAATTGTATTAAGGAAATTAAAACAGACGATCGAATCATCAATGATCCTAAACAAATAGCAAATTCTTTTGTTAAATATTATTCTGAACTAGGCCCAACTCTAGCAAACAAAATTAAAAAGCCAAAGAATTTTAATGAACATAAAAATCGCTTGAGTAACTCCTTTTATCTCTCCGAAATTAATGAAAGTGAAATTAAGACAATTATTTTGAACCTTAAACTAAATAAGGCACCAGGTGATGACAAAATATCTTCCAAAACGCTCAAAATGATTGTAGATTATATCTCAAAACCTCTCTGCCTACTGTTTAATAATATTATTAGAATAGGTACATGGCCATCCGTATTTAAATCAGCTTTGATTAAACCTTTGTATAAGGGTGGGGAAAAAACCGAATGTTCAAACTATCGGCCCATTTCCTTAATTTCCAACTTTACTAAAATATTAGAAACATCAATAAAAAATCGATTAGTTAATTACCTTAATAAGTACAAGATTTTATCAGATGCTCAATTTGGTTTTCAAGAAGGCAAATCTACGCAAGATGCAATTATGCAGCTTACGTCAAATGCATACAAGGCCCTCGATGGAGGTAAACCTGCACTTTGTATCTTCGTAGATCTTGCGAAAGCATTTGATACAGTGGATCATGGTATACTGCTAGATACTCTCGAAGACCAGGGAATTCGTGGAAAAAGCTTGCATATTTTTAAAAATTACTTGTCCCAAAGAACTCAGAGGGTCTCTATAAATGACACAATAAGTGATGAAAGGTTTGTACTTTGTGGAGTTCCTCAAGGCACGGTGCTTGGCCCGACATTATTCAATATATATGTTAATAATCTATTTCTGCAGAGTTCCAGAGGGCAAGTAATAAGCTTCGCAGACGATACAGCCATTTTTTATTATGATAATACCTGGGAAACCCTCCTAGAGAAGGTGGCAGCTGACTTTAAAAATATAAAAAAATGGTTCGACTCTCGACTGCTTACTATAAATTTTAATAAAACAAAGTATTTACCATTTGCTATAAATAAAACTAAAATCCCTGATCTTCCCGCACTTAAAATCGACTGCGAGGATGTTTCTGTTGAGATTCCACAAACTTTAGATATCAAATATCTAGGTATCGTAATTGATTACAACTTAAAATGGGACAAACACATAAACACCTTGGTACAAAAAGTTAGAAGTCTCCTATCCAAATTTAAACAGTTTAGGCAAATACTAGATTTGAAACAAATGAAAACAATATACTATGCACTTGTCGAATCCCAACTAAGATATGGGATAATCGCCTGGGGAGGAGCTTACAATGTACACATCAAGAACTTAGAGACTATTCAAAAATGGATTCTAAAAATAATATTTTCTAAAAATTTATTATATCCTAGTGATTCACTCTACTCTTTGGCACAAATATTAGATATCAAACAACTTTACTGCTCTTCTTTAATCTTGGAACAGAAAAAATCTAAATCAAAAATTAGTATTACGCACTCTTATTCAACAAGGTATAGACAAGGCTCTTTTGTAATACCAAAAGTAACAAAAACGATAGCCCAGCAATGCTTTAACTTTCTAGGTCCGAAAGTATACAACCAAGTACCACTTAGCTTAAGACTATTAAATTCCAACTCCATGTTTAAATCTAAAATCAAATCATGGTTATTATCAAAAACTAGAACATTTTCGCACAAGTTAATTGATATGAAAAACAATTATAATGAATAAATTAAAAAAAGTAAATAAAAAAATATATATTAACTGCCTTAAATTACTGTTCCGAAAAAAAAAAAAATAAATAAAAATCATATTAATTTAAATAATAAACTACTTAATATATGTCACCTCACCAAAAATTCGTCACCCAGTATCAAACTACCATTAAATATCAGTAATGCATTTTATATGTACTTTAATAAAACTATATTAATATCAAAGATTGTAAATTTATAAGTTAGGTTAATAAACCCACCACAAGATTTTCTTTTGTGGGTTGTTTCTACCTGTTTATTTACGAAGATCACTATATGTAAATCATTACTATTAGGTACCCATATTTTACAATTCCAATTTTAGTTGATTTTGAACAAAACTTTTGATATTATGTTTATACTATATTTTTTATACTATATTTTTTTTCTCTATTTGTAATTACTACTTACTACTTACCTTATGTACAACCCGATTTTGTTTTTTATTGATGGTAAATAAACATTATTATTATTATTATTATTATTCTACAAACGGTCGTCAGGTTGTTAAAGCAGACCAAAAAACTTTTTTAAACATTGGAAATTACGCCCAGTAGTGTCTATTTTGATCCAGAATCTAAACAATAAATCACTTGTCACTATTACATGGAATTTTTAGATTTTCAAAAAGCCACGTGAAATCACCGTCGGTCGGGCGTCGAACACCGTCCGAAGCCGTATCTTCGAGCGCACTGTCCATCAAACTGGATAGCTCTAGAAAATTGATTTCTAGTAAATGTTGTAGGCTTCAAAAATGTCCCATTTACGATTCAGCGTATCTCGCACTGGTTGTGAAATATTTGCGTCGAAAGCCAAGAAAACACAAAATTACACCAATTTTGGATTTTCTTTGAAGACTTTCCATTTTCGGACAAAAGTAATCAAGATATTCTTAATGTGGAGATCATTTTATACCATTACCATCAAAGTTATCTCAGCGATCTACTTACGGGCACTGAACTCTAGTCTGGGGCCTGAACTACGTAAAAATCCTTAAATGTATAGTGTAAGTTCACATCTCAATAAAAGTCAGAGCTAAATTTTCATAGTCTTAATTTCGACCTAAATTATACAAGTCATAAGGTTCAGTTTGTTTAGAACTTCCACTGTAGTGTATATTTTTCACTCGCTATATCGTGTAATTGTATACATTCTGGCTCTATCGACTTTTTGACGTTATCACTAAAATGGTCCATGGCACCTCCACTCATTTCTGAGAGTCATGGTTTTATAGTCGAGCAGTAAAGGCATGAAGTAGCTCAATCATAAACCTCAGTAGATAAATAAACGGGGTGTAGAAACATGATCATCTGTGACGAGGGTCATATTATTTGTTAAATAAACCAAAAAAATACTACTTAAAAGTACTGTTCTGTCAGAGGAATCGTGAGATGTTTTACGAACTTTTGGCATTCGAACCGAATATATTGTCAATGTCAAAGGAAATGTTTCTAAATTAGACTTAAAAATTTGCAACAAATAATTCATTAATTGTAAACGAGTGCAAAATTATTTTTTCTAACTACTATACCTGAAAATGATAATATTTTAAATGTATCTGGTCCAGACGAAATATTAGTGAAAAACCCAAATATCATAAATTTAATATTTAGCGCTAGCATAATACGATACGACTGGAAAACAGACATTCTTATTCTAATATTTAAAGCAAATGATTCACAAGTAATAACCGTCTATAAACCTATATCTATCAGTAACAATTTTGTGAAATACTTGAAAAATATCGTAAACAAAAATAAAATAATTTGTAGGTATAGCAAACACTTTGGATTTATGTCGTTAAGAATGTACAGAAGATGCAATATTTTAATTAATGGATGATATAATAATAAAAACCGTAAATGTTTTGCAACAGGTACTTTTAGATCTTGCTATTTGACGCTGTTTCTCACAAAATTTATTATTCGGATTAGACAATATTGAGGTTGGCGGAGATATAATAAAATTATTCAGAAATTGCTTGTTCAGTCGAACAAAAAACTAAATTAATCAAAGAAATAGCGACTCACAAGTAATTTCAACTGAAGTTTCCCAAGGGACTATACTGGAACCTGTCCTTCTTCTCATATCGAATATGCGGCTAATAATAAGAATCGTATCAAAATATCTTATAGGATGACACTGCTATAATTTTTCACAATCAAAACTGAATCGTTTGATATGAGAAAGAAGAAAAAGGTGTTATATAAGTTCAAACTTTTTAACTGAAATATTAGTAAAACTTAATACGTAACACACAACCACGACGTAACCACAAATAAACAATTTTACCATACATAAAGTGGAATACAAACAATCCAATCCCACATCTGGAAAAAGTAGACAAAATAAAATAGCTGATGTGTTGACCAAAGACGATACATCTTTGACCAACACTTCTATCTTGAGATATTTCATTGTTTTTCGGTAGATCATTCAACAGTGGATTGAGAAATCTAACTGTTTATGAGAATATAATTGCTAAAATAATTGTTAAAAAAGATCTGACTGAAACGTTATACAAAGAAGCTAATGTTTTTAGCATCAGACGTCTATATTATCAGACATGCTTAATATTTATCTTTATTTATCAGAACTTGTATCAACTATTATGTTTATTTTACATGATTTTTCAAAAATCGAATATAGAGAGTTACAGAAATCGTATGCCTACATATGTATATAGTGACTCCAGTAAATCTCAAACTTTGTACCGTTATCACTGCAAATACGCTGACGGCATGAAGTACCAACTTAAAATTAAATCAACGTGCTGACTCCATACGCGTATACAGAACACTTCAATTGGTATTGCGCCACGCGCTTCTAGAACTCTGTCTACACTCTACATGTTCTGTTGCCACACATTGCTTCGAATAACTCGCCTTAGCGTGCGTAGTATTGTCATATTGTCAACAAAATAATTACACTTTGTATAACGAGGACATATAATGTTAACGATAATGCATGATAAAAAGCTTTAATTCGTTCCTGCTGATCTCTTACGCCTAATTTTTAGAGAATGTTTGTTAACGCCAGCAGTGTAATATGTTTTCGGATTACAGAATGTCATATAGTCTTTAGTTGATCTCTACATAAAATTGCTTTTTTTACAAGGTTGAGGGCGTGCCATCAAATGGCGTTCTGACGTAGCGCTACCAGTCGCCATTATATAATTTTTAATTAAGTAAATTTTAGTGAAAAATGTCAGCCTTATGTATATAGTCTATGGTGTGAGTGCATTAGTTTTTCAACAGCGTTGAAGGCGTACTTTCTTGCCGCTTCCCACAAAGCCACTGCAAGACTGGCATTTCAACATTTTTTGTTAACATATAACGACAAAATTCATAGTAAAGAAAGCTTGTGGAAATGAGATAAGAAGATGTTCCTGCCTCCCGTATTAACAAAACGATTGTTTTTGAAGTATGTTTAATATTCACTTTATTTTAAAGATTAACAATTTTATGAATTTACTTTATAACACATTTCATCATAACGATACGAATTACGTATAGTTTTATGTTAGTTGCTCTTTACACGTATCAATGTAATAACTGCAGAAATGGCAGCTATGCATCATGATTAAGCATGAAGCATAGCCGGCTACGGAAAATTTGATTAACTGGAGGATTTATATCTAGAACAGTATTAAATACTTCACTTTAGAGATTCGTTAAATTGTTCCATGTTGGAACGTATAAGTCAGTTTATGCTGTATCGAATGTCACAGAACATTTTTTTAGTTCACTATGTAAGGAAAAGTGCTGTTTATTAAATTAAGAATTGAGAAATAAGTAGTTACACGCAAAATAAATTTCATATGAAATTGATTTAATAATTGTAATATAATGATATAAGATTTAGTTACTCTATGTACAAATAATTAATTCTTTAAACAATTGAAAATATAAGAATGAATATATGTATATAATGTGTAAAAAAAAGTAGATCCACTAGACTATTACTATGTGTTCGTACGTGGACAAATATACATTAAAAAAAATACAATCTAGTTACTGCTTATATATACGTGTTGTTATTGCTATTTTTTAAATATGAGTGGGATGTAAAGGAAGAACGAACATAGATGAAAAGGTTCTAAAAAATAGAATCTGTACGTGAGCTGAAATTTACAAGGTTGTTCAATTGTTCACTATACAAGCATACATATAATAAATCAACAGCAATTTCAAAGTCTTCTTCTATCTATTTTCCAGAAGAACCCAGGTAACGTTTTCATATAAAATGACAGTATAATCGGCGTAACTAATGATCTCGTTATAACAAGGCAAGATAAACATATTGCTAATGTAGATGTGCAAAATATTGGCCCAAGTATGGTTCCTTGGGGTATTCCGTTACAGTTTTATATTCACTAATGAGGTCATCGATTATCATATACTTTCTATTATTCACGTAGCTTCTCATCAGTTTGTAGGAATTTACTCTATTTTTAAATGTATTTAGGAGTTCTGCATGCCTTACAGTGCCAAACGATCTAGCTAGATTGAATATGCCAATCGTAGGAATATTTTTACCAAAATCTTTATATAATCTTGATGTTAGTAGCACTATAGCATATTGTGTCTTTGTTTATTTGAATCTAAACTCTTTTTCTCGTATAACTCTGTATTTTTGCAGGAATCTGGTGATTCTAATTTTTAAGATCATGTAAAAAAAACTATTGAAAATGTTAATAAAAGGAAAATTCATCTATTATTTGCAAGCTATAATTTGTTTAATGAGTTATATATGAGTATATACATTTGTTAAAATTGCTATTTTCTATGGATCTGGTAAAAAGTTTGTTTAAGTACAAGTCAAATATAATTAACTAATATGATATTATTTTTGGTTTTGTTGGATTTTTAATCTTTCTTGCTAATGTTTGTCCTATATTAGTGAAAAATCTACAAAACTGCTGTTTCTAGAGTACTATATGTTGTTGCTAGAGTTTACTTATTACTCTTTATAATAATATTTTTATCAATAACTTTAATGCCGTTGATAGAAACTTCCACTATTATTATTTATTTACTTATTTATTTATTTATCTGTTTATCTAATTACAAATATCGAAGAATCAAAAACCATTTAAGAGATAGGAATAAAAATTAATTAAAGAAAAAGGGAAGTATAGCAGTATATACAGCTTATTTATAGTGACAAACGAAAACAGGAAAAGCAATAATGTAAATAACACTTAGGGAAAATATAGACATACATACCTGCACAGGCATATATTTACTTTCTTATACTTATATAAACTTTCGTTTTTTATTTTTGACTTTGGATTCTGAAAGAACGAAAAATTTTGCATTAGAGTTGTAAGGGGTCAAATTGACCTTGGTCATCTAAAGGTCGAATGTTCCGAAATTTTCAGGTTGGTATCTCGTGAAGATAGCGAGACATGAAGAAAATGACTTATGTAAAGGTTGTTAAGGTTATCGGGGGCATTACGTGGTGACCTTAGATTTGAACTTGAAGGTCATTTTCAGGGTCATTTCAAGATCAACTTTTGTTTTTTAAATAGGAACCTCTATTTTTGACTCCGGATTCAAATTGATCCTAGGATCTGGTGACTGAAGGCGGGAAATGGCGATCGTGATGGTCTTATAGATAGATTTGAAGATCAAATCGAGGTCGTTTCATGATCGACTTCGGCGACAAGGGAGGTTCCCATTTGATAAACGAAAGTTGGCCTTTAAATGACCTTGAAAACGGCATTCAAGAACAAACCCAAGATCACCAGGTGGTACGCCCCGATGATCTCAACAACTTTTGTAAAGGTTATTTTCTTCATATCTCGCTAGCCTGATATGATACCAGTCTGAAAATATCGAGAGACATTTGACCTTTAGATGACCTCTAGGGTCAATTTGACCCCTTACAACTCTATGCAAAATTTTTCGCTCTCTCAAAATCCGGGATAAAAAATGGGGGTTCCTATTTAAAAACAGAAAGTTGACCTTCAAATGACCTTGAAAAGGTCCAAAGTCACTGAGTGGTGCCCTTCCGACGACCTCAACAACTTTTATAGAGGTCATTTTCCTCATATCTCGCTATCCTGATGAGGCGTATCCATACTTTTGGGACACTCTGTATATTCTTCTCACACGATACACAACCATCGGTATCGCCTACCAGATAGTAGGTAAGTAACGCATCAATATCTAGTATAGTACGTCGAGGTAAAAAATATGCAAAACTTCGGAATAATGTCATATTGAACGGATTTCGTTCATTTTTGGCAATATAATAGTAAATGCTTCACAGAAAAGTTTCTATATTGTGCGGGGGCTTGCTAATTTATAGGGGGTGGATGCCACCTCCTCTCAGGGGGTGGCACTTAAAAAAATATATATTTATTAGAGCTGAAGTAGAATCAAATTTTAAGAAGAAAAGGTTCTATGCAATTTTTTTCATAAATTGATAGTTTCTAAGTTATAACGACTTCAAAATTGCGATTTTAGCTTAAAAAAAGGTATTTCCAAACGGCTTTCGTCAAGTATCTCGAAAAGTATTACTTTATCGAAAAAATTTTACAGACCAATTATAGAAAGTACAAACTGGGAATTAATTATATTTGTTGTTTATTGATGTAGGATTCATAATTTCGAAGAGTTTACATTTGGCATCATAAGATAATTATTTAGAATGAGAGTTAAATATCTCAGAAAGTGTGACACCTACGTCAAGGATAGGTAGAATAATAGGTTATTAATTAAGCTTTCAACTGTTTTTTTATTTGTTTCTGTAGCATGCAAAATAAAGAAGTTATGACCAAAGCAATGTGCATCTACACATTTTTTTAATAACAACGTCGCCATTTTGTTACTGTAATTAGCCAGTAATTAAAAAAAAAGGAATTTCAAACACTGTTTCTCATTAATATATAGCATGATGTAGATGCTCAAATTTTTTGGTTTGTATACAGCACTTGCTTTAGAAAAAAAAATACAGTTTAAACTATAAAGGTATTTTCGATAAAACGTATTTTTTTTTTTCCTTTTCCAAATATCTCGATAAATATTAGTTTTATTGAAAAATGGGTAGAGAACCAAAAATAAAGCTCATAAACTGATAATGAATTTTGCTTGTTTATTTATTTACATAGATTTAATAGTTTCGGAGATATGAAAGTTTACAAATGGCGTCCGAACGTTTATAAGACGAAAAATGCAGTTAAAATGTTAAATATCTCAGAAACTGTGACACCTACGTGACGCATGCTAAGAAATGAAATGAAAGACAATTAATTGTGCTTTGTGCTATTTTTTGCTCGCTCTGTAGCATAAGAAATAAAGAAGTTATGCCGAAAAAATATGCGTATTTATATATTTTTATATAAAAAGGTCACCATTTTGTTACTCTAATTAGCCAGTAATTTAAAAAAATTATCTCAAATACAGTTTTTCGTTAAGATGTAGCATTACCTAGATGCTCAATTTTTTTTGCTCATTTAAAGCACTTGCTTTAGAAAAAAATGCATTTTAAACTTTGAGGGTAATTTCGAAACACTTGGATACCAAATATAAACTTAAATATCTCCGAAATTATTAATCCTACATCAATAAATAAAAAATATAATTAATTCCCAGTTTGTACTTTCTGTAATTGGTCTATAACATTTTTTCAATAAAGTAATACTTTTCGAGATATTTGACGAAAGCCGTTTGGAAATACCTTTTTTTTAAGCTAAAATCACAATTTTGAAGTCGTTACTTAAAAACTATCAATTTATGTGAAAAATCGCATGGAACCTTTTCTTCTTAAAATTTGATTCTACTTCAGCTCCAATAAATATATATATTTTTTAAGTTCCACTCCCTGAGAAGGGATGGCATCCACCCCCTATAAATTAGCAAGCCCCCGCACAATATAGAATCTTTTATTTGAATCATTTACTATTATACTGCCAAAAATGAACGAAATCCGTTCAATATGACATTATTCCGAAGTTAAAACCTTCAGTTACTGTACTAATTGTTTTACACAGAATAATAATTCTGACATTGTAAAAACTGGTGACGATGTAAGTATCCATCTAGAAGGTGTTAATTGAATATTTGAGGATATCTAGAATTTTGACGAAGAACATTTAAATTAAGTTAAATTGGTACTTCAAGATAGTCTTGCCTACGTGTATCTAAAGAAACCAGGTTATATTCAAATAGTAACAAATCACAGGAGTAACCAATAGATGCTTCAATAGGTCTACTTGAAAAGACGATTTTAAATATTCCTCTGTACATTTTCGAGCATTTGTACTTATTTTTCATGTGCAGGATACCATGTTAAAAAGCATACTCTAAATTATATAAAATCGTGGTCCTTTCGATATTTCGATATTTCCATGATATTTCATGGCATGTCATGAGTATTTACCCATTGAGATACCGTTCTTGTTCCAATCTTCCGATAATATCATATATATAAAACACGATACTCTTTCATAATGTCATGTATATAAACCATGAAATGCCGTTCAGTCTTTTCAATGGGCTTATTTAGTGATATTTAATTTATAATTTATTTTTGCATTTTCCATAAGTAATTAACCCTTTAAATATATAGTGAAAAAATTAGGCCACTAGCATTAATATTAACCCTAATATTTGATTTCGAATTCGTAACGTATTTGAAACGACCAACGACGTGGATGATGTCACACCACTCCACTGCTTCTATGAGTTATGCGGTTATATTCAGTTATAGAGCTTTCGTTGTACACTGTGCGGGTGTGATGTTATTTTATAGTAGGGCCAAAAAGTGTAGTCAGTAGAGGAATGCTAGTACGGGCTCCTAAAATTGGAGCGGCCCGCTCTCAGCCGGCGCACACTGCCGTATTATACGTATTCTAAACACGTGCCGCTCCACTTTTAGGAGCCCGTACTCGCATTCCTCTACTGACTACACTTTTTGGCCCTACTATAGGTTATTTAACTAATTTGATTCTGTTATTTTTTATACATAAAAATATATGTCCTCTAGAAAATGGATGCGTTAAGGCTGATTTTAACATTTTACCATATGTAGACATTTTTATAGTTATGAAATATTTTAATAATAATAAAGATAATAAGTGTTGAAATGAAGGTGTCAAATTACAGGGACAGGTTAACTAAAAACATATCTACTTTAATAAAGTCTACCGAATTTATCTGACTTTTAGATCAGCCAGGCAAAATTAGGCAAAGACGTTGTTGGTTATGTGCAAATAAAAGGTATTTTATAATACATATAATTTTTCATATCCTCTTCGAGCTTATTATTCTACAATTTTTAATAATAACCTATTACACTAGACTTATCTTAAAATGATCCTCACAACAATACTTTTCACTAACAACACTTTCTCCCTCTGCATAACTTGCTGCCACAAATTCCTTATACTTTCATCACTTGGTAATGAAATAAATATTTTATTGGGAGTAGACATTGATGTACATTTGCAGTCTGGAACTGTACAGAATTTATATAAGTTTTTTTATCTATATTATTAACAAAATAAAGAGCACTTAAAAGATATGAACGAAATTAGGACGTTTGTCGTACTTGCCGTATGAAACTATATGGGAACAGGTGAGCGGTCGATCGCTGAGTGGTGTGACGTCACAGAGTACTTTCGCGCTGTATTTTCATTATTTATTTTGAGGGGGAAGGAGTGGAAAAATATCAAATATTTTGCACTTTTACTAACTACGAAATATGAATTTAAAAAAGCTAAATGCAAAATATCTAGTGCAAGTAGCAGCTCACATGCGACACAGCTTCAAATGCTAGAACTACTGACTACATTTGAGACACCACATCGACAAGAAATTTGTAGGAAGTTCTTTTGTCTACTCGGTTGATCATCTACTTGTATATTAACATCTAAAACGTGTAAATTAGTATATTTCTACTTCTCTTTTGAAACATGTTTGTCGTATAATAAAGCCCTTGGTGACATTTTTGATTAACATTTTAAAAGAATCAACAAAAATACATTTATGATGAAGACCCGAACAGAAAATGAAAAGCAATTAATTTTAATGAATGTTTTTTATTAATTTTTCAAATCAAAGGGTGTTGTTCCAGAATCGCATTTTAACACAAATTTGTTTCAAAAGAGAGGGTTGATTTCAGTGATAGCGTCAGATTACTGAAATGTAAACACAATCGTATGAGTCACGTATTTTTACCCCATGTTTTTTTAGTCTGTATTTGGTAAGATAAAATTATTTACTGGGTTATGTGAGGATACTTCCGACTAATTCAAATGATACGTGCACAAACATATCTCGCAGGCACTAGAGTGTTAAGTTTCAGAAGTAGTAAAAATACATGTAAAATGAATTTTCATAATGGAAAATTATCAGAGTTTGTCCCGTCTCAACTTTTGGCAATATTAGTGTACATATACTCCTTTGGTATCATATATATATTTACAAAAATGACATTCATAATCGCGGTTAACAATCATTTTCTAGCTTTTTTTATAAATAACTTATTACACAATAAAAGATACAATAACGCTTTAATTGCAGTATATGCCTTTTTATTGAAACAGGGTCTGAATATAGCTTATAAAACTAATAATACATTAGGTTCTATTATTATAAACAATAAAGATAAAAATAAAAAAGACGAATTGTTAGGAGTGTACTGTCGTACGCAAAAAAAATGGGACAAGTCTTATAACGTATTTTTGCTAAAATCTAACATGCAACTTTAATTTTTGTGACATTGTCGAAATTCACTGCAAAGGTGCAAAAACTAATATGCCCCAATATAAGCGATTTAGTTAAAGATGGAGTTATTGCTAAAGCAGAAGATAGATAGTCAAGGAGACAAATTGCACTGCGTTATAATATTAACAAAAATTCGGTGTGTAACATTTTAAAAAAAGTGGAGAATAAACGGTACGATTAGTAGAAATCCTGGATCAGGGCGACGAAGGATATCAACTCAACAACAAGATTTTATTATTATTATTATTATTATTTGCAGTTGGTAAATGCATTAGTAGAAAATCCATTTTACTCAGTTATTCAGGCTGCTGAAGAAACGAATTTTCCTGGATCGAGTAGTACTGATCACTGGCGAGTAAGAGAATCGGAGCTACGCTGTCATCCAGCAGCACAGAAATACTTACTTAAAGCTGAGCGTAAAGAAGCTCGACTAGGATTTGCGCTTGAATTTTTAGTGCATGATGTAAATTTTTGGAACAATGTAGTTTTTACAGACGAAAAACTTTCCAGTCAACACACAGCGGTTGTATTCGTGTTTACCGACCTCCGAATAGTCGATTCGATGAGAAATGTATATCTAACAATGACAAAAGTGTTAGATTTTCCGTTAATATGTGGGCTTGGATATCTGCACGTGGCCCTGGTGTTTTGTGGAAGACGTATTAAGTATCCAAAAACTAAATGTGAGACCACGGAATGCCCAAGAATTACTGGAAATAATAAATAATGCATGGGAAAATATTATTACTGATGATTATTGTATAAGGTTATTTAATTCTATGCCAAACAGACTTATAGAAGTTATAAATAGAAATGACGCAATAACGAAATATTAATAGTTAGTTTCTTGTTAAGTCGGATATCCTTTGTCCCTTGATCCAGGATTTATACTTGTGCCGTTTATTCTCCACTTTTTTAAAATGTTAAACACCAAATTTTTGTTAATGTTATAACGCAGTGCAACTAGTCTCATTGACCGTCCATCATTTGCTATAGCAATAATTACAGCATTAAAATAAAAAATAAAATAAAAGTGCTAACTGTTTTATTTCGGCTACTCATTACATATTCAAATAGAGACAGATTTACACTAGAAAAAAATAGTTGTCCTATTTTTTTGCTCACGACAGTACAAGCTAAGTTGTACAACCTGCTATAAGATATATGTTGGACAAACAGGTAGAAAATTTAAAAAAACGCATAGTTGAACATAAAAAATCCTCTTTGAAAAATAATTCTACTTTTGCAAATCACCTATTGGAAGAAAAGCACTCATTTATCGACACTTGATATTCTTCACACATCTAGTAAGGGATCAAAGTTGCATTACTTGAGAGCTTAGGAATCAATAAGTATAAAAACTTTAATATTTTGTTTAACGATCAAAACAGACATAAATAATTCTCCGCTTGATCTGTTTTAATTTCATTTCTTTAAAGACTGAGAGCTGGCTCCCATCTGATCTAACCAGAGAGATCTGATTCTGTTTAATATTACAGTTTCGAGTATTGTCCGCATGAAATGGAAATCCGGCGGTCTGACACTCCAAAACGGTCGGACACTCCACAACGGTGGGATTTCGAAAAAAATACTGCAATTTAACCGGGAAGATCTATTTTTGTTTTAGAGTTTACTTGTTAGATTACTACCTCCTAAATTAATTTTAACTGGTCTGCCTCTCGAAATCGGTCGTAAAATGGCGGCCAGATCAACTTACACTTTAAAAAAATTGATGTCGATTTAACCGAAAGTATCTAGTTTCAATTTTTCAACCAAATTACAGGTCAGTGCGTGGCTTTTACAAATTGCTCGGTCTCCAATTATTTTTGTAATATTTTCGTTCTCTACCACGTCACGAGTATTTTCGTTATTCATCGTCTTCGTACCCGTCATCTTCCGAAAGGACATCAGAATCGGTATCTTCGTCGTCTAAAAAGAGTAAAAAATTAGGTAATTATTACTCTATTGTATTCAACATACCTGAAGCCTCCGCAATTGCGTCGATAACTACAGGTGGAGCAACGTCTCCATCAAACCACACAGGTTTGAAATATACTTCTTTTCACATGCAGCAGCAGTGGGAATTGATAGGGAATCAAATGTGGCGAAGCTCTTAATAAGAGGCTCATTCATTTTTCTGGGCTTGTAAGCCATCTCAAATTTTCTGTACCTTGTTGGACACCTAGGGAGATTGTACATGAAGCAAACAAATTTCTCCGCCGTAGTTATAGGAACAGAATCTGGTTCCGAATCTTGGTAGAATATTTGAAAATATTTTTGAAATTCGGAGCTCTTTTCCATTTGTTTAAAAGGAGTAACTTTACCCTGTTTATAGAAGCAAGATGTTGTGTCACATCCTGTGAAGGCATGCAGACCAGGCAAGGCAAGACATACATCAGGACCGAGTTCGACGAACAATTTCCCTACGTCTAAATAACGAGTGAGTAAGTTGTTGTTATAAAATCCAACCTCCATCAGAATTTTGGATTCAGAATTAATTTTATGGAAATTACCCAATAAAATAACAAGTACATCGGTGTCATTGCATCGCAGCACAATATTATTTGGAGACTGGAATTTAGATATTACATACAATATTTTCGTGTCCGCTTCTTCGTGATTGCAAGAATAGTAATCGGAAATAGCTCTGATGATCGTATTATTTGAACTGGTGAATTGGTAGCATGTGTTTTTGTCATTGACAGAGATAGTCTTGTTTCTAAAAAAAATCAGATATAGAAGGGTCCTGCCAGTGGTTAATAATAAATTTGACGAAATTTTCTTTAAATTCGTTGCTTCTTGGGCAGTTTATAAAATTTGTGGGTTTGATCTGATCGGCCCCGCGTATTGCATAAACTTGTTGCTCTAGATGTTGCACTCTCCTTTGCCTTTCTGCGTCTGTAATACTTGGATTAAAATATTGGTCGAATATCACACGAATATTTTTCTGAAGAAATTTACGAGATATTAGACCCAAAGTTCAAGGCACCTCTCAAATAGTGTGAAGTAAGAAGAATCCATCGATTATGGCCACATCAATAGACCAAGGATTTTCTGCTATGATCTGTGTTTCTAAATGATTCATCAGTGCCGATTTGTCGGTTTTATTTAAAGTTTCATCTGAATGACTGAGGAGTCGCCGTCAAAGGATACTTTAGCACTTCAGCAAGCCTAAAGTACCATATATTTATAGGAATTTCCTATAATACCACTTTACAGAATCAAACGTTTTACATATAACAACAAAATAACATTCCTTAGAAAATATGACCAGTGTGCCCCGCAGTCGGGGTACACTGGCCACATTAGTGGGGTTCATTGGTCACTGCTTCGATAAATAAAACAAATGAAAGTTGTATGGTAGGTATTGTTATTTTACTGAGCAGGTACAAAATTATGTTTACAAAAATATTCGACCTTATCCCATATTAAAGTTTGATACATTTATGTTAAATGAGAACATATTTTGAGTTCGGGTTGTTCCACCAGATTGCATAGGTTTGGGTAAGTGACAAACAATATTACATTTTTCTACAACCCGCCCTCCCCTACATTGTTTTGTACGTAGCCAGAGAGTCGTACGTTATTCGTCGTTCAATGAAATGCAGCGTTGCAAGAAATTTGATCTGGCACCCAGTATCCTGCTGCTTTTGATTGCCATACTTAACAATTCATGAAAGCCATTCAGTGAACTGTAATTTGGTTCGAAAATAAACATTAGATATTTCGGTTAAATTGACTTCAATTTTGTTTAACTTTGGATTGGTCTGGCGGCGATTTTGCGATCGATTTCGAATGGCAGACCAGCTCGAATTTACTCAGGGGGTAGTAATCTAACAAGTAAACTCTGAAACAAAAATAGATCTTCCCGGTTAAATTGAAGTAAATTTTTTCGATTAGAAACGCCTTCAGTTTAACGTCCGGCCGCTTTGGGCTTCCAGACCGCCAGATTTCTATTTCATGCTAGCTCCAAACTTGAGTAGTATACGTAACTGTATTAGATCTTTCCGGTTATATCAAATGGGAGCTACCTCTTGGACTTGTGAAAACGTAATAGTAATTTACGTCACATGACCGGAAAGAGGTGTTTTGCAGGTCGACTCAAGCAGATTCCAAGGCGAGCCGCAGGTGAGTGCTGGAAACTTGGGAAGACCTGCAAAACACTGTTTTTCGGTTGTGTAACGTGCAATATTTTTACGACCGACACTATTATACAACTTCAATTTCTGCTTGTAACGCTTCAAAATATTTTCCATAACTTGGTAATTGAAAACTTTTTGAAAACTCATATAAATCAAGTGTATTTATCTATTTGACACTTATCTCAACAATAACTAACACAAATTCTTTTCCATAGCAACGAGATTAACAGGGATCGGAACAGCTTTTTTCTGAAATCGATCGGCAATGTCCACATTTTCGGCGCGATTTCAGATCGAAAAATGCACAATTCCAGTATTTTAGTCTGTTGCTAAGAAATTATCAGAAAACAGATCGGATAAGATCCGTTGCCAAGCAACGATCAACAAAACCGTACGGGGATGTTACTTTCCCGGCCTAGACCGGGAAAGTAACATTCCCGTACGGTTTTTTATGTATAGTTTAGACAGTAAATAAATACACGCAGAGAAACCAACTCACATTAAAATCGCATTTATTAGTAAGTAGTTAGATTGTAATGAAGAAATGTTATACATTAATAAAAATTCCTTCATTGTGCAGTGATGATATGGATTTCCACCAAGTAACGGTCACGTCAACTATAACAACAAATACTTAATATACTTAAAAACAATTTTATGTTAATGAGCTAACTACTCAAGTTCAATGCACCATTTTATACTTTATTTCGTTTTTTGTTTTTCTTATTTTTAAGGCTTAATTATATAGAAGATACTGCAAACTCTAGAGAACTTTTAAAAGCTTTTGTTCGATGCCGATGTACTGATGTGTAAAACGCTTATAATTACAGAATAATCAGCACCCCTCCTAGCTCACAAACATTAAGTTGATTATAAAATTAAGAAACAAAGCATTTACTAAACATAAAAGGGTTAGAGGTCCTGTTACTTAGAGTAGAATTAGAAAAGAATTCCTAATTTCATTAATGGGTTAATAAAAACTTTCCGTTACTGGGTATTGTCATGAAAATGAAATTAATTCATAGCAATGCAATGCCATGAATCAATTATAATATTAATATTTGCAAACAGTTGTACTGTAATCGGGATTTGAATGTCAACGAAGGACTTCATGTTTTTTTTAAATTATTAAAACTTTATTTCTAGTAGTATGTATGAACTGTATGTATGAACTGTAGTTACAATTCGTGTTAAAGTTTGGCCTTCACTCACTTAAACGGTATTTATTTGCCCCAAAACCACCCTCAAAGGTACATGTATTTGGATTTTATCAATTTTCTCGGATACTATAGATCTATCTCTATCAATTAGTCGGGGAGCCCTTCCTAGCTGTAGGTGCACCCCCCGCCCGATCCTTGGGGACAATGTTTTTTATAAAGATTAAAGCCTAATGAACAATTTAAAACGTCCTAAAAAAGAACTGGCTGTACTTTCAAAATGGCGGCCATATGTTAAAAAAAACTGTTGCCAATGTTGTTTTTGTCATTTAACACAAAAACTAAAAAAGATGGACAAAAACTTTTTCACAAATATCAACGTGCATAAAATGTTCTACAATTTTGTTCCTACACAATATTTTGATAGGAGTTACCATTTTCCAGATAAATGGGTCCAAAATTAAGAAAACATGGAAATTCATATATCGGTAAATCACTTAGAGGAAATAACTGTGACAATTATTGTAAGGCGTATAATATAACTTGATATTATTAACATAAAAATAAACTGAAAAAAATTAATAATAATAATAATATTATAATTTTTAGACTTTTATCTCGAAAATGGTAACAGTGGTATCTGGAAAACGGTAACTCCTATGCAAATATTGTACAGGAACAAAATTGTAGAAAATTTTATGCACTTTGTTTTTTGTGCAGAAAGTTTTTCTCCATCTTTTTTAGTTTTTGTGTTAAATGACAGAAACCATATTTGCAATTTTTTTTAACGCCATTTTGAAAGTGCAGCCAATTTTTTTTTTAGGACATGTCTGAAATTGTCCTAAAGGATCGGGGGGAGGGGCGAGGGGTGCAGGGACACTTAGGGTGGGCTCCCGTAGTAAATGATGTCTATATTTTCTATATTTTGTTTTTTGGAGGATGAATTGTCTGGGTTGTTGGAGGAAAGGAAATACCATTTAGGTACGTACGTACTTGTAATAGTACTTCGTCGCGAACCTCGTCGTGTAACCGTGTGGACGTGACTCTGTAACCTCGTCGCGTAACGTCAGAGCGAACATGGGTGTTCACGCCGAGGTTCGCAGCTTTCCCATCACTTGTCGGTATTCCCCACATACCTACCTAGAGGAATATGCTACGCAAGAGAGACGGTCGACACTTGCAACATAGGGGGCCGCCGTTTTGATGCTTACGAGCGTAGATTTAACATTAGGCACGCGCTCAATTTAAATTGTCAAGAAATCTCTCCACACAACACACAGCAACCTTATTGTGGGAGTTGCCCACCTCTAACATACATTGAAAAGGAGAGAAAATGGAAACAAAAATATCTGTAGACACGCGGAAATAAAGATTTATTAGATGAACATTTTCCAAAACGAAATTATCTTTGTAGTACGATGAAATTCAAATTTATTAACTGAATTTACATTTTAGTTATATATACTTAGGAACAAGAAACTCCAACTATATAACTTCAGTTGGAGAACGTGTAGTAGGCATATCGGTTGATGTACCAACCGACATATTACGTTGTCCCTATGGTTTTTGTGATCCTGATGAAGATGCAAAACAGGGATTGCCTTTGTTCTAAGGTGCGTTTGTGTACCACCATTTCGAGGTTTAAAATGGTATGAACTGACAAGTTTGGTACGGTTTCACCCCACCTCTATTATAAATGACATTGATATATCAAAATGGCGTCGTGCTCTATCTCCTTTTATTGCAAGCGCAGTACCGATGCGCAGTCGACTATTCGCGGTATACTCCTCTAGGTGTGTGGTATTCCCATGTCACATCAAAGGATGTTATTGTATTCTGTTTCGCAGAACCTGGACGTGTCCGAGCTTTTTCCTGTATCGTCTTGTGGGGTGTTTAAAATATTTTCGTATTCTCTCAGTACAGTCGTGGTATAAAGATGGGTGGACGGAAGAAAACTCGATTCTTTTTTGTACAGGCCGCTGATATGTTAAAACTTTAAATCAGCCAGAAACTTACAACCATACCATTCTTCTGGAATACAAACTTGTCTGCCATAATCTTTTTATTTTCTCTTTTTTGTCGCATAATGAATATGCCGCAGCCGCAATTTGCAATTTATTACTGTCCATGGTTTCGATGAACGTTCTTCACCTCTTTTCCAAACACAACTAACCGAACTTCGAACATAGTGGAAATCGGAATGTTCGCATCCCAAGGAAGTTCTGTTCGGGGAAAATTTTTCAGCCACATGTTAACGCGTATCATGACCTAGCTTTGACCCTGTTCGTGACTGAATTACACATCGAGGTTCTATTACAAATGCGTACGTACCTTAGGATATTAAATAATAGTGGAAGTAAGAAGTCGGGATTTTCCCGACATAAAGCGAAATCATCATAAAGTTATGAAATCTATTCCTCCCCCCGTTTCCAAGGGTGCTGAACACGAATAATGGGGTGAAAAAAGTTTTTATTTATGCTCACCCCCAGAAACGGCCAATAACCACCCCTTTTTGCTTATAGAGATTCTTTATTTTTTCATGGGGATATAAAAGATGGCGAAAAGTGATGTCAGATAGTAGACCGCAACCGCTCGTGGGGGTGGAATAGTTCAGTCAACGAATTATTATAGACTACATGGAGGGTGGGACTTCAGGGATGGGTTTGGAGTTAGTTACTAAAAGTCCCCGACTCTAGGAGGTGAGCCTCGCAGGGGGGGGGGGGGGCTTCCAGAAGGCCTTAAATTTCGACTTCTTTGGTTTTTCGCTTGTAACTCGATAACCATTGGTCCTTGAGAAAAAATTATCCTTACCTTTTTGAAAACTGACAAAATTTCCAATATTTTTTACTTCAATCGTTCTCGAATTATCAGCTTCTGAAATTTGCCGATTTCCGGAAAACGCTGTTTCGGATCACATTTTTCGTCATACTCTGCTCTTAACTCCTCAGAACTTATTTGTAAAATAAAATACAACCAAATCAAGTGAAGAGGATTAAATTGGCTAAAAATTATATAAAAATTATATATTCTACATATAATTAATGGCTGAAATGATGGATATCAAGATTTTTTGATGTAATGTGATAGAGATATTGCTTGAAATCATTACCTACATTTTGCATTTTTTTTTAAATCTATTTATTGTTGTAAGTTGTTGCATTTGGTATGATAATGAGTAGCTACACTTAAAACAGTAGGAAAAAGAACACCACAGTATTATGGTTTGAACTACTTTTATTTACATATAACAGCTACTTTTATTTATATATTTGGCTAATAGCTAATTAGTTAATGCTTTTTTTAAAGAAAGAAAAAAAAAACGATCAGTTTTCGGACGAAGGAATAGTTTATGGGGACACCACGCCAGCAGAAGAGAAAAATGAAGCCTCCAAAGAAACTACTATGTCATCAAATTCTTCATCCTCCTCATCCTCTTTTATGTGGACACCATTGTGGCAGTTGAGGCATGCTGACGAACAATTTAATGATGCCTTTCTGCATCGACTTGTGTTGTTCACTTGACGAATCCAAGACACCACAATATTCCTCGAGTGAAGTACATATGTCATTAGTTGCAGACATTCCAACAGCCCACTTACTTATAGTACTATCCGTGATTCCCCTTATTCGTGTCATGCCACCACGGCTGTGGAAGTTGCGGATGAGAGTGGTCTCAGTCATTATATCGAGCCACAATCCTGACCAAAACCTATCACTTCGCCTCATTGTGAAGTGTCTTTTCTCTACAACATTTGGGAAGACAGTTTTTCCATGTACTGTACATAAAAGTGGCATGACTTTGCATAGGGAAATGCCCGACTGCATGAAAGTAGGGTAGCATTCGCTTACAACAGTTCGGATGAGCTTGGAAATCGCCAGCCCTCTCTGCATGAATGTACTTCTTCATCAATTCCACCATATTGAAGCAATGGATCCAGAGTTTAGCAGTTGGTCCATGGTAGGTGATGTCTTCCATTGCTGTTCCAAATTTCATGGCAACTGATTGGAGATGTGGGTTTTTATCCAGCGAATCTACCGAGGAAGGATCGTCTAGAAAATCTGATGTATGTTGATGGTTGCCTGTTCTTCTGGGGTGAGATGGATTTCTGCTAAAATAAAGTTTGCTAAGGTATTTTGGAAGAGAAAATTACAATTTATTTTATAAAAAAGATTTGAGGAGTTAAGAGCAGAGTACCTATGACGAAAAATGTAATCCGAAACAGCGTTTTTCGGAAATCGTTGATTTTCAGACGTGGATAACTTGAGAACGGTTGAAGATAGGAACTTTCTGTTGAAGCAAAAAATATAGTAAATTTTATCAACTTTCAAAAAGGTAGGAATAATTTTTTCTCAAGGACCAATAGTTATCGAGTTATAAGCGAAAAAACAAAAAAAGTCCAAGTTTAGGGCCTTCCGGAAGACCCCCCGCGAGGCTCACCTCCTAGGGTCAAAGGTGAGCCTCGGGTAGTATGTTTACCTCTTAACTACCCCAAATCCATCCCTGAAGTCAATAATTCTGCCGCCCTACATGTAGTCTATATTGATAAATTCTAATACTAAAAATGTGTCCTGTATACATAACTTATTAAACACAGAACTTTTTACCAATAGTATTCTCTTCCTTATATCCCGTTTTAAGGAACCTGAATTTCAAAACCTCACGAGGATAGGGTTTATTTTTGATGAGGATGTAAAATGGACAATTGGTGATTTTGAAACGACTCCCACTCAATATATAAATTAGAATATTAAAAAAATCAACTTTCCACCCCATGAAGGGGTGTGGTTCTTGGTAATTTCAGGGGGTGCGTAGGACTAAGATCTTTTTTCACCCTGTTATTCGTGTTCAGCACCCTCAAAAACGGGGAGAGGAATAGGTTTCATAATTTAGCACGATTTTGCATTCTTTCCGACTCCTTACTTCCACTATAAGCCGTTTTGAAACGTGTATACGAAATTTTATAATAAAAACGTTGTTATAAACTTCGAAGGCATGTAACTCTCTTAGGAAGTATTCTTGGACACACTTGCATATAAAATTTTCCTTATTTTGGATAGTAGAATAAGCCTGTAAAGTTTCACCAGAGTTATAGATAACACCCTGTATATTTCCGTGTATACTATATTTCTAAGGCCTTTAAGATAACGATAAATAGAGTATTATCTGTTTTCGTAAAATGCTGTTCATAAGAAAAAGATATATCCTGAAAATGAGCTAAATTTATTGGAAAAACTAGACACAGGTATATAAAAATGTTGCTTTCCCGTTTTATATCGGAACTGGAATTTTATGCGTATATAAATTAAGAAAATTTGTACATTAAGTAAGTTTTACAGTAAAGACATAATAACGTTATATAAAATTGCATTATAAATTTCGAAAATGTTGGACTTTTATATACCCTGCAATTGGAAATGGATAAAATTTATGTGTATAACCAAAGTAAGTAAATTTCTAATCATATAAAGGTTGGGCACATTTCCAGAATCTCCGCGATGTAATCTCCCGACTTCAATAACTTTAGAAACAAACGGTTGAGGTCTGTTTGGAGAAAAATGACTATTCACTAAATTCAAACTTGTGTTTCTTGCAATTTAAGATAAGTCCCGACAAATCTTCGCTGTAATATTTTCCTGCAGCTTCCCATATTTTATAAAATTTAGCAAGTTTTTATTTCTCTCGTTTCTTAACAATGGAATTCCATTATCACGTTATTAATAGCCAAAAAGTAGTAGAAATATAGTAGTAGAGTAAAGTTATAAACTTTATCATTTATCTTCACAATTAGAAATTATTTGCAATTTAAACATTTCATATATCATTTTCTGGTAAATATGAATAAACAGTTGCTTTGTTTTATCAGAATAATATAGCACTATACAAGATGTTCCATTGAGTATGGACCAGTTGGTGCAAGGTGATAGAGGATCTCAGTACGCATCGGTTTGACTCCTATATTTGTTAGTTCAGGAGTTATTTAGGTTCTCGTGTATTTTTTGCTAAACCCAGTTTTCCTCACAAATTTTGTTCTTTTGGCTTAATTATTAGTACTACCGTCATGATTATTTCTAAGAACATAGTTCTAGAGAGGACCTACCATCATGAAAAATATTTGTTTTATTAAAATCGACAATATTTGGACAAAAATAAACAGTAGAGGTATTTACCCAAAACTTCCCTCTTTGTCTATCACTGCTTCTTTCATTATTTTTTCTTTCATATTTTTCTTCCTAGACAGTTGTATGCGCAATATTATTGCCGTTCGTTACATTTTTTCTTTAATTTTTTTATGTGACCACCCTGTACATTTTTCATATTTTTTTTCTTTGACTGTTGTATTAACTGCATTCGAAATATTACCGTCCTTCCTCACATTTTTTTGTCTGACCACCCGCCCTGTATGTTTTTTTGGGGTTACCATCCAGTATTTTTTTTATATTTTTCATCGACAGTTCTCTTAACTGCATGCTAAGTATTATCGTACTCCGACACGTTTTTTTAATTTTTCTTTGGGTAACTACCATGTATATTTTTAATATTTTTCTTCCTAGACCATATTACCTGCATGCGAAATATCATTGTAATCTGTCGCATTTTTTGTTAAATTTTTTAGGGTGATCACCCTGTATATTTTTTATATTTTCTTCTTTAACAGTTCTGTTAACTGCATGGGAAATATCATTGTCCCCCGTTACATATTTTTAACTTTTCTTTGGGTGGCCACCCTGCATATTTAGTTTTTCATATCGTTTTTCTTTGACAGTTGTGTTAACTAGATGCGAAATTATTATTCCTCACATTTTTTCAAAAATTTTTTATGGTGACCACCCTGTACAATTTTTTAAAATCTTTATTTTACGGTTCTGTTAACTACATGCCAAATATTATCATTCTCCGTCACATTTCTTCATTATCTTTTTAGGGAAACCTCCCTGTATTTGTTTTTTATATTTTTCAGTTTTGACAGGTGTGTTAACTGCATGCGAAATATTATCGTCCTCCGTCACATTTTCTTTAAAATTTTGTATGTATATTTTTTTTTCGTATTTTTCTTTGATGGCTGTATTAACTGCAGGCGAAATATTATCGTCATCCGTCGCATTTTTTTTTTTTTTTTGGTGACTACTTTGTATTTTTTTTCTTATTTTTTTTCAACAGTTGTGTTAACTGCACGCTAAATATTATTATGCTCCTCCACATTTTTTAATTTTTTGTTTGACGACCACCCTGTATATTTTTTTTCATATTTTCCTCTTTTGACAGTTGTATTAACTGCATGCAAAATAGTGTCGTCCACCAGCACATTTTTTATTATTTTTTTTTTTTGGGTGCCCATTCTGTATATTTATTTTTTTCATTTTTTCTTCTTTGACAGTTGTATTAAATGCATGCAAAATATTATCGTTCTCATTTTTTTTATTTTTTATTTTTTTCTTTTCATATTTTTCTTCTTCGACAGTTGTGTTAACTACATACGAAATATCGTGCTGCGCCACATTTTTTAATTTTTTCTTTTAGCGACCATCCTGTGTTTGTTTTTCATATTTTTCTTCTTTGACAGTTGTGTTAATTACATGTCAAATATTACCGTGTTCAGTCATTTTTCCCCTTAATTATAAGTTTTATTTGGTCCACCCTGTATATTTTTCAAAGGAACTGTACCCAGTTCTTCGTTGGCAGCAGCGTCAACTACCTACCAAATATAATCCTTCTGAGTCAAGTGGTTTTGTAGATATAGCGCCAACAGACAAACAGACAGCCGCATAGACGGACGGACGGACAGACAGATAGAATTAAATGTCTTTAATTTTCATAAACTACGTACTCTGAAACGTGAAAATCGGAGAAATCTCGAAGGGTGATTTTTGCACGATTACAATACTTCCCTTCTGTAAGCGAGGGAAGTAAAAATTATTCTAAAATTTTATGAAAACAAAAATATTCTTTAAGTTTACAACACTAGCGAAAAATAAAGAAAAACTAAACAGCTCTCTACTTTATTGGCAATCAACTCGACAAATTTCATTTAGCCTATGACTTCAAATCGATAATTTTGTACAGTCTAAAATATACCAACTATTTATCAGATAGTGAATCTAAGTGTTGTTGAGTTTCCAGGTGTAGTCCCAAGGGGCTAGTTGTCTAAACGGTGTTTGAACACAATCACATTTGCCAACTTCAGATTCTCGCTGGTATCAGCGAGAATCTGAATAGTGTTTTTAGTAACTCTTTACTCATTTTATTAAGTTACTTAATTTATTCTACAAGATGTATTTTCTATTATTAATTAGAGAGTGAAACTTCTAATGTAAATTTCCAAATAATGTATATAATATTTATAGGCAGCGAGTATGCAACAATTTCAAACATAGCAATATTTCATTCTCTTTGACTTCCTCAGTGATCATTCCAGAACATACTGTATATAGGCAATATAATAAAATTCCATTTAAAATATCTGATCTCCCTCATTCGCAGTCTGCATTTACAATGAAAATTGCTTTTTTTAATTAATGAATTTAACATAGTTTGTTGACTTTGGAAATATGAAACTGGCGAATTAAAACAGTTCGTTATGTTATGTCACGTCCTTCCCCTGCCTTTACGTAATAAAATATGTAGATATTATCACATCTTATATTCAACAAATTTAAAATGTTAACTTAACCATGAGGTACCACGTAACCGAAATCCAGATTGCACGTGAAAAGTAAATTAAAAATGTAATGAATTGTTAATTGGATATGGTACAATAATAAGTAATTTTTACGAAATCGTTTACTTATTCATAGCAATTAGTTTAGTTTGCAAGCAAAATTACCGGAAAGGCATATTCCATTCTGGGTTTGTATTCTTCGATCAAATAAAAGTGATTTTCCGCATTTGTGCAGAATACCGAGTGTCCCTCTTCTATAATACCATCAGTATCAAAACCAATTGAAGTAGCATTTAATGATAGACTAACAAGTTGTCTGGAAAAACACAAACTACTTAATGTTAATCAGTACGGCTTTCGAAAAAAATCTTTAACCATTAATTAAAATGGTGACCCATATCCACACTGCTTTCGAGAGGAGTGAAATAGTATCCTTCCTGTTTTGTGACCTCTCGAAGGCGTTTGATTGTGTCACTTCAAATCTTGTCAGAAAAATTAATTAATTATGGAATTGGGGGTATAGGTCGCAATTTAATTACATCAAATCTAACGGGCAAAATACAAATAACAGAATGTAATAGAATAATGTCGACTGCATTGACAGTAAAGGCAGGTATGCCCCAGGGATCCATACTAGGGCCATTATTGTTTATACTCTACGTAAACCGCTTACCTTGTTGCGTATATATGACCAACACAATACAATATGCAGACGACACCACTCTATATACCATCGATGATAATATCAGTAATTTAAATTGCATTAGTCAAGAGGCGCAATATGCAGCAAAAAATGGTTCACTTGTAACAAACTCTCTTTAAATATAGCTAAGACTGTTCATATTAATTTTTCCCTAAAATATATTTTCAGTGAAGCGAATACAGTCATGTTTTTAGGAATTCACATACATAGAAAACTAAATTGGAAAAACCACATTACTTCAATATCTAATCAACTATCAGGACCTATATTTTTACTGAGAAAAATTTCAAAATACGCAACGTTATCAGTTTGTAGAGTAGCATACATGGGATTATTTTAACCTCAACTTTCTTATGGAGTTATTTTATGGGTAATTCCACTGACTGGATGCGACCGTTTGCAAAAAATGGCATTAAGGGTAATCGAAAACAAATTTTATCAGGAATCATGTATTAAACCACTTTTTCGCGAAGTGAAAATTTTAACCTTTCCAGCACTTGATATTTATCATTGTCTAATTTATGCAAAAGAAAATCAAGAATAGTTTAACAAACATATTGATCTACAGAGCCACTTTACCAGATACCCAGATAATATCATTCTGCCGCAACATAGATTGCATATTACTCATAAAAGTTTTATTTACACGGCTTTGAAGCTACACAATTGCCTGCCCGTTGAAATTAGAAACCAACAACCAACCAATTTAAGAAGAAAATTAAAGATATTTTAATGAAAATCTCCACCTATTTCCTTGACGAGTTTTATAATGTTTCTTTTCTAAATCTATAAATTTTCAGCTTGTAATATACCCATTTTATTTTATATGTGATATAATTTATATTTTAATAGTTTATACCTGTTTGTAATTTTTGTGTATCCAACTGACAATGCTAAAACAATATGTAATGTACATGAATGTGTATTCAGCAAATAAAGTATTTTATTATTATTATTAAGTTAACAAGCGATATCTCACTTATTTGAGAGAATAAAAATATAAATTAAAGAAACACCGCAAAAGGCATGAAGGACTGTGTTTGATAACAACCCTGTTGCCTAAGAAACTACCACCAACTTTTTTTTTCAAATGACATCCTGTATAGCTAGAGCCACACCATTCTGAGCACAGTGATATACCACACTTGATATGTTATAGTCTCGGCTATAGTTGTTTAACAGTTACAAATAAGACATGTTCCAAAATTATGACAAAAATTTCATAGATCCTACATCTAGGCGTGTTGAAAATATCTAATACAGCTGCAAGTCTTTTAATTTGAACCTTAATCAAAATTTTAGAAAAATTAAATGGAATCCTTTTTGGCCATCAATTAGGCGTAGTATTTAAAACCTTATTTTTGTTTTAAAAATCTTTTGCGGAGAAGAAATATAGAATGGTACAAAATATATGATTTTCAAAATTTAACTCATTTTTTTAGTATTTCATAGAGAAATCGTGCTCAGAATGACGTGGGAATTCGATTTCAGGCTCTAGCTATACCGGGTGTCTACGGAATCATTAGATAAGCCATAGTTTACAGGGTTTTCAAGATATAAGTCTTAAATTTGGGGGAGGTAATATATACCAAAAACGGAAAATTTTTCATAATTTAACACCTTTCCAACACTTCCTGTTTCCCCGGAAATGACCCCACTTTGAAATTTTAAATGGACCACCCTGTATATTTTTACATATTTTGATTCCGGAGCCGATTCTAAGTACGCCTGCATAGTTCTAAAAATTTTTTGGGACCACTTGATTTTTTTAGGGCTATTTTTATTTTTGCAACTAGAATACAGTAAATGCGCTCAAATCAATCAAATGGACCAAAACAATAAGAGAAAAATGTAAACGTGAGATTTTTCGAATTGGTTTAGTAGCTACGACAAATCAAAATTTCCGAAATCACAGTTTGTAAATATTTCAACTTTTTCAAATGGCAACATCTTTTAGGCACCCAGTAGTTAAATACTAATGTTAATGACAAATCTATTGATAACTTCAAATAGGAAAAACCAACCATGCAAATAAAAGAAGTGTGCTGTGCGAAATGATTTATTTTAACAATAAAAAACATTAAAAAATTAATTTAACGGTGGCAAATGTTCAAAGTGCATCCCCCCTTCTTCTTGACATTCCTTGGCTCGGTCAGTAGTGCATAACATTTCGCATCATAGCAGGAGTTAAACTTCGCGGATACGATTTTGTAAAATTTGAAGTGTTTGAGGGGGTTTATAGAAACTCATTCTTTTACATAACCCCACACAGCGGCCAACTTACAGATCCATATGTTGCAATTACTCGCCCATTATACACTAAATGGGCCATAATTCGAGCGGCATTATGAGGCGATCCCGATTTTATTGGAAATACTTTTGTTCAAAAATTACAAGTGGTAAGTCCATCAACATTTCTTCAATATCGGTTTGTAGGAATTCTAAATATCTCTCCCCTTGAAAGAAAATAGGTTCAATAATTCTTGTTCCAGTCACTCCATCCCACATATTTACTCCAAATCTTTCCTGAAAATTAGCTTGCCACATTAAATGTTGATTTTCCTGCGCCCAATATCTATTGTCTTGTTTATTGAAAATTTCATTGGTGGTGAATCTCGACTCATCAGAAAACAATATCAAAGAAACAAAATTCGGGTTAGCGGTATTGTTCTAATAATAATAATAATAATAATAGCTTTATTGCCCAACAGAGAACCCATCTACAGGACAATATATAATAATTATGCATAATAAAAAGGAAAAATATACTTATAAAAATTTTACATATCTAAATCTAACAACGAAACAAGTAATAATTATATAATAAAACTAGCATGATAACAAACAATGTATTACATAACACTTACATCGACATTGAGAATGGCTATTTGAATGAGTGTGTTTAGTGAACAATAATTTATATCACATATATTAGATAAGTTATTAAAATTTTGACACATGACATAAACTGGTGATTTTAATAAAATGTTTGTTCTAGGTATATCACATCTAAAGGTTGGATTATGTCTTGCGTTAATTCTGGGTACATTATAATTAATAATACCAAGTAAAGCGCAGCAATCAATCTTATTATGTAATAACTTATATAAAAATATTAATGACATGCAAATTCTTCTTAAATCTAAACTAATTATATTAAATCTACTGGTTAAATAGCTATAAGTTATTCCTCTTTCGGGATAAACACCATCCACTTTGAATACCAAATATTTCAAAAATTTTCTTTGAACCCCTTCCACCATGCTTTTATGGCGATTATAGTATGGATACCAAATCAGTGCTGCATACTCGAGTCTAGAGCGGACATAAGAAAAACACAATGTTCTTAAGACATCAATATCTGTAAAATTTTTACAGTTTCTGACAATGAATCCATAAAATTTCATTGCCTCAGATACTTTTAAAGTTATATGCTCATTAAAACTAAGTTTGCAGTCAAATAACACACCCAAATCCTTAATGGAATTACATCGGGATAATGCATTATTCTCAATATGATATATAAATTCACATATTGTTTGTTTTCGTGAAAAGGTAGTAATCTTGCATTTCGAGACATTAAGGCGTAATTTATTATCTACGCACCAGGACTGAACATGATTCAGATCAACTTGCAACTTTCTACAGTCATCAATACAAGTTATATTTGAATATATTTTTAAATCATCAGCGTAAAATAGATTACAACATTCTAGAACATCACTTAAATCATTAATAAATAATAGAAAGAGAAGAGGACCAAGGTTTGACCCTTGAGGGACGCCCGAGGTAACAGTATAACAAGACGAATTAAAGCCATTATATGTGACATACTGTTGCCTTTTCAGTAAATAAGATTTAAGAAATTCAATAGCGCTAACATGGAAACCAAATTTCGATAGTTTGCCAAGTAAGATTCTATGATCTATCCTGTCGAAAGCCTTTGAAAAATCTGTGTAGATGACATCCAGCTGCCCCTGACGGTCTAATGTGTTGGCAACATATTGCGTGAAGACAGCTAAATTAGTAACTGTTGACCTGTTACTCATAAACCCATGTTGATTGGGCGATATTTGATTACGAACAGAGATGTAGATGCGATCATACAAAATAATTTCTAAGATCTTCGAAAAATTTGAGAGGATAGAGATGACCCTATAATTGTCAACTAGGGCTTTATCACCGCTTTTAAACACTGGACAAACTTTGGCCACCTTCCAGCAAGTAGGAAACGTCTTTGTTTTTAAAGCAAGATTAAATAGTGTGCACAATGGTACAGCTAGAACACCTACACAATCTTTTACAATAAAAGACGGTACATTATCAGGACCCGATGTCATTTTGTTTTTTAACTTCTTTGTGGCAAGTAAGATTTCATTTTCAAATATGCTTTGAAAATTAATATTTTCATGGTTATCATGCAATTCGGTAATATTCACATCATCAGTACCTGGTAGTAAGTACACACTTTTAAGAAACTCTCCAAAAACATCCACGATGTCTTGAGGTTTATCATAGAACTTATTAATATATGAGACTTTGCCAGGAATTCTAGAAGTTCCATTTTTTGAATGTACATATGACCAGAAACATTTCGGATCGTTGGAAATTGATGATTGGACATTTTCGATGTAATTTCGATATGCAACACTTATTTGTTCCTTCACTAAATATCGCAATCTTCTAAATTCTTGTAAAAAATAGTCATTATTAGTTTTTTTATATTTCTTAAACATTTTAGCTTTACTTTTTACATTCTTAATAATATTTGAATCAAACCATGGTGGATAACTGCGCTTATATGTTTTATACAATGGGACGTTTTCATCGAAAGTTTTATAAAGGAGTTCATAAAATTTATGTGCGGCTACTTCAATATCATCTATTTCAATTAAAAATGACCAATCTAATTCAAATAATGAGTTGTACAAAGACACAAAGTCAGCTTTTCTAAAATTGTAAGTTTTTTGGTTTAAATTATGCGAGAATTGTGGCTCATTTACCTCTATTTTAGAAAGACCGATTATCAAAGATGGATGATACACATCCTCTTTAACAAGTGGTGTATTACCTCGTATAATTTCACAATTTATATTGGTTATAACTAGGTCAAGTAATCTAGCCATGTTATTCACTATATTATTACATTGTCTAAAATCGAAGAAATTTAAAAAATTCATGACACAATTAGTTTTTCTTTCACTTAGATCTAAATTAATAAAGTTAGGAACATTAAAGTCCCCAAGTAACATAACATTTTCTGCTTGTAAAATTTCAAATTGTTCAAGGGAATCAAAGAATAACTCAAATTCATCTAATGTCATTGAAGGAGGCATATATAAAACTAAAATTAAAAATGACTTACAATTTACAAAGCATTTGACAGCTAGAAAATCAACTACAGGAAAATTCAAATCGAAAAACGAAACATCCAGAACTTCTGTTTTAATATAATTTTTGAGTGCCAACAATACTCCTCCTCCATATCGTTGATTCAAAGTTTGAAACTTGCGATCCTTTCTGTGTACTAGATACGAGTCAGGAAATAATTCACTATTAAAAACATCGTTATGAAGTCCTGTCTCACTTAAAGCTATCATGTCAAATTCACATTCACTTACCGACGAGTAAAATTCATCAATTTTTGTATTAAGGCCACGAACATTCTGGTAATAACAGGTTATATCACAGGTTCTGCTGGGCATTTCTAGTTTAAAGCAGTAATTTTAGAAATACCTTTAATATATTTGATTTTAAGGTTTTGCTCTCCACCATCTTCTCGCTCCTTTAGCTCCTTTTTTAGGTTTCTATAATGTTCAATTTGGCGAGGGGTACGATCGTAAGAGATAGAAATGTTTTTATAAAACCTGTTATTTTTTAGAACTTTAACTTTCCGTATTACACTATGAACATGTTTTTCATCATCTAGAGTAATTTTAATAGGGCGTTTTTTTGTAGCATTAAAAGTTCCCAATCGTAAAGGTTTGAGGTTTTGGACATCGAGCTCCGGATCGATCGCTCTCAGGATATTCGTGATTTCTGTTTTGTCCTGTTCAATACGAGTAGAGGCAGTCAGCTCCTGATCTTGTTCATCAACCCCAAACAAGACTAGGTTAGATTTACGCATGTTTCTTTGCTCAGTCTCCTGTAGTATCTCCTCGAAATTGTCATCTGCAATTGATGATCTATTAGTATTGGAATATTCAGATTTCAAATGAAGGATATCATTTTGAAGTTTTAATATCAGTTCTTTTAAATCCTTCAACTCGTTTCCAAAATCTCTACAATTTATGCATGACCAATCATAGCCCTTGTTATTGTCATTGAGAATACGAAGCTCGTCTAGTGTGATGTCAACACATGAGTGTTTAAATGCCTTCTTACATACACTACACTTGATTATTAAATTGGGTTTAAACGATTTGTTGCAGCATGTACACTGAACTGTATTTGGCGCCATGTTTTTACTTAAGATGTCAGCAAATGAAACTACTTTTGGCGAAATAGAATGATGAACACAACTTTATATTGTATTTTATAGTTTGCTCATTCTGTATATTTATCTGGATTTTTTTTTATACGAGAAGTTTAATGATTACCTAAGGCTATTTTTGTAGATTGTACTTTTATCAGGTAGTGGTTCAAAAAGTTCAAAAAGCTTCTGAAGTAAGCAGTCACAATAACCTTTTTAAAACTACGCAGTCGTACTTAAAATTGTCTCCGGAATCCAAAAATGTAAAAATATACATGGTGTCCCATTTAAAATTTCAAAGTTGATGGAAAAGTGTCAAATCATGAAAAAATTGCCATTTTTGGTATATATTGCCTCTGCCAAATTTAAGACATATCTTGAAAACTCTGGAAACTATGGCTTGTCAAATGATTTCCGTTGGCACCAATTTAGAGTGTCATTTAAAAATTAGTGGTGGTTTCTTAGTGTTTGCAAGAGACAACACGGTTCCAGGGGTGTTATCAGACAGAGTCTCTCATGACTTTTTCAATTTTTTTTATATATAATTTTTATATTTTCAATTAACGAATATATCGCCTGTTAACCTGATTCTAGAACACCCCGTATATGATATTCTTCAAAATAGAAGAAATTCTCTCAACAACAATTTACTTTCTAGTTGGCTTTCTAGTTAGCTTGTCTATTATAGATTTAGAAAAAAATCTTACACATGCACCGGGATGGTATGAAACCTTTCACTCTTAATTATAATAATTTACTAAGATTAAATAAAAATTATGTGTTATAAAAACATAAATTATACACTTGATTTCTGCTTAATTTAACTAAAATGATACGTATTTTGTTTTTAACACTATCAACGTTTCTTAACTATATATATCGAAATACGTGCATAGTCAATACGCCTCTGCGCTCACCTCCTACCAGAACATTAAAAACATGGGTTTATTAAAAATGCCTCTGAAGTGACCCATAGATTGTACTTTAGTTGTAATTATCTCCTGATAATGCCAACTTTCAAGTCTTGGTTTTTGTGGAAACTACTTCAAAGGCAGTGTCACATTCAAGGTTCCAGCTCCCTCTAGTTCATTAAGTAGGAACTAAAATTTTTTGTTTTGCTTATTTTAGCATTATCAATTAAAGAATTTCTTAGGTAGATGGTAAATAAATATTATTTGCTTGGCGATTATTGACTCTATTTTCTGCCTGTTCAAACTCATTTCGTTTTTTATAAAATAAGCAAACCATTGGATAATGGATAAAACCATTGAATGATAAAAATTAATATTACCTACTGTTACTGTTAGGTGAGCAACAAATAAAGGTTTGCAAGAGTTTCTCAAACGTGCTTTATATATCCTATTACTCGCTTTTGCAAAATGAGTACACCGCTCAATAATTGTTGACTGTGGAACTACCTAAATGGAAGGAATACCACATCTTAGATGTGACTGTAGTAGAGAAAAATTAGCTGGTAGAGTACCATTTGATAGAAATTGTAAGGATAGTATAACATCTCGAGGCTATTTTATGATTTAGGTCCCTTATGTTCTTGAAAATTTAATTTGTTGTCGACAGACAGTCCAAGAAATTTCATAGAGTTTTATTTTCCAGAATGAGATTTTCAATTGAAGGTTATTCCAAGTTGCAACTCGAGGCTATTACATTAGTTTTTTGAACCCACAATTTTCTTAATAGAGATATCGGAACAAATTTTTTCACGTAATATCTTCTTATTTTGGTTATGCCACAAAATGGTGGTGTCATCAACAAATAGCATAAACCTTCCCGATATATTTATAGGTGCCAGGTCATTTATAAACAGCGAAAAGAGAACTGTGCCAAGAACAGAATGTTGCGGAACTCCGCGAACTCCGAATGGTGCGGATATATCTGCTGATCATATTGAGTCAATCTATCTGTGTACCAGCTCTCCTTAGATTAGTTAATTTAATATTGGTCAGAACATATGCAAATAATAATAACGTCTTTCTTAAGGAAATTAATCTGTGTGAAGTTATCAAGTCAGTGAAACAAGCGTAACGCCATCGATCCAAATGGAATGTATGATTAGAATTCTTTACCACTGCACAGAACGAGGTATGTGTATTGTGATAAAATGTGAGCTATAATGAGGATTGCTGGAAAATTTACACCACTTTTGAGAAAATAATTCTTTGCTGGAGGTTGTACCATAATTTTTGGAAAAGTTAGGTAACACCGTAAACGCTAACGGCTACTCAGTTTCTACGGGAGCCTTTAGGTCGTGGATTACTTTTTTTTATTATTATTATTTTTTTATGTTGTTATGCTGATGTTCTTTTTTAACTATCTATACTTACTTATAGAGGGCGCCAATTAGTTGCAACCAACAGTGTTTAAAAAAATTAATTTATAGCTAACCAACCAATAAATTTAACTATAAGGTTAATAGATGGTTATATTTGTTAAAATGAGATAGACAAAAAAATATTTTTGTTTGAGACTTATATTACTAAATAGACGAACACACACATATAGACAAAAAAGGGTATTTTCATGATATACCTAGATAGCATTAATTCCTTAGGGAAATCTAATAAGCAGGATTATAATAAGTGTGATTAAACTTTAAAAATAGTATAAAAATGTATATAAAACATTATTTTGATTAATGATATATTAATTAATTATTACAAAGTATATGATTAGCAATGGCATACGTATGTTTTTGCTTTACAGAAATTTTACTGTTTAAAAAAATTATGTAAATGAAATGTAATATCATATGAATATTTTTCAAAATTGTTTTTATATAAATATGTAATGGTAAATTTAGCATGTAATTTTAATCAAATAAAAAGTGTAATGAAATAATTGCTTAACTGAGATCCTTTGGTGGAATAAGAAATTTGCTCCTAGGAATGTTCTGGATTACATCTGTACATTACTCGTGGATAGCAGCAATTTTCCAGGGGATGTTACCATGATCCATATATCCAACGACTATTTCATGAATTTTTACCAACAGTGAAAAGGGAAACATCCAAAAAACATATATACTATAGTTTTTTCTTAAACAGGAACAGGCACAGGAACAAAAAAAATCATAGTAACGGGACAAAAACCATATAACAAATCCTTACATATATTTTACTAGAGATGTAAAATTAAATGAATAAAGGGGAACAAAAAGAAAGGCCCAAGATGTTGTGTGGGCCTAATTAAAAAAGGTTGCTCATTTACGATTTTAAATTTGAGAATTGCACTAGATAAAAATGCCCTGTGGTTTTATTTGCAAAGCTGATAAGATATCATAATATTTAACCACAAGTGCAAACTATTTTTGTGTGCTCTCACATTAACATTCACAGAATAGCACCTTATCACATATCAGTTCTTTCACCTAATGTTCGTTTTTCTCAATTTCAAATTCTTAGTCCTTCAAGATTATGGCAGAGGGCAGCTCCATGCAGAGACATTGGAAGCGTTGAAAACACCGCGTACTATACCGTATGGACTCCGAACTCAACATGTTTTACAAATAATTCCTTGATAATTCTGATCAGTCTAGAAATTCGGTATACTTTAGATGTAATAAATAATGTGGCATTTTTAAATGCTACAAGGTTAGAAGTTTGCGTTTATATGTTTTTAATATTACTGTCCGGCAAATGCAGTGACAAGTCTAAACGAATGTATGTGTTTCATGCAGATGAATCAAGTGTTTCTGAGATATAGGGAACCAAGGACTTCCAATAACAGCAATGACGTACAGACCGATGTAAAACACGTTTTTTGCTATTATTCGCAGACTTAGTCTAAGATAAAATGCCGATGTCAATTTTTGGCACGAATACATTAGTTTTATTTCACTTAAGAAAAAAGTAAAATTTTAATTTTCTTACTACCAAAAGTTTAATAGCGTAGATCTAAACAATTTAAAACAAAACAATTTCTATGTTAACAACAACGTGATGATAATGGTAATTCTGCCAGCAGCTGCTTTTCTGAAAATAGAATTACTTAAGAGGTATTTCAAAAACTTCGAACATAAAATTGAAGTGAAAATTACTGTTCTCAATGTTAGTTTGAAACAAAGGTAATTTCTTATTTAATAAAATTACAGATGATAAATTGCCTTTGGCATATAACTATAAGAAGTTGCATATAATAAATGTAGTTAAAAAAATGATGCACGGTAATTCTAGGCAGCAGCGCATTATCAATATAAATAGGCGGAGAGCCCGCTATAAAAGTAGCCTCATAAACCATCACGATGAAAAAATCATACGTGAAATAGAATCATATAAGAGGTATGAAATCATTGGTCTGCCTAAGCATTACCCTCCGAAAGGATGTTGACTTGGCAGATTATTAACGAATTAAATTGGATATTTCACTACCCTTTCAAATAATCTCAATGAAAGGATAGTGTTCAAAATAAGGTTTTTTTTTGCCCCCACATGAAAACGCATGCGACACAAAATGAAATGTTGGAAAATGTGAGTTAATGCTAGGCATATGCTCTAGACGACCCAGAATAGTGGGGAAATAGCGCACGACAAACCTGCACAGCAGCAACCTCCAGTTTGGCGGTGATACTAACATACGCACTCCGTTCAGCACTAAACAAAATCCAAAAAACTACACAAAAGGAACGAACAAGTAAGTTGTGTATGTACGTAACCAAATACTTAACGACTTCAACAAAGTCAACAAAATAAATCTTAACTGTAAATACAGTAGCCCAAAATTCAAAAAAAAAAAACAAAAGCAACATACAAAAACAACGAATAGGTAGGTCGTGTGCACGGTCATTAAACTATAACGGTTACCTCATCCAGTAGCTTCTTGACGAAGGAGCGCGCGGGGGGGGGGGAACTTGGATCTAGCGCCTACGTCATGTAGCCACCGATATCTTTGTCTCTATTTTTTGCATGGTAATAGGATATATGACTCTCTTGCACGCTTTATTTGTTTAATTATTCGGATCAAGGTCAAAGTCTAGGTAGATCCAGAGCCAGCACTAGTTGCCGAGTGTCGTGTTTTCAATTTGTCTGGCATACTACAACGACAGTGTGTTTATTTTTATATTGTTTGTCGCACGTCGCACTGTCACTGTCTGGTGTAATAAACTAGTTTGCTGTCGTCCCAGTGTATACTATTCGTTTATATCAGTGTTTATTTCGTAGCAAAATGTCTAGTGCCGGCCCTGCCTGGGTCTAGAGGCTACGTCATTTTCGGTTACCTCCCTTGCGCGCTCCTTCGTCTAAAAGCTGCTGGATGATGCAACCGTATAGTTTACTGACCGTGGGTTGTGTGTACGTACAAGTAACAGCATAAACTAAAATAGTGCTTGAGAATACAATTGTCTTTGATCTTTGCGGCACCGCCAAAGACGTCAACATTTTATACATATCTGCACAAGTCAGAGTATCATGCGCGACGAGACACGACGATAATAAACCTACCATAATATTTCAGCAGTTCTCAAACATTATTTTAAAAAATTTTAGAAATTTTTGTTTATTTTTTTTCTCCAAAACTATGGGCTTTAAACACCACGTTTTATAAAGTTTTTTTCGTTTGTCTAGTCATTCTCCACCACCAGTTTTTTTTTAATCACATGAAAATAATTATATCCTGTATCTACAACTGTTTTATAAAGAGCGAGACGATGCTGGTAAAAACGTAAGTCTAACATACTCATGCGACGATTTCCGCCCTGGCAGACCAATATTTTTGTTAAGAAAGTTCAAACTTAAGAGCAACAAAAAATTAAGGTGTAGTTCGATGGCGGTAGTGACGTATTGGAAATCCTACTCCCTTGAAGTAGTCTGCTGAGTACTTCCTGCAAAATAGGATTAGCCAGACCAAATTATCTTAAAAGTACATATAATTTTCTACAACTGACATAAATTTGATCTATAAGGGTATGAAGATATGAAATACCCAATGTAATTCGATAATAGGGAACTTGCCCAGAAAATAAAATTGAATTAAAATACTCAAAATCGTAAATTAACGTTATTAAAATCGCCATAGACAACAAAAATTAAAAAAAAATCTTTTCCAGAAATATAAGCGATTAAAATCTGTCTGATTTTACCCAGTCTTGAAACGTGACATCAGATAGAGAAAGTCGGACAACGGCGTCAAGCGATACCAATTCTGTTTTGGCTTTGACAATTCCGCATGCGCATGCACATTAGCAGCGAACACAACCTAACCTAAAATTTAAATACTACTCCGTGTAAAAGCTCATAGGCAGATACGTATTCGTTGGAAAAACATCTTCAATATTTGTTGATTTTGAGTGATATTTGTTATTTTTATATAAGCTTGTGTGATGAACATTTTAGTTAAAAATGACTGATGCAGGTTTTTCAAAAGGACAATCAGACAATTTACCTAGTGTAGATATGTTTATGGTGGCTTCATACATTAAATACACTGAGAGTTAGAAATAAATATAGTATTTAAGGAAATTAAAGTTATGACACTTTATTCAATGGTAAAACAAAATAAGCTTTAACACTGACCTGTACCTGTAATATAATATCTTATCTAAAAATGCAATTCTTGGTATTTTGACTATACTTAATATTGGTACTTACATTAAAATGATCTTCACATACATAAATGGCGTTGTTCTTTTCAGAAATATCCCCTATATTATTTCTTCTGCATGCTCTTAGCCATTTTGATCGGCGATTTTTATCTTTAGGCACGCGAATAAACATTTTGTTTGCTGATTTAATAGTTGTATTATTACACAGTGACACTATACAGTGTTTATAATAAGTATTTTCCATTTCTCAACACAAAACAGAATCATAAACTAAACAAAATCTTCAACATACGTGAATTCACAACACAACATTTTCAGACAAGCAAACGTAAACAAGAAAGTGTAGGTTAGGAGGTGACAAAACTAAAACGCAAATTAGTCTCAAAGCCAACTGCGGCCCAGTCTGAGGGACCCCACGCGAGACTAGTTTTCTCGATGTGACGTCACAGTGTTTTTAGCGAGGATCTCAATTTTAAAAATTTATTGCAAAGTAAGTACTGCGATTTAAGAGCTGATATTCGGTGTGGCGTGTTTTTATACATAAACACACACTATAATGAAATTTAAAAAAAATGGGCAAGTTCCCCATTAGCCTTTCAGCAGGAAATGCTTAGGCAGACCACCGATATCATATTTTTTATATTATCCTAGTTCATCTATTTTTTCGTCATGATGGTTTATGGGGGTACCATTTTGTCTCGAGCCCTCAGGCTAAAACGTTGCTTGTAAAATTACCTAAGAGGTATTCGAAAACTTCGAACATAAAATTACAGTATAAGCTATAAACGGAAACATTGAAAATAAGTGAATATTACTGTTTCAGTGTTTTAAAACAAGGATAATTTCTTATTTACTAAAATTAGGGACAATAAACTGCCTTTGGTATATAATCTAATGGAAGTATATGATAAATGTAGTCAATCAAATGATTTGAAATGCAGCACGACGAGTTTATGTTTTATAAATGATAATTGGTGCTCACTTTACCATCCAGGAATCACTATTTCATTGAAATTACTAGGAATTACATTACTTTCCGTTACAAATAACACTAATAAATCTAGTTATGAAGTTTTAGTTCTATCGAATAATTGATTTTCAATTAAACTGATACGTGCAGCTGCAAAGTACTAATAACTCTTTAACCTATGCACCTACAATTAGGCCATAAGAGGCAAATTTTCCACCTACTTTAGGTATAAAGACAAGTTACCGTCTATTATGTGTTATGTACCATTTGTCTTTCAAATTAAGAAACATTAATTATATGGAAATCTAATACAAAAAGTAAAAATATACGGCATCATAACTAAACCGTTAATGGTGCGGGAGCTAAGTGGCTTTTTCGGACACTCATCGTTACAAGCATTTTCTATGCGCTGATTAATTCTATCGAACTTAAATAACAACAAAATAGACTTCTGGCATATGTCAGCCCGTCGAGTTGGCCATGGTCCAATATATAAAAATCAGTGAAATTATATCATCGCTACAAAGCCAATTTTTTTTGTGTGTACACATTTTATGTTTAGAATGAATAAAATAAGATCGCCAGAAAGTGTGGGCCATCAGGGGCACAACCAGAAAGGTCAAAGAGGTAAAAAAATGGAGTTATATAACATCATCGTTACAAACTTTTTTAAGGTTGAGCATGTTTATTTAAATGTTTTGAACACAGAAAAAAATTCCCAGTAAGAAACTCCCGTCAGTAAGGCTAGCCAGAAAGAAAATGTTTAGGATTTTTGAAGAAAATTGGATTTTTTTCGCATATTTCATCTCAGAACTCTAAACTCATCGTTACAAGTTCTGGCTCCTTTTTAAAACGTAAATACAAGCTCCTTCAACAATAGAATAGCTTCCCCGTAAAGTTCTTAGTGTCAACAAAAGTACCATAGGCTCTTAAATATACAGGAATTTAACACTTTCGGCTAACTTGACTCCGTGCCCTGCCTCAGAGTATTTTATCATTATTACTTTTCTGGCTGCGCCTCCTGACGGCCCACACTTTCTGGCGATCATATTTTATTCATTCTAAACATAAAATGTGTACACACAAAAAGATGAGCCTTGTAACGATGACATGATTTCACTGATTTTTAAACAGTGTTCGTGATGCTCCTGACAGGAGGTGCCCCGCCAGAAGTCGATTTTATGAATCGTTATCATCCATTAAACCATAAAAATATTTCAAAGTTCATAAAACGATGAGCTGCCGAAAAAGCCACCTAGCTCCCGCTCTATAATAACACTGACTGAATTCCTACTCATTTGGATACTATTAGTAACCTGGTTACTTATACGTTGAGGAGTTTTGTTATATTTGTATATACCAATGTGTTTTGTTTTATTATTTAAATACAATGCGACAAAGGAAAACTCACCTAAATAATCCTAAGCATGTCAATAAATTTTTACGAAACGTCGACTATTTCAAAAAGTTCTTTTTCTCACACCTTTTTGGTCTGTACCCGTCAACCGTTACCAGCATTAAAGCACAGACCATCAACCACTAATAAAAATGAGAATTATCATATGTAATGTCAGTAGCCTTAGAATTTGATCGGAATTTTTTTTTTAAAAGCATAGTTGCCTCGTAATATAAGAAGTGTAAACGGACAGCAGGATATATCCCGAACACTTTAGCGTGAACACAAAAAGACATCTACTGCAGATTACTTCTGGTGTTATTTACCTAGTCTGTACTGACGACGCACAGTGGGACGAAACCCTACTGTGCCACCCAAATCACTCTACTGGTCGTTCAGTTAAGGTTATCAGAAAGTTCTTTTTTTTTTAATGTTCGTTTTGAAATTCTCTATCAATCTCTCGAGTCGGATTTTTGATTTTTGGCTATCATTTTTTATAATTTTGACCTAAAATTGAATTTTTACTAAAAATATCTTATTTTTTCAATTAGAATCAGTCTACAGGTTACAAATATATAAAGATTCGCACAACTTTAGTTTTAAATTTTTACTTTACAAATACATAATCGATCTGCCAAAGCAGATTTTTCATGTCCTTTTTTTTATTCTTGACAGCTGCCAAAATCGCTGTCAAATTTAAAAATTTACAAGTGTGTCTCATAATTTTGAAAATAGTTTTCGCAGAGGAAGGGATATAAAGTGTTCCAAACTTTCTAATTTCATAATTGAAATTAAAAGTTTCCACTTTTGGCAGCTGTCAAAAGGGTCTAGCCGTACTTCCAAGGCGAAATTGCCCCCGATAGGAACCTATATCGTAACCTATGTTATATTGTAGAGGGCACTAATAGTAGTTGATAGAGTAGATATTAGCTCTATATCTTAGTTAATTGGGGAGCTATTTGAAAGAAAGTGTCTGGAGACGACTTTTTTTCAAAGCGATATATCTTAGTTAATTTTAAAGCTAGAAAAATAAAACTAAATGGCAGTATTATGGTACACTTTACAGTTTATTTTATAGCATTTCCTATGGGCCAAGCCTAAATAAAAGTATTTAAAAAATGCAATGAAAAATTTTGTCAATCGATTTCTATCAGATCTAATTGAGTTACCACTTTGAAAAAAATATATAACAATAGCCTATGTCTTGCCTAACAGCATGCAAAGTTTCATTAAAATCCAAGAGGTGCAACATGCCGAAAAAAAAATTAAAGTAGGTGGACTGACTACCTTACGATCACTATGTTGACGCTTTTAATTTGCATTACATTTCAATAGTTGCGTTTTGACAGCTCATAAAAAGTATATCAGCGGTTCGTGGTGTCAACCTATTACAATGTTTTTTTGATCTACTTTTATAGTGACTATAGTCGGTCTCAGTTAAGAATGCAGTTGTTTACGTTATGAGCGGAGCACGAATAGTTTACACAGGATATGGGAATTCCCAAGTAAGTGGAATCCCCCCATGACCGACTCAAGCCAGTTGGTACATAAAATAAAAATTAACGGTTTAAATCGGCTTTTATTTGGCATTTTTCTTTTATAAATACATTGAAATTATTTAATTCATATTGCAACATATTTTATTTAAAGTAATGAAAGCTGATTATAGACGTAAATTCTCTAAAAATGTCAAAGCGTTATTAGAAATGGGTAAACCTACTATTTGCTTGTGCTCGATATCAGGCGAGCTGTTCTTGTCTCTGCCGTTCTGAATTGTATCTTTGATCTCTCTATCATATACCTGCCACAAAAGTGTACACAAATATCATAACCTACGTGTAAGTGCATGACCACGTCATCACGTCGCGTCGGTGCACCGCACAGCGCACATAGCACCGCACTTCGCACATCGCACATCGCACACTGAAATTAAATAAACCATTATTTTAAATGAGAGTGGCCATATCGACGCCCCTCGCACATCGCACAATAAAATTAAATAGAACCATGCACTTAAATGAGAGTGATGAAATCGACAACTTTTAGCACAGCGTTTAGCACAGGCGATACCGTGTTTGTGAATCCTTATTTGTAACAAAAGAGATAAATATAACTATAGCAGTCTAATTTTAATAAAAATGGAAGGAAAGAGCCGAACAATATATCAACGATTAGTACAATTTCTTTTGTATTAATATTCATAAATATCATAAAACAATAAAATAAACTTCGATGTGCGATGTGCGCCGCGGTAGAAATCAAAGATACAGTTCAGAACGGCAGAGACAAGAACAGCTCGCCTGATATCGAGCACAAGCAAGTAGTAGGTTTACCCATTTCTTATAACACTTGTCATTTTTAGAGGATTTACGTCTATAATGAGCTTTCATTAATCTAAATAAAATATGCTGAAATATGAATTAAATAATATCAATGTATTTATAAAAGAGGCAAATGCCAAATAAAAGCCAATTTAAACCGTTAATTTTTATTTTATGTACCAACTGGCTTGAGTCGGCCATGGGGGATTCTACTTACTTGGGAATTCCCATATCCTGTGTAAACTGTGCTCCGCTCATAACGATAACAACTGCATTCTTAACTGAGACCGACTACAGTCACTATAAAAGTAGATCAAAAAAACATTGTAATAGGCTAGTTGACACCCCCAACCTATACATTTTATGAGCTGTCAAAACGCAACTATTGAAATGTAATGCAAATTAATAGCGTCAACATAGTGGTCGTAAGGTAGTCAGTCCACTTACTTTAATTTTTTTTTCGGCATGCTGCACCTCTTGGATTTTAATGAAACTTGGCATGCTGTTAGGCAAGACATAGACTATTATAATATTTTTTTTTCAAAGTGGTAATTCAATTAGATCTGATAGAAATCGATTGACAAAATTTTTCTTTGCATATTTTAAATACTTTTATTTAGGCTTGGCCCATAGAAAATGCTATCAAATAAACTGCAAAGTGTACCATAACACTGATATTTAGTTTTATTTTTCTAGCTTTAAAATTAACTAAGATATATCGCTTTGAAAAAAAGTCGCCTCCGGACACTTTTTTTCAAATAGCTCCTCAATTAACTAAGATATAGAGCTAATATCTACTCGATCAACTATTATTAGCGCCCTCTACAATATAACATAGGTTATGATATAGGTTCCTATCGGGGACAGTTTCGCCATGGAAGTACTGCTAGACCCTTTCTGTCAACTGAATGAAAATATCATTTCAATAACACAAGTCTACAAAAAAAAAAAAGATCTTGTCCTAAGGTTCTCATCTAACTGTTCTGAAGTATTTCGATTCGCTGAAGCCAGTTTTGGACAAATAAAATTCTATTGCGTCAGTTTTTGTTTACCACTCCTTTTATCCCCTAGAAAAAAGTCTTGTCCTAATAAGGCTCTGATCTAAGTTTTCTGAAGTATTTTGACGCGCTGAAGCTAATTTTTGAACAAAAAAATTTTTCTATCGTATCAGTTTTCCTGTACCATCCCTTTCATCCTTTAAAAAGGGCAAAAGAGGCCTTATCCTAAGATTCTCATCTAACTTTTCTGAAGTACTTTGACGCGCTGAAGCTAACTTTGGACAATTTTTTTTTCTATCATATCAGTTTCCTCTCTACCACCTCTTAGTCTGGGGTCCAACAGTACGAAATCGCTCTAAATTCCAAGTAACCTGTTCCGACATGACGTACATTTTTCAACTTCAGATTTGCAAAAAGGGTTATATAGGACACCAGAAATGACTTGTCGGATTCTTATCAGCTCTTGCATAACTTCTTAAATGATAAGAATTGAGACGAAATGATAATTCCTAAAAAAATGTTTTTTAATACATAACATGTCCTGTAAAAGAAACTATGAGTGCTATTCATCTAATTTTTTTATAGTATACACTAAAGACATAAGCGCTTAGATGAGGCTCGATGGCACTGTTTAAATATGTTTAGTTTTGTGGGAAAAAAATATGAAATCTGTAACTATAAAATATTGTAGTAAGAATTTCAACATACGAGCAAGTACTTCAATTTTAAATTTTTTGTGTATAAACTATGTTAACAAACATACCCAATATATTGAAAATATTTTTAAGACAAGAACTAAGTTGATATTGCATATAATATTCGAGTTGTGAATTTTTAAAATGGGTGCATGATGCGGCGCATGTAATAAAGGCGACAGCTCTCCTAAAATTCATAGAGCGCATGAAAACAGTTTACAGTGGAATTAGCTGGTATGTTTATGTTTACTAGGCGTATGTACTTATGTATATAGTGTGAAGTTATTTGTCTTAACATTTTAACATTATAAAAACTATTTGTGTTTGATTGTTTAAATCGATTGTATATTGTTTGCGGTTCATATTTATTATTTACTAGCTATGCCCGCGGTTACGTTCGCGTGGAATGTTGAAATTGACTAAACTAAACGACGTTTGAAGTAGAATCACCATTCTGGAATATTTCAGAAAACTCACAAATTTTCTGGAATATTCCAGAGTACTCTCGAATTTTCTGGAATATTACAGAAGTTTAATCTTAAAAGTTTATGCCGTGCAAATACGCTTATTGTAGAGATCAAGCTGTATCTCCTGTTCTACTAGACCGATTTTCATAAAACTTGGCTTAGTCTAGGCCGATTTCGATGAAATAAGAACTAAATGTTACTCCAAGCTTAGATGGACCTCATTGGTTCAGTAGTTTCTGCGTGATGCGCGTTCAAACAGATAAGCAGACAAACAGAGAAAAATTCCAAAATCTGCCTTAATGTATTCCATTACTCATCGTACATCCCACACATCAATTTTTTGCAAATATTTTCAATGTACATACACGTCAACTTTACAAATATATTATATGTATACGTTTGAAAATTATTAAAAGGTAAAATAATTTAATAAAAGTGATTTTCCCACCGACGGAAGACGCTTTTCAACATGTTGCAAATATTACTTTTTTTTAAACAGTGTTGTGAACCGTCATTCAAATTACCTCTTGCACAAAATTTTGGATGCAGAATTGAAAATCAGGAGCTGGTACCAATAATGTCAGCAAAAAAAAGTTTATCTGAACTTAAATTAAAAAATGCAACGGTAAAATAACATGCGACACAAAATGTTCTTATCTTGTGAGTGGTATTCAGTTGCGTGCTCGTGTGCTGCTTTTCCTGAAAATTGTTGTAAGGGAAAAAGCAATATGCATCATTTTATAATGATAGTGATTCTGACTAAAATATTAAAATAGTTATACACAAAAATTACATAATATACAACATTAATGTTTTATTTAAAATATCCCCCTTTTCTGCTTTCTATTAAATATGCTAAATACCTAAAATAATATTTCTCACTAATGTTTTATTTCTTAAACAATATAAAAACGAGTAGAAGTTGTACTCAGGCATGGCCAATTGCGAATATCTATTTGATTAACATTTTGCTCGAACACACAATTCACTTTGTATTGATTATTATTTTTTTAAATGAGTAGCCACAATCGGCAACGCCCGACTACTACTTTCATTCGTTTTGTTGTATTATTAACATAAAGTAATTCAAATTTGCAATTATATTGAACAATATAGTGCTTTTTACTGTTACACTGTACCAATTATCGTGTAGACTATTTTTATTTTAATGCTGCATAATTACGCGCCTCATAAAAAAATCATAAACAAAAAACTGTATATGTTATCGACAGGATCTTTTTTAAAAAACTTTTTCAATATATGGACTATATTTGGTAAGCAATTGTATATAAGAATTTTATAAATTTAACATAGTTGTCCGCATATCGAAATTTTTAGAACCTAAATATCAACCTTCTGATTTTAATTATTTTTTTCAAAAATACCAATAGCTTAGTTAGAATCACGTATATCTTTTGAGTATACATACCAAAAATCAGATCGGTAGGTTACATAGTTTTTGTTTTAACGGAGAATAACCATTGTAAAACATAATTTTGTAATTATCAATCCGCCATCTTTTTTGCGATTTCTGAAGTTGCGCAAGAGCAAAAATTAATCCGACAAGTGTTTTCTAGTGCCCCAGGTAATGCTCTCTTCATTACTTATATCAACATTTGTACGTCATGTCGGAACAGGTCATCTTGATTTTGGAGTGCTTGGACCCCGGACTATCTTGATCCCCTAAGAAAGAACAAAAAAAATGTGATCCGAAGTTTCTAACCTAACTTTTCTGAAGTATTTTGACGCGCTGAAACCAATTTTGCACAAAAAAAATAGGGGATAAAAGAGGGTAGTATAGGAAAACTGATCTGACAGAAAAAAATTTTGTGTGCAAAATTGGCTTCAGCGTGTCAAAATACTTCAGAAAATTTAGATGAGAATCTTAGGACAAGACATTTCTTTTGCCCTTTTTAGGGGATGAAGGGATGGTACAGGAAAACTGAGATGATAGAAATTTTTTTTTGTTCAAAAATTAGCTTCAGCGCATCAAAATACCTCAGAAAAGTTAGATCAGAGCCTTAGGACAAGACTTTTGTTTTAGGGGATAAAAGGTGGTAGACAAAAACTGATACAATAGATTTTCTTGTCCAAAATTGGCTTCAGCGAGTCAAAATACTTCAGAAAAGTTAGATGAGAACCTTAGGACAAGACCTTTGCTTTTTGCACACTTGTGTTATTAAAAATGGTATTTTCATTAAGTTGACAGAAATTTTGACAGCTGTCAAAAGTGAAAACTTTATTTCAATATCAATTACGAAACTACAAAGTTTTAAAACACTTTGTATTTCTTCTTCTGTGAAAACTCACAATATTTTCAAAATTACGAGATACACTATTTTTAAATTTGACAGCGATTTTCGCAGCTGACAAATAAAAAAAGGAAATGAAAAATCTACTTTGGCAGATCAATTATCTATTTGTAAAGTAAAGATTTAAAAGTAAAATTGTGCGAATCTTTATATATTTATGACCTGCAGACTGATTTTAATTGAAAAGTAGTAAAAATTCAACTTTAAGTCAAAATTATAAAAAATATAGCCAACAATCAAAACTCCGTCTCGACAGATTGATGAGAATTTCAAAACGAATGTTTTAAAAAAAAAAAGAACTTTCTGATAACTTTAACTGAACGACCTGTAGAGTTATTTGGGTGGCACAGTATGGTTTCGTCCCACTGTGCGAGGGCCAAGAAGCCAGAAACTGCACAGTATACAAATAGTATAATACTGTTACGTGTTTATGTTATAGAACCTCCCAGAATCGACCTAAGCCGAAACCAAAATGAAGTTTCGACTTAGGCAAAAATTTCATTTAAGAACATTTTCAAGAGCCTGAGAGACTTCAGAGCCACAAACTAGTCCAAAAGGACCGTTATGAGTTGATAGCCAAAGTTGTACTTTGAAAATTATTTTTAATATTTTCAATTTTAATTCCTCCGCCGAAGACATTGACCCTGGAAGTACAGTCATTATATACCTTGTTCTAAAGAATGGCAATAAGATTTTAATAAGGAAATGTACCAGCAAGATGAAACCGAGGAATTTGGCAAAAGCGACGTAGACGATACGTCGCTTTTGCCAAATTCCTAGGCAAAAATTGACAAAAAATCAATGAAAATGCACGAGGCCAGTTTCTCGCATAAAACTAGTCTGGATTTACCCAGCGACTCATAATTTGGATGAGTGCGTTGGGTGGTCAATACAAAGAGATGGTAGGAAAGACAAAATAAAAACGCTTTGTGCATAAAAAAGCCAACATTAAATTTTGCCCGAAAGTCGTTCGGAGGTGGGTCGCTGCCATTTTTCCAATATAAGGACAAGTAAGTCGTGGACTGACCGAACGTTATCAAACTTATGTAGTAAGTAAGCCCTCTTGAATGTCGTTTTTGTATGTGAAATCTCACGTTACGAGAATTTTAAAGCTAGGTAGTCTGCAGTGAAACTAAATTTTTTAGTAAAACATTTTTATCATTTTTATGTTATTTTCAGTCAGCCGTGATTACCATATTACAAAAAGTCATATAAATTTCTAAAAAAGCTTATGCTTGATTTTGGGAAGGTTGCATGAATATTTTCTACCAAATCGGTTGTTAGCGTACGCTCTCACTTGTATGGTTAAAAAGTCATTTGCCTTAGTTGGGGAGGCGTGATTTTTTCACATTATATCATTTTGCTGAAAATCACTGTGTTATTTCATACTTATTAAATAAATTTTCGTTTGGAAGACCTAAACAACTGAGTAATCGGAATCTCATGATTCCCTAAGTCTGATACTCAGTGTTCTGGTCGCCTTACGGAAGTTTGATAGGGATTTTTTTATGCGATTTCTCCAGAAATATTTAAGTGCAGGGACCATTATTAGTAGGTAAATACATACAGATCACGTCAAAATCTAATCCGGTCGGAGATAGGGATTTTTTTTATGCAAAAATAGTAGAAACCAAAAGATGTTAGACTTATTACTGTATAAACAGACCAAAATTACGTCAAATTCCAATCCCGTCGGAGAGAAATCTTCGATAGGGATTTTATTAATACAATAATCGCAATAATATAAAGATGTAAAGGCCCTTATTGTCAGTGAAAAATTGAAATTACGTCTTGAGAGAGCGTCGTTAATGATCTGAGGTAGTGCAGCCTTGATCCATTACTTGTCTATCGAAGTACATCTTATCTCGAACCCGACTGGGAGTGGAAAAACGGAGTAGAACGCGGCTGGTGCCCCTTAATAAGTAAATTGGTGTCGCGTCAATTTGACGCCCGGTAGTGTGTTCTCCTACATTTACATGTAAACACCCTGTATCGTGGGTCCGGAAATTATAACACCCGTTCTATAACTGACTACTTCAGTCACTTGATCACTTTACTTACTTGGTCTTAACGTTTCTCAATTCACTATCCGAGCTAAACTTACTAACCATCTGAACTGTACTTAACTGTTCACTTCGGGCTTTTCCATGCCTTTATATACCCAAAGATGAGGAGTCCAGAATATTCTCAACTATTCTGTAACTTTCTGGTAGGCTCTCTGCACTCTTTAGATTCAGACACCTCACGCCATCTCTGGGCCGATTGCCAAACTAACTAACTAGCTTAGTTTCTGTTACTTATAGAACTTGTAGGAAACTCACATAGATGTCTCTGGGGGTAGAACATATAACAATATTCTCCACACAGAAGAAATTTTTCTCCTAGAGCTTATTACAATCAAATTGTTTCTAGGCTCATTTTGAAATAATGTGTATTTTGCAATAATGTATCATTATGGCTTTTAAAAAACTACTAGCAGTAATTAGTTTTTCATGGCGACATAGAAAGAAATTACTGTATATTTAGTTATGTATTCATACTAATGCATTTCAATTAGATTCACAATTAAAATTAATAAAAGCAGTAAACATGCTATTTACTTATTTTATACTCGTTCCTGTGGTTTTAGTATGGCTTCGGCGTAATTATTAAGATGACATTTCAGCCTCGAACGAACTCCTGAAAGCTTTTGTTCTATACACCGATGTGTAAAACGCTTATAATTACATAACAACGAGCACCCTTTATACCTAACAACAGTAAGTTGATTATGAAATTAAGAAACAAAGCATTTACTAAACATAAAAGGGTTAAAGGTCTTATTACTTAACGCGATTAAAAGGAAGTTCGTATTTCTTTATTGAGTAAATAAGCCCTAAAAGAATATTTTTATTATGAGTTTGAGAATTTAAGACAAATACTAAATGCTATCTGGAGTCGATAGGAGTAGATAATATCGTTTTCGTACTACTAGCTCTGTAAGTGTTATTTTTTGACGTGTCAGTGTTATGAAAGTGTCATTTACAGCCCATAGGCAAAAAGCACAAAATTTACTCTTATGGCCTAAAAGTAAATTAAAGTAGTAAAGTAGGTAATATAGTTATTTATGTACCAAGGGTGATAAGTGCACTTTTTTTGGTCGTGAATACAGTTTGCAAGTATTCGAGATCAGAAAATCGCACTGTACAACCAGCGGTGCATATTATATTTTTCGTCTTATACATGAATCATTAAATTAGGAAAAAAACTTGAGAAAAACTAATTCAAAACTATTATTACTTAAGCAAGATTTCATACTTGCTAAGCATATAGTAAAGGTAGCAATGCTTGGAATATCCATGGTAACCGCCAGTAAAATAAATTTAGGACGCGGCTTCTATTCAAATGACAACTACTGTCAAGATAAATTGAATCATATTATTATAATAGCTCTGAATATGGCTGTGCAAAATACACTTACAAGCCTAGTTACATAAATAACTATTTCGTGTTTGACATCTTAGATGTCAAAACAAAGTTTTACTGTGAACTAACTTTATTTCTTCAACTTTAAATGATTTAAACAATTAAGTCGATGATAAAGTACAGTATTCTGTTCGCGTATAATAGATATTACACGCTCGGATGATTTACGATACTCACCTTCGGCTCGTGTCGTAAGCGTCACCCTCGCTGAATAATATACTATAATATGTTGTCGTAAGTATACTCCAATTCCATTGTTTTGTCGATCGTAAGTAACAATTTATGTACCAAAAACTTGTTGGTAACATGTCGTTATTTTTCTTGACGCACCCAGGGAAATAAAGTAAATTTAGGAGAATTCTTTTATATAACAAGTATTAAATTAAAAAGAGCTCAGGGGAAAAACGATCAGAGTCACAAAAACTACTTTTTACAGAATAGAGAAAACAAAGTTTACAGACTCATATTTTATGATTACAGTTGCAAAATAACGTCAATTGTTATCTCATCTCATCACATACTTATTCGACAGCGAAATAATATTACCTACAAAAATGTTTAACATTACCTTCGACGTTCAGAGTGGAAGATGCAACAGAACTCCACATATGACTTTACAAAATCGATCACAGTCCAGGACTTTGATCGTTTTTGAATATTATAAAGCAGCGCAACAGGCTTAGTGCAGTAAGTGTGCAAACTCATAAACAGAGTCGTGGTTTTCCACATTTTTATTTAAAAAACAAAAATTAATTCTTAGTGTAAGCATAATAATCAAAATGTCGATAAAAAACTGTTCATATTCCCTTTACACTACTTCTTTGCGCCTTTACACTACTTGTTTAACGCCTTTACACTTCTCCTTTGCGCCTTCTTTTTTGACGTGCAAAAATACAATGTATTTAGCAGATTAACAACGTTTATTGTTATTAGTATTACCCTTTCTTTGCGCCTTTACACTTTTTTGCAAGTTGTGCGAGTGAAAGGAAGTCATCAGAATCCTCTTGGTCAGCCTCAGTAAATGCCATATTTTTTACAAACTGTCACTTTCCACGAAATAAACTACCTGCTTAACGTCATTTAGAAACAAAAATACGTCCCCTTATTTAACGATGCGACACTGTGGACTCTGATCGTTTTTGTATGGAACCGCTCGGACTCTGATCGTTCTTACGCTGCATATCTTTTTTATTTAAATTCGTTACAGTGACTGTGATTGTTTTTGCTTATATCCGACATAGCCACCTGAAAGCTTGGGTCGCGAACTACAAGATGGCATGTCTAACAAGGTTTCGACAAAAAATGGACTATGATCGTTTTTCCCCTGAGCCCTTCAATGTTTTATGATGAATATAAATAACAGTAATGCTAGTAAGCTAATTAAAAAAAACGGTGCTATAAAAAATGATATTATAATAATACGATTTAATTTATCTTAACAGTTTTTTACTATTTTCTTAGCAAATATGAAATCTTACTCAAAAAAAAAGTTTAAACCCAAAGGTCAGACGCGCCGAATCCGAATTTCATATCAGAATTTACGTTTGACTGCGGAATTTCGAGTAAAGTACGATATTAGTCCTAAAACAGAGGTTCTCTAAGTCTAGTAGGGACAGGAAACTAGTTGTCTTTATTGTATAAAATGCATAAAATTACAACAAAACTGCAATTATTGAACTCATTTCACGCCCTTCTATATCCTCTGACACTAAAACCACCCCTAAAGCTGGGGCGATAAGGGCTATTAGGGGCAAAACTCGCACGAAATGTGTTCAGAGAAGACTCTTGTGTTTAAAATTGGTAAAATTAGGAAATATTTCACTTCTTTTGTTGTTATTATTAAAGTGAAGTGTTAACGGATGCCAGATATCCAGAGCAGAGATTAAGACTGGTGTAGCGTTTGGATTCTAAAAATGTCTAACAGTTTTTTGCATTGTTGCATTTTTCAAGAACTTTAATATATTTTTGTTTCGATTTTTTTAGAAAGGTTGAATTTGTATCGCACTTATTTTTCTGTAGATATTTTTTCACTTGGTGCATTGACAGTTTACATACATATACAATTAACGTTAAACTGACATGGTTACATAAAGCAACGCATCTACTAAGAAAGGCTGATGAGGACTCCCATCTCCACTTCTAATATTATAAAGATAGATGTCTACTACTACTATCACAAGCAGGTTTATGAATAACTATAAACATATTCTTATTACAATTGAAATCAACATACCCACTGTAGATCTGCCGCAAGAGGGCTATTATAATATAGCAAATACTTCGAGAATTTGAAGGCCGCGTAAATTATCTCAATTTTAGATGTTAATTACTAGTAGAAATATGCATCTGGCGATAAAATTGTATAAGATCTGTCTTGTAGAAAATGTTATAAGTTTTAATTTCGCACATCACCATTTTTGTCGTAAATTCAACGGGAAAGCCGGAAATTACATATTCTCGTGACTCCCCCCCCACTCTTGGAGGAGGAGTTTCTGGCCTCGATCGAGTTGGATAAATTATGGATGTCTCAATGACAACCCAGTGAACAAATTATTATACTACCACATTCAATTTGAAATATGACAAAAGTTGATCGGTTTCTTTCATTATTGATCAACAGGCAGGATAAATTTATCCATCGCCTACCTCCCTACTTTCAAGTGAGTAAGAGAGTCCTCGAAAACTGAAGGTAAGTCATAATAAATCAACGATGTTTTATTATAAGTCAGTTAATGTGGTTATTTCATATGTGTAAAAAACTTAAAAATAGGTATTAATTTGAACAGTGAAATATACGAGGATAACGTAACAGCAGTTAAAATTACTCTGATATTTGTTAATTATTCATAAATCCACAAAAACTATACTACTTATTTTAAATTTTATTAACGCGTTACGTCAATGGTTAGAGGTAATTTTATTGTTGTTAGATTGCTTCCCTGTCAATATAAATGTTTTAACTTGTAGTTTTTCTGTTTGCAAATAAATATTTAATGAATTTTAGGAAATGCGAAGAGACGCATATTTTCGGTCATAATTTTGTTGTTTTTTATGTTAGAGAAAAAAAAACAGCGTCGAAAAGCTCAATCAATTTTATTTAGAATTGATGTCTACAAATATTTTGAAAAAACTGATAATTATTGAGATTTTTGGGAAAATGGAAGAAATTTCACTTTTTGTAGAAAATTTATGTAAATCTTAAAAATATCATTTTTACCAGAAATTTTTGCTTCGTAGGGCCGAGATTAATAGAGCATCTAGGTAATACATGATATTAAGAGAACATCGTAGTTGAAATCGATTTTAGTTAATTATCGATTATGGTGACAAAATGGTGAAATTTTACCTCGAAAAAAAGTCTTAACTTCCGCCCCTTCTATTTTCCTCATTTCTGCCGCAAGGCAACAAATCAAAAAAATGGTTTTAGCAAATGTAATTCTATTTAAATTCGTTAGAGCAGTTTTTTGGCCTAGGAGCCAAGGTTAAGGAGTTACCAACTTTTTAAACAAAAAATGTGCGATCATTGGCGTACATTGCCATACATTTCAGTAACTATCTCCGAAACGAAAAAAAAAAAAATAAAAATTCTGATGGAAACGAAAGATTCGTAATAAAACAAACTCGTTTTACGGTATTTCTTATTTTGGGCTAGCTCTTATCCTTTCAGAGATATCTGCGAAAAATAGTAAAGAAAGCATGCATTTTGGAACCGAAAATAGCGCAAAAACATGCGATCTTAAAAAGTTAAAAAGTACGATGTCGTGAAGCAAAGAGGAAGAGTTCTAGTTGATCTGCATGGTAAATTTCATGGGACAAATAAAAAATTCGGCTTGGCACGAACGAATTAAAAGTGACATTTTTTGATATTTAGCGAAAATGGCAAAAAAATGTCAGTCACATAATGTCAATATAATAGTGAAGTTTTTATTTCGTGGCTGCCATACAAATTTACTGTCTGAACTTTACTGCGCATGCGTAACCATTGACGCCACAGTTTTTCAACTTAAATTAAATTTAAAATTATTTAACGTCCATAAAAAAAATTGCTGTCATATATACTTAGTTATTACTAGTCCTAGAATGCCAATTTAATGTAAACACAAATTATGAAATAATACCATTCAAATATGCACGTTAGAGGCACTACCACTCAATATTTCAAATATTCGCAGTCATCTTGCAGTCCACTTAGAGGTATTTTAATACCCTAAATACGGGTTTTTGAAAAAGAAAAATCCAATTACATATTCCTTAGTTATACTCGTTAGTATGGATAATAATACATCAACGTTAGATTAATTTCATATTGTTACATGTTTACACCCTTTCTGTAAACACCTGTATCGTGGGTTCGGAAATTATAACAGCAGGGTAACACTAAACACTAATTTATTAACTTACTAATTACAACAATTAATTACTTTTTACTAATATTCACTGTGTACTACAAATCACTACTTCAGTCCCTTGATCTGTTCTGCTCACTTTCTCAAACTTGACTGTCTGTACTGAACTCTCAACTGCTCATTCAACTGACCATTAGAACTGTGCTAATTCAACGTTCCCCACACACAGCTTGTCATACCTTTATATACCCTAGGTTATGTGTTCTAGATCTTTCCACTACATTCCAACACATTCTATAATCTTCTACAGGATGTCTGTAATGTTCTATATTCTTCTATATGTCTCTAGAGGGGTTGAAACACATAACAATATCCATCGTATTTCATGCCAAAACATTATATTTTTTTCTAAAAAATTTAAATATTTTAGTTTTTTTTTTTTTTCTATGTTAAATATTTGTTGCAACAGTCAGTTGTACACTTTGCAGTAGTTTAAATTGAGTTTGTTATCAGTGTATTCCTAAGTTCAGTGCTGGTTTTGTAAACGTACTGTAATAAGTTTAAACCTGATCTACATTTAATCACATAGGCAATATGATTATATAGTTGGCAAAACAAAATGTACCCAAATATTTAAATTTAATTTATAGCCGAAATAAAAGCCAAATAATTCAATCAGTAGCCACTCTGTTTAACTATTCGATAACAAAGGCTAATCACGTAATTTGATTATGCAGGTTCACATTTAATCGACTAGAGTAAGGGGTCGGCGACGTAAACGTGACAACTTGTGTTTGGTAAAATTTTGTAACTTAGTTCGTACATATATGGATGTAATTATTGTTAAAATTAAGACATGTCTCTAGGGACTAGGATTGTTCCACACAAATAGTTCAGAACCAAATTTTCTGAAGCGATTTGGAATTTTGATAAACATATAATGGTTTAAGTCAGGTTACTTTAGCCCAGCTGACAGAAAACATTTTATAGTGAATCCTACAAAAACGTGCAAAATGAATCATTCTTTTTTTAATGAGTTCGTGAAAGTGTATAGAATAATATCCTAAAAAGTTTACATTCCGCGCGGATGCAGAACGTAGAAAAAAGTAAAAAAAAATGTTTTTCATTCATTTTTTCAAAATTTTGAAATTAAGTCAGGGTAGGAAAAAATAAAAAAACATAGGTGGATAGACCACGTGTTTCTGAACAAAAAATGTGGAACCTCTAAAAATTCCTAGCAGTTCCAACTAGTAAAATAAAGCTCTTTTTCTATTTCTGATTACATATTTTCAATATTTTTCTTAGTGAATGGGAGGATAAATAGTGAGAATGGAGGAAAATATATAATTATGAACGCATACGCAGACACCACACATAGCAGCTGAAATGCTCGCATGAATTTTTACGTGCCTTTACTGCATTGTATTTATTACAGATACACCTATCCACATTTGAGCTATATTCAATGGATTCCTTATACATTTGTATTGGAAAAGTTCCAGAATTTATATTCAAAATAAACATAGTTATAAGTGAAAATCTCAATTTCTTATCGCATGATCTGATTGATCATATTTTCGAAAAGATGCATACATGTAAACGAATTTGTGTTTGATCATTCGAAAAATATACATTTTTTCTGAAATAGTGACATTTTATTTTTTCCAATGGGTCAAGTTCTCGGCAAGTTACAGCCTCCAATATATATATTTATCAAGAAAATCATCAAGCAAGGACATTAAAATGATTTGAGATGTGCTTTTTTGTGAATCCGCGTTACTACAACTTAATAAACCATAATAATCATGAAGTATACATACTTTTCAACAGTTCTCAATAGAGAAAGAATTTTTTTGAAGGCCTATTAGTTTTTCCAGTGGCGGCTCGTCAGAGGGGGCAGGGGAGGCTGAGCCTCCTCTAGCAGCATATCCAGGAGTGGTGAGGAAATGTACAAATTGTAATTATATTGCAGATTAATTGTCTTTTAAATATCAAGCCTCCTCTGCACACAATATCACGAGCCGCCACTGTTTTTTTCTATATTTTTTATTGCGATGGTTGAGTTTGGGCGTGATAATATATATAAGTATATTTTTCCCATCCTTTGCCTGTATTGTTTAAAACAAAAAAGCATCAGAAAGCTACAATTTTCATCTTTTAAATCATATAAACTGAACAACTTCTGATTTAGTGATATGTAATTCAGTACGTTGGTGTCAGTCATGCGTATTCAGCGCGCGCACTCAAGGATCTCCCTCCGAGTTATAACGTTACACTTGACTATTTTTTCCGGGAAAACCGTGGCTTTAGCGATAAATTTTGTTAAGACATTTTTTGTTCATAAATTAGTGATCTATCCATCTGTATTTTTTATTTTTCCTAGCTTGACTTAATTTTAAAATTTTGAAAAAATGAATGAATCACTTTTTTTAAATTCTGCATCCGAACGAAATGTAAACTTTTCAGGATATTATTCTACAGGGTTGGGCAAATGTGTGGAAACACCTGATTTCTGGCTAAACTATAAGTTCGATTAAAAAATACCCTTAACAAAAGTTTTTGTAGCATTTTCGTTCTATTCAGTGACGTACGTTGGTTTCCAACATCTACCTCGTTTTTCGAGATATGACGTCATCGGCAGTTTTTTAAATGGATGGCCATGTGTATTTTTATATTTTCAGATAGACACTTTTTCATCAATTATAGTGATATAGGGTTTGGTGGTTGTGCGGCTTGTGGTTTATTAAATATTAAATAAAATAATAAAATAAGGTGTAATAAATATAATGATAATTAAATTTCTTATTACAAAATATTGAGCACATTAATATTGAGAAACGAAGAAAATATTGAAAGCTCTTATAAAGTTTTGAATAGTATGCTGTGATATTTGTTGAACAGCCATCCTAATTCCCTATATCACTATAATTGATGAACAATTGTCTATCTGAAAATGTAAAAATATATAGAGCCATCCATTTAAAAAAACTGCCGATGACGTCACATCTCAAAAAATAGTATTGCTGTTAAAAATCAAAGTACGTCACTGAATAGAATTAAAATACTACAAAAACTTCTGTTAAGGGTATTTTTTAATCGAGTTTAGCCAGAAATCGGGTGTTTCCACACATTTGCCCAACCCTGTATACACTTTCACGAATCATTAAAAAAAAATTATTCATTTTGCGAGTTTTTGTAGGTAAATACCTTCATCGACTGGGCTATTAGTTATTCACTGTTTTCAGAATCGGAAAACATATCCTGTGGCACAAATCATGCTCTCACTGTCACTGATTGCTTTCTCTACTGGACTGATCCAGTGGTTGATGGACGATAGCTTAAGGTATATGTCTGTGGTCGAGACAACGGAATGGAAGCCAATATGGTGCTGAAAGTTTTGATGTTATACGTATAATTTCAATCTCACCTACAGATGAAAGCGATGTGTTGATAAAAATAATACTATACCAGTCATTATATTTATAATGTGGTGGATTTCTATTGGTGTAAGATTAATTTAATTTTTTGGGACAATTTGATGTTATACTGCACAAAGAAATCTGCAAAAGTATCTAAGTACATCAAAATTCCTTCTTTATTTGGCAACTTGTATTTATTAATTTCTTTTGGGTAGTGACTGCATATTTTCTTTCACTAAAAGTTTTCTTGGTTGACAGTAATGTAAACTATATTTCAAATATCATTTTCTTCTGTCGTTCCTTAATTTTTTATTGACCACTTTATATATTTTTTACCAAAAGCTTAGCAAGGTTTCTTGCTTGGCAATTGTGTTTACTACATGCCAGACACTATTTTTCTCCATTAATATTTCTTTTTGATATAGCGCCAATAGATAGACTACAGGCAGACAGAGAGACGTAATAGAAGTAATGTTTATCACAGAATATCAAAATTTCTTTTCAACGTCAACATTTCATTGAAGAGTGTTACTGATATGATCATGTAGCGTTCTCAAATGAAAAACGTTTCTTTTCATTCTTAATGGATTGTCAGTAGTACTTCACTAAAAATATTTTCTTTTCGACTGAGTTAAGCTATCCACAATTACAACTGAATCAAAGAAAAAAACCGCTGCACAAGGAATCACTACTTCCACATCCAAATTTTTTATCCAAGTCACTCACAACGAAAAAATTTTGTATGTGGAAATAATTGTTTATGGAACTTTAATAATATAATATTTGAAAACCCATCAAACGATACCCCACATCGGTAATGGGATGGGGGTGGTGATAGGGGGTGGTAGTGGGGGTGGATAAAGTAAAAAATTATTTTGAGATCTGGTTCTTGTACACACGCTAAATCATATTTTTTTTCATCCCCTTTAATAATGGGGTGGGGGTGGTAATGAGGGTGGCTAATGCCAAAATTTTTTTTGAGACCTTAGCCTCTTTTGTATATACTAAATACCAATTTTATGAACTCTTACCTGCTTGATTTACCCCAAATTTACCCCAATTTACCCCCCAACCCTTCGACAGAATAAGATGAAAATATAATCTAGTTCTAGATCTCATTAAGGTACATACGTGTACCAAATTTCAAGTCAATATCTCAAACGGTTCCAGAGTAAACGTGCGCACAAAAAAAAGTTACAGACAGACAGACATACCGACAGACAGACAGACCGACAGACAGACAGAAATTTTTTTTTCGCTCAAACTTAAAATCTCGACGTTTCATGACACTCTAAGCCTATTTGAACAATAAAAATTTTTAAAAATTTTTAAAAATTTTTTTGTCGTTACTGTACTTCCACTGGATGTAGAAGTAATTGGTGAACAAAATGATCTCTTTGGTGAAATAGGGAAATTTCAAGGGGCATACATCGAAATAAAGAGAATTAGGTTCTAAAATTTCTGATTCATCTAGAATTAGTCCCCCAAATCAACAGCGAAAGAGCAAAATAATTTCTTTCGTAAAATAAGGTGGCCTTCAGGAGATGGGGGAAAAAAATAAATCACCCCTCTTCCAAACACAATTTTTTGATAAGGGTGATTTGTCATGAGCGTTCATGAAGTTACACTTTGCAATCATTACCAATGATTGATTTTATGAATTAGTCAGTAGTTGCAATGTCAATTACTTCCAAAATAAGGAGTTTTTCATCCACATCACTATATTGAAAACGATAATGTTCAAAAAAGAGTACTTGCAATCAGTTCTAATTTACAGAATCTGGAGTTCACACTTCATTCAGTATAAAAGAAATACTAAGAAAAGACCATGCAGGACTAAAGTGTAACGCAAAATATACAATTAGATTCACGTAATTTTAGCGGTTAAAATCTTTCGCCAGACGATTATCCCCAATTCACATAATAAATAAACACACACAACTATCAATCCATAACATAACACTTACCTTGTTTGTATCAGGCAATTTAAAACACAAAAAATAAAAATATCAGAGTTGGCTTAAATATTTTTTTTATATTCTTTATATTAACGAAAATACCTATACTACTTGAATACCAATCACAAGGAATGCTCCTTATATGACAAACGACAAAAGAAAATCTTAGTAAATAATTTAAAACAATTGGTACTGTTCACAAATTTTGATTATTGATTATATTTATCATTATTTTCCTATTTACTCACCTATCGTTAAACTCTTATTCTAGATGTAACTTTTCTGCAACTAACAAGATTTCACTGGGCATTGGTCTGATAATTATTCTCAGACGGTAATGCCTGAGTTCAGTTATTATAATTAGTTTCTATTAAGTGGAATGTAACTGAATATTTTTACGTAATTCATGCATAATGCATCTGAAATAATAATTGGTTTATGATTTTAACTTTTGGCTTCTCCCCTCATGTTAGTATATAAACTCTTCTCCCCCTAGTATGGTCATCATTATCACTTTTGATCAATCACACATCAACATGAGATGGTTCTTGGTAAGAGTAATTTATCATACATTATATTTACATACATTATATTTTATATAAAACAGTTTTTAATGCATAACGAGTAGTTAATATTTTTTAAATTAACATAACGCACCAGTTTCGTTTTGATTTTCCTTTTAAAAAATCTGTATTTATGTTTGGATTGTATTTATCTACTAAATCTGTATTTTGGGTATAAATTATATAACGACTTTCAAAAAAGGAATCAAAGCTATCATTTTGGGTGCAAGTATCTTGTCTAGAAATGTGTAGCTTCGTCTATACAAAATTACTTCAGGCTTTTAGGGATAAAGGGGGTTGTATTACTTATGATGTAAGTTAATATTGAATAAATTGATCAAAATGCCTCCTTAAATCGTTATATCTTGACCCATCTTGCCTTATGTTCACTAATTTACAGGATACCATGTGGTTTATTTTGTAACATGCAGCACTTTATTTAAAAAAAAATAATAATTACATAACATTTACATTCACGTACATTATATTTTGAGTAGACAATAAGGCTAAGGTGATTCTATTTCTAGGAATTTAGGAATCATTTTAGAATAATTTTGTGCCCAGTCCTAAATGCTAAATGCGATACGAAAACAAATATCGTATGTCCCATTATATGTTTCCTTATTTTAATACCTTATATTTTGATGTGAATGTACGCTTTTTACTAGACTGTTTTAAAAGATTTTTCCTGCCTGCTTTTAATTTTTTCGCAGAATTGGAAATCTCTGAAATAAAACGTCGTCTTTTCAAATTGCTTTTGCCAAGATTTTCTAAATAGAATAAATTGTATATAAAGCGTTTTGAAAGTTATGTTATTAAGTTGTCCAATGACCTTTAGTTTTTTTAAATCGGCTGAAAACTGATTGAGCAATTCATTAAAAAAAAAACTCAGCAAAATCACAAATTCAATAACTTTTAAATAACAATTTTAAGAAACTTGGCATCGTTAATTTATTAAATGCAGGATTATAAATGCAGGATACTTCAGGTATCCCCATATAAGAAAATCAGGTACTGTTAAGTTAAGCGAACGTGCGGCCAATTTGATAGATTCGCCGCTGCCAATCCAATTGTTACCAAACTTATTGGAAATGAATTGTCCAACAACTGGTCTAATTGGGGATAAAAAAGTATTTCTAAGCTATTAATATAAGAAGAAGAATGATCCATTTTTGTATTTATTGAAAGCACAACAAACACTTAGCTTTCCTTTTATGTTCGTAAAATTGGTGCAGATTATGTTTTGCCCAAATTCTGCAAGTACGGCTGTTGACAGCCCCGTTCAGATAAGAACTTGCTTCACGTTATTAAATTAAAGTCAGAAGTATTTCTTACCATGTCCAATAACATGTCCCACATAAGAATGCGTTTTTGGTAATTTCTCATACAATTTTTGGTAGACTTTAATTTGATAGGCATTAAATTTCAAAGCTTGCAAAGTTCTAAGTTCCTTAGAGCTACTCATGTTTAGATGGGAAGCCATTGTTCCAATCTGTCATCCTGAAGATCTTGTAACAAACTAGCACACAGCTCTAGTTGATTAAGAACTTTATTGTTACCTGTGTTTTTTTTCTCACGTGTTTGCTTTTCCATATCTGAAAATACTATTTTTATGCAAAAATTTAAAATAACTACAACTGAAACAATACAAAAACAATAACTTTGGCGTTTTTTCAAATCCTACTAAAAATCGTTCATGTGTAAATTTATGATTTTACTGGGTGTTCTTTAAAAATTGATTCCTCAGCCAGTTTTCAACCGATTTTAAAAAACCGAAGATCGTTGGACAGCATAATAGCATAGCTTTCATAAAATTTGAAAATATACAGGGTGTCCGATTTAAAAAATATTTTTTACAATTAATTATTTTTTATTTATTTGCTTTTATCATGTTTAGAGAATATTATTTAGGTATTATGCAAATCACAACTTACACACTTTTTTATTTATTATGAAAATACCTACTTTCTGTATATTGTTGCCCTAATCTGGGCACGCTATTGGTTCTCCAATAATGAGTGTTTTAAAGTATTTACCTAACTAGTATATTAGCGTGCCCAGATTAGGGCAACAATATACAGAAAGTAGGTATTTTCATAATAAATAAAAAAGTGTGTAAGTTGTGATTTGCATAATACCTAAATAATATTCTCTAAACTTAAAAAATATTGGCAAAAACAATTTGAAACGACGTTATTTTGTTTTAGGGACCTCCAGAATTGCGGGCAAATTAAAAGTAGGCAGGAAAAAACTTGCGATGATTTAAAACAGTCTAGTGATAACCGCACATACTTATTTTAATCCTTTTAAAATATATAATCTATTAAAATATAGGAAAATATAATGGAACACCCGGTATTAGAAAAGTAAATGTATTAATTTCTTTTTGTCTACATTAGTTTTATTTTTTAAATATAACACATACCTAAATACTTGATTATATAATATAAATGAAATTATGAAAACCGTTTTTGTATGACTCTGTTTTGCAGGCTCCAACACTAGTTGGGCATTATATGACGGTCCCATCTTCCTTGATACCTCTCCTCTATTATCGTTGTTATCTCGGTGGAATTCATTTCCCCGTTCTTCATTGTAGGCGCATAGATTGGACAAGAATTTGTCTGTTATTATGCAGAAAATGTTCTGATGTCTTCCAACTTTTCAAAATTGTTCAGTATATTGTTGACTAATTCCCGATCATTTTCTGCTTTGTAATTACACAAAAAGTTTTCCATGACAGATATAGTTTCAATTTAAGTAACGCATGCTATACATTTTTCATGTACGAGTTTTTGAATTTGAGAGCCGTCAAAGATTTTGATTTTTGCATACTGAGCCCCGAAAATTTCTGGCAAATATATTTGAAATAATCACCCCAAGTAGTCCAAGAAACTGTGGTAAAGTTGCACCAACATTGCGGCAACAAAAACTGGCAGTTATTTAGCTATAGCAGCTACCACTAAAACCTCATAATAAAGTTGCGACGGCGCTGTAACAGTCAAAGTGGTACAACGTTTTCTTGCTTTGAAAATGTTGCTAAAGCTTTATAGCTGTAGCCATTTGACTGGTGAAAGAACCAGATTACAGCCTTTGAGCTGTAAATTTTTGGAACTACATATGATAAATAATTTGGCTGCACAATTACCTTTAATTGACATTATTAGATACTAATATGTAAATGGATGCATATACCTTATTGTACATATACTCATAAGAATATCAAGACGATTTTGATGCTGAATCGTGCATGAAATTACATGTTGTTGTCACTTTTTCGTTAAATGTGTACGTGATACTTCTGTATGTTCGGCAGACATTTTCTATTTTTACAAAAGTATTCATCTCCTCAGAATTATAATTTTTCATGTATTTTACCAGAAAATTGTTTAAAATTACTAACTTCTTAATGTTGTGTCTACTAGAGAATATTACAGAATTTTTTTTATTACAAAAATGAAAGTAAATGGAAATAAATGTAAAAAAAATTAATATTGTTCAAAAATAAATTGGCTGTTATATGCAGCTGTAAATGCCAATCCCCAGCCACAAATGTGGAAAATATCGTTTACCCGCCAAATCGCATTTTTTTTAGCTTTAACGCATACAGTATCAGAAATCAAGGTTTTTGAAGTTAACGAACTCTTGACAACAAAGACATAATTTTTGTGCCCCTGTGATGCACCCCTTTAATTTAATTTGTTTGATTTCAGATATCAGTTTTGGTGCTGGCAGTCGCTCATTCCATACAATGTGGCGAGGCTAGCTCAAAATCGACCAACAAAAACGAAAAACGCGGCATCTTCGATAGTGACATCGGCAGTGCCCACGGTGGGTTCGGAGGTGGCATTTCCTCCTCTTACGGTGGCAGTTCCCTCGGTGGAGGACATGGAGGTGGCTTTGGGGGTGGCCTCGGCGAAGGCCTTGGAGGAGGTCTAGGCGGAGGATTTGGAGGTGGATTCGGTGGCGGTGCTGGAGGTGGATTCGGCGGCGGTGCGGGAGGCAGTGGAGGTGCTACTGTAACCACAGTCAACCAAGCTGTACCAGTTCCCGTACCACAACCCTATCCAGTTACTGTTACAAGACCCGTGCCAGTTCCAGTTCCACAACCTGTCGCTGTTCCGGTACCCAGACCTGTTCAGGTGAGTGGCGAGTTTCTTGGTCATACAGTATTGAAATAAAAATGTCACTAGTCTGTTGAGTGATTTAGTTAATCAAGTAGTACAGGACTTGAGTGTTAAAAGACAAATCTTGCAACTTTTTTAATTACTTCCACATCCAGTGGAAGTATAGTAACGACAAAAATTTTACCACCACCACCCTCACACCACTACCGATGTGGGGTATTGTTTTATGGGTTTTTGGGGTAGAGGATTTCAAATATTATATTATTAAAGTTCCATAAACAATTACTTCCACATACAAAGTTTTTTCGTTGTGAGTGACTTGGATAGAAAATCTGGATGTGGAAGTAGTGATTCCTTAGGCACCGGTTTTTTTTAAATATTGTGTGTAACTTTAAGAGCATAATGAAGTAAAAAATATTTTGAGGTTTCTGGTTCTTGTACACACTAAATCACAATTATTTTTGAGACCTTAGCTTCTCTTATATATACTAAATACCAATTTTATGGACTCTTACCTGCTTGATTTACCTATTTACCCCAAATTTACCCCAATTTATCCCCAACCCTTCGACGGAACCAGATGAAAATATAATCTAGTTCTAGATCTCGTTAAAGTACCAAATTTCAAGTCAATATCTCAAACGGTTCCTGAGTAAACGCGCGCACAAAAAGAAGTTACAGACAGACCGACAGGCAGACAGACAGACAGACAGACAGACAGAGAGGCAGACTTTTTTTTCGCTCAAACTTTAAATCTCGACGTTTCATGACATTCTAAGCCTATTTGAACAATAAAAAATTTTAAAAATTTTGTCGTCACTATACTTTCACTGGATGTGGAAGTAAAATTATATATCTTTTAATATACATTACTTTATTAGATTCAATTTTAGCATTCTCAAATATATAAATTTTCAATAAATATCGGAAATTGGCATAATTAATTTATTAGGGGTTATTTCGACATAAACATTTTATCACATACTATTTCTACATGTAGATATTTTTAGTCTAAAAGTTATTCAAAATTCCGCAATTTGATTAAAAAAGAAGTTTCTAGAAATATATTAATTCGACGAAAAGAATATATTCAATAGAACACAACTTTAAAACTCTTATAACTTAAGAAATATTAAATGTTTATTTCATCCCAGATCATGTTAAGCAATAGTATTTTTATTTAGTTTTTCTTTTACATTACATTACATTTTTTAATTTTACAAATTATTTGTTTATGCCACTTAGTGTGCCATCTTAAAAATGTTAGTTTTAGTATAGGTATGTTCTGAATAACATACCAAATCAGGGAGACCAATTTTGAGGAATTCGTCACTTTCATTTTAAAAAAATAACTTTAAGAGGAACTTTTCACCAGCAAAACTTTTAAAACATGTAAATTTCTCCAGTTTTTACGAAAATTAGATGTAACTTGCATCAAAATGGAAGTGAGTTTTAAAATGATTCTAATAAATATTTTCCATTTCCACCAATACTCTTGAAAAATCTATTTTACTCGTTTTATTAATAGTATATTATACAACAACCATTTAATGATGGCTATTAAGACACGAGGATGAGAATTATGACATGAGCCGTTGGCGAATGTCATAGTAAATGCAAGTACCATAATAACCATTAAATGTGAGTTGCATACACTATTTTTTCTACGACCAGTCATAATAAAATAGAAAATTAACACTTTATTTCTGAAATTTATTGAATTTGAATTGAATTGAATTCCTTTTACCCTTTCTTTGATACATAGATTATATACATTTGGCACGTCTAAATAACAATATTTTTTAAATAATTTACACAAAATTGAAATAAACAATTTATATGTCTCCTTATAGCAATAAAACTTAAAATAAAACACAAAAATACACAATAATAAAAGTACTTATAAATATGTATAAAAACAACAAACCCCCTATTAATTACATTAAAAAACTGAATTTGTGTGTTTATAAGCCAAAAAATGAGAGAAAATTGCAACTTTGGAATTACATTATTGATTACCACCGAAGAATGTTGTCATATCCTCTACGAGGACTGCCTCAACCTTTAGTGCGAACTAATACACTGCACTACACTACAGCCTATATAAAAGAAGTTGTTCACCAAATTTCCAACTATTATGTTTTGTTGCCAGCCCCAAAGTTTAGGTAGCATTTTATGTATCGTTCAATCACGCATCTTTATCTTCATTGCAACCGAAATCGTTGTCCATAGGAATAAAAGTAAAACAATATTTTTGAAATTTTTTTTTATACTTTGTATTGAGGTATTATTTATGTAAACGTAAATAGAGAGAGATATTCAGAAAACCTATTTTGAATATCATTTTTCCAAAATGGCATCCGAAGCTCACACTGAACTATTCAGGACTTTCAGTATGTTACTCTCCTCGCTCTACCTATGATCTGATTCAAGAATCAGTCTTATTCGAATTGTTTCCTCTATTTTACTTATTTTTCTTGTACTATTTACACTGTGGAATGTGCTGCATGCTTTCCATAATACGTATTTAACAAGGTTCATAAATTTTTATCGATCACTACACATTATCCGTTACATTCCTTAATGTTTCACTAATAAATGCCTAATTTTATAAACAATGAACAGTATTATTTTACATAAACAATATTATCCTAATTGTCTTAACCAAGTGCAATTATATACTTTCTATTATTTCTTAAAACGATAGTTGTTCTTGAAAAAATAATAAATATCTGAGATACAGCTGTTACTTAATCGTAGATATATCTACAGTTACCACATTTCATCTCATATTTCAGAATTTGCGATCTGTCTTTTTCTTTATTCCCAAATGTTACATCCAGTATAACATGGCCTACATCTTATTATTGCAAATAGCCTCGTACATATATAAATCATTTATGACCCTAGTAGATTAGGAAGATCTTTTCAGCGACTAGTTTTCTTTACCAAATTATATCTTTCCCTCACATATTTTAGTGAAAAATTATGCCTCTTAATTAAATATAGTTTCTACAACGGTACCATACTTTAATTCTACTTCTGCATGTTCCTGCTCGTCTTTGATTAAGCTTAAAATTTAAAATATGATTGTTATGATCGTATAATCTACACAGAATATTATCGCTTTAAATATATAGTTATTAAATAAACAATATAAATAAAAATAGATAATCTTCCTTAACAAATTTCCATACATATATTTTAAATAATGTTCGTGCAGTTACAAAAAATCGATAAAGTAGGAATACTTTCCCTTGTTGGTCATATTTCCTCTTATGTCCGCCATTCTTTGTCCCCTTTTTGCATATTGCTCTATAACCGCTTGTTTGTGGGCCTCCCAACATAGCCAAAATCATAAATAACAGTATTCTGCTTCCGACTAGCAGCATTGTCTTTGTTGGAAGCTAGAGGGAAGACCATTACTTTAAAATTCAATACATTTAGGAATTCAATATAAAAAATACACCTTTGCCATTTGTATGTATGTATGTTCTGCAGTGAACAATTTTTAGAATGTCATCAATCATTCAATATTTGACATACTACTTTTAATTTTCCTAATTTAGTAGTTCAGTTTAGTAACGAAATTGCCTATTCAGTAGTATAAAATGGTTTTTTTACAATATCTACAAGTGAAGTAAAAATTTAATCACGAAAATTTCATCTCAAAATGTATGAAACTTTTCTTTAATCACTAGTGAATAACTGTCACTATAAAGACGAAGGGAAACATACATATTCTTGACCTATATCTATTATGGACACTTTTTTGTGTGTACTCCCAGCAAACATTTTCCTTAAAATTAGACATAACTCGAGTTGGTAAAAACAAGTTTACTTGGTATGCTAATTATGACGTAAGCTTGACTGGAAGAATACACTTCCTCTGGAAATTTACCAGTTGGACATAATTCATTTTTAATTATGATGCCAATAAATCTACCTCATAAGCTATTTCGCTTAAAGATAATTTTAACCATAACCATGAAGGAAAGCGACCAAAAATTACGTCAAGAGTAAATTTCCAGTAAAGTCGAAATAGGAAATATATTTGGGCAATGTTTACCTTTTTAGCGTCTAAATATCGTCCTAAGGGTAGAATGTTCTACTAGCTGTATTTTGTTGGAAATTCTGCGTAATGCATAGCCACTCATTTGGTAGCTTTTATTACACCCTTTAAAAGTTATTTATTCTTTGCAGTTGTTTTTTCAAAGGCAGTTTTTAAGCTAAATTACAACAAGGTTCCATATTTTTGCATTAATTTCAACAGGAAGGAACAACAGATACTTCGCAGTTAAACTGGATATATTTTCGTTTTTTCACTTTGCGTCTCTTTTGTGAATTAGGTGTTTTCTCAATTTTATTTACTTGACTGTCAACAATTTTTCTATTGCTTACAGAGAAAAATACCAAATAAGTGTAAAATTTTTGTTTAATATTACTAAATTTCGACATCGTTTTATGCTCCACATTCTACGTCGCGTCAACGTAAATTTAATTATAATTTTGCAACTAACATTTTACATAATTTAAGCAGGCGCGAAGTCAAATTAAACCAAAATATTTTCTGGGCTATCGTACGACATATAGCGTACCTGAGTATATCAAAATAGCCAATTTTTCACTATGGCCAAAAAATTTACGTCATTTACAACTGATGAAAAATATGTTGACCAGATTTAACAGACTAGTTTTAAAATTTAAAACATTAGTTTCTCAATTACTGAACATTTAATTTTAACAGCAAAAGAAGAACTATGTCAGTTGTATCATAAATAAAACTATTATACGTTACATAACATTATTTTCGTAAAAAGTAGCTAAAAGTTTTTAGAAAATCACCACTAATCGAAATTGTAGGTCTCAGTACCAGTTCCACAACCTGTGACAGTACCAAGGCCATATCCAGTAGTTGTTAGGCGTCCAGTACCAGTTGCTGTTCCAACTCCAGTTCGTGTACCATACGCACAACCAGTCGGTGTACCAGTACCTCAGCCCTACCCTGTAACAGTCGCCCAACCTTACCCAGTTAGAGTACCACAAAACATCGTAGTACCAGTTGCTCAACCCGTTTACGTTGGAGGAGGTGGTGGAGGTGCAGGAGGCGGTTTTGGAGGCGGTCTTGGAGGTGGATTCGGAGGCGGTATTGGAGGTGGATCAGGAGGAGGATTAGGAGGAGGACTTGGTGGAGGACACGGAGGAAGTTTTGGAGGATTTGGAAGCGGAATTGGAGGTGGACTCGGTGGAGGACATGGCGGTAGCTACGGAGGTGGTTACTCCAGTTCCATTTCTATTGGGCATGGTAGCTCCTTAGGAGGTTCATCTCTCTCCCTTGGCGGAGGAGGAGGCTATTCTAAATATTAGAAATATCAAGAATTCAGTATTTTGTTTCTTTTCAGAATGTGATAATGATCAGAATTTCTTTACACGCATAAAGTCTTTAATAAATCAGCTATATCTCAAAGTTGCGTTGTTGTTTTTTTGCTTCAGGTGAGGGTTGGTACCTTTCGTGTGACATTGTTGCTGAATTAGTATGTGAGTGATGTAAAACTCAGCAAAATTAACCAAAATAGTAAAATAGTAATTTATCAAGCTGCCCTAAAAATCGACTTAGAAAAGTTTTCGGTCTCATAAGACGTTATGTAGCACGACAATATAAAATGTTGGAAACTGCATCACATTTTTTTCATGTTGCCTAATACCACGAATTTTGGAAAGTGCGCTGAAAATTGACTACAAAAATAAATCGATTATAAAGTACCCCCAAAACTGATTTTTGTCATAAAAATGCTCTTACTGCAAAGGAGAGTTTTTGACATTAGAGTTATTGTCATCCGGCGACAAGAGCCATTGACACATAGTACCAGATGGCGATTATGCAAAGTTTTATTCATGCCAAGATTAGATAAAGTACATCATTATATCAGTCAGTACATAAGGAAAGTTCGAAAGCGAAGCTAAATCACATTATCCTTATTGGATAATATACCGTCAATATATTTTATAAGAAGTTGGGAAGCCCCGTATAACTCATATATTGCCGTAAAGAGCATTTTAAAGTGTTCAGTGCCTACGAATTATATAGTCGCATATAGAGACTTATTAAGCTAGCCTCATGCGAACCGAATTTTTTATGATACATGCTACAGTTATCACCAAATCCTTTCAGCCTCAAAACGAAAATTGATAAACATATTTTCTAAGGAATTATTTGAATATTTTCATACCAGTCGATTAATACCTTAACTCTTACCTACTCTTGCATGTGGTTGTGATTAAACATCCTCTACGGAATGTGTCCCTGCTCACCTTGTTTGGTATGCAGGCCTGAATTTCTTTATACATAATTAGATAAACATTTTGGAGATATTTACAAATGCATTGTCATTGAATATTTATTCCAATATATACGCTATTATTTGAAATTTCGCCTTATTTCGTTGTTAATTAACTTTATGTTTGACGTCTCGTGCGGGGATGGGCTGACTACTGATTTTATACGAATGTCACCAGTTCCCCCAGTGAGTTTCAGGACGTCGATCATAGCACAGAAGGTAACAAACCGATACTATAAAAGTGATTAGAAATTAAGAAAAGTGGTTAAAATTTAAAACTACTACTAGTCAACCATTTATGACCATTTTGAATAAAAAGTTGATCAATTTCTTGGCTTTGACCTGGCAAAGCCTTATATTTTACTTTGCTTTCAAACACCATGATATTTTCTAAGTAATACTACTAGTGATAATAAACAAGTATATTTCCGCTTATGAATAATAATAATTCAAAATTTAGCTGTTTAACTTATATTGGAGAGTCAACTGACAAAATTACGTCCTTTTTAGCAGGGTCTGATTATAGCTTATAAGACTAACAATACCTTAAGTACATATATTAAAAACAATAAAGATAGAAACAAAAAAGAAAACTTGTCGGGAGTATATAAGCTTACTTGTGGAACTTGCCCTAAGATATATGTTGAACAAACAGGTAGATAATTTAAAATACCTATAGAAGAACATAAAAGTAGTTTTTTAAATAATAAGAATACATCAACATTTGCTAACCATTTACTATTAGAAAATCACTCATTCAACGATAGTTTTGATATCCTTCACACAGCTAGTAAAGGACCAAAACTCACGTTGCTTGAGGGCTTAGAAATTAATAGACACAAAAAATCTAATATTTTACTTAATGATCAAACAGACGTAAATAATTCACCTCTTGTAAATTTAAATTTAATTTCATTTCATTTCCAGTAACAAATTGTCAATTCAGGTTAGGCTATAGAATAAATTATTTCTCAGGTCATAAACTTTTAGGTATTTAAGGTCCACTAGTTTTAATTGCAAGTAGTCTTGTACTCACATCTGAAGAAACTAATGTTTAGCGAATCAATTGTCATGTTGACTTAATATACCAGTGAACATTTTTAAAAAACATTTCAGTGTTTTATTTGTGAAAGTATAGGTTTGACATCAATTTTCACCAAGTAAAAGTAGAATCTTTTAACTAAGTGATAATAAACTTAACGATGCCTATAAGTGTGTACTTACAATAGGTACCTAAGTTGGTATTAAATCTATGTTATATACTGCAAGCACTTTTCTCGAAACTGTACCGATCTTTACACAGAGAAGGAACATAAACAAATGAGCTCCGTAGCGGCGGATTGGTTTCGACCACAGCGCATCCTAATCTCATCTGCCATTCTAGGATGGTTCACTAGTATATAAGATAATGAGCACTAAATCATAGAAGGTGGAGAAATTGGAGGGGCGGGTGGCAGTTAACAGTAAGTCCGGCACTCAGTCGTTTCTCAAGAGTTATGAGAACCCACTGAGAGTAGAAGGACACCACCAAACGTTATAGGAGGCACCACTGGTGTCTTCAACATATCAGTTTCGCTGCGTCTTTCAGATGAACGTTGGTTCGTCTTGGCCTTCTACAAAAACACTCGAATGCCCTTACTCGACGCGAGTTTCGCCAAGGTTAACACTAGATCTGAAGATGATTAGAACTAAGTTTTAATTATCTTATTTCAGAAATGTGTATCGTGTTGTTTCGACCACACTCCTGGATAAGCCAACCAACACTAATTTTATTTTATAATAGCAATAAGAACATCTATAATGCTATTATATAAAAATAAAAGCTCTGTAATTAAGGTATGAGAACATCCTCTCAATATCTATACAGCCACTATATAGCTAGAATAGGTGCAGGCTTATAAAGCCATTTTATCATTTAAGGGCCACAAAAACAACAATTATACAACTATTTAGCGATACTTAGTAATATTCTCAGAGCATTTATAAAGTATCTTAAGAAGATGCAAAGAGTCGAATAGGTTCGTTTACACTCCACTATATTATAATAAAGCGCTTTTATAGCCTAGTGAAGCATAAGTTATGAAGTAATTTTGCTGTATAACTGTGCTTCTTTGAATAATTTAAAAAGCTATCTAGTTTCATAACAGTTGTATAATATAAACTTAAAGAATATGGAAACATGTCCAACCATTGCTTCGACTTACCTGTTTTGTGACTCAATACGTGTACATTAAAATTTAAATTGCAAAATAAGAAACTAATTCGGATTTATGGAAAAATATGTTCTTCAAAATATTTACTCCTATACAATTAAAACTGCTATTAATTTCCATAAATTAGTTATTTAAAACATAATACGTAATTAAAAGGACATGTGAGATACTTTAATATGTGCTAATAGAATATTAATTTTTTTATGTGAATTTTTTCTCAAGATGGATGCCACACCTAAAACCTTACATCTTTGAAAAATTTGGTGGCAGAAATACTACCTCTGAGGAAGTGTTAGAGAGCTTTTATAAATTTTACTTTTCTTACTATTTATTTTATAACAGCTGTTAGAAAGCACTTTTAGTTGCGTAGAGACTGTTACGAAGTGTCTTAGAGAATAATTGGCTTCTATTGGCGGTATTTATAATTATTTCAAGTTTCTGTAGTATGAATACTGTAACAGGTTATTTTATAGAGTTATGTAACACGTTATGTAGCCATTATATAGCGACAAAATTCTATATAACGTAAAACTACAACGGGTTATAATGCAGTTATTATATAGCTGTTCTCTCTTCTTATATAAAGACTACCGCAGGTTTTGATATAAAACAATTCGGCTTGGTATGCAGTTACTATACAGCCACCAACACTTTTAGTTTATAGAAATAGATCGTGGTTTACTTTAGAGAACAATTCAGCTTCTTATACAGGCATTAAGCAACCACGAAGCTCGCGTAGTAGTACAGTGGGTTCTCTTATAGAACAGTGTATTACGCAGCCATTATAAATCTTTATAGCCCTTTAGTTAGCTTGGCGGTAATTACATATGTATCATAGCTGCCTAGTGTCTCTGGCTGCTATGTGAAAATTTAGATGAGATCAATATTGCCAATAAAGAGTCAAGTAGTTCTAGAATATTTTCCGCCGCGTTTCATTCCCTTCCATGTTAACATCATCCTGGCTATTCTGATGATCTTTAAATACGTTAGCTGACGGGATCGGAAACTACAGATCAACTGATGTATTGCACATGTTATAACAAGTGCATTACTAATTTCCTTCACAGTTTTATAAATATAACTAGCACAGGTGAAATGCTGCAATGGCGAACTTTCAACTGTAGGCTGGAGTCCGTTAAAACACTTTTATAAAGTTTCTGTATAAGAGTACTTAACAAGAAGTGTTACCTGTATAAGCCTGACAGCTTTTTAATTAGTCGTAAGATCGTGTATATCACTTGGTAATATGACTTTAAAGGAGCAACCCATACATTTTATAATAAATCTGTAACCAACATTTATATAATCTTTATAAAATTAAAATATTTTTGTAGGTACTTGAACCTCCAGAAGAGATATATCGAGAACCTTTATAAGTGGTTAATAGAGCCTTTATAAAGTGGTTTTATAATTAAGTTGTAAGAACATTCTTAAGGCGTTTCTATATCACCAAATTGTCACAAAGAGCCAATTGGTTCACAATAGTACCTACTTTAATAAAACATAAAAGAACATTTTTCCATCACTATAAAATGATTATAAGACAACTCGGTGGAATATTAGTGCAATAATTCTAGTTGGGAAGTAATGGGCTTGAAGTTTGGTAAAAGAAAAATCGACTATTATTAATGTTTGCTCATCGACTAGGAGTTTTAAAAAAACCAATTACGACGTATAACTGCTTGGTGGAAAAGCTCACTTAATTATTTGCCAGTAGTTGAGCTAGAACTTCAAATTTAGCAAAAAAAATTTAATTAATCTCATGATAGTTTAATACTGGTTTTATGATAATAATATATTCAGAAATGTAGTGAGTGCTGTTTTATTAAATCGTGTAGTATTAATAACCTCACAAATTTAAAGTCATCATAATGTTTGTTGCATATATTAAAAATAACAGTTTTTGGCGTAACGTCCTAAGTTAAATCTCAAATTCAATGACTGTTTAGCATAAACGTTCAATTTTGCTATTGCTTTCCTTTAGAATGGTACTAAATTAAACAAGAACCAATTTAATTTTTATCATTTGTTAGATAAAATAATTGTTAAGAAAAATATTTTTAAAATTATTTTACATTCCTTAGAAGAAATATATTTGCACACAGACACCTCAAGTATACTGGTCAAACCAGTATATTTTGTTGTTGTTGAGAAAAATAAGAGCAAATCGATCTCGAAGAGAAATATTTTACTCACATTTAATTACACAGGTCTACAAAAAAAGGTCTTGTCCTGAGGTTTTTATCTAGCTTTTCTTCTTTCTATCGTGTCGGTCTTTATCTACCATCCTCTAAAAAGGGCAAAAAAAAGGTCTTGTCCTAAGGTTTTGATCTAACTTTTCAGAAGTATTTTGATATGCTGACCCAATTTTGGACAAAAAGAATTTCCATCGTGTAAGTTTCACTCTATCACCCCTAGGATATAGAAAGGGGTAGTAAAGAGAAACTGATACGATAGAATTTTTTTTTTAGTCCAAAATTGGCTGCAACGCTTCAAACTACTTCAGAAACCTTAGATGAGAAACTTTTTTTTATTGTAAACCTATGAATTGACTGAAAAAACATAAATAGTCTGGATTATACGCAGCAATATTTTTAGGAAAAATCAAGTAATGAGTGAAATATGCTCTGCTTGAATATTCCTCTTAAAACAGATCGTTTTTCGTAAAACACTATAATTACAGAGAAAGATGATGCCAAATAATATATAACAGCATTTAATTAAGTCTAATTTTGCTGGGTATAGAACTGACTAAATCGTTCTGACATTAGTGTTGACTTATTGTTAAGATCCATAAAGCAGTGCGGTGCAAAGTAATATTTGCAGAGAAATATCGCTAAAATTTTTATATTATTGAAATTTGTATTTTAACTATCTAGAAGAAAACCTGCAAATAAAAACTTTGGGTTAAAATTTGGCACGAAGATTTGATTCAATAGAAAGCATAGTTCCACTCACTTTCTCAATTTTAAATTTTTGTAAGGTAACAAATTATCAGACATTTTTTGATAGGTCTAGTTTTATTATAAATTTTGTTGTGAACAATTTGAAGTTTTTCTTTGTGATGCGACCGGAGATTGTAAATATTAATCACACACACAAACATGCAAACATAAGTTGTTTAAATTTTATTTTATAAGAACCATGGTCAGATTTAAGTCAAGTCATATTACACTTCCTGTCACGTCAGAAACAAATTAAAATAATAAAATTACATCAGCACAAGAATTCCATTCACAGTTTATTTTGACTCCAATAAAACTGGCAATATCCAAAACTATAAAATGGCAGAAGTTATCGCTTTAATGGCATTTGTGTTTAAATAATATAATAATACTCATGCTGATTGCAATTTAAATTGCGTTTAGAAGTATCGTCGATGATTTATTGTTCTGCAGACGAAAAAATCAAAATGTCGTAAAACAAGAACAGTAAGCATTATCTAATTAGAGAAGTAAGTACCATATTAATTGATCATAATTATTTTGTCATTTACATATAATCGCATTTTCAGGTCGTTCACTCTTAATTTTTTCAATGATTAATCAGTAATTTAACTTTAGTTTATGTACTTTATCTGTAAATACTGCATTCATATTTAACTTATGCTAGAATACACAAGTTTGTTTATTAACAACTTTTATATGAAGCAATGATCACATTTCTTACAAAACTTCTCATTGCACCAAAAATAAATTAAAACAATAAAATCTTTGCAACAAGAACATTCCTTACTTACCTTTTCTAATGCTTAGTTTGACTTCATTATGTTGGCAAGTCATGTTTATCGGTCAAGTACCAATTTGGAGAGAATTAGAAAAAAAATGCAAAAAGTTTTGAAGGAAGAAATGATATTCAATTTGTTGTATATGTTTTGTAATTCGTAAAATCGAAAATCTATTCGTGCTAAACCAAACAGAACCGAAAGATTCTTATATGATTTATAATAAAATAAAATTACTAAATATGGAAATATGCAGAGGTGAAAAAAGTGTTACTTAAAGAATACACCGGATTAAATTTATATAATTTATTTAATATAATAACCACGTAAACATAATTTATGTACATAAATACGAATAAAAACATTAAAAACACATATCACAATAAAAAATATATTAAACGATAAAAATTAGTGGGGTGATGGGTTGATGCTGATGAAGATTATCCAGTCTTAATTTTTCTAGTACTTGTAACTACCAGAGCTTGACGAAATTCCCCCTCCAAAAGAGCCAGAACTACCTTTGAAACCACTTCCAAGAGATATTGAACTACCTCCCAATGAACCACCTCCATACCCTCCACTTAGTTTTCCTCCGGAGAACGAACCAGATCCAAGGGAGCTTCCAATAGAACTGGAGTATCCACCTCCATATCCACCTCCATAGCTACCGCCTGATCCTCCACCAAATGATAGAGAACTGCCTTTTCCTATGGAGAGTGAACTACCTCCCAAAGATCCACCTAGACCTCCTCCGGAACTTGAGTACCCTCCGCCATATCCACCACCGTATCCACCTCCATATCCGCCTCCAATTCCGCTTTCGATTCCTCCTCCATATCCTCCTCCACCTCCGCTACCAAAACCACCTCCATATCCTCCTCCAGAACCACCACCAAATCCACCTCCAAATCCACCCCCTGAACCACCACCGCCTCCACCAACATAAACTGGTTGGGCCACTGGTACTACGACATTTTGTGGTACTGAAACTCGGTAGGGTTGTGCAATTGTTACGGGGTAAGGTTGTGGTACTGAAACTGGATACGGTTGTGGAATGGGTACACGAACTGGAGTTGGTACCGGAACAGCTACTGGTCGCCTAACTACAACGGGATATGGTTTTGGTACTTCAAATGGTTGGGGTACTGGAACTGATACCTAAAACATAAAACAAATATAAATACACCACACATATTAGCTTCAGATTTAAAGCCAAGGCTGTCCGAAAGGGGTTTACACATTTGAAAAAACGCAGACGCAGACTGACCGACATTGTCAGTGTCAAGCACGGGGCTCAAACTCAGTATACGATAGACAGTGCAACCAGCATATTCGCCATACAATATGCTTTAGCCAACTGAGCTACCGTGTCGGAAAAGTAGCAAAAGCTAAATTAAAAACATTTACTTCTATTTATGGTATCTCTTCGAAATTGTTTACCGATATATTGTATAATATAAATAAACTAAAATCAGAAACTAGTAATGCATAACCAGCCAGTGACAACAGCGAACAAGTACACAAGGGCGTGCAGTAGTACAATTTTATGTACAGTCGACTCCAAAAGTAATATTTTACTTAAATAAAACACGTTAGTATTAACTTGAAAGAACAATATATATCAATATGTGTTAGTTTTAGACTTCCATCATTATTATTAAGTAAGTTAATTAGACCTAATAGTTAATAAGTGTCGCATTTATTTTGAAATAATTGTGAAAATTATTTGCATTATTCTCTATTCGCGATCAGAAACCCGAAATTAATAAAAATCGCAGTTTAACTGACAAAAATCGGCGAAATAAGGGCAAAGTAAAAATATTGGCAGCCCTTTTAAATTCTGAGGGCCACAATTTTGGATGCTATTGATTTAAATGGTCCAAAGAGACACTGCAAAATACTTGCTTCTATCATTAAGTGCAGGATATATTTGCGTGTCACATAGTCCTGGAGCCAGCAGGCTTTATGCTTACGTTATCGGGGCAAAGCTTCAAAGTGACTTATTTGGATCAAATTAGGTAGCATTTCTTTTCTGCCGCAATTAAATATCTGACAATAAGATTATGATTATTTACACCAAAATGCCTTCAAAATATAAAAAAAATTGCTTTGATCTAATAAACACACCACAGATAGTGATTTAATGATGTAACTTCGCTCATATTTCTGACAACTTTGCTGACACGCTGCTTCCTAACTCAGCAGCTACAGTACATAATTGTGTAGATTTTTCTCTGTCACCTGACAATGAAAAAAATAACCCCCTTTGATGCCTTATCCCGATGATTTAAGCACAAAGCCAGCTGGCCGCCAAACTAACAGATCTCAAGTTAAACAGCAGATTCTATAACTCGTAATCAAAATAAATTAGAATATACCGGTATCTCAACGAATGCATTAAATTATATAAAAATGTAAAGTTGTCTTTATAATTTTATTACTTTAATATAACGTTTTTAACAGATATGAATTCTTGAAATTAGTTTAAGTGTTAAATCACCGGAAATATGATAGCCCTAGATTACTGATATCATGCATCTAAATTGAAACATCTCTACTAATATTAAATCAAATAAAATGTTATAATTATAGAAAGTGAAATATATGCAGGCGATTCGACCGATAACATCATTTGAAAGTCCACATTCTAACTGCTACATTTTTTTGATTGTCCATCCAATTATAAAAAACCAAATGTTCCGAATTCATCAACAGGAGAAAGTAGATAATATAAAATAAATAATAAACGGATATTTATTACATTTTAAATCACATATTTATCTGAATTAAAAAACAGTTGCATAAATTAAACATATATCACTGATGCACTTTCACGGATTTTATTTGATAAAATGTGGTTATTTGGGTATTATACGAGTTTACTTCAAGGGAAAGCACATTTTTACGGCTGATTTTTTATGACTACTTTGATAATATTCTCCCATACTCCAAATACTCTTATACATAATTCTTACATTATAACCGCTATACAAGGTGTTCCTGATAGGATTCCAAACTTCTACGGCATGTGGAATTTATCAAAATAATTCAAAAAGTTCAATATAATGTATCTCTGGGGAGTTACAAGGGTATCAGATGAAATATGTTTTTTTTGAGTATTAAGTATTTAGAAAAGAGTAAAAGATAAATAGACAAAACTTTCGGCATTCGCTTAGTTTTTTATGCTGATTAATATGTGTCAGTTAATTTTTTTTTTTGTTATAAAAATCATGGGCGTTTTTTTTAGAGAGGGGCAAGGGCAAGGGTGTTTCACCCTGTAACTTTTTTGGTCCACTTTCCTTTCATTTTTACCATAAATTTGAAAATTTGGAATATTTTTGCGTTAAAAAGGCGCTCTTTGTTTACATCGATGTCAGTAATTTTTGAGTAAATCTAGCTGAATAACACACGGAGGTAAAAATGAAGCAATTCAAAAACTTACTAAAGCAAATAGTATGTGTACCTAGCCATCAGCGAAAAAATAATATTGATTGTAGAACAAAATAATATTGATTGTAGAACAAATAAGGACTGGGGACATATTTGCAACTTATTATTTAAAATAGTGGTAATTTTCATAAAATTAATTTTCTCCATAAGAACGTCAAAATATAAATAGAAAAAATGTTGGTACAACAAATAGAAAAATTATAGAGATAAAAGAAAGTTACAGGACGAATGATTTTAATAACCAAAAATGAGCAAGCGCTAAATATGCGCTTGCAGCATTTCAATAAATTTAAAAACTACGATTTTTGGGGAAAAAATTATAAACAATTTTTGAAGTACTTATTTTTTAAACTATTAGAACTGGAACATTCTTTTGTTCTTTCTCGCAGAAATTATCTCCCTTTTTTTCTCTTACCACTTTACGAGCAATCTATGATCTTATAATTTTATGTTAAAAAATATGCACCATTAAAAGAAATTCTAGATTCCCGACCAAGTTAGAATTCACAAATTGAGGGACGCAAAAATAAAATACTTAAACAAAAAGAATTCAGTCATTCCTAGAATTCCTATATTAACGACCTGATATCTGAACTACTATTGCTTTGTTATCGATTACAAATAACTTCACCAGGGAAATAATAAAAATAATTCCCAAATTTGTACAATTAATTTTTATCATCAACTGGAGAAAATTAATTTTGCAGCACATAACTTAAATCTCCTAGCTAAACTATATGCAATAGATGGCTAAAAATTCATGAAAAACCTATCGGTTAGAAAGTAAATATCAACTGTAACTGAATATCTATCCAGAGGAAACAATTTTGAGTTTAAAATAAATTAATATATGCCAAACGGAGAAGAGCACTTACTTGAACAGGTCTTGGCACTGAAACTGGAAAAGGCTGAGGAACTGGTACAGGTACAGGTCTGTTGACAGTAACTGGATATGGTTGAGGTACGGAAACTGGAACAGTTTGACTAACGGTGGAGACCGTTGCACCACCTCCTCCTACTCCTCCACCGAATCCAGCGCCACCTCCAAATCCACCACCGCCGCCAAATCCACCGCCACTACCGAATCCAGCACCACCTCCGTATCCACCGCCGCTAAATCCAGAGCCACCACCGTATCCGCCGCCGCTAAATCCAGAGCCGCCACTAAATCCGGATCCACCGCCAAAACTACCACCTCCGCCGTGCCCTCCACTTTCAATTCCACCTTCATAACCTCCCTCAAATCCTCCCCCTCCTCCTCCGAAACTTCCTTCATATCCGCCCCCTAAGGAGGAACTATCACCTATGGAAATTCCACCTCCATGTCCACCTAATGATATGCTGCTACCGCCACTTTCATACCCACCGCCTCCGAAACTACCGCCTCCAAATCCACCGCCTCCGAATCCACCTCCATGTCCTCCGCCTCCACCACCGCCTTCTAAAACGCCACGCTTTTCATTTTTAATTTTGGACTTAATGGAAGCCTCGCCGCATTGAGCCACGCAAGCGACTGCTAAAACCAGCGTTGCTACCTAGAAATATTCAAAAGTAATACTTATTATTTATAACTATTCACATTTGATATGCAAAATCCTCTGTGCTATGTGTATGAAATACACAGCGGAGAAAATTTTTATTATGCTTTGGAAAAGGACAAATTCCGTTTTCGAAACATCTAATACAGCTTTTATTTCTACGAGGAATTGTTTGTTTTTATAATGTAGGGGGGGCTGCCAAAATCATGAATTAATGTTTTCCACAAAAGTAGTGTTACCGCCATGATGAAAAAAAAAAAAAATTCAAAATATCTATTTCTCAACTATCTCCTTTCTTTAGAGAATATTATTTAGGTATTAAAATATCCTTGTAATAAAATGGAAATTTGGAGAAATATACATTACTCCTGGAGTATTTACAAAATAATAATAAAAACTAATAATCACAATATCTTAGGTTTAAACTGGTATTTGGAGGTGAAATATATAACAAAAATATGCAAAATGTTCATTTATTACATGTACCTCAGCACTCTACTTCTTCGTTACAGGGATCTTTTACATAATATTCTTCCTTCATATATGTATAATAAAATTCCATCAAGAATAAAAAATATTGTTAGTAATAATACTTTCAAAAAAAAAAATTAGAGTAAGCTTTACCATTAAAACAAAACAGAATCATTATCAGTTTCCAACCTTTTCTTTTTTACTTTCACTTAGTTTTTTTACTACTTACTACGATTGTTTTCACAATTAATTATTTTTCACTTATTTGCTTCTATTATGATATTGAAAATACTTAAATGGAATGTAAGGTTCAATAATTGTTGTGAATGACTAAAGTTCAATAAAAGATTTAAATATTTTCAATATATTTTGTTGTGTTAATATGCTAGGAATCCTATCATGTAATTCAATACTTCGTCAGTATTAGCTAGAAGAGTAATTGTTTTGATTGGTTCTCCAATGATGAGTGTTTTAAAATGTTTCCCTAAGTGGTATATTAGCGTGACCACATTAAGTTACCAATATATAGAAAGTAGATAATTCCATGCTAAATAAAAAGTGTGAATAAGTAAATTTAAATAAATGACTTAAGTGTTTTCAATATATTTTTTTGCTTTAAAATACCAGGAATCCTATCATGTAATTCAATACTTCGTCAGTATTAGCTAGAAGAGTAGTTGTTTTGATTGGTTCTCCAATAATGAGTGTTTCAAAGGATTTACCTAACTAGTATATTAGCGTGCCCATATTAGGGCAACAATATACAGAAAGTAGGTGATTTCATAATAAAAAAGTGTGTAAGTTGTGATTTGCTTGGTACCTAAATAATATTCTGTTACTACGATTGCCTTATGGCATTTTTCATAATATTTTAGTTATTCTAAGAGGAAATTATTGTTTTCAACTTTGTAATTTTTACAGATTGTGGCTTAAGCAGCCTTCGGTTGAACCCCATCTTAATAAAGTCAATTTATTATTATTATTTTTATTATCAAATTTTGTGCTCGTATTAATATTGTATATTGTGCTTGACAACTCAATTAATTTTTACAATCAATTATTTTTTATTTATTTGCTTTTATCATGATTAGAGAATATTATTTAGGTATTATGCAAATCACAACTTACACACTTTTTATTATGAAAATAATATTCTCTAATTACAGAAAGTAGGTATTTTCATAATAAAAAGTGTGTAAGTTGTGATTTGCATAATACCTAAATAATATTCTCTAACTCAATTAATATTTGATATATCCGAAATATTTTTTATGAAAATTTTTACATTTTTGTAATCAATATTTTTATCAAAGACATTTTCAGTATCTTAAAAATAACATAAGCATGAAGTCACGTTATCGACAATAACTAATGAAATTATAAAATAAAAAGCTATAAAAAAAAAACATCATACTAAAGAAAGAAAAATATTATTCGCATAGAATACAGCTGGATACAGCGATTTAAAAGCTGTGTAGTCAAAATGTCCTTAAAAAAATTGAAAAAAAGTAAAAAAAAATTTTTAACTCGCAGAAACAAATTTAAATAAAATGTTTATAGCAAAAAAATCCGGTAAAATCGTCAAAAATTGTGACTTATAAAGTGTTTTCGTACATATGAATGAACGTACTCATGCCGTACAAACAAAAGGAAGACAGCGCTTGGCAAATGTTTACCAAGTTCTCAAATTTAGTTTAAATTTGTATCAATATAAAAATGGTGTGAATGGAATCTCCTCTTAATGAAAATATATTTAATATGAAGTCCTTGTACAATCAAACAATAACTAACACAATTCATTAAATGTTGTAATACCTATTACACACCGTGCGACTTAGAATAGTAAATATATCACACAAATAGTTATACTAAATCTGTAACAAAAACAAGTAAACTTTAATTTAATAAAAAGCCGAACTATTTAAATTAACTTTTTTAAATATTTCAGTAATTTGCTATAAGCAATGTCATATAGGTACTTACGTTTATATTATTTATAATAAATAACAACATCCATGCTTAATTAACAGTATTCTATCAGAAATCACACATAATATACTATATTAACTGTATATTAAAAATTATTATTATTGCTACACTTACCACAAACAGTCTCATATCAGAGTATGTATGAGAAAAAACTAATAATGATACATATTGTTTAGGGAGGCGGGTTTATATACTGACCTGTGATGGTTCCTCCCCAAAACTTTAACTACCACTCACCTAAACTTGCTACTTTCACAAGGTGAATCTGCAAGATGATACACCGTTCATAATCTTGATTTATCGCTGAACTTGCTTTACTTTAGATAGTAACATATTAGTCGGCTTACCCTTTACTGGGATTTATAGTTTGCCCTTCAGCCTTGGTAAATTAAATCAATAATTGGTCTTGTATGTGAATATTAGCATTTAATTGTCTAGTATGCCACAGTAATCTTAAGTCCTTAAATCGTTTTTGATAATACTATTTAAATATTAGAGAAAATTCAAATATAAGGGAAAAATATTATTGGTAGTAGTGAAAACCTTTCACACTCCTTATATACGAGGTATTCGTTGAATAACGTGCTGAACTCTCAGATCAGCATACTTAAAAAACATTTTGCTTCTTGCAAAAGTTATATTCATTCAAAATTAAATTACTAATACTTATTTAATTTGATCAAATACGTATATTATAATATTATAATAGAAAAAATACGAATAAAATTAAGATAAAATTTGAAAGTTCTTACGTAGTCTTGCCCACGCTCAAGATCTTCGTACAAATTTCAACAGGTTCACTATTTTCCATAGGGTGGAAGAATCAAAAGAATAAAAACCTATTGCAAGGGAAATTTGCAACCCAAAGAATATGAATATATATTCCTTAGAATATCATATAAGAAAACAAAATGATTTAAATTTAATGCAACTCAACTTACAGAAGTGTGACTCGGTTTCTTAAATAAGCATAATGCTTATGACGCGATACTCAATTTACGGAAAAACTACGTTTCGCCGAAATCTCACGCTAGAAAGGGAAGATAAAGTGGTTTCGCTTCCCCACGTGGATAATTTTCGGGAACCATCAAAATAATTAACATAGGCATACGTATGCGCATACTAGGGTGCAGCAAAAACATACATTTTTTCACTTTTTTTGAAAATCAGAAATGCTAGGGGTTGCAAAAGTTGCTACACCAGATAAGTAATACCAGGATAAAATATTATTAAGATCTAATGTTATTTTGAGGTGCCACAAAGACCTTGAAGTTTTGGCAAAACCCGCTTGCAAATAATCTTCATATCTTTTTATTTTTCTGTGTAAAAATTTAGCTTGGGTATAAAAAGCCATTCAAATACTTTTGTGAATTTCTAAAAACAACTCAGTTTTGTGTTAAAAAGCTATGAGCTGCCGCAAGGCTGCTAAATATTCAAATTTTTAGCATTTGAACCCTTTAAAGTAACGCCTCTGGCTTTTGTTTTAAAAAGCAACCTGCGCCTGTGCCGTGGGCATCACTGTGTCAGTACAGTGGGCAGTTTATGTACAGTAGCGACAAAAAAAAATGGGTCATTCCTGAAAATTAAAAAAATGATGACCCTTGTGGCAGCTTAAAAAATAAGTAAAAAAAATTATGTGTTTACTTATGCTAAGTGACAACTTTTTGAAAATAAAAAAAAAAAAATTTTTCGCTCCACCCTAACGCATACGTCAATTTTAGATGTTAGATTAGCTTATAAGATCACTTGGTTCGATTCACGCCCAATAAAATTCGTAAGGAGAAGAACAATTGAAATATACTATAGATTACATTTTTCATTTTCGCCGAGTGTGATATACTTTTCTTAAGAGAATCAAGCCTCAAAATTATCAAGATATCATTGTGGGACTATCTAGGACAAAAGCACATGAAACGACATGGTGCCTAACATAAATTTATGAAATTTAAGACTAAATGTCAAAAGTACCAGCACATCATTTGCGGGGTTATTACACGAGGTGTCTAAAGTGCATAGTTAATTTGATAAATTTATTTACTGGTGTTTTGCCTGTACAACCTATGTTCTATTGATTTTTATTTAATTTAATTTTTTAATTACGTATCAAGTTTTTAGTTGGAGACACAAAAGATTTAATAATTTGCATTACTTTGCCTAGAATGATGGTTTAGACAACCAGCTATACACATTACGCATCAGATTAAAAAATATTCTGACTGTCTCCACGGTTCTCTTTATAAATGAATACAAATTACACATTTATATATAACTTTACAAGATTTTAATACAGGATGTTACACACAATCATTTCTGTTAAACTGAAAAATTTTATTTCAAATTTACTACGTATGTAAAATAGAATGGCAGAATACCACCTAGTGAAATTGGAATATGTTCCTCGTATAGAGTGATCCTCAGAGGTGAGTAAATTATCATGTTGTACATAAATTATAAAGTTTGTAAGTTGTGATTTGCATAATACCTAAATAATGTTCTCTAAACGTAAATTATGTTTTATTATAATTTAAATAGAAAATTACGAGGATTTTTGAATAAACACTCAAAATTACAAAGATGTAAAAGTTATCTTATAGTGGTATCAGGTTTGAACAAATCTTACAATAGGTGATATCAAATTTTTAATAAGACTAATCATTTATCACACATCTCCTTTTTCAGGTTAAAATTTGTTGAAAATTTTCTAGGTTTCTTCCAGTAAAACTAAATGCTTATGTTGTGTATGGGCAAGCACTCGTCAAATATTTAATATAATAATAAAATGGCGAAAAGCTTTTCTATCTTTTATTTACAAAATTTAAAAAAATAAGTTATCACAAATTAATTATGTTCATTATCACAGCCGCACAAGATTAAAGTGGTCTGAACTGTGGACTAGATCAGTGTACTCCGCTGAAACCAAACCCGAAGTCAGAATTGTCAGATTGGTTCGTTTTTCAGCCCTAACCCCAAAAAAACACCCCCCTAAATAAGTGGTCTGGCCTGCGGACCATACCACTGTATCCTCATGTATTTGGACCCTTTGAAACCGAATACGAAGTCAGAATCATCAGGTTCGTTCGGTTTTCACCCCCAACCCCAAAAAACACCCCCAAACAAGAAAATAAATGTGGTCTGGCCTACGAGCTAGATCAGCATATCTTTATGTATTTGGACCCGCTGAAAACAAATCCGATTGTCAGATTGGCTCGTTTTTCACCCCTAACCCCCAGGAAACACCCCTCCCAAAAAAGAAAAAATGGTCTGTCCGGCGGGACATACCAGTTTATCTATGTATTTGGTAAGGACACACTGGTGTGGTCCGCTGGAAAGACCACTTTTTTTGTTTTGGGTGTATTTTTTGGGGTTGGGGATGAAACAAACGAGTCAATCTGACAACTCTGACTCGGATTCGGTTTTAGAGAGTCCAAGTACATAACGATACATTGGCATGATGCGCAGGCCAGACCACTTTTTTTTTGTAGGGCTATGTTATTTATCTGACAACGACGTAACTTTTAGATGGCAAGATTTGTTCGTAAAATAGTTACGCCAGTAAAGCAAAAATATTTTTTTAAAATTCTCAAACGATTTGACTTTTACTTTTTAAATATCGGTAGACATAATATTAAATATTCCCAATTTTAGAAAAATATATTTAAAAAAATCATATGTAGTCTGCCACCTTCATAATAATATTACAGAAAATTTTAAGATAATGCCTAATTTGAAATTTTGAACAAGCTATGCGCCGTTATCTATCTATCTAAATTATTTTACCTTTTCTAACCATTTAGAAGTGGAAAATAAAATTAGTACGTAATACAACTTTGTTTGACGTTTTAAACGTCTTTTATTTATACTTTTATTGCTTAACCTAAAACAACTAACAACGTAGGAGAAAAATAATATTTGGAATGTAGTTGACATTATTGTTAGGATGAAAGCTATTATTTTTAGTTAAAAACAAGCTAAAATCGTACTCTTCGCCGGTTTACTAAACTTTTTATATAATTGTTACACATTCTATAAGATACTCTTCGCAGTTTTTTCTAAATAATGTTAGTTTTAAACATTATTAATTTTATAGTACACTTACCTTTAACTTAGTTGGTGAAAGACTCAGTGTAAAATAAAGTAAAAATAAAAAAACCCATACCATACCCCATGTGGGTTTCGAACCTGGGACCCTTGGATTCCGAGTCAAAAGCGTAAGAACGACCTAACAAGTTGTGATTTTCATAATACCTAAATAACGTTCTCTAAACATAAATTATGTTTTATTATAATTTAAATAGAAAATTACGAGGATTTTTGATTTAACACTCAAAAGTACAAAGATGTAAAAGTTATCTTATAATGGTATCAGGTTTGAACAAATCTTACAATAGGTGACATCAAATTTTTAATAAGACTAATCATTTATCACACATCTCCTTTTTCAGGTTAAAATTTTTTGAAAATTTTCTAGATTTCTTCCAGTAAAACTAAATGCTTATGTTGTGTATGGGCCAGCACTCGTCAAATATTTAATCAATAAAATGGCAAAAAGCTTTTCTATCTTTTATTTACAAAATTTTAAAAAATGATAAGTTATCACAAATTAATTATGTTCATTATCACAGCCACACAAGATTAAAGTGGTCTGAACTGCGGACTAGATCAATGTACTCCGCTGAAACCAAACCCGAAGTCAGAATTGTCAGATCGGTTCGTTTTTCAGCCCTAACCCCCAAAAAACACCCCCCTAAATAAGTGGTCTGGCCTGCGGACCATACCATTGTATCCTCATGTATTTGGACCCCTTGAAACCGAATCCGAAGTCAGAATCATCAGATTCGTTCGGTTTTCACCCCCAACCCCAAAAAACACCCCCAAACAAGAAAAGAAATGTGGTCTGGCCTACGAGCTAGATCAGCATATCTTTATGTATTTGGACCCGCTGAAACCAAATCCGATTGTCAGATTGGCTCGTTTTTCACTCCTAACCCCCAGGAAACACCCCTCCCAAAAATGGTCTGTCCGGCGGGACATACCAGTTTATCTATGTATTTGGTAAGGATACACTGGTCTGGTCCGCCGGAAAGACCACTTTTTTTGTTTTGGGTGTATTTTTGGGGGTAGGGGATGAAAAACGAGTCAATCTGACAACTCTGACTTCGGATTCGGTTTTAGAGAGTCCAAGTACATAAGGATACATTGGCATGATGCGCAGGCCAGACCACTTTTTTTTTGTATGTGTTATTTATCTGACAACGATGTAACTTTTAGATGGCAAGATTTGTTCGTAAAATAGTTACGCTAGTAAAGCAAAAATATTTTTAAAAAATTCTCACACGATTTTACTTTTACTTTTTAAATATCGGTAGACATAATATTAAATATTCCCAATTTTAGACAAATATATTTAAAAAAATCATATGTAGTCTGCCACCTTCATAATAATATTACAGAAAATTTTAAGATAATGCCTAATTTGAAATTTTGAACAAGCTATGCGCCGTTATCTATCTGTCTATCTAAATTATTTTACCTTTTTTAACCATTTAGAAGTGGAAAATAAAATTAGTACGTAATACAACTTTGTTTGACGTTTTAAACGTCTTTTATTTATACTTTTATTGCTTAACCTAAAACAACTAACAACGTAGGAGAAAAATAATATTTGGAATGTAGTTGACATTATTGTTAGAATTAAAGCTATTATTTTTAGTTAAATACAAGCTAAAATCGTACTCTTCGCCGGTTTACTAAACTTTTTATATAATTGTTACACATTCTATAAGATACTCTTCGCAGTTTTTTCTAAATAATGTTAGTTTTAAACATTATTAATTTTATAGTACACTTACCTTTAACTTAGTTGGTGAAAGTGTAAAATAAAATAAAAATAAAAAAACCCATACCATACCCCATGTGGGTTTCGAACCTGGGACCCTTGGATTCCGAGTCAAAAGCGTAAGAACGACCTAACACGTAAAAAAATGTAAAAAGCGTACATTTTTACAAAAACATAAAAATTAAAAAAAAAATCTCAAATTTAAATCATTAATAACATTTTTATTTACTGATTGATTTTGTTCAAAAACAATAGGGTTCTAGCTAACACTAACTTAGTGTCCAAATTTCAGTACAATCTGATTTTTCTTTCTTAAGTTATCGTGCTTACAAGAAACGTGACGGACGGACAGACGGACGAACGGACGGACGGACGGACGGACAGACGGACATTTTGAAAGTTGTTCAGAATTCGTTCACTAACAAAATGATACGAAATTTTTTTCTCTACGAGCGATATTTACGATTTTAGAAATGTGCCGATCAAATACAATATACTCTTCGTTTTTGCGAAGAGTATAATAACACAGCCCCACAAAAAAAAAAGTTCAAAGCCGCGAACCAGACCCATGTATTTCTATGTATTTTCGGTCGCTGAATCCGAATCCGGGGTCAAAAAAAATCGTACACCCCCAAAATCATTAGCTAGAGCCAAAAGACACTCCCGAAATGGGGTAAAAAGAATATTAAGCTAATAGTTGTTACATCTTAATCAATCGAATTATACAAATTAAGGTTAAGCAGTAGCGTACATACAATAGATATGAGACACACCCACAGGGTGGGGCGAAAACTAGCCCCCATATATAAATAAATCGATCCAAAACAGCAATGACTGCTGAAAAAGCTCAAAATGTCTAAGTTTTGTTAAAGTGATAAGAGACTGCATCAGGTCCGACGTAATCTTCATAAACTGCCCCTATAGAGTTGAGAACAACCACCTCCAAGTTTAAAGGACACGAGAAAAACAAGAAAAACCGTAAAATGCAACAGGATTTCTATATTCATGGATGCTATGATTGGCTTAAATTACGTAGTACTCTAAAATAGAACTGGAAACTTACGTACCATCAACATTCTACAGTGTCAACCCTCAGAGGGTGTGAAAACTACCCCCTATGTAAGGTTTGACTATAAAAAGTTACAGTGACTTCGAAACACCTGCGTTGTGTGGAAGAGAGAAGAAACTAGACTATGTTCGACGCTGTGCTTGAAAATCACCCCCACGGGGTTAAGAGACACTATCTCTATAAAAAAAAAAACTATGGAAATGAAATGAATAAGCAACGTTACATCTTGCATTACGGTAGTTTACATCCTTTCTGGGGGTGTTACTTAATAACATTTACAGGACATAAGTTTCAAACTCTAAGTGTGCAACACGATTTTTGCCAATCATAGCATCCATAAACATGTAAATACGGTTAGTTTCTCTCTATTTTTCCAGCATCCTACAGATATAGGGGTAGTATCTCGCAACCCCGTGGGGGTGGTTTTCAAGCACATCATCGAACATAGTCTAGTTTCTTCTCTGTTCCATACAACGCAGGTGTTTCGAATTTTTATAGAAGTCACTGTAACTTTTTATAGTTAAATCTTACATAGGTGGTAGTTTTCACACCCTCTGAGTATTGACAGTGTAGGATGTTGATGGTACGTTAAGTTTCTGGTTCTATTTTAGAGTACTACGCAATTTCAGCCAATCATAGCATCCATGAAAATAGAAATCCTGTTGGATTTTACGTTTTTTCTTGTTTTTCTCGTGTCCTTTGAACTTGTTCTCAACCCTATAGGGGCAGTTTATGAAGATTACGTCGAACCTGATGTAGTTTCTTAACACTTTAACAAAACTTAGACATTTCGAGCTTTTTCAGCAGTCATTGCTGTTTTGGATCGATTTTTTTATATATGGGGGCTATTTTTCGTCCCTCCCTGGGGGTGTGTTTCATATCTATTGTATGTACGCTGCTGTTTAACCTTAATTTGGATAATTCGATTGATTAAGAAGTAACAACTATTCTCGTAGCTTAATCTTCTTTTTATTCCATTTCAGGGGTGTTTTTTGGCTCTAGCTAATGATTTTGGGGGCGTACGATTTTCTTTGACCCCGGATTCAGGATACATGGGTCTGGTTCTCTGCTTTGAACTTTTTTTTTGTCGGGCTGTGTAATATACAGAGAAAATCATTAACAAATAAGAGGATGATGAACAGAGGGAGAAATTTTGTGTAAACACCTTTACAGATTTTTTTATAGCTTGATATAGAGGGGGTAGTCCAATCACTTGGAAAATTTGTTCTGTATCAACTTATCAGAAAATTTTGTTATTATTGAAGTTCTCAAACACAAAACAAATAATAAACATAAAAACAAAAAAGTGTATATATAGTGTCAACAATAAAATTATCAGACAAATACTTAACAAAATGTGTCTCTTTGTTGAAACCTTTTTGGGAAACTTTATAACGGCTAATTTACTACATAAATAAGTTAAATATACCTCGTCGCATATCTCTTCTCTACACAATTTTCAATTTATGCATTGCATTGTTTTGTATGTCTGTGGTATGCGATTTAATAAATCACACATCGATCCGCCTGTCAACTTTTTTATACCGAGGCTAGTATTTTGTGGAACAATTTGAATTTATTTTGCGTTACTTAATAAAACGCTGTAAGTTATTGTGGTTTTCAATCGCTATTTCAAATTACTGATTGTTTGCTCATTGTTGTGTTTTGTAATTTGCGTCGAGTGCCTATTGTTCGTATCGGTTCTGCCCCTGGCTGGAGTAATATTACTATAATCTCTGTGGGGGTGGTTTAAAAAACAAAGCAGGTACTTGTTAATACTTGCAAAAAACAAATTTGTTGAATATAGGCTGCTGGAAAATCCGCTGTTAAAATTTCCCAGTAAATAATGATAATGTGCCTGTTTTCTCTACTTTCCATTTTCAGATTTTTAATTTACTTCAATAATATAATCTTCGTATATATAAAGCAGAGCTTTTAAATATTTAATAAGTTCGTTTATAATTAAAGAATTTCTGTAATATTTTCTGGAAAGATTTTAACAATAGGGGACACGCACAAATTTTAATATCAATAAAAGTGGGTTCTATTTTTATTATAATAATAGTCTTGAATTATTCTTAATTATTATACTCTTCGCAAAAACGTCACATTTCTAAAACAGTAAATATCGCTCGTAGAGAAAAAAATTTCAGATCATGTTATGTTAGTGAACGAATTCTGAACAACTTTCAAAATGTCCGTCTGTCCGTCCGTCACGTTTCTTGTAAGTACGATAACTTAAGACAGGAATGTCCGGTTGTACTGAAACTTGGAATGTAAGTTGGCGTTAGCTAGACGAAGAACCCTATTGTTTTGAAAAAAATCAATCAGTAGATAAAGAAGTTATAAATCATTTAAATAATAAAAAAATCTTAATTTTTGTCACTTGTACTTAAATAGAAATCTTGCGGAATGTCATTCTCTATATATATATATATATTTTTTTGTTTATACATTTTACTAATATACATATTTCATAATAATATATCTAATCCGTTGAAATGTAATTCTCGAATGATATACATTACAGACAATTTTTGCAGTAATGTGTGATGGTCCAATGGCTAAAGCTTTGCCTTGCAATCCAATTAATATACTAAGAGGTCTAGAATATAAATTTATGAGCCTCATTTCAAATTCTTCACGACAAATCTCCTTAAGAGACCTCTACGCACGCTGTCATGGCTTAACGCAACTAGCGGACTGCATCAAAGTTACATCGGAGAAATTCTACCAATTCAAACTTGGTGATAGCTCGCTGACAAACAACATTACGCGAATCAGAGAGCATAATGCACCTTTTCGCATAAAACACGAATTAACATATATAACCACACCGCCTTTCTCTGTCTAACTATAAAAACTCTCAAACACAGTTTCTGATCTTCTCTCTTCTACTCTTTTCTTTGTTTCTCTTTGTTGTTTTGGTTTGTTTTTTCTCTCTAAATTCTCTCTTCCCAATCGAATTTATTTTTGAATACCAAAATCTTTAGAAAACCAAATATTTGAAACTATAAATTGCGCGGTATTGCATAGCTGTTCGCTTTTACTGCATTTCTTAGAACAGTTTCTTTGGTTATTAATTTTCCCGTGAAGACCAGCCATATATATCTCATGTTTTATTTACACCAGCGTTTTTTGCATTGTATATATCAATTATTTTAAGTTTATTTTTTACATATTTTACCTTATACACTTTTTAATTCGCCTATCCTGCGAAAGGAGATTGTGTTTATATTTTCATTTTATTTATAATCCAATCCGTCCTTGCTCCGTCCAGTCTATCAATTATAATTAATAGGCGATTCGCACCATACATGTATGGCTGGCTCCGGATGAGTGCGCGGGGAGGACAATATGTATATTTAATTTAAAATAAATTTGTTCTTGCTTGCTTGCCTTGCAATCCAAAGGTCATGTGTTCGAATCCCTGAGAGAGGGTGGTGTTCTTTTTTTTTCATATATTTTGTTTCACAACAAAGGGCATAGCTGGATAAGCATGTGTTAGGTGCCCCCGCACCAATCAGGTCGAAATTTTTAGCACAAGTTGATAGTAGTGTTAGATGAAATTTCCCAAAATATTATTTTTGGAAAACCATTTTTACCAGAGTTATGGGGGTAAAAAGAAAAATGGAAAAAAATTTTTTTCTCAAAAACGGATAAACCGATTTTTGTGAAAAAAATATACCTATATTATGGTTTTTGATGGCACAAACATAGAAAAAAATTATTGAGTCCATTTGTCGAAAAAAAGTGGTAAAAAATTTTATTCAAAATAAAAAAAAAAGACGTGTGGCACTCGGGGACTGCCGCGGTAAAGCTATTGCATAGCATTTTGTATCAACTTATGCAATTATAATTTTATTTATTTATTTTATTCATGCAGTATTGCTTTTTCTTTGATATTAATTCAAGTTACACTTTTTGAGCGTGGTGACCGATAAGAAAACAAATTTTTCTATTATTAAATAATGACTTTCTTCATTAATAATAAATGCACTTTGTTCATTCATATTCAAAACACTTTATACACAAATTTTACAAGTACAGCTATTCACTGTTGTACATAAATACCTATACACCTATATACTTTCTCATAAACAGCTGCTTATGTATTCGTCCGATTTCAGAGCAGCTCGTCTCGATTCGTGCGAGTTTCGTAGAGTCGTACAATACGTCTAATCGCACGCACACAACGCCGTGTCGAAGACTGCTGAACTGAAACGACGTTAGACGATGCACGGCCTTCAAGCCACACCTCCTTGCCCGTCGGAGTGGGGAGCGTGAGGTTTTTTCGTTACGGAATTTCTGGATTCGGTCCCCTCGCTCAAGGCCCGCGATAGAAGCTATGCAATAGCTTAAAAAAATTTTTTTTAGAGGATGTTCTCGAGGCACACCTACCATTTTCTTTCAAATAAATACTTATATGCTCCTTTAAAACACATCCAATTTTCAAAGCGATCGGAAGGGTACAACATATTCAAAATTGATAATCATTGGCATACTGCGGGCGGCGCAGTTCATTACTACATCTTACTACCACGGTCACTGCGGCCATTACACCTCTACTGTTTAAATCAGATTCAAGCTTCAAGAAGTGTGGTGCAGATATTTTAAAATTCTGTGATGCCAATTTTTGGGTCAAACAAAATCTAGTTTGAAAATCTGAACATTTTGCAATGATGATGTCTGTAGTCAGCCTACGAAAGAACTAGTTTTCAAAGTCCACTACGAGGAGGTTACAGTACCTTTCACTGGTCAGGGTGCCTGTTTATTGTGAGTCCCCTTGCCCCAACCGAGTTGGGGTGTTTGTTTATCGTGAGTCCCCTTGCCTCTCACTAATCGGGGCACTTGTTTATTGTAAGTTCCCTTGCCTCTCACTAGTCGAGGTGCTTGGTTATTATGAGTCCCCTTGCATCTCACAATTCGGATTGACTTTTTTGTGCGAGTCCTCTTGCCTCTCACAAATCAGTTTACTCTATATTGATAAGACTTCTCTTAGTCTTTATTCTTCGAGAAACTCCCATAATTTTTTTTATTTTGAAAACATTTATTCAAAAAAATTGCAAAACATTTTGCAGTGATGACGTTTGTAGTCAGTCTACCAAAGAACTGTAGTTTCCAAGGTCCACTACGTGGAGGTTACAATACGATTTTGTTTCACTTATTATGGGGTGTTTGTTTATCCTTGTCTCTCACGGGTCGGGATGCTTGTTTATCGTGAGTCACCTTGCCTCTCACTAGTCGGGGAGCTTGTTTATTGTTAGTTCCCTTGCCTGTCACAATTCGGGGTGACTTTTTTCGTGAGTCTTCTGGCCTCTCACTAATCAGGTTACTCTATATTGGTGAGACACTTCTTAGCCTTCATTGCTATTATCTTCGATTACAGAAATATTATTAATCCGAGTAAAAATATCGCTGGCTCTCTTTGACAAATACCTTGTGTGGGACAGACAGTATACTGTTGGCTGCTGCTCGCACATTGCTGCAGTTGTATACTATCTGTTCCACGAAAGTTCTGTAGCCATCTAAAATTATCACCAACATTTTTACTCAGAATAATATTATTCCTGTAATTAGAGACTATAGCAATGAAGACTAAGTGAAGTCTCATCAATATAGAGTAACCTCATTCGTGAGAGGCAAGAAGACTCACGCAAAAAAGTTAACCCGAATTGTGACAGGAAGGGGGATTCCCCGACTAGTGAGAGGCACGGGTACTCATAATAAATAGGCACCCTGACTAGTGAAAGACACTGTAACCTCCGTGTAGTAGACTTTGAAAACTAGTTCTTTCGTAGGCTGACTACAGACGTCATCACTGCAAAATTAGATTTTGTTTGACCCAACAGTTGACGTCAGAGAATTTGAAAATATCTGCACCACACTTTTTGAAGTTTGATACTGATTTAGGGTTGTAATGGCCGCCAGTGAGGGTGGTAGTAAGATGTAATAACGAACCGCTAGTCTAAGTAATGAAGGCAGAAATAGTGTAAATATTTCGTGCAAAGACGAGATTACCTTCCACCCTCAGTTTTCGAGGGTGCTGAATATGATGCACGTGGTGGGAGAAGTTTTTGACCACTTCAACCCCCTGAAACGGCCAGCCCTCTTATGGATCCCTTCATGTTTTCATATATAAATGGATCTGAGGAGTGATTTATCGAACCACTCCTCAACCCTCAAACGGTGAGTGAGGAATGGTTTCTGTCCGTTTGAGGGATGAGGAGGGGTTGGAGCTAAAAATGAATATTTTTACTATGATCAGCGACTCCGAAAACGGGGAATACCCGTTTCAACCGAATCATTTGCAAAAAAAAAGATTTTCCACCCCTCGGGAGGGTTTAATCAACCCCCTAGGCCTGCTGTCTGAACTCCACTTACTCTACAACCCCCTTTCATATTATTTCAAGTATAACCCGTCGATAAATCACTCCCCAGACCCGTTTATATATCAAAACATAAAGGTATCCATAAGAGGGATGGCGTTTCAGGAGGTTGCGGCGGTCAAAAACTTTTCCCACCACTTGCATCGTGGGAAAAACGGGAGGTGGGGAAGGTTATTTCGTCTTTGCACGAAATATTTACAAAAAAGTCGTCTTATAATGCTTCATTACATAGACTACGCGCCGCCCACAGTATGCCAATGATTATCAATTTTGAATATGTTGTACCCTTCTGATCGCTTTGAAAATTGGATGTGTTTTAAAAGAGCATATAAGCATTTATTTGAAAGAAAATGGTAGGTGTGCCTCGAAAACATCCTCTAAAAAAATTTTTTTTTTATTTTGAAAAAAAATTATTACCACTTTTTTTCGACAAATGGACTCAATAATTCTTTTCTATGTTTGTGCCATCAAAAACTATAATATATATTTTTTTCACAAAAACCGGTTTATCCGTTTTTGAGAAAAAAATTTGTTTCCATTTTTCTTTTTACCCCCATAACTCCCGTAAAAATGGTTTTCCAAAAATAATATTTTGGAAAATTTCATCTAACACTACTATCAACTTGTGCTAAAAATTTCGACCCGATTGGTGGGGGGGCACCTAACACATGCTTATCCTGCTATGCCCTTTGGTATCACAAAATTTAGAATGTCCGAAGACTAACATTATTTACAAGAAAACAGCGATATAATGTGTAACAATTATATAAAAAGCTCACTAAATCGGCGAACAGTATAATGCTTCCACTGGTTAGTTTTATTGGCATAATATTATTATTATTATTTTTGTTATATGTTACATTTGATATATAATTGAATTTTGAACAGTGGTATTTTACATACGTGGTAAAACGAGTTTGACGTCACGATATCCACAGTGGACATGTACTGACGCCAGGCTACCTATAATTCTGGACAGGGAACGTTGGCTCACATTTAGGCAGTAAGTAATATTTAGAATATTTAATTACAAATCTATCCATCTTAAATTAAAAGATAGGACTTTGCGAGTCAATAAACAATGAGAACACAAATTTTATCACCGTTGACAGGAGTAAATAAATTGTTTGACGTCACTTACTACATGTCGACTGTGACATGCAGTGACGTCATGGCGTTAAACTCGTTTCACGGCGTTTGTAAAATTGCACTATTTTAAATTCAATTTTATGCCAACTGCAATATATTTCATTGATATTAGTTATCAACAGTGTTACTATAACAAGGAGAGAACCTTATTTTATCAATATCAAACAAATTAAAAATGTGTGCGTATTCTCTCTTCAGGCTGCTTTTAGTTTATGTCTCAGTTGAATATTTATTTTTAAACGTTGTAGTTTTGCTTCAAATAGATATAACATGTAAACGTTTATCCAAATCAAATCAAATCAAACTTATTTGCCGTTCATATACAGTGTGTTCCACTTTTCTCGCCAACACCTTCGTAGCTTAGTTATTAGTCATACAATTTGAACCAAATTCGAATCGATATCAAAGACTTTTACTAAATCTTTTTTTTTGAGTAAAACATAACTAATTTCGATCATTGACCTGCACTTTTATTAAGAGAAAAAGGATCAATTTTTCAAGGAGTGAGTTAGTCATTTTTTTACTGTAAAATTAATACAATATAAATTACCAGCATGCTTAGAACCCCATTATCGACATTTTGATTTATTGTTTTTGAGTTACAACCCCCTTAAAATTACATATTTTAAATATTAAATAATTAATAACTTTGAAATGAATTGTTTTTCGAAAGAATATCATTCCTCATTTTCTATTTAAATTCACTTTTCCTACCCCCCACCCGCTGTCATCAAAACTTTAAAATTTTGTAGGCCAAGAATTTTCACCTATAACACACCTAGAACATTGATAATACCGAGATAATTTTGTCATAGAGACTGCTGAAAGCGTGTTGCTTGGTAATAACCCGAGGCCGTAGGCCGAGGGCTATTACCTTTAAGCAACACGCTTGAAGCATTCTCCACGACAAAATTTTGAGTATTTATCAATGCTCGAGGTGTATTCGGTAAGATAATTTTTTACTCTCCATTCAATTCGTATTTTCTGATCGAACAAACTTCTAAAAACATTTTTCACGTATCCTTTTTACTTTTAATGGTGTTTTGGGTACATTTTCTAATACAAATTCAATTAATTGAATCGTTTACAAAACCTTTGTGACATTTTTATAAATTGATTTTCAATTTGACATTTGTTGAATTTCAATCTGACATTTGAACATATCATGTGTGCCTTGCCTGATAACACCACATGTAGTGGTGTTATTGTTGTAGAACTCTCCAAAATCGTCCTAAGTTGAAGACAGAATCAAAATTCGACTTAGGCAAAAATTTCATTTAAGGACATTTTTAAGAGTCTGCAGAGGGACAGATCAGTCCATAAGGACCGTTTTGGGTTCTATAAGGCGTTAGAAATGACCAGGTGAAAATTCGAAGAAACACCGAATTTTCACTTAGGAAAATATGTTTTTGGTTCAGGATATGAGAGCAAAGTATATAATGACAAAGATTTATGAATAATATACTTTTTCAAAGGTACCACAAATAAGACTTGATTTGGCTGGAAAATTAATTTATCAAAAGTACGCCGAAATTTCACTTGCAGATAATTTTTTCAAAACTGCGTCGAAATGTGGCTTGAAAATTAATTTATCAAAAGTACGCCGAAATTTCACTTGCAGATAATTTTTCAAAACTGCGTCGAAATTTGGCCTGAAAATCGATTTTTCAAAAGTACCCCAAAGCCAGTTTAAAAAGTGCCACGAAAATATGCTTTGAAATATTTTTCATTTTTATTCCTTCACCAAAGACATTGACTTTTGAGGTACGGTCATTAAATGCCCCGTTCTAAAGTATGAGCATAAAATTTAAGCGATGCATTGCATCTAAAAGGCAAAATAGACGATTTTGACAAAGCCGACGTACTGCCGATAAGCAAAAATTGATAAAAATCAATGCACACATGCACAAGGCCGGTTTCTCGCATAGAAAGAGTTTGGATTAACTCAGTGGCTCGCAATTTGGTCGAGCGTGTTGAGTGGTCCCGACAAAGTGATAGTAGGAAAGCCAGTAGCGGGGCTTTCCAAATGACAAAGTTGTAGAGGAAAACGCCTTGTGCATAAAAAACCAAAAATTAAATTTTGCCTAAAAGTCGCTCGAAGGTGGGTTGCTACCATATCGATAATATTGAACAACTGCATAGGGGCAAGTAAATTGTGCACTGATTGAACGCCATCAAACTTATGCAGTCATAAGTCTTCACGAATGTGTTTGAGTACATGAACCGCCATGATACAAGGACTTTAAAGCTAAGTATTCTCTAGCGAAACTAAATTCATTTAGTAAAAGTTAAAATCAGTCAGTCGTAATTATGAAATTACAAATAGTCTCAGACTTCTCTAAAAAGCTCGCATTTTGATTCTGAGAAGGTATGCATGAATCTTTTCTACCTAATCGATCGTTAGCGTAAGCGCTCTCGTTTGTATGGTCTGAAAGCCATTACCTTGATTGGGGAAGGCACCATTCTTATCTTGAGAATTTTGTGTAACCATTTCTGTTAAATAAACGGATTCTTTGAACTATTGTTTCTTAATTGATCTTGAGGCCTGTTGACGGCCTATAATCCCTGGAACTTTCGTATCGAAAACCGGATGTGTCGAGTTAACTCACATTAACACTTGACCTTCTGATTGCCTTACGGAGGTTTGATAGGGATTTTTTTATGCGTTTTTTGAGAAATCCCTAAGGTGTAGAGTTCGTTATTATCAGATAAAAACGTGGATACCACATACAAAGTTAATCTCTCCGCAGAGAAATTCTTCGGTTGGGATTTTTTTATGCGAAAATCCAGAATTTCAAAGGGTACCTAAACCCCTAACGAGGGAATTCATGTCCAGAGAGAGCGTCGTTACCGATCTGTGGTAGTGCAGCTTTGGTCCATTATTCGGCTATCGAAGTGCATCTTATCTCGAACCCGCCTGGGAGGTAGAAGAACGGGGTAACACGCGACTGGCATTATCACTGTAATCTTCACTGTAACCTTTTACTGATTGGATGGATTTTGACACATGACATGAAATGCAATATTTTGATTGGTTAATACTTTTAGTAAAAATTTATCATATGTAACATCATAAGTGATATAATTTTGCCGGAAAAATTTAATGATTATTAAGAGAGTTTTTTGCTTGGCATTTTCGCGATTGACATTGACAGATAAAAATAACGAGCCGTCAGGCGATTAATTATAGGCCCATTTCTATTCTTTGTAATTTTGCAAAACTTTTGGAGATATCACTCTATAGCTATATTTATCCTGCGGTAAAAAACCTCATCTCACCGCACCAGCATGGATTTATGGAGAGCCGCTCCACCGTAACAAATTTAGCAGTTTTCTCCCAATACGTGGCTTCCAAACTTGATAGTCGTGGACAGGTTCGCCAAAGCTTTCGATCGCATAGACGGAATAATTTTGATTAAGTTAAATAACTTTGGATTTGATGAATCTCTTATAGCATTCATTAAGTCCTACTTAACCAACAGAATTCAGTATGTATCTTACAACGGGTTTGATTCTAAAAAATTCATTGCTACCTCTGGTGTACCTCAAGGATCAAATCTTGGCCCTCTACTATTCCTGCTTTTCATTAATGATTTGGCACAGATTATTGATTGTGAAATAGTGCTATTTGCTGATGATCTCAAAATTTACCATGCTGTAAAGAATATTGAAGATTGTATATTTATTCAAAGCTAGTTGATAAAGATTGAAGATTGTGAAGAAAATAATCTTCAATTAAACATTCAAAAATGCAAAAGCCTAACTTTCACACTAAAGAAACACTACATAGAATTCACTTATCAATTTAAGTCCACAGACCTAAGCCGGTATGAATCCATAAAAGATCTTGGTATAGTATTTGATCCAAAAATGTCATTTAATGAACATATCACTCAATGTACAACCTCTGCACTAAAAATGTTAGGCTTTATAATTCGAAACTGTCGTAATTTTCACGACCACACTGCATTAAAAACACTTTATTTTTCTTATGTGAGATCTAAATTAGAATATGGTTCGTTGATATGGTATCCATTTTATAATGCACAAGAATTGGCTGTAGAAAATGTTCAGAGGAAATTTCTTAAGTTCTTACAATACAAAGTCTCAGGAGTATATCCTGTAAGAGGGTATGATCAACATCTGTTGTTAAATTCCTTGAATTTTCAATCGCTACATCTGAGAAGGGTGTTATCTTCAATAAGCTTCATCTACAAGCTCCTACATAATAAAATTGATTGCATTACTCTTGTCAATCAAATTTCATTTCGAGTTCCACCATTTCATACAAGAGTTTCGACTACTTTTCACTTACCTGTAGCCAGAACCAATATATTGTTACGGTCACCTATATACACAACGTGCAATAGTGTGAATGACGTTTCTATGATCTGCGATATACATCATAACAGATTAAAAGAGCTCTTCGAAATGGTTGCAAATCATGGAAATTTCATTTAACTACTGTATCTTATTTAACTAACTTGCTTATATAACTTAATTATTTAATCCATTTTGTAATTCTATTTTATAATTTTTTAACTTAGGTTACTTTAGCTTAGTTTAATATTAATTATTAATTTTGTCCTGTAATTGGATTCATTGTGATCTGATGGGCAATAAAGGTGTTTATTTATTTATTATTATTTTTAGGGTATATTCTTGTATATTCTTCATATTTTTTTTTCTTTGATAGTTGTGTTAACTGCAAGCGAGATATTACTGTCCTCCGTCACATATTTTTAATTTCTTCTTTGGGTGATATATTTTGTTTTTCATATTTTTCTTCTTTGACAGTTGTGTTAGCTACATGTCAAATGTTATCGTTCTCCGTCACATTTTGGGTGATCTCCTTGTATATTTTGTCATATTTTTCATTTTTTCATTGTTAACTGCATGCGAAATATTATCGTCTTCCGCCACATTTTTTTTTATATTTTTCTTCCTTGACAGTTTTGTTAACTCTGTATCAAATATTACTATGTTCTTTTCCTTCTTACTAAGAATACACGCCAATGACTGAGATACAAATTTTGTGATACTCAAAAAAGCATATAGTAAAGGTGAAGTTTTTGACTGAAATAAATAGTAATACTGTTATTAACCTCAATCATTCAATTGGAATTTGCTTCATTTATTATACAGTATGTCTTATTTTACTTGGAACCACACCCATAAAAAGTTGATCTTGATTGCGGTTTAGATCCGTTTTTTTTATAATTGAAAAAAGCACTCCTGTGGTATATTAAATTTTATAAGGGGAAAAAATGAGCTACGTTTTTGTTTTTGGGGATGGAAAATGATGAAATCTTATTATTGATTATTTTATTTCAAATCTGAGTGGAACCTGGAATCGGCAACCCCTCAAATGGGTTTGAACCAAATATCGTCAAAAATATCCATTTTTGGATTTCTCCCAAAATTCTGAAGTTGTCAGTGAAAATACACTGTTGATATGCATTTAAAAGGCTCAAACAATTGACAAATAAATTACCGTTCAATTCTCAATGTACGTGGGTTTGCACAGGAATGCACTTCTATTATAGATTAATTCTATAAAAAAAATCTAAATCGGATCTGAAATAAACTTTTTATGTCAAAATGGGACATACTCTATATACATGTCCTCATTAATTGTTGACGTGTGTATCCTAGTTTCAATATTTGTTGAATAAAGATGCAATTATATAATTTAATTTATGAAATCGATTGAATTTAAAATATTGATCTTTTTCATTCATTTTCATTTTATAGTTTTAAACTACTAATTATATCAATAGTTCTTTGACCTATTTAGGATAAGACCTCCATGAGTTGAGATTAGGTCATTACTCGGGTCATTACAAACTATTTTTTATAATAGTGGTGTTTTGATTCATTACAGCTGAGGTTAACTTTTTTAAATTAAATATATCTCAAAAGAAGATAACTATAATCAAATAAGGTTTTATTAAGAAAATGAACATTAAATGCATGTTATTCAATAATAAGTAAATAGACTACAAATACATTATAATATTTACATATACTTGTAACTGTATTTCTTATAAAAATTATAAGAGGATCTGCCAAATTTTCTAGTAAAAGCCATCGCCCACTCTGTAACTTTGAGAGACTTTGCAAAACATAGGTAGGGAAAGTTTCGGTAAAAAAAACCAAAGAATGTGAGGAGTCTGATGAAAAATATGATGATGAAACGAAGAAATCCAGGAAACAAAGTTTGTCCTACACTAAAAGGAAGTTAATAGGAAGTTTGAGAGAATGAGAAAGTGAAATATGATATATAAAATTTACGAACGACCGGCCCCTCGCTTATATATGTTTAAGTATAGGTCTTTGCAGAGCGAGAGGGGATTATGCATTTATTTTCGATTTATTATAAATATTTAAAAAACCAAATATAGTTTAATCTTTAAAACTATTTCAGTTACTCATTGTTCAATCGAACACAACTATATATAATTTTTATTGTAAATTTTTGTTGTACTTGAATCTTGTAGTTTGTGAATGAAAATAGTTCCTAATTTCATTATTAGAGCATGGCATTTAACTAGATACAAAATTTATGATAAAAACTGTATATGCCTGTATTCCTCGGAGCAATAGGAAGTACCTGAAACTATTTTAAAAGTTGTACCATTTATGATTTACCGAAAATAAGCGCATATTTCCCTCTCACTCCGCAAAATCCTATCCTTAACGTCGAGTTCGTTATAATTTACCTTTATTTGAGATATCAATAGAAAGTCACTAATTTATTATATAAAAATGATAAAAATCTTATTATAAAAATCTTATTATAAAAATCGGCAGCTACTGGAAGCGGCTAGAACCTCCCCACCCGGTGAATCTTTGAAGCTGAAAAGATAAAAAATATAAGCGATCTCATTTAATATATTTATTAAGTTGGAGTATTTTTTTCAAATTTAAACAGAAAAAAGTCTTACGTTCGGTGGGATTTGGACCTAGTGTTAAATTTATAGTCTGCACAAGATTAATATTTTATTCAATGTTTTAATACAATATATGCCTCATCGGATCCTAGTCCGGAGCCAGCCAGACAACCGCGGTGAACACAGCCGAAGCGGGTGTGAGGTCTGGTTTGGCTTGGAGAAAAATAGAAATGTGGGATAGTAGCTCCTGTCTTCTGCAGGCAGGCTTAAAATTATAATGTGTCCACATGGATCTAAATTTAATATAAAAATAAACACGATACTATAAAAACTAAGTTCGTAGGCAAGAGCACTTAATAATTTTAATTATTGATACGGGAAACACAACTAAACAATAAAACCCGTTCGTTGGTAATGGGTGGTAGGGATGGCCATCTTTGGGAAAAACCATAAAACTCTTGGTGGACAACTTCCTTGCCAGACGTGGCCGGGGTAGTGTTCATGGTGGATAGTTTAAGTTTGAGTTGATATATTTTGTTTTATCTTCTGGCCTCGACCGATTTTTCACTAAATCGGTCGGGGAAGTGAGCTATCAAATTTTTGGTTCCAATGTTTTTCTGGAATTTGGTTTTTGACAGTTTTCGAAAAAATATTTTAGGTTGGTACCAATGTCTTAAATTGTTTTTAAGTTATGTAGCACTATTCTTAGGTTATGTTGCCGGAAGTAGCGGAAATAGTTTTTAAAATATAATGTCACTGACACTTTTAAAGTTTTATTGGAAAAAACTCACCGAAAGCGTTCCGGTGAGATTGCTTATACTTGTAGGGCTTGTGAGCGGTTCAGAAAGGCCTTTCACACCTTCAGCGGGTTTTATGAACGTCGAAAAAACGTGTGCATCTTTCGATGCACTTGACACTCAAAATTACTCAGCATACAGTCTGTACGCTTTAACACACTAGTTTATTGAACGTTAGGTTAGACCACAGAGTAGAGTAACTATACAGAGGCGAAGGTAAGCCTTCCCGCCAAAACCAAATTTGTATACTCATCGCCATTTTTTAAATGGTATATCAAAATTTTATTTCCACTCCTTTTGGGAAATTGAAAGCATTAACCGAGAATTAAAATTCTCATAAATAAAACCTAGTGTACAACTCTATTGAAAGTAGGCGCCAATTAGAAACAATTCAAATGGTAATATTTTTTAATCCAACTCGAAATACACTGTTTTTTCAGTGTATCCTTAAACGGGGATTTGCACGTGACGTCATAGCTAACCTCAAAAATATATATTTCTTAAAATTTAAAATTATTACGTAGCTATTATTAAAATTTCTGCCTGGTTCCCATACTTTCGACCAAAATCTAGTTCAATGTAATATTTATAAAGTTTTAACTAGTTTGTCACAATAAAATAAAACGCATTTTGCAGGTTAGAAATCTAACCTATTAAAAGAAATAAATTAACAACATATTTCTCTCAGTGTAGGCGCAACTGGTACGCAAGGTCACAGAAAACGAACCAGCAAAACTCAAAGGAACCGCCAAAGTCTTCGCTTCCATGTAGTTACTGTACTCTGTGGTTAGACTATAAAATATATCTTCCGTAAGAAGCGTGTTATTTGGTTTTTTAATTTTCTTCACGGAAATCAAATCGAAAGAGTGCAAGTGTGATACATCGTTGAAATCGGAATTTTTACTGCTTTTCAATGGTTCGATTACAAATTGTAAGTAATTATAAAATAAACAACTTGTTGTGCCAAAACGGCACCAAACGTAATCCGATCTCAACCAGAACCTTTTCAGATCTTCTGGAGCACTAAAGAAACCCTCATGCAAAGTTTCATCCAAATCCGTTTAGTAGCATCGCCGTTATTGTGCTAACATACACACACACATACACACACACACACAGACATTTTTCAAAAACAACTTTTTGGGTTTCTGGGACCTCAAAACGTAAAGATTTGATGTTATCTCAGTTTTCGATTTTGGACTAATTGTAGTAACCTCCCACAATTTTATTGTGGGGAGGTTAAAATAGCAAACTGTGAAAATATGGCAATAAAAACTAGGTGTAAATTTATTCGCCTGACCATTGAAGGTTTTACATAGATATTGAACATTCCATTAGATTATACTTTTTGTAATTTCTTAAAAATAAGTCAATGTTTTAGTCCATTTTAGGCTAATTGCTGCATCATCTCCCGATGATGTCAGCTTGTTTAGCGAAATGCTCGTCAGTATTCTATGTAGAATTTTTAATTTTGTAGAATCTTATATAAGGGTGTATGTATTTTTTAAACTAAAATACTTCATAATTTTTATACGTACTTACCGATTCTTTTTCTTACGATTCTTTTACCAGCTAATCCTAACTTACCATCCAAATTTAAATGCAATCAGGCTTTGTATTTACAAAAAAAAGTGACAGACGTTTTTATATCTATTTAATGAACGATACTTTTGGTTTTAGACATGTACTAATCTAATGCAATATACTCCTCGTTTTCATTTTTTTCGAAGAATATAATTATGCTATTTACTAAACGTTGGTAGTTTGATCCATCACACCGCGTGTAGTTCAGTCCCATTGCTAGATAGGAGCACCGCAACACTGGCAATTTCCCCAATTTTTGGCTTTGGACAATTTTCATCACAAGGACAAATAATAGGAATACACATGTTTCATACCCAGGTATTCGGCCAGAGCACGGCGCCTTACGCTTTCATATACAGGGTGTCCCGGCAATATGGGGCAATACTTCGGGAACGTATAGTTTAGGTAAAAAAAACGCTAAAAGTAAATTTTTTTTCATATAAGAATATCTTTTTTTAGAAAATCGTTTAAAGAATTTAAAAATGGGACCTTAATTTTCAAAAATTAATTTATGTCAAAATTTAGGGGTAAAAAGCATTAGGGGTGTTCCATCCCTGGCTTCCTAGATAAGATATTTCTGGAATAAAGATACTCATTTAATATATACACAGTCCAAATTTTATTAAAATCGATAGAACAGTTTGGAAGTAATAGGCAAAAAAACCTTCTTGAATATGTAACCTTTAAAGGGTAATATCTCCGTAGGGGGCGCCCTAACTACTTTTAGACTGAGTCATTGGTTAACTCTCGTAATAAACGGAAACAAAGATATAATATTGGCATCAGAATGAATCAAGATGATTTTATCTGAGAAAGTATAGATATATTTTGTTCGACTGTTTTGATAGTTTATTGACGTCGTTATATTATATCGTTCACACAATCCACAATCTCTTGAGGATTCCATGTTGGTTGAGACAACTCAAAATGTGATAAGAGTTGACTTATTCTTTAGAGTTACGTGTAATATTGATGTACACGACAATTTTCATTTAAAATAAAATTTGAGATACTAAATTTTTAATATTTTTTTTACATAATATAAGTCAGATTATTTCCAACTTTTCAAATTTTCTAATTGTTATTAATTTAGAACTAAAAAGTCAATTACCATTATAAAGTCCTTTTACACCCCATTTCTCAATGTTGTCTGTACTCTATCCTCAAAAATGTCAGTATCATCTGTATAGCTAATAATTACTCCACATATGAGGATTTTAAAAAAACTCGTTGATATACGAAGTGAATAAAATTGGCCCTAATACGGATCCTTGCGGAACGCCATAACTTACAGTAAACAGTTCACTTGGCATCCAATCGGAATTTTCCATTAAGGAATTGTACCTACTTAATCCTATATTTTGTATAACTAATAGAATCTTTAATACTGACAGTATCAAACGCCTTGGCTGAGTCAACGAATATACACGGTGTTATCTATGAGTTATCTATATTCTAAGATTGTCTATAGCATCTTGCGTTGACTTAACATTAGTTTGAAATAAATTACTTCGTTATATAAAAACTTGCATTAAAAAGAATTAAATAGTTTCCAAGATATTTAGAAAGAAGCAAAAAATTATATGCATAAAGTTAATGACATTTATATGTAAATCTATATTTTGGCTCATTGAATGAAATTCATTAATGGAGATCACTGTAAAATTTCAAAGCTGCATGCTCTAATTCTTTCTAAGGCACCGTATTGATCTAGGATGGCTGGGACCATATCTATAGCATTTAAAGTTTTTCTATGATTATAAAATAAGTTAGTACACATATTTGCCTAATATCAAATTGGTATAAGTAATTAAATAGTGTAATACATCTTGTTGCACAAAAATGTGTTCTATCATCTCATCATAATTAAAAAAGTTTCGGCAGGATGTGTTGAAATCTAACATGTATATCTAGTGCATTAATTGTCGTAATATAATAATCAGTGGTATAGCTACCAGCAATATCTACGAATATAACTAAACGTAATTAACAATGACTTTGCCAGATTTATTTAGGTTAGCCCACGATGATGCATCTATACAGCGCGTCCCAAATTCAAGGTTGATATATTGCTCCCATGGTTATTAACAGATGCAAAACAATAGCCAAAGAGGAAAGTTCTGCAGATATTAAGTAATTTAAAACAAACTAACCCCGTCTTTATTATATCATTCATAACTGCTTAACATTATATGTACTAGTTGAAAAATTGTAATATGAAAACACATTTAAAAGTAATAGCTAATTTGTATCTATCGTCAAATGTTTTCCACATAGTCCTAATAAATCTTTTATCTTGTGGAGAACCATCTTGAATTTTTATTACACAATACTTTTTATGTGTCTTTATAACCCTAAAAACTGCTGTCCAAGGAATCACCACTTCCAGATCCAGATTTTCTATCCAAGTCTCTTATAACGAAAAAAAAATTATATATGTAAATAACAGAGCCACAGAAAAATTTGGCCTGGGTACTACACTAGTATATTCCCAAGTATTTTCACGCGCTGAATCCGAATCCGAGGTCAGAATTGGTCGATTGGCTCATATATTTAAACCAACCTCAAAAAATAGATAAAAACGGTTCCAACCGACCAACAGACAGACGGACGCATTAAACAGAGTTTTTTTTGTTTAAACTTAAAATCTTGACGTTTCGTGACATTCTGAGCCTATTTGAACAATGAAAATTTTCAAATTTTTTTTTGCGTTAATATACTTCCATTGGATGAGTTATAGTTCGCCAAATTGTTAGATTTAAGTTTTTTGTTTCAAAGAACAGGAGTTCTAACCTAATAGTTCTTCATTTATTGTTTAAGCCGGAGTTAAACCCGTTTCACCCGACCACCCATCTACCACGACGTTGCACGCCGTGGTGGTGTGGTCGGCTTTGAATCGGGACTTGACTCAGGCGCACTTTTGTATTATTAACTGTAATAAAACATTTTTGAATTGAATTTGAATTGAATTGAAAAAGGAAGTAATACGCAGAACAGAATGACAAAAATAGAGAAAAATCATTGTGTGCCGTGGATTGCATGATAGAAGTAAAGCTTCTACTTCAAGCATTTACCTACTACGAACGCGAGGTAACCCACTGCGCATTCATACTACTTGCTACACTGCGCATCCATTTTACTACGCTACTGCGCATCTATGGTACTCGAGAAAAGCCACTACGAATCCAAAATACTCGAGGAAACCTACTGCGCATCCATACTACTTGAGGTAACCCACTGTGCACCCAAAATACTCGAGAAAACCTACTGCGCATCCATATTACTCGGGGTAATCTACTGCGCATCAATGGTTCTCGTCGAAAACCACTGCGCATCCATAATACCCAAAGTAACCCACTTAATATAGAATGAAGAAAATAATAGAAGATGTATAAACACCGTACGCGTTGTATGGTATTCTAATTTGATATCGTAGAAGCTAGACACACACGTGATGACGCGTCTCCTCAACTATCCTTGAAACATTGGTGTCAGTTTAGCAGCCTGCTAAAATAATCTTGAAAGGCAGGTACGCTGATGTTCATTTGTTCATAGGACTCGATACAATGCAACTCATAGGGTGTTTATAAATCTTAAAATTCCACACCTAGATTTCCTATCTAAGTCTCTCACAATGAAAAAAATGTTGATACTATATTTGCACTTCACTATGTGGAAATTAGTGTTTGTGGAACTTTAATATAATATTTGAAATCGTCACCCCCAAAAACCTATAAAACGATATGCCACATCGGTAGTGGGGCCCTCTAGCACCTCCACAGTGGTAGAGGGGTGGTAATGGGGGTGAATGAAGTAAAGAAATTTTTTTGAGGCCTTAGGTTCTTGCATACAGGCTAAATGACAATTTTATTTTTTTAATGGGGTGGCTAAGCCAAGAAAATTTTTGTGCCCTTAACGTCTTTTATATATACCACTTTTATGGATTCTTATTGCGTGATTTACCTATTTAGCCCAATTTATCCCCAAACCCTTCAACGAAATAAGATCAAAATATAATCTAGTTTCAGATCTCGTTAAAGTACATATCGTCACCTCAATATTACAAGGTTGTATGTAACATATTTGAGAATTTTTAGTTAGTAATAATGCAAAGTTGTATGTGGCGTGGCGAATCTTTTGCGACTTTTTAATAGATGGCAGCACATCTGTATCGAATATTATACTTTATAAAACAAAGGTGCATGTAAAAATATTACACTAGTTGAATAATATAGTTGCATGTTTTAACATACAACTCTGTTTTTTAATATCGAGATATTTTTAAAGTAAGATAGTTGTACGTTAACTTCCAGGACTGCTCTTCAATGATGAAAAAGTTTTTTAAATTCGCTCTCTTATTATATCGTAAAGTACAAAACATCAGTCAGACCAAATTCATTACCATCAACATAAAACACGCCATGGCTAATAGACCGGGGACCAAAAATTTGGCAATAAATTTACGTGAACCAAAACAAGTTATTAAAATTAATACATTGCCCAATAAAAAAGTTATCCGTTCAATGTATCGTTGGATGCACACTGTTGAGGAGCAATACTATGACGCCATTATTAAAATAAAAAAAATGGGGAAACTAGTAAGAACACTGGTAGAAAAGCCAATTAGACTTTACTTTGATAATGCTATATACTTTATTTCAATATTTTTTTTGTATTCTAGAATAAATAAATGATTTGCACAATACTTCTTTTTTTTTTTAAATACATAATAGAAAAACTAAGTTGCATGTGACAAAACAAATCTCACTGGTGGGAGACCAAAGTTGTATGTATTTTTTTAAATCAAAATATATGTTTTGAAATTGAACATAAAAAATATGACCATTACATAGTCGAGTAATATAAGCACTTTGAGTGAATTGAGAAGAATAAAAAATAAAAAAAATTAAGCCACTTCTGTCTTTGTAACTAAACTATAAAGTCAATTTTCTCAGAACTGCATTTAGTGCCCATAGAACCCTGTAATATTAAGGTGACGATATGTGTACCAAATTTCAAGTTAATATCTTAAACGGTTCCAGACTAAACGTGCGCACAATAAAAGTTACAGACAGAGAGATCGACCGACCGACAGACAGATTTTTTTTGTTCAAATTTAAAATCTCGACGTTTCATGATATTCTAAGCCTATTTGAACAATAAAATATTTTCAATTTTTTTTTTGCGTTACTATACTTCCACTGGACGTGGAAGTAAAAATGAGCCTAGTATTGTTGCTTGCTAAAATCTTCTTCTTCTTTCTATTATTCTCATTTAGATAAGGCAGTTTAACGCTATGTAAATAAGAAGCAATATCATATCATTATGTTTTCAAAATGTCCTTGCTAGGAACGTGGAAAATATTCAGGTAAGCTAGGCACACCTGGAGTATATCTTGCGACCTATTTGTTATTACAAAAAACAGATGCATTCAATATAATTAATTAATATGAATTAAATTGTGCATTATACTTGTTTTTTTGGCTTGAAATGAGCAGTACCTTCAAAAAATATAAAATAGAAGCATATCTCAAACAGCATATTAGGGGGTGGGGTAGTGTAGTAGTAGTAAATGTAAGTAAAGAGATTTTTAAAAGCGATTATTTTATAGAAGTTTTCATTTGCTTTTCAGGTAAATACATTTGCTTGTTCCTAAAGGTATAAGGCATCTATTAATAAAATATTTTTCCAACAGTTTGACTACTTGATGTGAAAAAGGTGAATGTGAAATTAATTGAAGGTATGTGGTGCTATGGTATAAGAGATGTGTTTATATTTTTTAGGTAAAAAATAAGCGGAAAACCATCAGTTACCAGCTATACGTTTTGCATAATCTGCAAACATTACAGCACAAGTAATACACGTTCATTTTTTGGTTTTTCCAAAGGATAGGAAGGAATTAAGAAAGTGGATTAAATTAAACTTTTTATTTCTGCCTCTTGCATCACAAGATACGTAACTTTTCCCTACATAAATGTCATCAATGGTCTTGACCTCTTCTTCCTTACTTTTTTTGGCAGCCCATCGACATTGTGCTTCGGTAATTGAGATATTATGGTGATCAAATATACAGAGAACGGCAACGTGGTGACACAGATACTGACCCCTGGGACATGTACAGGATGCATCCTTCATTTTCCCATCCTTGAAGAGGTTAATCAATAAATAACATACACGAACCAGTTAGTAAAAATTAACATGCTAATAAAAATATTACTTACCTCTGAAACTAGCATGAACTTCTCCCCTTATTAAAAACAACTCAGGTGCAAAATGAAACGATTTAATGTGGTTAGATTCCACTGCATTTTCACTGCTTACTGTCAATTTGTTCTCATCGGCCTCCAAAAAGATATTTACAATGACACTGATTTTAAGGACATGCTTTGTTTGAGCCATTATGGTGCCGTAAGCAATCGAATTTTGATTCTATTAAGGTGAAAGAAATATAAATTATGGAACTGGTACACATAATCTAACTGCACTTATTTACATTGAATTATTTGCAACAAGGTCATGTAATTCTTGGAAATTAAGTTTTTAATAGATGCACTATGTCTACAAAGCAAATATCCAATAAAAATATTAATATATTAATCACTTTCAAAAACCCTCTTACATAAAAACACAAACAATTTTACTTTATTTGGAACGCGGACCATTGCCAAAATGGTGGTCGTGACGACATCACTTGCGGAGTCAATCTGGATGGGTGAGTATCTCATCTAGCAGTTGATAGGCTGTCAACTAAGACAATCTCGAGAGCCACGTTAATCCGCTATTAAGACGAGGGAACCAGCCTAGAAGTAGTTTAAGTTCGCGGTCGACGACCGTGGTTCGGAGTTCACTCCAAACTATAGATTTTAGGTCTAAAGGGTCAATTTTTTTAATTTTAATTTTCTTATGTATAGTAACGTCCTGGCGAAGCTTAGCTAATACTACTCCACCACTTAACTAGGACGGCGAGATGAGATACGGTCACCCATCCGAAAATTACCTGAAAAATTTACATTTTTTGATTTAAGGAGCACCGTGGAGGTGTGTTAGTCGTTGGATAGTCCTCTCAAGTCTTATAAGTTTAATGCAAGATTTTCCTTAACCCTGAACAATTATTCAAAAAATCCCAAAAAGTGATTTTTCCCCAAGCAATTTAAATGGGAAACTTCATGTCTCCCTAGGCACAATTTAAAATACAAAAATTTTAAAAGCAAAACAATACGTACTTACTTTTTTCGGATTTGAAAACAAATTGGCGGGATAGAGACCCTCTATAGAAAATTAAGTCATTTTTGGACTAATATACACAGGTATGATGAGGGATATTTTAATAATTCTTACCGTTTTCACATATTTTAAGATATTTTCCTAAGAAAAAAGTTATTGAAAATATAAAAGCAATTGTATCAAGTAAATATAATAGTTTACATATTGTCTTGATTTTTCCTCTATTTGAAAAATCTCACAACATTTACTTACTCTATTAGCTCAGGGCTTTCTCTTTTATCTCAGGGCTCGGGTAGGTTCATACGGGCTTTGGATTTTATAACTCACTTTACTGATATTTTTCCAAATGTACTTTACGTATACCTGGTTGCATACACACAAATAATAAACTGACTTTCTGATTTATGAGTGTTTTATTAATTTCAGAAACCGTTTTCTTTATAGATTTTTATTTGGTTATTAATATTAACCTGATCCCTAGCTAATTAACTTAATGAATACTGTGGCTGTACTCTATTTTACCTTAGCAGTGTAAACCGATCTTTTCAACTGTTGACGTTTGATGCAAGTACTATGCACACTACTAAAATAACCTACAGTACCGCAGAAAATGACAACAAAACGACAAATTATACTTAAAATTACGAAATGTTTATGCAAATACGAATAGTAATGTTCAGTGACGTTTATTTATTGATGCTTGTGGTTTGTATGCACTTACGTAGTGGGTCCAGTACCTGGAGATCTGCTAATCTTAGTTGGTAAGTAACCTCTACTGGAAATTACTTTAGTATCGTGATTTTTGTTGCTCTGCCTTATAATATTTGCTTATTAAGAGCTCTTATGGCTTCTTCATACCCTTTTGCTTGATTTTTTATTCGATTTCGCGTTGTCTTCTAATAAACGTCTTCTTGACTTTTTTAGGTTAACCCCAAAATGTTGGAGTTTTCGACCAATGACGTTTTCTCCGTCAATTGATGTGGACTCGCCGCTATCTAAATGTCGACTCCTCTTTTATGGAACCTGTCAAAGCTATTTATACTTTAGCCAAAACGGGCTTCTAGATTGACTTTTTCTTGCTTCAAACTGGCAGATAAATATACTTTTTCTTTAAATGCTTTGATTTGTGAATGTTTTCTGTTGAAATATTGTTCCCCATAAAATTAGCTTTATTTTGAGATCTGCCAGAGCTCTCTACGAGCCCTATTAACAGAGGTGCTTCGTACACTGTCGCATGACTCTTTTGGTGGACCCCACGCACTTATGTCCCCTTTTCCCTTTGTTTTATGCATCTGTGTCTTATCTCAGATATTCACTCTTACATACTACACTGTTTTAGACTCATTTTATTTAGTTTTTCACTACTTATGAATAGCTTAACTTAATTGACATGGTTTATTTCCCTTTTTTAGAGATTTATAAAGAAAACTCAGAGGCCCCCATTGAGTAAATGACTGAAAAATATTCTTTATATACAACCAGGCATCTCACAAACACTCGATGGAATTTTCATGAACTTACTAGGTAAAATTCACAAGTACTAGAAATGCTGTACCGTTAGTCATCGTTTATGCTATTTGATTTTGCAACTTTTAATATTTGGCTTGTTAGTCATGCACGAATTGCTGATCATCGTTTAAACCAGCTTTGTGACTTGCTTTCATGTTTAAATAGTTTACAATATTCTTGTGATTTTGACTTTTCCGATATGTTTTATGGTTTTCTTAAGAATCTTGGTAGTTTTGATACTTTTCTGTTTATTTTACATTGTGATATTGAAATACATGTCATTTCCCCTCTAGATAATGTATCTCAACAATGGTTTACTATTTTGTGTGCATTATCTACCCGAGTGCATGGATTTCAATTTAACTTTTTCCTTTTTTTTTTTTTTTTTTTTTTTTTTTTAATGTATGGATAAAGGAGATTGACGTGAAATTTACCCTTACTTATTTCCCTCTTTCTATCATATAACTCATATGTATTTTCTCCCAATACCTTTAATATCCTAAATGGCCCCTCATATGGTAACAGTAGTTTGGCACAGATTTTTTTTTTAAACTTGGCCTTCTTAAACTTTTTACAATGACTAAATCTCCCACTTTAAATTTAGTTCTCTCCTTAATCTTACTATTGGCCTTTTTCTTATATTTACAAGCATTTTTATAAATTCGCTCTCTTACTTTTAAATATATTTCTTGTATATCCTCTTGTTCACTAATTTCCCATGGACGTTCTGGCAATTCACCCTTCATAACTAGTATTGGTGATAAATGAGTTACTGAATTGGGTGTATGATTTATGAAATATTCTACGTTTTCCAATTGTTCCACCCACCGATCATGTCTTTTGTGTACATAGAGCCTTAAAAACTTTATGACCTCCTGGTTGTAGCGTTCAACGGGATTGCCCATTGGATGCCTTATTGAGGTAAATATGAGTTTCATATTGTTCTCCTGACAGAAACTTTTAAAACGATAGCTATGAAAATAAGTGGCATTATCTGCTAATATTTTTTTTTTGGTGTGCCTACTTCTTTGCTATATTCATTCAAAAATATGATAGTATTATTTGTGTTACATCTTTTTTTAGGATATAATTTTACAAATTTAGTGAAAATGTCCACTATTACCAACACGTGCCTATAACCGTTCTTAGTTGGGACTAGGTTTGAAATATAATCTATCGCAATCATTTCTAGTGGCTTGTCTACTACGATACTTTCAATAAAATTTTGATTAGTATGATTTTTATATTTCCCCAAGCAACATAATTTACATGAATTTATCTGTTTTTTCGCTATCGTAATGTCATTTTGAGCATAGAAATTTTCTCTGAAGATTTTCCAGGTTTTTCTTATGCCAATATGTCTAAATTTTACATGCAAGTCTAACATTATTTTGTTAGTTAATATTTTATCTATAACATAGGCTTCTCGTTCCTCAAAAACTTTCACTATGTAACCTCGTTTCATTTTGACACCCCTGAAACTTTTCTTAGTAACCCTATCTCGTAGATCCACTAATCTAGCTTGACTCTCTTGTATTTCATTTTCACTATATAACCCTTCTATACTTCTAAATTTGTTCATCGCTACCACAAATGTGTTCGGTTTTACCGCTTTGTCCTCATTGATTCTACTTAAAGCGTCCGCCGTTATATTCGTTTTGCCCGAAATATGTCGTATGATAAAGTGGTACTCTTGTATGAGCAGTGACCATCGATATATTCGGTTATTAGTAAATCTGTTGTTTAATAAATACTGTAATGCAGCGTGATCTGTTTCTATGATGAATTTGTTTGCCATTAAATAATATTTTAACCTGGTTATAGAATAACATAAGGCTAACATTTCTTTCTCTGGTACGGAGTAGCGTGTTTCATAACCTTTCAGAACCCTAGATACGAAACAAATTGGTACCTCTACCCCATTTTGTATCTGTACTAACTCTCCCGATATCGCATAATCCGATGCATCAGTACGCAAGATGAATGTTTCATTATAGTCCGGGTTGTACAACAATAAATTTGTATGAAAACTAGTTTTTAGTTCCTGAAATGCCTGTTCTCTATTCGAATCCCATTTCCATCTCGTGCCTTTTCTCAACAACTCGAGTAATGGTGACTGTTTTTCTGACAAATTCGGTATAAACCTCTTATAATAATTTAATATACCTAGGAAACCTCTTAAAGTTCTTAGGTTATTGGGACGTGGATAATTTTTTATCTCATCTAGTCGATCCTGATTTATGTGAATTCCGTTTTTATTAATTATGTACCCAAGGTACTCTACTTGTCTTTGAAAAAATTGACATTTCTCTAGATTAAGCTTTAACCCTGCCATATCTAGTGTTTTCAATATTATTTGTATGTGCTCATAATGTTTTTCCTCATTTTCAGAGAAAATTAGTATATCATCGACATAATGGTTGCAAAAACTATCAAATTTGTTGAGTATTGCTTGCAGTGCCCTTACTAATGCCGCTGATGATGACTGCAAACCAAATGGAACAACAGAAAATTGGTAAATATTCCCCTCTATGCTAAATCCCGTATATTTCCTCGAATCTTTGTGCAAAGGTATCAACCAAAACGAGTTTTTCAAGTCTAATTTAGTGTAAATACAATTTGATCTTAATCTCCCAATAATACTATCAATATTGACCGGTTTGTCGTATACTGGGCTCGTAATTTGATTGATTTTCCTTGCATCAAGACATATTCTGATGGAATCATCTTTTTTTTTAACAATTACCACTGGATTGATATAGTTAGTGTTTGATTTTTCTATAATACCCTGATTAATCATTGTAGAAATTTCTTGTGCCACTTTTTCCCTAAATTTGTATGGTATGGGGTAAGTTTTGGCATTATATGGAGCAGATTCATTCACAAACAGTTTATGTTCGTACACATTGGTGACTCTAGATTTATAATTGAACAATTCCTTATATTTTAACAACATGTCAATGATTTGACCTCGATATTTTTCTGGGCATGCGACAACTTTACCTTCCTCTTCTTGAGGATTATTAATATTATCCAATGCCTGTTTTGGACATGGATTTTCATAACTGTTGGAGATATGGTTTATTAACTTTGCATTTTTCGCGTCGTCACCATCTGTTTCCCCTAAAATGTTAAGTACATGCTCACCTATAGCAACTTTACCCTTTTCTAGGTTTATTATGGCATTATTTGTACTCAAAAAATCGCTACCCAATATGATATCAATTAACATGTCCGGTATAATTAAGAATTCATGAGAAATTGTTTCCTGTCCCATTTGGAATTCAATGTTCACTACTTTATCTACTTCTCCTAGCTTTTTCCCATTTGCCGTTTGTAAATTTAGCTTTTTGGTTTTTATTATGGAATTTTTGAATTTGTCTGCATTTTTTTCAATGATTAATGAATTTACTAGACTAACTTCAGCTCCAGTATCGAGTAAGGCGGTCAAGGAAATATTTTTAAAACAATTTAATTTTATAAATGGTAATTCATAATTTAATATTAATTCTCTATTATTTGGTTGATCAAAATTAATAAATTCCCTCGGATGTTGGTAGGTTGAATTTACCAATTTGATATTTGGTTTGCAGTTACTTAAAAATTTTGGTTTTTTGGTTCAGGTTCCACCATCGCTGTGGTAATTTCCTGAATTCGATTCCATTCCGTGTTTTTCCCCTCGTTTTTATTTACATTATTTACGTACACATTCTCTCCAGTTCTTTTTTTTTTGTCTTGATTTGTCTCATATCTTGGTTTTTCTTGATTACCATCGTATCTTCTCATGTTCCCCTCGTAACGTGGTTTTTCTTGATTTCCTTCATATCTTACATTTTCCCTGTACTGCGGTTTTTCCTGATTTTCTTCGTATCTTCTACCATTTCCTCGATAATCGTACCTTTGATTGTTTCTGTTGTAGTTATTATTTTCTTGATTGTAATAATTATACCTATTGTGGCTTCTCCATTCTTGTTTTTGTTCAACGTTTTCTCGTCTATCTTCTTTCTGTGGAGTTCTTCTTTCGTAGGTCCCGTTCTCCCCTTTAGGCTCTTGCTTGCTTAACCTACCATCGTCAATCCTTCGCAAATATTGTAGTAGCTTTTCCAACGTATCAATCCCCTGAATTAATATCACATCCCGTATATTATCGGAGAAATGACGTGCAAAGTACCGTACTATTTCTGTCTCGCTCATTTTCGGTTCTAGATACCGTACATAATTATATTTCTTTAAAATATATTTTTCCCTACTGTACCCTGTGTTTTCTATGTACTTCCCATTGAAAAGATTTTCCCTAACTTTTTGTTGTTGGTTTTCGTCCCTATAATTTGCCAGGAAAAGCTCCGCAAATTCATTAAATGTGGCATATTTTTCCTCCGCGACTTCATGCCACGTTTGAGCGTTACCTTTTAGACTATTGCGAATGCACATTTTTATATTAATATTTTCCGGTAGCGCCTCTATTTTCTCTCGTATACTTGTGATGAAGGTTTTAGGATGTACCTTCATATCCCCGAAAAATGTTATTTTGTTTTCATTTTGGATTGAACCATGACACACATATTGCACCGCTTTTTCTTTTCTATTAATTTTATCTATTTGCGTTTTGAGATTGTCGCTTTCCGCATCTATCTTTTTGTTTAAAACGTCAAGGCTTTCAGCATATTGTTTGTCAATTTCCCCAATTTTTTTTTCTACGTTACTATTAATTTGACATAATTTATCCTCAATCTGTTCGTTATTGTTTTTAATAATGTCCTCTAAATGTTTTCCTAGCTTAGTCTCCCTACTATCTAAATCTAAATTTACTTTCGTCAATATTTGTTTTTCCAAATTTTTAGCAATGTTGTCTATTTTTTCATTTAAGTTAAGAGTTGTCAATTCGATCTGTTCCCTTAAGTTGATATTTGACTGTTCTATTTTGTTGTCTAACTGACTTATAATAGTATTTGTTTCTCCAATAATTTCTGTTTTTGTTTCAGCTAGCTTGTTTAAAATAAGCTGCATCTGCTGCATGAACAACATGGGATCAAAATCAACCTGAACAGGCACGTCACCTTGTTCTGTCACTATGGCGTTACCTTGGTCTACCATGATAGCCTCACCTTGTTCTGCCATGATGGCATCACCTTCATCTGCACTATTATCTTGGTGCATCGTTCTACCAGAGCGCAATTCCATACAAAATACTTTACCCTTGATATTTTCTACCTTTTGTATTTATAAACAATTGCAAAATTATTACCTTGTGAATTTTACTAATAAATTATGTTTTTAACTTGTGTGTTTTATTTTCCAGCCAAAGTGAGCTATAAAATTGGTCAGATTTTAACTTATTTTACTTAAATTACGCGTTGGACGACATTTTACTTTGCCTCAGCTTGGCCGTCATTTTGCTGTGATAGAACTTGAAATTTTTTTTTTAATTATTGCCAAGGAAAGACGCCATTTTGCCGTGCCCTACGTTTGGCCGCCATTTTGTCTTGATTTTTCCTCTATTTGAAAAATCTCACAACATTTACTTACTCTATTAGCTCAGGGCTTTCTCTTTTATCTCAGGGCTCGGGTAGGTTCATATGGGCTTTGGATTTTATAACTCACTTTACTGATATTTTTCCAAATGTACTTTACGTATACCTGGTTGCGTTCACACAAATAATAAACTGACTTTCTGATTTATGAGTGTTTTATTAATTTCAGAAACCGTTTTCTTTATAGATTTTTATTTGGTTATTAATATTAACCTGATCCCTAGCTAATTAACTTAATGAATACTGTGGCTGTACTCTATTTTACCTTAGCAGTGTAAACCGATCATTTGAACCGTTGACGTTTGATGCAAGTACTATGCACACTACTAAAATAACCTACAGTACCGCAGACAATGACAACAAAACGACAAATTATACTTAAAATTACGAAATGTTTATGCAAATACGAATAGTAATGTTCAGTGACGTTTATTTATTGATGCTTGTGGTTTGTATGCACTTACGTAGTGGGTCCAGCACCTGGAGATCTGCTAATCTTAGTTGGTAAGTAACCTCTACTGGAAATTACTTTAGTATCGTGATTTTTGTTGCTCTGCCTTATAATATTTGCTTATTAAGAGCTCTTATGGCTTCTTAATACCCTTTTGCTTGATTTTTTATTCGATTTCGCGTTGTCTTCTAATAAACGTCTTCTTGACTTTTTTAGGTTAACCCCAAAATGTTGGAGGTTTCGACCAATGACGTTTTCTCCGTCAATTGATGTGGACTCGCCGCTATCTAAATGTCGACTCCTCTTCTATGGAACCTGTCAAAGCTATTTATACTTTAGCCAAAACGGGCTTCTAGATTGACTTTTTCTTGCTTCAAACTGGCAGATAAATATACTTTTTCTTTAAATGCTTTGATTTGTGAATGTTTTCTGTTGAAATATTGTTCCCCATAAAATTAGCTTTATTTTGAGATATGCCAGAGCTCTCTACGAGCCCTATTAACAGAGGTGCTTCGTACACTGTCGCATGACTCTTTTGGTGGACCCCACGCACTTATGTCCCCTTTTCCCTTTGTTTTATGCATCTGTGTCTTATCTCAGATATTCACTCTTACATACTACACTGTTTTAGACTCATTTTATTTAGTTTTTCACTTAACTGACATGGTTTATTTCCCTTTTTTAGAGATTTATAAAGAAAACTCAAAGACCCCCATTGAGTAAATGACTGAAAAATATTCTTTATATACAACCAGGCATCTCACAAACACTCGATGGAATTTTCATGAACTTACTAGGTAAAATTCACAAGTACTAGAAATGCTGTACCGTTAGTCATCGTTTATGCTATTTGATTTTGCAACTTTTAATATTTGGCTTGTTAGTCATGCACGAATTGCTGATCATCGTTTAAACCAGCTTTGTGACTTGCTTTCATGTTTAAATAGTTTACAATATTCTTGTGATTTTGACTTTTCCGATATGTTTTATGGTTTTCTTAAGAATCTTGGTAGTTTTGATACTTTTCTGTTTATTTTACATTGTGATATTGAAATACATGTCATTATATTGTGTTTACATTTTAAATAATTGACATAAAAATATAAACAAACGATTACACTATATTTCAGTCTATTCTTGGCTTGTAAATATCGTTATCACTGACATTATGCCTTTTACTCGGTTATAAACGTCAATACTAATATTTTTATATCTATTTCGTTTTCTTACCCCACCTGCTCTTTTAAAGACAATTGCGTAGCACTGTAGTTTTGCTTACAAATATTCAGATGGCAAAAATTGTGGTAAATCAAGGACTGTTAACTGATGGTACACATTTAAAAATAGCGTAGATGGTTGTGATGCTCATCACGCTTAAATAAATTAAGTTATATTTTCAAACATATTCAAAATGATCATAAAAATCTGTAAAATCAATTTATTTGCCGTTTTATCTTCATTAATAAGTGAAATATCAAAACATTTACTTATAATTTGGGACACTCAATATACTTGCCTAACTTATAACTTGTTTCTACTTATTTACTCAACCAAGTATCAGCCATATACCGGGTGTAACACGAACATGGTATACTCCCATTTATTTTTTATTATTACAGATAAATTCTTGAAACTTGGTATATCGTCTGTACTTGATAAACATCACTTCTTGATAAATCAATTAATTTTTCTTTACTTCCGGTTTCAACGCAAGTGGTACTAATATTTGGCGGGTGTTTGAGAAAAGATATATATGTCTAATTTGCAATTTATGAGAAAAACGATGTTGAAATTTTTAATGCCTTAAACATCTCTCAAACAAAGCACTTTTATTTAATTTTAATATTTTTTGCTTCTTGGGGATGGCAAAGATGAACCTAAACTTTACATATATTATACACTGGTATCACTTTTCACAACATTATTCATATTCATAAAATTTAAAGTTATATATTATTTAAAATATTTAATTTTACTTTATTTTTCATTCATCTTTCTTATCCTTCTTCTTCAAATTCCTCTTCTGGTAAGGTATTTCGTATATCTGAGCTGGTCAATAGGTTCTTATAAAAATCATGGAAACTTTCATCTATATAAGAAATGAGTTCTATCAGATTCTTTTTTTTATCAACACTGATAGGATTTGATGTTTTATATGACAGAGGAATTTTCATATTTTTGGGCCATACATTTCCAAAATATAATTTTTTTGAAAGGGTCTTCTTCTTTTAAGCTGGTTTTGTATTCAACGATACCCGGTTCTTGGGAATATCTTAACCATTTTATGGGTTTGCAATAGATCTCTCCGTCTGTATTCACTTTTCTTCATTGCAATTGGCCTTTAAAGAGCGCAGAATATTCAAAAAAATCTGTTCTTTTCATTTCCGTTACTTCGAATGGATTTTTTGAACCACAAAGACGCACCAGGTTGATTCAATCCCTGGAATGCTCTATTGTCACTGGGTGCTTTTTTTTCTTCTTTTCAATAATCGAGTGATCTCCATCAGATTCCAGATGTTTGTGGCCGGGAACGGGAAATGTATGATTTATAAATTGCAAATTTCAATGATTTTTCATAATAAACATAAACATTACATGTTTATTAACGCGGGGATAAATCGGACGAAGGACCAATCAGCTAAATGCTGACAAACTGAACTAATATTGATAATTGAATTTGAAATACCTTGTGACCTTGTGTATTAGCGGCACTTTCCTGGTGTTGTTCTCTTCTAGTTGGGCCCAACAATGTCCAGGTCTCCAATATGGGAATATGGCAAGGTACACAAGACACTCGCGTGGTGATAAGTAGCGGTTTTTATTATTTTTAAGTTGACCGAAAAGAAATGACTATATTTTTTATGTAACGCTATTATATGCAATTTTTGGTTGATATGGAAATCGAAAAACAAATTTAGTTATAGAAACAAAAAATGCTAGCACTGTTTTCTGAACATTACACAAAGGAATGAATTCTTATTCTGCCCCCCACATGTATCTGAGTAAAATGTAATTTCTTTTACAGTATCGGGCATATAAGTTAGATACTTGAATAAACAGGATGCTAGCTGGTTTGAGTCCCTTGCTGCAACGGCTTCGTGCCACATAAAGCAAAAAGCCTGTTTGTCATGACATCTATGTAATGTCAAATTTTATGTCCACAACTGACGTTTGTAAAATGCTACTGATGTCTGAATGTCCGGTGTAGGAAGACACTGTTGCAAATCCAATGTCAAAACTTGCTTAGATTGATCTTGGGACGAACGCATTTTATCCAGGGGTTCTGCTTTATAAGCAAAATCTGCTTCTTTTTGGTGTGCTTTAAGTTGTTTCTTTATCTCTTCTTTTTTACTTCCATCCACATTAACTTTTAATAGCATACTTAGTTTGTCGCATGTAGCACAAGTGTCAATAATGACGGCGATTTAATTTTTATTCCTAGACTGTGAAATACGGTTTGGTATATAGTTCGGGAGACTGGAGTTTTCTCAAGATCAAGCCATTTTTTCTACTCATCGTATATTCTATTAAGAGTATAATGATGCGACAATAATGACTCTCATAGGAAGGTATGGATAAAATGTGCTTTCTTACAAGCTTCATATCATCTTCAGGTATTTTATTTGCCGGTGTTAAAACTCCCCTAAGTCTTCATGAGTAATTCTGGACACTGACGAATTTTTGTTTTTTATCGCATCTGTCACGAATCTGTTTGTTTAGCAAAAGGTTTTCTAGAAACAGGATTTGCAAACTATTATCATTTGACCATCTATACGTAGGTGAAATTTGTTGGTTAAAAGTCTGTTTTTTTGTTTCTCTAGAGGTACTCTTTTAACTTTGGAACTTTTTTGTTCTCGGAAGTAATTAAGCTTGCAGTGAAAGCTACCCGCTTATTGAAGTTTCCCATAGACCAATACTCTTTAAATACGTTCTGTCTCTTTTCCTCATCTACTCTAATTTTACATTTCAATCTGCAATCTCTTGAGAGTTCCTGACATATCCTCTCTTTTATCAATTTTCCCTTTTTTGTGGAATACTCAAGACCTAAATTTCTTTTGGTTTTTCTTTCTGTTCTAGCTTCTCTGGTTTCATTCTCCCTTGACACTCTTTTTTTCTTTTGTTTTATCCGGTAGTTCTACTCCATTATTACTCCTTTCTCCATTGTCATCGTCAGTTTTTCTTTTCTTCTTTTTTTGTCTGTCTGTACCGGAGTCAGAATCACTTTCTGTTACATAATTTGGATCTGCGTCACTGCCATCCACGGGCGCATCATCATTTCTCTCTAAGTACACATTTCCTTCTAATTCCTCGTTTTCTCCAAGTACATTATTTTTTTCTAAAATTTCATTCCTTAATTGATTTTTTTTCAATTCATCAATTTTCTCTAATTTCTCATTTCTCTCTAACCCCTCTTTACTTTTGAATATCTTATTTACCTCTAATGTTTCATTTGTTTCCAGTAATTCCTCACATACTTTTAATCCTACATTTTGCTCAAATGTTATTTTCCGTGAGATTTCTGGTGAAATGGGATGATTTTCATTAATATCATCCGAATACCTAGCATTAATTGTATATTCTAGTTCACAACCTTCATTAATAACATTAGAAAATGAGTTAATTTCATCAGATTTTATCGAATATATAGGAGCTGGACTTGTAGCTGAAAAGAGAAAGTAATAATAATAGAAATTATACTATTTATTATGTAACTACCGAGGTAACTACACAACAGAGAATTAACTGACCTTAAAAATGATTTATAACAGATAACCAAAGATGCAAAGATTAATATAATATTTAAAAACAAGAAATCGACTTACTGTTTGAAATTAAGTCTTTACTTGTCGCGGAAGCAGCAACTTGAATAGGAAATTGACTATCGCCCTCTGACCTCATGAGGCATTATGTATCTAAAAAAACAGAAAAAAATTTGCTGATCAGCGGCCCAGTTACCTAGTAAAATGTACTACTATCCACTATCCACAATTATATACAATTTATTTGAAAATATACTGATTTATTAGAGACTAGCTGATGCCCGCGACTTCATCCGCGTGAAACTTCGTCCGCGTGGAATAAAGAACATTGAGATGCTGACCCACTCAACATCCATTGCATTTAAGGAAACCCATTTCCCATCCATTGCACAAGAGGAAACCCACTGCGCATCCATTGTACTCGAGGAAATCCACTGAGCATTCATAGTACTCGGGTAAACTCACTGTGCATCCATAGTACTCGAGGAAACCCACTGCGCATTCATAGTGCTCGAGGAAATCCACTGCGCATCCATAGTATTCCCCTCCCTTCACTGTTTATTTATTATAGTCTTGTAGAGATTCACAGGAGTGCGTCCAGTCTCTCTGTCCAGTCTGATTACCATCAGCACAACACACGTGCTGCTGGACTTCTTAGAGTACCTCGCTACAGGCTAACTCTAAGCGCTAAAAATTCCCCCAACCTAAATTTGTATAATCATTTACCATGTCATATAAAGCAACTGAACTTACTGTCCTTTAAAAAGAATATAAAAAATGTCATTCTAAAGTACTGTTTTTACGCGGTTGACGAATTTTTTAAGACACCCTATGGTGCTAATCCACACTCGACTATTTAAATGCTCATATTTACAGAATGCTCTGATACTCTATATATTTTTGCATTTCATACTTATTCATATCTTCTGTGTATATCAATGTGAAATTTTATATACATCTATATGTTTTTGTGTTTTTATAAATTTATTGTTTTTATTGAAATGTTATATTTTCATATATATGTTTTTGTGCTTTATAAACTTGTAAATATTATAATTTGCTGTTCACCACCTTTTACCTTGACTTGCTGCAAATGTTCATGTATGTACATATAGTGGTGAAATAAAGACTATCTATCTATCTAGTATTCGAGGAAACCCACTACGCATCCATAGTACCCTGCGCATCCATGGTGCTAGAGGAAACCCACTGCGCCTTCACAGTACTCGAGAAAACCCACTGCGCATCCTTAGTATCCGGGTAAACTCACTGCGCATCGCAATTTGTCTGTGTTAGAGCGAGTTAAACGAAAAAAATAATTATTTTAATCGATAGAGCACATGGGCGGGTATATGTCAAATTTCATGCTTAAAAACATCCCTCTCCCTGTCCACCCGTTCGGGGAAGGAGGGGGGTCTCTTTTTGAAAACCATCGAATATGTGTCTCCTTATTTCCTCAGAAGAGCCCGTCACTGGAATATCACGTCTCTGACTTACGCGATTTCGGATACCCTTTAGACCATCTACCACTCCCGGTTTCATCCCTTCAAAAAGTGAAAATCGAAATTTCGTCTCACTCGTGTCTAATAGACTCCAATAAAAAGTATTTCTGCCAAATTTCACGCATCAAGGTCTAATCGTTTCTGAAAAGCTTAAAAACTACCCCCTCCCCGTTTACCCTTTCGGGGGTCTCTTTTTAAAAATCGTCGATTACGTGTCTTCTTATTTCCTTAGAAGAGTCCATTGCTCGAATAATCACTGACTTAAGCGATTTAAAAAATACGGGTTCGCTTTAATCCATCTATCACCACCGTTCTCACCTTCAAAAAGTGAAAATCAAAATTTCGTCTTATACGTATCTAATAAATTTCAACAAAAAATAATTCTGCCAAACACGCATCTAGATCTAACAGTTTCCGAAAAAGCCTAAAATTTTAACCCCCTTTTTACCCCTTTGGAGGTCGAATTTCGAAAAATCCCTTCTTAGTGGATGCCTACGCCATTCGAGAAACCTCTATGCAAAATTTGAAGTTTCTAGACCCAGCGGTTTGAGCTGTGCGTGGATAGATGAGTCAGTCAGTCAGGGTATTCTTTTATATAGATAGAGATAAATTATTTACTTCAGAGTTTTCCTTTTGGGGCTTAAATACGTACTTATCAGCAAAAAGAGATTTTATTTCTTTATTAGTATAAGAAACACAATTATCCTCAATAATTTAAATGTTGCTTCCTGACTTCGTTGAGTTTGATTCTTTACCTGAAATTAACAGAAAGGTATATTTTAAAATTTATGTTTTTCCCGAACGTTTTGCTGTAATTAATTAATGCGAGTAAAAAACTAAATTCATATTAACTTTGATAATTACTATTTTGAAACTGTTCTTAAAACTTACCTTTATTGAAACTACTATTCCGTAATTGACTTTTGGTCTTAGACAAAAGGTCTTAGATAAGAGGACCATTGGGAATACATAATCTTAAATTCAAATAAACACTCCTATTTAGAAAAACTATTATTAAACCGTTAGAAACAAGACGAATAAAGTTCTGTTATATTAAACTTCTAACCACTATTAAAAAGTACTTGCACAAATTTGTTCAACCACTTTATTAAACGAGCGCGAAACAGAAATGTAATTATAATAGGCTCTCTGATAAAAAACTGCCTTAAAGTGGAATAATTACGGCAATATCGCAATTCACTTATTGAAAAATAATGTGCATAAATATGTATTTAAACATATTCCTATTACACTTTAATACATAGTGGTATACATTGATTAGTACTTATCAACATATGAAAGAAAATGGAATAGGTTTACTTGTATCGCAATTTCTAACTCTCAAGAACGTGAACAGAGATATATGTCAACTTGTCTGTATTAGAAGTTCATAATTTTAGTTATCATAGGTACAACTCAACATAATATATCTATGCTCGCTAACTGTTTTGTTCATAAATGATATTTACATATAAACATATACCCCTTTACACAAGTAATTGCCGAAAAACAAAGTATGTATATAAATATATAGTGACATATATCATTTTTCGCAACTAAATAATTTTAGCCTATAATCAAATTTGGATATATACCTTTAGACACAATTTGTTTTGGTTTAAGAACAAATATATCACTATCCACTAAATAAATGTGTTGGTAGGACTTATACCATATTACACAATTTAAAAAGAAATATTATGTTATTAGATAGAATTTTATCCCCTTTTACAAACATAAAACGGTTCATTTTAAAATATATGGTACACTTAACTCATTTTTTATATTTTACTTATTTTACTTTTCCCATACACCCGCAATTTATCAACGGAGTGTGTTAATGTCAGACCTAAAAAACGTACATTCTCCAATTAAGAAGATATATACACTGCGAAAAACACCTTTGAATAAAGTTAATGAAAGGAGTCAACTACAGCTGCCGCTAGCTCCTGGTCTAATAATTAAATTTAGAGATTTTGATGGCAGAAACAGGTTACTGACATCTTGCAGTTGGCCGCTCTCACCTCCAAGCGCACGGATAATATTTTATTATAATAATTCATTAAATTCAGTAAATGAAGTAAATTGCCTAACGCGTCATGTGGACGGGGGCAGCCGGGAACTCCACAAGGCATCTGTTACATCTAATATGCATAAAATAATTATGTATTAGAGAATGCTCGGTATATTTTGTTGTTATAAATTGACGTCTTTTATGATGAATATATCAAAATAACTAGATATTCGTGGAAATGTTTATACATTATACATTTTGTGAAATATTTAACATTTAAAAAATATGAAAGCAAGAATATATTAGGCATAAAATTAGTATTTTACATTTGTCTGAGTTGGTAAATAGTCGAGGGAATGGAGACAATGGAAAAATATACAGTGTCTCCCATATCGGAGACGCATGTGTTACGATTTTTTTTTATTTTCTAAGATGGCGAGATGATTCAATGGAGAGATTTCTCTATTCATTTCATATGGAGGTTATCCATATTTTAATTTTTTTCTTGAACAATTTGACATTTTTAATACTTCTTATATCTATCGGTAGTATATTATATAGTTTTGCGTATAAATATAGCTAGGTCAAACATTTTGCTGTCCTTATAGAGATTTTCAGAAACGTAAGTAATTTTTTGCATAAATAACTTTCAGAAACCACTTCTGTAGTGATATATACTATCTAGGTAAATCATGTGACACAATATTTGATAAACAATTGGATTTAGAACGAATATCGAACGTTTAAAATTTCATTTTGATTAGACAATTATGTAATAGTACTTCATGTAACAAAGAACAATGTTAAAAAAGGGCTTTTTTGCCATATCCGTGGTAAAGTGTGGAAGCCATCTTTTTTTACTAATTTTGAGGTGCTGAAAAAGAATCCGTCATCCATTTTGACAAAAATCTCCGGAACACATTAAAAAACAACTTTTATTTAGGGATGACATTAGAATTGATATTAGTCTAAATACTAAAAAACTAAATTCACCCTTTCAACCCCCCTCGCCATTCCCTCACCACCCCCAACAAGGTTGTAAGCTACTATAACTACTATATAGTTATTTACACATTTTCAAAAAAACCAGAACACCTCATTGAGTGGTTGTCAGAATATAATAATTTTATTACTTCTGAGTACACTCATACGCCCCCTGGATGAGGTCTCACCTTCTCAGGGATATTGACCGGTTTTTATTACAAAAAAATCCTAATATTCAGTTGGATGTTTTTTTATCATATTAAGGTGACTCAGCCTATTCAGATTACTCCTGAATATTTCTTACCCTCTAATATCCCCTTTAAAAAATGTTGATTTTTATAGTAAAAAATTATTTACTTATTTACTTAAATAATTTTTGTTTGTTATAATGGGAATCTTTTTTCATTGTATGGCCTCTTCAAATTCCAAATCTACAAACGAAAGGGGAGTAACTATTTTGGGACTTTCGATTAGTTTTTATTACAACAGAAATCCTTCACTGCTTCTTACATGGATTATTATAATAATAGAGTAACTTAGTGACTTCAAAAAATTATCCCTAAATACTTATTGAATATATATATATATTAACGTATCATTTACCCGTTTTGCGGGAGTTAAGGATAGGGATGTTGCATAGAGATTACTATCTATTTTGAAAGAATTTCTTGCCCTAAAGAATAACTTTTTGTTGCAAGTTCTAATATTAATTTCAATGCCACCCCCAAATAATGGTTATCCTTTACTGTCTTTACTTGCAAACTGAATTTCGACTATTTCTAATTAAGCTAGAGCTTTGAAATTTGGCACACGTGCATTATCCGGTGACAATGCAACATAGTATAGCCATTATCGGTCTAAATCCAATATGGCGAACGTCCCAAGATGGCGGATCAGCTTTTTAGTCACAACCCCCTTGACATGGGTCTCAAATAAAAGGGTTTAACGAGTAAAATACGATAAGCAATGTGACATCATTCTAAATCCAATATGGCGGACGTCCCAAGATGACGGATCGGCTTTTTAGTCACAACCCCCTTGATATGGGTATCAAATGAAAGGGTTTGACGAGTAAAATACGATAAACAATGTGACGTCATTCTAAATCCAATATGGCGAACGTCCCAAGATGGCGGATCGGCTTTTTAGTCACAACCTCCCTTGATATGGGTATCAAATGAAAGGGTGTGACTAGTAAAATACGATAAATAATGTGACGTCATTCTAAATTATTCTAAATCCAATATGGCGGACGTCCCAAGATGGCGGATCGGCTTTTTAGTCACAACCCCCTTGATATGGGTATCAAATAAAAGGGTTTGACGAGTAAAATGCGATAAAGTATGTGACGTCATTCTAAATTCAATATGGCGGACGTGGGAGAAGTAGAAAGAGTGGGGAAGAGGTAAAAAAGGTGGGAAAGGGGTGGGAAGAGATGGGGAAGAGGTGCGAAAGGGGTGGGAAGAGGTGCGAAAGGGGTGGGAAGAGGTGGGAAGGGGTGGGTAGAGGTGGGAATGGGGTGGAAAGAAGTAGGAATGGAGTGGAAAGAGGTGGGGAGCGAAGGGAAAAGGTAGGGGAAGGGGTGGGAAGAGGTTGAAAAGGGGTGGGAAGTAGTATTAGATAGGTGAGAAGACGGGAGAGGGAAGGGGTGGATGGCGGCGGCAAAAATTTGACACCTTGGCTTTTCATACAAACACTAAATCACAATTTTATGAACTCTTATTTGCTTACTTTACCCATTTATCTCCCAACCATTCAACGGAATAGGAACAAAATATATACTGGGTGCGCCACTTAAAACTCCCCAGACTTGTAACTTTCTTATTTTTTAAGCGACGACCATGTTGGGCACATCAAATTGTAGATATCTTTAAGGCATTTAAACATGCGTACAGAATGATTTAAAAAAAAAATTTTGAAAAAATTGTTAAGAAAAAAACTTAATTTCCTCGAATATCTTTTTACCTCATCCTGTACATGAACTGCGTTAATGTTTTCTTATAAAGGTTTTAATTAGCTTCAATTTATGTTATTACGTCATATTCGAATTTTTTTTGGTTTTAGAGAAAGAAATTAAAAACACTCCTTCCAAACTGATTTTTGTTTAAATAACTGAAAAAATGTAAATAATAATTTTATGCTTTATTTGTAAAAGACAAATCACAAACAATCCTCAACGTAACAAACCAGCAACAAGAAACAAAAGAAATAAAAATTTTTAAAAACAAACTTTATTAAAATGTATTAAATAACAGGAAATTGCAAAATTTTTATTTGTAAAAATCTTTTTTTTTAATAACGTAAATTGAAGCTAATTAAAATCTTTATAAGAAAACATTAAGACATTTCATGTACAAGGTGAGGTCAAAAATATTCAAAGAAATTAAGTTTCCTTTCTTAACAATTTTTTCAAAAATTTTTTTTAAATCACTCTGTATGCATGTGTAAAAGCTTTAAAAATGTCTACAATGTGCCAACATGGTCATCGCTTCAAAAATAAAAAAGTTACAAGTCGGGGGAGTTTTAAGTGGCGCACCCGATCTCATTATATTTCATAGGTATGCCAAATTTCAAGTTAATATCACAAACCACTCCAAACTAATCGAACGTAGAAAAGAATATATCACTGATAAACAGACAGACAGGCAGAAATTTTTTTCGCTGTTTTATGACATTCTAATCGTTTTTTTTTTTTAATTTTTTTCTTACCGTTACTATATTTTCATTCCACTGTATGGATGTGGAAGTGAAATAGATCGAATGGATTCAAATCGAATCAATTTATTTTCCTCTGATTTCTATGGTGCCTTATCGATAATGGGATGGAGTATCCTCTAGATAGGGCTAGAGATACTAGAAAGAACACCTCGTAAGGGCATGATCAGACTTAGATCATCAGTGTATAGAAACAATGGTTATTTTTTTGTCTTTAAATATTGAATGTTAGATATAAGTGTATAAAAGAAGTTGACAAGTCGGTTCGTAATATTAATATTCTAGCTTGGTCAGATTTAGATCAATGGTATATGAAAGGAACGAATGGTTTCTTTGAAAGTTATCTGCTAAGTACCCAAAATAATATTTTATAATAATGAGTTATTAGAGCGGGAGCTAGGTGGCTTTTTCGACAGCTCATCGTTTTATGAACTTTGAGATATTTTTATGGTTTAATGGATGATAACGATTCGCATAAAATCGACTTCTGGCAGGGCACCTCCTGTCAGGAGCCTCACGAACACTGTTTAAAAATTAGTGAAGTCATGTCATCGTTACAAGGCTCATTCTTTTTGTGTGTACATATTTTATGTTTAGAATGAGTAAAATATGATCGCCAGAAAGTGTGGGCCGTCAATAGGCGCAGCCAGAAAGGTAATAATGATACAATACATCTGAGGCACGGTACGGAGTCAAGTTAGCCGAAAGTGTTAAATTCCTGTATATTTAAGAGCCTATGGTACTTTTGTGACACTAAGAACTTTACGGGGAGGCTATTCTATTCTTGAAGGAGCTTATATTTACGTTTTAAAAAGGAGCCAGAACTTGTAACGATGAGTTTGGAGTTCTGAGATGAAATATGCGAAAAAAATCCAATTTTCTTAAAAAATCCTAAACATTTTCTTTCTGGCTAGCCTTACTGACGGGAGTTTCTTTCTGGGAATTTTTTTCTGTGTTCAAAACATTTAAATAAACATGCTCAGCCTTAAAAAATTTGTAACGATGATGTTATATAACTCCGTTTTTTTACCTCTTTGACCTTTCTGGTTCCGCCACTGATGGCCCACACTTTATGGCGATCTATTTTATTCATTCTAAACATAAAATGTGTACACACAAAAAAAAAATTGGCTTTGTAACGATGATATAATTTCACTGATTTTTATATCTTGAACCATGGCCAACTCGACGGGCTGACATATGCCAGAAGTCTATTTTGTCGTTATTTAAGTTCGATAGAATTAATCAGCGCATAGAAAATGCTTGTAACGATGAGTGTCTGAAAAAGCCACTTAGCTCCCGCACCATAAGCAGAAATACAAATATTTACTTTTAAAAACCTTCTCCTGATTATACGCATTTATTAGTTGCACGTGCAACATATGTACGCCCAACTACAACTTGTACTCATTAAATTCCCATTAGTTCTACAAAATATTTTCTTGATTAGAATGTAAGAATAGATTGTACGTATGATCGATAATTTTATTCAATGAAAATAAATAGTGAAAAATAATAATGCTTATAATAATACTCTAGTTTCCTCTCATTGAAATTATACATCCTGGAAATAAAATCCCTTATAATGAACCTGTTTTTAAGACCAAGAACTAAGGAAAAAACTTAGAATAAAAATCACAATATAGCTAATTTTCATTTGAAGGATTTTCCAAGTTTTTAGATGTTTAGTCCACAGTACATCGCCCTTTCTGAATTTTCGTGAGTAGCTTCGTTTTGACGAGACGCCCAACTTTTCTCTCTGCGAAAATTCTCGGTAGTGGTAGCTAATAGCAAAAATTATTTTTTCTATTTTGCACGAATTAGATAATTCGATAACCTGTCAAATTATTTTGGCAATATATTTTTCATTCGTTAAACGTTTGTTAAAGAGTTTGTATTTCGATTGCCTTGGTTACGTTTGCGCGAGTTAATTATAATATGCCCCGTGTTTGTCCACAACAACATATTGCCAAAATAATTTGACAGGTTGTCGGATTGTCTAATTCGTGTGAAATAGAAAAAATAATTTTTGCTGTTAGCTACCACTACCGAGAATTCTCGCAGAGAGAAAAGTTGGGCGTCTCGTCAAAACGAAGCTACTCACGAAAATTCAGCCTGTTAATAATCATTAAAAAAAGGGGGCGATGTACTGTGAACCAGTTCGCCATTATCTAATTTAATAAAATAAATTTCCGCCGCTTTTAAAACATCCTTGAAAAAATAATTACATTTTTATAATTTCCATGAATAATTTTCTTTCTAAATGGCCTTTATTATTTATAGTCTGTTAATATATCTTAAAAGAAAGGAAGTGGCTAAGACAATAACTTTTTAATTAACATCAGCATACTGTCTGCGTTAAAAAAGTAGACTTCTTAGTTAATTTCGGGGTGCCTTATTAATACTTAAAAATTAATAATTAAGCAATTTACAACTTTATAATTAAACTTCGTAGCCCATCAAAAAACAATCTAGATTTAATATAAGGCAACGTGAAAGAGGAAAAATTCACGTGAATCTGTTTTAAAACTGAACGTCTACCCTCGCCTTGCCGTAAAAGCTTGCATTACGTCGGGAGGCCTTGATGGAAGTTTTTACCGAGTGAGGACATGAAGTTACGGTTATTACCCATTTACCTCAGACTAACCGAGATACAAGGGTATTAGTTTAAAAGACACAGACGAGGTCGCCTCAGCCAATGTCTGCTTATTAGTGTTTAATACAGGAGGAAATCGCTTGTTAAATAAATCGAGGTTATCGAAAGATGGTAAGTAATAAGGCTATATTGAGTGCCATGCTTGTATCGTTCAGTCTCTCGTCGCAGGAATTGTTCAAGCAGTAATATTTCTGGAATATAATTTTTAAGACTGTATTAATAAGTTCAAGAATATGCTCATTATTTTTGCAAATTAAGTAAGAGGAATACTGAAATGATAGCAAAATATCGCCATCGTCCTCAAATGTGCATAAATTCCAGGGATGGGCATTTTTTACTCGACTAATCAATGAAAACTAACGACTAATTATCCTTATATTAGTCATGATTAACGACTAATTTGGTTAGTCATTAGTCGTGGATGTTTCTATTGATGATTTGATGATTGAATTAGTCTTAATCTTAGCCCAGACGATACAGGAAATTTTATAATAAAATCTCCAAAAACTTTCAAAATGAATAATTTTTTTTTAATGACTTCGTGAAAGTATATAGAATAATATCATGTAAAGTTTACATTCCGCTCGGATGCAGAACATTAAAAAAAAGTGAAAAAAATATTTTATCATCCATTTTTTCAAAATTTTGGAATTAAGTCAAATTAAGTCAAGGTAGGAAAAACTAAAAATACAGGTAGATAGACTACGTGTTCCAAACAGAAAATGTCCTAATAAAATTTATCGCTAAACTATAAGAGAGTGTACAATAAAAAAGTCCACCAGTCATAAATTCTTAGGTTTACAGTTAGACGAAAAATTAACTTCGGAAAACCATATTGACAGTGTGTGCAATAAGTTGAATTCAGCATTTTTTGCTTTACGAAATCTGAAATACATCTTAACAAAATCGGAGCTAGTAAATGTATATTATGGTATTGTCTATCCATACCTAAAATACTTGATATTATTATGGGGTTCAGTCACATCTTCACAAAGAGTATTCATACTACAAAAGAGCATTCTAAGAATAACGTTCTCATTAGGGCTACTAGAATCTTGTAGAGAAATTTTTAAAACTTCCAAAATTTTAACCTTAACTTCAATTTTTATATACGAAGCATCCTTATTTGCTCACCAGCGTTTCAATAAATTTACCCGTAACAATAATGTACACGAACATAATACACGAGGTGCAAATGATATTTTAATAAATAATTACAATTTAACAAACTTTCAAAAAGTCCTTATTACTGTTCTGCAAGTATTTACAATAAATTGCCTCAAAATATTAAAAACAACACCTTAAATAAATTCAAAAGAACATTATAAGAATTTCTCATTGAAAAATGCATCTACACTTTGCAAGAATTTTATAATCTAGAGTGATCTTAATATTGTCGTCGTCCCTTTATATATTTTTTTTTGTACATAATTAAATTTTAGAATAAATGTGTGAGTTTAAGTTTTAAATTGTATTAGATAAAATATCAAAGTTCTGGAATGTGTAAAAATTTTAAAGTATTTTTTGTTATTTTATATCACCAATGACGTTTCATATCTGTTATGTACAGCTTATTTGAATAAAGAATTTATTTATTTATTTATAAAATAATAAAGCCATATTAGCAAATGATGTTATATAGGCAAAGACATGAGGCCCGAGTTCATGTAAGCGCAAGCTCAGCCTCCTCCAAATAATCCTGAGGGGCACAGTGCTAAAATGTTGCAATTTTCGCAAAATCTATCATGTAACTGTGTCTACAGGATTGAATAAAATAAAATAAAATAAATAAACAAATAAAAATAATGCTTTTGTATTCTCACGTGTTTCTTGGTAATAAATATTGTCGATTTCAATTTATCTTTTCTTCAAGATTCTGCTCCCAAAATTCATTTGCGTGTAATCTAATCCCATATACAGGGTGATTCTGTTAAGGCGGCCATTAGAATATTTCCCACTTGCAGATGAGATAGCCATTTGAAATTTGGTACCCTACCATAGTCGACCATTGCGAGTCCGCAAATAATAATTTCGAAATAGCGGCATTTCCTGAAATACCGGAAGTCGATACCAAATTGCTTATTTTAAATGGAACACCCTATATATTTTCGACTTTTCGAAATGATCATAAAATTCTGAGTCAAAATATGTAGCACACCCTATATCTAAACCGAGCAGTTTTGGGGATATTTGACATTTTATAAGAAATATGACAGGTACAGCGGTTTGCAAGGCTAAGCTGTTGGCAATTTTTATTAAAAATTTTTGAACATTTAAGAAAATCTCCAATATTTCCAAAAGCTGTAACTTTAACTCCTACAATGCTAAACTAGAAAAAAGGGAATTTAATTTAACGTAATTTGATGTAAAAAATACAGGTTGTTCCATTTGAAATAAAAAAGTTTTTGAGATTTGAATTTGACAAAATGTAACGTGAAAAATAAAACACTTGGTATCCTATTATGGAATCTATTTTTTGTAGAGAGTAGCTCATCTTGTGTTATTTCCACGTACCAAAGAGTAAATAAGGATCTCCTACACGAAGAAAGTTATAACGTTTCTTGCAAACCGTTGCACAAATTTCTTATACAATGTCAAATATCTCCGAAACTGCTCGGTTTAGATATAACATGTTTTGACTCAGAATTTTATGGTCACTTTGAAAAGTCGAAAATGTATAGGGTGTTCCATTTAAAATAAGCAAGTTGGTAGCGACTTCAGGTATTTCCGGAAGTGCCGCCATTTTGAAACTATTATTTTCGCACTCGCAATGGTCGACTATTGTAGGGTACCATATCTCGAATGTCTATCTCATCTGCAAGTGGGAAATATTCTAATGGCCGCCTTAAAAGAATCACCCTGTATACAGATAACAAAATTTTCTACGAGAAAAGTGTAAGCATATATTTTTTAACAATTTTAATTAGAAACGTTTTAAATGAAAAAGAAATCAATCCACCTATCTTTTAGAAAATAGAAACCGAATTTTCATGGACATTTTGTGCGATGAGCAAAAGTTACGAGTTCTGCCCGTAGCACATTAGTTGCGCTTCCTAATCTAACTTGCCACAATGATAAAATGCATTAATATAGTGCAAAGACAGCATATCAGGTGCTGGGGTAAATAGTTTCAAACGCCTATACGCCATACTTATATAGATAAGACGGAAAAGACACAACAACTTTTATTTACACTTAGTACTAATTATTCGTTAGGTGCATTAGTGACAATATCTAAAAGTTAGTTGGAAGCTTATTAAATTGCATCCTAAAATGAAATCAGTGATGTGCAATTTGTTTTTATTATTAGTGACTTTGCCCACAGTGCTTTCGTTCAAGGTTTACAATATACTCGGAGTTTTTCCGCATCCTGGTAAAAGTCATATGGACGTTTTTTCCCCTTCTTGCCAGAAAAGGCTACAATGTGACAGTGATAAGTCCCTTTCCCCTACGAGACCCAATTCCCAATTATAACGACGTTAGCTTGAGTGAAACAAGAATTTTATTAAATATTATAAATATGGACGAAATTAAGTCTAATCGATTTAGAAAGTATGATTCAGTATTGCGTTTGTCATATAATGCGAATAGTCCCTGTGCAAACGGCCTAAGCTCAGAAGCTTTTAAAAATTTTATGAAAACTAGACAAAACTATAATTACAGAATTTTTCAACAGTGATTGTTTTATGTGTGTTGCTCGCCAATTTAACTCACCTATAGTAGGTGTTAGTTCCTGTACTCTCATGCCATAGACGTCTGACCGACTTTCAAACCCTATACATACAGCTTATATACCAAATAACCTTATGGATTATTCCGACAACATGTCTTTTACTGAAAGAGTAGAAAACACACAATTTTTCATAAGTTATTTTATGAATACGTAATATTCCGTCAAGATGAAGAAATTGTTAGAAAAAATTTTGGAGAAGAATCGACGATGTTGAGAGACTTTGTTATGAACAGTAGTTTAATATTGGTTAACACACATTTTACGTTAAATTGTCCGAGGCCACTTGTACCTAATGTTATAGAAATCGGAGGGATACATATTGGAAATCAACAACAGTTACCAAACGTAAGTAATGACTTATCTATCTTTAAAACATTAATACGCGTATGAGGATAACATTATCAGAATCATTTACTTGAAAAATACATTTTTGCCTCACTACAATTTTATTGCACACTCCATTGGATGCGTACTCTATTTTCACTCAGCACGTCAGCGCTCAGTTCCGTTGATAACTGCAATTTTTCATTAATTTACTTTAATTAACTGTTGGTTAACTCTTCAAAAATCAATTTTAAACGATTTCTTTACACAAATAATTATTTTTTACTTGTATTTTTTTATATCCATTCATTATTTTTGTTTTGACCGATTATCGGAACTATAATTGAAGTTATTTTTTGTGGAAATCAGATACATTGTCTATCGGGTAAAGTAACTTGCGGGCTGTAAATTTTTGGGTTCACTAGCGATTTTTACTTTTTTATATTCCAAAATGAGAAAAATAATCGCCAAAATACGTTTTAGTACAGTAACTAGAGTTACTAACTTGGGAATAATGTCATATGAATTAGATTTCGTGTTTTTTTGGCAATTTAATAGTAAATGCGTCACACACACACATACACAAAGTTTCTATATTTTGCGGGGGCTTGGTAATTTATAGGTGTGGCACCTAACATAAAAATATTGGAACTGATTTTTAAGCGTGGCACCTAAAAAAAATATTGGACCTGAAGAAGAATAAAATTTTGAGAAGAGAAGGTTCTACTCAACTTTTGTTATAAATTGGTAGTCTTTAAGTTATAGCGACTTGAAAATTGAGATTTTAGCTTGAAAGAAAGTAGTTTCAGAACTGTTTTCGTCAAATAACTCGAAAAGTATTAGATTTAGCTAAAAATGCTAGAGATAACTAAAAAAGCTACCAAATTGAGAATGCATTTCGTTTTTTGTTTTCCAAATTTCTGTAGAATTAATGGTCGCGGATGTTTGGAAGTATAAAGATGACGTTCGAACGTTTATAAGATGAAGTATTTGATTTAAATGTTAAATACTTTAGGAATTATGCCACTTACGTCAAAAATGCTGAGACCAAAATAAATGATTATTAATTAAGTTTCTAAATGAATAGTAAAGTAAATATAAGAATTATTTTTAATTAGTTATTACACCTTGAAACGTAAGAAATTGAAGCCACTACTTTTCATAAAATATTATCACATCGATTTCATTTCCTCAGTTTCACACATGGGTTATAACACAAGCCACGTGATAATCCCGTTGATACATAGTTACTTCTAGATTTACTCAGTTTGTACCTTCGCTCACCAAGTTCTACTATATAATTTTTGCCTTACGGTGCTGGAGGTAAATTATCAATTAGATCGTTAAAACTTCCACTGTAAGCCATTGTGAACATTTGAATTTTTGGGACTGATCGCCACGAAAATAGTACATTAAATTACAAGATTAGAAAAGCAAAGTTTCACTAAACGAATATATTTTTTGAGTACGAGCGAGCACAGCGAGCGGGTAACTCAAAAACTATATGAGTTTAGTAAAACTGCTTTTCTTACGAGATTGGTTTATACTAGTTTTTTGCATTTTGTGTCAGTAGGTAATTATAAGCAAATAGTGATAGAGATAAAAGCATTACAAAGTTTGAAATTTAAAAAATTTCATAGTAGGTACTTGTGTAGGATTTCCGTAACCTAGTAACTGACACGGCTTTGTTTATTTATATAATAACAGTTAAGTATAATTTTTGTGAGTCGAATTGATTTTAAGTTATATATTAATTATAAAAATGAGTCTTGCTACTGAAAACAATTTAGAAAATTGTTCTAATGCCGCTCAAGAAGCATCTTCGAGCTTACTTCTTTAAAAGCCAAGGAAAAATACGAGAAGGTATAGAAATATTTTGTAAATGGAGGATGACAAAACGCACTAAGAACTGATGTAAGTGTAATGCTAGAGCATTTTTTTGAGAAGGTAAGTTATTTTTATACATATTTTAGTGTTTTTCATACAATGTCTTTCGTTATTTTACGCAAAATCTCTAAAGGCATCCAGTTTATGGTCTACATATTCCAATATTTAAACAAACAATTTTCTGTCAAATTGTTTTTATTAACACTGATATTACTATACATTAAAGTGACATTTTCATGTGGTAAAGTGCCACTTTATTAATACTTCAGTAAAATAGATTTAAATTTGGACCAAACCCGGAACAAATTTGTAATAAGATAATTTTTTTGGGATTATATTCTACAGCTATCCAGGAGTCTTTGAATTAAAATCCCAAAAAATCCACCGTGCAGAAATAAAGAAAGATGTTGAAATTAGGCACTATTTTCCTTTAATCGCTAATAGCCCACACGGATGACACTTTAGGAAAAAAAGTAAAGAGGCAAAATTTTTATGGAAAGAACTAAGCTGCAATATGATATAAATCGGTTAAATATTAACAAAGTTATGATTGCCAAAATGACAGATTTTTATAAAAAAGGGCATTTTTTTTGTATTTCAACACTATAAGAATGTAACAATAGTCAACAATAACTTTTGTTGGTAATGCTAATTAAACATGGTTTATTTTAGATAATGAATTTCTAAATGTCAAGTTGCAATAAGAAACTAATGTTATTTTCACAAAAATTAAAAAATAAAATAAAATAAGCTTTTAAGAGCAAAATATAAATACATGGAAATAAACTCATAAACTACAAGAAAAATAACTAAACTGTCGCATGTAAATCGCATTTACAAATAAGACAATTATTATAAAAAAAAAGCATTAGCAGTCGTTAATCCTACACAACTTTTCAATAGCATTACGTCTGTTGCTCGAGATCAAAATGATTTAAAAGAGTGTTTTAAGTATGAATTAAATCATATACCGGTTAGTTTATTTGACGATATTTCGTTTCGAAAAACAACAAAATCATCTCTTTTCTCTTATTTTGATAAAAAACTTACACCAAGTCCAACTTTTCCTGAAAGTGCTAAATTATTTGTAATTGACAGGGGTTTCTCCTTAGAAAAGTTGTGGGGCAAGATATTGTTCATCAATATGTTTCATTTGTTCGTTTCATTATGGTTTAAACTGTTTTGTTATTTTCGATGGCTATTCTAATGAAAGCACTTCCGTCAAATTCACAGAACATCAAAGAATAGTAGATATATCTCAAAACGAATTTTTAGCATCAGCGTCAGTTTATTAAACTTCTAACATCAGATTTCTCCCAAAATAATATCACAGTCAAATGTGCGAATGCAGATGTTAATTATTTAATTGTTAAAGCTTCTATTGATTCCTCAGCTGATATGTGTGACCCCGTTATAGTTGCTGGTCAAGATGCAGACTTAATAACGTTACTCACTGAGCACTGCAAAAAAAATGTATACATAATGAGACCCGGTGATGGAGGTAAATCTGATCAAATAACGAATATCTGTAAGTTACGTTCAAAACTACGTGAAAATATAATAAATATATTCTACTTGCACATGCCATCTTCGGATGCGACATCACCTCTGCATTCTATAAATAGGGAAAAAAACACTATTTTGAGTTTTAGAAAATAATAACTAAGTAACAGCCTATTAATTTTCAAAAGTAAATTTGCTGAAGCAAATTAGTTTGCAGTAATTAGGGAAGAATTTATTTTAGATTGTATGGCAGTAAAAAAAACTAATAGTTTAAAAGGTTACAGGTTCGTTAGGTATAATCAGATTTCTGCTAGGTAAAATATTTTCCTACACTTCGATCTAGCAGTTGTTCTGCCAACACCCGATGCCACTAAATATCATATTTATAGAGTGTATTGGCAAATTCAAGTTTTGTTAGCTATCAATCTTAATCCCGAGAACTGGGGTTGGAAAAACGGCGGTTATCTAGAACCAATAAAAACAGTACAAAAGTGTGCCCCTAATTTCATTTTAAATATTTTATTCTGCGGTTGCAAGAAAAATTGCAAACAGTCTTGTACATGTAAAAAAAACCGCTGCCCAAGGAATCACTACTTCCACATCCAGATTCTCTATCCAAGTCACTCACAACGAAAAAACTGTGTAGTGAAAATAATTGTTTATGGAACTTTAATAATATAATATTTGAAATCCTCTACCCCAAAAAGCCATAAAACGATACCCCACATCGGTGGTGGGGTGGGGGGTGGTGATAGGGGGGTGATAGTGGGGGGGTGGATGAAGTAAAAAAATATTTTGAGGTTTCTGGTTCCTGTACATACACTAAATCACAATTTTTTTTCGTCCCCTTTAATAAGGGGGTGGGGGTGGTAATGGGGGTGGCTAATGCCAACAATTTTTTTGAGACCTTAGCTTCTTTTGTATATACTAAATACCAATTTTATAGACTATTACCTGCTTGATTGACCTATTCACCCCCAATTTACCCCCCAACCCTTCGACGGAACAAGATGAAAATATAATCTAGTTCTAGATCTCGTTAAAGTACATATTTCTACCAAATTTCAAGTCAATATCTTAAACGGTTCCAGAGTACGCACAAAAAAGTTACAGACAGACCGACAGACAAAAATTTTTTTTTCGCTCAAACTTAAAATCTCGACGTTTCATGACATTTTAAGCCCATTTGGACAATAAAAATTTAAAAAAATTTTTTTGTCGTTACTATACTTCCACTGGACGTGGAAGTAATATAACCTTAAGTGCAGTACCAGCTGTGTAAATTGCATTGGATAGGACTGTGACAATGCGTCAGAGGTGTTACTTTCTGAGAATGAGGTCCGTTTTTAGTTAATGCTCGTATTTCAGATTTTTTTATGCTTATTTAATTTTTTCATGTTTTTAAAGGGTGTATAGTTTATTTTTTCAATATTTATGAGTTGTGTTATTGTGTTTGTTGTTACGTTTTTTGTTTTTAGAATGGATTTTATTTTACGAATGCACTTTAATTATTAATAACAGTGGCATTCCTTATAGAACCTATCGACGCGATGTGACAAATGACTTCCTTCGATTATTTCGTAAACTGATTGTAGCACGCTATAAATCAGTTTTGTGTATGCAAGTCCTATTTATTAAAAAGTCAATATTTTATACAACTTGACATTAAAAAGTGCAATTTCTAAAATGAACCATATTTAATTAGTATTACCAATAATAATTGTTGTTGCCCTTTGTTGCATTTTATGGTATTAAAATACAAAAAGTAATCTTTTTTTGTCATTTTGACAACCGTAACTTTGCTAATATTTAACAGATTGCAAAAAACTTTATACTTCATTAGAACTTAGGTCTTTCTCTCAAAATTTCACCTCTTTACTTTTTTCCTAAAGTGTCATCCGTGTGGGCTATTACCGATTAAAGGAAAAAGTGTCTAGTTTCAACATGGCGGCGCATTTTTTTTAATTTCTGCACGGCGGATATTTTGGGATTTTCAGTCAGAGACACCTGGATAGCCATAGAGTACAATCCCTAAGAAATCAGCTTGTTACAAATTTGTTTAGAGTCAACTTTTAATTTTAATCAGTCAAAATGCGAAAAACTTTATTACGGTGTCGGTTTACACCTCTTTATATAATTAGAATAAATTGATATATGGTGGGGTTCCTGAATAGTAGTGGGGGGTTCTAAATTTGGTGGGAGGTTTTGAATTGTGATGGAAGAGATGGTAAGTGCGAGGATCATTTTACTTGTTTCAACTTATTCTATACACTATCTGTACATTCACAAATTGGGGATGTCCATAATATGTTGATTTTGTTTCCTCGTCGACTTCGTAATAACAACGCTCAAAATTTTCATAACATCCTGTAATTCTAATGAAAGCCTAGTTCATTCCTACCGGCACGGTAGCTCAGTCGGTTAAGGCGTATTTTGTGGCGAATACGCTAGCCGACTATCTATCGCGCTCTAGGTTCGAGCCCCAGCCCCGTTACTGATAATACTGGTGGATATGGATGACTGTCTGCGTTTTTTCAAATATGTAACCTCCTTCCGGACAGCTCTGGCTTTGGATTTAAAGATTGTCTACTATATGTGGTGTGTTTATGTATTATTTTAAACTTATCATTAAAACATCGAGATTTATAACTTTCTAGGTTCTTTTGGTGTATAAGTATTTTATTTTCATCGTAAAATTGTACTTTTATTCAGTAAATACGACCCATTTTATGTCTGAAAGGTGATTGAACTGTATAATTAGAGTGATATATACAGTGTGTTTCACTTCTCGTGAAGACACCCCTGTATCATTTTTATTTGTGGCCGAATTAATTTCAAATTTTTATCAGCCATACAAGTCCATAAGACGACTTTATTCAACACATAAATGCCGCCTAAATCGAAAACGCCGGCCTACTGCGATAAAAAGAAAACGTCAATTTTCGAGAAATCATAGTAGGCTTAGAGATAGACAAGAATTTTGTTAATGAAAGTTGTTCAGGATCACTTCATATGCCCCTCTGTAAAATTTTGTGAAAATCGGAATATTTTCAAAAAAAGAGAACACATAAAGAGAACTTTTTCCAACAAATGAAACTTGTGAACAAAAATCAGCATTCAATAAAACACTAAAAGGGCTTTTTATTTTTACATATCAAGTTAAATGTAATATCTTTTCTTTTTTTCTTTTCGTTATCTCTGTTCTGGAGGAGTAACTCTCCATCACATCCTTCCTCCTTATCGGCTCAGAAATTTAGGAACATAGACGGTTTTATTGTTTTAAGTGTTAAGAGTGTCGTGAAATTTACTGTCAATATGTATTGTTTTATTTATTTTGTCATTGCTTTCATGACAGAAGTGATTGTTGTTATTTTCTGTGGAGTTTGTTAGTTTTTCTTGTTTTAATCATTTAATTCATACCGAGATTCATACTAAAGTTTCCTTATTTCATATCTTTGCTCATAATGGTTAGAATACTTTTAACTACTGATGAAAAAATTGAAATAATAAAGATAGTCGGTGAAAATGTACGGTCTTCAAGAGAAGCAGCAGAAGAATTTAATTTAAGACATCCTCTAACACAACCAATAGACCATGGTACCGTAGCAAGAATATGTCACTTGTTCAATACAACTGGCAATGTGCTTAAACCGAGAGTACATCTTAATCGAAATCACGAAGATGATAATGTTATATTAGCGGCGTTTAACGCCAATCCCACTACCAGTCTTCGAAATATGGCTCGTGACCTTAATTTGTCTGCATCAAAAATTTGGAGATGTTTAAAACGCCGTAAGCTACAACCGTTTAAACCAAAATTTTTACATACCTTGGAGGAAGGTGATGAAGAGAGAAGACTAGAATATTGTTTATGGATCCAAGGTAATTATTTAAACAATAGAGATTTTTTGAAAAAAGTAATTTTCACGGATGAGGCAACTTTCTCCACCAACGGGGTAGTGTCATCACAAAACTCTAGGTTCTGGGCAGTAGAAAATCCTGATTGGATAATAAATTGTAAAAGGCAATATTCCCAGAAGGTAAATGTGTGGTGCGGAATTTTTAACGAAACAAAATAATAGGGCCGTTTTTCTTTTTTCAAAATATAAATGCGTTAAATTTGCTAGAATTTTTAAATAACGATCTTTGGAATGCAATAGTTGATTTTCCTTTGGAACAATTGTATTTTCAACTCGACGGAGCATCTATCCACAATTCCGTAGTAGTGAGAGCATGGATGAATGAACATTTTCCCCAAAGATGGATAGGACGAAATAGCCCTCTAATACATTGGCCACCCAGATCACCTGATCTCACTCCAATGGATTTTTATTTTTGGGGTCACATTAAAAACAAAGTTTATATGACCAGACCTCAAAATGTAGAGCAGCTTTGTAAGAGGATAAGGCAAGCGTGTTTAGAAGTTACAGCTCAAGAACTGCGAAGAGTTGTAATAAATAACAGAAAACGGATTAAGAAGTGTATTACACTTGAGGGTGGGTTAGTGGAAAGAGGCCCAATATAATAAATAAGTAAAAAAAAAACATTAACTTCTTTTATTTTTGAACTTTTCTAACACTGTGGCTTTTGCTTTATCTGTATTTTTTTTCCGGAAATATTATCATATCTATTAGTAGTCTTCTCTGTAAAAACAACAGCCCTTTTCAGGGCCACCAATTTAATTCAAAAAGAATTCGTTATATGACAGCATCCTACCAACCTACATATTCTTGACAGATGTTAAAACTCATTAAAGTAATTAGATTTTAATTTTCGTTATTCTAAGGCCGGCGTTTTAGATTTAGACGACATGGGGCATATGAAGTGATCCTGAACAACTTTCATTAACAAAATTTTTGTCTATCTCTAAGCCTACTATGATTTCTCGAAAATTGACATTTTCTTTTTATCGCAGTAGGCCGGCGTTTTAGATTTAGACGGCATTTATGTGTTGAATAAAGTCACCTTATGGAGTTGTATGGCTAATAAAAATTTGAAATTAATTCGGCCACAAATAAAAATGATACAGGGGTGTCTTCACGAGAAGTGAAACAAAAAATTTTTTTTTGAAAATATTCCGATTTTCACAATATTTTACAGAGGCGCATATGAAGTGATCCTGAACAACTTTCATTAACAAAATTTTTGTCTATCTCTAAGCCTACTACGATTTCTCGAAAATTGACATTTTCTTTTTATCGCAGTAGGCCGGCGTTTTAGACGACATTTATGTGTTGAGTAAAGTCACCTTATGAAGTTGTATGGCTGATAAAAATTTTAAATTAATTCGGCCACAAGTAAAAAAGATACAGGGGTGTCTTCACGAGAAGTGAAACACACTGTACTAAATTCTGTCTTCTTCGTGCATCTGAATGGTAGTGGGGATGGGGCCTGGCCTAGAGAAAAGCGGTGGGGTTAGTGAAAGTGGTGGGGGTATCACGGAACTGTCCTTTATACTCTATTCTAATGTGTTCACCAGCGTTTTATATTCTTTGCGGTCTTCTCTATTGTAGCCAGTCAGATAGCAATAATAGACAGAGAACTACACACTATGTTTTAGGATGTAAATAGTCCAGGTGACAATAATTTTGTTCCTTGATTCATGTCATATTTAAATTTGTACAGCCACTTTAATGCTACAAATAATTTTTTATTTGATGCTTAATTTAACTGTTCTATAATAGTATCACCCACTTCTAAACCTGTTCATGGTTGAATTACGGCTACCTAGGTGTTATCAAATAATTAATTGTTATATTGAGATAATTCAGTCTAATATTTCTTGGAACTTGTTCTCGAACTTGTTCATATCCCACCATTACTGCCTTTGATGTTGTTGCAATTCTCGTAGTACTACATAGAAAATGACGCCGTTAATTCCCTCCATTTTACACATGAATATTTTAACAAATCGTCAGAAACAAGTATATTTTTACACCTTAATTTCTTAGTATATTAATCAGGGAACGGAAAATAATCAGAATGAAAATGAAAAGACAAACGTATAGATTTTACTTCTGCATCGTGGAAGTAAGTAATGGTAAAAGAAAATGCATTTTTTTTTTGTTCAAATAGATTTTGAACATCACGAAATGTCGAGATTTTAAGTTTGAACAGAAAAAAATTTCTGTCTGTCGGTCAGTTTGTAACTGTTTTGTTCGCACGATTACTCTGGAACAGTTCCTGATATTGACTTTAAATTCAGTACAGCTACGTATTATAAGGAGATCTGGAGTTGTAGCTTAGCCGGGAAAGGAGGAGGATACCGTACCGGTTTTGGTCTAAATAACATAATAGTCTAAGGGCTACTCCCTGAATGTTGTAAAATCATCGGTATATTTATGATATTTGGTCAAAGGATGATTTTGGTCCTGACATTGATATGAGGTGATATAGCAATTTTCTTTATCCGGGCAAACACAAGTTATTGAAGAAGATGTAAAAAATGTCTTTAAATTCTTTAATATGTTGATATTGTATTATATAATCACGCAAACTGGCATACGGATTGCAGAAAGCAAACCGGGGAAAAAAATCGATAACACAGCCCCACAAAAAAAAAAGTTTTTGATCTGGATGACTGACCATAGTATTCCTATGTATTTTTCGACGCTGAATCCGAATCCGAGGTCAAAAAAATTCGTATACCGCCAAACTTTTGCGCTACAGCCAAAAACAACCCCGAAAATGTGGTAAAACCGTCCCATACATCAGGATTCAATGAATGGATGTAAATGAATGGTGAAAAACATGGGAAGGGAAAATGTTTTATATTCAGCAGTCACTTACTTGAATATTGACTGGAAAACTACCCTTATAATATGCTGAATACTCCCCCTGTACAAGCATAGGGTATATAAATGCCAATAAATCACGAGAAATGTTAAAGTTTTTATAGTTTGGAATACAGTACATGAATTTTACGCGTGTCTCAAAACCACCCATATAACAGGGTGGAAACCACCCTTATATAAAAATAGACTGCGTGGATACCAATAGATTGTGGGAAATGGAGGAGTTTTCGATGTTTTAATTCCAGAATAGAATCTTGGGTGACCCTGTTCTACCTTATTCTTAGTCGGTACTATAATAGGGTGGAAACCATCCTTATTACAGAATAAAGCACAAATGCCAATAAATCACGGGAAATAACTTTCTTATAGTTTAAGTACAGAACATAAATCTGGAGTGACTCCCAGGGCACCTCGCTTACTCGTGACCCAAAATCTCTTCTATAAAGGGTGGTAGCCACCCTTATATAAGAATAAATTGCATGAATACCAATAAATCGTGGAAAATGTTGGAGTTTTCATTGTTTCAGTTCCAGAATAGACTCTTGAGTGACGTTGATCTATCCTATTCTCACTTAGTTCCCAAAATCATCCCTAAAAAACCTACATAATAAAATGTACATATGCCAGTTTTTCAATTTTTCCTCTCAGAATACCTTTTCTTCTCATTTTCAAATGATCTCCTCACTGGCTCTCTTTTATGTTCTTCGTGCGTGTCTCTTTTCATAGACCAACAGTAGTCGGCCATCACGTGGATATCCCACCTTCGTTGATACCGCTTCTCCATCTCTGAAATATCTTGGTGAAAGCGTTCGCCTTGCTCTTCATTGTATTCACCCAAATTTTCTGGATGGCGGACAACTGTTGGTCCATAAAAAGAGACACACACGAAGAACACAATAGGGAGCCAATAAGAAGATCATTTGAAAATAAGAAAAAAGTATTCTAGGAAAAAAAGATTAAAAAAATGTTCATATTCTTCAGTCAAGCTGCATTAACCTTTTCGTGCAATAAATGCAGCTTGACTGAAGAATATGAACATTTTTTTAGAATACCTTTTTTCTTATTTTCAAATGATCTTCTCATTAGCTCTCGTGTGTGTCTATTTTTATGGACCAACAGTTCTCCGCCATCCAGAAAATTTGAGTGAATACAATGAAGAGCAAGGCGAACGCTTTCACCAGCATATTTCGGAGACGGAGAAGCGGTATCAAGGAACGTGGGATATCCACATGATGGCATGATGGCCGACTACTGTTGATCTATGAAAAGAGACACGCACGAAAAACATAAAAGAGAGCCAGTGAGGAGATCATTTGAAAATGAGAAGAAAAGGTATTCTGAGAAGAGAAATTGAAAAACTGGCATATCTACATTTTATTATGTAGGGTTGGTTTTTTAGGGATGATTTTGGGTACCAAGTGAAAATGGGGTAGATCAACGTCACTCAAGAATCTATTCTGGAACTGAAACAATGAAAACTCCAACATTTCTCACGATTTATTGGTATTCATGCAATTTATTCTTACATAAGGGTGGCTACCACCCTTTATAGAAGAGATTTTGGGTCACGAGTAAGCGAGGTGCCCTGGGAGTCATTCCAGATTCATGATCTGTACTTAAACTATAAAAACGTTATCTCCCGTGATTTATTGGCATTTGTGCTTTATTCTGTAATAAGGATGGTTTCCTCCCTATTATAGGGGTAGATTTTGTACCGACTAAGAATAAGGCAGAACAGGGTCACTCAAGATTCTATTTTGGAATTAAAACATCGAAAACTCCTCCATTTCCCACAATCTATTGGTATTCACGCAGTCTATTTTTATATAAAGGTGGTTTCCACCCTGTTATATGGGTGGTTTTGAGACACGCGTAAGATTCATGTACTGTATTCCAAACTATAAAAACGTTAACATTTCTCGCGATTTATTGGCATTTATATACTCTATGCTTGTACAGGGAGTTTTCAGCATATTATAAGGGTAGTTTTCCAGTCAATATTCAAGTAAGTGACTGGTGAATATAAAACATTTTCCCTTCCCATGTTTTTCACCATTCATTTACATCCATTCAATGATTCCTGATGTATGAGACGGTTTTACCTTATTTTCGGGGTTGTTTTTGGCTGTAGCGCAAAAGTTTGGGGTATACGAATTTTTTTTTACTCGGATTCGGATTCAGCGTCGAAAAATACATAGGAATACTATGGTCAGTCATCCAGATCAAAAACTTTTTTTTTGTGGGGCTGTGTAATATATAAAAAAAAGCTTTTTATAGATAGAAATCCTCAAAGACTTTGTTAAGGTGCTATAACCCATTTTAAATATTGCTTTATATATTATATGGGTTAGCTGCATTTTTAGACAAAACTCACTCGCAATACCTGTACTAAGACAGTATCTAGGTAAACTATTACCTGCTTCTGCTTGATAAGAGGCGAGCCTGCCTCCTGTAGCTCTAAACTGCATCCTTGATCTCTTCATGTACCTACGTAAAAAGTATTCACACACATCGTAACCTCCGTGTAACGTTTATTTTACGTAAAATGAATTTATTTAGATTATTATATCATTCAAATAATAAAGCCAAATTAGCATATGATTTTATAGGGGTAGGGACGTGAGCGCAAGCTCACCCCCCTCCAAACAACCCTAATCCATAGAGGCAAAGGGCTAAAATGCAATTCTCGCAAAATCTATCATGCAACCGTGTCTACAGGTATAAATGAAATTAAATTAAATAATTAAACAAATAAAAATATAGCTTTTGTATCCTCACGTGTTTTTTGGTAACGATGTCATATTGTCGATTTCGATTTATTTTTCTTCAAGATTCTGCCCCCAAAATTTATTTGTGTGTAATCCAATCCTATATATACAGATAACAAAATTTTCAGATAACAAAAGTGTAGGAATATATTTTTTTAACAACTGTAATTAGAAACATTTTACATGAAAAAGCAATCAACCCTCTTTTATAAAATAAAAACCGAATTTTCATGGTCATTTTTTACGATGAGCAAAAGTTAAGAGTTCAGCCCGTAACACATTAATTGCGCTTCCTTTACTAACTGACCACAATCATAAAATACATAAGCATAGTGCAATGACAGCAGATCACGTGATGGGGTAAATAGTTTCAAAGACCTATGTGCCATATTTATGTAGATAAGACGGAAAAGACACAATAACTTCTATTTACTCTTAGTACGAATTATTCGTTAGATGCATTAGTGACAATATCTAAAAGTTAGTTGGAAGCTCATTAAATTGCATCCTAAAATGAAATCAGTGATGTGTAATTCGTTTTTATTATTAGTGACTTTACCCACAGTGCTTTCATTCAAGGTTTACAATATACTAGGAGTTTTCCCGCATCCTGGTAAAAGTCATATGGACGTTTTTTCCCCTTTGATGGAGGCTCTTGCCAGGAAAGGTCACAATGTGACAGTGATAAGTCCCTTTCCCCTACAGGACCTAATTCCCAATTATAACGATATTAGCTTGAGTGAAACAAGAATTTTATTAAATGTTATAAATATGGACGAAATCAAATCTAATCGATTTAGAAAGTATGATTCAGTGTTGCGTTTGTCATATACTGCGAATAATACCTGTGCGAACGGCCTAAGCTCAGAATCTTTCCAAAATTTTATGAAAACTAGACAAACATTTGATCTTATAATTACAGAATTTTTCAACAGTGATTGCTTTATGTGTGTGGCTCGCCAATTTCACTCACCTATAGTAGGTGTTAGTTCCTGTACTCTCATGCCATGGACGTCTGACCGACTTGCAAACCCTATACATACAGCTTATATACCAAATAACCTGATGGATTATTCTGACAATATGTCCTTTATTGAAAGAGTAGAAAACACTGTGGTAACAATTTTTCATAAGTTATATTATGAATACGTAATATTCCGTCAAGATGAAGAAATTGTTAGAAAAAATTTTGGAAAAGAATCGGCGATGCTGAGAGACTTTGTTATGAACAGTAGTTTAATATTGGTTAACACACATTTTACGTTAAATCGTCCGAGGCCACTTGTACCTAATGTTATAGAAATCGGAGGGATACATATTGGAAAGCCACAACAGTTACCAAACGTAAGTAATGACTTATCGATCTTTAAAACATTAATACACGTATGAGGATAACATTGTCAGGATCATTTACTTGAAAAACACATTTTTTTTTTCACTATAATTTTATAGCACACTCCGCTGGATGCGTACTCTATTCTCACTCAGCGCTCAGTTCCGTTGATAACTTTTTTATTAATTTACTTTAATTAATTGTTGGTTAACTCTTCAAAAAATCAATTTTAAACGATTTCTTAACACAAATAATTATTTTTTATTTGTATTTCTTTATATCCATTCATTATTTTTGTTTTGACCAATTATCGGAACTGCAATTGAAGTTATTATTTGTGGAAATCAGATAAATTGTCTATCGGGTAAAGTAACTTGCGGGCTGTGAATTTTTGGATTCACTAACGATTTTCACTTTTTTATATTCCAAAATGAGAAAAATAATCGCCAAAATACGTTTTAGTACAGTAACTAGAGGTATTAACTTCGGAATAATGTCATATGAATTAGATTTCGTGTTTTTTTGGCAATTTGATAGTAAATGCGTCACACACACACATACACAAAGTTTCTATAATTTGCGGGGCTTGGTAATTGAGAGGCGTGGCACCTAACAAAAAAATATTGGAACTGATTTTTAAGCGTGGCATCTAAAAAAAGTATTGCACCTGAAGAAGAATAAAATTCTGAGAAAAGAAGGTTCTACGCAACTTTTGTTATAAATTAGTAGTTTTTAAGTTATAGCGACTTGAAAATTGAGATTTTAGCTTGAAAGAAAGTAGTTTCAGAACTGTTTTCGTCAAATAACTCGAAAAGTATTAGGTTTAGCTAAAACTGTTAGAGATAACTAAAAAAGCTACTAAAGTGAGAATGCATTTCGTTTTCCAAATTTCTGTAGAATTAATGGTCGCGGATGTTTGGAAGTATAAAGATGACGTCCGAACGTTTATAAGATGAAGTATTTGATTTAAATGTTAAATACTTTAGAAATTATGTCACTTACGTCAAAAATGCTGAGACCAAAATAAATGATTATTAATTAAGTTTCTAAATGAATAGTAAAAGTAAATATAGGAATTATATTTTATTATGTTTATAACTCGTATAGATAATTAGTTATTACACCTTGAAACGTAAGAAAGTGATGCCACTATTTTCATCAAATATTATCACATTGATTTCATTTCTTCAGTTTCACACATGGGTTATAATACAAGCCATGTGATAATCCCGTTGATACTTCTAGATTTACTCAGTTTGTACCTTCGCTCACCAAGTTCTACTATATAATTTTTGACTTGCGGTGCTGGAGGTAAATTATCAATTAGATCGTTAAAACTTCCACTGTAAGCCATTGTGAACATTTAAATTTTCGGAACTGATCGCCACGAAAATAGTATATTAAATTACAAGTTTAGAAAAGCAAAGTTTTAGTAAACGAATATATTTTTGAGTACGAGCGAGCACAGCCAGCGGGTAACTCAAAAACTATGAGTGTAGTAAAACTGCTTTTCTTATGAGATTTGTTTATACTAGTTTTTCGCATTTTGTGTCAGTAGGTAATTATAAGCAAATAGTGATAGAGATAAAAGCATTACAAAGTTTGAAATTTAAAAAATTTCATAGTAGGTACTTGTGTAGGATTTCCGTAACCTATTAACTGACACGGCTTTGTTTATTTATATAATAACAGTTAAGTATAATTTTTGTGAGTCGAATTGATTTTAAGTTATATATTAATTATTATAAAAATGAGTCTTGCTACTGAAAACAATTTAGAAAATTGTTCTGAAGACATTTTAAATGCCGCTCGAGAAGCATCTTCTAACTTACTTCTTTTAAAATCCAAGGAAAAATACGAGAAGGTATAGAAATATTTTGTAAGTGGAGGATGACAAAAAACACACTAAGAACTAATGAAAGTGTAATGCTAGCGTATTTTTTTGAGAAGGTAAGTTATTTTTATACATATTTTAGTGTTTTTCATACAATGTCTTTCGTTATTTTAGGCAAAATCTCTAAAGGCATCCAGTTTATGGTCTACATATTCCAATATTTAAATAAACAATTTTCTGTCAAACTGTTTTTATTAACACTGACATTACTATGCATTAAAGTGACATTTTCGTGTGGTAAAGTGCCACTTTATTAATATTTTAGTAAAATAGACTTAAATTTGGACCAAACCCGGAACAAATTTGTAACAAGCTAATTTCTTTGTGATTATATTCTACAGCTATCCAGGAAGTCTCCGAATGAAAATCCCAAAAAATCCGCCATGCAGAAATAAAGAAAGATGTTAAAATTAGGCACTTTTTTCCTTTAATCGGTAATAGCCTACATGGATGACACTTTAGGGAAAAAAGTAAACAGGCAAAATTTTGAGAGAAAGAGCTAAGCTGTAATGTGGTATAAATCGGTTAAATATTAACAAAGTCATGAGTGTCAAAATGACAGATTCTTATAAAAAGGGGCATTTTTTTTGTATTTCAACACTATAAGAATGTAACAATAGTCAACAATAACTTTTGTTGGTAATACTAATTAAACGTGGTTTATTTTAGATAATAAACACAAACATAAACATAAACACACCACAGATAGTAGACAACCACCCGCAAATCCATAGCCAAAGCTGTGCGGAAGGGGGTTATACATTTGGAAAAACGCAGACATACATCCACACCCACCGGTGTTGTCAATACCGGGGCTGGGGGTCGAACCCAGGCGCGGTAGGCAGTCGATCAGCATATTCGCCACTCAATACGCCTTAACCGATTGAGCTACCGCGTTGTCAAGTTGCAATAAGAAACTAATGTTATTTTCACAAAAATAAAAAAAAATAAAATAAACTTTCAAGAGCAAATATAAATACATGGATATAAACTCATAAACTACAAGAAAAATAACTAAACTGTCGCATGTAAATCGCTTTTACAAATAAGACAATTATTATAAAAAAAACATTAGCAGTCGTTAATCCTACACAACTTTTCAATAGGATTACGTGTGTTGCTCGAGATCAAATTGATTTAAAATAGTGTTTTAAGTATGAATTAAATCATATACCGGTTAGTTTATTTGACGATATTTCGTTTCGAAAAACAACAGAATCATCTCTTTTCTCTTATTTTGATAAAAAAACTTACACCAAGTCCAACTTTTCCTGAAGGTGCTAAACCATTTGTAATAGACAGGGGGTTTCTCCTTAGAAAAGTTGTGTGGCAAGATATTGTTCATCAGTATATTTCATTTGTTCGTTTCATTATGGTTTAAATTGTTTTATTATTTTCGATGGCTATTCTAATGAAAGCACTTCCGTCAAATTTACAGAATATCAAAGAAGAGCTAAAAATGCATTTCAGAAAAAACTTAATATTGTCCCACAAAAAATAGTAGAGATATCTCAAAACGAATTTTTAGCATCAGCTAATCAGTTAATTAAACTTCTAAAATCAGATTTCTCCCAAAATAATATCACAGTCAAATGTGCGAATGCAGATGCTAATTATTAAAAGCTTTTATTTAACTTGCAATGTTTATTTTTTGTTTGTATGTACGTTTGTTTAGGTCAAATCTTGCAAGCTGAATTTCGACTAGTTCTAATTAAGCTAGCCCTTGATATGGGTATCAAATGAAAAGGTTTGACGAGTAAAATACGATAAACAATGTGGCGTCATTCTAAATTCAATACGGCGGACGTCCCAAGCTGGCGGATCGCCTTTTTCTTCACAACCCCCTTGATATGGGCATCAAATGAAAGTAGTCGGGGAGTCCTCTCTGACTGTACGTGCCCCCCCCCCCCACCGATCCTTGGGGACAATGTTTTTCATAAAGATTAAAGCCTAAGGAACAATTTAAGACATGTCCCCAAAAAAAAAAACCGGCTGTACTTTCAAAATATATATGTTAAAAAAACTGTTGCCAGTGTTGTTTTTGTTATTTAACACAAAAATTAAAAAATATGGACAAAAAACAACGTGCATAAAATTTTCTACAATTTTGTTCCTATACAATATTTTGATAGGAATTACCATTTTCCAGATAAATGAGTCCAAAATTAAGAAAACATGGAAATTCATATATCGGTAAATCACTTAGAGGAAATAACTGTGACAATTATTGTAAGGCGTATAATATAACTTTATATATTATATTATTAACATAACAAAAAATAAAATAAACTGAAAAAAATTAATAAGAATAATAATATAATTTGTGGACATTTATCTCGAAAACGGCAAAAATGGTATCTGGAAAATGGTCTGGAAACTCCTATCCAAATATTGTATAGGAACAAAATTGTAGGAAATTTTATACACTTTGTTTTTTGTGCAGAAAGTTTTTCTCCATCTTTTTTAGTATTCGTGTTAAATAACAAAAACAATATTTGCAATTTTTTTTTAAACGGACGCCATATTGTTCCTTAGGCATTAATCTTTATGAAAAACATTGTCCCCAAGGATCTGGGGGTGCACGGACACTTAGAGTGGGCTCCCGTAGTATTACGTTTTATATTGAATTTTATATTTTATTTTAAGAGCTGAGTCATTTATCTGGAAAATGGTAACTCCTATCTAAATATTGTATAGGAACAAAATTGTAGGAAATTTTATGCACTTTGTTTTTTGTGCAGAAAGTTTTTCTCCATCTTTCGAGCCATCTTTTTTAGTTTTTGTGTTAAATGACAAAAACAATATTTGCAAATTTTTTTTTAAAGGACGCCATTTTGAAAGTGCAGCCAATTTTTTTTTAGGGGACATGGCCAAAAATGTTCCTTAGGTTTTAGTCTTTATGAAAAACATTGTCCCCAAGGATCGGGGGGGGGCTGTACGGGCACTTAGGGCGGGCTCCCGTAGTAAAGTGTTTGACGAGTAAGATACGACAAAATATGTGACGTCATTTTAATTTCAATATGGCGGATCGCCTTATTCATCACAACCCCCTTGATATGGGTATCAAATGAAAGGGTTTGACGAGTAAAATACGATAAACTACGTGACTTCGTTCTAAATTTAATATGGCGGACGTGAGAGAGGTGGGAAGAGGTGGGAAGAGGTACAGAAGGGGTGGGAATGTAGAAGAACGCACTACTGGGCCAAAATGACGCGACACCAATTTATTTCTCAGGGGGCGCCAGTCGCGTATTACCCCGTTCTTCTACCTCCCAGGCGGGTTCGAGATAAGATGCACTTCGATAGCCGAGTAATGGACCAAGGCTGCACTACCACAGATCGGAAACTACGCTCTCTCTGGACCCGAATTCCCTCGTTAGGGGTTTAGGCACCTCTTAATTTCCTGAATTTTTGCATAAAAAAATCCCAACCGAAGAATTTCTCTGCGGAGGGATTAGTTTTGGTACGCGGAAATCACGTTTTGGTCTATTAATAACGAAATATATTTCTCAAAAAACGCATAAAAAAATCCCTTTCAAACCTCCGTAAAGCAACCAGAAAGTCGAACGTTAATGCGAATTAACTCGACACATCCGGTTTTCTATACGAAAGTTCCAGGGATTATAGACCGTCAACAGGCCTCAAGATCAATTAAGAAACAATAGTTCAAAGAATCCGTTTATTTAACAGAATTGGTTATACAAAATTCTCAAGATCAGAATCGTGCCTTCCCCAATCAAGGTAGTGACTTTCAGACCATACAAGCGAGAGCGCTCATGCTAACGATCGATTAGGTAGAAAAGATTCATACATACCTTCTCAGAATCAAAATGCGAGCTTTTAGAATCATTTCAGACTCTGGGTAAATGAATAATTAAGGCTGACTGAAATTAACTTAAAAAAGTTTTACTAAATGAATTTAGTTTCGCTAGAGACTACTTAGCTTTAAAGTTCTTGTATCGTGGAGATTCACGTACTCAAACACATTCAGAGGACTTATTACTGCATAAGTTGAGTGGCGTTCGATCAGTCTACGACTTACTAACCCTTATCACAGTCGTTCAATATTATCGATTTGGCAGCATCTCACCTTCGAGCGACTTTTAGGCAAAATTGAATTTTTGGATTTTTATGCAGAAGGCGTTTTCCTCTATAACTTTGTTATTTGAAAAGCCTTGTTATTGGCTTTTCTACCATTGCTTTGTCTGGACCACTCAACGCGCTCAACCAAATTGCGAGCCGCTGGGTCAATCCAAACTCTTTCTATGCGAGAAACCGGCCTTGTACATGTGCATTGATTTTTATCAATTTTTGCTTATCGGCACTACGCCGGCTTTGACAAAATCTTCTATTTTGCCTTTCGGATGCAGTGCATCGTTAAAATTTTATGCTCATACTTTAGAATTGGGCTTTCAATGACCGTACCTCAAAGGTCAATGTCTTTGGTTGAGGAATAAAAAATAAAAAATAATTTAAAGTATATTTTCGTGGTACTTTTTAAACTGACTTTGTGGTACTTTTGAAAAATCCATTTTAAGACCAATTTTAGCGTACTTTTGAAAAATCGATTTTCGAGCCAAATTTCGAGGTACTTTTGAAAAACTAATCTGCGGGTGAAATTTTGGCGTACTTTTGAAAAATCGATTTTCAAGCCATATTTCACGGTACTTTTGAAAAGTTAATCCGCGGGTGAAATTTTGACGTACTTTTGAAAAATCGATTTTTAAGCCAAATTTCAACGCGTTTTTGAAAAATTAGTCTGCAGTGAAATTTTGGCGTACTTTCGATAAATCGATTCCTGAGCCAAATTTTGACGCCCTTCCAAAAATATTATCTTTCAAAGTCCAATTTGTGGTACCTTTGAAAAAGTATATTATTCATAAATCTTTGTCATTATATACTTCTACTCTAATATTCTGAACCAAAAACATTTTTCCTAAGTGAAAATTCAGTGTTTCTTCGAGTTTTCACCTGGTCATTTCCAACGCCTTATAGAACCCAAAACGGTCCTTATGGACTGATCTGCGCCTCTGCAGACTCCCAAAAATGTCTTCAAATGAAATTTTTGCCTAAGTCGAATTTTGATTATGTCTTCAACTTAGGACGATTTTGGAAAGTTCTACAACAGGAAGAGGTGGGGAATGGATGGGAAGGGTGGGAAGAGGTGGAAAAGGGGGTGGGAAGGGGTGGTAAGAGGTGGGGCTGGGCGTGGAAGGAATGGGAAGGGTTGTGAAGAGATGGGGAAGAGGTGGAAAGAGGTGGTGATGGGGTGGGAAAAGGTGGGAAGGGGAGGGGAAGAGGTGGAAAGGGGGTAAGAAAAGGTGAGGATGGGTTGGAAAGAGGTGGGAAGATATGGGAAAGGGGAGGGGAAAGGGTGGGAAGAGGTGGGAAAGGGATGGGAAGAAGAGAGAAGTAGTGTTAGAGGAGTGAGAAGACGAGAGAGGAAAGGGGTGGATGGCGGTGGCAAATAAAGGGTTTTGTCTGTCTGTAAAACAAGTAGACTAAAAAGTAAAAAATAAAATTACATAAAAAAAATATTTTTAAGAAAAAGCTTTTATTTGAAAAAACTACTAAAAAGTAATTTTTTTTTTTAAATTCATACACCTGGAAACCAAAAGCTTTGGGTGCGGTCCATTGAGAAAAGTAACTAAGCAATAGCGCTATATGACCGTCCCCAAAGCTTTTGGTTTCCAGGTGCATGAATTTAAAAAAAAAAGTTATTTTTACTTTTTAGTAGTTTTTTCAAATAAAAGCTTTTTCTTAAAAATATTTTTTTATGTAATTTTATTTAATTGTAAAAGCTGCTTGATTGCTCAGCTGATATGTGTAACCCTGTTATAGTTGCTGGTCAAGATACAGACTTAATAACGTTACTCACTGAACAATGTAAAAAAAATGTATACATAATGAGACCCGGTGATGGAGGTAAATCTGGTCAAATAACGAATATCTGTAAGTTACGTTCAAAACTAAGTGAAAATGTAGAAAAAAATATTCTATTTGCACATGCCAACTTCGGATGCGATATCACCTCTGCATTCTATAAAAAGGGCAAGAAAACAGTATTTTCAGTTTTAGAAAATAATAACTAAGTAACACCCTATTAATTTTCAAAAGTAAATTTGCTGAAGCAAATCAATCAAGAGAGAAGTAGTGTTAGAGGGGTGGGAAGACGAGAGAGGGAAGGGGTGGATGGCGGTGGCAAATAAAGGGTTTTGTCTGTCTGTAAAACAAGTAGACTAAAAAGTAAAAAATAAAATTACATAAAAAAAATATTTTTAAGAAAAAGTTTTTATTTGAAAAAACTACTAAAAAGTAATTTTTTTTTTTTTAAATTCATACACCTGGAAATCAAAAGCTTTGGGGGCGGTCCATTGAGAAAAGTAACTAAGCAATAGCGCTATATGACCGTCCCTAAAGCTTTTGGTTTCCAGGTGTATGAATTTAAAAAAAAGTTATTTTTACTTTTTAGTAGTTTTTTCAAATAAAAGCTTTTTCTTAAAAACATTGTTTTATGTAATTTTATTTAATTGTAAAAGCTGCTTGATTGCTCAGCTGATATGTGTAACCCTATTATAGTTGATGGTCAAGATACAGACTTAATTACGTTACTCACTGAGCAATGCAAAAAAAAATGTATACATAATGAGACCCGGTACCCGGTGATGGAGGTAAATCTGATAAAATAACGAACATCTGTAAGTTACGTTCAAAACTAAGTGAAAATGTAGAAAAAATATTCTATTTGCACATGCCAACTTCGGATGCGATATCACCTCTGCATTCTATAAAAGGGCAAGAAAACAGTATTTTCAGTTTTAGAAAATAATAACTAAGTAACACCCTATTAATTTTCAAAAGTAAATTTACTGAAGCAAATCAGCTTGCAGTAATTAGGGAAGAATTTATTTTAAGATGGTATGGCAGTAAAAAAACTAATAGTTTAAATGGTTCGTTATGTATAATCAGATTTCTGCTAGGAAAAATATTTTCCAACACTTCGATCTAGCAGTTCTTCCGCCAACAATCGATGTCACTAAATATCATATTTGGTATTGGCAAATTCAAGTCTCGTTAGGTGACAATCTTAATTCAGAGAACTGGGGTTGAAAAAACGGCGGTTATCTAGAACCAATAAAAACAATATAAAAGAGTGCCCCTAATGTTGCATTTTATGGTATTAAAATACAAAAAGTAATCTTTTTCTATCATTTTGACAACCGTAACTTTGCTAATATTTAGTATTGTATTCACCAATATCATAACCTCTGTGTAACGGGGGAGATGGTAAGAATTTATAATAACTAGACAGGCAACAAGCGTTTATTTCATATACAGAAAATTATTTAGAAAATTGTATCATTCAAGTAATAAAGCCAAATTAGCATCCGATTTCTTAGGGGCAAAGAAGTGAGTGAGACCTGAGTTCACGAGCTCACTCTCCTCCAAACAATCCAGATCCATAGGAACAAAGTGCTAAAATTTTACAATTTTCGCAAAATCTGTCACGTAACTGTGTTTACAGGATAGTGTATATAAATAAATAAAAATAAATATCTTGTGTGTCCATATGTTTTTTGGTAGCCATGCCATATTGTTTATTTCTATTTGTTTCTTCTTCAAGATTCTGCCTCGAAATTCACTTGAGTGTTATCCAATCCCATTTGCCTTACAGATAACAAATTTTTTTACGAAAAATTGTTGGCATTTGGTCGACCAAGCGATAGTTTTTTTATCGATAGATTTTTTAAACAATTTTAATTAGAAACATTTTAAATGAAAAGGAAATCAACCCACTTATCTTTTAGAAAATAAAAACTGAATTTTCATGACATTTTTGATGATGGTCAAAAGTTAAGACTTCAGTCCGTAACGCATAGTTCCGCTTCATTATCTAACTGACCACAATCATAAAATGCATTAAAATAGTGCAATGACAGCAGATCACGTGCTGGGGTAAATAGTTTCAAAGACCTGTGCGCTATATTTATATAGATAAGACTGCAAAGACACAATATCTATTTATATTTAGTATGAATTATTCGTTAGGTGCGTTAGTAACAATATCTAAATGTTAGTTGGATGCATTAAATTGCATACGAAAATGAAATCAATGATGTGCAAATTGTTTTTATTATTAGTGATTTTGCCCGCAGTGTTTTCGTTCAAGGTTTACAATATACTAGGAGTTTTTCCGCATCCTGGTAAAAGTCATATGGACGTTTTTTCCCCTTTGATGAAGGCTCTTGCTAAGAAAGGCCACAATGTAACAGTGATAAGTCATTTTCCAATACAAGACCCAATTCCTAATTATAAAGATATTTGCTTGAATGAAAAAACAACAATTTTATTAAATATAATAAATATGGACGAAATTCAGTCTAGCCGATTTAGAAAATATGCTTCAGTATTGCTGTTATCATATGTTGCGAATAATACCTGTGCAAACGGCCTAAGCTCAGAAGCTTTCCAAAATTTTATGAAAACCAGACAAAAATTTGATCTTATAATTACAGAGTTTTTCAACAGTGATTGTTTTATATGTGTAGCTCGCCAATTTAACTCACCTATAGTAGGTGTTAGTTCATCTACTCTCATGCCATGGACGTCTGATCGACTTGCAAACCCTATACATGCAGCTTATATACCTAATAACCTAATGGATTATTCAGATAACATGTCGTTTATTGAACGAGTAGAAAATACTGTGGTAACAATTTTTCATAATTTGTTTTATGAATACGTAATGTTTCGTCAAGATAAGGACATTGTTAGGAAAAATTTTGGAAAAGAATCGGCGATGTTGAGAGACTTTGTTATGAACAGTAGTTTAATATTGGTTAACACACATTTTACGTTAAATCGTCCAAGACCACTTGTACCTAATGTTATAGAAATCGGAGGGATACATATTGGAAAGCCACAACAGTTACCAAAGGTAAGTAATGACTTACTGATCTTTAAAACATTAATACGCGTATGAGGATACCATTATTTTTCAGGATCATTTTTTCCTCATTATAGTTTTATTGTACTATTGCTGGATGTACACTCTATTCTCACTCAGCACGTCAGTGCTTAGTTCCGCTGATAAAAGCCAGTTTTAATTAATTTAATTTAATTAACTATTGGTTAATTTACAAGGAATCAATTTTAAATGATTTCTTAACAAAAATAATTATTTTTTACTTGTATCCATTCATTTTTTTTGTTTTGACCGAATAACGGAACTAGGCTTCTTGCAGGAAATATAATTTTAGCATTTTTAGAATCTTTACTTAATACGAAACACACAGGATTTTTTCTTATTCTTTCTTTTACAGACGGTATTCAACATTAAAGTTTGAATAAATCCGTTAGGCCCGCAAACAACGTATGACGTCATGTGACAGGAGACGCACAGCGCTAGCGTATATTTTAAATTAAAAATGCCGGCGTCTTTGATCTACCACAACGTCAAAGATGTGAACATTTTTTACACGCCTTAGAATAGGGTTTTCTCAGAAAAAAAAATTATTGCTGGAATACTTAATTCACGTAAAAAAATGATTTATGGCATATTTATTATCTTTTTAATTTCACTAATAGTGAAAAAAAAACTTAAAGTTTGAAAAATATTGAGTTCATTTTAAACAGCCATAAATTAGCGCGTTGTGACGTCAACGCCCTGAAATCCAATAAGAAATCGGTTACATTGTTGCATAAGATAGCCGTGAAAAATATAAAATATAACCTCTATTTATTGACGGTACTTTTTAATTATTATGAGTTGTAATGGGTTATCAAAATGACTTAAAAAAGTTTGTTTTGTACCTTTGTGTAATAATACTAGTGAAAATGCTCCCTCAATATTATTTTTGACAGTACCATACTTAATATTGAAAGACGAAAACAGTGGTTTTCTGCTGTAAAATCTAAACAAATATTTCATCAAAATATAAATAAAGTTTTAGGTTAGTCATCTGTCATCTGATGTGCACCGTCAGTGCAGAAGCGGGTGAAGGTTAATCCCAAACTACAAAATACCAACGTCCGACGCTTTTACGAATAATTTGTGTGGCATTTTTTATCTGGATTCTGATTGGCCAATATTTATAAGTCCACTGCTTTAGACCAATCACAGTACAAGCAATAAAAGAGGAAATTCTGAGAATTTCTTAACACAAAGTTATATCCATAATCTCATTGATTTTCCGGATAGATACGTCATTCTGGCGCGTAAAAATGCCCATTTTAAAAAGCCCTGAAATTATCAGCAAGTTGTTTTAACGATATTTTCTTAGAAGTAATTCTTATTTGAAAAGTAAATTGTTGTAAATTAATAGAATGTTTTATTAAATCATTTTCACGACATAAAATGTTAAAATAAAATTAGTGGGAAAACCCTATTGTGTAGTCAACTTTACCTAATGTCAGATGGCGTCAACTTCAATATGAGTGTTTTCAAATATGCCCCTTCTCCCGGATATTAGTCGGTTATTTAAATACTTTCCAGTTAGATTTGATAATTGTTGATGTTTACTAACACTATATTAATATATATTTATAAATTAATTTAAAATATACGGCACATGCAAGAGACCTATTGAAGTGATTTTTTATGGAAATCAGATATATTTATCGGATAAAGTAACTTGCTGGCTGTGCATTTTTGGTTTCACTAGCGATTTTTACTTTCTAATATTCTTAAATGAGAAAAATAATCGTCAAAATATAGTAGTATTAGTACAGTAACTAGAGGAACAATGTCATATAGATATAATTAGATTTCGCGTATTTTTGGCGATTTAATAGTAAACACGTCACACACACATACACAAAGTTTTTATATTTTGCGTGGGCTTGCTAATTTATAGGCGTGGCACCTAAAAAAAATATTGGAAGTTAAGAAGAAAAAATTTTGAGAAGAGAAGGTTCTATACAACTTTTCGTATAAATTAGTAGTAGCCTTTAAGTTATAGCGACTTGAAAATTGCGATTTTAGCTTGAAAGAAAGGAGTTTCAGAACTGTTTTCGTCAAATAACTTGAAAGTATTAGATTAAGCTAAAGAATGCTAGAAATAAATAAAAAAGCTACCAAAGTGAGGATGCATTTCATTTTTTCCAAATTTCCGGACGTTTGAAAGTATAAAGATGACGTCCGAACGTTTATAATAAGAAATATTTAATTTAAATCTTAAATACTTCGGAAATTATGCCACTTACGGCTAGAAAGTGCTTTAAGGGCGGGCAAACAATTTTTCAGGGGGGGGGCGTAAAAAAGTCCGAAAAGTTTTTGATAAGCGGGGGGCAGAAATTCAAAAAAAATTTTGATGAACGGGGGGGGGGGGGTGAAAAAAATTTTGTTTAACCCAATCTCTTTCAAAATATTGGGCGAAAATTATTCCAGGACGGGCATAGCCCGTCCTGCCCCCCCCCCTAGCTACAGGCCTGTGTGATTTTTCACATTTTTCTAATAAAAACGTCTCAATTTTATTACTGTAAGTGGTCAATAATTAAAAAATATAATTCTTAGATACTGTTTTTCGTTAAAATATGGCATTGCATAGACGCTCAAATTTTTTTGTTCATGTGCAACACTTACTTTAGAAACAAAAAATCAGTTTAAAGCACAATATGTAATTTTAGATAAATCGTAAAAGTCTTGTTTTTTTGCAAACCTAATAAATATTATTTTTAGCGAATAAATGGTGGAGATCAGAAACAACGCTTATAAGCTGAGAATGAATCTTCTTTTCTAATTTATTTATATAGGATTAATAGTTTCGTAGATATTTAACAAAATATGCCGTCCGAACATTAGGTATTTAATTTAAATGTCGAATGTTTTTAAACTATGACCCTTGCATAAACAGTTCTAAAGGACCAGGGTTACAGATAATTAATCAGACTTTAAAATGATTTTCTGTTTCATAAAAAACCAAGAAGTTACGGCCAAAACAGTGTGCTCCTTCACATTTCTTTTAACAGTATTTCACCATTTTGGTACAGTAATTGTCCAGTAATTAAAAAAAAATACTGTTTTTCGTTAATACACGGCATCACCTAGATGCTCAATTTTTTTATCAAGTTAAAGCACTTGCTTTGTAAGAAATTCCAACCGCCATATTGGGGCCGCCATTTTGATTTTCTTAATTTTGGTTTCTGATTTGTAATAAGCGGTTCCAGAAAATGTAAATACTGTACTGTTCAAAAATGAATCAGCAATACTTTTTCAAATAATATATATCTGAAGTTGGGGATGGTTTTCACCTCTTGGAGTTAGAGCAAGTGCCGGGACCATATAGAACTAAAGAGGATAGATACCTTTTACTACAACAATTACCCATAAAAAAAAATTATCATTACATACCAGATTACTCCTAAATTTTGCATATTTTTTACCTCTAGATACTATACTATTTGGGCTATGAGATTTTTCTGTTTTGATTTTTCCTTAATCTATTGTGATAACTTTCTTAATGAAATTATAGAGTTAAATCATTTATTCTACTTTTGCTATAATTCCACTTGTACTCGAAATCATACAAATTCAACCAATGTGTAATGTATATATATATATATATATATATATATATATATATATATATATATATATATATATATATATATAGAGATATGCATGGTCATATACAGGCCCGTTTCATACACTGAGCGACTGTAGTGCAGCCCGATTTGACCCTGTGAAGCCCGGGGTCGGGCTCATCAACGTACCCCCGTGTATATTATCACTAAATGGTCGCAAATCATGTTAGTTTCCTCCCTGCAAAATTTTGAGGTGGGCTTTAAAAAGTCATATTTTCATGTTCCGAGATACACTTTTAGTTCAGCACTTCTGAGTCAGGCGGCGCTGTTCCTGTATATCCAAGACTCTTATACAGTTGATATCCATCGCTCGTTATATAGCCCGATATTTGGCATCGTTGCAGTGGCTCGATAGCGTTCGATTCTTATTTCCTCTTAAATACTTTCTTTATGAAGTCACAATCGTTGAATGAAAGTTCTTTCTTCATATTCGAATAATTTTTCTAAATTCAAAAATTTGTATATACGTTCTAAGAATTATAAATTATGTGGTACGGTGCTATGAAAGCAAAATAGTAGCATCTTAAACATCTTAAAACGTTTTTTGAATTGTAATACATAATTTCAAATAGAGCGATAAAAGGTAGCATTTATATCAAAAGAGAAAAATTATAATAACAAAATATAAAATCGAGTATAAAATGCATTGACTTTGTCCATTTGTTGTACTAAATTAATGTTTTCATGTCCCTAAATCAGGTTTGTGGTTTTTTGCATTCATGATTCAATAATATTCCTCATTTTTATTAATTTTGGTGCTAAAATTTTCATGGAGAAATATCGGGACATTAAACAATAATTATGCAGAATGACGTTTTACGTACCTATTATAAGGATAGATAGGCATTGTCCATGACGACTTCCACATCCCCGTAGTTTAGTGGATAGTAACAGTAAAAAAAACATGTTTTTTTTTTTAAATAGGCTTAGAATGTCATGAAACATCGATATTTTCAGCTTGAACGAAAAAAATTCCGTCTGCAATTTGTTTTTGTGCAAACGATTCGAACCGTTCATGATGTTGACTCAAAATTTGGTATACTTGTGTATTACAACGGGATCTGGAAATAGATTATGTGTTGATCTTATTCCGTTGAAGGGTTGTTGTAGAGTCGATAAAATTGGGTTTTAGGGTATAAAATATTAGTCTTTAGCATTAAATCGCTTATAAATTTTGAATGGAACTGTAGCTATTTTATTGTTTTAATTTGTTTTATGTATAAGTACTATAGGCAGTTTTGTTTCTTGTATAATTTTAAAAATTTATTTTTCAACAGTGAAATTTTCTGCTATTATCCTTATTATCTCTGATCCTAGTAATCGTGCCACAAAAATAAAAATAGGGCATTGAGTTTTGAATAGGACTAGGTCTATGAAAAATCTTTCTGATAATTTGTTAATTTAAAAATAAATAAATAAAAATCACAAAAAAGTACTTTTTTTGGCTATTTAAGAAACAACGTAATAATGAATCAATTTTATTTTATTGAACTAAACTCTCGTGCGAAATTTTAACCCAAAATATGTTTTCAAACGGCTAAAAGTCAATAATAAATTCGAAATTTCCATCGCTTACTGCTTAAGGGCATCGACTCGTAGGAGAAAATGTTTTTTTTTTCAAAATGTAAATTTTTGTATGTTTTTTGCAATGGTATTAAGAAAAAATTATATCTTCATTTAAACCGTTTATTTGAAATTTGTTTATGATTTTCAAAATTGTAGTTGTAAATAAATTCAAATAACCCTGTGATCTTTTTTATCAAACTAAAAGCGGCAAACGAATTATGAAAATACGTGAAATATATAGCATTTCTTAAAACAAAAAAATAATGGTCTGCTTGCATTTGAGGTCGAGAGTCGAGATACGTCAGTTTTTGCATTAAAGTCACTTATAAATAAACCAAAAAACTATTTCTTTTTGAAATTTGGAGTGGTTGTTTTTTAAAGCTTACATCTTTGTCTCTGATATTTGAAAATAATCTAAAATTACAATTTTTGAAATAACATTGAATAGAGCGGTTATTTTCTTAATTTTTGTCGCGAAAAGGAGGAACTAATCTAATCTGAACGAATATCCTTATGTCCATGGACACAGCTTTGTAAAATTTTTAATATCACCGATACAATAAAAAAAAAAACAATATTCGCGGTCAGGAGTTGAACCCTAGACGTCCGCATCCTGGTAAAAAGTGCTATCGTCTAAAATATTAAATTCTAATTTGTAAAACAGTAATATACCGTTTAGAGCTAATTGACAATTATCGGATCTCTAACATAAGTTCCAAAGGCCCGACTTTCGGGCCTCTATACATTATCTTTTAAACATTGTGCTTCTGGTTTGTTTTCAACTAGATGAGACAAAAATATAGGTATTGAAAGAATAACAGGGCTCAATTTTAAGAAGAAATATTAATTTGTTTATTTATAAGCGACTTAGTTACAAAAACTGACGTATCCTAGCTCCAAATGCAAGTAGATAATTATTTTTTTAGAAAAATGTTAAATGTTTCATCTATTTTCGTAATTCGTTTGCGTTTTTAGTTTTATAAAAAATCCACAGGATTATTTGAAGTTGTTTATAACTATAATTTTGAAAATTATAAACAAATTTCAAAAAAATAGTTTAAATGAAGATTTTTTTTCTTAATACCATTGTAAAATACATTTAAAAACCTACATTTTTAAAAATAAATTGATTCATTATTATGTTATATTTCTTAAATAACCAAAAAAGGCAATTTTTTGGTGATTATTATTTTTTTATAAATTAACAAATTATCAGAAAGTGTTTCATAGGCCTAGCCTTATTTAAAATTTTATTGCGAACAAATGGCTCTTTTTATTATTGCGATACGATTTCTAGGACCGGAGATAATAAAGAAAATAGCAGAAAATTTCACTGTTTAAAAATAAATTGTTAAAATTTTACCAGCAATGGACCGATTTAATGCAAAACTTCACATACACTTTCTGTTATATATACTGGCAACAAATTCAAACAATAAGACTGCTGCAGCCAGATAATTCCTTATTCACCTATTTTGATGCTTAATTTGACTCCACCATTAGGGGTAATCAAAAATACCAATCTTTCGAAAAGAATTTATATCTTTTGAACGGCTGGGCCGATTTAAATTCGAAAAAATGTGCATTAGATATAATAGCTACACCCTTATTAGAGAATTGAAAAAGACATTTGATAATGGGAACATTAAAATAAAAAATGAATATATTTTTATCTTTTCATATCACATTGTTCTGACACACTCACTGCATGTCTTTAGTACAATCTTTAACTACTATATCATATTATCACAACATATATTTTTTGGAATCAATAAAATAGATACATCATCAAAAATATGATATACTTATATTTCTCGATTTATCTTGTCCCCATATTTTCTTGTTGCTATTTCCGTAGTTTCTTTTATAAATCTTTAGGCACTAGTTTACAAAATATAATTTTTTGGTGCATATTGGCATATTTCTTCCTACCGTTAGGTACTATACTGTCATATAACTCCATCGTGCTTCAAACAGGCCAATAATTTCAATAATTCTTTTGACACTTGAGACGCTTTGATTGTTTTATTGGGCTGTATTGTAAGATGTATTTAAGTTGAATGTAGAAAGGTACCAGAGAAAAGGCACCCGCTTAACTCAGCGGGGCGTACGGCAATAAATATAAAACAGATCGCTTGAAGCGTATGACCACGTGCTCACCGAAATATAAACAATTTTTTAACATCATTGTAACTATTTTTCATGTGAAAATAAAAATTCTGCCAGTTCCAATTTCATATCAAAAGCTCTATTTGTTAATTGACGAATGCATAAACTTATCAGCTAGTAAATTCGTGGATTTTTTTTTTGGATTGTTCATAATTTTATGACCCCGTTACGTGAGTAAAAATTTTTATTTTTATAAATTGATGGTTAAAAATAAGATTATATCAAGACCCGAAAACCTCAAAATGCGTGACAATAGGAAACATTTTTTTTTAATTTAAATAGCAACATAAGTTTTAAAAAATCCGTTGTGTTTTGAAAAATGTTTTCTGGAACCTACAGATGATGTGTGCTTTTTCAGATTTTTAATTGCATTTTAAATGACTGAGGAGAGTATAAAAAAAATGACAAGCGTCTCTGTACCTCATTTTTGATAATTTGGCGGCCGGTACAATTTTAAGTAAATAAAATAAATAAATAAATGAACGTTTATTGTGTACAAAAGAATTTACACACAAAAGGAAAAGGTTAGCCTAAACTATCTTCGACCTCCCATATGCATTAGGAAAAAATATTATTACTATAGCAGTATTACATTAAACTAAGAAAACCTATTAAACTAAATTTTTAACTTAAAACTAATTATTTATATTGTATTACTTATAATAATAATAATAATTTAACTATCAAATGTGCCGTTTTTTTATTATGACCATTATACTAGGGAATTTTATGCTCTGACAAAAAGGTACATATACAGTGTGTCGCACTTTTCATGGAGCCACCCTCATATCTCGCTCATTTGATATCCGAATATTTTGAAATTTTAATGGTGACTATATACCTATAGAGTAAGTCTTTAGACGTAACCACATTTAATTTTAGACGGAGGCGTTCGATTCTAGAATGGAAAGAGGAGGTCGATTTTCAAAAAATATATATTAGCGATTTTTTCAGAAAAGAACTAGTAAGATATTCTTAATCAGCACCTTTGGGAACCCCTTTGTACAAAATTTCATCATAGTGGGTTCAAGAATGTTGGAGATAGGGGCCGTCAAAAACAGTAATTTTTATCTATAAAACGGATTCTCAAATGAAAAAAATGTATTCTTCATTTTTGTTCAGAATAATGTGTTGTAAAAGTATGAATTGATTTTACAACAAAATAATTATTTATTTAATAAGGCAAAAATTCTACCTACTATACCTACCATTTTTCTAACAAATAATCTTCAATAAAAACCTAAGTAAACCATGAAAACAAATGCTATTGGGCAATTAATTTAATTTAATGAATTAATTAATTAATTTATTTATTTATTTTTTATTTATTTTACTTTTTAATTTTTGTCTTATTAAATAAACAATTATTTTGTTGTAAAATCAATTCATACTTTTATAATACATTATTCTGAACAAAAAATGTAGAATACCTTGTTTCATTTGAGAATCCGTTTTACAGATAAAAATTATTTTTAGTTGAAAAAATAGTTTTTTTGACGGCCCCTGTCTCAAACATCTTTGAATTCACTACGATGTAATCTTGTACAAATGGGTTTCTAAAGGTGCTGATTAAGAACATCTTACTAGTTTTTTTTTTGTAAAAAAATCGCTAATACTTTTTTTCTACACTTATACGCTACTTTTCTACGCTAATACTTTCTACCATTTGTCCGACGTATAGTAGCATCTGACCCTAAATTAGGATTGTGTTTTTTTGCATTCAGTATTCAATAATACTATACTTAATTATTATAATTTTGGTACAAAAATTTTCATGGAGAAATATCGGTCATTAAACAATAATTATTATTATGCAGAATGATGTTTTACATATTATAAGGATAGATAGGCATTGTCCATAATCACTATAAGCTGGTACTACTTCCACATCCACATAGTGGAGTGAACGTATAATAAAGGTAAAAAAAATGTTTTTTAAACAGGCTTGGAATGCCACGAAAGGTATTTTAAGTTTGAGCAAAAAAAAATCTGTCTGTAATTTTTTTTGTGCGCACGATTACTCTGGAACCGTTTATGATGTTAACTCAAAATTTGGGACACCTGTGTATTATAACGAGATCTGGAAATAGATTATGTTTTGATCTTATTCCGTTGAAGTTTGGGATGGGGGGATAAATAGGCAAAGCAAGCAAGTGAGAGTTTATAAAATTGGGATTTAGTGTATGTACGAGAAGCCAAGTACCTAGTCAAAATTTTTTTGACATCAGCCACTTCCACTATCACCCCCATTACCATCCCTACCCCATTATTAAAGGACGAAAAAAAAATAAAATTGTGATTTTGTGTGTGTATAAGTACCAAAGGCCTAATTTTTTTTCATCAGCTATACCCCCCACTACCATCCCCACTGTCGATATGGCATTTTGTTTTATGGGCTTTTGTGGTAGACGATTGCAAATATTATATTATTAAAGTTCTATGATCAGTTATTTCCACATAATGGACTGCAAATACAGTATCAACTTTTTCTCTTTGTAAAAGACTTGGATGTTGAAATAGTGATTCTTTAGGAAGCGGTTTTTTAAGTCAGGTTCCCTTTACTGTATGGTGCACCTAACTGCATGACGTGATCTGTCTTGGTTCCCTGTTAAGCCTACATGGTCTCTAAAAACACAATTTAGATGAGCTAACTTGAATCGTTTTATTCTATTTGGACGTGCAAAAGAGAACAACGTCATAACTGCGGAATACTTATTACTTACACATCCACGTAGTGAAGTTGAAGTATAGTAATCGTAAAAAAAATTTTTTTGCTCAAATTATTGAAGGGAATAAAAAGATAAAATTGTGATTTAGTGTGTATAAAGGAACAAAAGGCCTGAATAATTTTTTGGCACTCGCCACCACCTCTACCACATTATTAAAGGGAATAAAAAAATAAAATTATGATTTATGTGTACAAGAGCCTCTAAATTTTTTGTCAAGAGCTTCCCCCTCTACTACCTCCACTACCATGTTGCACATCGTTTTATGGATTTTTGGGATAGACCATTTCAAATATTATATTATCAAAGTTCTATGAACAATTATTTTTACACAGTGGATTGCAAATATAGTATCGACATATTTTTGCTGTAAAAGGTTTGGGCAGGAAAATCTAGATGTGGAAGTAGTGATTTTTTAGGCAGCGGTTTTTTTATTAATGAACACATATATTTTTATGATGGTTATTTGAATTTATATTTCTAGTCGGTCTCCCTGCATGGTGCATCTGACGTCATGCACCTACCTTGATTGCATTGGATTCGGAATGACGTCTAGAAAAATGTGCAAAAGTTTTAGGCCCGCACATAAATAATTGCCAAAGTTATAAACTAATGAAAATTGAAAAAATAACGAGTTCCGTTTTTTGCAAATAACTCGAAAACTATTAAAAATTTTAAAGAAAGAAAGATTCTTAAAGAGGAAGAAATTCCCAATAAAAAAGTCCCGACTCCCGAAACTCTACATCTATTATTAACGAGATTATTAATGATTTTAATTTAATGTTGAAAATAGAGCTCCGCGCAGCGAACACTAAGGCGCTACGATGCTCTGGAACCGTCCGAAACAAGTAAAAATATTTTTTGTTATTAAATATTAATTTTAAAATTCACAAAAATTATGTTATTATTTAAACACTTAAAGGAACAATATCCCGATGGAAAAAATTTTTTTTTATTAATTTTAATTACTCTTACTGTTTTTATATTCAAAAATACTATAAGATTACATAAACTTAAAATTTTTATTGCTACTTGTTTAAACAAATTTTATAAACAAATATATAAATTACGTATTTTTGAAAAATATTTTTCTGCCATTTTATTTGTTATAGAATATTATGATTAAAAAAAATTCTTAAAAATTGTTTTTAATTGTTTATAATCACTTTTGTCTTTTTTCATTATTTAAACATGTTATTAAGAAAAGATTTTATTCCTAAATTTATTATTTGCAATTATCCAAAAGGTGGAAAAAATAATTTTTTTTGTTGTGAATTTATTTGTTTATTTAATAAACAATTTGTTATTAATAATCGCCGAATGTGTTTATAATTTTTTTTAGATAGAAAAAAATAACAAAAACAACCGTATACATAAACATGAAAATTCTTTTGTGAATAATAATTCAAAAATCGAGAAAATACTCGTATCAAGTATGCCGTGGAAATTGACAAAAACTAGATTCAAAACAATAATTTTGTCTGCATAACCAAAGCGTTCTGTCCGAAATGTCCATTTTATTTAACACATGTTAGAATCAAAACATAGCCTATTGCTATTCTTGTTTTATTATATGTAGGCAAATAATATACCTACATATTTAAATAAAAAAGGTATATTTTAATCACAGTTAGAAAACACTAACGAAAATATTAGTGGGAAAAGAGCAGAGCGTTTGCCCTAAACAACTTTATGACAGCATCAAAAAAGGTGATTAAGGAATTCTTTCTGCCGCGATTTTATTATTTTAGTTTGTTTTTGGTTTTGGTGTGGTAACAAGTGCAATAAGAAGTCCTGAACTAAATCTAAGCATTGAATAAAAATAGACAAAAAACTTTCTGATAAATTGTTAACTAGCAAGAAAATAAAAACCATTAAAAAACCGCTGCCCAAGGAATCACTACTTCCATATCCAGATTTTCTATCCAAGTCACTCATGACGAAAAAATTTTGTATGTGGAAATAATTATTTACGGAACTTTAATAATCCTCTACCCCAGAAACCCATAAAACGAAACCCCACATCGGTAGTGGGGCGGGGGTGGTAGTGGGGGGTGGATGAAGTGAAAAAATATTTTGAGGTTTCTGGTCCTTGTACACACACTAAATCACATTTTTTTTCATCCCCTTTAATAATGGTGTGGTGGTGGTAATGGGGGTGGCTAATGTCAATTTTTTTTTTGAGACCTTAGCTTCTCTTATATATACTAAATACCAATTTTATGGACTCTTACCTACTAGATTTACCTATTTACCCCAAATTTACCCCAATTTACTCCCCAACCCTTCGACGGAACAAGATGAAAATATAATCTAGTAATTACTGTCTCTGTATAATTTAAGAAGTATAGTGTAATAATGCATAAATCTGTAACGAAAGTGAGTGAAACTATATCTTTTGTTGCTTTATTTTTCGAGTTGTTTATAAAATATTGAAGTTAAAAATATCACGTGTCTATTCAAAAAATAAAGAAAAAATTTGTACCTTCTACAAATAATTCTTTTCGTGAAATATACGTCATTACCTCTAGGACTGCGGTTTTCGCCATGTATTTTTACGGAATTGAAAATTATTTTTTCTGTACTAAAGCACTTCTTATAAACAATGACTTTCATTTTATTTCAAATTTCCAACTGCTCAGTTAATTTGTTGTAATGTATTCTAATGTTTTGATTATTTAATTTTAACAAATTCTAACATAATTCTTTATACTTCATTTATACATTTTATTTTCGTCATAGTAATTTAGGACTAATAATTTTTTAGTTAGATTTATGGCTGAATACTGTAATATAACTCTATCTTGCTTTAAACAGTAGATTTTGTATACCATTGGCAACAGTTCTTTTGGCATTTGAGACGCTTTGTTTTATTGCTCTGTGCAAGAAAGCAACTGTCACCAGATTTAAGTTGAATGTAGGTAGAAGAATGTAAAAAAAAGGTGCACAAAAGAGTTTACGCACAAAAGGAAGAGGTCAGCCTAAACTAGCTTCCCCATATACATTAAGAAAACATATTATGACGATACGCAGTATTACATTAGATTGAGAAAACTATTAAACAAAATTTTTATATAATTATAAACAATTATATAAAATAAAATATAAATATTATACTACCTTTAATAACGATAATATAACTATCAAATGTACCGTTTTTTTATTATAACCATTATACGAGAGAATTTTATGCTCTACCGAAAAGTTACGTATATTGTTTTGCCTTATCTTGCTTAATTTTTTTTTTTTTTTTATTAGCCTTGTTTATATTCAAAATATTGACGAAAAAGCATTGCATTTTGTTGCAATTATTGTTAGTAACTTTTGAACCCGAAAAGAAAGAAAAGAAAAGAATATCACACAAATTCCTTTTTAAGCGTATCTGCGAAGACTAATTAATGTCGGGCACAAGTATATTATATGCTTGCACTAATAGTACAGTGTAACTAGAGGTTTTAACTTCGGAATAATGTCATATTGAACGGATTTAGTTCATTTTTGGAGGTATAATAGTAAATGCTTGACAGAAAAGTTTCTATATTGTGCGGGGGCTTGCTAATTTATAGAGGGTGAATGCCACCCCCTTTCAGGGGGTGGCACTTAAAAAATATATATACATATATTCATTGGAGCTGAAATAGAATCAAACTTTAAGAAGAAAAGGTTCTATGCAAATTTTCACATAAATTGATAGTTTTTAAGTTATAACTTCAAAATTGCGATTTTAGCTTAAAAAAAAGGTATTTCCAAACGGCTTTCGTCAAGTATCTCGAAAAGTATTACTTTATCGAAAAAATGTGACAGACCAATTACAGAAAGTACAAACTGGGAAATAATTATATTTTTTGTTTATTGATGTAGGATTAATAATTTCGGAGATATTTAAGTTTATATTTGGTATCCAAGTGTTTTGAAATTACCTTTAAAGTTTAAAATGAATTTTTTTCTAAAGCAAGTGCTTTAAATGAGCAAACAAATTTGAACATCTAGGTAATGCTACATCCTAACGAAAAACTGTATTTGAGATAATTTCTTTAAATTACTGGCTAATTAGAGTAACAAAATGGCGACCTTTTTATATAAAAAAATATAAATACGCTCATTTTTACATCATAACTTCTGTACTTCTTATGCAACGGGAACGAGTAAAAAATAATTTGAAAGCGCAATTAATTGTCTTTAATTTCATTTCTTAGTATGCGTGACGTAGGTGTCTCAATTTCTGAGATATTTAACATTTAAAAACTGCATTTTACGACTTATAAACGTTCGGACGCCATTTGTAAACTTTCATATCTCCGAAACTATTAAATCTATGTAAATAAATAAACAAGCTAAATTCATTATCAGTTTATGAGCTTTATTTCTGGTCTCTACCCATTTTTCAATAAAACTAATATTTATTGAGATACCCATTTGGACAAGGAAAACAAAATATCGTTTTATCGAAAATACCTTTATAGTTTAAACTGTATTTTTTTCTAAAGCAAGTGCTGTATACAAACCAAAAAATTTGACATCTACGTCATGCTACATATTAATGAGAAACAGTGTTTGAAATTCCTTTTTTTAATTACTGGCTAATTACAGGAACAAAATGGCGACGTTGTTTAAAAAAAAATGTGTAGACGCACATTGCTTCGGTCATAACTTCTTTGTTTTTTATGCTATAGAAACAAATAAAAAAACAGTTGAAAGCTTAATTAATAACCTATTATTCTACCTACTAGCATCCTTGACGTATGTGTCACAGTTTCTGAGATATTTAACTCTCACTCTAAATAATTATCTTATGAACCCTTGGATGCCAAATGTAAACTTAAATATCTCCGAAATTATTAATCCTACACCAATAAACAAAAAATATAATTAATTCCCAGTTTGTACTTTATGTAATTGGTCTGTAACATTTTTTCGATAAAGTAATACTTCTCGAGATACCTGACGAAAGCCGTTTGGAAAACTTTTTTTTAAGCTAAAATCGCAATTTTGAAGTTATAACTTAAAAACTATCAATTTGTGTGAAAAATTGCATAGAACCTTTTCTTCTTAAAATTTGATTATACTTCAGCTCCAATAAATATATATATTTTTTAAGTGCCACCCCCTGAGAGGGGGTGGCACTTACCCCCTAATTAGCAAGACCCCGCACAATATAGAAACTTTTGTGTGAAGCTTATACTTCCAAAATGAACGAAATCCATTCAATATGACATTATTCCGAAGTTTTGCATATTTTCACCTCTAGGTACTAGACTATAATAATAATTATTATTTTTATTAGTGCAAGCATATAACATATAAGCAATAAAAGAAAATATTAAAGTTTTGCTTGCCATACTTAAAAGGGAACTTTGTGCTTTATAGTACGTCGGGTACATGACTATATAAGCCAATAATCTGCACTTTTTGATTGGGATGTGCCACTTTCTGTGGTCATAGTTGATGCCAAAAGGTAACTTTCCAGATAGGGAGCCACTTTAAAATCCGTGCAACACCAAAATGGCGACCATTAAAGATGGCTGCCATTAGCCACAATGAATGTTTTTTTATCTCAGCTCCTAATGGTTCGATTTCTATTTTCTTTTTTTTTTGTTTGAGAGCTCTTGTAAAGAAGACACTTTTTTGTCCCTATACGTTTATCTGTACACTTTAAGGGTTCTGCGCAATTTAAGAAAATATATATTTTTAATTTTTAAAGATATTTCTTTGCACAGTGGGACAAACTGAATCTGAAAACTTATTTCATATAATGCAACTTTCAATTGATGTTAACTTGGGACAGCTGGTACATAGTAAAGGTCATTGTAATAACTTTTTCAAAATTAAGCCTATAAGTATTATAGTGACAGTGAAATAAAATTAAATAAAAACTTATAAATACTTCAAAGAGAACTTCATGCTTTGTTGTTATTTGATGGCAATCATTTTTTGCTCATATTTGACCCATGTACTCGGAAACACAAAGGTCACTTGCTGTCTCAAAATAAGTACATTTTCAAAAGAAAAATTGCATCAAAGGATTCTTTTACTATTATACCTGATGTTACTGTACTATTAAAACAATTCGTTTGATATATCTATGTTAGGTAAATAAACGTAATTTAATTTCTACCCCCTTGCATCTTTTTATTTTACTGTTAATAAGGCAATACTTTAAAAGTGGAAAACAAAAAATGAGGACAAATTCAAAATATTTAAATACTTATAGGCCTACCACGGAGTAATTACATTATCAGTTATTAATAATTAATGTCTATTTTCATAAAAAAATTACCTAATATTTTATTAGGTTCTTCTAATATATCTTCAAATTCGTAACAATGAATAATAAAAAACGTAACTGTTATATTATTTTGGCGATCAAAGAATGAATACATTTCCTTTAATAGCTGGCCCTCCATTAGCGTCTCTACTGTAAACAGTAATGGTAGTGGCGCGGTATAGCAAGTACTCCTGTTATGTTGTGCTTCGTAACGATGCATGCATCAAAGAAATATATATTATAAAAATATAACCTACTGAGGCCCGATTACATTGGCAACATCGCTGGGACGGAGAACGAACGCTAGCTATATTCTTATATACAGCGGGCTTTGAAAGGATCAGTAAATATATCCGGGCTCTGAAATATGCCATGTTTATTTAATTGAAAGAAAAATAATAATTAGCTACCCCTAGTGGCTTCCTATTAGAAAAGATTCATAACAATCGCCATATTTAATAAATTTGTTAATTTATACACTCGGGAAATGCCGGGCTAATGAACGACCTGTCGATATATCGGGCTACACAATATACCGTCTATACCTATATATATATATATATATATATATATATATATATATATATATATATATATATATATATATATATATATATATATATATATATATATATATATATATATATATATATATATATATATATATATATATATATATATATATATATATATATATATATACATTACACATTGGTTGAATTTGTATGATTTCGAGTACAAGTGGAATTATAGCAAAAGTAGAATAAATGATTTAACTCTATAATTTCATTAAGAAAGTTATCACAATAGATTAAGGAAAAATCAAAACAGAAAAATCTCATAGCCCAAATAGTATAGTATCTAGAGGTAAAAAATATGCAAAATTTAGGAGTAATCTGGTATGTAATGATAATTTTTTTTTATGGGTAATTGTTGTAGTAAAAGGTATCTATCCTCTTTAGTTCTATATGGTCCCGGCACTTGCTCTAACTCCAAGAGGTGAAAACCATCCCCAACTTCAGATATATATTATTTGAAAAAGTATTGCTGATTCATTTTTGAACAGTACAGTATTTACATTTTCTGGAACCGCTTATTACAAATCAGAAACCAAAATTAAGAAAATTAAAATGGCGGCCCCAATATGGCGGTTGGAATTTCTTACAAAGCAAGTGCTTTAACTTGATAAAAAAATTGAGCATCTAGGTGATGCCGTGTATTAACGAAAAACAGTATTTTTTTTTAATTACTGGACAATTACTGTACCAAAATGGTGAAATACTGTTAAAAGAAATGTGAAGGAGCACACTGTTTTGGCCGTAACTTCTTGTTTTTTTATGAAACAGAAAATCATTTTAAAGTCTGATTAATTATCTGTAACCCTGGTCCTTTAGAACTGTTTATGCAAGGGTCATAGTTTAAAAACATTCGACATTTAAATTAAATACCTAATGTTCGGACGGCATATTTTGTTAAATATCTCCGAAACTATTAATCCTATATAAATAAATTAGAAAAGAAGATTCATTCTCAGCTTATAAGCGTTGTTTCTGATCTCCACCATTTATTCGCTAAAAATAATATTTATTAGGTTTGCAAAAAAACAAGACTTTTACGATTTATCTAAAATTACATATTGTGCTTTAAACTGATTTTTTGTTTCTAAAGTAAGTGTTGCACATGAACAAAAAAATTTGAGCGTCTAATATAATTTATTTAATAACGCGAAAATAAAACCTAAATAAAAAAATTATTCTGTGTCGTCCTCCTACTCATCTTCTTTCAAAATTTCTCGTACCCTAAACGATTGCTCTCTTCATGTCGTCTATCGCTTCTGTAATTTTCTCTTTTAAGAGTTTACGTTATCGTGGATATTATGCCCATAAATAATTTCACGGTTCCTTATTTTTTAACCACTCTATACTTTCCAGAAGAACTTTCCAGAATAAGGAAAACTTTTCATTAAGCATGACTCTTTCTCGTAGAATGCGAAGTACATTTAGTTAGGTCCATCCTAGGACACACTGTATCCTAAGTAAGTGGACATAGATCAGGTTAAACGATTTTATCTAACTTACCTCTGTACACTAAGGTGCACCCTTGATAAAATAGAGACCTCCAAAGTATCCGTTAAAACTTGTTGGGAGTGGATCATCACTAAAGTTTCTTAATTTTCTTTCAGGTTATTCAAATCTTAAGTTTAAAACTTTTTGAGTTTTAAGAATTTGTATGATAGATTTTGAGAAAAAAGACGTTCTATGAAATTTTAGGTAAGGATAACTTTTTTTTAGACAAGCGTTTAGGGAATTCAAAGTATCATCTTAAATTACAAATGTATCCATGTCAGGAGCAATAGAGGCATTCCACCCCCAGTTTTCGAGACGTGATACGCAAGGCGTCATATTTCTAATGACAGATTGTCCAAATTCTATTTTTAGTAACAAGGGAAAAGAATATCATATAAGATTTCATCTTTAACGGCGAGCAGCTCTGAGCTCCCGAATGCCCACAAGATAAAAAAAGGTTCTTATCTTGACTAAAATTAAAAATTATGTATAGTTCTCCACATCTATATAGTTGGACGAAAACATTGCAAAGAAAGCGGACACTCCACCTCTCGCTCTGAATGAGGGGCAAGTGAAGTCATACGCATATGAAATATGAAACGTGAAATGTGTGTTGACATCTTAATTTCCCAGGAAAACATTACAGGATGGCCATATTATTCTTTCAAAAATAATAATTTCATTGTACGTTATCTCTCCAGAGCAAAATACACGAAAACTTCGTTGTTACATTTTTACCGCAAATAATTTTAAATATAATGCGCAGATCGCACCCTTTTCACCATGTTGATAGCTCCATCCAGCGACCCTTAATGTAGTAAACACGTATTAGTGCAATACTGGATCGGCACCGTTTCGTTCATAGTAGTACGAGAGCCCACCGACAAAAATGGAATACAGCTGGAGAGTTAAAAATTGGTAAGGATGCTTATCAAGTCATTCTCTGAACATGAGTAGAGTAGCATTTATTAATGTATTATACATACAGTATTTTACACAAGTCAATAGGTACATGAATAAGAATATATAAAAAATATAAAATGTATAGGGACAAAATACGAAATTTGTACATATATACATACACGTATATATAGTATTAAGTATATAACATATCAATAAGTGATTAACCAACAAACTAGGATTATAAAATAGATTTACATACAACAAAGTGAAGACAGTACGATTTTTGAAGTAAAGTGTGGCAATCTACTATGTAAGCAAAGTTAACAACAATGGTCAGCAACTATGGGTGTGGCACTTAATGTTTACAATTAATATACTGAAAGTCATTTGGTTCACTTTCTTAAAGTTCAGCAGGTTTTGGTGCATCTAAATATTCATTTATTGAATAGAAGCAATGTGTTAGAATATAGTTTTTTACTCTATCTTTAAATTGAAAATCGTTTAAGTTTTTTATATTAGAAGGTAGGATATTATACAGATTTGTATTTAAGGAATTTTTCAGTGATTTTGTGAGTCTGAACTTATCCGGGACAATTTTATCCGCAAATCTAGTGTTGTAATTATGAATATCAGCATGTGTACAGAACAGTGATTTATTTTTATGTACTTCTAAAACTTGATAATATATATAGATGCAGAAGGAAGTAGCATTATTCTAAATTTAATAAAATGTGACTTGCAGTAGCTAATACTCTTATTGCATATTTTGGAGTCTGAAAATTTTTATAGATTGTGATGAATTATCCCATAAGTTAAATGCGAGTGAAATAATGAGAAGTATGCAGTATACAAAATTTCAGGGTTTAATACCTTTTTTTAGTTACCGAAGGAGATAATTACAACTTGCCAGTTTACTACTTAAATTATTTATATGAGCAGACCAATTTAGCCCACTATCGAGAGTGATCCCCAAGAGCTTAAAATTATTTATGTTATAATTATTGTTATTGTTTGAACTAGAAAAAAAAAGCCTCTGTGTCTTATCTGGATTTAATTTCAAGTAGTTAGCAGTAAACCACGTTTCAGTTTTATTTTCATTATCTGGTTAAGGTTAATCATATTTGAGACAGTATGAACCAACGTTGTATCATCAGCAAACAAGATACATTTTTCTGGCATTAGATAACATGAAGGGTCATTTATGTATATGACAAAAAGCAGGGGCCCCAGTATCGAGCCCTGGGGTACACCATGTTTTATAGTTTTGAAATCTGATTTACTTTCGCCAATAATGACGCGTTGTCTGTTTCTTAAATAAGACTGTATAAGACCCAGAGTTATTCCTCTAATTCCGTAACGCTCCAATTTATCCAGTAGCAAGGTGTGGCTGACACAGTCGAAGGCCTTGCTGAGGTCACAAAGTGTGACAGCACTTTGTTTACCCCCCTCAAGGCCCTCCACTGCCTCAGCCACCACCCTATAGCCACAGCCTGGACCGTTGAACAATTTTTGCGGAAACCATACTGATTTTTATTTAATAATTTATTACCCTCTATAAAAGTATAGAGACGAGTTTTTAACAACATTTCGAGAACTTTACCAAAGTACGGGATTATTGAAATAGGACGATGATCATTGGGTGAGTCACTGTCTCCCCCTTTGAAAACCGGTACGATTCTGGTCAGTTTAAATGAATCTGGAAAAATCCCCTCAGCGAAGCATGCATTAATCAGCTTTGTTAGCGGGGTAACAATTATAAAAGCTGTTTCTTTTTCCGTAACTGGCTCATGAAAAAATGACTTTAAATTTATTGGTATGTTATATAATGTAATAACATAACACAAACATAAACACACCACAGATAGTAGACAACCCCCAAATCCAAAGCCAAGGCTGTCCAGAAGGGGGTTAGACATTCGGAAAAACGCAGACATACATCCACACCCACCGGTGTTGTCAATACCGGGGCTGGGGGTCGAACCCAGAGCGCGGTAGCGAGTCGATCAGCGTATTCGCCACTCAATACGCCTTAACCGATTGAGCTACCGTGCCGGTAATATTACTATTATTACTAGGATCATTTTGTGGAAGAGATTTTATGATGTTTTCTGCTATTGAAACAAAGAAGTTGTTCAACACATGAGGTTCAAGTTCAGAATCTGACCTGGTAATGTTTACCTGTGAATTTCTTTCGAAATTTACCATCCATCCCTTGCTTTATTATTTGAGTTTGACATGAAGTTGCTGTATGCAGATTGTTTAGTATTTAAAACAGAATTTTTATATATCATGTGTAGTCGGTCATAGCAATTCGTGTTGCAGCGGCGCAGGGACAGCCGTTTTTCTGATCTGGCTTAAGGAATTTTTTAATGTGACGCTTTCTCATGACGTCCAATCGAAAAAAGTTTGAGATAAAAGTTTTTCAGTTTTGTGGGCTCTACATGATGGCACTATGGGGCTTTACTTATAATGGGGTTTAATGGGGTTTTTACGGGGTAAGATATTTTTTTATATATTTATAGTGAATTTAAATTTTACGCTAAAAAATGTCAATATTTTGCTCTTTGCAATTTTTTAGTCCAAGGACATTTTTCGCCAGAAATTGGTCTCAAAAAGCCGAATTTTTCTAATTTCAATATTTTTTACGGCGAAAGGATGCCCTCTAGGGAAAAATGCTAAAAAGAAGAGTTGTTTCTTTTTTATGTAGAATACTCGGTAGAATATATCTTTTTTTCAGATTTCTGATTCAAATATTTTAAAAATTAGTTGAGCCCATTGGCGCAACTAGAGAATTTTTCTGGAGGTGGCCAGCTCAAACTCTTGTTTGAAACGCAAAGTTCAGTGGCGGCTCGTGCATAAGATACTTAGGTGTTCTGTAGATATATATGTGTACACGGGGCGGTTAGTGATAGCGTCGCAGGCGAAATTTTTTGTCATTTCAGGGTCATTTAATGACCTTGACCTTGACAAAAGAAGTCATCGTGCTCTGGCAACGCTGGCCAAAAGGCGAGCTGGCCACCTTTGGTGTATAGTACCTAACATTTTGAAATTAATGTTACATTGAACTTTCGATGCTTGGAGACACCCCCCCCTGGAATTAAAACAATTTAAACATAATTATTGATAATTATTGTCAGAATTCTTGGTAGTTCTGCAGCTCTGCTGCACTTATGAAGAAACCTCCTCTGAATTACCATTATACCTAGATGGGAAATCTTAGTTTAGCTATTTCATCGACACGGCCATACGCATTATACATAAAACTACTTTTCACTTTCAGTCAAATTATAAAATGAAAAAACTATACAAATATATAAATATTATTGATTTCGAATGGTTTTATCGTGATGTTGACACCATACAACGCTTAAAAGTAAGAGATTTAATATTAACATATTGACATATACGCTTTAGATTTTCAATTTTTATTTAAAAAATATGACATTAAAATTCACAAGAAACTGAAATCTAAATCCTAAATCATAAATCAACGCTAACGCGCATAGTTTAAAAACAAAATGGCTGAGTTGGCACTCTCCGACATTACCGTTCCGTTATAATCGACGGGCGAAAATGTTTGACCTCACTTGTGTCAAATTGGTATAGAAGTCGGGGATGGATTATGGATTCCGAATAATTTAGTGATACATTTAAATTTTTTTTGCTAATTTTTATTCTTTTCTCTGGAGTGAGCCGTGGCTAGTTTGGGGTGGGCGCGGCCCACCCTGCCCCCCACCTAGTTGCGCCATTGGTTAAGCCAGATCATAAAAACGGCTGCCCCTGCGCCGCTGAAACCCGGATTACTATATCTGACTACACACGTTCAGAGAATGACTTGATAAGCATCCCAACCAATTTTGGACTCTCTAGCTTATGTGTTCCATTTTTGGACTCTCGTACTATAATGTAATACGTATAGTATATATCTAGTATATATATATCTTATTTTTCTCATCCAGTAATTTTGTTTTTTTATTTGTTTTCACTAATTTCTAATACTGAGAATTATTAAAAATTAGAACAAACATTTTATTTTTGTTATTCCTCTGAAAATTTTAATCTTACTTCTGTTAATATTTGAAACATTTTATGTTATTAATATTCTTTCCCTTACTATCAGTACCTCGGTCTCCTTTCCTGGCTTGAACTACCCATACCTTCATGTAGTTCTTGCTGAGCAATAACAATATTAATTTTCGGTTATCACTAATAATATAATATTTTTAGTATATTTCTATAAATATTATACCTTAATAATACCTTAACACCTAGGATATCTACGTTTAAATATTGTTATTTTCCAAGTGGGGCAATTAAAATATTTCGACTTTTTAAATGTATCGCTTGTCTATATAATTAAAATTAAAAATGGCTACAGTATTAATTTAATAATTCTAATTATTTTTAAGACGCGTATCAAGACGGTTCAAAATTAATTAATTAAATAAATTGTAAATATCTAGTAAAAACTAAAACCAGCGCCCCCCCCCCTACTCGACTCTCTACGATTAGACGAACCGCGGCGTCTTTGAAGATTATTTGCATGAGTAGTAAAAATATTTAAATCATATTTTATTGTATATGTATTCAATAGATTGAGAAGATATAGATATTTTCACTTTCTATGAAAACTTTTTGAGGTACAACATTCATGTAGAGAACACCATGACTTACTTACGGCTTACTATTGTAAGGTAAAATTCTATGAATAAATTTATAGATATTATATGCCATAAATATTCAAATTTCTTTCATCTTTTCGTTTTAAATTTGCATATAAATGTGCATGTTTTAGTTTTCTCTAATAGTTTAAGTATTTAAGAACGCCATAAAATTTCATTACGTCCAATATCACTTAATTGCTGAGCCTATAATAAAAAGTTTTCAAATTAGACACTACTAATATTTGCATAAATTTGATATATAAACAGTATAGCGATCAAAAGTGAAAACGCATTCTGTGATGCGACTTAACCGTGAATTAGAAATAGAGTGGGGCTCTTCCTATCTCAGTATTATCTAACGAAATAAGCGTGACCGTGAAAGAAGCCTACAATTCTTATTTAAAAATACTTAATAGTTCAATGACTGATACAGTCTATGAAGTAAATGATTAATTTATTTAGCTGCAGTTTATTTGTATTTTTATTCAAACCATTTTCAGAAATGAAATATCGCTGAAATATTTCAGGTACCTTAACAATTCCTAAAATGTAATTACAATAAAAGCAAATGAATAGATCTAGTTCTTTTAAATCAAATTAAAGATCAAAAAGAACAGTACGTATTACTAGAGAAGCGCGTTATATTACATAAAATAAATAAATAATTCTGAAACGGGTGTAAAAAGAATAATCTTATGCTTATGCCTATTATTGTGCGTTATATTTATTATTATACTCTTCGTAAAAACGAGGAGTATATTGCATTTCTAAAACCGTAAATATCTCTCGTAGAGAAACATTTTTTATATCATTGTGTTAGTGAACGAATTCTGAACAACTTTCAAAATGTTCGTCCGTCCGTCTGTCCGTCTGTCCGTCCGTCACGTTTCTTGTAAGCACGATAACTTAAGAAAGAAAAGTCCGATTGTATTGAAATTTGGAAAGCAAATTGGCGTTAGTTAGAGGAAAAACTCTATTGTTTTTGAAGAAAATCAATCAGTAATTAAGAAAGTTATTAATCATTTAATTTTGTCACTTGTACTTAACCCTTTCAGGACTGATAAAAAGCGACAAGGGATACATACGATTATAGCTCTTATGAACTTTATAATTATCATCAATATACGTAAGGATGTAAACTCTTAAAGACTTATCTGAATTGGAAAAAAATTCATGGTGAAGGTATTGTCTACCAGTACTACTATCATTATCTATTTTTTTTCCAATGGACAGTTCGGGATTCAAATATGTTTTACAGTGGATCTTCAGTGCTGCGTACCTCTACACGTGGAACCCCTGAAACATCATTGTTCTACCAAATACATAAGATCAAACAACTTTTGACAAAGATTCTCAACATTATTTCAAATAATGAAAAAGAAGATAGGATTTTTTTTTGTCACAAAATTCTACGTGAATTTCTTTATTTCATTAATTCATTATTTGTCATAAGTTCATTTTTGCGTACATAAGGTGTTTCCACAGGTTAGCCACTAGTCCGCAAAGTGTTAAATAGAAATCTTGCGAAATGTTTTCTCTATAATATTTTTTTTATACATTTTACTAATATGTATTTTATAATAATATATCTAATGCGTTGAAATATAATTCTCGAAAGATATATATTGCAGACATTCAATTTTTGCAGTAATGTGCGATGGTTTAGTGGCGAAAGTTTTGCCTTGCAATCCAAAGATCATGTGTTCGAATCCCAGACAGGTTGGACGTAATGGACGTCCCATTTTTTTTCAATTTTTTTTCATATACTTTTTTTCACAAGTTTGGTATCACAAAATTTAGTATGTCCAAAAACTAACATTATTTACAAGAAAACTAGTATCCTATAGAATGTGTAACAATTATATAAAAAAACTCAGTAAATTGGCGAAGAGTTTTTATCTTGTTTATGTTTACTAATACCAAAGTGCTAATTTGATAGTAAGATATTTCCACAAATTCGGGCGATGTCATATTTAAATACTTAATTAGAAACAAATGGTGGACTCAAATTGACCCCTGTGTAACGCCTGGGGTACAAATTCTGGTATAAATGTACCCCAACATAATTTTTATAGTAAAATTTTGTAAATATATTTTTTTGTGATGTATTACTTCCACATCCAGTGGAAGTATAGTAACGAAAAAAAAATTTTTTTAAGTTATTATTGTTCAAATAGGCTTAGAATGTCACGAAACGTCGACATTTTAAGTTTGAGCGAAAAAAAAATTCTGTCTGTCTGTCGGTCTGTAACTTTTTTTTGTGCGCACGTTTACTTTGGAACCGTCTGAGATATAGACTTGAAATTTGGTACACATATCTACCTTAACGAGATCTAGAACTAGATTATATTTTCATCTTGTTCCGTCGAAGGGTTGAGGGTAAATTGAGGTAAATTTGGGGTAAATAGGTAAATCAAGCAGGTAAGAGTTCATAAAATTGGTATTTAGTATATACAAGAGAAGCTAAGGCCTCAAAAAAAAATTTGGCATTAGCCACCCCCATTACCACCCCACCCCATTATTAAAGTGAATGAAAAAAAATGTGATTTAGTGTGTGTACAAGAACCAGACACCTCAAAATATTTTTTTACTTTATCCACCCCCACTACCACCTCCTATCACCACCCCCACCCCACTACCGATGTGGGGCATCGTTTTATGGGTTTTTGTGGTAGAGGATTTCAAATATTATATTATTAAAGTTCCAAAAACAATTATTTCCACATACGAAATTTTTTCGTTGTGAGTGACTTGGATAGAAAATCTGGGTGTGGAAGTAGTGATTCCTTGGGCAGCGGTTTTTTTATTTAGTGTCAATAAATGTAGTTAATGAATTTTAACTTTTGTAAAATTTCCAAAGATGGGCCAGAAAAAAAATTTAAAACTCTTTTGGTCTACATCTGTGTAGTACTCCACACGATAGTTAAAGACAGATACTTCTGTGATTAATTCGAACTGTTTAGGCCAGTCACTTCAAAAAAAATCTCATTAGAAGATATGAATCAGAAAAACGTTTACCCACAAATGTTAAGGACCACACACGGCATGGCATATATTTCTCGAACTTTTCCATAGAGACTTATCCCCAGGATTATTTTTTAGATTTAACAGGGTCATTGAGCCGACGTGGAAGGCGGTTAAAAAAAACCGCTGCCCAACGAATCACTACATCCCCATCCAGATTTTCTACCCAAGTTACTCACAACGAAAAAATTTTGTATGTGGAAATAATTGTTTATGGAACTTTAATAATATAATATTTGAAATCCTCTACCTCAAAAACTCATAAAACGATACCCCACAACGATAGTGGGGTGGGGGTGGCAGGGGGTGGATGAAGTAAAAAAATATTTTGAGGTTTCTGGTACTTGTACATACACTAAATCACACTTTTTTTCATCCCCTTTAATAATGGGGTGAGTGGTAATGGGGGTGGCTAATGCCAACATTTTTTTTGAGACCTTAGCTTCTCTTGTATATACTAAATACCAATGTTATGGACTTTTACCTGCTTGATTTACCTATTTACCCCAAATTTACCCCAATTTACCCCCCAACCCTTCGACGGATCAAGATGAAAATATAATCTAGTTCTAGATCTCGTTAAAGTACATTATGTGTACCAAATTTCAAGTCAATATCTCAAACGGTTCCAGAGTAAACGTGCGCACAGACAGACAGACAGACCGACAGACAGACAGAATTTTTTTTCGCTCAAACTTAAAATCTCGACGTTTCATGACATTCTAAGCCTATTTGAAAAATAGACATTTTTAAATTTTTTTTTGTCGTTACTATACTTCCATTGGATGTGGAAGTAATGCAAACACGTTACCTAACGCAATAACAGCTAGAGACGGACCTACGCAATGTACTCCTGGACGATGCCATTTATGCAGCAGAAAGAGAGACCGAAAATCAAAACAGTTTAGTAGCCATTGTAAGTTATTTGTATGCTCTGAATATTGCACGAAACAAATTATATGCGATCAATGTAAAGATACCTAACGAGGTGAAATAAAAAATGTATGTTTCATTTATTAATAAATTTCTATCTTTGTGAATGTACATATCCTCTGCTCAGCATCGCGCATTGTTAATCTCTAAATTATGTGGACACATTAGACGTTTTTTTATTTATACTGGCATTTTCTTAAAATAACGTCTCGAACTAACAAGTTACCGATCATGAATTTTGACATAGTACTCTCTTTTAAATAGTCACCACGGAAAAAACTTTTTGGTCTATTTTCTTACAAGTTGCTATTTTAGTCTTATTCTGTTCGATTTATTTATGGCCAAAATCGTATATCAATTTTTTAAATATTCGTTTACCTCCACATATTAATATAGTCCGAAAATTCGGGTTCCGCTTTACGTTTGTCACCCTGTATTTAGCACACGACAGATTAAAATCAGTTCTTGTGAACCTTGACTGACGTAAATCAGAAATTTATGAGAGAGGACCACTCAACAAAATTTTTATCGTAGGCCACTGTTAAGTAATTTGAATATAAAACCAGTCAGCTATTTATAGCACGAACTTTAAACATTAAATCCATATGTAAATAGTAAGTATCAAGTATTCGCATGTATTGTATCATTTTTTTATGAACCGTCTGTCGACAAGCTAGTGAATGTGAATGGGAGAGACTACCTCAAACTAATCCTAGTCACGGGGAAACCCCTACCATAGTACTTATCTTTTATTGTAGTTTAAACATCTTTTGTAGATAATTGTTAGTATGATAGCAACGTGTGCGTGTAATATAACAACTTAAGTGTTGTTGTTAATAATCAATGAATTTTTATTTGAGATATAAAATGTTCTACATGTTATTTATAACTGTATTTCTGTTAAGTTCTTGCGATGCGTACAATATACTGGGAATTTTTCCTCATCCTGGTAAAAGCCATGCGGATGTGTTTGTACGCTTCATGTCAGGTTTATCCCAAAAGGGCCATAGTGTCACAGTCATGAGTCATTTTCCATTAGATAAGCCAATACCAAACTACAGAGATATTAGCTTGAGAGGTAGCTCGCAAGTTTTCGTGGAAATAGTTGATATGGAACAAGTTGATCCGACTAACAGACTCAACAAATATAATAACATATTAATGTTGTCGGACTCTGCGAATTATTCATGTGAAATAGGATTAAACACACAAGAAGTTAAAAATTTAATGGCGTCCACGGAAAAGTTCGATTTAGTGATCATGGAGTTTTTTAACAGCGACTGTTTTTTTGGTGTAGCTCATAAATTTAATGTGCCTATCGTTGGTCTAAGCTCTTGTACAATAATGCCATGGACTTCTGATCGTTTTGCTAACCCCACCCATTCGGCGTATATACCAAACAACATGATGGATTATTCGGACAGGATGTCGTTTTTGGAAAGAGTGGAAAATACTCTGGTTAATTTATATCACCAGTACTATTACGAATATGTCATGCTTACTCGAGATGAAAGATTATCGAAAAAATATCTTGGAGAAAAGGCCTCTCGGTTAAAGGAGATTATAAGGAATGGCAGCTTGCTACTGGTCAATGCACATTTTACCTTGACTCTTCCTAGGCCACTAGTTCCTAATGTGGTGGAGGTGGGTGGTATACATATTAGAGAAATTCAACGTCTACCAAAGGTAAGAGAATTATACTTAAGACGATCCAACCAACCAACCAACCTTCTCGATAGACTTTGAAGATTGCCATGCGAACTCGTAAAACTTCTGGAGCCAACATTGTCGGTACGCTTTGAAGACGCTGGAATTCCAGGAGACCAGCTCAATTTTACGAGTTGTCGTGGCAATAGTCAAAGTGTACCGAGAAGGTTGGCTGATTGGCTGGTTGGTTGGTTGGAACTTAAACTTATTACAGACATTATTGTCCATAAAAATAATTTTGTAGACGACTATATTATACTTCAGCAAAATTTAATTTTTATCGTGAAATGAAAAATAATTTACCTTTATTAATTATCCAGAAATATAACGCAGTGCCTTACTCTACCAAATAAACCTTGATCCACTTTGATTATTCTGTTGATAATAATACTCTCGAAACCTGATACTTTCTGTGATTTAGGAGTTCTCTTTGACAAAATAATATGCTTCACCTATATGATGCGCTAATTACGTAGCATATACCTACTAAATTTGAAAATATAAGTCATAATACAGTAGAGAAGTTATAAATAAACTAAAAAATAAGAACTCTAGAGACCACTATAATATGAATGTTAGGGTAGTAAAAAGCATAAAAAACATAGTAATTAAGCCTCTAGTTATTCTTTTTAACCAATGCATAAATTCCGGTATTTACCCTGATGTTTTGAAAATAACAAGGGTCATCCCAATTCCAAAAAATGGTGCATTAGTAGATATCAACAATCTGCGACCAATATAATTAGTTCCAATAATTTCAAAAATTTTCGAAACAATATTAAAAAATCAAATAACAGGTCATTTTGAAAATTACAATTTATTTTACAATAATCAGTTTGGATTTTGCAATAATAAATCAACAAATGATGCAATAATTCACCTTATAAATAATATTGTTGACGGTCAAGAAAGGAAAGAGTATGTTGGAGTTACCTTTTGTAATTTGCAGACGGCTTTTGACTGTGTTTCACACCATGTGCTGCTAGAAAAGTTAAAGTATCTCAATGTTGAATTAGTAAGTTGCGAGCTAATTAAATCCTATTTATTAAATCGTAAGCATACGAGTGTAAATAATATGAACTCCGATCTCAAGGATGTGAAAAGTGGGGTACCTCAGGGATCGGTATTGGGACCCACTTTATTCCTGATTTATGTAAATGATCTTAAGTAAGCCATACCGGAGGCTGACCTCGTATTATTTGCAGATGACACCACGTTGTTAAGATCGTATGAGTCATTAAATGCACTTCAGCAGCACATGGAGGATACACGATCAAATGCGGCAAGATGGTTTTCCTACAACAAATTATCCCTAAATCAAAATAAAACAATAAATATGATTTTTACGCATAGACCTATAGTGGACTATGAAAATCCAGAAAAAATCAAGTTTCTTGAACTTTATCTTGACCCAAAGTTAAATTGGTGTCACCATGTGGATTTCCTTGCAAATAAACTGAGTAAAAATACTTTCATCCTAAGAAATTTGAGAAATGTTGTGCCAATGAATATTTTAACTATTGCCTATTACTCATTAATTGCATCTCATATAGCATATGGACTGTTAAACTGGGGGCATGCACCTCAAGCTAATAGAATATTTTCTGTACAAAGAAAAGCTATTAGAATCATTTCAAATCTGGGATATAGAGATGACGTTAAACAAAAATTCATCGATTTAAATATATTAACATTTCCTTCATTATATATTTATACATGTTTATTATTCATTTATAAGAATGTTCACTTGTTTGAAAGAAAAGGCTGTAATCATAATTATAATATTAGACATGAGTTTGACATAAAACTCGACTATTACAGACTGAAATCAAGTGATTATGCATATAATTACTTCGGCCCTATTTTTTATAATAAGCTTCCTTTACATGTTAGAAGTCTCCCAGAGGCGAAATATAAACATGTGATAAAGGATTTCCTTAACAAAAGCGCATTTTATGATGTCCATGAATTTTTAAACTGTGATGTATCTACGTTGTGATAAGCTGAAATAGGTATTTCAGGTCTTCTGTAAGATATATTATTTCATTTTATTTTGTTTTATTTTATTTTATTTTATTTTATTTTATTTTATTTTATTTTATTTTATTTTATTTTATTTTATTTTAATATAACAAAGACTGTGATAATATGTAATGTTTTTTTAATTACTTATCATCATTTTTTTTGCTATCTTATAGCATTCATTACAAATTTTAAATTTTATGTATGTATGATGCTTTGTGCATATTGACGTGTGTAAAACACATACTGTGTTGTGAACATCAATAAATGATTTGATTTGATTTGATTTGATTTGATAATTATTGGGAAAGAATTCAGCAAAAATTTTTAAAATATGTCTAGTTTAGATCGGATGGTGCCTATCCTGTTACGGACTTCCCCAAGTCATAACTTCTCATAAATTTTGGCCCGACTCACTTGAACATAGACGCATACAAGCATAACTTTTTTACATAAGGTTATTCATAACGATATAAACTGCTCCAACATTTTAGGTATGTTAAAATTTCATACTCCTAGAGCTGAGGTGCAATTTTAACCGTTCAAATTAATCCATAATTATAATTGACGTATTCCTTTCTTTTCATTTTTGTTGAGTATTTTTTATTTTCTTCGTAGATGAATATTTCTATTTAATATTTATCTTGTTAATTACATTTTTTTGATTAAGTTCACGCTTTTCTGTATCTTTATTATTCTGTAATGTACTCTTTTGGGCTAAAATCCGAAAGATACTGCTAAACATATTTTTTTGATTTTAAAATATTACCGAGATGAATTGCACCGATGAATTATGTTTAGACAACGTGGTCCCTATTTTTCAGCAATAATTCCGTTGTTTTATAGATTTATTTATTCTAGCTCCTAAAAACTGGAGAAAAAAGTGGTAACCATGCCAACATCACGTTATTATAAAGAATAGAGACACCATCGTGGTTGTCTTTTACAATAGCATCAATTTCTTCCTTCCATGTTTGCGGACATAGTTAAAGTACAGCGTACTATCTCTCTAACTCCCCTACTAGCTCTCTATTCTTCATGTTATTCTGTGCCTCTATTGTCTCCGAGTTACATACTACCATTATTCATATTTATACATAGTTGACATAATAATGAGCTTAGGTTGTTTTATACTATTAAGTTTGGTAGCATTTTTGTGCCAAATGGTATTATTCACCATTTTAAAGTATTTATTATTGTTAAGGAGATGGATAGTATTGAGCAAATATAAAACAGTTTTTTAAATGGTTTGAAATAAGCTAAATTGTTTCTAGAGAGTAAAGTGCTTTTTAATATAATCCCGAAAACGTATTGGAGGATGTAATGAGGAGCACTCATGAAATTAAAACATTAGATTTTATAACTATTTTATAAATGTCTTTGAGGGCTTCATGAATCTGTTATTTATTTATTTATTTTATTTATTTATTTATTTATTTATATACAATTTATAAAAAGGTACAAATGTTATAATTTCGATAATATAATTTACAATACACGAATGATTTGGTGGGCACCTAGATGTTGAAACATCTGTATGTGCCCTTATAAATTTCCTAATGGGTATATTATTTTTTTTTCCTTCTAAATATGGCCTTACATACACAGTGTTTTGGCCACGAACATATTAAAAAATATATAGTTTTTTAAGTAAAAAGTAATTAACAAATAATAGATATAGATAAAATTATTATGACCGATTATTATAAAGGGTATATTATTTATTTATATTAATTTTGTATGGAAAATAATACATTATTCACATAGAAAATTGAAATCTTCGAAATTGAGAATATAATACTTATACCTGTATATTCATGTCATTACTACATTATGTCATAATCCTGAGAAACTTTTCATAGTTTTTTATAATATATGCTTTACTTTTTTGTTGAAATTTTTCTTATTTCTCATTTGTTTTATATCCGTTGGTAATAAGTTGTAAAACTTTGGGGCCAAATAATCTATAAATTTTAGGTTTATAGCCCTTCGATTATTTGGTATAATTATTTGCCTATTTTCATTAGCTCTAGTCAGATACTGATGGCTGACATAGTTTTGGAGTTTTTCTGTTTTATGAATGTATGAGCAAACTGACTGTATATATAGTGTGTTTATATTACAAATGTCCTCATTAAAGAGCATGCTCGTGGGGTATAATTTATTTCTATTGTAAATTATTTTTACAATTGTATTTTGTATAACAGTCAGTGGTTGTAGTTTCTTTTTATATGTCCCGCCCCATGCAATTAATCCATATCTTCTAAGATATTCTACTAAGGATTTGTACACTAGTAGGAGTAATTTAATATTTAAAAATTCTTTTAATATGTAGAATTTATGAATCAGTTTTCGTATTTTTTTTGTTAAATAGCCAATATGTTCTGACCATTTTAGGTGTTTATCTATAATGATTCCTAAGTATTTTACATTCTCTACTTCTTTGATTTCGTCACTGTTATTATTATCATTTATTGCTATACTATTGTAGTCTGGTCTATTTACTTTTGTTAAAGAGAATGCAATATATTTGGTTTTTTTCTCTGCCACTGAAGACGACCTGGAATTAGTTATTATTTAGAACAAAAAGCCAATAATATTGTGAAAAAACTTGCTTCCATCCTCCTAGCCGCTTCAACGAGATTAAATCGACGTCAGCAACTGCCGCAAAAGACGCAGAATTTACCCGGAAGCAATGCCCTGTATATTCTGTCGAATTCGGCAGTTTAAGAAATTCAGCAACGATAGAGGGCATTTTCCCAAAAGAATGGATTCCTACACGTTGTACCATACATTTTCCCTTACGATAGGTAATAAGAAAAATAATTGTGTTTAAAATTCGCCGGTCGTAGTCGAACATATATCTGGTACACTTCCATGGGATTAACAGCTCCACTTTCAGCAACCACCGGAAATACTCTAAAAAAAAAACACTAAAAAAAACTGTGACTCTGACGAATTTGTTTATTTCCATATTTTCTTTGACAGACAAAACAGCTTTTATGATCGAATATTTTGACCAGAGAGTACATCTACTCTCTGGTCAAAATATTCGATGAGTTTTACTTCTTGCGACTATAATAGGAAAATACGAAAACAGTCACAATAATAATAATTTACATATATTATTAATATTGAATGCAAAGAATATCGATACTTACGTTTTCATGTAAATAGTTCTACATTGCATCTTCGTCTACAATTACAATATTGTTCATTTCCTTCCATCGAGTGAATGCTTCATATCCTTTTTCATAAATTTGACGAGATTCCACTGGAAGTAAATCTAACACTCCTTTATAGATATAATTTGTGGATTATGCATTTTATACCGTATAAAAAGAACTCGTCAAATTTTTGTTTACATTAAACAATCTGGTTACTATAGTCGCATAATAATTAAAATTCGAAGCTCACTATTTTCGAGAATTATTTGCTCTCAAAAATTTAAATATGTTTAGGGACCTTTAACGAAAAAATGTTGTTTGTAACACGTACCCAAAATAAGTTTTTTGGAACTCATCGGCTATTCCGCTACGATTCGTCCATTCGTCCCAAAAAGCATGATTTTAGGTACTTGTTACAAAAATAACTATTTTATTCATACTTCAGAGCTAGGAGATGATGGTAAAGGTAAAAATTGTTTATGAAGGGGACAGGCGATTTCGTCGCAACATGTTCGATATTGAAGCGATACTAATAGTCATTTTAGAATTTCGAATCATTGCCAATATTTTGTTAAAATGAACGTGTAGTATGCTGTTTATTATCATGGAATAATAGGCCAATATTTTTTTAATAGTAACGTTAATCAAGCACATATACCGATATGGTCAAGTTTTATGGCCATCGAGAAGCCTTGACTTGACAATTTTAGATTTTTATTTGTGGAGGTTTAAAGTAAATTGTTTACAAGGAAAGCTTACCTATAGTACACGGAAATTAGCAAAAATAGAAGAAAAATATTATAATAAGCTGATACTTTCTGAATCGACACTTGGTAGGGGTAGGAATACAGAATCAAAAAGTTCCCATCCCTAACTGGTGAACTTCATCCCTGTTTCACCCTTATAATGACACCGTGCTGGTTTTTCAATAATATTTTGGAAATATGATGTTCTACGACAAAACTACAGGTATTGAAAAATATTGAGAATCAAATTTTCTATAAAACATGTCTTATAGGTCCTTTGCAGATTATTAATTACGTTAATTGACTGCAAACTTAGGGATAGGATTTAAAACACAAAATTTATCCAGCCTTGTATTATTCTGTTTTGTAGCATTCGGTTTCAACAACTTTTTATAAATTATATAGAATTGAATTAAACTAAATTCACTAAAGGCTTTATTCTTGCTCAAACTCAATTTCGTCGGTTCGTTCCCCATTAAAGCATGCTTGTCCGTGACAGTTTATACACATAGCCGAACATTTTAAACCAACCTTTAAACATCCGCATCGCTTTCCGCAACGCTTTTTGCAGGCACACGAAATTAACTCTAAAATTGATGATGGAGCTGCTGCTTCAGTAGTCAAAACAGGTATTAAAATATCACCTGATTTCTTCCATCCCCATTCGTCTGGCTCTAAAACATTTCCATGCCAAGCCTGAATTTGGTGGTAAACCCGCAACGAATGTTGTTGCAAAGTAACCGTTTGACTAGAATTGCCAACCGAGGTGTTAAACAGAACATACCTCTGATGATTTATTGACGTTTCATTTTTTTGTGCTTTATAGAGTGCAAGAGCAAATATTTCCCCAGCCTCAGTAATATCCTGTTTTGTAGCATTTGGTTTGTTAAAGGTTTTAACAACTTCTTGTAAATTTGTTTTCGAGTTTAATAAATTTATAGTTTGGAGTTTGCCTTTTCCAAAAAAAGCAGACGTTGTGTCACTACCACTAAATGCATGAGCAAAAAGAACTGTTTTTGTTGAGTTCTTAAGGACATTTGACAACTGCAAATCTTTAGAGGTATAAACTCTTGCTTTTATATTACCTTGGGCCTCCCTTAGTAGTCTAATATCCTTTTCAGTTGGCGTTAGGGAAATAATTAAGGTAAGAAGATCGACATCTTGTCCTACAATTACGACCGGTTCGGATTTAAAACTTTTTTGAATAGCAGTTTGAACTATAACTGTATCAGCATCATCATTTGCAGTTACAGTTTATATCTCTTCATTTTAAAAGGTCTGAACTAGTTGAGAAATTAATCGTTCTTTGTTGGCAAGGTTGCTCAATAATTTTTCTTTAGGGTCTGTAATTGGCGTATTTTGATCAAAAATAACTGTGGGAGATGTTCTTCTTAAAATTCCCTGTTGGTGTTCAATACTTTTTGTTCATTTTTGTTTAGCCCTACAGTTTACGATTTAATAACTATTGTAAAAAAACCAGTGCGGTGTCCCTAAATGAAGCTTACCCCTTAGGGGTGGGAACTTTTTTGATATGTATTCTTACACACATACGCTAACTATTATAGACATTTCAGCTTTTTATAATTTTTTTCCTCTATTCCACATAAATTTGCCTAATTTCCATGTACTACTACTATAGTAGAAATATTTAAAAAATCGAATTATAGATGTCATGAAATTATCTGCTAATGAACAAATAATAGAATAATAGAATATATAGAATAGAATATACAGAAACTAACAACCTACTGTCGAATTATCAAGCTGGATTTCGAAAAATAAATTCGTGCGACACTGCTTTTCAAACAATATTATCAAGTTGAAAAAACGCCTTAAATGAGAAACAGATCATTGTGGCAGTTTTTTAAATTTCCGCAGAGCTTTTCAGCTTTGATAGACAATTATTACTATTGAAGTTAAAAAATTACGGATTACGAACAGCTTTTAAGATAGTCTTAAGATAATTTAATAATGAAAAAAATTGGACATTAAAATGGATGTTAATCAATTTTTTTTAAATGTTTTTATCAGTTGTATACTTAGTAGTAAAAAATTACTGAAAAAAATACAATCAATCATCTTATTAAATGCTAAAGCTTTGATAATAATTGTCAATTATTTCATATATTACAATCATAAGATTTAAATTTTATAGTAAAAAGAAAAAACTGCGGATATATTTTTTATTTACTGATTTCATCTTAATTCAAATTTATTTTTCAAATTTTCCACTCGAAGAATCTGTTTCTGTAGATTTAATTATATTAAGTATATATATAATATATATGTAATATAAATTAAATAAATATCATATAAAAAATACACTTTACTAGACTATTTTACATTTTTAATAAGAATATTTCGAAAAAATCCCTATTGGGGGTGTTTTTCAGTAATTTAAGGGTGTTATATCAATTTCTGGATATCATTTTTCTTAATCAGCGACCCAAAAAACATGCAGTAAAGGATATTTTCTGAGTAAAACTTAAAAAACAGAAATTCGCATTTTTACTTAAGTAAAATACACTAATTTCATATATTTATAGGATTTTTTGAGGTTATGTTGAACGCTTTTAAAATTTGGGCAGTGCGCAAACATCGGGTGACACCTAATAATTATTTAAAAAAAAAATGTTTCAAATCCATTAATAATTACATTGTAGACGGATTTTTGTCTAAAAAAATTGAAAAATTTCCCACTGTGCGCCGCTTTTGCCAAACTCGTCTGTTTCACCATTTTGAAATATTGTATCGTTAAAATTTTATAGTCAGTCTTTAGAACGGGATATATAATGATTGTACCTCCATGGTCAAGGACTTCGGCGGGGGAATAAAATAGTTAAAAGAAAGTTAATTTTGTAAAAATTTGGTGTTTAGTCAAATTTTTTACTTAGTTGTGCCTCATGTTTTAATGAACTCATATCGTTCCTTTTGTGTTTATAGCTCTGAAGTCTCTCAGACTTCAGAGAATGTCTTTAAATGAATTTTCTACCTAAATCGAATTTTTATTTTGGCTTCGGCCTAGGTCAATTCTGGAAAGTTCTACAACAATCACACTATATGAGGGATATGGCCCAGTTTCAATACAGAGTATGCTGTTTTATATATGTTCCAAATTTGAATTTAAAGTTTTAAGTCTGACAGAAATTATAGTGTTTACAAGAAACACACACATACAGACAGACATACACTTTTTATTCAATATTTGAATTTAGTCTGTTATGAAACGGATTTCTGTCCAAAAAATTTTTTTCAACTATGATGATTCAAAAATTTTGTCCGGTTATAATGATTAAATTTGACTAAATATAATAGGTCTAATAATATAATGATGTTGAACTAAGTCAAAAATTTCGAAACACAGCCCATCAAGGATAAGTTAATATCCCTGCGGTGCACACATGTCCAATGTAATCCAAATTTATATTTCTGTACTTTCCTTTGATTGGTAAGTTAACCTTCAGTGTTCCACGTTGCGCTTTGCAAACAGTTTATTGCTTATTACTAGTCACCTTTCCTGTTTCTTACAGCATAAAAGCGTAACATGAAACTAAAATAGTTTCGTAAGCTACTTACTGTTACATACAAACGATCAATGGCTTTCGCTGTAATAAATCCATTGAAAGAATTGCGATAGAATCACTGGACGCTGTCAATGTAGAGTTAAGTTGCAATAAAGAATTGTCAACGAGTTTCCAATTTTGTTCGATGAATGTAGTGGCGTGCAGATATGATTGACTTTCGTTCTTAATTATGTGGATTTTTAGGTGCATGATACAAGGGAAAAGTTGAATTAAAAACTCAATTTTTCTTTTGTTTTTGTCAATATTACATGAACAAAAAATTAATTTTTCCAGACGTTTAATTCCCAGCTTTGGCAGATATTAATATTAGAGGAAATGATTATATGTTTATTTCATTAATGTAACCTTTCGCGGACAGCTCTAATATAATAATAATAATTACAGAGATCCACAAAAATAAAGTTCTGATCCCTGAACGCGCCCAGAATATTTTCGACGCTGAATCCGAATCTGATAATAAAAAAGAAATCCAGAAATTATTGCGTTATAGCCAATAATACCCCCAAAATAGTAACACCACCATAAACTTCAGGATAGAGTAAATGGATAGGTACAAATACATTGTGGAAAATGTGAATAACGTACAATTTCTGTAGTCAGCTTGTCAATTTCCCAAATACAAAACGAAAACTATTCCCATATTAAAATAAAGTACATAAACGCCAATAAATCGCGTAATATTTTGAAGTTTTTATAGTTTGGAGTAAAATGTATGAATCTGAAGCTAGCCCCAACACTCATGATCCAAAGCTATCCCTATACGTAAGAAAGAATGACATAAGTTCCAATTCATTGTGGAAGAAGTAAATTTTTAGTATACTGAAGTCCGGAACATAAACCTGCAGTGTCACCGGCTTCACCGAATCTTACATTTGAAAGTACCTGATCTTCATGTTGTAGATGTATTTGACGTATTTTTTATAGTCCAGATTTCTACCGGTCTCTCGTGCGGTACTGAACGCCCCATTTACAGGTGTACCTTCGGGATTCCTTCCCATGGCAGTTCCTCGTAGCCCAGCCTGAGTCACCTTTTCATTCCTTTTACAGATGACATTATCACACATGATTTTGATGTTGCACGTTGTTTTTATTCTCCCGAATTTCATATTTCCACGTTTGCATTTATTATGAATTTAATATTACATTTTCTACACTCTCATCTTAATTTTTTGCCAGAGAATTTAAATGACCACAGTAAAGAACAAGAGGAGCGCTTCCACCAGGATATATAAGAGATGAAAAAGCGGTAATAAGGAAGGTGGGATGTGCACATGAATCGGGACTACTGTTGGTCCATAAAACGGGACATAACCGAAGAACACTATAGACAGCCAGCGGGAAGATGATTTGAAAACAAGACAAAGAGGTAACTCAAGAAAAGAGATTGAGAAATATATTTTGTGCCCAAAAGTATTAAAGAAAAAATCAGTTTATTGCCATTTCTGTACTCTGTGCTGTACATTTATATAAGGATCGGTGTTTTCCTTCCTAGGGTATTTGTGGGTAACGAATGGGACGAACAAGTAGAAGTCATTCCGGACTCATACACTTTTAATCCAAACTATAAAAACTTCAATATTTTCCACGATGCATGGGCTTTTGTGGACTTTATTTTAGTATAGGGGTAATTTCCACCCCATTATGAAGGTTGATTTCGGGTTATGACTGATAATGGCGCTTGGAGTCACTCCAGATTCATGTACCGTACTCTACACTATGAAAACTTCAACATTCCCAAGATTTATTGGCGTTTATATACTTTATTTTTATATAGGAGTAGTTTCTACCCCATTAAGGGCGTGGTTTTCATTCGGTTATTGGGAAGTATACCGCCGAATACTGAAACTGTACGTTATTCACGTTTTTCACAATATATATATATATATGTATCATTCACTCACCCCCTTTTATCCCATTATAGGGGTTATTTTTGGCTGTAGCGCAAAAATTTGGGGGTGTACGGCCTTTTTTATTCTCAGATTCGGATTCAGTGGAGAGAAATACATGGGAATATTATAGGCGCGTTCGGGGATCAGAACTTTTTTTTTGGGAAGCTGTGATTAATTTACTTACTTCTAACTGTAATAAATTAGAAAATAAAGTAGTATAAAGTACGATTTTTCTTTAGATTTGTCTTTTAACTGAAAGTAAATATGAAAATGTTGCAATTCTGTAATTTTTTTAAATTACCCTACTATAATTTTTCGCAGAATTATCAGGATGAAGAAGAAATTAAAAATAAATGGAAATTGTTTGTGTAAAAATGTATTTATATGTAATAATAGTTACAAATAGTAGACGTAAACTTTGGAAAGCAAGACGCTGAAAGAACTGAAGAGAAGAAATCTTAAAGTTTTCTATTAACAATAAATAGTTTCGAGTTATAATTGTAGATGATTAGAGCCAGCTTATTTATTGTAATATTTTTATTACAGTGTACGCGTCACACTACAAACAAATAATATATAATTATCTAATGACAGTTTACATTTGAATGAATAAAATATAAACTGTGGCATAATTATACAGAAAAAACGATTTCTATAATGATATACACTTACGGATAAATAATGTACTCATACATAGGTCTAGTCCTTGTGCAAATTTTAGATCTTGTTTCATTATACTAATATTAATTACTGTTAGTGGGTAAAAATTGCTACATTCCAAAATATTCTAGAATAATGAAAATGTACTATTATTTTCAATATAAATCTAAAAGCACTGCCGCTGCCGTTACCATCGTTGTTGTCGTCGTCATCGTCGTTACCGTCATCATCATCGTCATCGTCATTGTCATCGTCTTCTTCTTCGTTGTCCTTCTCGTCATCGTCGCCGCCGTCGGCCTCATCGTCTGTATCTCTGTAAATAAGGACCATCATAATATACATTGTAATAAAGAACACGATAAAATTTAAAAAATATCCATAATAATTTTATTTTGGCCCCAGATAACAAACAATACTTTCAATTTTTTGCACGTAAAAATTATTCTTTTATGTTAGAAATTACATTGTAGATATAAGTCCGGTACAGATTATAATTAACTTGAAAATATTTATAATTAGTAAATAAAGTACATACAAAAAGCAGCAGCATAAAGACCTAAAAATGGGGTAATATTTAATTAAATATTCTGTAACATGTGTAATGTTTTCTATATGTTAAATGCTTTCACGAGGCTCTCGTCATTAAGTATGGTTCTAATCTACTTATAGGAAATATTCCAGGAAAATGTACAAAGGGAAAAATTAATAAAGAAAAATATATTTTAAATACATTTTCTTTTGGTATCCGTTGGAAAGGGAATATAAAAGTAATATGGCATAAAACCATAGCAGGTAGAATTTCTTTTAAAATTATTTCCTTTTACTTTAATATTTATCATTATTTCCGACGAGATATAAGCAGAAACTCCCACGGAGGTATAGAGGCCATATAGCTAAAATAAAAAATTAGATGTGAAATGAAAAACAAAACAATATAAATTATTATGGAAGAATTTTTGTTGGTGTATTGTTTATTATACAACTGTAATGTACAAAATGTAAGATAGACGCCGATTTTTAAGTGCTATTAAAAATCAATTTCTATACAAAGTTTTAGAGTATAAAAATGGCTGAGTGGTAGATAAATTTAATGCAACTTAGAATTTCCTGATAATCGTGAGGTTTCGTAATTTTCTCATTAAACATAAACATTTGAAAATAAAATTTATATTGATATGCCTTATTTGAGAACAGAGCATCGCAGCCAGATATATTTTTTAAAGAATTTAATGTCATAAGTAGGTGTAACGGGGAATCAACCAGGGACAGACATCAGTCTGAACCTGGGCAGTACCGCAACGGTGTTCCAAGCAGAGGTCACAGCCATAGAAATCTGTGCACAAGAAATGATACAGAGGTCATATACTGACAAAAGAATCCGCATCATCACTGACAGTCAAGCAGCTCTCAAAGCTCTGAATGCAGTAGATAACGATAAAAGACTGCCTTGAATCCCTAGCGAAACTGGCGGAACACAACAGTATACAACTGGAGTGGACGCGAGGACACCAGGGCAATGAAGGCAACGAAAAAGCAGATAAGCTGGCAAAAGAAGGCGCAAAAACAGCCCTGATGGGACCTGAGCCATCCTGCGGGATATCATACAATACCGCAAGAGGAATGGTAAAGGAACTATTGAGTCAGAAAAATATCTTGTATTGGACTGGCGCGCCGGGGATGAGGCAGTCACGCATGTTCATCACCGGCGGGCCATCCATGACAAAGACCAACGAATTGCTAAAGCTGAGCAGAAAACAGCTGAGATATGCAGTGGGAATCCTAACAGGACACTGCACACTGAATAGACACTTGACTAACATAGGTGTGAAAAATAATCCAGAATGCAGGATGTGTGGTAAGGATGAAGAAACTCCTCACCACATACTATGTGAATGCCCAGCCTTAGTGGCTGGGAGGTTCTCACACTTCGGGGGACTAACCGTAACCCCGGAAGAAATAGCCAGAACTCCCATTGACCGTATACTCTCCTTTTGGAGAGGAACGAGATTAATGATATAACGAGACTATGCTCAAGCTTCAGTACAGCGGGGCTTCGGCACCGCAACCCATAAGGGAAAAAAAAATGTCATAAATCTCTCCAAATTAAAAAAAAATATTTTTTAACAACAAAATAAATATTCTGAGGATGAAATTGACTTTAAATCAATAAAAAAAACCGCTGCCCAAGGAATCACTACTTCCACATCCGGATTTTTTATCCAAGTCACACAACGAAAAAATTTTGTATCTGGAAATAATTGTTTATGGAACTTTAATAATATAATATTTGAAATCCTCTACCCCAAAAACCCATAAAACGATACCCCACATCGGTAGTGGGGTGGGGGTGGTGACAGGGGGTGGGAGTGGGGGGTGGATAAAGTAAAAAAATATTTTGAGGTTTCTGTATCTTGTACACACACTAAATCACATTTTTTTTTCATCCCCTTTAATAATGGGGGTGGGGGTGGTAATGGGGGTGGCTAATGCCAATTTTTTTTTTTGAGACCTTAGCTTCTCTTGTCTATATCAAATATCAATTTTATGAACTCTTACCTGCTTGATTTACCTATTTACTCCAAATTTACTCCAATTTACCCCCCAACCCTTCGACGGAACAAGATGAAAATATAACCTAGTTCTAGATCTCGTTAAAGTACATATGTGTACAAAATTTCAAGTCAATATCTCAAACGGTTTCAGAGTAAACGTGCGCACAAAAAAAGTTACAGACCGACAGACCGACAGACAGACCGACAGACAGAAATTTTTTTTCGCTCAAACTTGAAATCTCGACGTTTCATGACATTCTAAGCCTATTTGAACAATAAAAATTTTTAAAAATTTTTTTGTCGTTACTATACTTCCACTGGATGTGGAAGTAATAATAAGTTTGAAGTCATTGGGTCTCCATTATTACATATTATTGCTAACTTCCCTGCTGTCATCTTTTTTAACTGGAAGGAGCCAATACGTAGAATACCGTGGCTTTAAGTCTGATCAATTCCTAGCTACTTCCGGAGTGCCCCAAGGTTCAGTACTGGAGCCTCTATTATTTATTTTATTTAATAATGATTTAGTGACTTGTGTTGATGTCAACTGCCTGCTGCTATATGCTGATGACATGAAATTGTATTATACTGTTGATACCGACGAGGATTGTGTGCTACTCCAAAGTAATTTAAATGATGTTAATGACTGGTATCTTCTAAATAATCTGCTTTTAAACATCGGCAAATGTAACGTTCTGCCTTTCTGCCGGAAGAATAATCCAGTGTTATTTGATTATGAGTTGAATGATACCGTATTAAATAAATCAGATGAGATCAATGACTTGGGTGTTCTATTTGACTCGAAACTAAATTTTAACAAACATAGAAAATATTGTTCTCTCTGCTTATAAAAGTTTAGGTTTTGTGAGTAGAGTCAAGCGTTTTTGATGACACTGAATTATTAAATCTTCTTTATACTGTATTTGTTAAATCCAGGCTATAATAAATATTTTAATTGCACAGAGAATATACAACGACGTTACCTAAAATTCATTTCATACAAAATTGATCATGTTGTGGCTTCGAACATGGACAGTTGCTAAATAGATTTGGTTTTCTTAGTTTACACGACGACTTTGTTCTCTTTTTTTGCACAAGTTAATTTTTAGTCTCATCGATTGTCCTAATATCTTGAATATGTTAAATTTTCATGCGTAATCATAAAACGTTTTATGTTTCAATTCCACGAACAAATGTTCTAATGTTCTCTCCTTTATTTTTTATGTGTAACACTTACAACTTACATGTCTATTAAAGGAGAGCTTGATATATTTTACTCAAGTATTTCAAATATTAAGTGTATGTTTTCGTAGTAATTTGTAATTTTATTTTAATATGCTTTTAATCCTGTTAGTGTATTATACATGTTTATAATCGTTTTTTTTCTTTTTGTCTGTTTGTATATTTTTTACTATTAGGTATAAATTATTGTTTTTTTTTCCCAAACCGTAATTGGTTTTTACTGTGGGGTGGTGTAACTATATAAATAAATAAATAAATTATTAACACATCGCTGAATAACGGAGAATCAAAAATCTTGAAATCATCACTAACAATTCCTGTAGCGGAAGTTTCGGGAACAGAATTACCAGAAGAGCATGGACCTATAAATACATTACCTTCTCTGGAAAAAAAAATTAAAAGTAGTAATCCGTGGCCAACTTACTGAATTTTTAAACGGTAATAAATTATTGAACGAAAACTAGTCCGCATTTAGAGAAAATTATTCATGCGAGACAGCTTTGCAAAAATAATTAATGATTTTAAATATTCCATAGACAAAGGTGAAACTGTAGTAACTGTCTTCCTCGAATTGAAACGAGCATTTGAAGTTGTCAACAGAGAAACCAGTGTTTTGGGATTGTTGACACGGTGCATCAATTCTTTAGGTCCTATCTACATGGACTGAGCCAACAAACCAAAATAAATAATACTAAGTCTGAAAAACTTTAAAATAATAACGGAGTTCCACAAGGCAGCGTACTAGGGCCTATGCTTTTCACACACTATTTATTAACGATATATTCCTATCGGTACAGAAGGATACTGTACTTTTTATGTAATCGTAATTCAAATTTTCAAAGAATACAATTTATGTGAAGTGCTATAGCCACCGAGATAATTAATATTTAAACAAAGTATCTTTTTGGTCTTAGGCTCACATTAGGCTATAAAGTTCTTTCACAAAGATCTTTTATAAACCATTTTCTGGGGGGGGGGGGATGTTTTTTTGGAGCTAGGGGTGAAAATCCAATCTAACAATTCTGACTCTGGATTCGGTTTCAACGGCTCCAAATACATAAGGATACGCTAGTCTGGTCCGTAGGCCAGACCACTTTTTTTTTTTTTTGGTGGTGGTGTTTCTTGGGACTTCGGATTATGTTTCAGGGGGTCCAAAAAGGATACACTGGTATGGTCCGCCGGACAGACCATTTTTTTTTGGGGGGGGGGGTGTTTTTTTGAAGCTCGGGGTGAAAAACGAGCCAATCTGACAATTCCGACTTCGGATTATGTTTCAGAGGGTCCAAAAAGGATACACTGGTATGGTCCGCCGGACAGACCATTTTTTTTTTTTTTGGGGGGGGGGGGGGTGTTTTTTTGAAGCTCGAGGTGAAAAACGAGCCAATCTGACAATTCCGACTTCGGATTATGTTTCAGAGGGTCCAAAAAGGATACACTGGTATGGTCCGCCGGACAGACCATTTTTGGGGAGGAGAGGTGTTATTGAAGCTCGGGGTGAAAAACGAGCCAATCTGACTATTCTGACTTCGGATTCGGTTTCAGCTGGTCCAAATACATAAGAATTATACTGGTGGCTGTGTCATTAAACAAAAAAAGTAAAATACTTGTAAAAAAAAAAATTCTGGCATGAATGATTTTAAATATCATGGAAATTGGTTTCTATATACATTCAAGAATGTGTAAAAAAAATCCGAATGGCATCAACTTTGATTTAAATTTGGTTGTAGCACACCGTGTAGGTTTTTATAAGTATTCTTTCGCTAAATGTGACGCTTCGAGTTTTTCGACGAGAATCATATTTTTAAGCTAAAAACATAGTTTTCAAGTCAATATACTTAAACTATTAATTTATATGAAAAATTACATAGAACTTTTTTGTCAAAATTTGATTCTCTTTCTGTTCCATTAATTATAAGTTTTTGGATGCCATCCCCTGAAAAGGGTGGGCATCCACTCTTCACAAATTAGCATCCCCCACATAATATAGAAACATTTCTTTGATACATTTGCTATTAAATTATAAAAAAAAAAATAATTCATAGAACAATATTTCTAAATTAAAACCCGAAGTTACTATACTACTAATCGTTAATTGTTTCTCATTGTGACCTACTATTTTCAATTAATCTATTACGCTTTGCTAATAACCTTCACTCTTTATTAACGTAACCTAAAAATATCACATGAAATCAAAATAATAATTTGAAAAATAGTATATTATTCAACGAGCATACAATGATGGCTATTATTCACGAGGGCGAAGTTTAAGACACGAGCCGTAGGCGAGTGACTTAAATCACCAGAGTGAATAGTAGCCATTATATGCGAGTAGAATACTATTCTTTGTTCACGACAATTAAGTATTTTTGATTAAATTATTTACTGAAGAAATTTGTAAGTCCCATTTATTTTTAACATTTTAATATAAAATTATTGTAAATAACGTTGATGTTTAAGTTCAATTTGACAAGACGTTCTTTTGACACTGGCCGCCCGCTCAATAACATTTAAAAACAAAATTGAATGATAAAAAATTTTGTGGATAGTTCGGAAAAATACACCAGTAGAACTGATTCTGAGAATGAATTAGCATTTTTGGCAATTCTCCAAGGCGTAAAAGATTTGTTTACTGAAATATACAGTTTTCTCAATTTTTCTGGCCATAAATGCATAGAGGTGATTTCAGCAGCTTTGGTAATGTCTGACGGTTTCCATATATAGTTTCACTCTTTTTATTTTAGACAACTAACAAACTCAAATGAACGAAATAAATATGACGCACAAATTTTGACGTTTCAAATCAATAACAAAATTACGCTTTTAGTAAAAAGTCACTAACGTGATTTCTTATAAACAACTGACTGTCCTCATTATTCACTGCAGGCAATAATGGATATCATTATCCTTGAGAATTATTTTTAATCCGGTGATTTTAGCTTCAAAAATAACGATTTTTCGGAAAGTTTTGGGATTAGCCAAAAATTATTCTACCCTCTACAGAATTTCCTCAGGAATCCGAACAAAATAGTGTTGACCACTCAAAACGGCGGCTCTAATTGTTGTTTAACTTTTTGTAAATAAAATGAATTTTGCAACTTAGTTTTTTGCTTATATCTTCGCTTCCAAAGGTCGTCAATTTTTTCGTCATGAGCTCCCCTATAAGGTAGATATAGCGAAAAACGAATCTTTGATTGTTAATAACATTTTATGGCAAGAAAACTGAAAAAAATTGAGTTTTTCGACCTTTGAAGTACTGTAAAAACAAATTTAAAATCTGATGTTAACGATATTATGAAAAATAGTACATATTTTTACCCTTAATAAAATGCACTTTTTCTCGTTGCAAAGTAGTAATTATCTTTTTTGCAATTAATTTATAAAAAAAATTTAAGTTTATTTCCAAAGATGCAATTTTCTCGATTTTTTTTCCATGGCCCATTTATACATGTATAGACATGGCACTTTTTGTAAGTGATAACACATATTCTGAGAAATATTCAGTTAAATTTTTAAGTAAAAATATTTTCAAATTTCGCCGTAATCGCAAAAAACGTGAATTCCTCATTTCTCGGCTCCAAAGCATCAGAGCACATTTTTTTTCAATTCGTGTTTTTTTATTACAATTGAAATGCCGTTGGTTGCAATAAATTTTATGCAAAATTCGCTGAGATATTTACATTTGTTTAAGTTGCCAAATTGATTTTTTGCGTAAAAAGTCGCAAATTAATTTTTTTATCAATATTCTTTTTGAAAATGTACGTCAAATACAATATATTTACCGAAATAGAACTGTAAAATATCAATTTGATCTTTTAGTATAACAGTTTGAATTCTCTTTTTTTATATATAAATTAATTGCAAAAAAATTAATTAATATTTTGCAACGGGACAAAGTGCATTTTATTAAGGGTAAAAATATGTACTATTTCTCATAATATCGTTAACATACAGATTTTATATTAGTTTTTACAGTACTTCAAAGTTCGAGGTTCGAAAAAATCTATTTTTTATATAAGATATAAGCAAAAAACTAAGTTGCAAAATTCATTTTGTTTACAGACAGTTAAATAACAATTAAAGCCGCCGTTTTGAGTGGTCAACACCTATTTTTTTCTGATTCCTGAAGACATTCTGTAGGGGGTAAACTAATTTTTGGCTAGTCTCAAAACTTTCCGAAGCATTTTCCTAATATCACCGGACTATTCATAATCTTAAGGGTTATCATCACTAGTGCTACACCGCTAGTGCTACACGCCTGTGCCCGCGTCTGGCCTTTTAGAAATTGATTACTTTCACCGGGACACCGTGTACTTTATATTGTAAATATAAATGTTTTACTATTACGCAAACATAACTTTTTATGTTTAGCAAAAGTAGATATTATTATAAAACAAAGTATCAATAAAACTGTTAATAACCAACAAAATTACTTAACGATCTTATAAATTGATAAAAATTTTCTGTTTACTTTTACTAAATTAGACCATATCACGCGTCTGTCGGCGTAGGAACCACGATTATTACTTAACTTACGCGCAATTGTTAATTATAATATCTCTCTCCTACTACGGTATTTAATTTTACAGTCATTGTAGGAGATCAAGGATGTCTATGTCAATGTATTTTTATAATTTTAGTGAGTATTGTGAAATGCCGCGGGCGCGTTTAATGTTCTTTAAGGTTTAATCAGTGTATTTACGACATTAATCAAAATGGAACCATACAAGCCTGTGCAGATAATAGTTTTAATTGTTTTTTATTTAAAACAATCACATGGTTATAATATACTAGGTGTTTTTCCACATTTAGGCAAGAGCCACATAGACGTTTTTATACCTCTAATGAAAGGTCTAGCCGAAAAAGGACACAGTGTAACAGTAATAAGTCATTTCCCGTTGCCAAAACCGTTTCCGAACTACAAGGACATTGATTTGGGAGGAACATCACATGCGTTTGTTGACGTTTTTGACATGGGACAAATAGATACAAACAGCAGACTCTTTAAATTCAATAATGTGTTTCTTTTGTCTCATTTGGCGAATATTTCATGTGAGCTTGGATTGAACTCCAAGGCCCTGCAGAATTTCATGAAGACTGAAGAAAAATTTGACTTGATGATTATAGAATTTTTCAACAGTGACTGTTTTTTAAGTTTGTCGCATAAAGTACAGGCACCAATAATTGGGCTTAGCTCTTGCTCGATCTTGCCATGGAGTTCTCAGAGATTTGCCAATCCAACACACCCGGCGTATATTCCAAATAATCACATGGATTATTCTGACAAGATGACGTTTTATGAGCGAGTGGAAAATACTTTGGTTACGTTATTTCATCAGTACTATTACGAATTTTTTACAACTAGTCGAGATGAAGCAATAGCAAGGAAATATCTTGGCGAAGAGGCAGGGCGTATTAGAGACTTTATTAAAAATAGCAGTATGTTGCTGATCAATACACATTTTACTTTAAACCTCCCTAGGCCATTGGTTCCCAATGTAGTGGAAGTTGGTGGTGTACATGTAGGGAAAGCTCACAAATTACCAGAGGTAAAAAACATTTTATATCTTTACAGTAAGGTAGGAAGTTTGTGAAAGAAACTGTTCAAAGATTTTGTCCAGTTATCGAAGGCCAAAAAGGAACTTGAACCTCAAAATAAGAACTGCTGAAATTCGGCACACTGTATTTCATTGAAAATTTTTTGCTCAAATAGAAATCCTATTAAATCCGTCCATTTCTAATCACGTGTGCGGAAACAACCACTCAGAACAACATTATATTGATAAACAATTATACATTATTTGCATTTTTATTACTTAATTTTCCAAAATTTCACTCAAGAATATAGCAATAGAAAATTATAAAATGCAGAAGCATCAACGGAGTGATTTGAGACTTACGATTTTATTTTCGGGCGGACTGCCACTCTGATATACCGGACGTGGTTATGCATCTTCGTAAATAACTCGTTTATTTTTAATTTTTCGAAAAAACTCAGATTTTTTGTCCGAAAAGGTCCGTAACCTTATACCGGTTATAGAGATTGATCGACGGAATACTTAATTTTCGATTTTTATTAGGAAACTGTTCGGTATTTGTAGAATTTATCAAAAAAATGAAGTTTTCCATTATTTGTAGATTCGCTTTTGTTTTGTCAAATTTCTCACAAACGTCACCTCATAGACTTAATCGACCCCTACAATCGCCATTTTTGAAAATCAAAATCGGACCTTCGGTTCAGGAGTTATCAATTTCTTTGGAAAATCATATTCGGTCTTGGAAAAAATACTTGCGGTCAACGGATTCGGGCCGCCAGCAACGGGCTTCATTTGTGGCCGTGTACCTTCGATCCCACCAGGTCTCATAGAAATCGATCAATATCCTGGAGAAAACCAGTTTTTTGCAAAAATATTCAATTTCCATTTATTTTTCGACATAGTCGATACTTATCTGTAGATCGTTGCTAGCGGCACCATCTCTTTTTTGAAATATCTCGATCCGACTGCCCGTTACCGAGTTATTCAATTTTTCTCGAAAAACTTGAAACGTCTATATCGGGTATTTCCGGTTTCCGAACGGAGCCTAGCTTCCAGCGTTAAGGTTTCCTGAAGGCCTCCTATCAACCACCCAAGTTTCATCGAAAACGGATTAGGGGGGCCGAGCGTGACAGACAGACAGACTGACAGACCGACTGACCGACGGACGGAATTTTCTAAATTCGCTCTCGAGTCAATAAATAAGACTTTCATTTCGATCCGACGTTTTTTTCGGATTTCGATGGTCCACTGGAAAAATGCAAAACCTATACTACATTTTTTTGAAAATGTAGTAACAAGGAACATAGAATCATAAATAACTTAAACTGTCAATCTGTTGAAAATTACACATATAATATATAGCCCTCTATTAAGGAAAAACAATAGTATATTCAAACAAGCAGCAGGAAACTTCTATCTTCAACAGGCTTTGTCACCTTATGTCTGTCCTATTGTTTTACCGACCCTAATTACCCGTGGTCTACTCTATGTATGTGTAACAAAAAAAAAAATGCCCTGATCGACTCCTGGGCGACAAGTGTATGTCCTGGTCTAATCCTTTTGTGTTACAAAATGATCTTATCTCGTCGAATAGGTTAGAATTAGTTAATAGTTTAGTATCTGGCTGTGGGTCAATCGCCCTAATGCCATTGTTAAAAAAGAAAATGTGCTGAACACACTGGTGTGGGTCATGAGGGATATGCTGAAATATTTTCTGTAGCTATAAATAGTATTTTACACATAAATTTCACTATTTAATTTCTAAACAAAGTTTGCATCTGCATCTGCAACCACTTATCGAATACTATTGATCCACATATCTCAAGCATATCCTAGGAAAATACCCGATTTCTTGCCTTATCTGTTTCGAACCTGTTCGTGAATAGAAAAGCAATGAAAGGCGATAAGAAATTTGTCGTTGTAGTCTCCTCATGCCCAAGAAAAGTTTTATCGAGCTGAAAGTAATTTTGCATCATGTACGAACTAGGATGTACAAAATGTACAACAGGTAAATTTTCTCTCCGTCGTTAACCATTTTCAAAGTTAGTGAGTAAGTGATCTAATAACAAGTACAGTGAGTGAATTTCCTGGTTTATATATCGTATATAATAGGGTCGTTGACCATTTTTTAAAAATTTTATATTCGAGTACTTTATTAAATTTTATTTGACCCGTATTTTTTTATTTTACAACCTAAAGTCATTTTAATAGTGAAATTAATTATTTAGATTAAGAAATTTTGAATTCGCGCCCATCGCCGCATCAGATGTGAGCGCATGCGCAGTTAGATAAAGGAATAATCGATGGGCGTCTTTTGCTGTTAGCATATAGTCCAGTCAACTGGGGGTTTCACCTCTAATTTGAGTGCTAATGAATGAATTTTGATGAAATTTTGTGCAATGTATTTGTAATGACTTTAATAAAAGAGTTGAAAAAAGATTAGAGTAGGAAATAATCGGAAGGGGTAGAAAACACCCTTTTTATCATGGATTCCGTAACTTGTAGAATTAGGTCAAAAATGAAAGACAAACAATAAATTTACTTTTTTGGCCCAAAATAAGACGTTTCTACTCTTGTGATTTTTTTCGAAAAATGCATATTTTTGAAGATTCCTAAAAGTGGGGGAGGGGAAATGTAAAAGTTGAAAAAAAAATCGGAAAAAATTCAGGTGAGTACCTGTGTTATCGAAATACCAGACTTTTTTTATTTGCAACTTGTCTGTAAAGTGCGTTTTAACCAAGTTATTCTGGAAAAACATGAAAAATTGAAATTGTAGCACTATAAAAACATGTAATTTAAAAATGCGAAAATTTTTTATCTCTGAATATTTTTGTAACTTGCTAATTTTTCGAGTTACAGGCAGTTTTTCACAATAAATAATGTACTATATTTTTTCCACAAAAAACACATGAAAATTCGACAAATAAACGTCATTTATGTATATTATTATAAAACAATATGAAACCTATGTAGTTATACCATTTTTAAAAGTTCAATATAATTTTTAACTTTATGTATTTTTTAATATGCAAAAAATGTACATTAGTTATCGTGAAAAACTGCCTTTAACTCGGAAAATTAGCAATTACCAAAAAATTCCAAGGACAAAAAATGTTTAGAAGGCCTCAATGCATACGTCTGATTTTTCAAATTTTTAAATTACATATTTTTAAAACGCTACAATTTCAAAGAAAGGGGTAGTTTTTCATGTTTTTCCGAAATACCTCGGTGAAAATGCACTTTACAGAAAAGTTGCAAATAAAAGAAAGTCTTGTATTTCGATGATACGACCCTATCTAGATACTGTTGGATCAGATATATAACCGATTTTTCATTTCTGAAGTAGTAAGGTTCTTACAGTCTTTTAATGCATTTCTCACTTCGCGAATCATTTTTGGCAAAGATTTCTCCAGAATTTTTTTATAAGGACTATTATTAAGGTTATCTACGTTTTTATAATTATCATCCTTATCTAATATGATAGCTTATTACCCTTTGTCGGCTATTAAATCAAAACAATCTTTCTCACGTAACCATTTGATAATTTTCTTTTCCTTTGTGCATAAATAATAGCCGTTCATTATTCTAGTATATAATGTAAAAATTATTTAGGTTTATAATTTAATAATTTGTTATGTATTGTGTTTAATTTTCTTAGCTGACTTTAAATTGTCATTTATTTGAATTTGCGTATTCATTTTATAGTACAATGTAAATGGATTTGAAATAGTGGAGTGGTGTAAAGTAAAATGAAAAAACCCATTTTCGGACTCAAGCTTATATGAACTTTTAACCTAATGTTAAAATAAAAATACGTCCCTAGATGATAATAATAACTTATGATTTTACTTACCTTATATAACCATAATTATATAACCGCTCTTCTACTACACGATCACATTGGTAGTAAAGTCTGTTCGCCGAAACACTCCCGGTGTGACGTCACGAACGTTCGAACTAAGATGCCGTAGGCTCGTTGGTATTTTTGAATGCACAGTGGCGTCGCTTTGTTTTATATTTTACTTGACGTATTTAATTAGATTTATTTAAAGGAAATTGAATTATAAGCATATATAATACATCTACTGTAAATTGATAGTAATTTAAGTTAAATAAATAAATTCCCACTCGCCTTTGAACAGCTTTTATTGGCAATAAAGATCAACCATTTTCATTTTCCATTTGAAAATATTCCAACAAATTCAAAACTAACTGCTGTGATTGCGGATTTAAAAATTCACCAGGACGCATGCTTATTATTTTAACAATTAAATAGAACAAGACTAAAGTTGTCCTCTTAAACCTTAATTGAAATAAGTGCCACTATACCTGCTGTACCCGACTTCCGAGAAAATCGACCTGCCTCCGGAATCGCCAGCCGCATTCAACGACGACACGCGTTACGCAAATTGGTATGCTGTCGAACAATAGAAATGCCGCACGTCGGTCGTAACTTGTCCACAAAGATTAAAACTTACGTTGCAGATTAGGTTACAAATAATATTTCAATAAAGAAAAGGAAGGATAGAGCTCCGGACGATAATCCTTACACTATACGACCGGGATTCTATCAGCGAACAGGCTTTTCATCTATTTCCCGCTTGAGTACAGCACATATCTTGGAAATCAGAGCCAAAATTGACTGCGTGTCGGTATATTAAGCATGGATAGGACCGACTGTGCGCTTGTAAAGCCATTATCTTGAAAGCAATGTATCTCTAAATTGTCAAGGGTCAGGTTAAATTCTAAAATAATTGGGTGGGTTCGATCATGTAGTAGAACGGCTGTCATATAATTATGATCGAACTTCACTTAAGGTAAGTTCGTCTAATCATAAACTATATTTCCGTCCCTTTACTACATGATCACATTGGCAGATGTTTAAAGTATTCTGCGATTTAGAGATACAAATAGAAAATTACTGGGAACAAAGCAGAACAATTAAATTTAACAAAACATCTAACATATACAAGTAACATCTTAAACTAGATGTAATGGTACAGCCAAAATAATAAGAGACTAGCTGTTCATTTCTGGAATATTCTCAGCGAAGTACAATTCGTTTTTAATTTGGAAATTATAAAATTTAGCAAAAACCAAGAAGTTTTCTACTAACTAACAGTTTTCCTAATCACATCTATATTAATCTTAGTGCAACTAGCTACAGATGGACTTTTGTTTTTTTTTGGCATCTGGCCACTAGCCATACAGCCAACCGCTACCCTAAAAAAAAACATTTATTCCAATTAACCTATGTCAACAATGAAAAAATAAATATTCAAGATCAACAAAGGAGAAAAAACAGGGACACATGCTTCTCGTCCTGGGGTCTCTTTGCTTCTGATGGCATTCCTTATTGTTGAAATGCCTGGCGTATAACCATTCCATCTCCAGGAAAAAAAAGTTCCTAACGTGTGCAGTTGTTAGTACTATTTATGTTTCCTGCTCTCGTTCTTAGATTTTGAATTATTTCTGTTCTTCATTGCCTTGCAAAATGTTTTTTAGTTTTTATTCGTTAGTGGTTGCACCGAAAATTTTGATATCTGCCCTAGCGAAGGTCAGGTAGATTCCTGTTTAAATGGTCTCTCAACAACTGTAAAGAGGTAGCTGTTATTAGCTTTTGGTGACCGTCACTGGTTTCAACTTAGCTTATGAAATTTGCAACGCTCTATGTTTCGATATATCCCCCCCCGCCAAGTCTTTCCCAAATAAAACGATGTCATTGGGTGGGCTAGCCAGTACTTTTGGAGTAGATTCTTATTTGAGTTCGTTTCGCGACAGATTATCTGTTGTGAATACCACACAACAATCTAGACTGTACTAATCTTTCTATGTAATTCACGACCCAAATTTATCTGCCGTTGTCTTTTGAAACCTCTTAGATTTTCAACCTCTCTGTTCAATCAACAGTGTTACAGCCCTCATTAATGAATATTATTCAAACAACAGGGCTACAATCCTTTTTATTCAACCACCTACAGAGCCACAGCCCTGATTCAAACGACAGCGCTATAACCCCATCATTCAATTTCATACACGCAACAATAGAATTTACATAGTCTGCGAAACCCATGATATTCTTTATGATAACGCGTTTCAAATCGATACGACAATTAGAAGTGAGTGAAAAGTGAGTTGTAATTTTTTTTTACAATGTTATAGGTATCTTATTCTGGTCACGCTAATATACTACTTAGAGAAACACTTTAAAACACTCATCATTTTAAAACTAATCAAAACAACTACTCTTCTAAGTAATACTGACGAAGTATTGAATTACATGACAGGATTCCTAACATTTTAAGGCGGAGAAATATATTTAAAATACTTAAATCATTTATTGAAATTCAGTCATTCATAACAATTACTGAACCTTACGTTCTACTTCAACTCTAGAAAAGTTTTACAAGTTTTTTCGAACTCGTTAGTTCTCATCAGTAGAGTATTATAGAATTCATTCATTATTTACAAGCCTTTTCTTGATTTATTTTTACAATTAATTATTTTTTATTTATTTGCTTTCATCATGATTAGGGAATATTATTTAGATTTTAAGCAAATCACAACTTACACACTTTTTTATTTATTAACGAGTTCGAAAAAACTTGTACAACTTTTCTAGAGTTGAAGTAGAATGTAAGGTTCAATAATTGCTATGAATGGCTGAATTTCAATTAATGATTTAAGTCTTTTTCAATATATTTTTTTGCCTTAAAGTGCTAGAAATCCTGTCATGTAATTCAATACTTCGTCCGTATTAGCTAGAAGAGTAGTTGTTTTGATTAGTTTTCCAATAATGAGTATTTTAAAGTGTTTTTCTAATATAAGTAGTATATTAGCGTGACCAGATTAAGGTACCAATATACAGAAAATAGATAATTTCATATTAAATAAAAAGTGTGAATGATTGAATTTAAATAAATGATTTAAGTATTGTCAATAAATTTTTTTGCTTTAAAATGCTGCGAATCCTATCATGTAATTCAATACTTCGTCAGTATTAGCTAGAAGAGTAGTTGTTTTGATTGGTTCTCCAATAATGAGTGTTTTAAAGTATTTACCTAACTAGTATATTAGCGTGCCCAGATCAGGGCAACAATATACAGAAAGTAGGTAATTTTATAATAAATAAAAAAGTGTGTAGTAAGCTGTGATATGCTTAAAATCTAAATAATATTCTCTAATTAATGATTATATAGCTAAACTGTCATAGAAAGTAATTGAATTAAACGGTTATTTGAAGGGACCAATATTTTCAAATATGAAAGTAAATTAAAAACCACTGGATGTGGTGGAATTATTATTAATATCAAACAAAAGCTACAGTCAAAAACAAATTAATGATAAAAATCAATTTATTGCATTATAAGGTTAGTTTTCAGCTATTTGTTATCTAAAATCCAATTAAAATATTATTAATATTTAAATTCTAGATAACAATGTGTATGAGTGGTGTTATTGTTCATTTATAGACAAAATGAGAGAAGATGACTATACAATAATTGATTCTGCTGATTTTTATCCTCTGTAAATAACTTTTATCATATTTACTTACCCTAATTAATTTGTACTTGATTTTATCTTTAATTTGTTCTTAACTGAGTACCTTTAGTGCGATAATGGCAATGGATTTTTGTTAAATTTTACATTTAAAAGTTGATTCACAAAGCACTTGAAGATGGTGGGTCTCAACCACTGAAATTTTAAAATGTACTATACGTAATAGTATATTATATTACTAGGAGTAGAACGCACTCTTTTTTGTGTTGAGCCCAGGATTTGCAAACTGGGCGAAACACAAAAAAAGGCGTTCTACTCCGTGTAATATATACTATTTTTTCTTCAAGCGTATTAAAATGCAAAAATTCATTTATTTATCATAAATGTACAAATATTCAAACTACAGTCTTACATGTTGACACAATATGACAAGTGGCTAGTGGATAGCGCGCCACCGGTGGCTTTCGGTATTAACATTATGTTACTAGTAAAACAATACCCACTACGGCGGCGCTTTCGGAACTAACATTATGTTATTAGTAAAACAATGTCCACTACGGTGGCGTTCGGTACTAACATTTTGTTACTAGTAAAACAATGTCCTACTTCTACTTCTGTTTTTGGTGACATAATTTAAACATTTTAATACGCTTGAAGAAAAATAAATTCTATTTGTGAGTTGCTTATGATTATTAAAAACAATTTGCTATTCAGGTTAACAAAAATTAATTTTGGGAAGTAAAATTGTCAAATAAAAGTTGGTAATTGAAATTATTACTCGACATGTACACTCAAGGGCGGATCTGGACCTTGAGCTTGGTGAGGGTAACACAGCCGCGTATTGAAAATAACGAAAACGTATTTCCTCGAAAATTAAAATTGATCAGCGGAGGGAGAAAATCACAAACAAAATTTCTAGTATAGAAAATAAAAATTATATATTGAAAAATATAAAATAAAATAATAAATATTATGAAATTTTAAAACGAAAGTTGATGGTTTACAGAATCTTGGGGGGGGGTAATTACCTCGTTACCCCCCCATAAATTCGCGCTTGTGTACACTAGATGCCATATACAAATAAGACAAAAATTGTTACATTAGAACATTAAGGGATAACATTTTGAAAGTTAATATATTGAATAATGCGTACAATTTAATTGAAGTTTAGTCACTTTTGACCAAATAAATATTCTACTAATAATGGCACACATTTTAGAAGTATACTATAATTAATAGACAGGTGAGAAATTTGATAATATAATAATTATTTGTGCAACAAGTTAGGAAAAGTGCTTTTTTTCGTATCAGGCGTAGGCTTTTTTGTCGTATTATGCTAGAAGCGTAGTTGTTTTGATTGATTCACTAATAATGAGTGTTTTAAAGTATTTACCTAACTAGTATATTAGCGTGCCCAGATTAGAGCAACAATATACAGAAAGTAGGTATTTTCAAAATAAATTAAAAGTGTGTAAGTTGTGATTTGCATAATACCTAAATAATATTCTCTAATCATGATAAAAGCAAATAAATAAAAAATAATTAATTGTAAAAATAAATCAAGAATAGGCTTGTAAATAATGAATGAATGTTTCTGTACTCTACTGATGAGAACTAACGAGTTCGAAAAAACTTGTACAACTTTTCTAGAGTTGAAAATAGAATGTACAGTTCAATAATTGTTGTGAATGACTGAATTTCAATAAATAATTTAAGTGTATTCAATATATTTTTTTGCCTTAAAATGCCAGGAATTCTATCATGTAATTCAATGCTTCGTCAGTATTAGCTAGAAGAGTAGTTGTTTTGTCTGCTTTTCCACTAATGAGTGTTTTAAAGTGTTTTCCTAAGTAGTATATTAGCGTGACCCGATTAAGGTACCAATATACAGAAAGTAGATAATTACATATTAAATAAAAAAGTGTGAATGACTAAATTTGAATAAATGATTTAAGTAATTCCAATATTATATTTTTTTCTTTAAAATGCTAAGAATCCTATCATGTAATTCAATACTTCGTCAGTATTAGCTAGAAGAGTAGTTGTTTTGATTGATTCTCCAATAATGAGTGTTCTAAAGTATTTACCTAACTAGTATATTAGCGTACCCAGATTAGGGCAACAATATACAGAAAGTAGGTATTTTCATAATAAATAAAAAGTGTGTAAGTTGTGATTTGCATAATACCTAAATAATATTCTCTAATCATGATAAAAGCAAATAAATAAAAAATAATTAATTCTAAGAACATTGGTTTACAACTTTCTTAGTGCGGAAATATCTTTTCCACTCTAATTAGGAAAAATACGACTTTTCCCAACTCAAATTGGTTCTGAACTATAGAATTCCAAACATCAGTAGAAAAGAAACAGCACCACTTTTTACAATTTAGAGAGAAAATAATATTTTAATTCATATTGATATAAAAAATGTTGCAATATATTTGAACTAGGTTGACCTTAGTTAAATACCATCACCTTGTAATACTTTCTTGAAAGCGATGGTTATCAACTTAGATGGCTTAAAATAATAATTCTACTCAGTCGACGTCTAGGATCCTGATAGCAGTGCATATTTGTAGTGCGTAAAGTAAAATGATATGGGAATGTTTGATAAGTGATAATATGAGGTTTTTATTTTTATATCGCTTATTTAAGTTATAGTAGTGCGCAACGTTTCAAAATGAAACTATGTAGTGTTCTAATATTTATTTTAACTGTTTACGTAAACCGATCATATTCCTACAACATACTGGGCATATTTCCTCACTTTGGTAAAAGCCATATAGACGTTTTTCTACCGTTAATGAAAGGACTAGCTCAATTAGGACATAATGTGACTGTGATAAGTCATTTCCCACTATCAGAAAAGATTCCAAACTACAAAGACATCGACTTGGGAGGATCATCGCAAATAATGGTAGATGTAGTTGACATAAAGCCGACTAACAGGCTTGACAAAATTAACAATGTATTACCATTGTCATACTTTGGAAGTATGGCGTGTGAATTTGGGTTAAGTTCCAGAGCCCTACAAGACTTCTTGAAGAGCGAAGAGACATTTGATTTGATGATAGTAGAATTTTTCAACACCGACTGCTTCTTAAGTTTGGAACATAAAATTAAGGCTCCTATAATAGGCCTTTGTTCTTCTACTATATTGCCTTGGACTTCTGATAGATTTGCAAATCCGACTCACACAGCTTACATTCCAAATAATAATATGGATTATTCTGATAGACTGACATTTTTTGAACGAGTAGAAAACACTGTGGTTACCTTATATCACCAATACCATTATGAATATGTTAGGCTTAGTCACGATGAACGAATAACAAGAAAGTATCTTGGAGAAGAGGCTGCATTAGTGAGAGACTACATTAAAAATAGTAGTCTGCTATTAGTAAATACTCATTTTAGTTTGAATCTCCCCAGACCACTTGTGCCCAACGTAGTGGAAGTTGGTGGCATACATATTGGAAAAACGCAGCCGTTGCGAAAGGTAAGAAAATTTTGCTGCCGTGACTGAATAACGAACGCGACTACAAATATATAGATAACTATGTATACAACACAAAGCTTAAATGATTTAAATACATTCAAAAACAATAATACATCAATAAAAATAAAATAAATATTAGTAGGAAATTATTAAACATGGTAATGATGCCTTTTATATTAGATATAAAAATATTTTTATAAAATTGTTTATTATATCAAATTTCACAATGGGTACATTTAATATAACGTTTTTAAAACGTCGTAGTCTTTGATTAAACGTTTTACGTTGAAATTTTTCAATGATGCATTTGGTTGAAAATTTCAACATTTAAATAATACGTTTAAAATGCGTTACTACTATACCCATTTTTAACCACTAGTAGAAGAAAATACTGGAATAAAATATTTTAGCAAGTACGTTTTTTTTTACAAATGTGTAATAACGTATAAAACACGTTTATAATGTAAGGTGTTTTAACGATTCGCTAAAAGTAACTTTTGTGAAACGAAAAAATATAACGTTTTTTATTACATATATTTAATACGGCGATTCAAACGTTTTATTTTAAGAAAAGAAAACGCATTTTTTACAACGTTAAAATACCTGTTGTTTCGAGATTACTAAATGCAAGGGGGTTTTATATCCACAAGTGAAATACATGGTAGAAGATTACGTTTTTTAAACGTATTTCTACGAATCTATATCAACACATGAACTTCGGTTGTAAAATTTTACATTTAAATAATACCTATAAAATAAGTTACTCCTTCACACATTCCCAACCAGTAGGGGAAGAGATTATTGAAATAAAACGTTTTGATCAGAACGTTTCTTTTAATGACATATTAACGTATAATACACGTTAATAATATGAGCAGTTGCAACAATCCTCTAAATGTAACGTTTTTGAAATGAGAAAATTAAACGTTCTTTATTGCATTAATCTAATATAGCAATTGAAATATGTTTTATTTAAAGGAAAAAACGTTTTAATATAGCGTTAAAATGACTGATGCTTTCAACTTATTTAAGTGCACTGACATTCTAAATCTGCAGGTAAAACAAGTGGTATATGATGACGTTTTTTCAACGTTTTTTATTCATCTGTATTAATACATAAAATTTGCTTGTTTACCACGTAGTTTGTTGTAGAAATTATTTCTAGATGGCGCCATTTACAAACCACTGATAATAATTAGTCATGCTTTATCTTAAATTCTCTTGATTTTATAGAAAATAAATAACATTGATTGCAATGTTCAAATTCTTTCAGGGAACATCGATTTATTTGGATAGATCAGGTTAAAGATCATTATTCTGTGACTGGGTCGAGGTAGCATACAAGTTTTATTATAAACTTTATATCTTTATGATAAAAACCAGTGGGTGCTTAACCTGTTAATTGTCAATTCATCTATACGGTGGCTCATCTTGTAACCCATCATATATTGAAAATTGGAGACCTTATATTTAACGTTATTTAAACCTTTAATAAAACGCGTCCAATGTTACACGTCCAATTTTACCGCGTCCAGTCGTTGCCGCTTCTAATTGTCGACCAATTATCGTGCGTCCAATTCACCGCGTCCAATTGACGTAGATCCTTCTACGTTTACTTTCGTTCCCTAAACGTTGAAAATTAACGAATATTTGTCGTTTTCTTAATGTTATTTAATCGTTGTTTATGATGTTTAAAAGACGTTTATATTTGGTCAATAAAAACGTTTTGTAGCGCGACATTTTGAATCAACTCGTTCCTGAAAATGCTATAACAACGTATGGTTTTCAATTGATTTTTAATGTTTTTCAAACATACGCGTGCCTATTGGGTTATAATAAATAACTAATTCCTATTTCTCCACACTTCTATAACTCACAGAATCTTAGTGGACCTTTATTACACAGACAGCAACAAAAAATTAAACAATTAAATTATCGGCTCATTCATTCATTCATTTAAAAAACGCAAATACATAATATAATTTATTTAAGTATCTGATTTAAAGGGTTTAGCCGGATAAGCATGACGAGTCGGCCACCAAATGGCATCCTATATCGAAACTTATGTTTTAACATCGACTTGATGTATGAACGTAACGTGATTTATATCTGTTTTGCCGCCGTACTCCGCTTTGACCTTGAGATATGGAAAAAAATGAGCGCATGCATGACTGTCGTTCAAAGAGACATATCTGGAAAACTAATTGAGCTAGAGAGGTAAATCCAACGGGAGGTTTCAGGTAACCTTAAAGAGTATATATTTTTTTTTTGGAATTTTTAGAATAATTACGCACATCATTAAAAAATAAATGAAAAATATAATAATTAATATTTCCGTGTTTTCTGTGACTTACAATCACTAAAATAATATATGTTGTAAAACTTTATATGCACTATTACTCAAAAAAGTTGGGTTAGAAAAAAGTTGGTGCAACACTTCGAAAAAAAAATAAAATTCGACGCGCACTACATCATATAAGGATACAAACTTGACATGGGACACACATATAAATATTTTATTAATTGGAATTATTATTAGAAGAGAAATTGAATGAAAACATAAATAATTGTCACGTAAATATCTATTTCATACGGCGCACAGTGGCACAAACTGTAGTTTTTTCGTTCAAAATTATCTAGAGCACTTCGCAATCGATTCGGATAATTTTTTTTACTCGTTATTTAATTTCAAAAAAACGTAAGAGAGCCGATTTTTGAATTATGCTAACCAAAATTATTGAGCTTAACCAAAATGTCCATTTTTTATTTAAATCTTAATAAAACTTATAAAGAAAATTTTTTTTCTCTAAACCAATTCACATAAATCTTGTTACTCGGGGAGTTTTTAGGTCGCTGATTACGAATCTGATATCCAAATTGTCATAAACCAACCTACAAGATGGTGGAATCAATGGCGGCTATAAAATGCTAAAAAATTACGAAAAATTAAATATTTTCGTTAAAGTTTATGTCGAGAAGTTTTGAATATTTTTTATAAGTACAAGTTCCAGGAAGAAATTCAAGGTGGCAAATCCAATATGGCGGCAATAAGATGATAAAACTAACTTAAAATGAAATTAAACGCATTAAACTAAAAAGGCTATTCCTAAGAATTATTAAAATATTTAAGAAGGAACAAATTTTCTGAAATTTTCAAATATATCCAATATTGCTGCCATACATTAATTATCAATTATAAATATGCGATTCAGTCCTCCATTAATTTTAAACATAACCCTAAGGTCATATTAATATTTTTTTTTTGTCTGCTAATAGTATAATAAACACCTAACACAAAGAACTTTAAAACAAGAATATTAAACCTAACATAACCTAAGCCTAATAGAACCTTAAACCAAGAACTCTATACCTAACATAACCTAAGGCAAGAGTTTTAAACCATGAACTTTAAACCTAACTTAGTGCAAAAATGTTTCGTCATTTATTTTTAAGTTAGTTTTATCATCTTATTGCCGCCATATTGGATCCGCCATCTTGAATTTCTTCCTTTAACCTAAAATTTAGTCTATTTTAACTTGAAAGTACTTATCAGAAATATTCAAAACTTCTCGGCATAAACTTTAACAAAAATATTTAATTTTTCATAATTTTTTAGCATTTTATAGCCGCCCTTTTGCAGGTTGGTTTCTGACAATTTAGATATCAGATTCGTAATCAGCGACCTCAAAACCCCCCGAGTAACAAGATTTATGTAAATTGGATAAGAACAATTTTTTTTTTTTTTTTTTGTAAGTTTTATTAAGATTTAAATACATAATGGACATTTTGGCGAAGCTCAACAATTTTGGTTAGCATAATTAAAAAATCAACTCTCTTATGTTTTTTTGGAATTAAATAACGAGTATTTAAAAAAAATTATCCCAATCGGTTGCGAAGTGCTCTAAATAATTTTGAACGAAAAAAAAATACGATTTGTGAAACTGTGCCATATGAAACAGATATTTACGTGACAATTATTTATATTTTCATTCAATTAATCTTCTAACAATAATTTCAATTCATAAAATATTTATATGTGTGTCCCATGTCAAGTCTGTATCCTTATATGATGTAGTGCGCGTCGAATTTTATTTTTTTTTCGAAGTGTTGCACCAACTTTTTTCTAACGCAATTTTTATGAGTAATAGTGCATATAAAGTATTACAACATATATTATTTCAGTGATTGTAAGTCACAGAAAACAAGGAAATATTAGTTATTATATTTTTTATTTATTTTGTAATGATGTGTGTAATTACTCTAAAAATTCAAAAAAAAATACAGAATATACTCATTAAGGTTACCTGAAACCTCCCATTGTTTTAACTCTCTAGCTCAATTAGTTTTCGAGATATGTCTCTTTGAACGATAGTCATGCATGCGCTCATTTTTTTTCCATATCATAGCGTCATAGCGGAGTACGGCGGCAAAACACATATAAATCGCGTTCATACATTAAGTCGATATTAAAACATAAGTTTCGATATAGGTTGCCATTTGGGGGCCGACTCGTCATGCTTATCCGGCTAAACCCTTTACTGCAGGTGAAAATATTTAAGACGGTAAAGAACATGGTAAAAACATTTTAATAGAAATAATTAAACGATTTAACATGAATTTGTCTCCACACCAGAGATTGGCGTTTTTTAGTCGACTAATCAGTCATAACTAACGACTAATCAGTCATATATTAGTCATGACTAATGACTAATTTCGTATCTATGTACTTAATTTTAAATATGAAAATATCGCAGCAATTTCTTTTCACTCTTTTGCAAAAGAAGAGGTTGGTCTTTCTGTTGCTATATCTGTATATAATATAATAATTGTGACAGTAATAGAGTAAAATATGGATGGCACCTTGAGGACACAATTAAAATTTAAATTCTTTATTCTTATAGATAGGTAATAACTAATTACTTAATTAATTGAAATAATAGAAAATATCATTTCTTTGATAAAGGAAATAATAATGATGATTTTCTCCTCCATTTGTATATTTTCTACTACCGCGTACCGATTTTAAAAATCAGTGACTGCCAAAGTTGAATATTTCTATCTAACTGAAGTCGCCGATGCTGCCTCCATTCGCCTTACTAAGCCAGTCCTAAGGCAGCAACTTGAAAATTAAGTCGATAGCTTCATCCACCGTTACTCATTGCAAATTCTTCTGAAATGTCCGAATATGATAAATCATCAGACGATTATATTCATGTGAGATAACTATTAAAATGTTAACAAAATGTAAAGTTTGTTGGCATGGTTAACCATGAATTTAGCTTAAGTTGATATGGCTAAATAAAAATAAATAAACTTGACCTTGAATTTTCCCAGTTTATTACAATACGATTCTAACAAAATCGCTGTAATGAAATCTTTACAATGGGCATATGGGCAAATAAAATATACAAGAATTATACACAATTAAATTGCACAAAGCTGCGTAACGTTTTGCATTAAAATTTCACAATTGTTTATAAAAATTTTACGAGATCTTATTCCACGACGTTGCGCACAATTTGCCAAAATGATTTATCTCTGTGTATTATTTGATAAAAAACAGCGTGGAAGGCAATTAGTTACGAACGAAGCATTGAACTGGAACGAACCTTAAACTTTGTACTTCTTTGACATCTATAGAATAAAAAATAAGAGCACATTATCATTAAGTTGTAGCATGTGTTTCAATTTGTCTTCTACCTCAAGAAAAGATGTTACTTCAACAAGACAGAATTTTTTACTTGACCTTTACTTCACCTGCCTTACGTTTAACCCATAGGAAAAGACATGCTTCACCAATCTTCCACTTCACCACAATATAATAAAATACATTAGCTACACGGCAAATAATTGAAAGTAAAATAACTTGAAATCTATCAAAATTGTATAGAGAATGAATAAATTCGTTATATACAATCCTTCACGTCATCAGAACTGGCGTTACAAATAGATTTTATTATAGAGAATGAGTCCACGTTAGTAGTACCGCTGTACTGATTAGGGACTAAACTTAAAAAAGTTATAACAGAGATGGTACTATCTATATTCGTATCACCATACTTGAAAGAGCTAAGTGACCTTGAATTTAGCTTTTATTCTTTAAGTTACAACATTTTAGTCCCTTAAATTTTTCTCCAAAAATTATTTATTTAAATCGTTCACTATTAACATACCAGATCCATAATGACGACATGCATGAAATTATCCATAATCAATGCCTTTTTATGCTTTTAGAGCAAATTAAAATGGTAAAGACCTAAGTTGTAGTAAATAGGATCATTAACAATTTTTGTTCGAAGTTTTTCTTTACTTTGTTCGGAATTTTTTATTTTCCACCCCTGCAAATGGTTCAAGTTGATGAAAAAATAATCCTTGTAAAATATTATTGAGACAAGATAAAGGGAAAGAGTGCCGCAGGATATATCATATTTACAATAATGGAAATAAATAGAATTGTGTACATATTTTCTTAAGAACTTGTTCAATTTATATTTTCTATAACTAGGAACACATTTATCTTTAAAATGAGTAATGGCCATATAAACATTTTGTCTAGGTTATGAATGTACACCCCCGTAAATTCGTAATCTAGAAAATAAATAAAAGTTTTGCTTCAATATATACAATACTTTATCATAAATGGTACTAAATACTGCCCTAAATGTACAAGCGTAGTAATAAAAATAATATTTTTTATGTGGAATATGTAGTTACCGGCATGAGGTCTATATTAAGAGTGCGTATTTCCAAATTTTCAGAAAAAATTTGGAAGCGAAATACGACATTACGTGAGAGACAAAAAATAAAACTTTCTAAATACAATGAGTTACGTCAACTTATGTGATTAGCATTCTATTGTTGAAAATAAAGATACATTCGTAAATATACAACACAATTAACATTTCATTCGTGAAAAAACAAAAATTGTGAGTTTTGAACGAAATAATAGCATTTTAATATTTACCGTCTATCATTGTGTTTAAAAAAAATAAAAAAATATGATACAAAATTATTAAAAACTCTACAATAAAATAATTTTGTATTATTCATCTACCCATCGTGACGTGGCAGATTTTTATAAAATTGTGCACGTGTTAAGATTCTAATTACAGGTGTGGCACCGTTACAAAACGCCATGAAATCGTTATACTTGTCCTTGGAAATCTTGGGTTCAGAATTTAAAATTGACAGTTGCATGTCTTTTAAGTTATCTAACTTTAGTTTCAGTGTTATAGAACTGTATAATATGACTCGATTTAAAAAATATTTGCGTTGGCTTATCTTTGACTACTATAATGTTCGAGAGCTAGAATGGATAAAATGAAACTCACGATATGACCTAAGTTAACATACGTCAGTTCGTGAGAAATTAATTGTAACTAAATTGAGATACACCAACGTTTACATGTACCCATTCTCGCATAGTATACACGCTTGACTGACGAGAGTTTGTGTGATGCAAGAACATGTCAAATGAAGTATATTTGCCGACCTATCTCAAATTTCGATTTTTTTGAGATAGCACACTTCGTGAGATAGACGACGATATGTATATAGTTATTTCCACAAAATCTCTCCTTTCCAGGACGCTATTCGTATTTTTGCTGCCAACTATGCATTGGCTTTCTTACCTTTTTCTTTCAGAATAGAAAGTACAACTTTATCTTTTACTTTTTCGGGATAGTGCATTACGATACTTTGTAAATTATCCACCAAAACATTTTCTCTATTACCTTTACCAACTTCTCCCCAACAAATTTTACAGATTTTAATGTCTTTCTTCTTTTCAGAGCTTTCAGAAACGTTTGAAAAATTAAAGCTTTTTTCTGTGCTCGAGGCTGCATAAGGACAATTGTCCGCATTTATCTCGATTTCTAATTTTCGTTCATGGCTCTTACCTATAATAGCTTTCGTATGAATGTTAGATCTTGCTGTTAAACAAATATTGCGTTGCAACAAATATTCCGTTGCGCGATCCTTTGTCTCTCTTTGTTTCTTTCTGCAGCTGTAAATCTTCATAGTTGGACATTTTAATTGATTATTTTTTATCATACTCCCTAATGGTATTGCGACAGGTGTTACACCAAGCCAAAAGAAATTTCGTGTCCTCTAACTTGAACGAATTGTCAACGTGTTTCTGGATCAGAATTTCACTCTCTTTATTAATCTTGAAAAAGCTCAATTTCTTAGATCCACAAACTATTTTTCTTCCGCACGGACCGCAAATCTTCAACTTTCAACTTTCAACAAACCTGTTGTCTTCTTGATCACAGAATTGCTTCGACATTTTAGAGCAGATGTAGTCAAGCAGTTTTAATTAGAAACCAATCAACCGTGAGATGAGTCTATGTTTTGAATGAAAACACATTTGTTTCTTTTAGCTTAACCTAATATCAGCATATACAAATTACCCCAATTTTAGCCTGAAAATCAAAGTTGTTATTAACATAGTAGGGAGCAAAATTACGAATCTCGTCCTGGAAAGAAGAGTTTTGTGGAAATAACCATATACACATAACCCTACATGTATATACCGTGTGTGTAATTGCCCATTAGGCATGTAAATTCATGTAGCGCGAGAGATATGACAACACAACGCAGTAAACTCGTCCGTCCGGAATATCCCAGCTCTCAGTAATATCATTTCAGCCAGCTGGCACACGCGATGTTGTAATTCTTACTCCCTATGCCTAACCCGCCACTACACACACGGTATATACCTAAACATACGTATACGAAATATTTAAACATAAATATTATCGATAAATATACAAATATATGCATATATGTATATGTTCTTTGATTGAAAAATAACGTTTTGTCGATTTCTCGAAAAAAGCAGCAGCTGGGATTTTCTGCAAAGATGTACTTTACTATTTTTGATGTCCTTGAAAAGATACCACGAAAATTTTGAGTCACCACTTTGATGAGATTTAAAATTGTTGAGGAGAGGTGTGCAGTGCAAAGTACAATGGAATGACTTAATAGCGTTTTTTTGCAAATTAACATTTAATTTTATAAAAAAATCAAAGTCATGGATTTCAGCCAACCATTTTTTTATTTATGCTTTAGATACATGAACAATTTTATAGCAATAGCTGAAATAATAAAATAATATAGGAGCGTTTTTTTGCAAATTTGAAATTCATTTATTTAAAAAATCAGCAGCAACCAAACTCGGTAGCTGCTCTGATCGATCAGCTATATCAATAGCTTCATTCCATATTATTGTTAACTATAATTAAATCATATATCCGTATTGCCACCAGCTCCCTAGCTATTACCTCACGCGCAATAGCTAATTAAACTCATCCCGCCGGCTGTGGACTTATTTATAACGTCAAGATAGGAGCGAAGCGTACATATTTTTAGTGCGTGGAGTGAAATGATGCGGGCGTGTCTGATAATACAAGGTTTTTATTTTTAAATCGCGTGTTTAAGTAATAGCAGCGCGCAACGTTTCAAAATGAAACCATTTGGTTTTCTTATATTCATTTTAATCATTTACGTAAAGCAATCATATTCTTACAACATACTGGGCGTATTTCCTCACTTTGGTAAAAGTCATGTAGATGTTTTCCTACCCTTAATGAAAGGGCTGGCGCAATTAGGACACAGCGTGACAGTGATAAGTCATTTTCCGCTATCGAAAAAGGTTCCAAATTACAAAGACATCGACTTAGGTGGATCATCACAAATATTGGTAGATGTGATTGATATAAAACCGACTAGTAGACTTGACAAAATTAACAACATATTACCACTGTCACACTTTGCAAGTATGGCGTGTGAATTTGGACTGAGTTCGAAAGCTGTACAAGAGTTCATGAAGACCAAGGAGACATTTGATTTAATGATTGTAGAATTTTTCAACACTGACTGCTTCTTAAGTTTAACGCATAAAATAAAAGCCCCTATAATAGGTCTTAGTTCTTCCACTTTGATGCCCTGGACCTCTGAGAGATTTGCAAATCCGACTCACACAGCTTACATTCCAAATAACAATATGGATTATTCCGATAGACTGACGTTCTTTGAACGAGTAGAAAACACTGTGGTTACCTTGTATCATCAATACCATTATGAATATGTTACACTTAGTCACGATGAACAAATAGCAAGGAAATATCTTGGAAGGAAGGCAGCTCTAGTGAGAGAATATATTAAAAATAGTAGTCTGGTATTGACAAATACGCATTTTACCTTGAATCTCCCCAGACCACTTGTACCTAATATAGTAGAGGTTGGTGGAATACATATTGGAAAAACACGACCCTTGCCAAAGGTAAGAAAATAAATTCACTTTTAAAAATTAGTACAAAATACGTGACTACAAATGTGTAAGGAACCAATTATACATTAATTGTTACTTCATACACATACAGTTTAAATGATTTACCAACTAACATTTATTGTCAGAATTACTTCAATTCGATAGAATGCCTGATGCCCCAACCAGCAAATTTGTTTTATAATTTAAATATTATACGATTATTTTGTTTTATTGTTATTTTATTAATTCTTCTAAAATGCTAATTATTTATATTAGAGTTGAAGAAAACACTATCTGGTTGCCTGGAACTGAACTGTTTTATAAATTTATCATCAAAACGTTTTACAGCAAAATTATAAAATATCTTATAAAGCAATTAAGAAATTATTTTACAAACGTTCCGTGACTAAGCTATAAAACATTTCAGCTTATAAAGCTAAATAATTTTATAGTGCTTTTTAGTAACGTTTCAGCACCGTTATAAATAAATGTTAAAATTATTTTATAATTGTTTCCTATATCTTATAAAACAGTTATATTAAAGCACTATTTGAGACAGTTTTGCTATTGAAAATAAACTGTTGTTTCAGAGTCTGCTGCATAATTATTATATAGCGTTGCAATCTACTGTAATATGGAAACGGCAATAAAGTAGTTACAAAATAAAATTTTATTAAAGAATTTCTTGATCGGAGACACAAATTTTACGTAAAAAAAGTTTTAGCCAATTTGACCAAATATTTTTTCACTTGTTAATTTTAGGTCCGGTACCTTCGCCAGAATTTCTCAAACTTTATTTTTTTCTTCGCTATTTTTATTAAAACAAAAAATCTTTTTAGTGCAAAATATTTTAAAGGACTATTAGAAGGCATTACAATATAAAACGTATGAGAAAAAAATCACAAATTCGGAAATATTTTAACTTAACTTTTTTGAGCTGTTAGTCCACTCAAATTAGGAAAAAAAAATGCCGTTTTAGAGAAAAATTCTGAACAGCAGTTTCTCTGCATAGGAAGTAAGTATTCAACTTTTAGAACAAGGTTTTGCTTATGCGCAGAAAACAAGACATGATTTTTGAGATATATACATATGAGACATTCCACGTCAACCGGATTACTGCTGCGGCCAAAATTTGAAGCGAAGAAAAATACGTATGAGGGCTCAATTTGGAGCTTGAACTCAGAACTACGAAAAGCCGTATGCGACTTTGCAAAAATCAAGAAGGCGGCATCAATATTGATTGAATTATTGATTTGATTGATTTACCAGCCTGCGGTAGGCATTGCTGCCACTGCCAGATATACAGCTGGGTCTGCTACGTCCATGCTGGGTTGGACTAAGGTCATGCTTGTTGCCAGCAGCGAGCGCCACATGGCGCATGGTAAATGAATGTGGGATGTGAGATGTAGGTATTTGTGAGATGCGTTACCGCATTGTGTCGTGAGGGAGCGTTTGAGCTCTCTTTTTTCTGTGTTTGGTTCTGGACTTCTGCCTATTCTGACTCTTGTTGTGAAATATGTTGCCGTGTTGTGTCGTAATATGGAGTGTTTTTGCTCCTCTTTTTGCGTTTTTGCTTCTTCGATTCTTCTTTTTTCTGAATCTTCTGATTCCTCTTTTACCGATTGTGGTAGAGTATATATACTTGCGATTTGTTAGCGGTGTTCATTTGTTGATCCTGATCCTTTCAATTGTCGTTCTCCACTGTAGCATGGTCTCCCTATTTTTAGTTTGTTGCTGTGCGGTGCTAGCGCTTTTTTCAGTAAATGTGTTGGGTCCCTTCCTTGGGTATGTCCCCAATACTTCATTGCGTATATTTCTATTGTTGATGTTTTGTGTCGTTGTTTTCGTTTTGTTGTTTTAGTTGGACGATGCCCTTTCTGCTCTTCTCAAAAACTTCTTCTGTTGGCTTTTGTTGTTGCCACGTTTTTGACTCCATATATCATCGTTGTCCGTATGACAGCTATGTCCATACATTTGGTAAGGTCCCATGATAGTTTATTTTTCTCAATGAACGGTATGTTACCCTTGTGCCGTTTTGATTCTCTCCTTAACTGTTTCTCTCCGCTCCAGCTGGTTCGTCCGGTCTGTTCCTAGGTACTTCAATTTCTTTGGTATTCTTAGGGAATATTCATCTATTTTGTGTTCCTCTCCGCTGGTCCAACTCTTCTTCTTCTTCTGCATCGATTAGGAGATTATCGACGTATGTGTGTGTTTTCTTAGAGAACACCATTTTTCTGATAGAGACCTTTACTAGGCATTCCTCCGCTGAAGTGATGCGCGAACTCAGCCCTGACGCAGTATATCAACAATACCTCATTGATTATTTCGAGTTTAATTTTAATTATTATCACTACCGTGATTTCTAGCATTCATTCCTTGGATGGTGGCTTATTGAAGGGCCTTCTTGTATTAATTTGATTAATTCATTTTTTGCTTTCTCTTCTTCCTCCAGTTTATCTCCACTGTTGCCATGGTATACCTCTTCTCGTGTATGTGTTATCATTTTTTCTGTATGCCCCCCTGCCGCCGCTTTACTGCCCCTAACTCGTTCCCCCGTTTCTTTGATTTTGTGGTCCTATGTTCTGTATTCGATTTATCATTCTTATATATAGATACCATTTCCTGAGGAAAACTATGCATTTCCATTGAACTGCAAGAAATTCAACCCCCTGCGTATTAAGCCAATAGTACGCCACTGATCATATTGTCCATTTATTACCCAAGTCAACGCTTGTTTATCTAAGAAACTCTGTTTTTCTTAAGGAATAACGCCATTATTGCCTTGCTATAAATGGTTTCATAATCACTTCTCATACTTTCGAAGAAAGTCGTTTGAATCAGCACCTCACCAGTTTATTACAGCATTTATGATGCAGAATGCAACACCACAAAAACACACTCTTTTTAATACAAATGCAAATTATGTACGTAATTAATCACTAATTGCACCTCCCAAGATATGTATTATTCCTCAAACCTGTCGCTTACTTGATAAAAAAATATGCAACACCACAAAATCACACTCTTTTTAATACAAACACAAATTATGTACGAAATTAATCACTAATTGCACGTCCCAGGTATGTATTATCCCCCAAACCTATCACTCACTTTGACTCCTTAAAAATTTGCATAAAAAACATACAACACCACAAAACACATTCTTTTTGATATAAATATAAATTATGTACGAAATTTATTCACTTGACACCTCAAAAGTTATATTTTTTACACTTTGTATTTAGCTAGGGCTTGAACCTAAAAAGCATTGCAATGGTTTTATCCGGCAGACACTTGTTAATCATTAAGACATAAATAAACTTAGATAAATGAACTTGGGTGGTACTTTAAAAATGAGAAGTTACTTAGCTTATCTATTCCTCTTGTGTATTGCCTGGTCCTTTAAGCTTGTTTCTTTATGCATAGCACTGCACTATCGGTTCTGCCACTAAATACTCTGTACTAGTTATTTTCAAATATTAATTCTATTTCAGTTTTGTTCTTTTGTTATGATATATCGACTTGCGCGGAATTCTTTACTCTACAAATTCACCTGATTTTTATCAAATTTAGCGAACTTTTAGCGGGCGTTTTCACGTTTTAATGGCAGCGTTTTTCGGACGCGTCCGTTCGCTCGGAAAGCACAATTCGAACTTAAGAAGCCGGCATCAATATTGATGATAAATGACCAAGAAGTTCAATGTTAGAGTCGTCAAAATTAACTATCCAGATTGAAACTACTCAAAAGTGGTAACCGGAGTTAATGATAAAAAATTTGGTATAATGACTTTGAAATCACAAAATGGCGGATCCAAGATTGCGGACTTTTTGCCAAAACCTAATGAAAATGCCTTTAAAACCATCAAGAAGCTTTTCCGGAAAAAATAAAAAAAAAAACACGAAAAAACATATATATTTTTTTCAAGTCGCTTTTCCGGAAAAGCCAAAGGGATAATCAGCAAAATGTATAGCATTTTTCTGATTATCCCTTTGGCTTTTCCGGAAAAGCGACTTAAAAATATATATATATGTGTTTTCTCGTGTCTTTTTTTTTATTTTTTCCGGAAAAGCTTCTTGAAAAAAAAAAATATATATATATATATATATATATTTGTTTTATAGAATTTTTACTATATGTATACGTCATCAAGACATTCTTTGTGGCAATCTTTCTGTGTGGATGCTTATTTACATTTTAACGGAAAACCAATGGAATAGTCGGAAAAATAGGACCTTTTTTGTAGGAAATCTCATTCTGAACACATTTATGTATGTTCGTTTAGACATAAAAATGCGTACTTTTCGAGATATATGCATTCAAAATAAAAAAAAAACACGAAAAAACATATATTTTGTTCAAGTCGCTTTACTGGAAAAGCTAATGGGATAATCAGAAAAATATATAGCACCTTTTTTTGTAGGAAATCATATTCTGAACGCATTTACCTACGTTTGTTTAGCTTTAAAAATGCGTACTTTTCGCGATATATACGTCCAAATGAAAAAAAAACACGAAAAAACGTATATTGTATATGTGTATATCTCAAAAATCATGTCGTTTTTTTCTGCGCATAAGCAAAACCTTGTTCTAAAAGTTGAACACTTACTTCCTATGCAGGGAAACTGCTGTTCAGAATTTTTCTCTGCTTTTTTCCTAATTTGAGTGGACTATGTATCTCGGAAACTAGACGTGGGATCGATTTCAGCCCATAAGAATTCTTAATCATAAAGTCGAAATCTAGAACAATTACCAGTTTTAGTAGCTTAAACTGAATTGAGAAGAAACCCTATATTTTTAACGACTCGTTTATAATTCAAAAGTTAGTAATTTTGATAAATAGTAAATTAAAAACGTATTAAATAGTTTACCAGCACCCAGCATGTAATTAAAAGGTGCGGATATTTATTAAAAAGGTGAAAGCTTTCCCAATTTTAGTAGCTTGAATCTATTTGAGATGAAGAAACTTTTAAGTTTTTTTAATCTCTAATTACTAATTTTAAGCTGCAAATGTAAATAATAATTATGGACATTCCTATAACCTGTCAACAAACAAGACTAATAGATCAACCCAACCTTTCTATGTAGTAGACAGCCTACTAAGTAATATAACCTAACCTAATTTTCCTCTGTTTCTTATTGGGATGCTCTGCCACATGTATAACCTAACCTAATCTAGCAGTCATTCCTATATTTATTTTGCCATCTAATTTAGGAGAGAAATTTTCTTACCTTATCCCCACGTCCTTTAATTAATTATCGGACATGTTTTAAGTACTAGGGAGATTACTAGTGAAAATTTTCATAAAATAAGCAAGGGTGTTAGAATGAAAACTTAACATGCAATTTAATGGTAATAGTTGCAATAAATTATAGTTTTTATAAAAACATTTGCAATTCTGACTACAGTTATTTTTCTTCACTTATAAGTTATAACAAAAATTCAAAATAACCCTCTTTTGAAAAAAAAAATTATTATATTGGTTAATTTAAGATACGGCCCGGCCCTGTCACAAGTCCGTCACCTCTGAGACACATTATTTTATAGATGTTTTGTAAGAATCACCTATATTTTAATTATCTTAAACTGTTTGTTATTTACACAAAAGTATTTTATAGAGGAAGCCATTTCATTAGACTAGCATTCGAGGTCCTAAATATGACAAGACATAAAAAGTTTAAAAAACACATTTTTATTAATATTTATGGCAGTTAATATGTGATAATTATGAAATTATGATGATTAAAACAAATTGGCGTTAAATTTCATTACAAAAAAATTTTAAAACGTGAAATCAATTTTTATAAAATTCCAGAAATTGTTAGAATCCTTCAGTAAATATGAGGGACACTTAAAATTTATCAAAAACACATGGCATAATTCACAGTAAAATTAAAAATTTCTTTCGCATCAAAAATTGTAGGCTGTATGGGTTAACATGTCTCTAAAATAAATATTAAGTTCTTATCCACTATCCAGTAAAATCACTGAAAGCTTAGTATATATAGAGATTAGCATATTATATATTTGTAAGTATATATGTACATATATGCGACTTTTTTAATACACTTAAGAAGTCGTTTTATTTTATTGGTGTTTTATAGCAATAATAACAAACAGTGAAGTATTTACTTCATAACCCAATTAAATGAAGCTTCAATAAAACTGTTTTATAGTGGCGGTACCGAATTTTCTTAGAGCCTGCGGAAATGTTTATATAGTTATTTTGTAATGGTTGCAATAGGCTTTACAAAATATCAACAGTGACTGAATTATTCTATAAGATGGTACAAATTATACATTTATAGCTGTCGTAATAACGTTTTTAAAGTGTTTCTGAGAGTAATGTTGTTTTATAAAATATGTGTCGGAAACATTTCTGCAGTTTTTAGGAAATACCAAATTGCCAGTTGAGGCATCTATTTGGTGATAAGCAAATTTACTTGAAATTGTCGACAAACTTATTGTGAGAAGGAAATTAGAGTTCATCAAGTTCATCTTCATCAATATCATAACAACAATGTTGACTGATTTTTTTTTAAGTTAAGAAATACAAAAGGAGCATTGTTCTTTCGTCTGTTGCTCTTAAACGAATTATTTTCTGGGAAAATGTCAAGAACAATAAAATCTTCAAAATCAATTTTCTTAACTTTTCTATCTCTTGATATCATTTCGAGCAATGCTTCATTTACCAGTTCTATTGGAAATAATGAAAAAAAAAATGGCAAGAAATAGACGATTTCTGAATTTTAAAGTGTGTTGCCCCACCTGTCACGCATCCGGATAGTTTTCATATGTTTCTGGACATCACAAATTATACTTCAAAAAAAGAAAATTGCGGGTAAACGACATTTCATAAAATGATCCTTTTTGCAACTATTACGACTGACCTATTATATCGTCTCTTGATGAATGACTGTAGGGGCCATTAAAAAATACATTCTTAAAAATGGAACATTTTTAACCCTCTCCACCTTTGCAATATAGTGAAACTAAATCAACATTCAGTGGCAAACTTTCTCTTCAATTGGTACCTGTTGATTAGTTTGCCACGAAAAAACAAACTTAAAATGTTAAATCTAGGTATTTTTAAATTATTTTTTTGCGGGAACGTTCACTTTTTATAGGCCCCTTTGTCAACATCGTTCATTTTGTCGCACCTAAAATCGAACTTAATTTTTGAATGCCCCCCTGGGTATTTAATTCGCTTAAACGCAGTTCACATACCATTTAACAACTACTTTTAAGTTATGGAATTATACTAGTATGCGTAATTACAGTTTAACTTTGATCTATAAACATAATTAATTGATGAATGCCATAATAACGTCTTATCGTCTCATGGTAAGTTACAATACAATAATAATAGCAATAGATAATTTAGTTATGCACTTTTGAAAATACACAAGATATAATTGTATAAATGTTATTCAATAAACTATTTAAGTAAACACAAACATTGATTGCACTAAATGAACTGGTATTGATAGCGATAACATTAAAATTGCTTTGAGCAGGGCCGTATTAAAGAAAACTAATTTACATTTCTTGTTTGATTTACATCTGTTTATAGTTTATTAGGTCAAAATACCAGACAGAGAAGGCTGGAAAAAGGGTCCTCCAATATTGGCACAAATCGTTTGGTCTACTTCAAGACAGAACAGGGATTCGGAGCTGGGATTTACGGGGTAAGGTCGAAACCAAAAATCGCGATAAGTCTAAAAAGATCCGTTGCCGCAGCATTTCAGACCGAAGTGCATACAGACTGGACATACAGCAGTGTGCAAAGGAAATAATGAGGCAACGATTGCTATTTTTTCTGATAGACAAGCTGCGCTAAGGGCAATCGATTCCATACAGGTCGATTCGAGACAGATTAAATGGTCTAAGGTCCTAATAGGACCCGCACCAATTTGCGGTGTGGCTAATACATGCAGAGGTATAAAATACATCTCTGGAGTGGTGGAAAAATTTCTCGTGACAGAGATAGGTCAAAGACTTCATTAAAGAATGATCAACCTTTACGGACCTTGTATGTCTAAATAGAAAGGCTAGTTGATGGTGAGTCTTTTAACTTGACACTGTCGGATTAATAGAAGTTTGAGTCTAATGCGTCTTGCAAAGGACACAACATGCCGATTCTGTCAAAAGAAAGAGGAAATCTCAGTTCATAAGCCATGCTATTGTGAAGGCCTGGCTAGACTAAGATTCCAACTACTCGGCGAGGAGAGATCAGAGACTAACTGCTGTACTAAGGGCTCTTACCAAGGAGGGATAATGGGATTTAAGTAAAACAAGAATAGAAATAGATACCCTGAGGCTGCGGTGGTTAATGCTAATCAGCCAGCTACTAGCGATAGTGAGCTTGCTTCACCTGGGACCAGTAGGAACACCGGCCACCTTTTCTTATTTATATTATTCGTGGTAATCTATGATGCTCTTTCTTGTATTTTTTATAGTTTGCGCGGTACATATCGATTATGTTAGCACAGCAGGTTAAATCCTGTTTGTGCTGAGCTCGCTTGGTCAGGTAATCAAAGTACTATAGGTAGAGGAAATACTGCGAGGAGAATACCGATTGGTTCAATTTATCATAATCCTGAGACAGACGATCTGATCAATACTTGGCGTGTATCCACGGGATGATGATGTTTTAAGGTGCTTCTGAAATATCGCGATAAAATAATTGAGCATTGGCAAGCCTAGGAGAAAGTGATGGGCAACCATCTGATATCACAGTTGCCGAACTGGAAAAATTCGTACGCTTGATTTATGTTAACAGTTCGGTGGTTCTTATACACAAATCGGCAAGCAGTAGTTATTACTCATAACTTAACCCCTTGAGCCCGATACTGTAATTCACTGCGCAGCTCTCCGATACGGCCGACTCAGACGGCTACTGACCTTGTTTGGCATGTGGGCGATGATAAACGCTAAACGCTAAACGATGCTAAACGCTAAAAAGCGGAAAACTTCATCAAAACCATCAACATAAAGAATGGTAAGACATGAACTCATATGGCGAAAATAACACTAGACGAAGATGATGGGTGTGCTACAATATCGAAAAAATAAGTTCTATATACACATATAAATGTTGCATTGGGTGCCCAAAGTGACTATCCTTGTGTTCCTTAGAACAATTCACATAATATTACCATGACAATTTATAAAATGTTTTTCAAATATTTCCAATAAATAATGATAAGTTTTTGTGTTGTTTTTATTTTTTTTACTGTTATAATGAACAAAAGAAATATTATCCATGACACTTCCAAAAACACGCTATTATAAAAATATAATTTTTCTGATATACGGCACTCTAAAATTAAAGTACGCACATATATCCGATGAATTAGTACTGCCATATGAATATATAGCCGTCTGAACAAAATTGCGCACATAATGCATTACCGTATGAGAGTGCGACCTAGGATTTCTAAAAATGGTGCAAGTGATCCACCACCGGGTTCAAAGGGTTAAAGTACATAATGAGATATCTGCTTAATTCAACTGTGGGCCACCCAGAAACTCCTTCGTACAGTAAATATGTTTGATCTGTCTCAGAAGTAACATTCTTTGTAGCAATATGCATAAATCCGTCTGCACCACAAGCAGTCTCGATGATGATCAAGTGCAGCTGCAAGAAATAGTGTAGAGCTGTAACTTATTATTAGCTAGTAATGGTTAATCTTGTATAAATGTATTTTTGCATAGCCTGTTAAAGGCTATGCAAAATTGGCTTATTTCTTATGTAACACAACATTTTTTTGCTGATATTACTTACTCTAGGAAGAACTATTATGCTTCTACTGTACCATAATTTTCTTGGAATAGACGCCATATCTCTCATAACTTGTTTCTTAACCCTCTAATGCTGAATGATCACGTGGAGAAATAATTTCTATTTTACACGTCACCTGAGCGAATTATACACGTCAGCCCACGCTATCTAGCGCTTGAATTGTATATCCTAACAGAAAATTGTATAGAAGTATTTTAATAGCATGCGTACTTAATATCATTTGCTCTGAAATGCTATCCAAGCGAAATTACTACAAATTTTAGGCATCTGGAATAATAATATTCAAAACGAGTCCGGTTCTGCTAATTAATAACGTTGGTAAATTAATTGATTAGTTTTCAGATACCTAGTTTTCAATATTTTATTAAGATAAGAAATTTATTTTAATATATAAGTTCCTCATACGACGCTAATTATAGTTAGCCATCTACTTAGTTTTATAAAATAAAATGATATAGACTGAAATTAAATCTTATGTGAATTTGGAGCAAAATAATAATTTTTTTTTATATTTTGTGCAAAAAATTATTACCCACGATGAAATTAATTTTAGTTTTGCTGTTAGTGTCAGTGAATTATTGCGCGAGTTATAATATACTAGTGATTATGCCTCATCCCGGGAAGAGCCATTTTTTTGTTTTTGAACCATTGCTAAAGTCACTAGCTTACAAGGGGCATAATGTGACAGTAATCAGTTACTTTCCTCAGAAGACACCGATTCCGAATTACAGGGATATAAGTTTGATAAATGTGAACTTGCCTAGTGGCGTCGAAGTGGTAAAAATTAGTAGCCTTTTGAGTTCAAGAATAGGCAAATATTTGAATGGACTTTGGATTACAAAATTTTCACACTGTCAAAGCGATTTGACAAACAGCGCTTTGCAAAATTTCTTGAAAGAAGAAAATAAATATGACGTGACACTAGTTGAATTCTTTAATACCAACTGCTTCATGGGCATAGCTAAAAAATATAAATCTCCAGTCATAGGTAAAATTATTTAATATAATGATAATAATCAAGTGAAGTAGTATTTATAATTAATATGCTTTAATTGCACCATGTCAAAAACTGAGCAGAATAATTCCGAATCCAAAGAGCATATATTTAATAAAAGGCAACTTTTGTGCGAGGTGTGGAAAAAATTACTAAAAATTGTGGCATAAAAAAAGTGAAGTTATCATTGCACAAGGAAACTTACACTGATTGAAGTTCATATAATATAACAACTCAATTTTTAAACATTTTTACAGTGGAAAAATACCCAGCAAACTAAGAAATCATGAATATGTCACAAATAATAAATTATAAACAATATAGCAACTTCAAAGTAATATCAAGTTAGGAGGGTAAAACCGCGCTGTGTTAAAAAATTGAAATTATCATACCATCTTCTAGCACATTCAGCGCCAAGCTAATATTGTTGAATCTACGCACGGGACCACCCTGGCCCTGTACCAAAAAAATGCATATTTTCTATCACACCAGGCCATAGGGGACACATTTATCGAAAAATTGGTTAACTTCCTAGGCTGCAGCGGTCACATTAGCGGACACAAATAAATGGGCGGACACCGCGCTATGCTGTCGATACGGATTGACATGTCATTTGTTATTCTTATTTAGTATGCATTGGAATTCCGCAGAATACGCACTTTAAATAGACTAACAAGGTAGACTAGTATTACTATGAGAAGATGCCAGGGCGGAGCCAAAATGCGCGAATATTTTTACCAGTGGCATAGCTTTATCTGGGGTATAGGAATGTGTAATTGCAATAAAAGTTTCGCGGTCAAGGAACTGTGAAAATGGAGTAGACTAAAACTTGCCAACTGTTACGAGTAACCTTTGTTCAGGAGAAGTGTAAGAATAGTAAGTTCTACTAAACTTTGCCTAATAAAGTTGTTTTATTATTATTATTACCGTCGCCGCCGCTCTGCTGCAGGGCACCGCCGCCACTGGTGTTGACATTCAATGTCACGTAATTCTTTCTCATTGGTTTAGATTGATGGAACGCACAAACTCGTTTCTGCGCATATTTTTTGCTGGCATCTTCTCATAGTAATACTACTTTAGACACTTCTGTTACCAAAAAAAAACTAAAAAAAACTAAACAATGAAATTCCTAAAACCAAGGTTAGAAAAGTCACCACCTTTTTTTAAAGTCCAGATCAACCGCGGTATTTTGGAATGTTTTAACGCATCCCACAATAAATAGTTTCATTTTATTTTTTATATATAGTATATGATTTTATTCTGATATTTTGACATAATTTTGATTTTAAATAGTTTTATAAGTTTATATTTTGTTTGTAAAGTTGTAAGTTTATATTTGTTTTATAATAACTGTAATAAATGTTTATTTATATAATCTAGTTTCTTACTGATATAATAGTGTGTCCGCCCTGGCCCCTAGAATACACATAATTTTAAATTATTCTCAGCAGGCCACAGCAGTCACAATAGCGGACACAGCTTTCAAAATTTAAACAAATTTTTTATTAAGAACTCATGATATATACGCTATTATGCAGGGTCATGGCCGGTAATTGATGATAAGAATTCTTAGAATTTGAGTATCTGCTGACCAACACTAATGGGTAAGTATGGCGGACATCGGTGACCGCTGTGGCCTGATCTAGCTATAGATTATCAGACACCGGTGTCCGCCATGGCGCTGAATGTGCTAGAAGAGAATATAAGCATTTTTCTTAATTTTCGAATATACAAAAATACATTGAGTCTTACGGGAGAAGATTTCGAAATTTAATATATCTGTTTGAACAATATAAAAATCTAATATGAATGTTAGTATTTTTACCTTTGTACCACCTTTTTTAAGACGAAGCCCTAAAACGAAAAATTTTGTTCTTTTGAACATTTCCGTACGTTGATTATACGGGTCTGTTTTTGGAACTCCATTGGATAACTATGTTTTCCACGTGCTGAACACGAATCAGATGTCCGTTTAGCTCCATCAGCCAGCAATTTTTTTATGCGGTTTTTTATAAAGTTCTTTAGGTTTTTCGCGATTTGCGAAAAATTGGTGGATGATGGAGCTAAATGGATACCTGATTCGTGTTCAGCTCATCGAAGAGTCCCAGAAACAGATCACTTTTTGTGTCCAGTCCCCTCAAAAAGACAATGGTTTGTTTGGTCTGTTGTTCATGGTGGTCGTAGGCTGTTTTTATGTGTTCTTTTGATGATTTTTATTGTTCAAATAGGCTTAGAATGTCATGAAACGTCGAGATTTTAAGTTTGAGCGAAAAAAATTTCTTTCTGGCGTTCTGTAACTTTTTTTGTGCGCACGTTTACTCTGGAACCGTTTGAGATATTGACTTGAAATTTGGTACACATATGTACTTTAACGAGATCTGGAACTAGATTATATTTTCATCTTGTTCCTTCGAAGGGTTGGGGGGTAAATTGGGGTAAATTTGGAGTAAATAGGTAAATCAACCAGGTAAGAGTTCATAAAATTGATATTTAGTATAGACAAGAGAAGCTAAGGTCTCAAAAAAAATTTTGGCCCATTACCACCACATTATTAAAGGGGATGAAAAAAAATGTGATTTAGTGTGTGTACAAGAACCAGAAACCTCAAAATATTTTTTTACTTTATCCACCCCCCACTCCCACGCCTGTCACCACCCCCACCCCACTACCGATGTGGGGAATCGTTTTATGGGTTTTTGGGGTAGAGGAGGATTTCAAATATTATATTATTAAAGTTCCATAAACAATTATTTCCAGATACAAAATTTTTTCGTTGTGTGACTTGGATAGAAAATCCGGATGTGAAAGTAGTGATTCCTTGGGCAGCGGTTTTTTATCTCTATTTCCATATGACTGGTCATTAAAACCAATCAAATGTTACCTTTAAAAACTCAGAGTGTTTCTTTCTGTACGATTTGTTGGCATAATTTTATAAGGCCGTAAAGTTTTAAAGCAGTTTATGTTTTTTTTTTGGCGTTTGAACAAATATTTTGATTTTGAATTTTCTGTGGTTGTTAACACCCATAAAGGGCATATTTTTCCAAAATTGTATGTAAACCGATTATTGAAGCTATATTAAACTGTTTAAAAAATTTAGATTTTCAATTATTTTTGAGGTTGGGTACATATTTAAGGGGCCTTATATATCTAGATATATTTGCAAAAATTTACAAAATTTATAAATTGCAAATTTCAAAATTTACAAAAACACAATTACAAATTACACACTTCTAGAAAATAAAACCATTAAAATATGTAAATAAACTAACCCACCAAGGCCAACCTTGTGGGTAGGAGGGGAGAGGCGTAAAGAAGGGGATAATTAGATATAACTAATATTATTCTGATCAAAATTATCTTAGCAGAATACTATATAAGATTATACATTTATTCTGTAACTATTATTTAAAATGATACGAAGGAGGGGAAAAACATTGGACAATAACATTTATCTATTCGAAATTTTATTGCGAACGATCTCTCATTTTTTATTTTTCCAATGCAACCAAAACGACGGAATATAATTGCAAATAATCGAGAAAAAACGATGTTTTGCAATTTTATTTGTAAAAACCAGTGTGTTCCCGACATCGTCGGAAGGCCAAAACTCACAATCATACTTCTTTATATGTGTACTTCAAATTCCACCAAAATATTTCCTAAAACACTTAAAAAATTTATTTTTACTCCACTATAGCTTCTCTAGCGTCTGAATTGTCTATCCTAGCAGATAAATGTATAAAGCCTCTGGCTATTATGACAAACATGGCTCTCCGACTACCCTGACAAGAAGAGCTAATGCTGTTTACTAGAAGGAGAAAAATAAGCGGTTATCAGCTTCTTTCTGGCCACGAGTTGCGTTTTCCCGTACAGTAAGGTACCTAGGGATAACTAGACTCCAAACTGTCGTGGAAGGTTTACGTGAAGGCTCAAGCAGGGAAAGTCTGCACATCTTAATGGATGCACTAACGCGTCGTCAGTTTGAAGTGGAGAATAAGTTCAAAGACTTCTCTGTGGGCGTACCATCATAGTGAATCCCTTCATAACATATGCCGCACTCGTGAGGTGGTGCTCCTAGAAGCACTTCACAATTCGGCTCCTTGCCTATGTCAAGTTCAAATGCTAGCTTGCCTAGGAATAACAGAAGTAATCACAATCAGGAAAACTTTAACAGATGCAATGGAGACCATCCTTGGACTCATTCCCTTGCATGTTGAAGTGGAACTGGAAGCCAGGAAAGCAGCAAATGGACGTATATCTATATCTTGGAAAGTACCCTAGTGGATTCCAGGTCGAGATGTATGCCATTTTACCATCTGCAAGCTAAATCCTCAGAAGATGCTGATGCTGAACTATCTCAACATTCTGATTGAACTATGCGAATACAGCTCAGTTAATCTCATATGGGTGCCTGGATAGAGTGACGTGGAGGAAAACAAAGAGGCAGGCCGTTTGGTGGTGGAAGGACCAAAAACGCCTTTCCCTGGCCTGAACCCAGCCCTCGGTCTGCCAAGAAGTCTGATTCAATCAGGGATACGAGAGTGGGATATGGCGCAGCTTAATAATTATTTGGCTCAGGCACCCGGAATGAGACCGTCAAAGCTCCATATAAAGGGGACTTTAACTGACTCTACTGTAAAGTGGCTGCCTGAGCTCAATAGAGAACGACTGAGACAAGCGATAGGCCCTGATGACAGAATACTGTACTCTGAATAAGCACTTGCATACAATGAGGTTGAAAGATGTTCCTACTTGTCGGGTGTGTGGAGTGGAGTATGAAACAATCACTCATATTCTATGCAATTGTGCACCACTAGTAGGTATAGGTATCTCGAAAGGCAGTTTCTACAGCCGTAGGAACTACGAGATCTACCCTATAAAGGACTGCTCTTCTTCGTGGAGAGTACTGACCGTTTCAAGGGAATCCTAAATGGTGCGAATGTACCATGGGCTGATAGACCTGAGTACTACGGATCTTCAGATCTGCTTGCGTTTCTAATAATAATTATTATTGATTAGTCTTGTGATAGGTAAGTGCTTTTAAAGATTTTTTTATGATAAGAAATTTATTTTAATATATAAATTTCTCACACAACATTAACTAGTCAATCGTCTACCCATTACATCAGTGTTTAAGTGAATTTAGAACAAGATAATTATTTTTACATATTCTTTGAGAAATATAAAAAACCATGATGAAATTAATTACATTTCTAGTTTTGCTGTCAGTGTCAGTCAATTATTGTGCAAGTTATAATATACTGGTGATTATTTCTCATCCCGGGAAGAGCCACTTCTTTGTTTTTGAACCGTTGCTAAAGTCACTAGCTCACAAGGGACATAATGTAACAGTAATCAGTTACTTTCCTCAGGAGACACCAATTCCTAATTACAGGGATATAAGCTTGATAAATGAGACCGAAACTAGTGGAGTGGAAGTGGTAACAATTAGCAACCTTATGAGTACAAGAGCAGGCAAATATTTGGCTGGAATTTGGATTACACAATTTGCATACTGCCAAAACGCTTTGACAAACAGTCATTTGCATAATTTCTTGAGAGAAGAAAATAGATTTGATGTGGTACTAGTTGAAATCTTTAATACCAACTGCTTTATGGGCATAGCTAAAAAATATAAATCTCCAGTGATAGGTAAAATGTTTTATTTAATATAATGATAATAATGAAATGAAATAGTAATAATTTATCACAGGCACACAAAAAAAAATTAATTTCCAAAGATGTTTTGTGAGCCGCTGATTCCAAATATCACGTCACAAATATATGTTTCACTGCTCAATTTGTCGCAAATTGATATTTTGTCTCTAAATTCGGGGTTAAATGACCATTAAACCTAATAGAACGACACGCGTTGAAATGAAATTTCTGAATAGTTTAAAACGGATTTAGTCACATGCTCCCAATATTCTATCTTACCACGGACATGATATGATGGTGGTGTATTTTTTTCCCAAAAAAGCTACTTGTTCTGATTTATCCGTACTACGCTTGTGAGTGTTTGACAGGTCGGGTTCTTACCGGGAATATTGATAAATCGAGTATCTTTTGACCAGGAGACGCCAAAACAATTCCCGGGGGTTGGAACCACCCATTCCCTAAATGACAAAAAATTCCGAAAATACTACGAAAGGGCTGAAGAATGATTTCCCCACGATGGCAACCATATTTTCTCTTCTATCATCCTCTACTCTGCCTCTTAACTACCCATCGATTCAAGAATTTCTCAAGTGAAATCTTTCAACTTTCGAGAAAATATGCAAAGATCAAGAAGTGTTTGAAAATTCCGTTTTGTACAAGCCAACTACTACAGACATTTGATATTTTCGGAAAAAATGGAGTGAACATTTTAATTACTCTCTTTTTATATTATTCTATATATCGCTTGCCGACTTGTAGAGTAGGCTTGATAAAAATGTTTGAATCTATTCGGTATATCTCCATGCGGAATGTGTGTATATATCTGTATACATCAAGCTTTAAACTTAGAAGATGCGGCTTGTGTTTCTTCTTTTCTTGTATCAAAAAGAGGTTCATTGAATAATGACATAAGTTTTTTTAATTTTTCTATTTATTGAACTTTTTGAAATAACATTTGTCTTATTAACTTAACACTTGTCTTATATATCGTACGATGGACGCCAGTTTACAATTTAGCGAAAGCCACTCCTGCAATGGCTACTAAGACTATTTTATTTCATGTGGACCTGTTTGCAATTGGGAAAGAATTCATTCGTTTTTATTGAAGTCGGCAAGCGATATATAGAACAATATAAAAATAGGGTAATTAAAATGTTCACACCATATTTTTTATTGTACATTTCAAAGTACATGGAACATTGAGCCATTGTTGTCAAATGTCTGCAGTGTTCAGCTTGTAAAAAACAGAATTTTCAAACACTTCTTGTACTTTGCATATTTTCTCGAAAGTTGAAAGTTTTCACGCGAGAAATTCTTAAATCCATGGGTAGTTTAGAAGAAGGGTTGAGGGGGGGTGGGGAGAAGAGAAAATATGATCACCATCGTGTTTCTCACCCTCAAAACGGGGGAACCTTTCACAGTATTTTCGGAATGTTTTGTCATTCAGGGCGGGTGTGGTTCCAACCCCCCGGGAGTTGTTTTGGCGTCTCCTGGTCAACAGATACTCGATTTATCAATATTTCCTCTAATAACCCCAATCTTTCAAGCCCTCACAAGCGTAGTATGACAAAATCAGAACAATTGTTAGTAGTAGTTTTTTAAAGGAAAAAAGTACACCACCATCATGTCCGTGGTATGATAGAATGTTGGAGGTATGTGACTAAAGTCATTTTAAACTATTCAGAAGTTTCATTTCAGCGCGTGTCGTTCTATTAGATTTAACCCCGAATTTAGGAATGACATGCCAATTTGCAAAAAATTGAGCAATGTAAACATATATTTTTGATGTGATATTTGGAATCAGCGGTTAAAAAAATATTAGGATACGTGCCTTTCACCTTTGGAATTAATTTTTTTTTGTGTGCCTGTATTATTATTCTTTATACACTCCAGTAATTGAATAGTGTATGATATCTGTTACTTTGCTTGCACAGAGATATGCCGAAAACTGAATAGAATAATAATATCAAACAATATCCATTTAACTCTCAAATTTTCGTCAACTTAGCACTCATTTATTAACAATAAAAAGCAACTTTTGTGCAAGACATGAAAGAAATTACTAAAGGTAATTTTATAAAATAGAAGTCAAGGTACTTAATCTGCTACCAGTTTATAATCTCTTAAGATTTTCCTGATTAGGTTTTGCTCTAATCGTAGAGAAAAAAAATGTGAAAGATTGAACCTCCCTCAGAAAACTGTTACTAGAATTGATGAAACAAAATTTCACTCACTCGCCCTTTTAGTGGTGTCGATGGTTTTAACCTGGAAACTTGGCTAACAAAGATGAAATCATTTGAAACCTTTTGCATAACAAATACTTTATGCTAAGAAATACAAATTCTGCCTATTTATCTCGTACGTTTATTTTTAATTAAATGTTTAAACGAGTAATTGCTTCAAAATAAAAAAAATACGAAATTCTTTCGATAGAAAAATAAAAATTTGTATTTTTTGCAAAATAAGGCCAGAAGACAAAAAAAGCAATAAGAAAGACACACTTTGATCTTTAATTTTACAATTAAATGTCAAAAAGCAAACTAAAATACACTCAGTCGATCGATGCCACTGGGACTCCAGGAATAATTTTTTTCTTAATTCACTACACAGTAACTACAGATTTTAATTTAGAAAGATTGTCATATGGATTAAAATTCAGTTTTTTTTCGCAATTTGATAGTAAATGCATCACTCCTATATTATGCGGACCCATTTTATCGTGTGGCACCCAAAAAAGAGTAACCATTTGAACTGAAAGATACTGTATAAGAATAGTCTCTGTTATTGCTGCTTTCATAATTATAGAAAAATATTAATTTGAGTATTTGGCAGGAAACTTTCAAATATTCAATATCTAATATTTAATATGAAAAAAGTGCGATAAATACTATGCATTATATATCTTTAAAATTGTTTTTATGGTTTTTCGGACGGTGTAAATATATACGGGATGTTCCATTTAGTATTGTGATGATCTATTCTAAGAAGATTCCCATCTCTAGGATCATAATTATATGTGTCAGAATTGCATTCAAAGAACTAATATTTTTGGCGGTATGTAGTATACATTTGTAGATATAAATACAAGGAAATTCAGTATCTTATGTTTTATAAAATACGGATTGCAAGAGTTAGTTGGCGCAATTTCAAATAATAGACGAATAACCTTTTCTGACAAACTAAAATTCTTTTGACATTGAATCTACATGCATTACCCCAAATAATAACATCATATGGCAAGTGGAAATAAATTAGAGCGTACTATATATTAACAAGCTGTTTAATATAAAATATTGTATTTAACTGTAGGAGGGCATAAAAGCCACTGTTAATTTTTTTGCATAGTCACAATTACTCTTCCAACTCATATCAGAATCTATAAAAGTACTTAAACATTTAGCAAAACATGACAACTGATTTGTTTTGTTATTTACGACAACATGAAAGGAGGTATTATTTTTTCGTGAACAAAATTGCATGGCAACAGCTTCCTCAGCATTTAGTATTAACACGCGTTGGTAAAATGAGCAGATAAAGTATTTAGATGAATGGTGACATAATGTAATAGATAATCTAACAGGCCGTATTATTTTGTATATTAGAGATATTAACACATTGTATGGAACAAAAATAATATTGTAGATTTATATTTTTACCTGCTTGAGGCATCCTCCAACTCCAAGGCAGAGGAGGCGGGATGACAGAATTGCGGATTTTCAAATAAGGGACATATACAAAGCTATCCCGAAATTTCAACTTTCAAATTTCAACTTAAACAGACACTTAATGAAAACCGTAGCCCAGATCTTAGATTATAAAAATCAGAATCAGCAGTTATTAACTAAGTTTTCAAATAATCTTTAATAGTTTCTGTAACATAGTAATCAAAGAAGTTATGACCGAAACGATGTGCTGCTTCACATTTTTTAAATAAAAATGTCGCTATTTTGTTACTATAATTAGTTAGTAACTGAAAAAAAAAAAAAAAAATTATAAATACTTTTTCGTAAATACAGAGCATTATATGCATTTTTTTCTCGTTCAGTGCCCGTTTTAATTGCTTTAAAAAAATGCACTTTAATCTGTAAAGTTATGTTCGAGATAACAAGAAATTTTTATTTTCTTTGCAAATAAATATCTCGAGAAATATAATTCTTGGCGAAAAGATGGTGGAGTTTTACGCCATTTTGATTTATGTTGCAAGAACGGTAACCTTGAGAACTTTTTAAATATTTTTCTACTCCCAAAGACCTACTACTTGTATGCAAAATTTCACATAAAGGTTATATCATCCCAGCGCAATATTACAATGGAGATAAATAAAAAGCAAGACGCTCATGGAGCATGGCGACTAGCTATCACCAGATGCCCGGTCGAAAATTAACTTATTTTTCATTTAATTTCATATCTTGATCTATTTGCACATGATATGTATAATAAATGCCTCACCACTTTCTAAAAACAATGGAATTTAAAAGAAAAATAGTACAAAGGCAAAAAGTCTAAGATTTCTATTAGATTTTTGAATTGTGTGAACCAAGACATTAAATGATTTACTTATATTTTCTTCTCGTAAGAATCGAAAATAAAAAAATATATAGTTCGTATAAAAATAAGAATGTATTTTATATAAAAGAAAGTTGTTTATATCTTGTACTACATGTTGGTATGATAATCTCAATTTTTGATCATATTGCTGATTTTCAAGTACTAATTTTGTGTAACTTTCGGATTCAGATTTGTTATAATACGAGCTTACAATAAGTATGGTTTTTATCTTGCGATACCAGTTTCCCTTAAATATTTATTGCATGACACTTTACAATAAAGGCCAAGTAGAGAGTTAAATTGAACTTAAGAATCCTCCTGAAATATTTCATGTTATATACCCCATTATGGAGTTCCAGAACAACTCCGAATGGAACCCTATTGTTCTCTCTCTGTTGTCCGTCTCACCGTCAGTCCGTCTGTAACAGAGGTCTAGGTTTCAACAGCAATAGCCATAATTATCAACATTTTCACATATCGTATATCCCGTCCCAATCTAGGAGAATTCTAAAATCAAAATTTACTTATTATTTATACATACGCTTATGGAATATCAGAAAATAACGCCTCTTGAATAGTATAGTGTATTTTTCGTTAAATTATTGTCCACAATAATGCGGCGTGAGGGAATACAGAATTGCCTAAAGATACGCATGTAGGGTTAACCCAAAAATTCTGAATAAATTTGCAAAAATAGTCCAATAAGATATATTTTCATTGTTAAGTATTTTATGAAATATGAGATTGATAATTTTAAACTTAATGATCATGAATCCTGACAGGTAAGAGAATCCTTAGATAAGATAAAGAACACGTATGGCTAGTTCAACGACATGAGTATTAAAAAATATCTCTCAAGTGTTCTGTTGTCTACTACGGAAACCTTATCGCTCGAATTCAACTTTAACTTGACCGATTTATTTTGTGACTATAATAAATTAGAATGTAAATTGGCCGTTTAGGCATAAAGCGCCTTTTTAAAGATCGTTTGTGATTACCCTTTGACCTACAGGTCCATTCCCGCAGCATCTAGCAGTGACATTCGACCGCCAGGAACCAGCGCACCTCCCGGTTGTTTCCGTTCAAAAGCGACGTATGTCATCCTCAGCTTTGCCGATTTTCTTGAGATGATAATCTCAATTTGCAATGTTCTGTGAAAGGTCTATTATTTGCTTTACATCTAGTTTGCTAAGATCGAGTAGCTCTTTTGTTCTTTTCCTAATAACTTATGAAGCCTTTGCCTGCCCTTGATATGAAATAGGAGATTTCTTTTCCTCCTCTTTTTTCTTACTTCCTCCATTTTATGACAATTTGTTTTTTTTATTATTTTCTTGTAGTATATTATTGACAGACAAGTATCAATTAAAGATACAAGTGGATGAAGGATCTATGTCACATTTTCGAAAAAAACGAGTTTTTTATATGAATGAAGCTTTTAAGTACACGAAATTCCCCCAAGTACATTACATTTCATTCTAATGCTAAAATATCTTATTCATAAATTTATGAAGGATCTATGTACTGTTGAAGTTGGTAGGTTGTTAAAAACTTTGAGATCAATTATCTCAAAATCGCTTTGTTGTTACATGGACCCTCCATACACTTGTATCGTCAATTATAAATGTTATTACAGAAGTAAGTGACATTAATTACTATTAGTCGGGGGCCCTCCATAGCCGAAGCTGCCCCCCCCCCCCCATCCTTGGGGACAATGTTTTTATAAAGATTAAAGCCTAAGGAACAATTTAAGACACGTCCTGAAAAAAAAAACTGGCTGTACTTTCAAAATGGCGGCCATATGTTAAAACAAACTGTTGCCAATGTTGGATACTGGATACCTAGGGTGGGCCCGTAGTATATGACTTATCTAGAATAAAAAATAGAGCCGCAACACAAAATCTTAAACAATTTAAAATATGCCGTATTAGCCAATCCACTATTACAAATCTGCTCTAAATAAACAAATGTGTTCATGCAAATCATTAACGACAAGAATAGACAGTCACAATTTGCGTTGATATGAAGACAAGGTGATAACATTGCCTTCGGCCGCGCATCTGATCGTAAAATTCCATCTGCGGAGATATAATTTCTCTGTCTAACATCTTTAAAAATAGCTTTATTCTTGTCTTATGCATTATAAGTACTTTTGAAGTTTCAAGCTGGCCAGGCTCTGTATATAAATATAGTAGGATCCACTGCTCTTAAGTAATTTACAAACCTTTCACATCTTTTGCGTATTAGTATTTTTGGTACATATGTATCCAGTTATAAGTGTTATAGCTATGAAGGGCTGCATTTAACATTGAAGGAGTTAAAATCGGCAATATTAGAATTAGGGTAACAAAAGTAATATCACAAATAGCAAAACTATTTTGTTAACATGTAAACAGTAAATAATGACCTTCTACAGCAATCAGTCATTTACTTTCATGACACTTTAATTCGGAATCATTTTAACAAAACTCATAAAGGTAGTTTACGATTTTCTTCAATATTTTGAATAATAATATGATGATCTATTTATGTTTACATTTCTTTGTACAAATATATTACAATATTATACAGCTTGGTTAATGCAACAGGGTTTGGGGGAAATTATGTATCAAATTCATCATTATTTTTACTTTTTATATATGCCTTTAATTTTGACTTGAACGTAAAATATTTTTGATACTTGCTTAGATTTACTAACTGTCTCCTATGCTATGAAGGTGATATTTATTTCATTTTACACATTTTCTAGACACTACAAAGTTTGTCCAGAAAACAACCATCAACTTTCTTTTGCATAAGACCTTCTTATGAGCTATTCTTTATTTGATTGAATATTTTACGTTTACAGAATATTCAGAATAATTTTTCAAGACGGCATTTGACTTATTTCTTCAAGGGAATTTGAAAAAGGCATGTTATTTGAGTAGTTTATAGACAAGTTCCCAAATTATAATGTGGATTTCTTCATATTGAAAAATCTCCTTACTGACTAATGGGCTAACATCTACATTTTTCTTGTACCATTGTTTTAAAGGAATCTCTTGTAGTTTTGCTATTTTGTTTCTTGTTCACTGTAGTTCATTTCAAAATACGTCTTGCAAATATTTACCTACCGAAGATACAAGACATAAAATAAAACCAAAAATGTTAATAATATAACGTTAGTCTTTTGTTAACAATTAACCAATCGTAGGTTTATCAACATGTGCTCCACTTCCTTGGATTGCAGACTGGGTTGGAAGTCCAGATAACCCATCTTACATTCCCGTTCTCTTTATGGATTACTCAGACCAAATGACATTTTTGGAACGTGTTGAAAATACTGTAATGCTTGCATTCAATAAACTAGTTTACAAATACGCAATGGATAAGCCCGGAAATGAACTATCTAAGAAATACCTGGGTGAAGATTTGCATGAAGAAGGGGACATTATGTATAACACAAGTTTGTTACTAACTAATACTCACTTCAGCTTACACAGACCAAGGGCTATGGTACCTAATTTTATTGAAGTTGGTGGAATACATGTAGGAAAACCTAAGCCCTTACCACTGGTACGTAATAATTTTTTTGTAATATCAGTTTCTGAATGACACAGCAGTTATTTGAAGAAAGAGATGATGCTACGTACCATAGAGATTTATTTCTAACTAATAGACGCTTCAGCTCACAGATACTAAAACCATGAGTACTTACTTATATTGAAGTGGGTGAAATGTAGGTTTATCACTGTACATATTAATTTTTTTCGGTACATCTGTACTTAGGCTTTATCAACAGCTGTTGAATAATACTTCAACTCTCATAATCATACTTAAACTGTCGGTTCTCGCAAATTAGTCTGTCTATTGGTTATTACAAAAGTTGGGCTGGTTGTTATTCTTACATATAAAGGTCATATCACCGTATATTCCAATACTCTGAACCTGGAAGCTTTAAAATTTGAGTGAACATTCCGTTTTGGTTCTAAACATGATATAAGATGGAGTATTGCAAATTCTACCTATAAAATGTGCAGAAGCGGTTAAAAGTTACTTTGATGTAGCTTTTGAACTAGCGGCCATAAAGCCTATAAATTTAAGAGTTCCTTTCTTCACGAGTTTCTACATTTATATGAACAATTACTTCCACATCCAGTGGAAGTATAGTAACGACAAAAAAATTTAAAAAAATTTTTATTGTTCAAATAGGCTTAAAATGTCATGAAATGTCGTCATGAATGTTCTGTCTGTCTGTAACTTTTTTTTGTGCACACGTTTACTCTGAAACCGTTTAAGATATTGACTTGAAATTTGGTACACATATGTACTTTAACGAGATCTGGAACTAGATTATATTTTCATCTTGTTCCGTCGAAGGGTTGGGGGTAAATTGGGGTAAATTTGTGGTAAATGGGTAAATCAAGCAGGTAAGAGTCCATAAAATTAGTATTTAGTATATACAAGAGAAGCTAAGGTCCCAAAAAAATTTTTGGCATTAGCCACCCTCATCACACCCCCATTATTAAAGGGGATGAAAAAAATTGTGATTTAGTGTGTGTACAAATGTATGTACCACAAAATATTTTTTTACTTCATCCACTACCACCCCCCTATCACCACCCTCGATGTGGGGTATGGTTTATGGGTTTTTGGGTAGAGGATTTCAAATATTATATTATTAAACTTCCTTAAACAATTATTTCCACTTACAAAGTTTTTTCGTTGTGAGTGACTTGGATAGTAAGACCAATGATTACTTATGCTTCTGTTGTGTGGTGGCCTGCTACAACCAGGCTATACATTCAGCAGAAGCTAACTCAACTCCAAAGACTCGCCTGTTTGGGAGTCACAGGAGCGATACGCACGACCCCCACAGCAGCTCTGGAGGTCCTTCTGGACCTCGTGCCCCTTCATTTGGTGATTGAGGCCGAGGCTCGGAAAGCGGCCTACAGGCTGAGGTGTGGTGGTCAGTCGAAAACCGGAGGAGAACAATTAGGGCGCACAAGGGTCCTTTCCGAAGCGATATGGACTCACTCACTTCTGGAGGCCAGGAGTGATGATATAGTGCCCTTCTTCTCCTTCTCAGAACCCTTTGAGGTCATCATCCCCAAAAGGGAAGACTGGAACCCACTCGAGGACATACTCAGACCTGCCGATATCGTCTGGTTCACAGACGGATCGAGGTTTGAGGAAAGTACTGGAGCGGGGATATACGGCGAAAGGCCCAGGGCTGAACTTTCTTATGCCCTGGGCAAATTCGCCACGGTATTCCACACCGAGATCTCTGCTATTTTGGTCTGCGCACAGGAGAATATCCAAAGGAAATATTCCAACAAGCACATATATATATGTAGCGACAGTCAAGCGGCCCTCAAGGCCCTTGCATCAGTCCGGACCAAGTCAATCCTGGTTCAAAACTGTAAACAGGCTCTCTGCGAACTTGGCTCATCGAACTGGGTCAAGCTTCTCTGGGTGCCTGGACACAGCAACATCGAGGGCAACGAACGGGCAGACGCTCTGACCAGAGAGGGTTCTCAAAGGCCCCTACTGGGTCCGGAGTCGGCTGTCGGCTGCCCCAGATCAAATGCCAGGAAGTCAATAGAGAACTGGACACAGTCCCAGTTCCTTGAATTCTGGGCCTCTTACCCAGGACTCCGGCAAGCGAAGCTCCTTCTCACAGGACCCTTGCCGAAGCGAGCAGAACAAATCCTGCGACTAAACAGGAAACAGGTCAGAATCGTGGTAGGTCTTTTGACTGGACACGGCTCTTTCAGAAAACACCTGCATACCATAGGGGTGATCGACAACCCCGACTGCAGGTTCTGCGGGGACGAGGAGGAAACTTCCATCCACGTCCTCACTTCCTGCCCTAGTCTCATGAACTTGAGGCACAAACACTTCGGCATTGGATTTCCGGTGCTGGGGAAATAAGAAACGCCCCTATAGGAAGGATTTTGGCCTTTGAGTTAGAATCCGGCCTGAATGGGGGCATCCAGTAAATACGTAGCGGTAGCACAATGGGCCACAAGGCCTGAGTGCGGCGAACCTTCGTCGCCCCGCTAAAAGAAGAAGACTTGGATAGAGAATCTAGATGTGGAAGTAGTGTTTCCTTAGGCAGCGGTTTTTTTAAAGGTTTTTCAAATTTCAATTATTTGCTACACTTTTCTAATATGATCACCAAGAAGTTAAAATAAATAATTTGTAGCCAAATACAAGCATTGTAAATGCTTTAAAATGAATACTCTGTGACAATGGGAAGAGGTGTGAAATATTCGTAATATATGTGGCTGTGACTGCAAAGTCATTCGCACAACGCCGGGTGTGAAATTAATTGTAGAGATTTAAATTTCGCAAAAAGAAGTCAGTACAAAGCAAGTCATTCAATCATTCAGTGATTCCTGTAGTCGATAATCCCGATTGCAGGTTCTGTGGGGAAATGGAGAAAACTTTCATTCGTATCCTAACCTCATGCTTCTGACTACGCAAACACTGCGGTATTGGTTTTCCTGTGCTGAGAGAAATTAGGAATACCTCCGTGGAAAGTATGGACTTTGAATTAGAATCCAGCCTGAATGGAGATGACTGAGAGTGACTCTTAGACGGAAGCACAATTGGCGATATACATGTGTATTGCGTATATTTTATTGTTTTGACAATCTGTGCGTTTCAATTCAATGCATTTGTACAATGCCACACTCTCTCCGCTATCTTTCCATGTACCATAAAAGGTATGAACCTATTGAATTTCTTGCTTAAAATTTAAATCTCTACAACTTTATGAAATTTTCACATTTCGGACCACATTCGCAGCGTTTCGATTTAAAGCTTAGTTGGCCTGCTTGCTCTTTTAAGCATAATATGTTAGCTGGACTCAAAGTGTAGTCACTGCTAAATTTAGATTAGCATCTACACTGCGATCAGTTTCCTTTGTCTTTATACACTTTGGTAACATATTATTCTGTTTAGAGAGTTAAGAACAGTGATCAGGACTAAATTTGTTGGCATGCAATAAATACATAGGCCCACGAAAAAAAGATTAGGTCTACCAGACTAGATCACCATATCCTTATGTTTTTGGGATCGCTCAATACGAACCCGATGTCAGATTTGCCTCATATCAGTTTAAATTAATTCTCATCATATAGGGGTCAGTAGAAAAATCATTTTGAAAATATTTGACTCAGCTATTAGCAAGAATAGTATATTATATTACTAGGAGTAGAACGCACTCTTTTTTTGTGTTGAGCCCAGGATTTGCGGCTGAGGCGAAGCCGAAACCGCAAACTGGGCGAAACACAAAAAAAGGCGTTCTACTCCGTGTAATATATACTATTTTTTCTTCAAGCGTATTAAAATGCAAAAATTCATTTATTTATCATAAATGTACAAATATTCAAACTACAGTCTTACATGTTGACACAATATGACAAGTGGCTAGTGGATAGCGTGCCACCGGTGGCTTTCGGTATTAACATTATGTTACTAGTAAAACAATAACCACTGCGGTGGCGCTTTCGGAACTAACATTATGTTACTAGTAAAACAATGTCCACTACGGTGGCGTTCGGTACTAACATTTTGTTACTAGTAAAACAATGTCCTACTTCTACTTCTGTTTTTGGTGACATAATTTAAACATTTTAATACGCTTGAAGAAAAAAATTTTTTTTTATTATTATATTTTCCGATATATTTTTGAAGAAGATCACCCTCTTAAATCCATAGAAAACACCCTTCTGCACCTTTTGGAGTTAAGGACTCATCGATTTCGTGATACTACAAACCCTCGAATTTTAATTTACTCCTTAAATCTCTTCTTTTTTAAATCTATTTTGTCCGTACTACTTGGAAACTGCGGGAATAACCATTTCTATAGATTGAACAACTTCTGTGAGTATTATTTTACCATTTACGATATTGTACGAAATAAGAAATAAGAAATAGCCAGTTCGAAGAGAAAATGCAAGCAGTTCCCAACTCCTTGTTTTTATATCCGATTTCAGAAAATGAAATAGTCAATAGTATCAATAGCTTAAAAAGTCACAGTGCTCTTGGACTCGATAATATTACAGTCAATGATATTTAAAAAATCAGCCGCTTTCTAATCAAACCTCTACAACATATCATCAATCAATTTCAATGTGGAAAGTTCCCCAATACACCGAAAAAGAGTAAAATCAAACCAATATATAAATCTGGCGATATTTTAGAAGCAATAAATTTTCGTCCTATCTTTCTTGTAAGTAATATCTCCAAAATAATAGAAAAAATCGGCAGCTACTGGAAGCGGCTGGAACCTCCCCACCCGGTGAATCTTTGAAACCGAAAAGAGCACTAAACAATATGAACGATCTCATTTAATTATATTTATTAAGTTGAAATATTTATTTCGTATTAAATCAGAAAAAAAGTCTTGCGTTCGGTGGGATTTTGACCAAAGAACTTGAGTGTTAAATTTATAGTCTGCACAACATTAATATTTTATTCAATGTTTTTAATACAAATATATGCTTCATCGGATCGTAGCCCGGGGCCAGCCAGACAACCACGGTGAACACCGCCGTGGCGAGTGTGAGGCTGGACGGGGTGTAGGTCCGGTTTGGCTTGGAGAAAAATAGAAAAGTAGCTCCTGTCTTCTGTAGGCAGGCTTAAAGACTAGGTTAAAATTATAATGTGTCCACATGGACCTAAAATTAATAAAAAAATAAACACAATTCTATAAAAACGTTCGTAGGCAAGAGCACTTAATAATTTTGATTATTGATACGGGAAACAACTAAACGAAAAAACCTGTTCGTTGGTAATGGGATGAGACATTTTTCTGAAAAGTTTTATTTTTCCGAAAATTTGACATTTTTCTGAAGTGACATTTTTAGGAAAATTTGACATTTTCCCGAAAATTTTTCTGAAGTGACATTACTCCGAAAATTTGACAATTTTCAAACATTTGGCATTTTTCTGAAAGATGACATTTCTTCGAAAATTTTACGTTTTTTCGAAAATTTGACATTTTTCCGAAAAGTGACATTATTCTGAAAATTTGACATATTTCTGAAAAGTGACATTTCCCTGAAAATTTAACATTTTTTCGAAAATTTGACATTTTTCTGAAAGGTGACATTTCTTCGAAAATTTGACGTTTTTTCGAAAATTTGACATTTTTCTAAAGTGACATTACTCCGAAAATTTGGCAATTTTCAAACATTTGGCATTTTTCTGAAAGGTGACATTTCTTCGAAAATTTGACATTTTTCTGAAAAGTGACATTTTTCTGAAAATTTGACATTTTTTCGAAAATTTGACATTTTTCTAAAGTGACATTACTCCGAAAATTTGGCAATTTTCAAACATTTGGCATTTTTCTGAAAGGTGACATTTCTTCGAAAATTTGACATTTTTCTGAAAAGTGACATTTTTCTGAAAATTTGACATATTTCTGAAAAGTGACATTTCCCTGAAAATTTAACATTTTTTCGAAAATTTGACATTTTTCTGAAAAGTGACATTTCTCCGAAAATTTGACGTTTTCCTGAAAATTTGACATTTTCTTAAAAATCTGACATTTTTCTGAAAAGTGACATTTCTCCGAAAATTTTATATTTCTTGGAAATTAAAAAAAAAATTTCGTGGCTCGTCTTGTAGAAATATTTTTTTGATATCATCATCAGTTCGCCTGTTATAAGAATTTTATGCTTTGACGATGTCATCAGAACGTAGGTGTATTTTTAATTCACTCGTATTCCATCCATCTACAATATTTCCACCTACGTTTCAAACTTTAATTGGATGTTTCCAGTTAAGTCGATATCTGCACCAGTTTCTAAGAATTTTTCTTATTTGTGACGTCTACAATATTTACACCTACGTTTCAAATTTCAGTTCGATATCTTCAACCGTTCCCGAGTTATCAGCCGAAATCACTGAACACCTCTGTCATTAATAGAATATCACCCTGTACATTGCACTGCTTTGAGGACAAAACAAGTGAAATTTTTGTTTTTTAAATTTTTCACGGAAACCAAATCGAAAAAGTGCAAGTGTGATATATCGTTGAAATCGGAATTTTTACTGCTTTTCAATGGTTCAATTACAAATTGTAAGTAATCATAAAATAAACAACTTGTTGTGCCAAAACGGCACTAAACGTAATCCGATCTCAACCAAAACCTTTTCAGATCTTCTGGAGCACTAAAGAAACCCTCATGCAAAGTTTCATCCAAATCCGTTTAGTAGCTTCGCCGCTATCGTGCTAACATACATACACACACACACACACACACACACACACACACACACACACACACACACACACACATACATACACACAGACATTTTTCAAAAACAACTTTTTTGGGTTCCTGGGACCTCAAAACGTAAAGATTTGATGTTATCTCAATTTTCGATTTTGGACTAATTGTAGTAACCTCCCACAATTTTATTGTGGGGAGGTTAAAATGTATAAAAAATCGACTTCTACAACACCGTAACAAATATGACATTATTATGCCAACACAGTTTGGATTTCGAGAGAAACTATCAACAACAGATGCCACCTACTAACACAAAAGATATATGGTGCACTAAACTGTGGTCAGAAGCCTTTGGTAATCTTTGTAGATTTCGCAAAGTATTTTGGCACAGTATCTCACTCAAAATTGTTAGAGAAGCTGGAAAAATATGGCGTTCGAGGCGTACGCAATGAATTATTTAGGAATTACTTGACAGATGGTATCAAATTGTCTCAAATAATGGTAAAAATAGCGGAGAAAAACTTGTAAAATATGGAACTCCCCAAGGTACAGTTATAGGTCCAATATTATTTCAAATCTATGTAAACGATATGCTAAATAAAGGATACTTGGAAAATTTGTTGCTTACGCGGACGACACAGCACTATTATTCTTCTCTAGTGAAATTGGAATGATGTCAGAAAAATGTCTGAAATGGGATTATATCTAGTAAAAAAGTGGCTTAACTTAAATTTATTAACTCTAAACAAAAATAAACCCAAATTTGTAACCTTTTCACTGAACAAAACTAATAAATCCAACATAGACAAATTAATACATCACGAATGTCAAAATCTACACAACTACAACTGTACAGACCCCATATATTCAGTACAGTACATAAAATATTTAGGTCTATACATCGATCAGTTTATGAAATGGAATGTGCACAGAGAAGAAATCACAGGTAAATTAAGAACATTGCTTCATAAATTTTATATACATCGGAACATTTTAAATATAAAAACCCTTGTTAATATCTATAAATCATTTGTTGATTCAATCATTAAGTACGGAATTTGGGGAGGCACATATAAAACAAATTTAAATTGCTTAGAAATCATTCAGAAATACATAATAAAAATAATATTTAAAAAACCAAAATTGTATCCCACACCTTTACTCTTTATGGAATCAAATATATTGGATATAGCAGGACTATACTTCATCTCTGTGCTTAGATTCGTAAGAAAGAATACTAAAATGAAAGGCACAATTAACCACACGTATAAGACTCGTTCAGTAGTAAACGAAAACTGTAATATACCAAAACCGAAGAACACATAATTTTTAAAATATATAGATTATACTGGTATTAAATTATTCAATGTTCTACCTAATATTATTAAACAAAATCACAGTTTTAAAAAATACAAAAAACAAATGATAATATTAGTACGTCAAAACATAGATTTATTTAAAAATATTTTGAAATAAGATCGACTATATTGTTGTTACTACTCTCTGTACTTAAAAATTTTCATTACCTCTTGTAATAAAACAAAATATATCAAAACAGAAATATTATTGTTATATTTAATTATTTATTTATTTTATTAAGTAGTTAGGTTTTAATAAAATTAATACTGCATGTGTTACAAATAATATATGTTATCGCTGAATCATAAATTGCACAAAACAAGTCATATATGAACTTAGGTGCATTGTTCAAATATTTCTGTATCAACTATAGTCTAAAATAAATATATTATTATTATTGAAGAGTATTGGATTAAATAGACATGTATAGGCAATATCCCTTTTCGGAAGAGAAAGGTACGCCATTGTAAATTGTTATTATATATAAGCTTTTCCGATGACACTACGGACATTTGTATTTGTAATTAGACTAAGTAATTATAGAACAAAACTTGTTAAATCAGCAATACTGCGTTTAACAAATTCTTTACTGGTTTAATTCATTACAGATATCATTGAAATTATGAGCGACTTATTTCTTCACACCACATAATATTTAAACGACTGTACGAATCCTGTTCGGTTACTTAATAGTGTTATTTATTTAATCAATTTTGTATCTTAAATATTTTACTGATAAGAAATAGTTTTCAAGATACACATATTAAAATCCTCTAAATGATATTGCAGTCATGTTATATTAATGTGCAAATTAAGACTAATTGCAGTACTTTTATAGACTAATATTCAGCATAATTTTATAATTAAACTATTAGTAAATTTGGAAGCCAGAAGTAATAATTACTTTTGGATTTGAGGGATTATTATTCGCCACAATGAAATTATTAATATCCTTAGTTTTGTTCTCAATGTTAGTGAATTGTTGTGTTGGTTATAATATCCTGGTGGTTCTTTCTAATTACGGGAAGAGTCACTTTTTAGTTTTTGAGCCGATGCTAAAGACACTGCCTTCCAAGAGCCACAATCTAACAGTAATCAGTTACTATCCTCAGAAGAAACAAATTCCGAATTATAGGGATATATGCTTATTAAACGACAGTGAAACCGGTGGGGTGGAGCTGGTGCAACTAACTGACATTTTAAGTTCAAGGCTAGGAAAATATGTTACTCCATTTGAGATTGCAAGGTCAGCACGCTGCCAAAGTAATTTTGAAAATAGTAATTTACAAAAATTTTTGAGAGAAGAAAATAAATTTGATGTGATTTTAGTTGAATTCTTTAACAGCAACTGCTTTATGGGCCTGGCTAAAAAATATGAAGCTCCAGTGATAGGTAAGAGAATGTAATACAATGATGCTAATGAAAAGAAATAATAACGAGGGTCCTTTGATTCCACCAATATCTGCAAAACGTAAAGTATCGTATATGATGTCTTTTATGAAAATCAGTCAACAACCATCGCATTCCACACTTCACTCTTAAACAGTATATTTGCTGCTTTCCTGTATTCCAGTTCCACTTCTATGCAAGGGAGTGAGCCCAAGAATCATCTCAATTGCAGCCGCCAGAGTGGTCCTGATTGCTCCTGGGAGCGCCACCACGTAAGTGGCGCATGTGTTATGAACCATGAACGTGTACATCCAAAGAGCAGTCTTTGGACTTATTCCCCACTTAAGATCGAAGATAAGCTTGCATAACCATAAAGATGCACAATTACACAGGCTTTTCTCGCTTGAGCTTCCACGTGGTCCTTACACGACGGTTTGGAGTCTAGGGTTGGAGTCTGAGGTTGCATGTCCATAAAAGAAGAAAGCTGAAAATCGCTTACTTTTATACTTTTAGTGAACAATATAAGCTCTGTTTTGCCAGAGAGTCTGTGTCTATTTCATCATAACTGAACTATGTTAAGAGCCCTTTACATGAGCCTTGCAATAGTCGCTTCAAATTGGCCTCTTATGATAGCCAGATCGTCTGCATGTGCTTGTGCATATAAACCTACTTCGCCTAATTCGGTCAGTAGATCCTTTGGTTCTTGTCACTTATTGACGCACGGACCACTTTTGTGGCATCGATACATTGCAATTTTGCTTTAAGGCATTTGCATTTTTTGGTCTTACATTGCACCTTCGAAGGTTGGCATGAACATTTTACATTTTAAATAAACATTCATCAGTAATGGCTTCTCTAATTGATAGAAATTTAGATGTATTTAAATTATTAAAGTTAACAAAGATTGATGTTGCTTTTCTTAGGTCAAGTCTATTGAACCACGATTTGATAATTCCACCGACAGTAGCAACCTGATATACACCGTTTTTATTATCCGTAACTACCGAAATAAGACGTGGTGGATCCCCTGAGCTGCGATCTACTTTATCAACATTAACTAAAACACAGTTCCCGATGTTTATGTCTGGTAACTTTTTTTTGTAGTCGTAATCATCTGTTCTGCTTGGAGTTTTTGTTCCGCAAAGCCTTTTTTCTGGTGAGTTTTTATAGTTTCTGCGGAGCTACCAAAATTGCACGTGTTTTTCCCGTTGGCACAATTTGAAGGTTCCGGCATTTTACAAATATCAGATCTACTTACGTAATCTGTTATATTGTGTTGGCAAATAATACAGTTTTCTGCATTATTGTCTGGAAAATTGTGTAACTCAATGGCAGCAGTTTCAATTTGCACACATCTCTATCGACAACATTGTTACCAAAATCAGGCAAGTCATTTTCATTTGACAGTCGGAGTTACCATATTCTTTCTCTTCTGGAAATTCCTGCACTGTTTCATCCCATTGGGTAGTATCAAATTTTCTATCACTTCTAGAACTATTTCGTTTCCTTCAACAACTAATTCATTTTCAACATCTTCTTGCTGCTCTTCGTGCTGATCGTTTTCATATGCTTGAATGTTCTGCAATTTATCTAGTTCCTAGTCCTGATAATTTAAAAGCCACTTAAAATCACCGTCAGCAATAGATTGAAATTCTATCAGGCCTACTTGTACTTAGTCATAAAGTTAGTTGAAATAATAGGTTTCATAAAACTTAGCAACTACTTTTGATTTTTTTAATGCATGGTCTTGGAATGATACAACTTTGAAGAACGATGCTGATCATCTTATCTCTAGATCCGTGGCCGCAATTTATGTGAATATCCTTTAATCCACTATATATCTCTTCTTCGGCAATAACATAAATTAGGGGACTTCCTGGATTGTGTTCTTTCTAATTACTGATTTTTTGTCGTTTACTGATATAACGTCATCCGTATTTAGTAAGTAATAATCTCGTCTTGATTTACTGCTACTTGTCTTGATCTTAGTAATTTCATTAGCAATCTAAAATCCAGAACGTACCAAAAAAATATCAACCTAATCACAAAATTAATTAAAAGTTTTGTATAAAAATACGCACCTCCTTTAATTGGCTGATGGTATACGGTCGTTTATTCGGCTTTGCTTCATAGTACTCTTCGTAATGATCACTGAACAAGTATCCGGGTATCAGTAGTCACTTCATGAACAGTCAACTTCTAATTTGCGGCAGATGGTGTAGAACTACTTTAAACGTCATATACCTAGACGACCATGGCGTTTCATGAATACCTAGGTAGATTGCAAAGTCGACCTCAAGAATTTGCATAATATGCCGGCAGTTCATGTACGCACGAGATGGTGACGTATTTCATAAAATCACTACGACATATGTATTTATTTAAGGTGAACAAATGTTTTTTATTAATATGCATATTTGTTAGGGACGGTATCGAAAAAAAATTCTTAAAGTGTTCCGATAAGGCATTTGCTACATCCTTTGGATTGTTGTACATCTTGCCCCTTAGAGTTATTTATTTGAAAAAAATTATATGCGGTATTGTCGGAAAATCGGTGAACCAATTTAAAGTATATTGATACGTACAGATGCTCTCGCTAAGATGTATCGTTTTTAAGAAAATCAACAAAATGCCTATTTGAACTCTGTTGGAGACTCGATAGGAATAATAGCATCCTTATCTCTCTACCTGCAAAAAAAAACAATGGAAATAAATGTAATTCAAATCATTATATCAAATTTGTTAAATTTACATCATGGAAGTTCAAAAAGCTGTCTATTGTCAAAATGTTGTTTTTCCGGTAGCCCTTCATTACCGTTTATCCTCAGACACGAGTTATTTGGAGGCCCATTCTCATAGGAACTTTTTTTGCTATTCTATTGCATTTGTTTTTCATATAATCATTGGTAGAGTCTGATGTCTGATGTCAGTTCCAATTAAACAATATTTATAAATAAAATTCCTCTTTTGTACACTGTACTCCATTTTTTACATTTCTTTACTAGAAATATTTGTTGCCAAAGATAAACGACATAGAACATAACTTTAATTGTTAATCTTTTTTAAAAAAATTAACCAATCCTAGGTTTGACATCATGTGTTCCGCTTCCTTGCATGCCGCAATGGTTTGGAACCCCAGAAAATCCATCTTACATTCCCGTCGTATTCATGGATTACTCAGATCAAATGACATTTTTAGAACGCGTTGAAAACACTGCAATGCTTATAGTCAACAAATTAGTTTACAATTACTTCATAGATCATCCAGGAAATGAAGTTTCGAAGAAGTACCTAGATGAAGATTTGCATAAAGGAGGAGATATTATGTATAATACAAGTTTGTTTCTAACTAATACTCACTTCAGCCTAAATAGGCCGAGACCTTTAGTGCCAAATGTTATTGAAATTGGTGGGATACATGTCGAAAACCCTAAGCATTTACCGCTGGTACGTAACATTTTTTTGTAATATCCGTATTTCAACGTCACCATCTTCAAATATTTGAAAATGCGATAACGTGTGCAATCTAAGTTTATCTTTACTTAGCTACTTCAACTTTAGGTGCCAAAACTATTAGTGTCTAATTTTATTGAAATTGGTGGTATATATGTCAGAAAACGTAATAGTTTACCACCTGTACTTATAAATTACTTCCACATCCAGTGGAAGTATAGTAACGACAAAAAAATTTTTAAAAATTTTTATTGTTCAAATAGGCTTAAAATGTCAGAAAACGTCGAGATTTTAAGTTTGAGCGAAAAAAGAATTTCTGTCTGTCTGTCTGTCGGTCTGTCTGTCTGTAACTTTTTTTTTGTGCGCACGTTTACTCTGGAACCGTTTAAGATATTGACTTGAAATTTGGTACACGTATATACTTTAACGAGATCTGGAACTAGATTATATTTTCATGTTGTTCCGACGAAGAGTTGGGGGGTAAATTGGGGTAAATTTGGGGTAAATGGGTAAATCAAGCAGGTAGGAGTCCATAAAATTGGTATTTAGTATATACAAGAGAAGCTAAGGTCTCAAAAAAATTTTTGGCATTAGCCACCCCCATTACCACCCCCACCCCCTTATTAAAGGGAATGAAAAAAAAATGTGATTTAGTGTATGTACAAGAACCAGAAACCTCAAAGTATTTTTTTACTTCATCCACCCCCACTACCCACTACCACCCCCCTATCACCACCCCCACCCCACTACCGATGTGGGGTATCGTTTTATGGGTTTTTGGGGTAGAAGATTTCAAATATTATATTATTAAAGTTCCATAAAAAATTATTTCCACATACACAGTTTTTTCGTTGTGAGTGACTTGGATAGATAATCTGAATGTGGAAGTAGTGATTCCTTGGGCAGCGGTTTTTTTAAACTGTATTGTCTCTTTTTACTATTTTAGTGATGGATGTGTTTAGCTATTAGTATTATTCTTTTATTCAGTCATTTATAACATTGTCTATTTGTTTTCATTATGTTAGTTATAGAGTATGCTGCAGATGTAGGTTACTGTTTATATTTACATATATATGTATATGTTCACACAGGCATTTTTCTTTGTTTTTGTTTTGTTTTTATATATTTCAACTACGATTTTGTACTTTTTGACTTACCATATATACAAATTGTATCTTAAATGGTCAATAAACATTCTATTCTATTCTATTCTACAACAGAAGCTAAGGTTTCAAAAAAATTTTTGGCATTAGCCACCCCCATTACCAACCACCCCTACCCCATTATAAAAGGGAATGAAAAAAAATTGTGATTTAGTGTGTGTACATGAACCAAAAGCCTCAAAATATTTTTTTTACTTCATCCACCTCCACTACCAACCCTTTACCACCACCCCCACCTCCACTACCAATGTGGGATATCGTTTTATAGGTTTTTGGGGTAGACAATTTCAAATATTATGTTGTTAAAGTTACCTCGAGTATTATGGATACGCAGTGGCTTTCCTCGAGTATTTTGGATGCGCAGTAACTTTTTTCGAGTATTATAGATCGAAGTAGGTTACCTCAAGTAGTATGGATGCGCAGTGGTTACTTTAAGTAGTATGGATGCGCAGTGGCTTTCCTCGAGTACAATGGATGCGCAGTAGGTTACCACGAGTGATATGGATGAGCAGTGGGTTTCCTCGAGTAAAATGGATGCGCAGTGGGGTTACTTCAAGAAGAATGAATGCGCAGTGGCTTTCCTCAAGTAAATTGAATGCACAGTGGGTTACCTTGAGTATTATGGATGCGTAGTAGGTTTCCTCGAAGAAAATGCTTGAAATAGATGCTTTACTTCTATCGTGTAGTTTACCGCACACAAAGATTTTTTATATCTTTGTCATGCCATTTTCTGCGTATTACTTCCACATTCAGTTGAAGTATATTAACACAAAAAAATTTTTGGAAATTTTCATTGTATAAATAGGCTTAGAATATCATGAAATGTCAATATTTTAAGTCTGAGCAAAATGAATTTGTCTGTCGCGTCGGTCTGTCTGTTAGTCTTGTATCTTTTTGGTGTTCACGATTACTCTGGAACCGTTTAAGATATTCACTTAAAATATGGCACACGTATGTATTTTGACGAGATCTGGAACTAGATTATATTTTAATCTTATTCCGTTGCAGAGTAGGTAAATTTGGGTAAATGGGGGTAAATAGGTAAATCAAGCAAGTAAGAGTTCATGAAATTGATATTTAGTAAATATAAGAGAAGCTAAGGTCTCAAAAAAAAATTGTCATCAATAATTTTTTTCACTTCATTCACCTCCACCATCACCCTACCCCCATTGCCGATATGTCATATAATTTTATGAGTTTTTGGGGTACATGATTTCAAATATTATCCTATTAAAGTTCCATAGAGGAGGAGAGGTGGAGAAGTGGAGTGCAAATATAGTATTTTGTTGTAAGATGCTTGGATGTGGAAGTAGTGATTCCTTGGGCAGTGGTTTTTTTCATTAATTATTTCTTTAATAGCGTTCACCCTATCTACTTTCCACTAAAACTAGAGGAGATTTCTTCCTTACAATTGTGTAAACTGCATGAAAAAATTACTGTCCTCCGTCATATTATTTTCATTAATTATTTTTTTATGTGTCTATATTTCGAGAACCTATTAATATACAAGAGGTCGATTTTTTACCGGGGTAAATATTTTTTGGACAAAAACCTGCTTCACCATGAAAATTCAAGAATTAAGGGCATGGAAAAATCGCGGCACGAAGGGGAGCGATTCTTCCTATGTCCCTTAATTCGAGCAAAATTTTCATAGAAAACAGGTTTGAGTCATTCAAAAAAATTTACCCGAGTAGAAAATCAACCTCGAGTGAATTACAGAAGATTAATATATGATAAAAAAATATCTAAAATAATTATTAGAACAACAAAACTGTTTATTTAAAGTTTAAAAAAACCGCTGCCCAAGGAATCACTACTTCCACATCCAGATTCTCTATCTAAGTCACTCACAACGAAAAAATTTTGTATGTGAAAATAATTGTTTATGGAACTTTAATAATATAATATTTGAAATCCTCTACCCCAAAAACCCATAAAACGATACCCCACGTCGGTAGTGGGGTGGGGGGTGGTGATAGGGGGGTGATAGTGGTGGGTGGATGAAGTAAAAAAATATTTTGAGGTTTCTGGTTCCTGTACATACACTAAATCACAATTTTTTTTCATCCCCTTTAATAAAGGTAATGGGGGTGGCTAATGCCAAAAATTTTTTTGAGACCTTAGCTTCTCTTGTATGTACTAAATACCAATTTTATGGACTCTTACCTGCTTGATTGACCTATTTACCCCAAATTTACCCCAATTTACCCCACCACCCTTCGACGGAACAAGATGAAAATATAATCTAGTTCTAGATCTCGTTAAAGTACATATGTATACCAAATTTCAAGTCAATATCTTAAACGGTTCCAGAGTAAACGTGCGCACAAAAAAAAGTTACTGACAGACAGACAGACCGACAGACAGACAGAATTTTTTTTTCGCTCAAACTTAAAATCTCGACGTTTCATGACATTTTAAGCCTATTTGGACAATAAAAATTTTTAAATTTTTTTTTGTCGTTACTATACTTCCACTGGACGTGGAAGTAATAACAATTTATAATAAAAAACCGCTGCCCAAGGAATCACTACTTCCACATCCGGATTTTCTATCCAAGTCACACAACGAAAAAATTTTTTATCTGGAAATAATTGTTTATGGAACTTCTTCCGTTGGTGGATGAATTAAAAAAGATTGTAACATTCAAATAACCAAAAAGAATAATAAAACTGATTTAATAAACTTGAAGATTAGGAAGGAATAATTTGGTATCATAAGAAGTACAAAAAGGAAACGAATATGAAATCAAGAATATTATCGTTGATAGAGATGAGGCAAAAGGGGGAGAGTTACGGGGGTTGCCTGAAAATTGTTACCGTCTGATATGGCAAGGTATGCTTTATTCGAAAGGGGACATTACACTCTCTGATCTGGGTTATGTTGTTTGTCAGTGGACTATCATTCAGCATGAATGTGTAGAATTTTTGGGAAATTTGTTAGATACACTCCACTAGTGGAGTTATGTCATGGCAACGTACATACAGGTCTCTTAAGAAGGAGTATCCTGAATAATTTGAAATGATGTACATAAGTTTATGTTCCAACTCTCTTAGTTTCTATAAAGTTGCCACCGACATGGTGCACCATTCCAGAGCCGAGTAAGTTACCAATCATTATATTAGGTAAAGTGGATAAAAATCATGTCAGAGATTTTAATAGTTGTCCACTGCTACATGATAGATTTGTTGACATTTTTCTTCTTGAGCATTACCAATTGCCGGCATTTCAATAATATTTCAACTGTCACAATCAGAATCCACATAAACTGTCGGTACTAATAAACTAGCTTACTGGTTGGGAGAAAAGTTGTTATAAATGTTATAAAATATAGTTACCAAGAGAATATTAGTTAAGGTTATTTAGGTTTATAGAGAACCAAAATCCAGATCCTTACATTTTGCAGAATTACTTAATAAATATGCAGTTTTTCTAGTGGACAATACCATGATATTCATGACATCCTATGAGTCGTTTAAATTTGCATTAATGCTTTACTTCTTGTATTATAAACCCAATGTTTGATTGCGATTGGATGATATATTATTTTATTGAAACCCTTTAGAGACAGAAAAAATTAGAAAGAGAGTTCTTATGTTCCCCACTATTGTGAAACCTCATGTTCCATGGATTACTGGTCGAACTAAACGAATCACATCTGCATATGTCCAAACATGTATATGCAGACGATTTGGCTATCGCAAAAATAACCATTACAGGGCTCATGAAAAGAGCTTTCAACATAGTCTGGACATGGTGTAACAGATACAGGCTCTCTGTCAACCCCGGCGAAGCAGAGCTAATGCTGTTCACGAAACGGAGAGAAATAAACGATTTTTCTCCTATAAGTACACGTTTGTATCTTTCTTGTACAGTGAGGTATCTTGGGGTAACCCTAGACACCAAACTGTCATGGAAGGACCTCGCGGAAGTTCAAACGAGGTAGACCTGTGGAACTCTGTGGATGTGCAAATGCATCTTCGGTTCATGTAATGCATAGGTCCAAAGATCACTCTCTGTTATGGTAAAATACCTCATAATATACGCGGAATTAGTATGATGATGCTCTCAGAAGCGCTCCGTAATTAGGGCCCGCCTATGTCGCCTAGAAAAATCAAGTACTCTTTTTCCTGGGTCAGAACCAGTCTTCGGTTTACCAAGAAGTCTGATTCAATCAAAACTTGGTCATGTCACAGTTTAGTGGACTATTGGACTCAAGCCCCCAGTCCACACTCCAAGTAAAAGGACCTTCAACTGACTACCGTAAAGTGTCTACTAGGGCTTGATAGAGAACTAATTAAATAGGTCTCATAAACAGATGCTGTCCTCTAAATAAGCATCTGCATAAAATGAAGTTGAAAGATGATCCTATTTTTTGTCAGATGTGAAAAGTGGAGAATAAAACCATTACTCATATTATATGCAATTGCGCATCACTAGAAGCATCAAGATATAGGTATGCCAAAAGTAAATTTTACTAGGAACTACTGGAGCTACCTTGGAATAGACTACTATCCTTTGCGGAGAAAATTGATCTTTTCTAGAAGATAATCCAATGGACCGACTGACCTGAAAACTACGAATTCTCTGATCTGCCCGTGTTCCTAATAATAACAATTAGTTCTTTTTAAAAAAAAATATGCACTAACAAAATGAAACAGAAAGAAATTAAAATTTGTTAAAACTCATGATGCCTTAACTTGAAAACTAACAAAGATAAAGTGTCTTTCGGCTATCAAGAATGTTTAGCAACTTTTCGCTCTTAAAGCTTCAACATCTCGCCTTAGAGGAATTTATTTAATGCTATCTATTGATTACTCATAGCTTAATTGACTGAAAAGTTTCCACACCAAATGCTTGAATTAATGAAATGTACTTATAATCAATGTACCTAATAATATCAAATACTTCAATAGAGAGACCGATAAGATATTCAATACATACACGTACAGTTTTATTAAATTTCCAGATAAGTAAATACACAGTCTGATGAGATGTAGACTGCTCATTTTTTATCTAACTTATTTACTTATATGTACAGGGTATTTCATTAAGGATGGACCAGCCGATGCATCGCAGGGTCATAGATGGTCTCAACATGTATCGATTTCACCCCCATGTATGTTATATTTTTAGCTAAAATCCGGTTTTGCTTACAAAATTCATCAGTTTGGCTTAACAATCATCTTGTTTCTAACGAAACATAAAAACGTAGAAAAAAAATTTAGTACCTATCTTAAAAACCTATCTACTTTTGGCAATCAACCCGACAAATTTCATTCAGCTAGCACTATGACTTCACATCGAAAATTTTGTGGAAATTGTAAAATGCGAAAATTCCATTTTTTTAATTTTAACCCAAAATATTATTCGAAAGGTTGTGTCATTAGCTCTTGTGCAGACAGTAAGATCGATCCTTCTTATTCTTATATCGCTACAGCCCAAATTGGGCCTGGGCCTTCTTTAACTTCTGCCTCCATGCCTCTCTATATCTTGCCGCTTTGTTCCAAACTCGGATTTCTAGAAGATTCCAAGATCTCTTGTACTTCGTATTCCCAGGCTTTGTGTAAAATTTGTTTTATTGAATCCTGCTTGGTATTCGCCAATTATATTTTCTGCTAGTGGTAATCAGTTATGCAATCATCACTTGGGGTCATTCGGCACATACTGGTCGAGTATTTTCTATACAACGTCATGCCATTCGATCTATGAGACAGGATGTTAGGGAGAAATTTAAGGATTTAAAAATTATAATTTTTTAAACTTAAATCAATATAGTCTTGTAAGTAATACTCATTCCCATAATAGCAGAAACAATGGTCATATTAAAATAAATTATATAAGGGCTCATCGCGCACAGTCGAGGTGCCAAAAATTATTACGGACCATTATTTTTAATAAACTACCGAAGACAATTATAAATCTAGATTTTAAGCAATTCAAACAAAATATAAAAGGAATTCTTATAGAAAATGCATTTTAAAATTTTGATGAGTTCTTAAATGTCGACATGAATTATTAAATTTAAATTTGTTATGTAACCACGTATGTATATTTTTTGTTTGTAATTATGCATCTGATTTCTCTTAATATTTTATGTTTTATATATATCTCAATGTATGTATGTACAATTTTTTTTATTTTAAACATTGTATACATAATACTGAACGTGTCTGATTGTGTAATTACACTGAAAAGGCAAATAAAGAATTTGAATTTGAATTTAGTGGCTGCGCTTGTTAATAATATAAGTTAGTATTTCATATGCAGTATATAGAAGAGAGATTCCACCGTAACTGTAACATTTTAATTTAACTCCCTTTTTATAAATAGGACATAGTAACACTTTTTTCTGGTCGTACAGTCATTAGGTGTTCGGCACATAATTTATAGATTTCAGAGGATATTTCGTCTATTCCTGGTGCCTTTGTTTTTTTTGGGCCTTAATTGTTTGTTTAACTTCTTCTAGTGTTGGAGGCTCTATCCCGTCAAAAAATATCCTACTCAAAGGGGCATTATAATCAAAAAACGAGTTATTTCTTAGCGAATTAGGTGTTTTGATATTTCTACTTTTGAGTAATAGCAAATCCTTTTAACCATGAATAGAACTATTCAAAATAAGTAGATTTTCGAACAGACCCACCTCGAGAAATCATGCCCGCTCCTCCTGACCCCCCTCAAAGGGGCTGCCTGTATCTGCCTATATATATATATTTTTTTTCTCAAAAACGGTAGAAGCTAGAGAAATGATCTTGGCTCCATTCGATAGAGTATAAAATTTTGCATAAGACCCTCCATTTGTTTTTTGCTATTTTCTTTTTTTTTAAGGCCCCACAGCCTACGTTCGTGAAATCTGAATAGATTCTCACACGCATAAGTCTTAAATCTATTAACTATTCGAATACGACAACTTCGTGTTGATCTCTTGGTATTTTATTTTGAATGTAAGCGGGAACAAGGTGTATTTGATAAATGCCAATAGTAATATCTCTAAAATATTCTAGAGTGAGGATCAAAAAAAAGAATAATTATAATATACATATTATTTATAAAATGAAAACACATAAATAAATCCTTTGACATATATACATGATAATGTACAGGAGTAAAATATCTACATGAATACTGAAGAACAAAAATATAGTCCGCTTCTTACAACATTTTATAAGAAAAATCGGCCCTTTTAAGGGCCAAATGATGTGAAAAGTCCGTCCGTGCAACCTCCCAGTGGTGCACATCAGGTAATACTAATGTCGACGGCAACAATTGATATCTTTCATAAAAAAATATACATACACTCCGTCCCCCCACCTCCACATGCGTACGTACATACAAACTTGTATTCTGTTAGATTTATATGCATCTGTTGACGTTCCCTGTCCCGTGGAGGTGGCAGACTAGATTTTAGAGGATTTGGTCCATAAGTACTTTTGATCAGCAACCCCTAAACTACTATTTCACAAAGTTCCAGCCAAATTCGCCGAAACTCAATTTCCATAAGGATTTGGTGGGGTCCTTTAACTATTTTTTCTTAACGTTCTTGAAGTTTTCAAAAATGTTTATAGAATAATAAGCTTTTTTAATCGTTTATGAGAAAAAAAGGATTACTATTTGAGAAAAGAAAGTTAAGGACAAACGATCACATAAAAAACGTAAACTACGAAGCTAGAACATAAACGTTTTGAAAGATTTTTCTTTCGTCAGTGTCATTTTATCAATTTCAAAATAATTCGCATTAGGCCTGACTTTTTTCCCACCCTATATAGAATAATTAAAATACTGTCTGAACCTGGTTTCGACGCTTAATAGTGTAATTAATTACATTGATTATTTTTGTATCTTAATTATTCTATTGATAAGGAATGGTTTACAAGTTATATGTATAATTCGTGATATGGTAGTAATGCCACACTAGCGTGCTAGTCACTGATCAAGACTAATTATAGTACAACTTTTTAGATTAATATGAAACACAACTTTATAGTGAAGTGAATTTGGAGACGAGAGGTTTAAATTGTTTTTAAATTTGCGAAATTATTATACATCATAATGAAATTAGAAACATTTTTAGTTTTGTTATCAGTGTCAGTGAATTATTGTGTTGGTTATAATATCCTGGTAATTCTTTCTCATCATGGGAAGAGTCACTTTTTTGTTTTTGAACCGATGCTAAAGGCGCTGGCTGAGAAGGGACACAACCTAACAGTAATCAGTTACTTTCCTCAGGAGAAGCCGATTCCTAATTACAGGGATGTAAATTTGGCAAACAGCACCGAAACTGGTGGGGTGGGGACGATGGCATTTAATGACTTTTTTGAATCAAGGCTACGAAAATATGTGACTCCGTTTCGAATTGCAAGGATATCACACTGCAAAAGCAATTTTGAAAATAGCAATGTGAAAAATTTATTGAAAGAGCAAAATAAATTTGATTTGATCATAGTTGAATTCTTTGATACCAACTGCATCATGGGCATTGCCAAAAAATATAAGGCTCCAGTGATAGGTAATGTAGTATAATTTAATAATAACGATGAAAAGAAATATTAATTAGTGTGCTTAATAAATTCCAATAAAGATCTCCATTCACATTGAGATCTGTATCGATACATGTATCGACACATATGGCAATACATGTATCTCATTTTTGTATCCAATATCAAGTATCACATAGAAAGGGCCACATTCGTTGAGATCTGTATCGACACATGTTGCAAGTATTGGGATCGCGATAGTTTCTTGGTATCAGTGTATCAGTATCAGCTGGTATCGTGGCAAGTTTCACTATTAAGAAACTTCAATACCGCATGGGTGCTTCATATCAACATCTACTTGTTACAGCGTGTTTTCTTATCTCCCTTGTAGCGTGCTACCTAGGCTAAATAATAATAATAAAATAACTTTGTCGGCAGGTCTAGAGTTTTGGGAAGGATTATTGAAGATTTATAAATTGTTTCCACATTTCTGGTACTCTACGTCAAAAGACTACTCAAATAGACAGAGCTGAGCCCATAAGTGAGGGTGCGGGACTCGGTACAACTGTATATTATGTTTTATACTGGAAATTTTCTTTTTTGGTTAATTAAAAAATCTGTGAAGATATTTACGCAAAACTTTCCTCGCTATTTGTCTTTCCATTTATACATTACTTTTAAGTAAGATGACTAAAGGTATGCCAGGTTTTCCTCCTAGCTATGACAGTAACAACTATATTCCACATATTATTTTCCTCTGCCGTTTCTTAATTAGTTATTTGTCAGGTTCTATCCTAAGTAATTATGTCAACTACAGTCTAATTATTGTTTCCACCTTAATTATTCTTATAGTGACCATACTGTATGTATTTCATATTTTTTCCCTGACAATTGTGTGAATTACGTGCTAAATATAAGTCACCAGTCACATATTTTCATTAATTTTTTAGGATAATACCCTGTATAATCATTTAATACTTTTCTTTGACAGATGTGTTAACTACATGCGAAACATATTACTAGTCCAATCAACGGAGCGCTAAAATGACCAAAATCTATAATTTGAGTGCTAATGAATGGATTTTGATGAAGCCTTGTGCAATGTGTTTGTAATGATGTTAATAAAAAAGTGAACAAAAAAAAAGATTAGAGTAGGAAATAATCGGAAGGGGTTCCGTGACTTGTAGAATTAGGTCAACAATAAAAAAAAACAATTTTTTCGTAAAATGCATATTTTTCGAGATATGGCCACTCGAAAATTCTTAAAAGTGGGGGGGGGGGGATGTAAAAGTTGAAAAACATGAAAAACATGAACATGAAAAACTAACCCATTTTTTGTCTCTTAGAATTTTTTACAGTTACAGGCAGTTTTTTACGATAAATAATGTACTATATTTTTTCACGTTAATACTTGAAAATTCGAAAAATGAAAAATGAGCATGATTTATATATATTATTATAAAAAATGAAACATAAAATTATACCATTTTTAAATGTTCATTATAATGTAGTACATTATTTATCGTGAAAAACTGCCTGTAATTTGGAAAATTAGCAAGTTACAAAAAAATTCCAAGAGACAAAATATGTTTAGAAGACCTCAGTGTATACGTTTTAATTCAAATCTTTAAATTACATATTTTTAAAGTGCTACAATTTCAAAGAATGGGGTACTTTTTCATATTTCTCCTTAAAATCTCGGTGAAAACGCACTTTACAGAGAAGTTACAAATAAAAAAATATCTTGTATTTCGATAAATCATTAACCTCAATATTTTCGATTTTTTTTAAATTTCCCCTTCCCCATTTTTAGGAATTTTCGACTGGCCATATCTCGAAAAATATGCATTTTTTGAAAAAATTCACAGGAATAAAAACATCTTACTTTGGGCCAAAAAATGCAAATGTATTTTTTTTTTCATTTTGACCTAATCCTACTAGTTACGATCATTTGCTACTCTGATCTTTTCCAACTTCATTACAAACACATTGCCCAAGGTTTCATCAAAATCCATTCATTAGCACTCAAATTACAGATGAAACCTCCCGCTGACTGAACTATACCATCAGTTACATCTGTTGCATTAATTTTTATGGGTGGCCACCACATATATGTCTCATATTTTTCTCTCTTGACAGTTGTGCCAAATATTAGAGTTCTCCATCACATTTTTTTCATATTTTTTTGTAGGAAAACCACACCGCAAATTTTTCATATTATTCTTCCTTGGCAGTTAGTTGTGTTAATTAGGTACATGTAAAATATTGTCGTCCTCTGTTACATTTATTTTCATTATTATTTATGATGTATATTATTTTCATATTTTTCTCCATTTACAACAGTATTACTTAAATGCAAAATACTATTGCCCTCCGCCACATTTTTATTTTTCTTTTACGGTGATACTGTGTATTCTTAATATCTACCCTATCCATTTTTCAACGAAAATATATCCTAGTTTTACTTTGGCAGTAGCTTTAACTACCTACCAAATATTTATTATCCTTCTTCATCAAGTAGCTTGCCAAAAGATGGACACCAGAGCGACGGATAGACTGACGGAATTAAATGGCTTTAATTTCCTTAATCTACATACTCCGAAACGTGAAAATCCGAGGAAATCTCGGAGAGTGATTTTTTACCGATTTCAATACATCGGTAAGCGAGGGAAGTAAAAAAGCATTGGATCTTGAATCGAATATTGATTATTGGTACATTGGTGAGATGAATACCTTCTATACTAACATAAATGGGAAAGTCGTCTGCCCCCTCCCCCTTAATAATTTGTCTTCTGCAAATAGGTAACTTGAAGAAGTAGCAACAACGGATATGGTCGGCAAGTGCAAGGAAAAGAAACCCAATACAGATCGAAATTTTGTTACAAAAAGATACATAGTTTTCTTATTCTTTTCGACGAGAACTCAAAAGGTTGTAACGTCATTGAAAAATAGAACATCTTCTGATATATGTCCTTAAGTTAATTTAAAACTTTCTACTTATCTCTCACGTAACCATTGCTGAGTCCATATTCTTTTTCGACAACTATTTTGTTTTAAAGATTCCGACATGGGGCGAGCGTAGAGGCGACTTCAATGTGAATATCAGTCGATATTCCGTTGAAGCAACGTCGAGCGCGGTTAGTACTTGGATGGGTGACCCATCTTGGGAAATACACCGTTCTCGTCCCACCTTCTAGCGACTTGTATATAAGTGCATACGCGGAAGCTACGTAATTTCAGACGAGGATTACGTAGTGGATATACCATCCTTCGAAGGGGTTGTAAAGCAGGCGGTCCCTTGTCTATTAAATGTTAAGCAAGTAAAAGTTCCCTACTCTTCTTAAGGGAAGAGGTTCGGCAAAATTTCCAGATTGGGGGTAGCTCGTCTCCTGGCGTCGGTGATAGGCCCTGGTAGCGGAAATAGGCCGACGTTAAATAAATAGACAAAAAAAAAATTCTGAAAATACTATTGGAACTGCTATAATCGCGGATTTGGGAGGTAACACTTCAGTTGCACGTTTTGAAATGAATTAATATTGTATGATTCCGTATCACTATGTATGTGATACTTGATACTTGATACAAATTTCAGATACATGTATTGTTACAAATCTCAATATGAATGGTGGCCTTATACACACTGAAACGAAATCATGTAACATCAGTTTAGTTCAATACGTGCAACTGAAAAATTACCTCCCTAACTCGTGATATAGCAGTTGCAAGAGCAGTGTCGATATGATCAAATCTCCAAAGAAAAAAGTCTCACGGTGTAAAATCGGGGCTTCTTGGTAGCCATCGCTTAAGAGCGTAGCTGACGCCTGTTGCATGGCTAATCCACCGCTGTGGAAGTGTTTCATTAAAATATTTTCTTGTTGGAACATGAAGTTCTCCCCAACGCCATGGATTCAATCATTTGTTCAGCATTTAATGATATGTGACTCCTGTTACTGTGTTTTCTTCAAAGAAGAAGGGACCATACACCTTCGCACAGCACAGAACACATTAACTTTTGGAGAATCTGTCTCCCGCTACACTATCACTCTTGGACGTTGAATTTCCCATATTCAGACGTTGTGTTTATTCACTTTGCAACTTACGTGAAAAGTTGACTCGTCGCTGAAAATAATCCACTCGCAGAGACCAAATTCAAGTAGAAATTTGGATGTTTCGTCTTGTCACCTTCACGTATATACTGTAGTAACTACAATCTGTAAGCGTTATTTTCAGTCCTTACGTAAAAGTTTTAACACAGTTTGTAGTGAAATTTGTATTTCCAAATTCATACGTGTGTTGGCTTTTGTGGACTTCGTTGGTAAGTAGCACGAACACTGTTTTTTCTGACCCAGACTTTTGCCTTTACATAAATCGTTTCAAAATTTTTGTACCAATCTTAGATTGACTATCTTGTAGGTGGCGGTTTTCTAAAACGTGTTCAAAAATGACGTTGGACACCATTTGAGGAGTTCGTTTTGGCCAATGCAAGCATAGCTTATGTTTTCTCCGGAGTTTGCGGCCATCTCAACTATTATGCTTGCGCAGTACTGTCTTATCGAAACTTCTACAGTTCCTAAATCTAACAGCGATATTATAGATAACTTTTATTTTATAAAACATTAAAAGTATCTACTTCTTTTGTTGTAACCCTGTATTGTGGGTATACAAAAAATCGTGTATTGTCTAAACGTTATTTTCTGGTAGTTTTTCATTACCCTGTATGTCGCATGTGAAAGGTTATCGCGTATATAGTTTATAATTAATTTTAATCTTTTATACTTCAGTTGACTTATTTCGAAATATATTACCAAACATTCTTTAGATTACCTTACTGGAAATATTCATTGTCAAGGATACAGACATAGAACATAACTAGGTGTTATTTTTGTGTTCATATTTTGTAAGCAATTTACCAATCCTAGGTTTATCAACATGTGTTCCCCTTCCTTGGATGTCACAATGGTTTGGAACCTCAGATAACCCAGCTTACATTCCCAACCCGTTCATGGACTATTCGGACAAACTGACATTTTTGGAACGCGTTGAAAATACTGTAATGCTTATAGTAAATAAACTAGTTTACAAATACTTAATAGATAGCCCAGGAAATGAATATTCTAAGAAATACCTAGGTGAAGATCTGCATGAAGGAGGAGATATTATGTATAATACAAGTTTGTTTCTAACTAACACCCACTTCACCATAAATCTGCCAAGACCTTTAACACCAAATTTTATAGAAGTTGGTGGAATACATGTCGGAAAACCTAATCCTTTACCACTGGTACGTAATTAATTTTTTATAATACTCCTATCTCATTGTCATCAGCTTCTACTATTTGAATAATAAGATACTATGCGTAATATAGTCTATTGTCCATGTACTGTAGAAAGGAACTAAAACGTTAAAGGGTTTTTATTGTTTCTTATGTTTAATTGACCCCAAGATATGAAAAAACCGCGGAGTGCTACCATTTAAAGTGGTGCGTTTTTGAGATCGAAGTAAAAAGGTCCACTTTTCATATTTTTTTTGCTCGAAAACTATGAATTTTTTCTATAAACACGTCAATAGAAAAGTGTGTAGAGATTTAAATTTCCAATCGAAATGGCACCTTCAGAAGTCAAAAATTTTTTTTTTTACAAAAATACGCGTAAAAATATTTTTTACAAAAATAAAACAAAAAAAAAAACGAAAAAATGCAATATTTTATTTTTTTCTTTATTTTGCCTGTAACTATTTTTCGGGTACATTTAGGCATAGACATTGCTGCATAACAAAAAAAGCTGGCGTTTTACCCGTTAAAATGAGATTTTGTAAACAGTTTTACAATTAATAGTGACCGAGATATAGCGTTTCAAAGTTTGCAACTTTTAACTTTTTTTGCTAATTTTTACTATTTTTTTTTTCAAATTTTGTCCTGTAACTTTTTTCTGAGTGAATTCAGGTGTAGACATTATTATATTAAAGTGAAAGCTGACTTTACGCCCGTTGAAATTGTGGCTGGTAAAAGTCTCTACGACAAATAGAAACCTAGATACAGCGTTTCGAAGAGTGTTACTTTTATTAACTTTCTTTCAATTTTTACGTTCTTTTTTAAATTTTGGCCTATAACTTATTTGTCAAATACAGATATTGCTACATGGAATGTACTCGCAGCATTCTTGTTTAAATAGTCTGCAATAGAAGTTTATGTGATCAATAGTAACCAAGATACAGTCTAGATATAGTAGATTATTGTACTTAAAAAATAACTTTTTACATTTTTCCACTTCTGAACTTTATTATATCACGTGTTTTTTTTTGTTCAAATAACTTAGATTAATAACTTAAATTATGAAATTATTAAAATGCTGGATTTAACATATTTTCAAAATCAAAATCGATTTCTTCATCGGCATCTATGTAAACATCGTCTTCCGTTATTTGAGGTACATCAGCGTTTTCACAGTTCATTCCCATACATTCTTTGCAAAAAATGGAGCAATTCATTCCCAATTTCCTGCAACCATAGTTTCCTCTGCATCCTTTGATGCATTTACAGGCTATTTTTTCTAGCAAAACTTGTGGTGCGGGAGGTTTATTTGTCAAAATTGGTACTAGTCTATTTTCTGAACTTTTCCAACCTCAGATTAGAGGATTTACAATATTTCCTTTCCAATGTTGCATTTGCAAGTAAGTTCTTAAACTATGATGTTTAGCAGCATCAGTTGTTGGAGGCAATCGGGACAATGAGAATTTCGCACCTGTTGAGTACTTCTGAAATAACTTGCGACAGGTGCTTTGGCCATCAATTTTCATACCGTATAGTAATGTTACAATACATTCAGAAGCAGAACCAATGGCTGCTGGACTTGCATTTTCACACAAAAATTCATTTAAATACTTTTCCAAAAGCAAAATATTCTTATTAATGAAATTCAAGAATTTCTTTTTACCAATACCAAAAAAGGAAGAGGTTATATCACAGCCACTGAATGCATGGACGAAGCCAAGGTATTTTTGCAGATGATTAAATTTGAAACTATTATGGTTATATAATTTGGCAGTTACATTTCCTATACTAGGTTTAAAAAAATATTATATTTTCATTTTCTTCTGGTAATAATGATAGGATAATAAGAAGATCGACATCTTGACCAACTATAACAACATTTTCTGATTTGGATGCCTTATCTTTTGCAGTATTTACAATTAGCACGTCTGCATCCTCTTCAGCTTGCCCAGTCTCAATATTATCATCACGAAATGTGCCAGTAAGCTGATTTTCTGAGGCCGGAAATACGAAAAATGGAATAATAAGGAGAAAAAACAATACTTTAAGATGGGTTAAACTTCTATTGCAGATCATTTAAACAAGAATACTGCGAGGTCATTCAGTGTAGCAATATCTGTACTTAAAGCATTTGACAAATAAGTTATAGGCCGAAGTTTAAAAAAGAACGTAAAAATTGGAAGAAAGTTAATAAAAGTAACACTCTTCGAAACGCTGTATCTAGGTTTCTATTTATCGTAGAGACTTTTACCAGCCACCATTTCAATGGGCATAAAGTCAGCTTTCACTTTAATATAATAATGTCTACACCTAAATTCACTCAGAAAAAGTTACAGGACGAAATTTGAAAAAAAATAGTAAAAATTAGCAAAAAAAGTTAAAAGTTGCAAATTTTGAAACGCTATATCTCGGTCACCATTAATCGTAAAACTGTTTACAAAATCTCATTTTAACGGGTAAAACGCCAGCTTTTTTTGTTATGCAGCAATGTCTATGCCTCAATGTACCCGAAAAATAGTTACAGGCTAAAATAAAAAAAAAATAAAAATTGCATTTTTTCTTTTTTTTTTTTGTTTTATTTTTTGGACGTATTTTTGTAAAAAAAAAAATTTTGACTTCTGAAGGTGCCATTTCGATTGGAAATTTAATTCTCTACACACTTTTCTATTGACGTGTTTATAAAAAAAATCATAGTTTTCGAGCAAAAAAAAATGAAAAGTGGACCTTTTTACTTCGATCTCAAAAACGCACCACTTTAAATGGTAGCACTCCGCGGTTTTTTCATATCTTGGGGTCAATTGAACATAATAAAGAATAAAGTCCCCTTTAACGTTTTAGTCCCTCTTTTTTTGTACATAGACAATAGCCTAATACAAGTTTATTTGTAACTAACATAAGGTGACCAGAAATTCGCAGTTTGAATGATGTACACTTGAGCTGTGGAATGGAGTGGATCCCAGTTTTGTATGCCAATCGTTGTATGAAGAAGTATGAATGAGTTTTTTATAGTGATGGCAGTGTGCAGGAGGAGTGGAGGATCCGAAGATAGTCCTCTTGAAAATGGCTTCAAAACTCAGACCGAAATGTCGAGATGTTAACAATCTCTGATGCAATGTAACCAGAGAACCTAGTACTGTTCATAGTGACAATAGTGGGAATCTCTCAGAACATTTCATTCATCTTTACGGGAGGAAATTCATTCTCTGACTAAATCATACTGTACACATCTTATACTCCTCCATAAAACCCGATTTTCTTGTGACCTTACATTCCTGAAGGCCTATAGCGATAACCAAGTTATTCCAAAAGCTCTACAACTCAAACATCACTCTAAGTCTCATTTCTAGATAGAGTAGGTTTTACCTTATTCAGAAGCTTCATACGCAGCACAAGACGCAATTTCAATACTATAGCAAACGTATGTACGAGACCTATTCACAGTTCCACAGTTGGAAATGTGAATAGGTCATTCGATACACTGAGACACCCTTGACCGATTATCTAATTACAAAGTCCAGTACATCATAGACAAAAGACCATCTTTCAGAAAAATAAACTTCCCATTTAAAAATGATACGAGCAAAATGTAATGCTGTACGTCTGTAGCCCATTAAAATTCCGCCTGTAGGGATCTTTTTCATTGAATTTTTTCTCTTCTCAGCAGTCAACAACTGTGCCAGTGTTTTATTATTAATTTTCCTCGTTTTTTTTATATTTCATTTTTATATTAGGTCCGTGGGTATTTTACACCACTCCCCAATAAACCTGCTGCGCCGGTTGTTTTAAACTCTGTCTCGTCCTCACTGCCAAAGCCAACCCCTAAATTTCCACAGCGCACTAGTATTGTGGATATTCGGCTGGATCAGTGTACAAGTGTCCGAGTGGATCTTAAGGTACATGAATAACCAATGAATTTGATGTGATTTAATCTGGTTTGATTAAAATTTCGGATAATACAGGAAAATTCTGTGGTCACCATAAACTAATACTTCAACTTACAGAGGTCAAAATCATTAGCGTTCTAATAATTATTTTAAAATGGCCGGAATGAATGTCATGAAGTGTAATAGTTTATCATAGTACATACTAATTTTGTCGATGTTTTTGTACTTATGCTTTACAACTCTCGTTATTTCAGTAATATTTCGACTGTCATAACAGAATATACTTAAATTGTTGGCTTCAGTAGATTAGAATATTGATCGGTCCAAATAGAAGTTTGGTTCATCAACATTAGTGAATTTGAACTCTTAATAGAAAATCTTTTTATCATTTCAAATATATAGTGCGTACCATGCGGGCGTCACCGCAGTTATATGTGATCGATCGTCCCGCGACGATCGACACAGCACTTTTTAAACTGCTCAAAACGTAAGAAAAATATATCGAATTTTGTAACCCTTTCAATTATAGTCAGAGTAACTTGTTATCTTCATTTTAAGCCAAGTTTGTCTTAAAAAAGTTTTAAATAAACAAATGATTGACCAAAACTTAAAAAAGGGAAAAATTAGGATATTTCCGGTTTCGGTTATCGTATCAAGGTTTGCTTGTGCTCAGATATGTTCTTTTTTTTTAAACTTATTTCGATACTATGTTCCAACGCGGAGATATTTAATTTGTTTATAAGGTACCCAAGCAATACACATTAGTATATTTATGGTGTATTTGTCTATTGGGTATATTTTTGGTATAAATATATATATGGTATATATAATAAGCATTTTTATAGTAATGTTTAATTAAAAATTACAACATTTTTGCTGATTTTAAATAATGACTCACACAGTTTTGGTATTTCAATCTTGTTTATTTCAAGATTTTCAATCAATCTTAACAGATTATTATATGACGTTTCACTTTAACGTTTAATATACGTTATATTGACATTTAAAAAAACGTGTATTCAACGTTACAATATAACTAATATTTCAAATATAATTTTTATACGTTTTTAATAACTTCTTTTATGCCAAATCAATTTCTTTAATTGATTTTCAGTTTTAATTTTTTAATTTGTTTAATAGTTTATCATATATCGGCAGTATACGTTTATGATGTTCATGTTTTCATGTATATATAACGTATATTCAGAAAATCGGACTGATTTTAATACGTTTATTATACCAAACTGTGTTGATTGAGTTGTTTTTTTAAACGTTTAAATAAACAAATAAAAATATATATTTTTTTGGCCCAGACCATGTAAAATGGTAGGTAGTAGTGATATTTATCGATTGCATGAGGTCCCATGGCCAAAAATTCAATTAAGCTATTAGTTGATAAACAAATTATTTTCATTGTTTAAACATTGGCTAAATCTTAAAGATGTCTAAATAAAAAGGAAATGTTGAACTCTATGGACGATATTCTACACTTTCCACGAAATAGAATTTAAAAATAGGGTTAATATCAGAGAAAAAAATTGTTAATTAAGAACCTTAACTTGTTTATAACAAATGAACGGTTCAAGATAAAAGGTCATACTTGGTCTCAAAGAACGCGTTTTAAAAATACCTTCGTTTTTTAATGAAGGTTTTTATTTTTCAAAGTTTACATGGTGAAGCTGTATTTCATTTATCTCAATGTATTATGTTATAACATATACACTATATAAACAATCGCGTTGTAGCGTGATTTCACGTTGCATGTATGCTGGCATTTCTTCTTCTGCTTAAATGCATTTATTTAAATTGTGTTAAAATTAAAAATAATTAAAAGGATCACAGATTGTGAAGAAGGAATGGATGTTCTCAGCATCATCCAGGAAAATTAAAATAACAAAAACCTGCTTAAAATACTAGTCAGTAGATAAAAACTGGATGTTTTTGTGGAGATTTTTATTATATTCAAAGAGATAGGAATTTAGGGAGGATTTATAAATTTATGTTTCTGTTTCCCTGCTACATGATTCCTCAAGGGGATAGAAGTTTATGTTTAGGGTGGGGATGTTATCTGTATGACTGAGCTACCAACCTCCCCTTTTGTCTAGTACTATTGAACTATAAGGAAAATATCTATTTTCTGAAATTGTATTTTGCCGACACCATATCTAACTAATTAAATTTTATGTATGATCAACGAATAATATCAAATTACTTGAATGGACAGACAGATAAGATATTAGATACATGTAAATTTTGAGGAAAACAACAAAAATTTATCAACGCAATCTAATCTAGACTGTAATTCAATATGCTCTATTATCTCTCTACCATTACATTATTTTTTAAGCGTATTTCAAATTGTTACCGAGACTAAATAGAAATACATAAACCATCTAAAGAAAAGGTAGTCTAAGGAACTATAATTGCATTATTTCTTTATTAATCCTAATGCTAGAAAGTGAGAAATCTTGTTAACCTAAAGCAATTCTCCAAAGGCCTAATTGTCTCGGAGTTAAGATCTTTAACGTGCACAACGAAGAACCCAAAATATCCATTCCTTTCTCTCGAGAGTGGATATTTATTGATGTACCTGAACCATTGAACTACATATACAGGATCTTTAAGGAAATTCTGGACTTTTGAACAGAAATTACGTTTAAAATATAATACTTTTTTGTTTCATTGTAAAAGAACATTGATCGACAGACAACATTGACTGAAATAATAATTTTACAAAAGAAAAGTAAATAAATTTTATGGGGTATGTACACCGGTATATATATGGACCAGGCTATAAAAAAATATCCCCTAATTATCAGATAATAATAATAATAATAATAATAATAATACAGGAGGGTGGTAAAGGAGTACACGCAGGCTGTCGGTATGGAGTTCGGGTTAGGCAAATGTGCACTGGTCCATCTCAAGAAAGGACGATGCAGGAACTATGGAGTGGACACGCAGCTCGTAAATGGAAGCATCTCACATCATCTAGATGCCGAAGAGTCGTACACTTACTTGGGTGTCAAGCAACGCTCCACCCAAGAAGTAAGTGTAGTGAAAAACGCCCTCCGCGGCAAGTATCAGCACCGACTCCGACAGATCTGGTCTTCAGAACTGTCGGGGAAAAGCATGCTTACCGCTCCGATCCTTCTCTACTCCTTTGGAGTAGTTAAATGGAGTCTAGAGGAGTTGCGTCAACTCGTCTCCATAATAGGATGGTTCTGGATGGAGCCTGTAAGGTCATCAGGAGTTCGAATCCCCTCTCTGCATGGTCCGTGACCAAGAAAATGCTTTTTGTTTAAGGCAGCACAGAGAGCAGCCGATGAACTTGGTCTCTCTTTCGACGTCGAGCGGGTAAATCTCGACTCTGTTACCGAGTTGAAACCTGCTTGGCGAAAAGCCCAAATTAAAGCTGCAGAACACAGCATCATTCTGCAGCTTCAGAGAGATAAACCTTTGCATGTAGTTTTCTATAAAAATATAGAAAACCTTGGCGTATCCGAAAGGCACACACTGCTTTCAGAACTTAAGATCATACCGGCATGCCGAAACTAGGCGAAAATCTTGGCCGGCAGAATGCAGAAGGCCGTCATCCTCGGTTCGTTACGTCTACTCAGGGCACAAGATTCCCGGACCCACTAGTAACTTACCCCATGGAGTGGGGAGTGGCTGCTGGTACTATCAGCACCCCTCTGTGAGGGTGGGAACAACAGAGAAGGGTGTCTGGTTTTTAACAAAAAAAAAATAATATTAATATGATGATAATAATAATAATCAATTTGTAATACGAAGTATGGATCTGGGAGAAACATATAATTACCTTGGTGTTGAGGAGTGCACCGTAATCGAAAACTACGAGATGAAGGGTAGGATTGCGAGGGAATACTACCTTCGCATTAGAAAAGCTCTTAAGACCCAGCTAAACGCCAAAAACAAAATCTAAAACACTGTTGCGGTCCCTGTACGGTACAGTTTTGGAATTGTCGATTGGATTCGAAGTGACATGGCGAAAATGGACAGGAAGACTACAAAAATCCTAACAATGGGCGAAATTCGTCACCCAAAAGCAGATGTGCACAGGTTATACGTTCCGAGGAAGGATGTCGACCGTGGATTAATAGAGCTAGAATCTGCTTATGATTCATCTACCGTGGGACTGAGCGCATATGTTCAACAGGGGAAGGACATATTCACAAGGCTAGTTAGAATGAATGATAAGGACAAAAAGTTGTATTCCATCCAGAAGGAAGAATATCTGGGAGCCGAAACCACCGACGAAGACGCGAAAAAGAAAATTAATACCAGCATCGAAAAGAGGAAAATAGAAGTAATCTGCGCAAAGCCGACGCATGGAAAATTCTTCCGCGATCTCGACCTACCAGCAGCGGACAAAAAGACGTCTATTCCTGGTTGAACAGCTCGGGCTTGAAAGTGGAAACAGAAAGTTTAATAGTAGCACAGGACTAAGCACTAAACACGAGATACAACCAAACGATGATCTTGAAACAACCTGTTGAAAGCAAGTATAAAATGTGAGGCCTAGCGGAAGAACATGTCAGTCACGTGGTGGCGGGATGTACTACTTTGGTGCCATGGAAGAACCGACACAACAGAGAGGTCAGATATCTCCACTGGGTTATGTGCGAGCATTTCGATATACCAGTACGGCCAAAATAGTATGAATATACCAAATAAACACTTAAAACATCACTCTTAATTCATCACCTCGTTCATTACACGGTTTTATAATTTTCAATTTAAAACTAGATAAATCGAACACATTAACAACACCGTATGATTGGAAGCGGCGACCTTTACTTACGGCTAGACGACGAATTATAAACATTTCCTTTGAACCGCAGATGCCGACAGCGGAGGGTTCCTTTTATGAATGAGATATTGGCGTTTTTTAAAGTTTTTTATGTCAATAATTTATAATAATGATAGAATATACAATAATATAAATAATAGAAAGGCAGATGTGGGTCACAAGAAGACATTGAACTTGTTCTTAGTTTCTACTGCAAAACTGACCTGCACAATATTTATATATACTCTCTGGCCGGAAAATATCATATTTTTAGAAAATAATTAATTTTAGCAAAACCGTTGGAGTAAAGCAAAAATTGTATAAGACTTTTTTGCTTCTTTTATGTCAGTAGACATCCTGTATAATTTCTGTCTGTGATATATTTAAATATCTAGTTTATCTTATCTTATTTTAACAATTTTATCAACTTGCGTGTATGAGAGACACGTCCCAATTTCAATTTAGTCTATTGTGCAATTTTGCGTATACCAAATATAAAATCAAATTTAAGTCGAACAAAAGTTATCAGACTGACAACCACAAATACTTACTTACACAAAGATAACAGGTGTAATAAACTTCTAACACATTCCGAAATTGTACTGTGATCAACTGATAGGAATAATTTACTAGTCATATCCGTTCAGTGTACTTAAAAGTAATTCATTCATAGGTATTACTATTTAAATTCATGAGCTAAATAGTCAAGGTCGTTAGAAATTTGATATTCATTCGTGTGTAAATTTACTTACTTTTCATTATCACATTAAATTCCTAATAAAAAGTAAATGAAACATAATCCTAATTATTTAAAGTCATTAACACCTTTTTCGCAAAATAATATTTGATTTCAATTTTATATGCCTAATTTTTAAAATTCGGTGATACGCTAACTGGGATAATGGAGTTTGTTTACTTTATAATGTATGCTTCATAATAATATTATTAATAATCAAAATAATAATGTTTATGCACGATTGCGTTATTCAATTCAGTTTCAATTCTAAAAGATTTTATCCAAAGTAAAAGCATGCTCCTACCCGGAAACCTGGCCCGAAGTAAGGTTGAAAGGGCAGGTCGGGTTTGGCTAAGAACGGTAATGGGGTGATAAGTTGGTACTCCCAATCGCCCGGAGCGAATTTAAAAACACCAATATCCTTAACTATACTGCCCACAAGGGCCTAAAAGTAATTACAATTATACTTGAAGTTATCGCACGGATCACTGAAAAATTTTGATTACTGCCACGGGAAAATAGAACACAACAAAAAAACCCGTTCGAAGTAATCTACACCCTGGTGGCCTTCCCGCCTCCAGGAAAATAGGGAAAGAATAAAAGTTATGGTTTTAAAAGTTATAATTTCCAAAAGGTTATCGGCCGAGAGGTAAATTTTGGGCAAAAAGAGGACAAAAGAACAAAAAAAAGGGTAAAATAATGAACAAACAGAAAACTAATAGAAGGGGATTAAAATTGTAAAGATGAAGATATAGTAAAGATAGGTTACAGTAGGGAAGAAGTTGGCTAAGGTGGAAGTTGCCTGAAAATAGGCAAAGTCTGGTATGGTAAGGGTGTTTCAGATTAAATAGAATTGCATTATGCTATCTGATGTATGCTATATTGAGGGTTAGCGGACTATGGCCCAGTTTGAATTCATAGAATTTTTGCGAAATCTCTTGGACGTGCCCCGCCAGTGGGGTGATGTCATTACATTGGGCGTACATAAATGAGGCGCATTTCTGTTCTAGAACACGGAGATTTTTCATTGTCGTGGCCGTAATGCTGCACCACACCGGTGCCACGTATGTGATGGCTGGCCTGATCACCATCATGTGTAGCAATTTTTTATTGGTCCTGTTTAGTCCACTGCCCCTGGCCAGGAGCGGATACAGACTCCTGGACATAGAGTAAACTTTTCGTACGGTCTCGTTGATGTGGGTGTTGTACGTCAGTCTCTTGTCTAAATTAACCCCGGTACTTCACGCACCGTATAATAGGAATTTGGCGACCCCCCCAAAATGCGCTTCTCAGTGAACCGGCGGCGGCGCGTGAAGAGTATAGATTCCGACTTTTCGGAGTTGATCCGAATCTTCCACTTGTCATAATAAAAATAATAAAGTACTGTTTATGACGTAGTACTATAACTGTCAAGTACGTCAAACATGATAATTTGTTTGACGTAACTTAAAGCAAAGTTTTGATACTCGAAAAAGGAAGTAATATTATCCGAAAAGCTAACAACCTTCAATTATCATTTAATATTTTTGTTTCAGTTTATATATATATTTAGATGTGAGGCATTTTATACTAGAAGTATTAAAATCCAGCCTCTGTCTGATCCTTTTGGCACAGAGGTTTCTTTCATCAAAGTTTTTAAATACACCGTACTGTTGACCAGACACAGCATTTAATATGTATTTTGGTGCACTGAATCCAAATCTGATGATAAAAAAGCTATAAGTCATCAGGATTTTTCCTACCGTCAATTTCATCCTCAAATATCCCATTGTTTGAGGAATAAATTGACAGCAGGAAAAAGTCTTGATGACTTAGAGTTTTTTTTATCATCAGATTTGGATTCAACGCATCAAAATATATATTATAAAATTATACGTCTGGTCATCAGTTCAGATTCTTTTGTGTGCCGGTGATATTTTTACAGAAAGTGGCAAAATACTAACAAAATAATAATAATAATAATGTTTATTTTCCTCTTAGACCAATATATGTTTGAATAGGAATAGTTCACGTAGTGCTTACTAACTAACTTATGCTAGTTCTGACAATTTTCATAAAACTCTTCTAATGTATAATAACACTTATTTAACAAGTATTTATTCAAGTTAATTTTGAAAGATCTCAAAAGTATAACCTCTTTTACTGCAGAAGGTAGTATATGAAATCAGCGAATGAATTCTTTAGGCACTTTATATTTACAAAAGGGAATATACAAATTATTATTTTTTCTAGTCCCAATTTTGTGAACATCTTTAGTTAATATAAAGTTGGATTTATGTTCCAAAACATACACACACAATTCATAAATAAAAACACATAAATGGGTTAAAATTTTAAAATCTTCAATCTGAAAATCTTTGAACAATCCTCTACATGATGCTACACTGGAAATAATTACAATGCACTTTAAAATATGTTTTTGAACGATAAAAACATCTGAGAACGGGGGAATTTCCACCCTATTACAAATACATATTCCATACCTCAAGCTAGATCCTACCTAATAACAAACTGCATTTAATTTTGATTACCACAGTGTGTCTTCCAGTTTAGACACTCATCTAATGTGATTCTTAAAAACGTATTTTGCTCCTCACTTTTCAATGTGACACCATTTATTTTAATGTTTAATTGGGAACATTGTTTTTGCCTGTTATGAAACCTTATAACAGTTGTCTTATCTTTGTTCAAAAAGAAGTGAATTATTACACAAATATTCATCACATTATTACATTCATATGTCAATAAATCGTCCGATATATCGGAGACCAACAAAGATTTGTCGTCGGCATATAGCACTGAAAATGCGTTTGATGTCCAATTTTCAATGTCATTCGTGTATAATATAAATAGTATTGGCTCCGATACAGACTCTTGAGGGACACCAGTATTCACCGGTCTGTATTCAGGATTAATTTTAGAACAAACAGTAAGAAGTCATGAATACGACACAGATAACTCATTATAAATAATATCGTAATTCTTATTTTGCCTATCAAAATATATATATTTTGTTGTATGTTTTCCTCTGCTAAAACACCTTTTTTTATATTGTTTAATTTACAAATAATATGAATGAATATACTTTACAGATGGTTACGTGGAAGAACGAGCAATCGAACATTACATCACAATTAATAACCAGTTATATTGGCCTATAAGAAAAACAAATAAAGGCGTTAATCATTTATTTATATGAATTAGCGTAATCCTCACCCAAATACACGAGATATTTAATTGTTTTTATCCATGTAAATTTACTATTTGTATTATTGTTATATTATCAAGCCCAACTAACCTATTTTTTTTATTTTAGAATCTTGAAAAATGGGTAAATGAATCCACGGATGGAGTGATATATTTCAGTTTTGGCTCTATGATCAAAGGCCACACTTTTCCACCTGACAAAAGGGACGCTTTTTTGAAAGCCTTTGCCCGTTTGCCGCAGAGGGTGCTTTGGAAATGGGAAAACAAAACAATGGAAGGAAAACCAGACAACGTACTGACCCAAAAATGGATGCCCCAATTAGATATATTATGTGAGTTGTATAATTAAATATTAGATAAGTATCCGAATAGGAAATGATGAGTTGTTCAGAGAGGTCCATTATCAGTATCAAGCTGATTTTTTCAAAATTAATTGACGAATTCCAAAAAAAAATGAGCAGACAGTTCCAGATGCTCCATAATAAATGGCAGATGTCCTCAACCTGCAAGTTATTTGCAAATATTTGACTTAAATCATGCAAGCTGGTATTTTCAAAATTACTTAATGGCTCCACAGTGAACTCAAAAATGCAATCAGCTGACAGTTTGTTCTATTCAAGATAAAAAGCGGACGTCCTTAATCTGCAATATTCAGTGACACAAATCATACAAGCTGTGTTTTTTTTTTAATTACTGAATGGAATATTAAGTAGGGTGAAGTGAAAAAAGACACTTGTTCACTTTCTTTGGAAATTAGAAATGCTTGGGGTTGCAAAAGTTGATATACCAGATAAGCAATACCAGGATAAAATATTATTAAAATCTAATGTTATTTTGAGGTGCCGCAAAGACCTTAAAGTTTTGGAAAAACCCGCTAGCAAATAATCTTCATATCTTTTTTGTGTAAAAATTTAGCTTGGGTATGAAAATCAACTCAAATACTCTTGTCAATCTCTAAAAAAAAACTCAGTTTTGTAACAAAAAGGTATGAGTTGCTGCAAGGCTGCTAAATATTCAAATTTTTAGCATTTTAACCCTTTAATGTAATTAATTAATTAATTTTCAAGTTAATCTTGAATATATATACTCTAATAAATTCCAAGTATAATTGAATTTGAAAAAAACCACCAGTTTTTAAAAATTTTCAAAAATGGCGTCATTCATGAAAATAAAAAAAAATGATGAATCTTGCGGCAGCTTAAAAAATAAATTAAATTAAAAAAATAAATTATGATGTTTACGTATGCTAAGTGGCAACTTTTGCATTGCAGGCCCAAGCATTTCGAAAATAATTTTATTTTTTCACTCCACCCTAATGTTAAGGCATATAAAAGTAATCAGCAGACCATTCCGGAGGTCCCGGTTCATTGAATAGGAGCTTAAAATTGTTAAGGAAATGGTTTATTCTGATTAATAACCAGAATCCCGGTAATTATTACGTCAAAACCAGAATCGACTTTAGGCGATATGAACAATATGACTATTTTCACGCTCAATAATTTACTTACCATATAATTGTATCTAGTGATTTCCATAATGTTTAAAGGTATATGGCTCCAAAAAAATAGGCTCGCGTCTTTCCAAATTGTTAGAAAATTCAGAGAAAAAGACACAGAAGTAAATGGGTGAATATATTGATTTTAGAAAGGGACGAATATGAACACATGATTCAGAAATTTCCTTTATACATTTCTATAAATTCAGGTAAAATTTCTCCTGTTCACTCCATAACTCTAATAGAAATATTCCACGATACACACCAATGTGAACCAACGAATCTTTACGTTTGTGTACTCAGCTTGCAATGACCCGTTCTCTTTCATATTAAATATTTCGGTCCGTAGATTGTCACTAACACATGCAGCGATAAACTTGGTCGGCGGCGTAACCGATCCCTTAAAAAGTCGCTCCGTCCATGAGCACCTAATCAGGTGAACCGCGCAAAGTTTTATACACCAGATTTCCTCTTTGACCAAGATTTCCTCGGAAGTTCTTCAGATTACCTCGAATTTCCTCCAGATTTCCCCGGATTGCCTTCTGAGCGTACACCAGATTTCCTTCGCGGTTTGCCCCTCGTGCGAAATTAATAAACTTCCAGCATGTATAAAATAAGTCATTAAAGTGTAGCGCTAGCACTTTCTTACTACTTTCGCATCTAAAATCATCTCTTAAACAAACGGTAGCTAGTTCGATAACATCCTGTATATTTAAACAAATTGGTATAAACCATCATTATATTGGTATGCATTGCACCAGTCACTTTTGTAAATATGGCTGTTGTATTTGAAATAATTAAAAATAAACCAAAAAATATATTTCACTTTAATTAATCCTCTGTCTCCAGGTCATCCGAACGTAAAGGCATTTATCTCACACGGCGGCCTTTTGGGAACCACCGAAGCGGTCCACTGCGGCGTCCCCGTCCTTGTGATGCCTCAATTTGGCGACCAGCACACAAACGCAAGGGCACTGGAGGCCAGCGGTGGCGGTGTCATCCTTCAATTAAGTGAAGCCACCGAAGATAAGGTTTATAAAGCGCTGAAAAAAGTCTTGAGCTCAGAGTGAGTAATGTAGTGACGATATGTCTTGTTTTTGTTGTTTCTTTCCCAGCTTAATTTTGTGGAAAAATGTTTGCTGGATAAGTTTTAAGTCAACGGTAATTTTGTTATTATCGAGTCGAGGATAGTAAGTATCGTTTGTTATATACTGATGACAGCAAGACTTTCCACTCGACGTATTCACAGTAATACAGTTGCTTCACACAACAGTTATAAGAGCTTTATATTAAACGTTATAAGATAGAACTGTTGCAAACATACAGGGTGTTCCAGTTGCTTGCACTCAACTTTCTCGGTAGTTATTGAGATATATTTGTGGTTAAAATACAATTCTAGTGTAGTTTTTTTTTCGAGGAATCCGATCCCGCTAAGAAACAAACCGATTTTCTGGAAAAATTTGAAATGGCGGATTTTATATTTTTTTAGTTGACTATTAAAGATGTTAAATTTTCAATTTCACTTCCGATTTAGCCGGAAATTATGCTTTTTATGAAAAATAAAATCATAATTTTGTAGATATAATAGCGAGACAGGTGATTAGGTTAATTCAATTGTTATGGTAGAAAAAACTATATTACATTCATGTTTAGACTCTTGTGATCTAAGCATTAAGAAAGAGAGCATTTTCGATTTTTCACCCTTGCTTTGAAGCAATTACCTCAAAATTATCTGAAGCAAAATATTTTAGTATTCCTGATGCAAATTGGCAGATATATTTAGATGATGAAGGTGCTAAGCTTTGTACTTTTGCAAGCACCTTTTGGTAGGTATTGTTTTTTATGGTTACCATATGGAATTAAATCAGCGCCAGAAGTGTTTTATACAAGTTTGAAATATACATTTGATATTGAAGGAATCTAACTGTATGACGATCATAGTATAATATGGTTTCGAATGAAAAAGAAACATGATGATAGATTTATTATTAGTTTTGGAACAAGCAAAAAATACAATATTACGTACAACAAAAGTAAATATTTGATGTTAAAGAAATAAAATACTTGAATCACAGGCTCACATATAAAGGGATACTTCCAAATGAAAATAAAATTAAAGCCATAAAAATATGACTATACCAAAAAACAAGCACGGAGTTCAGAGACTTTTGGTATGATAAACTACGTGAGTAGGTTTATTTCTAATTTGTTTAAAAAAAATTCACCGTTGAGAAATTAATTAGAAAAAACATACATTTACAGAATTAAAAAGATATACTAGAAAACTTAACCTGTAATATTTTATGCGTAAGGAGGCAGTAATTTTTGTGAACGCGTCCAGAGATGACAGTTCTTACGCAATATTATCTACAAAGCCTCTTACAGAATCCTTTTCGGGTGTGACAATTTGCCTTGTCTATGGCCAAGAAATTATTATTAAAAGAGTTCATAAACCACTATTTTTTATTTATAAAAAACATGTGAGAACTTTTCCAGCTAGACCACAAAAAATGCCCTTACAATTACAAAAATAGAATTTTAAATTAGTTTACAAATTTGAAAAAGATTTATCTGTAGCGGATGTCTTATTTTGCTAGCTAGTCGAGATAATTCTGATTCTGAGATAAATTTAGACAAGATAATCGGTGTTTATAGTAGATCTATCAATTAATTTAATTGAAAAAAATTAAAAGAATATCAATAGGCAATTTCTAATGATTCCGATCTCGAAAAATTGAGTATTTAGTAAAAAACGGGTAGCAGAAAATATATAAAAGATTCCGCTGGAAATTAGAAATTAATTGCAAGTTAGATGCAATTATAGAGCATAAAGAATTATTATATAATTGTAAAAAATTTGAAATAACAAATATAATTCAGTTTTGTCATTTAGGATTGTCATTTAGGTTAAATATAAAAATAGAGCAATGGAATCATTTTATCAGCCGGGTAAAACAACTCAGATAGAAGACTTCATATCTAACTGTAAAATTTGTGTAACTTATGTATTTATTGATAATTATCAATTATAATTGATAATATTATACAAAATGTGTTGAATTAATTTTATTTCATAAAGATTAAGATAAAGATGCATGTTAGTACAAGCAAATTAGATTAAAAAACATTGAATAGGAGAAATAATTTATAAAGTAATAATATTTGTGATGCGTACTCTAGATAGGGTTAGAAATAGATACCCGTAAAGTTCCCCGCCAATTTAGGTTTTTGCAAAAAACCACCCCCAACGGGGACTTAAAGCTGGTTTTCCATTTTTATCTTGTAAGCAGTTCGTCGGAAGAGAAAAAAGTATAGAAAATAAAAAAATCTAAAAAATGTCCTATTAACCTTGTAGCTTATCCTCACCTATTTCGCGTTAACGGCCTCCGAGCAGAAGGGTAGTTTGGAGCGCATAGGTAAAAATCAATCCTATTCGAAATTTCACAGCGAATGTCTTATCTCTGTATGATATTTTCAATAAATAAAAAAAATAGATAGAAAAAAATAAAAAAAATTTAATAAAAAAAAACTCAGTCCTGTGCATTTTTTTCGTTAAAGTAACCTGTTTTAAGATATTCGGTGTGAAAATGGTCAATTTTTACCTATGCGCTCCAAACTACCTCTCTGTTCGGACGCTGTTAGAGCGAAATAGGTGACAATAAGCTACAAGGTTAATTGGACATATTTTATGCAGAATTTAATGACAAATTTTTTATTTTCTATACTTTTTCTCTTCCGACGAAAGGTTTACAAGATAAAAGTGAAAAACCAGCTTTAAGTCCCCGTTGGAGGTGGTTTTTTTGCAAAAAAGGGACGTTCCACCTCTAAATTGGGGGGAGTACGCATCTCAAATATTATTACTTTATAAATCATTTCTTCTAAAATGTCTAATTTGGGTGGACTACATTCAGAATCTGTAATGATAAACCATTTGAAATCAATGTTTGCAAGGTTAGGCATTCTATTTATTTTAATTAGCGATGGGCTCCCACAATTTGCACATTTTGCAAATTTTCTAGTAGAATGGAATATTAATTATTACAGAAAGTATTAGATGATAGAAAAATTTGGATTTAATATCACTTATATAAATAGCATTGTAGAAAATAATAAATATTGTCCTTGCTAAATATATGTTACCTATGTCTAATAAATTGTTGAAACCAAACACCAAAAATGTATTACGACATATGGATCTAAATAATGTTAAATAATTTGAAACCTAATCAAAGGATTGGATTTAAAAAACATTTAAATTCAAATTAAACGTTTGGTAAAGTCAAAGAAAAAGTAACATTTCCTTCTCGTTCATATAGAATAGACGATTATAAAGGAGATAGTTTTGTAAGAAATGGGAAATTTATAGCGATAGTACTTAATAATACAGAAAATGTGGATTTAGAACATTTAGTCCCGGTTGTACAAACACTGTTCAACGCCGAGTTCAACTAAACCACGTTCAAAGATTATCGATGCGTAACTTTGAGCATCTCCCGTACCTAAACTACAAGAAATATGCTCTCAGGATTTCTGTAGAAAATTAAATTTTTTATAACGTTATTCACGCCATTTTTTACAAAAAATTGCGCAGTTTCTCCACTGATTTTTTATTTTGCTTATTTACGTAAAGTTTACTCGTCCAAAATGTATTGAATTTAATTTCACTCATTTATGAATTTTTCGAATTTCACGCTGGGAAAGTCTAGGTCAAATCCTGCATTTTTTATTAGAACACGATATAATTCATAACATGTCTTATCAACATTTTAGAATATGGTGATTGTAACACTGTCCAGTGACAAGTATCCATTATCTAATATGGCTATAATTTATAACGCAAATGTGGAGAGACAAATTCTGATAAAGTCCATTTGAAAATTAATATATAATTGCTTGATGCACAAATAAAATAAATGTTTTGATTTTAGTTCCAGACAGAAAGCCAAAGAATTGTCTGAAAGATTCAGAGATCGGCCTTTGCCTCCCCTCGAGACAGCAATTTACTGGGTGGAATATGTTGCTAGACACCGAGGAGCACCGCATATGAAGACAGCAGCTGTTAATATGCCGTCTTACCAATACTATTTAATAGATGTAATAGCTTTCTTACTGTTTGTTGTTAGTTTATTTATTTATATTGTTTATTTTGTTACTAGTTCTATTTTCAAACGACTATTTAGGAAAAGCGAAAAAGTTAAGAGTTCCTAGCTTAAATGAATTAACAAATCGATTTGCAAATTGTAAATTACTATTGTAATATAAAAGTTTCACTAGGATTATTGTTGTTTTATTGCAGATAAAGTACTTTATGAGAGAGTAATTGCGAAAGTGAACTAAAGAAACATTATGTGTCTATACTTAATTGTTTACTTTGTTTAAGAGAAACATGAAGAAATAATTATTTAATTATTTTGTTGTGACACGCTTTAAATAATATACAGGGTGAATACTCTTGTAAACGTACTTATTTTTCATTTGCCGAGAAAAAGACATTCTTTATAAAAAAATTTGCTTCTGTTAGGAAGTCAAACTTAAGATAAATTATGCAGAGTATTCTAAATATTAGAAAATATGAAATCGACTTTAAGCAAACTTCCTTTTTTACAATTTTATTGAAAATTAAGGAAATAACAATTTTCAAAAAATAAAAAAACAAAAAAATAACATTTTATTCAACTAAGTTGAAAACTATTCCATGTAGTGCACATTGTTCTAATCTTTTTCTAAATTCTTCATAGAGATATGAGATCACATCTTCATTTATGGTTGCAACAGCATAAACTACTTTTTGCTTTAATAAATCTACATGTCTTCGACGTTTGCGTATATTTTTTATTTTAAATAACCCCATAAGAAGTAATCCAACAGGGTTAGATTTGCCGAAAGGGCTGACCATACTTTTGGTCCATAGCGGCCAATCCACCTGTTGCGGAAGTGATTATCTAACCATTGTCTAATTATAATTGTAGAATGTGGTTGGCATCCATCTTGCTGCAAAATTATTTTTCTTCGAAATTCTAAATTTTCATTGTCCAATTCACCCAAAACAAAATTATTTAAAATGTCTAGATAAGTATTTTGATTTAAATTTCCATCCATAAAATAAGGATCGATTATTCTGTGATGCATTATGACGCACAAAGCATTTACTTTTTTAAACTTTTGGGTATTAGTTGTAATTCGGAAATTGGGATTGTCCTGAGCACAGTACTTACAATTTTGAGAAGACATTACCCCATTAGTCGTAAAAGTAGATTCGTTTGTGAATAAAATGTTCCGGTGAAATGATCTATCTGCTAAAATTCTCTTACCCATAGTTAAACAAAAGTTCAAAGGACGAGCATCATCTCCAACTTAAAGTTTGCGAATAAATTTAGATTTGCTCATGACCTAAAGGCAGGGCCGTAGCGAAGCCCCCCCAACTTTGTCAGACTTGGCAAAAGTTGGAAATTTGAGACATAAGTTGACATAAGTTTTTTTTTAGATTTTCTTCTCCCCGCTCATCAAATTTTATTTTGGTGGAAATAACATTTTTTGAGATTTTCTGCCCCCCTCCTGCTTATCAATTTTTATTTCAGTGGAAATTTTTTTTTAGATTTTCTCCTCGCCGCAATTTTTCGGAGGAATTATTATATTATTATATTATTTACAGGCTTCCTAAGTTGATAAGTTGGCAAATTTGAAAAAGTTGGCTCGCTATGGCTCTGCCTAAAGGACCCCGCACACCACAAGTGGAAATCCGGCATAGGTTAAATTCGCCCAAATTTTTATATGTTGCTCTACTGGCAGAGTAGATCAAACCCTCAAAAGGGGTAAAAATTCTTGGAGTAAATGAAATCCCTACAATAATATTTTATACTTTCAATAGTTACGAAAATTCAGTCAAAGAATTTGATTTATATTTTGACACTCTTCCACCTTCCTACCCTTTTCTACCTCTTACGGAGGATGTAAATACCTTTATTTCATACTGTCAGGTAAATGACTATTTTCCGGACTTATTTGCGGCCGGTTAATCGAACTTTACAGTATCTGATACCGTAATGTGTTAACCTGCGTACATAACAGTATCTGATACTGTAATGTGTTACCTAGCAACATTATCATATTATTTATTTCATACTGTCCGGTAAATGACTATTTCCCGGACTCATTTGCGGCCGGTAAATCGAACATTGCAGTATCTGATACCGTAATTTGTTACTTGCAAACATCACGGTATGTGATACTGCAATGTGTTACCTAGCAACACTATCATATTATTGTTATTAGTAAGCAAGTTTTGAATTTTGACTTTTTCACCTAAAAATGTAAGAAATAAAATATTTAAATACACAGTTTTATCAATTATTTAATACATGAAAAGTTTATTTTTAAACTAACTACAACAATTATTTATTAACACTATTTTCAAATTCTTTCAGAACTTCTCTCCTTAATGGTGAATATGTGAAATGAAAATCGTAGACGATCAAATGTTTATGTTTCATATAATAGATATAATACCATGAGACAATTCGATTCTTCGTCTTGTTTGACAGAAAGCTCTAAAAGAGCCTCTTGAATTTTCCGGAGCAACATTTTATCATCCGCTTCTAAAGTTCATTTACGAAGTAAGTCAGTTAAGTAAGTTAAATGACGATGACAATTATTAATATCACGAAATCAAAATCAAAATGTGCAAACTGAGTATATCTTTTTGCCATATTGTTGAAAAATGAGGATAAAATAATATCTATTAATAGGTTATTCAATATTTATAACAAAAATAACTGTCATAATTCAAAGAAAGACAATAATGGAGTCCTAGCTAACTATAAAAATGCGTCCCGAAAAGTGTTTTTTTTTGAAGAAAATCATTCACCGCTGTATAGCGGTTTTTTTACTGTAAAATATACTTTCTACTAACTTTAGTAAATGAAGAATGTTACATAACTGTAGATTAGGCTTCTACTTACAAAATTTATAATATTTTGCTTAACTAAAGTTAGTAATTTTTATTTTATTTGAACTTATATTAATTCATATTGATACTATTGTTAAGTAAGCACTTTAGCTCCTACCACTACTTATAAAACATACTTTTCTACCAACTTTAGTAAATGAAGAATAACTACAGATTAGGCTTCTACTTACTTAACTAAAATTAGTAGTTTTTATTTTCATTAAATAAAGCTCTCTAGTTCTAAAGTTTTCTATCTTATTTGGAGCCAATATACAGATTATTTAATTTACACTAAATATGATGATTTTTTCTGGATTAATTTTTCGGTTGCTTCAACAGAATTATTTTAGGTCTGCTCAGTAATCTCCTTAATACAAAACAATGTGAAAATTATGATTTTATTTAGTTGAAGTGACAAGCTAAAGACAATCATAATTAGCTATGAAAAACAATGGCTATAACATCGTTACGATGTGATTGTTAGATTACGAACTAATATTTTTCAAATTTCAATAATTATAACTTTTTATTCATTTTAAAAGATTTACCGGACAGTATGAAATAAAATATTATACGATACACGTCCGGTAGGTTTCATTACAGTACTCGTTTATATTCCGGACTCGACTCCTACGTCGCACAGTGGGGCAAATAGCTCATTTTTTGAACAAGCGATCATTCCCAAGCCTGGAATTAATGAAATTTAAAATTTTTTTTTTAAAACTCTTCGTTATAAAATTGCCTTTAATTCTATCGAGCCCGAATTTTGAAATTTCAAAAGTAAAGGACTTAAATTTTGAAAGTAAATTAAAATTTTATCAAAAGATTGTTTAAAATTATAAAAAATTGTTACTTGGGGGCTTTTTTTGGTTTCTAATCTCATTTCTGATCCCCGAATTTTGCTATTCAAAAAACCAAGATAGCGGATCCAATATGGCGCCCATAATATTTTTTTAAATGAGATGTACATACGCAAATTATTAAAAATTGTTAATTAGGAGTTTTAGGGTCTGCTGAACATGAATCTGAAGTCTAAATTACGTAATATCGAAATTCAAGATGGCGGATCCAATATGGTGTCCGTAAGTTAAAATAGAATGATAAATCAAGAAAGAAATTGCTAAAATTTGTTACTCAGGGTCTTAATTCGCTAATGTTGTTTCGGATATTTTAGTTTCGTCACTTTGGAAACCATAATATCGGATCCAATATAGCTGTTATAAATAAAAAAAAAAAAAATAAGACGTACATGCAAAAATCATTAAAAATTAGTTCCTAGAGGTTTCTGATTCTGCAGTTAAAATTTCGTAATTTTGAATTCTAGGGTTGCATTTCCAGTATGTGCTAAAATGAAATAATTAATCAAAATTAACCTTAAATGTCCAATCATAGAGTAGTCAAAAGACAAATACTATTAGGCAAGAACTATTAACTTTAATTCTAATATTTGGTCGTCATAAAATGACAGAAAGTAAAATAATGTAAGCCATGAACTTAAAATAACCTAATGCTTCTAGTCCTAAACAAACAGCTAGAAAAGTACGATAAGATATAAATCTAACATAATCTAATACGTAAAATGATGAACGAGTAGAATCTTCAACTTACGGACACCATATTGGATCCGCCATCTTGAATTTCGATATTATGTAATTTGGACTTTAGATTCATGATCAGCAATCTCTAAAACCCCTAAGTAACAATTTTTAACAATTTGCGCATTTACATGTCAATTAAAAAAAAATATTATGGCTCCCATATTGGATTCGCCATTTTGGATTACGATATTATGTAATTTAGATTTCAGATTCTCGATCAGAAACCCTTAAAAGTCCTAAGTAACAATTTTTAACAGTTTGTGCATGTACATTTCATTTAAAAAATATTATGGCCGCCATATTGGATCCGCTGTCTTGGTTTTTTGAATCGCAAAATTCGGGGATCAGAAATGAGATTAGAAACCAAAAAAACCCCCCAAGTAACAATTTTTTATAATTTTAAACAATCTTTTGATAAAATTTTAATTTAATTTCAAAATTTAAGTCCTTTAATTTTGAAATTTCAAAATTCGGACTCAATAGAATTAAAGGCAATTTTATAACGAAGAGTTTAAAAAAAAAAAATTTAATTTCATTAATTCCAGGCTTGGGAATTATCGCTTGTCCAAAAAATGAGCTATTTGCCCCACTGTGCGTCGCCTCGTCCGTAAAACAACTCGTACTGTAATAAGCAGAGCCCGTATTTTGAATGACATTGACGTAAAATGCAGAGTCGGCATGGGAGGGTAGAACAAAATTATAATAATTCTTATCTCTTTTTGTAGTTAACTGCTCATCCAATTGGAAACATTGAATCAAACTGTTACATTGCAGATTAATACCACGTAATTAACAATAGATAATTAAATATGAGTCTAAATATTCGGCACGAAAAGAACGCCGCACGCCGTTTCTTTAAGAATATCACTTGTAAATCCCCATTTTCCTGTTGATGGGAGTTAGACGACACATGCCATGTAATTGAAAACTTGCGCGATAATAACAGGGTAATATTGCACCTTTGATAGGTACTTGAGCTTTGCATCATTTAATGTTAACCCGGCGTCTTCACAAATCCACGATTGTACCGTTTGTATTACGGTAATGGACGCACCATTATTATACTAAACTGCCGAAATAGTCATTGGAAAGTTTCCCGTATCCATGTCTGGAAATAGTATATCACCGGGTAATCGACGCATAGTGAAGCACTGAATTTAATTATTATTGTTTCATGTTAAATTAATAAAGAAATACCAATATAGAAACACGCCAAACACAGCGTATGCAATGACAATATTAGACATGCAGGTAAACGAAAATATACAGTTGGAGAAGAAAATATAAAAGCTCTGAACATATTATGATTAAAAAAACAGCTAAAAGTCAGTACGTAAAGTGGATGGCTCGAGATTTCTACAAAAATATTCAACTCTGGCAGCCCTTCACTTTTAAACTCGGTGTGCATTAATCGAAAATATACACACGGAGAAGAAAATAAAAAAGATTTGGATATATTATGATTAAAATAACAACTAAAAAGTGTATACATAAAGCCAATGACTCAAGATACCCACAATAATATTCAACTTCAATAATATATTATATATTCAACTACATTAGCGGTTGCGTTGCAATTTCATTACCTACTACTGCTGTTTTCTCAATAACAGTTTAACAGCAGTTACTACGTCGTGTTTCTTATCTGTTGTTTTCTCACCTGTTATTTTCGAACAGAAATAGCAGTCTCTTAATGCTATTTACAAATAACAGTTATAACATAACAGGTTGTTAAATAGCAACTCATCTCTAGTTTGGCTTTGGCAGTGTGCGTTGGGTTTTGGGCGGGTGAGCCGCGCAGTGTTGATAGCCCCAAAACTTCTACTCATACCTTTACTCTTAGTGGTTTATAAGCGATGAGTTAATGTTTATGCATGTAAAAGGAATTTGACAAATTTATTTTAAATACTTTTGAGTTTATTAACATAATTATTATACTTCGGGCTCCATATAATTGAACAATATTCAATACAACTATAACTACTAATGTTTTATATAATAATATTAAAATCCAATTTATATCTTTAAAATCTAGATATTGTCTAGGTCGATCAGAAAATAATATTTAGATCTTGCAATATTTAAGAATAATTACTTTACTGTGCAGTGACATCATATAATACGACTAATAATTTTTTACCTGTCTGGTGGGTCAGGGACTCTTTATCTGTAGAGAAACGTAAACATCTCAATAAGCGTTTGCCTGGATTTTCACTAAGATTTATAAAATAAAAATTTTGAATTTAAAGATTTTTTGGTTTGTGTGGCAATAATACTTATTGTTAGCGACCGATGTTTCTTATTGTAACTTTACAAAAGTATTAGATAATATCGTGTAATTCAGAGTCCGTCTCTGGAATGTCATCCGAAATACGGGCTATGGTAATAAGTCACCTACCGGACTTATAACGTAAATTACTATTGTTTCCATTGACAAAACAATCCCTATTTATTTTGATATCTATCTGATGATTTTTGCGGGATTAATTTTCCCGTTGCTTCCACAGATTTATTTAAAATCTCCTCAGAAATCTCCATTCCGTTTCCGGGTCTTCTTTCGCGTAGACTTTGTTGAGTGCTTGATGTTTCGACCATCTTGTCGTGGTCTTCTTCTGAAGCGAAGTGAATAAGACCACGACAAGTTGGTCGAAACGTCAAGCATTCAACAAAGTCTACGCGGAAGAAGACCCGAAATCCGCAGTCAGATACTTATATTTGTTTAATAAAGGTGAATCTAAAGCACGTTCTTTTAAATGCCACAAAGTTTCCCTGTATTAATTTTTAGTAATTGAGTTCGAATGCGTTTGGCAATGTACGGAGCTCCACATCATGAGAATTCCATAGATACCATGAGGTATTTTTTATTTGCTAATTCTACACAACGCAATAAAGTAGTGAAATTACCTGCACTTACACCAACGTCCAGGCAGCTCAGTAACATTTGTATCGATTGTATCAAGTAAAAACATGGCTCGGCAATACACTTCATCCAGAAATTTGAGATTGGATGATGGTAAATGGCTCCAATTCAAATGTTGTTACCACCTCCTCCAGATATATTATTAAATACCATTTTTTGCAATTGCTCCAAAGGCTGTGGATCAAAGTGTGCTTACAGAACAATTGGATACATTGTTACTATTGTTAGTAATAATTGCCAAGACCAATCTTGTCAAAATTCTTGACAGCAGATGTAGCCATTAATATTGAGGAAATTAAGTTAGAAACGCAGGAAAATGATAATAATACAGTTTTGGAAGGTATCGACGCATTATTTTTTTATCAGTCATTTTTCTTGTAAAGTATTACTTTTACGAAGAAAAGATGTAGATTTTTTTTTAGAAATTTTGTAAGCTACAATTTTGATAATAAATGTTTTGTCATAAAGCTAATTTTTACCAAAACATTTGCAAGTACTGTTTTTTTACCTTTGACCTCTTGTAACATTTAAAGCTCCAGTGATATCTATGAGGACTTTTGACTTTTTATTTGAAATATTGAAAACACCCTTCATTTAAAAATTCAGCTGGGTGGTTTATTCAAACAAAATCAAAAATTGAATTAATAATAAACAATAATTTATTAAGATTACGTAATACAATACTGAAATTAGCAAATGAAAATGAAATGGACAAAACTGATCTAAATTATTTCTTGCTTAAAGATTTAAAGCTCGGTTCTTAATTAACGGGCAAAGTACACAAGCAAAGCTTGAAGAGGTCACACATTTACAATTATGGGTTTCAGCTAGACTCGATTGGTAGTGCAAGATCTGCTAAGAGGAAAAAAATGAACAAGTAAGCAAGCAATACAGTTAACGTACTATATTTATTTATTTATTTATTTATTAATGCAAAAATATAGATAATGAAAATACCAACAAAAGAAAAAAGAAAAGGAAATACGGTATTTACTACAAACAGAGAGAACTATTAACCTGACTTATATAGTAAATTAAAAATAATGGCAATAATTTAGCAATAAAATCAGACTTATATTTCCCACCTACGAATACAATTCAAAAGATTGCAGTGTGATCATTAGATGGCAGTCCAGAACAACGAAGAACAATCGTGTAAGGAGTTGGTAAGTAAAGTATTTTTACCCTCAGAGACATTTGCAGGAATTCCCTATAAGTTCCATGTATAAGTAACAGAAAACAATTAAGTTAGTTAGTTAGTTTGACAATCAGCTCAGAGATGGGCATGGTGTCAGAATCTGGAAATTGCAGAAAATTAGAGAATGAGGAGAGAACATTCTGGAGCTCTCATCTTTAGGTATATACAGGAATGGAGAAGCTGAGTTAGGACAGTTTAGTACAGATCAGATAGTCAGAGAGTTCAGTATAGTTCAGTAGACAGTTTAGTTAGTGAGAACAGATAAAGGAGTAAATATAGTGACTGCATTATTGAATATAGTACTCAGTGTAATATTAGTAAACTAATTGTTTGTTGTAATTAGTACATAAGTTAATAAATTAGTGTTTAGGATCCACGATACAGGATGTTTACCAAGAAGTGTAACAATATAATTGGATAACTCAGGGCAATCAATTTTGCTAGTTAAAAGTTTCTGCAAAAAGAGTACAGCGCTAATCGTCATAGCGCTAATTCTTTCAAGTTAAACCTGGATAACAACTCAGATTTCGGTTTACCAACAGCTGGATAAACATCATCAGATCTATAAGAGAAATGTTTATTCCCGCTTCTTCTGAACTATTTTTAGGTTACAGATGAGTTTAGTTGTTCTGGCTCCACACAACTGAAGCGTATTCTAGTTTAGATCTAACAAAAGCGTTAAACAGTAATAGTTGAATAGAAAAAAGTTTCTTAAAAAGATGATTCCCAAGTTCTTAAATTCAAAACATCTTTTACCGGTTTCCGCACCAATATTGTACAAAAAATTATTGAATTGGTTTTCCTTGTGAATGACGCAGGATTGCATTTCGATATGTTTTAGCAATAACTTATCAGCATCACAACAATTTATTAATTTTTACGAGATATTCCTGTTTCCTGACACAATCACTTTCTGAACTAATTGAAGTAAACATCTTGAGATCATCAGCATACAGGAGATCATTGCCAAATGTCAAAAATAAATTGCATAAAAAGTAGGGGTCCAGGAACTGAGCCTTGCAGTACTTTCGATGCTGCCGATACCCGAATAGATGTGAAATCGTTTATTGCTCGAAAACCATTGCATCTATCAGAAATATACACAGATCCTTACATGAAGTAAATTTTATATAGAACATTAAGTATAAAATTTTCTGGGAATCAAGTATTCCGCAGAAAAATGCGTAAAACCGCGGCGTGGCGTATTAGGTGTGGCTTTTAAGGGTAAAGCTCACACTTGCTCTTTGGGAACTCATTCGTTTCCGAAAAGTAGATCTTTGGCGCGTATAATCCCCACATTATAATTTATTTCCTCTATTCGCCCATTTTAAGTTTAATGTCTGTGGAACCTAAGCCCTGATAATATCATGAAACTTCACAAAGCACGATAGCAGTGTTATGTGTAAAGTTTGACAGATATCATTTCATTATGTAATTTTTGTGATTATAAGAAAATAGCTATAACTATGTATTTTTTAATTTCATTTATTTATTTTCGCAATTAACTCCATTCACCGACGTCGGGAGATGAGTTACTTCCAACCAGGGTATTTTGCCGAGTTTCTCAGTCGAAGTAACGGATTTTGTTACTTGCCCAACATCTAATAGACAAGGACCCTACTGCGTTACATCCCTTCCAATGATGATATCTCCATTACGCAGTCTTCGTCCATGATTGCGTTTCTTATACGCTCTTTCTGATATACAAGCCGCTAGAAAGTGGGATGAAGTAACTGTGTTTCTATGGAAGTTACCTGTCCAAATATTAGCAGCGACTTCTGTTGTCTAACTTTTTTGTCGAGTACGAGTAGAGTCAAGACTCAAGATAGAGCTGTGTACACTAGGGTGGTCCAAAATGACTTAATTTTTTAAAATTCGAAAAAAGTGAGTACGTATTTTTTGATTTTTCAAAATTTTGATTTTAAATGGTGCCTATGGAGACCTGAAGTTTCCCATTTAAATTGCATGGGGAAAAATTACTTTTTGGAATTTTCTGAATAATCGTTCAGGGTTAGAGAAAATCTTGCATTAAACTTATAGGACTTGGAAGGGACTATCCAACGAAGAATTTATGTATACACATATGGGCTTGTTGCCCCTAACACACCTCCACGGTGCCCCGTAAACTACCCTTAAATCGAAAAATGTAAATTCTTCAGGGAATTGACACTTTTGAACACTTTATTCTCGTAATTTCTTCAAAAATCATTACTATTGGTCTAGTGGAATATCTATCAACATCTTCAGTCAATTTTTATTTATTTAAACAAATTCCATTTGTTTAAATAATTTTTTTCTTGAAAATTCGTCTAAAATCCTGTTTTTGAGATCGGGCTGGCAGTCTATTATTATACTCTTCGCAAAAACGAAGAGTATATTGCATTTGATCGGCACATTTCTAAAACCGGAAATATTGCTCGTAGAGAAAAAATTTCATATCATTGTGTTAGTGAAGGAATTCTGAACAACTTTCACAATGTCCGTCTGTCTGTCCGTCTGTCTGTCCGTCTGTCCGTCTGTCCGTCTGTCTGTCCGTCTGTCTGTCCGTCTGTCTGTCCGTCTGTCTGTCCGTCTGTCCGTCCGTCTGTCTGTCCGTCTGTCTGTCTGTCCGTCTGTCTGTCCGTCTGTCTGTCCGTCTGCCCGTCCGTCTGTCTGTCCGTCCGTCCGTCTGTCTGTCCGTCCGTCACGTTTTTTGTAAACACGAAAACTTAAGAAAGAAAATTGATCGATTGTATTAAAATTTGGAAATTAAGTTAGTGTTAGCTAGAGGAAGAACTCTATTGTTTTTGAAGAAAATCAGTCAGTAACTAAGAAAGTTATTTATCATTTAATTTAAAAAAATATATTTTCTTAATTTTTGTCGCTTTCATTTAAATATAAATCTTGCGAAATGTTCTCTCTATAATACATATTTTTTTTGTTTATGCATTTTACTAATATGTCTAATGCGTTGAAATATGATTCTCGAAAGATGTATATTACAGACATTCAATTTTTGTAGTGATCTCTGATGGGTCAGTGGCTAAACTTTTGCTTTGCAATCCAAAGATCACGTGTTCAAATCCTAGTCAAGTAGGCTGTTTTTTTTTCAATTTTTTTTTTTCATATATTTTTTCACAACAAAGTTGGTATCACAAAATTGCCCAAAAACTAACATTACTTACAAAAAAACTGCGAAGAGTATCGTATAGAATGTTTAACAATTATATAAAATGCTCAGTAAATTGGCAAAGAGTACCTCGAAGAGAGTGGCGAAGAGTTTTTACCTTGTTTTTAAATGACATCGATTTATTTTTAAATATTTTCCAATTATTTAAACAATAATTATTATTTACTTTCTACTTTTTTTCAAATTATCCTAGAAAAATCAGCTTTTTTTTTAATAGACCTGGGCATTGTGCAACAAATAAAATTTGTTTAAATAAATGAAAATTGATTAAATGTTAATAAACATTCCACTAGAAATAGTAATAATTTTTTAAGAAAAAACGAGAATAAAGTGCCCAAAATGGTCAGTTTTCTGAAGAAGTTTCATTTTTGATTTAAAGGTGGATTTCGGGGCATCGTGGAGGTGTGTTAGGGGCGACAAACCCATATGCATATACATCAAATTCTTCATTGGATAGTCCTCTCCAGGTCCTATAAGTTTAATGCAAGATTTTCCCTAACCCTGAACAATTATATTCAAAAGATCCCAAGAAGTGATTTTTCCCCATGCAATTTAATTGGGAAACTTCAGGAAATTTTAAAAAACCAAAAATTACGTACTAATTTTTTTCGGATTTGGAAACAAATTGGGAGGATCGAGACCCTCTATAAAAAATTAAGTCATTTTTGGACCACCCTAGTGTACACCTACGAATACATCAGCTTCTCTAAAACTTTTGATAAAACAGGTAGAACACTAATAGCATGCATATTTTACTGAATGTTGCTAAATATTGGATATTGCAAATGTATAAAAAGTGTTCTACATAAACCATAGTTACTTTTTACTTACCAGTCAATAAATTTTCCCTCAATTTATAATCAAATTAAATATGAAATATTTGCAGCATAAAACAGCCAGTGAATTAATAATAAAATTAAGGAATTCATGTTATAAAATATTGCATTTATTAAAATAGATTTTACTACACTTCTATATGCTGCCGTCGAGGGAGTTCTAAAACTGCAGTTTGTTATAGAACTTAGAACCCAAGTAATAAAACCCACGTTTCTAGATTGTAACTCCCGAAATTTATTCTAAAATCATAGTGTGCTTTCCATACTATAGTTATGTAAATTACTTTGAGCTAAAACCATATATTTCTTTATTTAGATACTGGGTGTTCATAAAAAGTCTATCATAAGTTGAAAACAATGGGAAGTACAGGGTGCGGCGGAATGATCTCCCCAATTTAGGAAGCTAATAAAAATCAAACCAAACAAGATACAAAAAGTATATATATATATATATTTCTGAAAGGTACATTTATTGTGGTTTTTGATCAACGTGTTTTAAAAATAACATCACTCAAGTGGCGACCTCCATTGTCTACATATTGATTGAGTCTTCCCCTGTAGTTTTCAATGACCCTGCGGGTCATTTCGGGCAAAATAGCAGCAACTCCCTAAGAGCTTCCAAAGCTTGGGGATGATGTTGGTATACCTTAGATTTGAAAGAGCCTCAGAGAAAGAAATCGCAACAGATCAAGTCTGGAGAGCGAGGGGGTCACCCGATGTCACCACGCAAGGAGATAAGATGCCCAGGAAACATTCTTCTCAGAATTCCAAGTGAACGACGAGATGTGTAGGGTGTTGCACCATCTTGTTGGAGCCACACATTTTCGCGTCCATGTTCATTAAAAAGATCACCCAATCTAGGCCGGAGAAAGTTCTCGAGCAATACACAATACCGATTGGAGTTCACCGATACAGTAATACCGTTCTCTTAAAAAAAGTACGGGCCCCACACACCAAACTCAAAAAAGGCACACCACACTGTAACCTTAGAGCTGTGGAGTGGTCGTTCGTGAAGTTCCGAGGGCTATTTGAAGCCCAATAACGAAAATTTTGTTTGTTGACCATACCTGAAAGGTAAGAATGTACTTCGTCTGAAAAAAGCAAAACATTTCTGCGAGGAAGGTTCCGAAGTTCTTGACACAAAGTTGCACAGGTTTCCCAATCTCTTTTATAAAGTTGTTGCACAATTGCAATTTTATAAGGGTGCATTTTGAGATGTCGGTGCAGAATTCTACGAACACTTTGATCAGATAACTGTAAGGCAGTTGCTAGTTTCCGTGCAGAATGTCGTGAAAATTTCTCAATAGAAGCTCTTACAGCGGCCACATTTTCCGGTCCTGTTGCGGTCCGAGGTCGACTAGTTGATTTCTTTTTCAATGCCGAACTTGTTTGTCTGAAGTTTGAGACCCAAAGGTGAACTGTTTTTTATCGGGAACGGGATCGCGTGGAGCAAGCGCGAAGCGGATACGAAAGGCATGATGCGTCGATATCGGCGAACCGCCGTTTTGAAGAAACAAAAGCACGGTGTACTCCCGACCAAACCATGATGTGACACCTGACTTTGACGCACTTCTCACTACTATATCCCCATCCAGTCCATGGCTACGCCCTTCCTAATATATGGAGGTCATTCTGCGGCACTGAATCAGTATATAGACAATGGAGGTCGCCACTTAAGTCATTTTTAAAACACGTTGATATAAAACCACACTAAATGTACTTTTCAGAAATATATATATACTTTTTGTATCTTGCTTGGATTGATTTGTATTAGCTTCCCAAATCGATGAGATCATTCTGCCGCACCCTGTATTTATAGCCGCATTTCAAGCTAATGCCGCCAACCATAATTATTGCACGAAACAAGTCCCTCTCATAAAATTACCCAAACTTCATTCTTGTTTGTTTGAAAAGATCCCATCTTATACTGGAAGAAATTGTATAATTATCTACTTGAAGTTATAAAATTAGCAATTGCACACTATTAGTTGTACTAATATATTTTCATGTTAGTATAGTTCTGACTGCGATAATCGTATTTAGTGAGATATACACATATTTTAACAACTGATATATTTTTTTAAATAACACAGCCCACAAAAATAAAAAAAAGTTCAGACCAGCGAACCAGACCCATGTGTCTCTATGTATTTTCGGTCGCTGAATCCGAATCCGAGGTCAAAAAAATTCGTATACCCCCAAAATCTTTAGCTAGAGCCAAAAAACATCCCTGGACTGGAGTAAAAAGAATATTAAGCTACAAGAATAGTTGTTACATCTTAATCGATCGAATTATACAAATTAAGGTTAAACAGCAGCGTACATACAGTAGATATAAAACACACCCCCTGTGAGGGGCGAAAACTAGCCCCCATTTATAAAAATCGATCCAAAGAGTAACGACTGCTGGAAAAGCTCAAAAGTCTAAGTTTTGTTAAAGTGATAAAAAACTGCATCAGGTTCGATGTAGTCTTCATAAACTGCCCCTATAGGGTTGAGAACAACCACCCTCAAGTTTAAAGGACACAAAACAAAAGAAAACGTAAAATTCAACAGGATTTTTATTTTGCGTAGTACTCTAAAATACAACTAGAAACTTTCGTACCATCAACGTCCTACAGTGTCAACCCTCAGATGGTGTGAAAACTACCCCCCATGTAAGATTTATCCATAAAAAGTTACAGTGACTTCTATAAAAATTCGAAACACCTGCGTTGTGTGGAAGTGAGACTATGTTCGACATTGTGCTTGAAAACCACCCCCACGTGGTTGCGAGATGCCATCCCTATATCCGTAGGATGCTGGAAAAACAGAGAGAAACTAACCGGATTTACATTTTTATAGATGCTATGATTAGCAAAAATCGTGATGCACACTTCCAGCGTCCTACGGATATAGGGGTAGCATCTCGCAACCCCATGGGGGTGGTTTTCAAGCACAGCGTCGAACATAGTCTAGTTTCTTATCACTTCCACACAACGCAGGTGTTTCGAATTTTTATATGTCACTTTTTATGGATAAATCTTATGCGGGGTAGTTTTCACACCATCTGAGGGTTGACAGTGTAGGACGTTGATGGTACGTAAGTTTCTAGTTCTATTTTAGAGTATTACGCAAAATAGAAATCCTGTTGTATTTTACGTTTTCTCTTGTTTTGTGTCCTTTAAACTTGGGGGTGGTTGTTCTCAACCCTATAGGGACAGTTTATGAAGATTACGTCGGATCTGCTGCAGTTTCTTATCACTTTTACAAAACTTAGACATTTCGAGCTTTTTCAGCAGTCATTACTGTTTTGGAACGATTTTTTCTATAAATGGGGGCTAGTTTTCGCCCCTCACTGGGGGTGTATTTCATATCTATTGTATGTACGCTGCTGTTTAACCTTAATTTGTATAATTTGATCGATTAGGATGTAACAACTATTCTCGTAGCTTAATATTCTTTTTACCCCAGTCCAGGGGTGTTTTTTGGCTCTAGCTAAAGATTTTGGGGGTGAACGAATTTTTTTGACCTTGGATTCGGATTCAGCGACCGAAAATACATAGAGATACATGGATCTGGTTCCCTGGTCTGAACTTTTTTTTATTTTTGTGGGGCTGTGTAATTTACTCTTTACTCAAAACATTTTATTATGTATACCAATGTATTTTTTTGACGTGTCTAATATCATGCATGTATATTGATCTAAATAACTAATAAATTATTCTTATTCTTATTATACTCTCCGCAAATACGAGAACGAAGAGTCTGTAAGTCCGTCATGTTTCTTTTAAGCACGTCTTAAGAAAGAAAAGTCCGATTGTATTGAAATTTGGACAGTAAGTTAGTGTTAGCTAGAGGAAGAATCCTATTGTTTTTGAAGAAAATCAATCAATAAATAAGACAGTTAAAAAATATATTTTCTAATATTTCGGAATAATATATATAATCGTTGAAATATCATTCTCGAATTATATAAATCACAGATACCGTGCGTGTAATGGAACGTTAGACATGGGAAGTAAGAATTACAACATCGCGTGTGCCAGTTGACTAAAATGAAATAACAGAGCTGGGATACTTCGATACTTCAGTAGTCGAGTGCCGGCCGGCAGGCGGGTTTTACTATTGCTGGGTTGTCACATCTCTCGCGCTACGTGGATGTACATGCCCATTTCGCAATTACACGCACTGTATTCATTTTTTGTAGTAATGTATGATGATCTGGTGGATAAGTTTTGTTTTAAAATCCAGGGTCGTGTGTTCGAATACAAGACAGGCTAGATGTTTTTTTAACTTTTCTTTTTATATATCTTTTATACTAACGAGTGTTTTTAGAATGTGCAAAGATTAACATTATTTACAAGAAACCTGCGAAGAGTATCCAACAGAATGTGTAACAATTATATAAAACGTATGTCGGCGAAGAGTATGTTTTCATTCATACAGTGGAAGTAAAGTTATGCAAAAAAAAAAATTTTGAAAATTTTTGTTGTTCAAATGTCGAGATTTTAAGTTTGTGAAAAAAAAATTCTGTCTGGCGGTCTGTCTGTCGGGCTTTCTTGTGCGCACGATTACTCTGGAACCATTTAAGATATTGACTTGTATCTATGTATGTATTTAACTGGAACTAGATTATATTTCGATCTTATTCCGTTGAAGGGTTGGGGGGTAAATTGGGGTAAATTGGGCTAAATAGGTAAATCAGGCAAGTAAGAGTCCATAAAATTGGTATTTAGTATATATAAGAGAAGCTAAGATCTCAAAACATGTTTTGGTATTAACCACCTCCATCATCAACCCCCACTCCATTATTAAAGGGGGTGAAAAAAAAAATTGTTATTTAGTGTGTGTACAAGAACCAAAGGCCTCAATTTTTTTTTACTTTATCCACCCCCATTTACATGAAATATGTGATACATGGTGATTTCAGGATTCTCTTATAACAAACCTGATTTTAAAGCTTAAACATTCAAAACGACGAATATTTTCCTTACTGTGCAGAAGTGAAAAATAAACAGGCCCCTAAATAGGGTGAAAGAAAATTTTGAATATAGACAAATATTTAGGTGGAATTGAACTCCCCAAAAAAATGCATAAAGTAAGTAGTTTTGATAATTGAGAACCAACTACTGACTGGGCGGTATATTAAGAGGGTGGGGTAGTAAGGGCGGTCATAGTAGAGGTGGCTGATTCCAAAAAAATTTGGAGACCTTGGCTTCTCTACTACATATACTAATTCCTGATTTTACGGACTCTTAATTGTTTGCATTACTTATTTGCCCTCATTTACCGTACAACCCTCCAACAGAATAAGATCAAAATATAATCTAGTTTCAGATCACGTTAATAGATAGATGTACCAATTTTCAAGTCGTTATCATAAACCGTTGCAGATACAATGAAAGTTAAGATACACCGACCAATAGACAGACAAACCGACAGACCGAGAGACTAACAGAGCGACAGACCAACGAACCAACAAACTGACAGCCAGACAGATTTTTTCTCAAACCTAAAATCTCGACTTTTCATGACATTCTAAGCCCATTTGAATTAAAAAAATTCAATATCCTTTTACCATTACTCTACTACTATCTCCATACCCACTACGTGGATATGGAGATAATTAAATATGTCCTATTCTGAGCATATACATTCAGCATGCAGTATCGCGAAAACAAAGAAATTTAAAGAATATTTTCATAAAAACATTTTAGTTAAATTCTCCAAGCATATCGCAATCACCCTGTATAAAACGTTGGAGAATTATTTTTGTGGAAATGTTTTGTGCCGGCTTTTAACGATATTTTTTTATTACCTACTCAAGAGACAAAAATAGAACATGGCTAGTTATTTTTGCTTGTTTAAATTAATCATTTTAAATTAGGTATGCCGCATGGGCTATTTTCGGAACATCGAAAAATGGATAACCGAATCATCTAAGAGCGTAATATACTTTAGTTTGGGGTCCATGATCAAAGGAAAAGAGATATGCTTTTTTGAAAGCTTTTGGACGTTTGGCTCACGGGGTTCTCTAGAAATGAGGAAAACTAGACAATGGAAGGAAAGCCGGATAATGTAATGATTTAGAAATGGATTCCTTATATATGTTATAAGGTTGATAAGTTTGTGAATATATATATAGTATCAAACATAAATATAAAATTGGTATCTATAAAAAGACAACAACTAAGTTCTATGTTTTTTTCAGGGAAAGAATATATATACAGAATATCTTAGTTTTTAAACACAAATTGAAATGAGTCAGAAGTTGTATGTATCAATAATATTGTTTAAATTACACAGGTTTACAAAAAAAAGGACTTATTCTAAGGATCTCATCTAACTTTTTGACGTATTTTGACGCGCTGAAGCGTGGACAAAAAAAATGTTCTATCGTGTTAGTGTTCATCTACCATCCCCTAAAAAGGACAAAAAGGTCTTGTCCTAAGGTTCTCATCTAACTTTTCTGGAGTATTTTGACGCGCCAAAGCCAAGATTGGACACAAAAAATTTTTCTATCTTGTCGGTTTTCCTTTACCAATTTTATTCCCCCAATTTTTTTTATGTCCAAAATGGTTTCAGAGCGTCAATATACTTCAGAAAAGTTATGTCATCACCTAAGAAGGAGTTCTTTTTTTTTCCTTTTTTTAGAAAATAAAAGGGAATGAGGTGGTGGAGAGAAATTGACAAGATAGAAATTTTTGGTGTCCAAAATCGGCTTCTTCCCGTCAAGTTAGAACCTTAGGACGAGTCCTTTTTTTTGTAGACCTGTGACTATCAATTTTCTTACTGAGTTGAGAATTTAATATTCCAAATATTTAAAAAATAGATAATTTTCCTAAAATTATATCGATAATAAAAACTTTTTTTAATTTTGATGAATTGTATCTTCTTATTGTACTTGTAAATCTAGGTAATTTAATAATAAATAATCGCATATCATTATTTGTAAAAACTATTGCAAATTCTAAAAATTAACATTGGTATATTACTTTTTTAACAGTTTTAACTAACGGGGTTTTCGTCAACCAGTTCTGTAATATACAAGCCTTTATATAAACCCAAGGTCTTAGTGACATATCTTAGTGACATATCAAAGTCGGAGGTGTCTTTCAATTAAGTTTCCTTAGATCCTCACAGGTTTATAAAGTGTCGAAAAAGTCTTAACTATGGAGTGACTAATGAACCGACAATATGTCTTCATTTTGTTTCTGTTGTCTTTCGTAGAGTAATTGTGCTCGGTGAGATTTTCAGGAACTGACATTTTATTAACCCCTGAAATTTAATAACAAATTTCCATATAAGTGTCATCAATATCAATACTTGACAATTTAAATACTGAAAGTACATTTTTACAATCATTTATTTTTTATTTATTTGTTTTCATCATGATTAGAGAATATTATTTAGGAATTAAGCAAATTACCACTTACACACTTTTATTTGTCAGGTAAATAATTTCAAATACTCATTATTGGAGAGCCAATCAAAACAACTACTCTTCTAGCTAATATTGACGAAGTATTGAATTACATCAGAGGATTCCTAGCATTTTAAAGCAGAAAAATATATTAAAAATACCTAAATCTTTAATTTAAATTCAGTAATTCACACTTTTTATTTAACATGAAATTATCTACTTTCTGTATATTGTTAGCTTAATCTGGTTCTCGTCACCGCAGCACAGTTATTTGAGACATCCACCTAGAGGGAAAATACTAGCGGGGAAGCTACTCTCCTTCAAGCGAGAGGGTTGGCTGGTCCCTTATTAGGTATACCATAAAAAATCAAGGACTCAATAAAACTTCTAGTACCAATACGATCTCCACAGCCGAAGCGAGACTATCCAAAACGATCCAAAAAGAACTATACAAAGTTCCAAAAAAGATTGCACTAGGTACCAAAAACACTACAGGGTGTCAAAGGAACTGCCCAGGGTATCAAAGAACTGCCCAGGGTGTCAAAGAACTGCCCAGAGTGCCAAAAGAAACTGCTCAGGGTGCCAAAGGAACCCTAAAGTATAATTAGAAAACAGGACTTAGCCCCTTATTCGATAAGCAGTTCTTACGGCTGCAAGCAGGTTCCTTCAAAAAAAAAAATCAAATTCCACAAAGAAAATGGATACCCACACCGATTTAATATGCCCAAACTCGGGATCATATGAGTTTTTCACACATATCTAATAACCAAATCTTCAAACAAATCCTGTGTGAATAAGGCTTTGCTTTTCGATCCATTTTTATTCAAGGTCGAATATCACAGAAATCAGTTTTTTCCAAATATCTCGTTTCCTATGGGTCACATGACCTTTTTGGCTATTACAAGAAATGAAGATTAGGAAATTCTCTACAAAAAAAAGGTTATATAAGTCTTTTATGTACAACTAACCATTCAGTAAATGACACACTGCTTCAATTTCTGGATTGGTAGTCCTTTTCGACGAAACAATGCAAGTGCAAGTTTCGTTTCTTGTCATGTGACGTATGCCTTACAGAATTCTGCGCAGAAGACATAAACATAGGAACCTTGCGGTTGCCATGGTCATGGAGCGTAAACACGCTCACAAACGTTCAAGACGTCAACACTTAAGGTTTAAGGTTTTAGATTTAAGTTTTTAGTTTAAAACTAGTTGGCAACAAGTACAGATATTTCGTTTTTATTGTGATTGTTAAATTAGCCGTCGCGATGGATGATTGTTATTTTATTTGCAGTGAATCGCTCTTGAAAGGTGTTACAGTGACTGTAAAACGCGGTATAGACGCTTTGAGAGACGCAAGTGCGGAAAGAGAAGATGACCATAGAGAACGTTTAACAGAGTCGGTATCGGTACATACAAACTGTCGCAAGGAGGATACTCGCAAGAGTAGCATAGTAGCAATTAAAAGACGCCGAGCTGACGATGCTCCCGGTACATTTCAGTGTTCTCCTCGCAAAGTACCCTCTAGCTTGGGATCTTTTGATTTTCAAACTTTGTGTTTTTTTTTGTTTTTTTTTTGTGGCGAAGAAGCCAACCTAAGAAGTATCGACGTATAATTAGAGAAGTAAGTACACTTTAATTTAAAGACACTGTTATTAAGGCAGCTAATGCACGCGGTGATACATATGGAAATAATAAAGGATATAATGAGTTTGATCGCGTTGACCTCTTGACACAGAATGTAACAGAAGGAAAAGAAAATGTTGGGGAAGAAAGTAACCACTACATAGAAGAGAACGAACAGGTGTTTGAGGGGACAGACGATGAGAACTTGGAGGAGGGGACGGAGGACGAGAATTTGGAGGAGATGACAGAGGATGAAGGCGTGGAAGAGGGGACAGAAAACGAGAATGAGGATAAGCTGTAGAAATCACTAAAACAAGCAAAATCATGGATTAGGCCTACTGGGGAAACCATGTAAAAACGCGCCTTGCATTCTACCTCTGGGGTGGTGTGGAAACGGATGCACCGCTACCCTGTGCTTTTCTGGTGTATAGTGTGAAATCGATTGGTTTTACGTAAAATATCTGTATAACATTTTTTTAAGAGTATTTTTTAATTTTTAGTTTCTATAATAACCAAAAAGTCATAGGACAAGGACATACAGGAAGCAAAATATTTGCGAAAAACCGATTTCTGTAACCTTGAATTACTTAAAACGCAAGCAAGATATAGGTGGGGACTTTTGACACATTATTAGTTTAAGTTCAGACGTGGGCCAGGTTAGACCTGCAATTAGTGAGCTCCTACGACACTTTCAAGTGGTTGCTATTAAATAAAAGTTAAATAGCAAGTGTGTTTATAGTCTAGTTTCATAAGTGGATGACATATGTTTATAAATCAATATATACATCGAGCTATATTCAGTAATAGGAGATAAAGTGTCTAACATTAAAGTATTGTGTGAATGTTTATAGAAAGAAGAGATAATCATACAAATTACTATCGCGAGGTAAAGGGAGTGATCTTAAGCAGAGGCAGTTTAAAGTATACTTATTCTAAATAGCAAGTAAATCAATAAAATAAAATAAAATAAAATAATCTTGAACTTATAGTAAACATACTGGTGTTATAAAATTATATAAAGTCTAAATAATATAAAACAATAGTGAATGAGTAAGATGGCTATTTGCAATACGTGTACCAAGTCCCTAAATGATAAATCGACTGGACATCAATGCGGTTTTTGCCAAGTGCCCTATCATTATAAGTGCGTCGATCTGCAAAAACAAAATACCAGAAGGTTTTTATTGGAAATGTCCCAAGTGCCAACAAGAGGGATCTCCTTTAAGTGGTACAGGTAATCTGGAAACAAACAATCACAACTACTTATTAAAAGCAATCGAGGATCTTACAAAAACAGTTGTCAACTTGAATAAGGAAATTCAGAGCCTTAAAGAAAATAGAAAATTTGATCCAGAAATTAATATGGAGATGGTAATTAGCGAGATTTCCGAAAGAAGAAAACGGGAGAATAATATCATAATATTTAAACTTAATGAAGAGAAGACAATGAAAGCCTCAGAAATAATTCACAAAATTGCACCTGATGTGGATCTGACCGGGATAAAAACAATAAGGTTGGGTAAAACAGAGAGAGGTGAAGGTCCGAGGCCACTGAAGGTATGTCTGAACTCCCGGGAAGATGCACTAAAAATAATTAAAAATAAAAGCAAACTAAAAAATCTAAACCTAGGAGTCAATATATCTCCAGACTGCACAATACAACAGCGAACATATTATAAAAAGATAAGAACAGACCTGGAAGCAAGAGTGAGAAATGGAGAAGACAATTTATATATTAGATATGTTAATGGTACTCCAGTTATAGCAAAGTCAACCGAGGTGCACAATAATCAGGAAAATGTTGCAAAAAACTAAAAAGACTAACAATTTCGCATATTAATATAAGGTCACTTCATTCTAATTTTGGTTTATTTAAAGACTTAATTTTAAGAGAAAATTATGATATTATATGTGTATCTGAAACTTGGTTAACGCCAGATGACTCAGACAACAGTTTCTTCCTACCAAATTATACACTCATTAGAGCAGATCGCAATACTAGAGGTGGTGGTGTAGCCATATATCTTAAAGCTAATTTAAAATTTGAAGTTGTCTATTCACAACTCTCAGTTGGCTATGACCTAGAACAACTGTGGGTTAAAGTTCAAATTCAAAATAAAAGAATTGGTGTTGGTGTCGTATACAAACCCCCAAGAGTATCAGTGTCTAGTTTGGAGAAGGGTAGTGCAGTGCTTGAAGAATTAAGCTTAGTAGTGGATTCAATAATTTTAACAGGTGACATTAATATTAATTTATTAGATAAAAATGCATATAATACAAAAATATTCGACTCATTTATGTCTAATTTTAAACTAAAACAACTAATTAGTTCGCCAACTAGAATTACTAATACAACAGAATCATTAATAGACGTTATTTGTGTAAGTGATAATTTAATTGTACTAGAATCTGATACTTTAGACCTAAGCAATATAACAGATCACTTATTGGTATATAGCTGCTTAGACATAGATACTAAAAAATATAAGTGAACCGTTTTATTGTAGATCGTATAAATATTTTAATGTAGAAGAGTTTGCACGAGATGCCACTAGCATCGACTGGAATTTAATTTTGGAAATAGAGGACATAAACGACAAAGTTGAAATTTTAAATAATTATATAACGGAACTGTTTGACAAGCATGTACCGTTAATATTAGTTAAACCTAGAAAACATAATCCGCCCTATATTACTTATAATATTAAAGAAATGATCAAGACAAAAAACAAAGCACATAAAAAATATTTACAGACAAAAACAGAGAGAGATCGAGCTTATTATATAGATTTAAGAAATTATGTCAATAGTGCTATTCGTCGAGAAAAGAAAGCATATTATAATTATATATTAAAAAGAAATGAAAAAGATCCGCGTGATATCTGGAAAACTTTTAGGGATATGGGTGTCGGAGATTTAAAAAATAAAAAAGATTTGCCTGAATGCCTGCAAAATTCGCAACTGCTAAATGATCATTTCTTAAATATCGCTGGAAGTACAGCTGTTGACGAAGACCTGTTAGAGCTTTATGAAAATAACAAAATAAACAATTCAAGTTTTCAATTTAATGAGGTAACAGAAAGCGATATTTGTAGAGCGATTTCATCAATAAAATCAAGAGCGTATGGAGTGGATAATATTAATGCTGAGATGTTAAAGATGATTTTGCCGTACTGCATACATATTTTAACACATCTGGTCAATTATTCTTTAAACACCGGTACAGTCCCGAACATATGGAAAACAGCAGCCGTGCTACCGATTCAAAAAAATAATAGGCCTCTAACATGTGACGACCTACGTCCTATAAATATTTTACCCTCCTTATCTAAAGTTATGGAAAAAATTGTAAGTTTTCAGTTTAAAATTTATCTAGAAAATTTTAACATTCTTCCTTCAATTCAATCAGGGTTTCGACAAAAGCATAGTACCAATACAGCAATGTTAAAGGTTGTAAATGATATTGGCGGTGCAATGGATAATTCCATGCTTACTGTTCTCATTTTACTTGATCAGAGCAAAGCTTTTGATCTGGTCAATACAAATTTACTGATTGCGAAATTAAAATATATTGGAGTGGAGAATATTGCTTTGCAATGGTTTGGAGATTATTTGAGAAATAGAAAACAATTTGTTAAAATAGGTACAGATAATTTCTCGTTCATGCAGCAGGTGTTAAGTGGTGTACCTCAAGGCAGTGTACTGGAGACTATTTTGTTTTCAGTATTTACGTTTGATCTTCCAGATGTTGCCTCAGGTTGCCACTTGCACTTGTATGCAGATGATATCCAATTATATAAGTCGTCAAAACTCGATGAATTCCCAAATTTAGTGAAAGATGTAAATGAAAATTTAAATCGTATTTGTACATGGTGCAAAAAAATGGACTTAAACTTAATCCAAAAAAATCACAAGCACTCTGCATCAGAAATGAAAGAATAAGGTCTAATCTCCATCTAGATAATTTTGATATCACAGCAAATAATACTAAAATACAGTGGGTAAATAAAGCTAAGAGTTTAGGAGTAGCAATAGACGAGAATCTTAGCTTTGATCACCACACTAGTAATATATTCAGAAGCTCATATGCTACATTAAAATCAATTTATAAGTTGAAACATGAAATAGATGAAAAAACAAAACTAAAACTAGTAAAATCAATTATTTATCCAAGAATCGAATATTGCAGTTCAGTATATTACTTTCAGCTAACAGAGTACAATAAATATAAAATACAGAAAATACAAAACGCTTGCTTAAGATTTGTTTGTAAAATATCATATGGTGAGCACGTAACACCATACTTGCAAAATTTAGGTGAATTGAATGTTAAGCAGCGTACTAATTACCTTTATAGTATATTTTTGTACAAACTTGTTAAAAATAAACAACCACAATATCTCTCAGATTTGTTAATATTAAGATCAGATATACACGATGTGAATGTTAGAGTGGATAGTTATACCACACCTAGACATAGAACTGCGAAATTTGAGGGGAGCTTTACATACACCGCACCAACAATATTAAATTATGTCCTACAATTTTTAGATAAGTCGATAGGTACATTTAAGAAAGAGTCGAAACTGTTATTCTTAGAGAATGATATAAGTGTATAAACTACATAAATATAACATTTATTAAATTTGGTGCACATTGATAAACTATTTGTTTTGTACAATTTAATACTATTTTTTTTTATAAATATTTTTTTTTAAGTGTAATTAAGTCAGTAAGTAATTAACTAAGTAACAAGCATTGTTTTTCATTATTGGATAAAATTATTGTATTTAGTGTAAGTATTTATATAAACTAATTAATATTTTGTACGTTTTAATATTAATCTAGTGCATTTTATAAATGCATAGTTAAGTGTAATTAATTAAGTAACGAATATTATTATTCTTTATGGGAAAGTGGAAGAGCGGCTATTCCGAACTATCTCCCATTTGTGTACGTCTCAATGTTCACAATAAACGTTATTATTATTATTATTATTATTATTATTATTATTATTATTATTATAAAAGTAAAGGAGTATGCAAAATTCCCGCTCACTTGGATTTTTTTAGTAGATGAATCCTTATGTAACTGGACTATAATAAATATAATTCTAGAGAAAAATAGTTAATTAAGTAGGTGTGGGAACACACAACTTGTATGTTGACAAGGTAATGACTAGACTTATATTTAAAAAAATATTGAGGAAAAATTAAAAGTGACTAACAAATTGTATGATTAGTATCTAATGTTATTCAAAGGCGATTTCGGGCGAAAATACAGAAGTTGAAATAACTTTTGACCCATCAAAAATCGGATAACCACATATAGCTATTTTGATTGAAAATGCCTTCACCTATCACCCCCCTTTAGTTTTTCTACGACTTTTGACATACCCTGTATATCTGCTCCAAACTTAAATTATTCACCATTTCATTCACTCAATACGTAATTTTCCAGTGTGTCGCTATTTATATTTTATGCAGCCGTAACGTACCAACTCAAAATCAATCTAGATACAACGTATAGGAAAGGTGAGTCAATATCAAATGAAATATTTATTTCAGAACCCGTAATGAAACCTGACGTAAACATGTTGCAATGTTTTCTGTCAATTTGTCGCCGTTAAACCAAAAACGTATCGGCACCGCCGAGCACTTCAACTCCCCATGGACTGCTACGACTGCTTTAGAGATTCAAGTTGACCTCTGTTCGCTGTCACCTTCGATATACCTAATTCGACATTCGCCGGGAAACACCTACACACCTCCGCCACCTTTATACGGGATACAGTGGCGGCAGAATGGCATTCGCATGCACCGTGCTCCCTGAAGACGTTAAACCCATTTGGTCTTCATTTACTTCAATCAGAATCCCGGAACTTTTATGCCCTAGAGATATTAGTTTGACATGCACTATATACTTTTACTAGAGTGAAAAATGATGTTGAATATAACTCAAGAGTTTTAGTTTAAAAGTATTTCCTAGTAATGTTTTTATATATTCCAAAGTTTTAATGCTTTTCATTTTAAGGAAATTCCTCTAAAGTGACAGGAATTTGCAATTGTTTTAAATAAATCAAAAGTTTCTGTCAGATACACTGAGGAATCGTTCCGGGAAAACAGAACTAAAAATATAATTTTTCAGAATAACTTGTCATATCTATGACATCCAGGGCCGGATTAAGGACTGGCGCGCCCCTAGGCTAATCATGCATTTGCGCCCGCTTATTCATAATGAAAAAGAATATCTGAAAAGAACATTTTTTGCCAGATTTAAAATTGACGAGCGTTGAGGGGAGAAATATAAAAAAAATTCCCGGTTTCAAAATTGATGAGCGAGGGGGGGAAATCTGAGAAGTACATTTTTTGTCCAGATTCAAAATTGACGAGCGAGAGGGGGAAATATGACAAAAAATTTTTTTGTCCCGATTTCAAAATTGATGAGTGGGGAAGAGAAATCTAAAAAAAATTAACCAAAATTGATGAGCAAGGAGAAGGAAATGAAAAAAAAAAATGGGGATAAAATATATTTTTTAATAAGCAGAGAGCGCAAAGAGCTCGCGCGTCCTTTCACGCATTGTCGCCCCTAGGCTATAGCCTAGTTAGCCATATGGATAATCCAGTCCTGATGACATCAAACAGTCAATATATCATAATTATATTTTAAACGAGTAGAAGTTGCAGTCGGGAGTGCCCGACTGCGTACCTATTTAACAAGTTCCTGAATACGGTACCTCTTACGTAGTATCACTAAGATTAAGTAGCTAATTTTTCTATAATTCACATATTCGGTATTCAAAAGTACGATGGAAGGTAAAATGAAATCAAACGCTATCTTACCTTCGTTCCGGCAAAATACCCAAATAGTTTTGCTTAAATATCCTCATCTTCACTGAGATTTCAAAATATTTTTCAGTATTTTCGGTTCAATATTTCGGGAAATAAGGAGGGTACATGGTAAGAATGGACATTTTTAACGAATATTTTAAAGAGGAAAACTCCGAGAAAAATCTAAAAAAATTGTTGGCCTACAAATGAGCATATTCACGTGAACTGCCTGCGAAAAAACAAACTCTATCTATATGTGAAATTACATGTTTCTATCTATAATAGTTTCGAAGATAGAGCAACAGATACACGGATGCATGGACGGAAGGACAAATAAATCCTACCCTTATTAGGGTTTCATTTCGCACTTTTAACTATGAAATCATAAAAAACTTTACAGTTTGCACGATTCTGGCGATCACTCTATAAGACCAGGGGCAGATCTAGGACTTTAGAAGTACTACACTTTACGTATCTCGCAGCCTCAGCCCCCCCCTATCTTTTTAATAAAATTTTCTGAGATGAAAATAATGTAGGTAGGCAAGCGAAAATTCTTGTCTAGTATACTACTAAAATATATCAATTTTTTTATATGTTTAATAATACTGAAAATAACACAGCCCCACAAAAAAAAAAAAGTTCAGACCAGCGAACCAGACCCATGTATCCCTATGTATTTTCGGTCGCTGAATCCGAATCCGAGGTCAAAAAAATTCGTACGCCCCCAAAATCTTGAGCTAGAGATACAAAACACCCCTGGACTGGGGTAAAAAGAATATTAAGCTACGAGAATAGTTGTTACATCCTAATCTATCGAATTATACAAATTAAGGTTAAACAGCAGCGTACATACAACAGATATGAAACACACCCCCAGGGAGGGGTGAGAAATCGATCGAAAACATCAATGAGTACTGAAAAAGCTCGAAATGTCTAAATTTTGTTAAAGTGATAACAAACTTCATCAGGTCCAACGTAATCTTCATAAGCTGCCCTATAGGGTTGAGAACAACCACCTTCAAGTTTAAAGGACACGAGAAAAACAAGAAAAAACATAAAATCCAACAGGATTTCTTTTTTCATGAATGCTATGATTGGCTGAAATAGCGTAGTACTCTAAAATAGAACTAGAAACTTGTAGTGTAAAAATTCGAAACACCTGCGTTGTGTGGAAGTGAGAAGAAACTAGACTATGTTCGACGCTATGCTTGAAAACCAGCCCCACGGGGTTGCGAGATACCACCCCCATATCTGTAGGATGCTGGAAAAACAGAGAGATTTACATTTTTATGCTATGATTAGCAAAAATCGTGATGCACACTTCCAGTGTCCTACGCCCATGGGGGTGGTTTTCAAGCACAGCGCCGAACATAGTCTAGTTTCTTCTCACTTCCACACAACGTAGGTGTTTCGAATTTTTATAGAAGTCACTGTAACTTTTTATAGATAAATCTTACATAGGGGGTAGTTTTCACACCATCTGAGGGTTGACACTGTAGGGCGTTGATGGTACGTAAGTTTCTAGTTCTATTTTAGAGTACTACGCAAAATAGAAATCCTGTCGGATTTTACATTTTCTCTTGTTTTGTGTCCTTTAAACTTAAGGGTGGTTGTTCTCAACCCTATACGGGCAGTTTATGAAGATTACGTCGGATCTGATGCACTTTAACAAAACTTAGACCTTTCGAGCTTTTTCAACAGTCACTGCTGTTTTGGATCGATTTTTTTATAAATGGGGGCTAGTTTTCACCCCTCACTGGGGGTGTGTTTCATATCTATTGTATGTACGCTGCTGTTTAACCTTAATTTGTATAATTCGATAGATTAGGATGTAACAACTATTCTCGTAGCTTAATATTCTTTTTACCCCAGTCCAGGGGTGTTTTTTGGCTCTAGCTCAAGATTTTGGGGGTGTACGAATTTTTTTGACCTCGGATTCGGATTCAGAGACCGAAAATACATAGGGATACATGGGTCTGGTTTGCTGGTCTGAACTTTTTTTTTGTGGGGCTGTGAATTAAAAGTAACAACAATAAAAATAATAAAAAATATTTAGAATTTTTATAGAAACATTTAAAAAATTAAAGAAATAAAACCAATGCTCAATTAAAAAAACACCTTAGGCTACTGTCGAAAAATAAAAACTTAGAAATTCTCTGTTCTTGTCTCCGATTAAAGAACTTATACTTATATACATAACAGCTATCTCCTCACTCTATACCTTGTTTGCTCCTAACGTCACATTATATGTCCATTAAAAAGGATAGATATACATAACTTCCTTCTATAAAGTAGTGAAGCCTGGACGATGGGAAACCGCTCGATGCGCAGACTAAAAGCTTTTGAAATGTGGATACTGCGCAGAATGCTCAAAATATCATGGACAGAACATGTCTCCAATGAAACTGTCTTAAGAAGAATAAATGCAGACAGAGAGTTTCTTGGAATTGTCAAAAGACGAAAGACAAGCTATCTGGGACATATATACAGAAGCAGGAGATACGACTTTCTAAAACTAATAATGGAAGGCAAGATCAAGGGTAGAAGAGGCCCGGGCAGGAGACAAGGTTCGTGGTTGAAAAATGTTAAGGATTGGATTGGTCTAAATTCACAGTCATTACTAAGAATAGCTCAAGACAGAGAGAGATTTGCCGAAATTGTAGCCAACCTTCACTAGGAAGATGGCACCTTAAGAAGAAGAAGAATACATAACTTCCCATAAGCACCAGTGGTGTAGAAAGGTAAATATTTTTATTAAAATGAATTATTGCAATTCCTGCATTACCGGCTCTTTATACAACATGATGTAGGCATGCAATATTACAGTAAGATAATGCTTGATACATTTAAAATATATCTTTTGCTACAAATCTGTAAAATGTCTCAACATTCATAAAAATTACGTTTCCCTATTATTTCTGATAGTTTACATATAATAAGAGGGTAAATATTATACATATTTACATGGCTAAATCGTAAACATTTCTTATTTGAATGTTCGTCATTTTAATTTATTATGTTCCCGCACTATTGAATGACATATTTAATAAACACTCCACAAATTAGACAAGACTTAAATTCAATGTCAAGGTGTCTGGGTGGGAGTTACATATTTAAAATAACAAATAGCTGCTTTCTGAAGGATATTATAGGAATTATGTAGTGAAAAGATATTAAAATTTAATTGCTATTCACCTTATTACAACTGTAAACTGAACCTCATCGTGTTACGATTATGAAGTTTATACCTCGATTTTCTTCTTTTCTAAACTGCTTTCTGCAAACGGCACAGCACTTCACCATTTTGCGCTAAATATATTTTTACTAAACTGTGTAAATATGACTTCTTCACCACTTTTTGATCGGAGAACACGAAAAACATTTATTAACATTAATGGCCCACACGTCAAACTGAGATTATGATAATCGCACTGAACTGATCGTGTCCGAAACGGCCGCGAATAGACGAGCAGCGAATCAGGAACTTATGGGATGTTTGCAACTGAAGTGCCTTAGACTGTGACTATCTTAGCAACAAACAAACCAATACATATTATGTATCTAGATATAAGTTCTTTAGTCGGAGATTCGTGTCTGAATATTTCCAAAATTTCTTATTATTATATTAGATTTTTTCATTTAAATTATTTTTATTGAGAGTGGTACAGAAAGCAGGCTCCTTTGGGGCTCCTTTAACTTTGGGACCGTACGCTTAAAATGTGTAAAGCGTATCTGTATATCCTCCTCTGTGGAAACGGATATGGCCCAATTTCAATAGAGTATTTATTCTACGATACCATGTACATACCGTGCGTGTAATTTCCCATTAGGCATGTACATTCACGTAGCACGATAGATATGACAACATAGCTGCCGTAAATTCCTCCGTCGAGCGGAGCATCCCAGCCTGTTATTTTATTTCAGCCAGCTGGCACGTGCGATGTTGTAATTTTACTCCCTATGCCTAGCGTTCGGCTACACGCACGGTATATTCATATATCCTACGCATTTATTTTGTTCTCAAACGAACTAAGAATTAAATATTTAGTAAGCGGAAATTCAATTCATTGATGAATAAAAAAATTTATCTATAAAGATCGATTTCTGTATAACTTACAATTTTTTTTTGAGGATTATATTTTATAATGGAAATAATTCACAAGTAACTTGTGAAAAATATTAAATTAAATTAAAATATTTCAGAATTGCATACTTTCACCTTTAGCACTAATATCTATCTACATCTACTTAACAATGTCATTCATATTCAATACAAGGCTTTGGTCTCTGATTAATTTTTTCCAAATTAAGTCTTTGAGCAGGTTCACTAAAGTTGCCGAGCTCCAACTCGCGTTCTTATCAGGTCCAATATATGTTACATAGGATTTCAAATTTGCAAGCTACTTCATTGTGGGTATACCAGCTTCTGGAAGATAACACGGTACCACTTGAGTTACTCCAAGACACCATATCTGAGCATCCTCAGTAACTAACGGCATATTGAGTACTTCTGTCTACTCTTCTTTTATAGATCATACCTTGCTTGCCATAAGTACTTATGCAAAATCTGAATTCATATTTAGAAAACGGGATTTTGTCGTTTTGTATGCTAAATTGCGAACTGACTTGCCCCTCGCAATTAAGGGACACCAAGGATGAGACTGAGGATGAATATTGGGTTCACTAAGTGTATGTCTAGCAGTAGTTGTTGTTGAAAAAATATCGCAAATGAACTTCTGTCAAAGTTTTATAAATATCTTTCATGGCTCAGGCTGATAGCAATAGTAGTACTTGTTAGGAGATCTGGCATTGTGCTTCAATATTTTCAGTTTCTTTAGAATTATGACCGCTGTGCTGCACTACATCGCATTCAATTTGGTAGTGTGCTTCTTAAATATCAGTTTTTGGTTCAGATGTACTCCCAAATATTTCACACACTTAGTTGGAATTTGGTTTCCTATGACCGAAATCAGATGTCAAAATTCTATTCTCACTGAATCTATTCGTGAAGATATTGCTTCCGACTTCTTAGCGTTTATTTTAATATTCCACTAATCATAAATTATGCCGTAACAGCATGTAGACTTTCCAGTATTGGCAGTTTGTTGTTCACTCTAACTTGTAGTGATCTGCTCGTTAGATAGAAGTGAATCAGTTTCGCTGCATGTCACAGAATATATTCAGCATTAGTCCAGTCAAAAAACCTCAAAAAACGACCCAACCTCCTGAAAAATCCGAAAGTTTTGAAACTTCGCACACTTATTTAGAGGTACCTAAGAATGAATATACCGAAAGTCCTCATGAATATGAGGCGAGCTGTAGCGGCAATTAGCGAAAATGGGGCACTTTCTTTGGTTTTTCGTTAATATCTCGAGAACCGTTGGTCGGAGGCAAAAGATGATTATATACATAATTAAGGCTTATCATTTACTACAAAAATGATTATATACATTTTTCTCGTATTTCCAATGGTTCCCGAGTTATAGGCGCTAAAAAAAAGCGTTTTGTGAAAAACCAAAATTGAATTTGGTGGTACACTCGAAAAGCATGCTGTCTTGCTGCTCCTAACATTGGATACAGATTTGGTGAAAGCATTGTAACTGCACATGTTAAGAGAGGTTTGCTTTCTGGGCGCATTGTACAATGCAAGGAATATTTTGTTTCCAGCAGCAGCTATACAGCCTCATGGGATGAACTTGGGCTGTTAAATATGTCAGCAATATCTTGCAGTACAGCTTGCTTCTTGAACAACTTGAAACAGGAAAGTTTTCCTTTTCGATATGCAGCTGAAGTCGTATCGCATCCGCTGAATGCATACACAAGAAGTATGCTGTCCTTCATACCCAAAGTTTGCAATTGCTGGCTTGAATATACTTTCCTTGCTACTTTGCCATGGCTTGGTTTCACTAATAATATGTTTTGTTCAGCCGGAGTTAAGGCCATCTTCACCTACTATTGCTACTTTGTCACAAGTGAAGGATTTCATGAGTGCTGTCCGGACGATCAATGTGTCAGCTTCACTGGATGCTTGTTCTGTTTGAACTCCATGGCTGGTAAGGGCAATTATGAGGAATGAAATTAGTCTCGATTTATTATTTACGTTAGAAAGAAAATCATCCTGTTTCACTGTTACTACTGTTTTCTCTCCAAAGTTTATGTCAAATGATCTTTGTTTTGTACCTTCGGCTCTGTTCAGCTCTTTTGTACTGGATGAGGCGACTGAATAACCATCAAACACCACCGTGCAGCCGTTGCCACGATAAAGCTTGAGAACATAGGCTACATAACACTGGCAGATTATTGAGATTGTTGGCGAATCTTTGGGCCACACCATCTTGTGTAATAGCAAGCCTCCATCCAAAACAATGTCAAAATAGACTAGGTTTATTTCTTCTTTTAATGGAGTAAAGGCATCGTACAAGGTAGATTTCTTGGTCTTCCGCATTCCTGCCTCCTCAAATAAAGACAATGGGTACGGGGCAAGCTCATGCTGTAAGTAGGACTTCAAATCCTCATCACTCCGCTTGTTTAGTTGTGGAAGGAAGGAAAGGTAGTGGGAGGGGGGGGGACGATAGCAGTAGCGGCTCGTCGGAGTAGGCATTGTAAGTACTATATTTAATTTAGTAACTTATTATTGTCAAATATTATTAGAAATGCCATATTGTACCGCCCTAGCGTGGTTTTTCACAAAACGCTCTCTTTTAGCGCCTATAACTCGGGAACCATTGGGAATACGAGAAAAATGTATATAATCATTTTTGTAGCAAATTTTATGAGCCTTAATTATGTATATAATATATATTTTGCCTCCGACCAACGGTTCTCGAGATATTAACGAAACCAAAGAAAGTGCCCCATTTTCGCTAATTGCCGCTAGAGCTCGCCTCATATTCATAAAGACTTTCGGTATATTCATTCTTAGGTACCTTTAAATAAGTATGCGAAGTTTCAAAACTTTCGGATTTTTCAGGAGGTTAAACATTGTTTTGACTGGATTACATGTATTATATGTATATAGCAGTCTGAGAATCATTCGCAACATCTAACAGCACAATTATTATATTATTTCCGAGGTTATATTGCATTTTCACATCGCTAAAGATTCGCACCATTTGTTGCACTGTACTTTGTTCCTTTCTGGAACTAAGCTGATGCTCATCGTTAATATGACGTTCCTCTTGGGCTGACTTAAGACTGTCCAGTATGACATTCTCTACCAACTCTGAGATCGCATACAATAGAGGTATAGTTACTGATGAGCTTGAGCTTCATACTTGGTCTATACTTTGCCATTTCAGAGGGTTTGGCTATGACTTTCAAAATTCCCAATTGGACAGTTGGATGCTACAGCCAATAACAATCGCTAATGTCGTTCTCTACGTGGTCGCGGCCCTGATCGTTCGTTGAGTTCTCGATATGTTTTAATTCAAAGTGGTCAGCTATTTCGTTGGCTCTTTGGGTGCTTATAAGAAACGTATGTCCATTTGGGCGTATCAGCGCGGTATCTCTGTCGCGTATTTTTTAGCCTTCTAGTCAACTTTCATGGCGAATTGTCTTAAAAATTTAGAGCCTCCAGTTTGTCTCCTAATTTCCTATTTCTACAGGTTGGTATATTCCTCATTTGTAGCCTGTCCATCTCGATTTAATGGTCAACGTCGTGATTTCGTTGCGAAAGCCGTGTCAGCATTGCTGCCTATGATGTCCCGTTTGACCACCTCATCGAGTAGGTCTTTACACGAATTTATTATTATTGTGGTTGTAACACAGTTTAGCGTCATGCAGTGATCTTGTGATTTCACCCACTGCATTTTCTAGATGAATTGTGTCTATAGTGCTGTGGTGTGATGATATTCCTATAGAGACTACAGTCAGCATTTAGCTGCAAGAGCGGATTCGTCGTAAACATGAGCCTCAATAAATCAACCACTTTTAAAGTAGGGCCAGTTCATGGATGACAGGGTATGCCTGCTGAGGGAAGATTGCTAAAATAAATATAAATCCTTCACCTCTACTCGTTGCAAACATGTCTTCTACATCTCTAGGAGCAATAATTATTACTTAGAACGCATAACTGTCTCTGCATTATAGAATCAATTTAGAAGGTAATTAAATTTCTTTGTTTTGAACTTTCTTCACTCTAGATTGAATTTGAATTTTATATATTTCCCAATGTAATGATAATGGCGTATTTTACATTTTTTCCCACAAAAAAAATAATTCAGACCAGCGAGCCAAACCCATGTGTTTTCGGTCGCTGAATCCAAATCCGAGGTAAAAAAAATCGTAGACCCCCAAAATCATTAGCTAGAACCAAAAGACACCATTGGAATGGGATAAAAAGAAGATTAAGCTACGAGAATAGTTGTTATATAATAATAATAATAATAATAATAATAATAATAATAATAATAATAATAATAATAATAATAATAATAATAATAATAATAATAATAATAATAATAATAATAATATTACGTCTACTCAGGGCACACGATTCTCGGACCCAGTAGTCACTCACCCCACGGACGTGGGGAGTGGCTGCCGGTACTACCAGCTCCCCTCTGTGAGTGTCGGAGCCACAGAGTATAAAGGGTGACTGGCTTTTATAAACTAAACAAAAAAAAAAAAAAAATAATAATAATAATAATAATAATAATAATAATAATAATAAGCAGGAGAGGCTGACTTTCATCTATCAAGCCTTTGGTGAGTAGCGCCACCACTTACTCCAGCTGGGGTGCAAAACCGAACCGGCAGCCCTAGTGCACCCGGGAGGGGAAAGCTCATTCCCCTCTGGTGTCGGTCGTGGGCTTGCTGGGCCAACCACCCACAAGCCCTAACTTCCGGTTCCTGAAAACAGAAGACAGGGCCCCCACAATCGACCCCGTCCAGATAGGGGTCAAGGGCAAGATGGTGGGGCCCAACCGGATGGAGCGCCCGTTGACGAACGCTATGGACAAGGACGCTTTGAGTGGACGGATGAGCTAAGGGACGACCTTCTGCAATGCTATGAAGCAGTGAGCCCGCACGAAGGGGATACATGGGGCGGATGCATGCTCTGTGGTGTGACAGGCATCCAGAGCATGGCGCCTTCACGCCACAAAATCTGCGTGACTATGTATCCCATCTTCGTAGAAGGGGCTACGTGAGGGCTGCTCCTGGACCGGTGAATGAGGTGGACGAAAGACCGCCGCATTCACCGGTTGAGGAAGTGGCTCTCTTTGTTCCACCAATACCAGAGGGCCTCAGTACCAGACGGGGGCTACACCACATAAAAGCCCCCGGGCCACAAGATCTGGCCAGAGTGGACAAGGAACTTCGTGAAGCGCTTCCAGAACGGGCTGACATCTGGCACATAAACTGTGCCGTGTATGTCGCTGCTCAACGCTTTTCTCGGCTGGAGAGGCGTAATACTGCCTCCCCACAGGAGAGAGCGGGGCGGCGCATACAAAAGATGGAAGCCAAGATCCGGTCGGCGAGGCAACACGCATCCCGTATCCAATGTGTGATGGACTATATGGCGGCCAATAGGCCGTTCACGCCTAAAGTGCGTCGAATAGCCGCCAATTTAAGACGCGTCCATCACACACTCAATGAAGCAGTGCTGCGAACCACCAAACAGCACTGTCTCGACAGGATACGGATGCTAGTGGTTTGTAAAAAATCACAAGTGAGGCGGGCGAGGGGGCTAGCGGAAAATAAACTCTTCCGCCAAAAGCCCTCGCGCCTTTTCGAACCGCCTCCACGTGTTGCAGAAAATCCGCCGACTGTAGATCAGGTGGAAAATTTCTGGAAAACACTTTACGAGGAGAAGCTTCCACTCAACCGAGACTCTCCAGCCCTGGCACACTTTGAAGCCTTCTGTCAAAGGCTTCAACAACCAAACGAGGTGTGCCAACTGATAACTCCAGAAGAGGTTCGAAGAGCTCTTGAGGGCTCTAAGAACTTTGCTGCTCCAGGTCCCGATGGGATAAACAACTACTGGTGGAAAAAATTACCCAGTACCCACCACCATTTGGCCAGAATTTTCAATTCATGGCTAAATGGGGAGCAGCAAATTCCTTCTTGGGTTGTCGAGGGGCGGACAGTGCTGATCCCGAAGAACGGAGATTTGTCTGACCCAAAGAACTACCGGCCGATAACCTGTTTAAACGCATGTTACAAGGTGTTTACGCGCATCCTGTACATGCGAGTGCTCCACGCAGTTGAACCGGTTTACGAACGGATATATGAGCAACGAGGGTCGAAGAGAGATGTCGCTGGGTGCAAGGAGAACCTGTTGATTGACAGATGTGTCACGCAGGACTCCGTGCAGTATAAGCGGAACCGCTCCATGGCCTGGATCGACTACCGCAAGGCATTTGATATGACATCACATGAGCTTATTGTTCACTTGCTTCGATGTCTTGCGGTACCCGGTCCCGTAGTGAGATGCATCGAAGAACTGATGCCGCTCTGGAGGACTCGCTTTACTATTACATCGGGTAACGATAGAGTCCAGACGGAGTCGGTAACATTCAGAAGGGGAGTATTTCAGGGAGACTCCCTCAGCCCCCTTCTCTTTTGCATCTCACTACTGCCATTATCCGTTTCGCTCCGGAAAACCCGTGGATACAACTGCGGTACCTCCGGCGATAGGAGGCATAAGGTCACCCATCTGTTTTACATGGATGACCTTAAACTTTATGCCTCCGGAGAGAGGGACCTACACCAGTCCCTCAGGGTGGTACAGGAGTACACGCAGGCTGTCGGTATGGAGTTCGGGCTAGACAAATGTGCACTGGTCCATCTCAAGAGAGGACGATGCGGGGACTACGGAGAGGACGCGCAGCTCGTGGACGGAAGCATCTTACATCATCTAGATGCCAGAGAGTCGTACACTTACTTGGGTGTCGAGCAACGCTCCACCCAAGAAGTGAGTGTAGTGAAAAATGCTCTCCGCGGCAAGTATCAGCACCGACTCCGACAGATCTGGTCTTCAGAGCTGTCGGGGAAGAACAAAGTGTCTGCTACCAACATGCTTGCCGTTCCGATCCTTCTCTACTCCTTTGGAGTAGTGAAATGGACTCAAGAAGAGTTGCGTCAACTCGACGTAGGAACCCGCAAGAAGATGCATCTCAATAGGAGTTTGCATCCTAAATCGTCCGTTCCGCGGCTATACCTCCCACGACATCGGGGAGGCCGTGGACTCTTGAGTTTGGAGAGTCTCCATAATAGGATGGCTCTGGATGGAGCCTGTAAGGTCATCAGGAGTTCGGATCCCCTCCTCTGCATGGTCCGGGACCCTGAAAGTGCAGGAATAGGAGCCTTTTTGTTTAAGGCAGCACAAAGAGCAGCCGATGAACTTGGTCTCTCCTTCGACGTCGAGCGGGTAAATCCCGACTCTGTCACCGAGTTGGAACCTGCTCGACGAAAAGCCCAAATTAAAGCTGCAGAACACAACATCTTTCTGCAGCTTCACACGGATAAGCCAATGCATGGAGTTTTCTATAAAAATATAGAGAACCTTGGCTTATCCGAAAGGCTGACCTTTGCCTTCTTAAGGTCAGCCGGGCTGAAGTCTGAGACCGAGGGATTCATAATGGCTTGCCAGGATGGTGTATTTAATACCCTCGTCTATCGTAGTCGTGTCATGGGTATAGAGGTCCCTGATGTCAGCTGCAGGGCCTGCCGCAGGGCGCCAGAGACTTTAATGCACCTGTTGTCGGCTTGTCCGTCATATGCAGTCTCGGCCTATATCCAGAGGCACGACGGAGCATTACGAGTGCTTTATTATCACCTAAGGCACTCGTATGGGATAGACGAGACACCAGTGCTGCCTTACGCTCCGGGGGATATTGAGTCCGTTGTGGGAAATGAGAAGTGTCTAATTTATTGGAACTACTCTTTTCCCACCGTCAGGCAAATACAAGCCAACAAGCCTGACGTAGTACTTCTCGACCATCAACTCAAGACAATGTTTGTCGTGGAGTTCTCGGCTCCCGCGGAGAACAACATTGTCTTGAAGGAGGAGGAAAAACGGACAAAATATCGAGATCTGCTCTTCGAACTCCGCAGACTGTATCCAGACCATACTGTTAAGATAGTGGTACTGATTATAGGAGCCCTCGGTGGAACGAGACACACACTGCTTTCAGAACTTAAGATCATACCGGCATGCCGAAATTCGGCAGAGGTCTTAGCCGGCAGAATGCAGAAGGCCGTCATCCTCGGTTCATTACGTCTGCTCAGGGCACACGATTCCCGGACCCAGTACTCACTTACCCCACGGGTGTGGGGAGTGGCTGCCGGTACTACCAGCTCCCCTCTGTGAGGGTCGGAGCCACAGAGAAGGGTGACTGGTTTTTAACAAAAAAAAAATAATAATAATAATAAAGCTTTATTTTCATGAGACTCGCTTACACAAGTATAGAATATTGTCAATAGAAACAAATATAAAATCGCTTTATCAGCAGTAAAGGACTTAAAATATACAAAAATAAAATAACCACACATACAAGTGAGTGAAATACATGTTAAAAATTAATTATTAAAATCAGCAGTAAAATATTCAGTGACAGAGTAGAAACTAAACCTTATTAATAAATTCCTTACAGCGGCCTTAAATTCATTTAATCTTTCAAGATTTTTAATATTAGCAGGGAGCTTATTAAAAAGTTTTATACCCATTATAGTGGGGCCATTAGCAACCAGAGACAATAGATGATGCGGAATACTTATGTTAAAATTCATCCTAAGCCCATAACGAGAACTTCCATCTCGAGCTTGTATGAAATTCTCTGGATTAGATTTCACAAAAACTAATGAGTTAAATATATATTGGGAAGATACGGTTAGTATATTTAATTGCTTAAATAGTCCTCTACAAGATGCAGTGATAGGTCTAAATAACATCGTGCGAATAATTTTTTTCTGCATTATCAAGATTTCATTAACTCTAGAGCAATTTCCCCAGCATATAATACCATAGTTAATAGACGAGTGTATATGTGCAAAATAATATGACTTCAAAATGTCTAGGTTAACTTTATCATCTTAATCAATCGAATTATAGAAATTAGGCTTAAATAGCAGTGTACATATAATACTCCCCCCCAGGGAGGGGGGAGTCCTATAAAAAAAAAATCGATCCAAAACAGCAATGACGGATAAAAAACTCGAAATATCTAAGTATTGTTAAAGTGATAAGAAACTGCATCAGGTCCGACGTAATCTTCATAAACTGCCCCTATAGGGTTGAGAACAGCCACCTTTAAGTTTAAAAGACACGAGAAAAACAAGAAAAAACGTAAAATCCAACAGGATTTCTATTTCTATGGATGCTATGATTGGCTGAAATTGCGTAGTGCCCTAAAATAGAACTGAAAACTTACGTACGGGCAACGTCCTACAGTGTCAACCCTCTGAGGGTGTGAAAACTGCTCCCTATGTAAGATTTAAGTATAAAAAGTTACAGTGACTTCTATAAAAATTCGAAACACCTACGTTGTGTGGAACTGAGAAGAAACTAGACTATGTTCGACGTTGTGCTTGAAGACACCCCCAGGGGTTGCGAAATGCCTGCATCCGTAGAATGCTGGAAAAATAGGGAGAAACTAACAGGATTTACATTTTTATGGATGCTATGATTGGCAAAAATCGTGTTTCGAAAATCACTGTAACTTCTAACAGTTGTTTCTTACACAAGGGGTAGTTTTCACCCCATAGGGAGTAGAATTGAATAACAACAGTGGTACGTCACTTTGTAAGTCTAATTCTGAGTACGACGCAATTTTAACCAATCATAGCACCCATAAAAATTGAAATACTTTTAGATCAATGTTTTTTTCTTGTTTTTTCTGTGTCATTTAAGATGAGGGGTGATTTTTGGCAGCGCTGTTAGGGTAGTTTTCGATAATTGAGCCAAAACTACTGCAGACTCTTCTCATCTTTGCAAACCTCCGGAGTTTCGAGCTTTTTCGAGGGTCACTGCAGCTTTTTTCAAGTTGAATCTTGAATGGGGTTAGTTTTCACATCCTCTGAGGGTTGATACTCTAGAACGTTGATGGTACATAAGTTTCCAGTTCTATTTTAGAGTATTACGCAATTTCAGACAATCATAACATCCATGAAAATAGAAATCATGTGGGATTTAACGTTTTAATTGTTTTTCTCGTGTCCTTTAAACTTGGGGGGTGGTTGTTCTCAACACTATAGGAGGCCCATCGGACTTATTGTAGTTTCTTATCACTTTAACAAAACTTAGACATTTCCAGCTTTTTCAGCAATCGTTGCTGTTTTAGATCGATTTTTTCATACATGCATAGGAGTGTGATTCATATCTATTGTATGTATACTGCTGTTTAACCTTAATTTGTATCATTCAATTAATTAAGATGTCTCGTAGCTTAATGTTCTTTATCCCATTCCAGGGGTGTTTTTTGGCTCTAGCTAATGATTTTGGGGTGTACGTTTTTTTTGACCTCCGATTCGGATTTAGCGACCGAAAATACTCAGGGGTCAACTTTTTATTATTTATATTAATTATCTTTTGTGCTTATTGACCTATCAAACCACAACTTTGTATATATGATGAATAAATTTCTATCTAACTATACTTTTGTCAGTGAGTTTGCCACGTATGTGTGTCCTTCTAAAATATTTATGTTTTTTGTTCTAAGAAAGGCATTACACTGAGGCAAAACTTTCTTATAGCAAATAGGGACCGTAAAGAATTTTATAGACACTGACTATTAAGCTTTATAAGCGAAGCACAGGTCTGGAGAATGAATACTTGAGTAATGTCGTAAAAGTAGTAAAAATTAATAAGAAGTAGCTCAACCGTGGGAGGTTCTCCACATATAAATCTTGCGTCGGTAATGTATAAAAGTATAAAAAAATTATTGCCATCTTCATTTGGTTGATACAAAGATAAACGTAATGGAAAATATTGCGCTAAGATTTTCACGTACTTGTTAGGAATACATCAGAGTTAAACCTAATAATTTGGTTTGTTTCTGCATTTTGCCAATGACGTGGAAAATCATTATAAAAGAAAAGAATGGTTATAACTCTATTTTGAAAAAAGTTGAGTCAAGCTAAAATTATGCAATCGCATCTAGAGTCGAAAATTTTGTTAAAGGTATGGATGGAGACATATTAGCTTTTAATTACTTCAAGATGAATTTTTAAGACATTAAATATTGAAAAAAAAAACGTATTAACTGGTATACATATACTGGACCTTCTTAAAGAGGAATACTTTGATACGGTAAAAAAATTATTGAATTTTTTTCCACATAGGCTTAAAATATCATGAAACGTCAAGATTTTAAGTCTGTGGGTTTGTCGTTTGTTTGCCTGTCTGTAACTTTTTGTGCGCACCATTATTCTGGAATGGTTTATGACATTGGCTTGAAATTTGGTATATATATATTTTATAACGAGACCTGGAACTAGATTATAATTTGATCTTATTTTGTTTAAGCGTGTATTCAAGAACCAAAGGCCTCAATTTCTTTTTGGTATCAGCCACCCCCACTACCACCCTCTATAGCAATGGAGGGTGGTGGTAATGGGTGATTTGGATTGGAAATCTGGATGTGGAAGTAGTGATTCCTTAGGCAACGGTTTCTAGCACGTCACTAACTGAATAGTCTATCTTCTTAATTTATAAAATACATAATAGTATATTGGGGACAGCAGGGGCAACAATGTTTACCGCATTAAAACTTATGGAAAACTTTCTCATTATGCTGTCATATCATCCTTCATTGAAAGAAATTAGTGAAGGTATTAGAAAGTGTGATTTACCTCTGTAGTAACAACGTGCGATACGCCGACAATATTTCTCTTATGGCCAATAATTTGAATGGATCACCCTTTCATGTGCAAAAGTGTTTGAAAAATTTGGTTCGAATCTCAACAGCAGTTGAATAATATATACATGGTGCACCCATGAAAACTCCCAGGAGTAATCTTTCGAAAATAATATAGATATTTGAGTTCTAAAAAAGCCAACTGCCAAAATGTGGAAATGGTTTCAGTTTCGGATATAAATCGTTTTTTAATTTGTTAAAATGTAAAACGCTGTGCTGCAAAAAATTGTTCGATGACAGGCACTTTCAAATGGATGAAATTTAAAAAAGCTTTAATTTTTAATTAAATTTCCTATAAAATACTTTCGAAAATCCAACCGTTTTCAAGATATTTGAGCTTAAATGTTATAATTTTTCGAAAACAAAAATTTTAAAATGACTTTTAGACGATACATGGCAATTTTCTTCATGGAAAGTTAATGTGAATCATACTACAATAAAATAAAATTTAAAACTTTCGGTTTAACCGCAAATGACTTTGATTTTGGACTTTTAAATGGGATACTCTGTATTTTATCACAAAATATTAAACAAGATAATAATACAACATTACTCTATGGTGGTAAATTTAGTGATAATGGATTATTAATTAAGTAATACAATAAAACATAAAAAAATTAATGCAAAAAGGAAAACAAAAAAAAGATCTTCAAAATTATTGCCAATTTCATTTATGCACAATGAAAACCTATTAATCAGTTCAACTCCACATACTTTCAGTAGTGTATTCCTGTTGATGGCTTCAACACTAACATATATTTTATTATGAAGATCGGCCGTGTATTCTATTGGTTCTTTATATACCTCATTTTTAAAGTACTCAAATAAAAATCTAACGGGGTCAATTCAGGAGAATAAGCGGGTCATTTGAGTAGTCCGTCTATACCTATCCATTTTTCTGGATAAATATGGGGAAGGTGGTTACTGGAATTGATGCTATTATGTGGACCTGCACTATCTTGACGAAACCACGTTGTCTCTAATTGAATTGGTAAATTATTTAATAGCAAAGGTAAATCATTTTGTAAGAACCGTAAGTAGCGATCACCATTTAAATTTTCTTCATACAGATATGATCCAACGATGAATCCATTTGCAATGTCACACCCCAACTCGTGTCGGGAATCTGGATTGTCTCATTTACTTCTCTTGAGACCAATTTCATGGGATTATAATACTATCTCGAAATGCAAGAAAAATATGACAAATCTACCATCAGCGTATCAGCACTTCCGACAGCCTCACGTCGTATCTTGCGGCCTATTAGGCGTACTTTGTAGGGTGTGACGATGCTTGAGATTTTCCATCCTGGGATGCTTATCTCATTCTATTTAGGTTAGAGGGGGAGTACCTTGCTCTGAGGCCAGTGACGTGTTTTTTAGGTGTAATGTGCTTACGGTTAAAGTGTTAGTTTAATATTATTAGTATACATCTCTTTGGTTGGAATACAATATTTTTGGTTAAACCTAATTAAGGTGTGCTGTACACTTGTGTTTGGCTATTTTGTGTTATGTTTTGGTATTTATTGCGTGGTAATGGCTCTTACGCTTTTGATCCTTTATATGTTATAAGTATTGTTTTTTTTAATAGTTTTTCTGTTTTTGTTTTCTTTTTTGAATTTTTTCAAATCTTAATTTTTACAATTTTTAGGGAGTGAATAGTTAGTTGAGGGATGGATGTTTGGGCGCTGTTGCAAATTTGGATGTTATTGGATTGATGAATATGAGATTTCTAGAGGATACTAGGGTGTTTGATTAGGCGTACTACCTCATTAAAGCTTTTACTGATCAGTTATTTGATGACGTCACCCCAACGTTTTGGGGTTGTCCTCTTTGCCTCTTGGTGTCTGGTTTTCCTTGGACTGTCAACTACTCTATATTGTCCTCTCTCTCGTTAATGTGGTCAAAAGGATTTGGAAAAATACGCAGCTGAATAGCCGCTTTGGTGGATATATTTCTTGAAAAATAGAGCTGTTGGTGCGATGAGCTGTCTATGGAGTTTGTGGCAAACGTCACTAATACTACATCTCGAAAGCACCAATACGTCGTCTAATGGTTCAGAGGTGTAAAGAAGATGTAGAAAGTTAGAGCGTTAACAAATCTGATTTTCGCGCGCCTGGTGATATTTCTATTACGTCACATTTTGCTCAACTGCCAATCTTGCAAGCTGTATGCTGTACTTTGCACCTAACAACGCAGAAAAAATCAAAGGGAATTCCCCGGCAAAGGAGAACATCATGATTAATGAATTGAAAGCAGTGGTAACGACCATCGACAGGACCTCGTTTTTGGAAATATTGTATAATTTGTGAATATTTAAAAAAACTCTTATTCGGTTTATTTCTCAGTATAACAGATTTCTAATGTATGACATATGAAGTCAGCAATTTTGTAAGTATCCTTATTTAACGTTATGTCTGTGGTGTTTTTTGGGAGAATAGAGGATATAGCATATGTTTGAAAAACGGACAAATTTAATTTTTGATAACTTATTTTCTTTCCATACATTCAAAGCAATGCAGAAAAACACTTTTATTAGCAGTACAAAAAAATGCTGAAGATGTGTTAAAGAGCAGTGCATCTTATATAACCCCTGTACATAAGGATTTCACTTTTCCTCAAAAACATAAATTCATCTCCATCATTGAATATTATTCATAATTTAATAAATAATCATAATGTAAATGCCAAAAATGGAAATGTGAATTTCCACCGGTGCATATAGAACAATTAGTACATAATTGATATAACTTTCGTTTTATTTCATTTCGCAAATACGATGCATACATTTATTAAATAATGAATGGAACTGTTCGACTATCCGTAAATTAATTAATAAAATTTGTTATATTGGATCAAAAATCAAAATGAACATTATTAGAAAGTATAAGTCAATTATGTTTATTTTGCCAACCAACATTTGTTATTTTATATTTGCATGAATAAATGCAAATTTGTAAAGCACTTTTGAATCAAATGTAACGCGTGTTATTGAATTTTATATTGTAACTTAATATAATGAACTTTTATAGAAATGGTAATGACTGAAGTTATGTGGTAATATTAAATATTTGTAGTACTATATTTTATCAGTTTCAATACTTACAAAGCTACTATTAAATTTTTATTCAGAAAACATAATTATCTATAAAACTATAGTTTTATGAATAATCATCTAGTATCGTGTGATGAATGTTTATACTTAGAGCTATCGTCTTTAAATCAGGGTAGCAAAAAATGAACAATTTTATGATAATTGCAAAAGTTTTCAAATTTTGCAAATTTGTAAATGTGTTTGAAGTCAAGAGTTTCGATTTGCAACCTTATAGTACGTCGGGTACATCAAAGATAGCTGCACTTTTTGATTGGAATGTTCCACTTTCTGTGGTCATAGTTGATGCCAAAAGGTAACTTTTCACATAGGGAGCCACTTGAAAATCCGTGTAGAACACCAATACGGCGGCCATTGAAGAAAGCCGCCAATAGCCGCACTAAATTTTTTTGTATCTCGGCTCCTTCGATTTTCTTTGCTTGTAAAAATTTGTTTCTTTTATGTAATAAATGTTTTCAAAATAATTAAAATCTCTGTTATGTATGAAAACATTTTTTTTTGGCATATAGGGAATATAAATTCTTTTTTGTGGGAAAAGAAAAGGATTTTAAGCACAATTGAAAACTTACTTATCAATGAAATTCGTGAGAAAAGTGAAATTTTCAGATTTTGGAAATTGTGCAGAACCCTTATGTGTGGAGATAAATGTATAGGGACAAAAAGTGTTATTTTCACAAGAGATTTCGAACAAAAAAAAGAAAATCGAAATCGGACCATTAGGAGCTGAGATACAAAAAAAATTAGTGCGGCTAATGGCGGCCATCTTTAATGGAAGGAAATTCATGGGAGGATATTCTATAAAAAAGTTTTGGAAAATTTTATGATCTACAATATTGATAATATCCAATTAGTACAAAGGAGCAACGAGGACAGCGATAATTGCAAAAATGTGCAGCCAAGCACAAATTTTGATAATTGTGACGGCTATAAATCGTAAAATATTAACAAGCTAAAAACGTACTCTTCGCTAATTTACTCAGCTTTTTATATATAATTGTTACACATTCTATAGGACTCTTCGCAGTTTTCTTGTAAATAATGTTAGTTTTTGGACATCCTAAATTTTGTGATACCATCTTTGTTGTGAAAAAATTATATGAAAAAAAAAAAAATGAAAAAAGATATCCAACCTGTGTGGGATTCGAACACGGAACCTTTGGATTGCAACGCAATCAATCAACGCGAAGCTTTAGCCGCTGCGCCACCACATATTGCTACGAAAATTGATTGTCTGTGATATACCTATATCTTTCGACAAATATACATATTTCAACTCGTACTTCTATGAAATATATATTAGTAAAATTCATAAACAAAAAAAATATATTATGAAAATAATATTTCGCAAGATTTCCATTTTAGTACAAGCGAAAAAAATTAAGAGAATATATTTTTTTAAATTAAATAATTAATAACTTTTTTATTTACCGATCGATTTTCTTCAAAATAGGGTTCTTCCTCTAGCTAACACTAACTTACCTTCTAAATTTCAATACAATCGGACTTTTCATTCTTAAGTTATCGTGCTTACAAGAAACGTGACGGACGGACAGACGGACATTTTGAAAGTTGTTCAGAATTCGTTCACTAACACAATGATATGAAATTTTTTTCTCTACGAGCGATATTTACGATTTTAGAAATGTGCCGATCAAATACAATATACTCTTCGTTTTTGCGAAGAGTATAATAATAGAGAAAAATAGTTTAAACAAAAGCTTTTTCCATTTTATACAATATTGGTAATACCTAATTTTAGGGTAAAACTTACAGGAAAGGAGATAATTGAGAAAATCTATTTTAACCGACATTTTTTCAACGTGGCGGCCGTAGCAGACATGATATATTTGTGGAAAACATCAATTAATGATTGGGGTAAGCCCCCTTTAGTATAAGAAAAGAAAATCTCCTGCACAAATTATTGGTGGGCACCCCCATTTTTTTTGCTCTACAGACTGTATTACCACTAACTCATCTCATGTGCAGTTATGTTCGATCATTTGTTACCACATGTAGTTAGCTCATAGATTTGACGTATATGTTGACACGATCAATATTTCACTCAGATATGAGCCACATGCTGGACATATCTCAGATTACTGAGTATTTACGATTCAACAGTGACTTATTTAAGATTTATCTGCTATACCGACATTTTATTGTTTTGAATAGCAATTATGTGATAAAAAACATTATTATAACTGCATCTAACAAAATTAATTTAATCTTCTGTCGTAGTCAAGAATCATTCAAGTAAACCATTAATTATCTCTATTAGAAAATATATTTTGGTGACAAACAAGGTTGTGTTTATGTTTCAACTTGTTATTTCGACTACCTTTCACTAATTAATTAGCTTTAGGTACACTCCAATTATGTTTCATGTTTTGTCAATGATCTAATCCTAATACCTATTATATTTAGTTTTGTACTCCCACGTACGTTTACTTGTTTATAGCGGTAGTCGCAGACTACGTTTTGAGAGCTTTGTCGTAAGCCGAAAATGAACAATAAAACGGAAAATCTAAGGGGTGTTATTCAAACCTTCACACAAAAATTCCTTAGCTGAAATTAAGAACGCTTTTTCATATAATATTTTTTTTAAATTTCATATAAAGTTATACCTCCTTATGAGTCCATATCCTATTTTATTTTCTTATTTCAAAGACTATACACATTTGCTATAATTTTTTTATCGGACTGGAATTGTTTCAAAGTTTATTTTAACCCGCCACCATCAAATAATTAACTGTAAATAATAATGGCTAGATCTAGAAGAAACATGCACCTGTATTAGACAAAATAAACAACGAACACTGTAATAAACACATTATACAGGGTGTCTCACCAGGAACTGCATCGATCGATATAGGAAAAAGTACGCACCAGAAAATTTTGAAAATTTAAGGAGCTACTGATGGCAGTGTGGCCAATCTAACTAAAATAATTACAAGCATCTGGCACTTCCGATTATACCGGAAGTCAATACCAACTTGCTTTAAATGGAACACCCTATATGTTTAATGCAAAATAGCATAAAGCTCTGAGTCAAAAACATGTAGGATACCCTATGCCTAAACCCAGCCGTTTCAGAGATATTTGACATTTAAAGAAAAATTTTACAGGTGTCATGGTTTACAATGTGATTTATAACTTTCTTCATGTAAAAAATGCTCGCTTGTTCTTTGGCGTGTAAAAAGAACACTAGGAGAGCTACACTCTACAATTCAATTACATTCAATAATAGTACACCAAGTGTTCCATTTTTGACGTTACATTTTGTAAACTTCAAACCGCGAAAACTTGTTTAGGTTAAATGGAACACCCTATATTTTTTATTTCAAGTTATGTAAAATTAAATTCGTTTTTTTCTGATATAGCATTTTGAAATTTGAAAAACTTTTTGAAATATTTGCGATTTTCTTAGAAATTTAAGAATTGTTAGTAAAAATTTTATCAAATTAGCCATGAGAATTTAATTTTACCTAACTTGATGTAAAAAAATATAAGGTGTTCCATTTAACCTAAACAAGTTTTCGCGGTTTGAAGTTTACAAAATGTAACCTTCAAAAATGGAACATTTGGTGTACAATTATGAATGTAATTGAATTATAGAGTGCAGCTTCCCTTGTGTTCTTTTTACGTGCCAAAAAGCAAATGAGTATTTTTTACATGAAGAAAGTTATAAAGGTTATTGTAAACCATGACACCTGTCAAATTTTTTACACGAAGAAAGTTATAAAGGTTATTGTAAACCATGACACCTGTCAAATTTTTTACACGAAGAAAGTTGTAAAGGTTATTGTAAACCATGACACCTGTAAAATTTTTCTTTAAATGTCACATGTCTCTGAAACGGCTAGGTTTAGGCATCGGGTATCCTACTTGTTTTTGACTCAGAATTTTATGCCCTTTTCGAAAACCCTAAAATATATAGGATGTTCCATTTAAAACAAGCAAGTTGGTATCGACTTCCGGTATAACCGGAAGTGCCAGATGCTTGTAATTATTTTAGTTGGATTGGCCACACTGCCATCAGTAGCTCCTTAAATTTTCAAAATTTTCGGTGCGCACTTTTCCCTATATCGATCGATGCAGTTCCTGGTGAGACACCCTGTATATAGTAGACAACCCCCAAATCCATAGCCAAGGCTGTCCGGAAGGGGGTTACACATTTGGAAAAATACAGGCATAGATCCCTACCCACCGGTATTGTCAGGACTGGGGCTGGGGCGGCTCGAACCCAGAACGCGATGGACAGTCGGTCAGCATATTTGCCAATCAATGCGCCTTAACCGATGGAGCTATCGTGCTGGTATGACCGGAAAAGCTAACGGAGAAAAAATTATTACCAGAAAATGGATGAAAATCACACATCTTTGTACGGAATGGAAGACAACCATATAAGTACCCCCACCTAAAATAAAATTACTACAGAATACAAATTATTACAGAATGCCGCTCTGCAGCGCAGGATATAAAAACAACATACAATTGTCTCTCGCACAGCTAGAGAAACACGTGAGAAACCAAGCTTTGCAGGAAAGTAACAAAATTAAAAAACACAAGTTATTAACATTGCAGAGGTTAACTCGCCAGCAAGACAGTAGGATGAGCCCCTAGGTAGGTTAAGTTCGCAATCGAGGATCGTAGTCCAGAGTTCACGCTAAACTGTAGATCTAAAGGTACAAAGGGTACTGTGTAGTTACCTTAAGGCATCATCTTAGTCATAAAAATTACATGCTGGGTTCCACAAGGATCGGTACTGAGGCCGATCCTGTGAACATCCAATATGACGGTGTCCTAAAACAGCCACGAGGAGCGACCACAGAGGCGTACGCGTAGTTTTCGAGGAAGACGATTGAAGAAAGCCCCTGAAAAATCCGACGCGCCATGCTTATCGGTAGAAGGAAGCAGAGGACAACAAAAATTACTGTACAGGGAATGAATTTAGAAACTAAGAAAACCGTCAAATACCTAAGAGTATGGTTGGACAGGGAAATGACCCTCAAAGAGCACATCTACAGGACCACGCAGAAAATGGTGATGGCACTATGCAGAATAGTGCCGAACGTAGGCGGCCAACGGGCAAGCAAACGATGGGTGGTATGCAGTGTGTAACATTTCATTTTATTCTATCCTGTACCAGTGTGGAAGGCGGCACTGGACACGAAAAAATACTTTACCATGACGATAAGCATATGCAGTGCGTGTCTAGATGCAGTATTCGTAATTGTCGAAGTTGTCCCTATAGAAAAGATGAAGGAGGAGAGAGAGACAGGCTACACATAATAATACCAATACCCAAAGATGAAAGGAAAGCAAAGGAAGAGAGAAACAGGACACTCAAAAGGTAGCAAATGAAGTGGAGACAACCGGAAAAAGGTACATGGATTAGCGAACTAATAAAAGACCTTAGGAAGTGGTGCAACAGGAAACATGGAGAGGTAGGGTACTACCTGGCTGAGCTCTTTAGTGGGCACAGCTGCTTCAACAATTACCTAGAAGCGATCGGCAGCGCTCTGACAGATAGCTTCAGCTTATGCAGAATGTACATAAATCATACTGTATCCTAATTCATATGTCCCAGTAATATCCATAGGAAATGACCGTACTCTTACGAAAAGTTTATTTTAAGTCATCGAGTTTGCTTCAGTTGAAGTAACTTATTTAAATTTTAAATGTAATTTGGCCAGTCAAATTATAACATAACTTTTTCATTTGTAGTTATAATTCATTGAAAATACCTCGAATAGTTATTTTTGCAACTAAATTCGATTATTAAATTCCCATTGTAGTTAGCACATCATATAATTACATTATTCATTATTACATTATTACAAAATAATGTAAATTATTAAAATTATTATTGAAATATTCATATTAACGAAATATTTACTGGCTAAATAAAGTGAGCGTGCCAGATGGTATTAAAAAAATGTAATTTATTTATGTATTTATTATTATTACCCAAGAGGTTTCGTCAATAAGCACATTTACACACAGCCAGGCAGCTTTGAAGGTTTTTGCATCAAACAAGGTGACCCCCAAGCTTGCGCTGAACTGTCGAAACATTTTGACTGAGCTGTGCGAATACAACTCAGTTAAACTTATATGGGTGCCTGCACACAACGGCGTCAAGTGCAGCGAAGAAACAAACCGTTTGGCGGATGAAGGAGCAGAATCCTTTCCCTGGCCTGGAGTCAGCTTTCGGTCTGCCAAGAAGCCTGATTCAATCAGAGTTGCAAGACTGGGCTATGGCACAGTTTAACAACTATTGGGCTCAGGCCTCCGGAATGAGGCAGTAGAGGCTCTATATAAAGGGGCCTTCGACTGACTCTACCATAAAGTGGTTGCTTGGGCTCGATAGAGAACGATTGAGATGGATGGGAGGCCTGATAACAGGACACTGTCCTCTGAACAAGCACCTGCATACAATGCGATTGAAAGATGATCCTACTTGTTCGATTAGTCGAGTGGAGGATGAAACCATCACTCATATTCTATGGCATAGTGTAGGAGCGTTAAGGTATAGGTATTTCGGAAGGCGGTTTCCACGGCCGGAGGAACCAGTGGGGGCTGGTGAAATTTCAGTATTTCTTTTCTCGTCTGTGGAGCATGGGACCCATACGAAGTATGGGAAATAACATCTAGAGAAGCACTTCTCTAATGACCCCTAAAAAATTTTGAAAAAGCAGTTTGCGAAAAAATTTTTGAAAATTCGGTAGCCTCCCCTGGGTCTAGGGACTCCTGTTTATTTTTATTTTTTTTTGTCATATGCATTTGACTTTTCATAAAAATACAACAATAGATTTTGGAGTTTATGAAAATATTTTCATTACTAACTGAAATACAATGAACTGAAATTTTGTAATTTACAATTTAACAAATTACAATGTTTCAATTTGTTGTATCTCAGTTAGTAATGAAAATATTTTCATAAACTCCAAAATCTATTGTTGCATTTTTATGAAAAATCAAATGCATATGACAAAAAAAAAATAAAAATAAACCCAGGGGAGGCTACAGAATTTTCAAAAATTTTTTCGCAAACTGTTTTTTCAAAATTTTTTAGGGGTCATTAAAGAAGTGCTTCTCTAGACGTTATTTCCCATATTTCGTATGGGTTCCATGTGCCACAGACGAGAAAAAAAAATTGAAATTTCACCAGCCGCCACTGGGAGGAACTACGAAATCTATCCTGGGAGGGACTGGTTTCCTCCTTCGTGGAGAGCACTGGTCTTTTCTAGAGAATCCTAAGTATCGTGAATGTACAATGTGCCGGCAGGACTGAGTACAGCGGATCTTCAAGTCTGCCCAAATTTCGAATAATAGTACCCAAGTGCATAACAGATTAAAACCCCAAATAGTACTATACAACAAATTATATAAGACTTTAACATCTATAACTAAACTAACAATAACAAGTATATATATTATACTAATATACTAAATAAAAAAGGACAAAAAACGAAGCAATAGAAAATGGCAGTTTAGATGTTTGAGTCAAGTTTGCAAAATCTTTTTAGCTCTTCGAAGGTGATGTTAAAAATATCTAAATCTTGAGATGTTTTTCGTAAACGATGTGTCATTGATAGTCCAATTAATAAACCGGAAAAAAGTGTAAAATGTGGAAAAGTGGTGGAACATCACATATTTGAAAAATTCCTTTTTTCGCGTGTTCCCTAGACACCCAGGAACATTCATCAGCATTGACCTCTGCATTAACTCCGAAGATAAGAAAGTTAGGGGGGTTTGAAGTACCCCAAAAAGTAGCTGTCTTAAAAAAATTTATAAAATTAATATTTCGCTTCGGAAAAGGGCTCTAAAAAGTTTTTTGGGTCGTTGGTCACGAATCCGAGGTCCAATTTGAAGAATTCCATATTCCAGTATGGAATTCGTGCAATTTTTTTATGAAAATTCCACTTTTTCGGATGGAAATTTAAATATGAATATTGTGCTATGGAAGTGTGCTCTAGGAGTTTTTTTGGCTCGCTGATCACGAATCCGAGGTCCAAATTGAGAAATTCCATATTCCAGTATGGAATTTGTGCCATTTTTTGATGAAAATTCCATTTTTTGAGCTGAAATTTAAATATGAATATTGTGCTGCGGAAGTGTGCTCTAGGGACTCGTATTATCATTTTATTTATTCTTGCCGTCTTTACTGTTTTTTTGGTAAATCTTGTGTCCTCGAGGTGTCCGTAGTCCATCAATTTCAAATCTTCAGAAGATCAATTGGTTCTTGACTTCTTTTTTAGAGACTATAATTGTAATTGTAAATGACTAAAAACTTTTTTAACCCCATTATTCGTGTTCAGCACCCTCGAAAACGAGGGGAGGAATAGGTTTCATAACTTTAAATTTAATTATATATTATATACATTCACAGATAAACACAAATATGTGCACAGATATAGATAAACACATATACATATAAAAAAACATAGACAAATCTAATCAACAGTACTTCTGATGAGATATTTAGAATTACTAGAATTAGACCGCGAATTTCGTATTCAGTGACTCAAACGATATCGCAGAGGACATTGTCGAGGAAAAACGTTAATATTTAAATTTTTTCTGAAAAAATGGAATTTTCCTTGGCACGTATTCCATACTGGAATATATAATTTCTTAATTTGAACCTAGGATTCGTGATCAGCGACCCAAAAAACTTTCTAGAGCCCATTTCCGAGGCGAAATATTAGTTTTATAAAATTTTTTAAGACAGCTACTTTTTGAGGCACTTCAAACCCCCCTAACTTTCTCATATTCGAAGTTAATGCAAGCGTCACTGCTGATAAATGTTCGTGGGGGTCTAGGTAACACGTGAAAATAGGAATTTTTCAAATCGGTGCTGTTCCACCACTTTTCCATATTTTCCGGCTTATTAATTGGACTATGAATGTTGACCGTACGTTGCTTTGTTGAATAGATTAATTGTTGATTTCCTGTAGCAAAAGTTGGTACTCAATAAACTTACAGGGGCGAGCGTAGAGGCGACTTCAATGTGAATATCGGTCGATATTCCGTTGAAGCAACCTCGAGCGCGGTTAGTACTTGGATGGGTGACCCACCTATCTTGGGTAATACAGAGTTCTCGTCCCACCTTCTAGCGGCTTGTATATCAGTGTATACGCGGAAGTTACGTAATTTCAGACGAGGATTACGTAGTGAATATACCATCCTTCGGAGGGGATGTAAAGCAGGCGGTCCCTTATCTGTTAAATGTTGGGCAAGTAAAAGATCCCTACTCTTCTTAAGGGAAGAGGTTCGGCAAAATTTCCAGATCGTCTCCTGGCGTCGGTGATAGGCCCTGGTAGCGGAAATAGGCCGACGTTAAATAGTTAAAAAAAAATAATAAACTTACAGTTCAGGTACTGTATACATTATTTTGATTAAAAAAATATATTTTTTGTAGCAAGTCTGAATGTATTATTTTTATTTTTTCATCATGATTAAATTCTATATAGTTAGTATTTATTTAGTTTATGTAGAAAGGATTTGGCAAATTTATTTCGAATATTTCCAAAATTATACTTCGTATTCCGAATCACTAAACAATATTCAAAACCACTAAGTACCAAAAATTTATTATTATGATATATTAAAGTCGAGTTTTTATCATTAAACTCTGCACACTGTCTGCAAATAAATGTACACAATTTGTATACTATTGTAATTTCCCTTTCTAAATGTTGGTTAAAACTAAAATCACTAGTAAATGTAATTCCTAAGTCTTCAATCCGAATAGCATGAGCCAGATCCACTCCGTTCTTATTATAACTAAGTAAAATTGGTAGTTTTTCTTTAAAAAATGTTAGTGTAGGATCGAGTTAGACCCATGAGAGCTTTTAATCAGAAAGTCGAAATCTACAACATAGTAAAAATTCAGCCAATTTAACCGGGGGCCAATTTCCATAAGATCTGTGCGGTGTCCTTTTCGTGATTATTATATTTTTGCAAGAAAACGAAATGGCAGATCGGATTTGGATATACGCAGTTTTCTTCATAATTTATTTGCGAACATTTTTTTTGTTTGACCTGATCCGGTAAACATGATATATTAAAAAAAAACGAAACAAAAACAAAATTAAAATCTATTTAAAAAAAAAGCTCACCTCCAGATTAAACAAAACTTTATTGTAACTTTTTGATAACATACACATCGAATTTCATAAAAAAAAGTTACGCTTTTTAGAAAAAAATCTATGTAAAAAGCACAGTTTTTTCGACTATAATTTAATGCTTTTTAAAAAAGATTCGTAGTTGTGTTTTATCATTAGTATATAGTAGTATGTAGTAGATAAGACAGAGGTTCTTCTATCTATTTTGAAAATAATTTTTGTTAAAGGAAAAATATACAATAATTTTCCGTACGTATTTCCGGTGAACAGTACCTGATATTTAAAAAAAAAACGAAACAAAAACAAAATTAAAATCTTTTTAAAAAAAACGTTCACCTCCAGATTAAACAAAACTTTATTGTAACTTTTTGATAACATACACATCGAATTTCATAAAAAAAAAGTTACGCTTTTTAGAAAAAAATCTATGTAAAAAGCACAGTTTTTTAGACTATAATTTAATGCTTTTTAAAAAAAATTCGTAGTTGTGTTTTATCATTAGTATATAGTAGTATGTAGTAGATAAGACAGAGGTTCTTCTATCTATTTTGAAAATAATTTTTGTTAAAGGAAAAATATACAATAAGTTTCCGTACATATTTCACTAATAAATTCAAGTTGTCCGCTCACGGTGTCTCCGAAAAGAAAGAACTGTATGAGTGAAACAGTAATAAATCAAACAATTTGCTCGAAATTTACCCCTGAAAATCGCTCGTATCGCTTCGACGCACACGTAGTTAGATAGATCACGTCTTTGCGACGCGCGTGCCACCCGGGGGCAGCGCAACAGCTAACTTGATGGTAAACAATATCTGCTAGATTAAAAACGGAAACGTCAGCCGCCGGAAGCTGACAGCGCCGTGACAGGTGTCTGCCGGGGATTACCCCATTGTACAGCGCCCTTTGTTGCCATATTTTAATAAGAACCAGCCATTGTGGCCATATTTGAATACATATAAGAAATGAAAGGTACCAGTGGATTTGCAGAACGGTGAGCGCTGAATGAAAAGATCCCTATTTGATTTAACAAAGCACACAATAACCGTGTACTTTTGCTTACTTATTTTTACGCGAGGAAATCTTTTTCAATTTTAACTTATTACATGGTGTTTTCATTAAGGAAATCTGAAACGAAATTTCACCAACCGCAATTTACTATAGTGATGAGTGAGTGGGCTGATATAAAGATTTCGATTAAATTCATTCATGATTTTGTGATTACGCTTGAATTTATAACAAAAAGAGAAATATATTTTTAAAAAAAGTTAATTGCAGCATACAAATACCACCCGAAAGAAGAAACAACGAGTTACTGAACACGCGTTTCGAAATGATGAGGGTATATAGTGCGATTTGCTTTTTACTTCCCTCGCTTACTCAAGAGAAGTATTATAATTGTGATTATTTCGCTCATAAATTATAGACCAATGACATTTCGTGAATTTCTAAATTTCAACAGATGACAATAGTCCAGTCAATGAAAGAGTTGTAGAGAACATGGAGGAAGGGAGAATTTTCCCGTTCAGGAATGTGTTGGGGGTAGTTAGGAGGTAAACATACTAAAAGTCCCCGCCCCAAGTAAATCCGCTTCAGAGGGGGAGGGGGGAGGAAAAATTTTTTCGATTCTTTGCTTATAACTCGGAAACGATGCGTCGTACGGAAAAAGGTAATCTATGCAAAATTAAACATAGTTAAATTTCCTACAAGAATGTTTATACTCATTTTCTTCCTATCTGTTACAGTTTACGAGATATTCGCCAGCCAAAATAGAGATAATTAATAAATTAATTAATTAGGTACCTTGAATATTTCTATCAAAGCAGTTTACCATGGGACGTACGTCGCATAGAGCTCAGGACCGCCGCGTTATTACGGACGCAAGTTAAAATCGTTTTTTCTTGCGAGTTTCAAAGTTATATTTGCTGTGGTGTTCGGCCGAGTGCTACAGAACTTAGAAGGCGCCCGTGTGTATACGGGTAGCCCTCAATTGGGCTTCAGTGAGTAATTTGCACATTTATCATCATATTTGACAGTGACATTGAATTTCGAGAACAGTCAAAATTATTTTCCGGCACGTTGCCGGAAATATTTCCGTCAAGTTTAACCTAAAATTCGTTTGAGACATTCTAACCTTAAAATTAGTGTTCGCTACCAACCTAAATTTTCTGGGGAAATCCCCCAACCCAAAAATCCCCAGATTTTCAAATTTCCCCCAACTGTTTTTTGGGGAAAAATCACTGACAGCTGTCACTTTGACAGTTTTTCCCCCAACCGTTTTAGGGGGGAAATTTTTTGACAGCTGTCACTTTGACAGCTGCCATCTATTAGCTTCCAGACAAAAACCGTTTGACAGCTGTCACTTTGACAGCTGTCACCAAAAAGACTTTACACAAGAACTTTTTTGACATCTGTCAAATTTTGACGTTTGTCACTTTTTTCTTCGAAAGTAATTCTTCGACCGGTAAATAAAAACAGTAGTGACCGATCAGTCGAGAGTGCTCGATATAACCGCCCCGACCGGGTCAGTTGAATTGAACTATTACTTGAAGCTGAAACCGAGCGCCGGTAACATGGACGCACTAACGACCAGCAGTAGAGAGTTGTCCGGTCTATCTAAGAGCTGGCCACCTCTTCCCCCCACCCAAATGTCAGGCGACGAGAGTGACGTGTCCATTTCCTCCGCCGTCTCCCTAGATAGACGCGCCATATTAAGACGTGCAGTGAAGAGAACGATGCCGCCCAGGACGCTGAAGCCGAGGGCACCTAAGACCGTAGCTTCCAACCCACAGGACCAAGCAAAAACACTCCCGACCATACTGTCATCCCCTATTGCTACCGCTGCGGCTGCCGCCATTGCCGCCACCCCCAGCCAGCCCCCCAATGAGATGGCGAGCATTTTCAAGTTAAGGGAATCAAACCCCAATAAGAAAAGGAAAATTGCTCTCCAGGATGAGCAGAATCCCCAATTTACTCATCCTGGATCGAGCAGGAGAACAGTATCGTCGCAACCTAAAATCCCAAACATTGTCGTCGAGAACCGCCATGCCGGGCCAGCTAAGGTGGATGAGGATATGGATGTGGTACCACCACAACCGTCAATGCAGCAACTTGCACGAGAAGCAGCGGAAGCGACAACGCCCCGCCAGTCTGCCCCTAAAAAACCCCCTCCTATTGTGATACACGGCCGATTAGATGATCATAAAAAGGTAAATAGCTTCCTGAAGGACAGACTGCGGGGCGAGCACCTTTGGAAGCACTGCGCTAATTCAACCATGTTGCAGCTTGCCAACAAATCCGACTGGCAAGTGATGAGCGAATATTTAGAGGTGGGGAAGGTAGACTTCCATACATACACCCCGAAGGATGAGAAGTCCCACGCCTTCGTCCTTCGGGGGATCTACCACGAGGTAGATGTAAAATACCTGAAAGAAGAGCTAGAACAGACACACCATATAGCCGTAAAGGAAATATATACAATGAGGGGCACCAGAAACCCCCTATATATGGTGGTAACAGCAAACGACGTGACGCTGAAGGAGATTCAAGCCCGGGTCCGCTGCTTGGACCATACTTCCGTCCAGTGGGAACGCCAGGCAAACAACAAGCGTATCATTCAATGTCATAGATGCCAGCAGTGGGGACATGCAACGTCCAACTGCCATACGAGCCCCCACTGCGTGAAATGCGCCGGCCCCCACCTGACGAAGGTATGTACCAAGCCGCGTGACGAACCGGCGCTTTGCTTCAACTGTGGCACATTAGGTCACACGGCCAACAGCGTCACTTGCGCCATATATAGGAGGAAGCTGGAGGCGATGAATGCCAGATCGGTGAGAGTACCTCCCCCACCCGAGATGAAATACGTGGCGGCACCCCTTCCGAAAATTAATGCCTGGACACAGAGGCGAACACAATCCCAACCCCTCCCCCTGCCCCATCTTGAGCCCCAGCATATCAGGGCGCCTCCTCCTTCCCAACAGCAGCGCCCACAGCAGCCGACTAGGTCATCTCCCCCACCACAACCGGACCAGCGAAGTCCACCATCCAACCCGTCCGGATCCGGAATGGACAAGCTCCGCCGACTTCGGGATTCCACAATGAGGATGGCTTCGTTGGTCGACATTGACCAATTATTGGTACATATGGATAGACTTAATGATCAACTCGAGAGCTGTACCTCGGCGCTCGACAAATTCCAGGTGGTGACGGCCTTTTTCCGAGAGCTGCCTGCCGATGCCTTTTAGACTGAAGGTGTCTTCGTGGAACGCCAACGGTATAGGTAACAAAATTCCCTTTCTTATAAATTATTTGACGAGGCACAAAATCGACATTATGCTTCTGAATGAGACGAAACTCGACAGACGGGACAAGCTACGCGTCCGAGGGTATACCACCATCAGAAAGGATAGGGCAGACATTAACAGAGGGGGCGGTGTGGCCATACTCATAAAGTCAGACATTGCGCACACGCACCGTTGTCTACGGAACACTTCCGTGGAGAACGTGTGTGTGACGCTGGAAGGCGGCATGAGTATCGTCGCCGCGTACAACCGGCCCTCGAACGGGTTCACGGCGGGTTGTCTTGAGAATTTGCTGAACGCGAGCCCGCGCTGCTTGCTTATAGGCGACTTTAACGCTCGACATAACGCATGGAACTGCCATCGCAACAACGCCAACGGCAACACTCTGTACGATTACGTGAGTAATCGTAATGTCGTAGTGCAGTATCCGGACGATCCCACGCATTTTCCGGAAAACGGTACAACGCCCACTACCCTCGACATTGTGGTCAATAAGGGTGTGAGGAACTCCACACCACCAGTGGCGCTGGGGGAACTCGCATCCGACCACAATCCAATTCTGTTGGAGTTGGATAACATGTCGAGGGAAGACACTACAAGAAAAGTCACCTCTTACAGGGGCGCCGATTGGCGTCTCTATAAGACACATATAAACACACACCTTACACTTGTAAATGATATCACCACACCCGCCGAGCTGGAAAATGTAGTGGGAGAGTTCACAAGGATAGTGCAGGACGCCAAGCAGAGTGTTGCAACTACGATAACTATAAATCCCTACAAAGACCGACTCGACGCGGCGGTCATACAAGACATCCACGAAAAGAATAGACTGAGACGGCTTTGGCAGCGAAATCGTGATGTCGACGCTAGGGCCGAGATGGGCGGGACAAGCTGGAGGCGTTAAATCCTCAAGACAACTCGCTGTGGAAGCTATCAAGGGCCATGAGAAATACGCGGGAGGCCATACCCGCGCTGACTAACGCCAACGGACGGACGGCTATGACAGACGCCCAGAAAGCGGAAGACCTAGCTAACCATTTTGCAGACATTCACAACGCACAAACACCAAACGATCCGGGACACGACCGCATCGAAAACGACGTTAACGAACTGATTGGTCATGACATCCAATTGACGAGACGCGAATTTCTAAAAGTCATGGCCAAGCCCTCGGAAGTTGCGGGCGTTGTTCGGACACTACCAAATGACAAGGCCCCGGGAGCGAACTGTATCGAATACAGGCTTCTCAAATATCTCCCGCGGAAAGGCATTGTACAATTGACGTACATTGTCAACGCGATCCTGCGACTACAACACTGGCCCAGCCAGTGGAAGTGTGCCGTGGTCGTGCCGATCCTGAAACCGAACAAGGACGCCAAACTCGCCGGCAGCTATCGACCGATATCGTTGCTGTCGGCGATTTCCAAGTTGGTGGAGAAGGTCATCCTGGTCAGACTAGACGCTGCCCAGGATGAACTCCACATCGACGACGAATGTCAGTTCGGCTTCAGGAAAGGCAGGGGCACTGTACGCCAGGTCGTCAGGATCGTGAATGACGTCAAAGTACAGTGCAACCGCGGGAAAAGCACCGTCATGGTGCTGCTTGATATCGAGAAGGCTTTCGATACAGTGTGGATCCCGGGCTTACTCTACAAACTGAATTCGCTTAACTTCCCAACGTATATCACGAAACTTATTCACTCTTTCCTGACGGGCAGATCACTGCAGGTTAGGGTGAATAACAAACTTTCAACTCGGCGGGACATTCGCGCGGGTGTCCCCCAGGGTTCGTGCCTGTCACCAAAGTTATACAACTTATACGTCTCCGACTTCCCGGAGTTTCCGAATACGAACCTTGCCAAGTACGCCGACGACACGGCCATATACGCGCATTCGCACAACGCACAAGCAGCGAACATGCTGCTGAAGGCGCACATGGCCCGTGCCACGGCGTATTACGACAAGTGGAAGATTCGGATCAACGCTGAGAAGTCGGAATCAATTCTCTTCACGCGCCGCTTCACAGAAAATCGTATTATTACACTACTTTCGATAGGGGGCCGCCAAATTCCAATAAAGCGGTGCGTGAAGTATTTGGGGGTGAACTTGGACAGGAGACTGACATTCAATACGCACGTAAACGAGACGATACGAAAAGTCTACTCCATGTCCAGGAGTCTGTATCCGCTCCTGGCGCGGGGTAGCGGACTAAACAGGACCAATAAGAAATTGCTATATACGATGGTGATCAGGCCGGCTATCACATACGCGGCGCCGGTGTGGTGCAGCATCCCGGCCACGACAATGCGAAAACTAAAAGTATTAGAACACAAATTTATGCGCCTCATTTCAGCCTCTGATAGGTACACCTCCCTCAGAGATCTCTATGCACGTTGCCACGACATAACTCCACTAGCGGATTTCGTCCAAGAAACATCGCAAAAATTCTATCAATTCAAACTGGGCGACAGTCCGCTAACCCGAGACATTACACAAATCAGACAGCATAATGCCATACTTTTCAACCTGAAACACCCATTACCATACCAGGCGTTGCCTATCTTTCGGCAACCTCCCTAGCAAAATCTTTCCTATACCAAAATTTCCATTTAACCAACTTTTAGCTTTCACCACTTTTTATTCTCAAACCCTTTCTCTGTTCCCTCTATTAGTCACCTTTTTGTTAATTTTGTTAATTTCTGTTCTTTTGTCCCTTTTTGTTCTCTTTCAAAATCCCCTCTCGACCAGTAACTTCTTGTAAATCAAACTTTTTATTTAAATCACAACTTCCTCTCCACCCTATCTTTCCGAAGGCAGGCAGACCATCGGAAGAATACTGTCATTGGCTCGAACGGGTTTTTTCATTAAGTCTTTTCCCGTATCAATAATCCAATTTTTAAAACTGTGCGCGTGTGCTGTGCAAACTAAAACATTAGTGTAATTTTTAAGTGTTTTTAAAACTCATTCTAGTTATAGTTCGCCAAATTGTTAGATTTAAGTTTTTTGTTCCAAAGAACAGGAGTTCTAACCTTATAATCCTTCATTTATTGTTTAAGCCGGAGTTAAACCCGTTTCACCCGACCACCCATCTACCACGACGTTGCACGCCGTGGTGGTGTGGTCGGCTCTGAATCGGGACTTGACTCAGGCGCACTTTTGTATTATTAACTGTAATAAAACATTTTTGAATTGAATTGAATTGAATTGGTTTACCGTGGTCTGCTAATAAATCACAATCACAAAACAATCTTTATTTTACAACACTCGACGTATTTACTAACGTAATATTTTGTCGAAATCTATACATTTCCTTAAATATACAGTGTGACTCACTTAAAATGAAGACCTCTTTACAACTTTTTTAATTTGTTTCCGACTTGAATCAAATTTTACTCAAGTATAGAACAAATTAGGTTCTACTTATGGCCAGAAAAACATTCGCTTGCTACAAAGGCAACGCCACCTACGGTACCAAAATATGCGGAAAAAAATAAAAATATTTTGAATGTTAAAAATTCTAGAAAATGCATCGGATCGGCGCCACAAACGTGCATGCACCAAAATTTGATTTTGTTACTGATGGGGGATTTCTCATACATAAGCTCATCTGGCAAAGGGGATCCTCAGTTTCCGCAATTTGTGGTGGATACGTGAAATTCGTCATGGTGACTAATATGATTTTTAATTTTTTTCAGCATATTTTGGTACCGCAGGTGGATTTACCTTTGTAGCAGGCGAATATTTTTCTGGTTATAAGTAGATCCTAATTTGTTCTTTACTTGAGTAACATTTGATTCAAGTCGGAATCAAAATAAAAAAGTTATAAGGGTGTCTTTATTTTAAGTGAGTCACACTGTATATTTAAGGAAATGTATAGATTTCGACAAAAATTACGTTAGTAAATACGTCGAGTGTTGTAAAATAAAGATTGTTTTGTGACTGTGATTTATTAGCAGACCACGGTAAACCGCTTTGATAGAAATATTCAAGGTACCTAATTAATTAATTTATTAATTATCTCAATTTTGGTTGGCGAATATCTCGTAAACTATAGCAGATAGGAAGAAAATAAATATATATAAGACATTCTTGGAGGAAATTTAATTATGTTCAACTTTGCATAGATTATCTTTTTCCGTACGACGCATCGTTTCCGGGTTATAAGCGAGGTTATAAGCGAAGAATCGAAAAAAAGAACCTAATAAACTTTTAGTTAAAGAAAATATAGAAGTTGATCATCCAGCAGGAAAAATTTGTAAAGGTATTTATAAAATACTTCCCTCTATGTTTGGTTCCTTTTATTTTTTCTCTTAATGTATACACTAACTTCGATAAATAAAAAGTCGGCAAAGGCATCAGACATGGCTGTATTATGTCACCAATCCTCTTTAGCATCTATAGTGAGCATATAATGCGACGGGTGCTGTGGGACTGGTACGATGGAGTAGTTATAAGCGGAACCTAGATATCTAACTTAATATTTGCAGATGATACTAGATTAGTTGAAGCAGGCTGTTGGACAGGCTTCAGACAACAAGCTCTAATTATGGCCTCAGTGTAAACTACATTAACACGAAAATTATGATTGTAGATCGAGCAAATGATAACCACCCAGACATATTAAAGATAGGTGACTGTGAGGCAGTAAACAAAATAGTTTATCTTGGAGCCCTTGTGGACAAAATTGGCAACTGTGAATATGAGATTCAGCGAAAAATTCAGATGGCAAGATCGACAACTTACCAGTTTACCGAAATTCCGTGTGAAAAAAACATCACGAGGCGCACAAAGATCGATCTACTAACGCCCCATTTTTGTCCATCTTTCTTTGCGCTTCTGAGACATGGACCATTAGGGAAGCAGACGTATTCTATGCGCAAAATGTGAAATAAAAAAGAGGACTTTTATTTAAAAAATAACTAATTATAAGCCGAAACTGTAATTTATTCTAAATCAGTTAAATCAGTTACCAGTACGATGAGTTGATTGAGTCGCTTGAAGATGAAATAGAATGCATTTTTTTTTCAGCAAGACGATGGTGTTGACTGTACACGCAGAGGACCAAATACCTAGGGTCGGCGCTGATAGACAAAGCTGAAAATGATAAATGCAAATACTGTGATACTGCAATTAAAACTGCAGAGCATTTACCTCGTTCAGATACGGACATTTAAATTACACAAAACTGGGGATACTAAACAAATTTTTAATTGTAGCTGAATCTTAGACAAGCATTTTGAAGTCTCTGAAGGTTCCCTCTTTATCTAGTTCCCTTTATATCTAGTTAACTAGTATAACTGGCCAATAAACTAAATCACCATAGGGTCGGTATCAATGGATCACATAACATTAGTTTAACGTCAGAGCTAAGAATATCCTTATGAAAATAGTACTTTTAATTTGGTGAAATATTTTTGTATTATGAAAAATGTTTTTCAAATCTAAGGTTAGTTTCAAGAAAAATAACTAAGTTTTTGCAGTACTCACTGAAGCTTACCATTGGGAGTTATAGAAAATGCCGGGTCATTTAAACTAATCCCCTGTGCTTGCTGTAATGTTTTTTTACCTTTATCTATTGGAAGGTAATTTCAAGGGGAGTTGAGGCAGAGATTTACACAAACACAATTAAGTATTTTGAATTGTTGATTTAATAATATTTAATTAATATAGCCAAGGACACAACAGATACTTGTATAACGATTGCAACTTACAGTTTTCTTTGATCGTCATCCATACGATAATCTCTCGTTCCCCTCTGTCAACTCCCGTAAGACATTTTCTTATATTTTAACAGGACCACAGACCTGAAACTCCTCTAAAGGTTAAAACTCCATGAGTGACTCAGCACTCCACAGGATGGTAATGGATTTTTTCCGACTATTTAACATCTCCCATCACCTGGTCGGAGTTCTATCAAATTCAAAATCTTTGCTGGCCGCCTCCTCTGTTACCAAACTTAATACTCTAATACAAAATTTATAACTAAATAACAAACAACAAGAATATAAGCAAGGCATAGTGCTACGTTGCCATAGACAAGTACTTCAGTTTTGGTCTCTTTAACCCATGAGCATGTGGCAGAAGAAATAGTATCTAAATCAAGGTTAAGGTTACTTTTTATCATCTTGAAGAGGGAAATAATTAAGTATTTGATAATCATCAGCAAATTGGTGCGAATCGGAAAATTGTAGATATTTAGAAATGTCTGCAGCCTAAGCAGAAAACAACAGCGGATCCAATATGCTACCCTGTGGCAGATTAATTATAATTAAGAACACGTGCCATTTAGATAGACTTTTTGTTATCTATTAGAAAAGCAGTTATCAATCTACAAAATAATACAATTATCTAGTATTTTACCGGAAAATAATATCTATACCTGTGACTTTTACGTCAAAGGAGCAGTTAGAAGGCGTTTTTTGACAAATAATGACTAAGAACGAAAATATAAGAATAACGTATTTTGCTGACGTTTCGGAAACCGAATCTGTTTCCTTTCAGCAAAATATGTTATTTTTATATTTTTGTTCTTATTCATTATTTGTCAAAATATTGCTCTCTAACTTCTCCTTTGATGTAAAAGTCACAGGCGTAGGTAGTAAAATACTGTATAATAGGGAACTTGCCCAAAAAATAAAATTGAATTAAAATACTCAAAATCGTAAACTAACATTTTAAAAACCCCATGGACAACAAAAAATAAAAAAATAAAAAATTCCTCGAGAAATATAAGCGATTAAAATCTGCCGGATTGTACCCACTCCTGAAACGTGACGTCAGAGGGTGAAAGTCGGATGACGGCGTCAAGCGACACCGATTCTGCTTTCGCATGCTCATTTGTCAGAAACAACTAGCAGTGAACACAACCTAACCTAAAATTCGTTGGAAAAACATCTTCAATATTCTGAAATGTCACAAAATTCTACTTTTGATTCGTTCGTCCCGAGCCGAATTTTCGAATTTCGCCGTGCAATTTACGATCAGGTTTATCTGGAAGACTTCCTCTTTACGTTGCGACATCGTATGGCCGTCCCAATGGTGTTTTTCGAAAAATATGAACGTGTCAAGATTGCATGTTTCTGCAAATTTTTCGGCTCCGAAATTTAAGCTGTTTTTTGCTATTTTTCGCAGATATCTCCGAAACGGTGGGAGTTAGCTCGAAATAAAAAATAAGCTCAAACGAGTATTTTTCACTACGAATTTTTTACTAGCACCAGACTTTTGATTTTTTTTTTCGTTTCGGAGATAACTACAGAAATGTCGGCCACGTACGGCAAAAAATCGCAAATTTTGAGCTTCTACAGTTGGCAACGTTTTAATCTTTGCTCCTACGCCGAAACACTACTCTAGCTAATTTACGTATAATTAAATTTGCTAAAACTCCTTTTTTTATTTTTTGAATTTCGACAAAAATTAAAGAATTAGAGGGGGCGGGATTTGGGACTTTTTTTTTCCGGTAAAATTTCTCCATTTTGTCACCGTAAATAATCGGTAAATTAACTGAAATCGATCTCATTTACGATATTCACTTAATATCATGTACTATCTTTACGCTCCGTTAATATCGGCCCTTCGAAACAAAAGTTTCTGAGAAAAATTATTTTTTTGAGATTTACATACACTCTATAGGAAAACGTGTAATTTCCTACGTTTCCTCGAATATTTCGATAATTATCCTTTTTTCGAAAAATTTGTAGATAGCTTATATAAAGAGAATTAATTGAGCTTTCCGACACTGTTTTTATTTTTTCTCTAACATAAAAAACAAAAGACTTATGACCGAATATGCGGACGTCTCAAATCCAACCGCTGCCCAGTCTATTAATTAGGGCGAATGGCTAAAGTGCGCCATATGTTGGAGACCACGCAGGACCAGTTTTCACCCGGTGACGTCACAGTGCTTTTCGTGAGGAGTGGCGAGGATTTCAACTTCAATTATTTATTGCAAAGTAAGTACTGCTATTTAAGAGCTGATATTCGGTGTGGCGTGTTTTTATACACAAATACATACTTTAATGAAATAAAAAAAAATGGGCAAGTTCCCCATTATTTTGTAGATTTCACGGACATAGTTGAGAAGAAAATACATGTAGCAGAGCATCACAATAAAAAACACAGAAAAATTAAGAAAATGCCACAACCAACATTTAGACAATACTTTACAGTCAAATTGATATTATCACATAATCTACATAACTTCGTTCAAAACTGAGATACACTGTTTATTTTCGTTTTCACGTCTTGTACATCTTTGTATTTGTGCGTGGTTAATCAAAAACCTTTAGAACATTTGGTTCTAAAATTATATTAAAATGTAGTTTAAATATGATGGTTTACCAGCCTCTAGCGACCACTCTGTATGAGAAATATGGACCAATTTCAATAGTTCACTATTTTAACGTGCTGTTCTATACATGTTCCAAAGAAATACAAATTTTAGCCTAACTAAGAAACGTTTGGAGCACACATATATACACACAAGACACACATTTTATATGAATAACTGCCCTAATATTATCCGAATTATCAATAGTCAGCAAAAAAGTATATACATATATTTTTTAATTGGTTTTTTTTTTGGGAGCTTAAATAACATTAGCGTCACGGGCTAAAAAACAGTTTGCGCTAAAGTAAGAAGATTTTATACGTAAGTTGATATCAATTAAAAGTTAATATACCTACTATCAGCTTCATTTTTAAAAAACTTATAATGAACGGATCATTAAGAACTTTTCTACCCAACGTTCATAAATTCATAATGGATATAAATGTAGGTATTCATTTACAATCATAATTTTAAAACTTTTTATGCAGAAAATAATGGCTCCAAAGTTAGTTAGATTTAATAATCCTTGCTATCAATTCATTAAAGAACTGGAGAAATGAAATATCTGAAAATAATTTTTAAGGCGATAATAAAACTTCATATAAGTTGATAATAAAGATATTTCTTTTAGTATTTCACAATGTAAAACATATTAATCGCCATTCTTATAACTTTCCACTTAAAGAGTGTATAGTACTTTGCAGATTTATAAGCAACACAGGAAGAGTGGCGCAACAGAATTTCCTTTATATCGTTACGCTTCTATAAACAATTTTGATTTAAGAGATTTTGACACAAAATTCAAAAATATAGTTATAAGTATATTAATGAAGGGAAAATAAATTTTGACCTTGAAAAAATTAGTACAGACAAGGAATTTGGTAGAGATGTTCCACTTGCCATTCTAATGAATATACTAAAAGTCCCCTAAAATTAAAGCTGTGCTTCGCCCGCCATATTGAAAAATGGCGGCTCATTTTCAGATTTCTGTATATAAATCCTTTACCGGAAAAAATGTTTCAGATAAAAGATGTAGGCAATAATAAAACAAACAATTTCTCATATTAACATTTTTTTTCTCTAAATCGAACGGTTTTTGAATTATGAGGTGCAGATTGTTGAATTTTCAAAAATCACAATTGTGCACAAAATACACTGTAAAATGTGTGTTTATAAATTGTAAGTAAAACAAAAAAACATTTTTTAGGTATATTACCATTACAGAAGGAAAATATACCGTAATTATGAAGCCTATAACAAATAGAATAAAATACATTATCAAAAAAAAAAAAAAAAATCTGATCCAAGTACTAAACCTATCATGCCTTAAGTATTTTTGCGTGCTGAATCCGAATTTTTAATTAAAAAAAATCCCGGTAAATCCCGGTTTTTATCGTCAAAATACGTTTTTTGAAAAATTTTGACGTTTACTCGAAATCTACGTGGTAGAAAATTTTTTAATTTGAAAATTCGGATTCAGCACACAAAAATACTTAAGGCATGATAGGTTTGTGGACCTGTGCGATTTAAAAATCGTTCGATTTAGAGAAAAAATGTTAATATCAAAAAATGTTTGTTTTATTATTGCCTACATTTTTTATTTGAAACTTGTTTCCCTATCTCCAACGGTAAAGGATTTATATACAAGAATCTGAAAATGGGCCGCTATTTTTCAATATGATGGGCGTAGCACAGCTTAAATTTTAGGGGACTTTTAGTATATTCAATAAGATGATAACTGCAACATCTCCACCAAATTTCTTGCTTGTACTAATTTTTTTCAAGGTTCGCGTACTTTTAGACTTATTTTTATTGTACTATATCCAGAACTTGCATATTTTGCCGTTTGTTAATTTTTATAGTTTCCCACTCAAAAGTGAAGTAGAAATAGGATGACTCGTTTGTGCGCTCGTCTGTCCATTTGCTGTTAGGCATGCAGCTTAGGATTCGATTCCCAGAAATCTGACACTCTTTTGTGGGTCAAGATGTGGGACTTTTAAAAGAAAAAAAATCATTGAGGCAAGTGGGTATAATTTGAAAGGTCTAAATGCAAGAATTTCGAAAATATTTATTCTAATTGTTTTTCTTAACATATTCATCATCACGTCCGCCCTCCTTTGTCTGGTATTGGTTTGACAATTTTAAAAACTCTGAAAAGTCAGGGTCAATGCGAAAATGTATTGTCTAAAATACTGGTGTTTTAACTCTTGTTTTGGAACCATTTTCCAGAGAAAAAAGAATAAAGGAAAAAAGAACTGAAGACGCAAAACTATCACGGTCTCCGATTAAAGAACTTATATCTAGATACATAATGGCATTAGTTTGTGTGATCCTGAAAGATTCACAATCTAAGGTCTAAGGCACTTCTTCCCATAAGTTCTTGATTGGCTAGTCGATCTATTCGCGGCCGATTCGGGCACCATCGGTTCAGTTTGATTATCATAATCTCAGTTTGACACTTTTGACAGTATATCCGCCATTAATGTTAATAAGCGTTTTTCGTGTTTTTCGATCAAAATGTGGTGAAGAAGTCTTTTTATTTTAAGTTATGATTTGCTTAATACCTAAATAATATTCTCTATTCATATTTACACCGTTTAGTGACAATATATTTAGTGCAAATAAATAGAGAAGTGCTGTGCCGTTTGCAGAAAGCAGTTTAGAAAAGAAGAAAATCGATCGTTCCATAGTCGTAACATGATGAAGTTCAGTTTACAGTTATAAAGTAAATAGCAATTAAATTTTAATATCCTTTCAATACATATTTATCTTACTGTTTTATCTTACTGTAATATCTTACTGTAATATCGTACTGTAATATCTTACTGTAATATCGTATGCCTACATCACGTTATATAAAAAGCCGGTAATGCAGGAATTGCAATAATTCATTTTAATAAAAATATTTACCATTCTACACATTTTCTACACACACAACGCCACTGTTGCCTATGGGATGTGATGTTCATCTATTCTTTTTAATGGACATATAATGTGACTATGTTAGGAGCAAACGAGGTATATAGTGAAAAGATAGCCTGTTATGTATCTAGATATAAGTTCTTTAATCGGAGGTCACGGTATAAAGATCTCAATCTTGTTCTCTCTCAATATTTCGAGTTTCTGGTAACTGATTTTTTTTCTGATTGAGAGTAACTTTCTACATTTGTCGTTGGAGTGACGCATGGTATGCGGATGCTGTTGTCGCCATGTTGTTTTTTATCCACTTCACGAACATTATAGGTACCATCATCTTTGTCAATTCCGTCCGTAATAACGATTACCCAACCACCCACCCACTACCCTGCGGGTACCGGACAAACCACTGTCCAGTACCCGCAGTCACCCTGCTCCGTGCAGACCGAAAGTGCTACCAATGCACTTAGGTCTGCATTTCCTCGAGCTAAAGTCCAGGTCTACAGCGATGTACTAGAGAAAAGAGCAGTAGTCCTACTCGATCCTAGACATCTGAGACCGTCATCATTATCAAAGAATATTGACGCCGTCCATAACGTCTCTCTTTTTTTCGTATTGTACATATTACATATTTCAGGTAAAATTCAGCTTTTGGGTAATAAGTTTCAATTAACTGGACGAGGGTGATATTTTTATTTCATGATTTTTAACGTCCTTTTTGAAGGGGATCATACCATTATCTCTTTTAAAAGAAAATTGTCGCTCTTTTTAATTGTCTATTTATTTATCTTCTACAATGTAAAGAAAGTATTTGTTGTTCTGTAGGGCTCACTCTTAGAGAATCCTAAAACAATATATATCAAATTTTATCTAAATCCGCAAAAATATTACAGTTATGGCAGCCATATTAAATTTTTCATTTTAAATTCCTAACATTTAAAGTCTTATTAGATAATCGTTACTCCTACACAGTGGGACGAAATCCGATGTCGGCGGCCAAAATTCTGAAACTCAGTATACTCACTTATATGGCTTAGGTATTTACGGTAAAAATAATTAAAAAAATTTAACATCCCCCGGGGATGAGTTATAGGGGTTGAAAATATAAACGTTTGATTTTTTGAAAACTCAGTATGCAAGCGATGATACACACACTAGTAATTAAGTTAAAAATAATTTCAAGGTCGCGCCCAAAATGTAAAATTATGAACTATCTTATTTACACTTGGGGATTTTTTCCAGGTAGCATATGCCCCAACCCTTCTTAGAATGCATTTAGTAACAATCGTAGGTAATTTTACCCTCCGATATCGAGCACCGACGGAGTACTTATTCAGTACACAGCTTACGAGCCTAGAATGCAGTGAAATATTGTTTATGTTTCGCGTGTGATATCTTTATTTAAAAGTTTGCGATAAGAGTGAAATGTTTTTTAAATGAAAGAATGATCTTTATGGTGCGAGCAAAACTGATATACTATTGAATTTGTGTTGAACGTTATTTAGATTAAAAACATTGTTTATAGTAGTATATGTAAGGTAAGTGTTAAAGAACTTGTGTCACTGTGCTAGACTTTAAAAGTCCCAGGTGCCTTCAGGTGCGACAAATTTATGGTGTAACAAATCCTTGGGGCATGTACTGTCTGCATATAAAAGTTGAGCTGCTACTTTTTGCTACTTTTTTTATAATTGCAGTTTATTTATTGCGCTGCGCAACTATAGCCTCCGCGCAGCGCAATAAATAAATTAAATAAATAAATTAAGATCTCCGGATCTTACTCCTTTAGATTTTTATTTATGGAGTAGGGTCAAAGAATTAGTGTACACAAATCCGATTTTAAATTACGAAGACTTGCGAATAAGGATAGTTGGAGCTTTTGATCGTTTGGAACCTTTCGAAATTCGGAGAGCAACGCAGTCTGTTCAAGAGCGAATTATAGACTGTCTCAATGAAAACGGTGCACACATTGAGCATTTGTATTGAAATAAATTATTTTGTTAATCTCTTTATTTGTTGTTATTTTGTTGTTACTATTTGTTATTGCAATACGATTTCTGAATAAAAATTCAAATGAATCGATTATTTCCAAAGCCTACTACCCCCGAGGAACAAAAATAATATTTCTTTCAAAAAATGCCAATAACTCAAAAATGACTGAAGATATGTATAGCGTTATCGCTATAAATAAAATTAAAATCGAAGTTAATATATGTATATTTGTTTTTAATACAGGTTCATATTTTATGTCATTTTTGGTATTTTTATGTATATTCATATTATATTTTTTATATCGAATGTTTTTATTTTTCTTAGCGACTCCATGGAAACTTCTCCATTATGGATCGAGTTTTCCTTTTTGTTTCTTAGCGACTCAATGGAAACTTCTCGCTTTTGGAAGTGAGTGAGTCGCTATAGTCGCTATAATATGCATACATATTTTAAAGTAAATTGTTAGAATTATTTTTTGTTTCCATGGCATACTTGAAAAACCAAGCAATATCTCGGCAACATAAGGTATTTCTTGATTTTTATTGAATAACTCGATAGGAGGTGAAGTTAGGTATAGGGAAAGCTTAAGTAACTCACCCTAAAATTAAATTTTCTTTCGAATGATGTCAAAAAGAACAGTAAGTGCCATTTGAAAAAATCGACTTTTTGACGATTCTTTATTGCGACATTTGAAAATCGCCTGCGCCCATATGGTACAAGATGGGACCACCGATGGGACATTAGGTGTTAGCCTGGACTTCCAGCTAACTGCTTCATCAGTTTGGTTTCGAAATATTGAACAGTTTGCGAGATACAAATTTGTTCGTAAACTACTACAGCGGCAATTTTTTTCAAAAAAAATTGACATATGTCAAAACCTATAACAGATAAGTTAACATAACTTGAGTTGTCTAAACTCAGAATTGGAAGGCCAATCGAATCATGCAATAAAAATTGTAGGTTCCCGTTTAAAATAAGAAAGTTGGTACCGACTTTTGGCACACCCTGTATAGCTAGAGGTTGAGAATATTTTAGGTAGAACGAGCATGATCAATTATAGCTGTATACCAAATTTCCAACTGCAAGTTGAAAAACTTCTAACGAACGGCCTACGTGAATCAACCTGTATATTTGTTTCATTGTAGCTATGTAGTAGTATTATGTATATACTATACACAGATCGTAAATACACACATCGTAAATCGCACCGGCGAAATCGAAAATTCCAGCCCACAGACGTGTACGAAAAGGGACATTTTTTGACTTTCTGAAAAATCGATGACCTATTTTTTATTAATAAAACTAGATCTATTTTCCGTACCGATAATTTTATCATCGCTTTCACAAAAACTTGTGCAAATTAGTAAAAAAAAATCTCATAATAATTGTAAAATTTAAGTTAAGTTTAATTTTTCCTATTTTTGGTAAAATTATTTTATATTATAAGAAGTGTTTTTGTTGTTAATAGTTTTCCATGGCCTTCTGAAAAATATATTAAATTTTTCGAAAATTAACCACTTTTTCTAAAGATAAATATGACATATTTATACCGTTGGATAGCTAATTTAAGTTATCGAATAATGAAATAATTTACAGGGTGTAAACACAGACAAATTATGTCTATATCTTCGAAAGCTGAGGCATGCATAATTGTCTTCTTATCAGCAACAGATTCTACTCAAAAAAATGCCTTAAGAATGTGTTACTTCCATTTTCGATTCGACACTTGGTGATTGAGATATAGAGGTCATCAAAAATGCCAATTTTCCAAAAACTCTCTGTAGCTCGGTAGCCGAAAATGACGATCGCGGTTTGCAGCATTGCTTGTTTCTCGAAAATCGAGCTTAGGACGCCTTGGTTTTTGTCTATCTGCCATAATTTTAGAGAAAACCCCAAATCCCATGTAATTTGGTCCACCCCGTATGGAAGTATATATAGAAGGAATTGCTATTTTCTTGTTTTTCACATTTATTTTCTTTGAAAGTTATCTGCTGAATACCCAAAATATTAATTCTCAGTAAACAGAAATAAAAGACAGTTTTTTACATTTCTATGCATGTAGAAGATTTTTTACGTTCTACCCCTACTCGAATACCGTTAGTAATGTCAGAGATACTTTTGGCATTATCACAACTATAAAAAAAATATATTATTTATAAGGAATGTCTTGGTGTCTTAAGTGAAAAACTGAAATTAATTAGTTTCGAAAGTAACATATGTTCTAGTAAGTACATCCGAGCCAATTAAAGTTTTCATTTCCCAGTTTCAAGCGTTCGAAAAACAAGTTAGCGCGGAATGATAAAGATAAACAACTGTTAAATTATTTTATGTTTTTGCGAGTTGGAAGTAAATTTGCTCACAATTTTGCGGATAGAATTCTCTGAGTTCCGAGGTCAGTCTAACGTCCATCGTCGAGCAAACTTCATTAACAACTGAATGAAGAAGTTGGCGTGTGAAGTTGTGCCTTTTCCTTTGGGACAAGAATCTCGTCTATCTTTATGGAAGTAAAATAAACGACAGTGGCTATCAAATCCAAGCCGAGAGTGAAGCCACACAAGTATAAGTTTTATGTTTATATATTTGGAATGTTTTCAACTTTGATGATAATTAGGTATATATTACATCCATTACTGCAAAGAAAATAAGAAATTTTATTATTTAAAAAAAATAACAAGTCGTATGAGTAGTAAGGCAGATAGCAAAATTAGTTTCGCAAGGGGGTGGAGATCCATATTTAAGTGATTACATTCTATTTTGTTTTCTTTGTATTTTCCCATTATAAAATAGAATCTCTAAAAACAGAGAAAATATTTCCATTAGCATATATAACGGCGTTATCTAATAGAATATGAACACATTGTATCAACTATTGCATTACTAAATTATACTTAAACGGTATAAGAGTTGTAGCATGCGACTGGCCTCTTATTTGAAAGATCGAAAATAGTATGTCAGTGACTGATCGAGCCCAAAGTCACCTTTAAAATTAAATCTGCGTACAGACCTGTGTTCCTCAAGGTTATATATTGTGTTATATACTTATAATGTATATGTTATACACGAACGACCATACGCTGTAACGGTTCATTTTTTAGCCATTAATAAATTTATATTAAAATCTTCTAAATTACATTATTTTATATTTTTAGTAACAAAAATACCTAACAACGCCACTGTTTTCAAGGCACTTACTTTTTGTTGTTCCTTTGGCATTACAAGTCATCTACCTGTGTGTCATCTAATTAAGTATTATGGTGAGTTTTACTAATTAATTTTGAGAAGTTTAGCATAAGAATTTGTCTAGTAAAGAAGTGCAGATTTACATGTAGAATTTGATAGTGTAATTATGGCTGCTTTAAGTGCGGTTTAATAATAAAGGACAGTTTGGTGATACTATTTAATATACCTACAATGGTATAGTTTTGCATTTTGCTATTGATATAACTGATTGAATGAATTTGTTTCTGTAACCACCGTAAAGTGTATCCGCCAGTTTCCAGCAGTTCCTATAAGTACAAAAACATTTATATTCCTTCCTTGTGTTTATCGGCAACTTGCTGTGTCTAAGGGTTAAATTCCTTTGCTTTCGCTTGTATGTCGTAGCTGTGGATGCTATAGTGTGCGCCATTCATTATAGTGTTGTGCGTTTTTGTTCAATTCCACGTCATTGTGAAGTTATTTTAACTTTCGTGTCTATCTCGTTGTTTGAACAGACAAACAAAATTGCCTTCGTGAGTGCATCGTTCCTTCCATTGAAAAACTTATGTAGATATTTCTTGTTTGATATCTCAAGGTAATATTGTGCACTAGAACATTAACTTTATGAACGTAAATTTTAGTTGAACATGCTATATAGATTTCATTTCATTTGTTAATACCTTTACTTAATTTTAATTTCTGTTTGTTGATCTAAAGTATTACAACATGTCTTTTTGTAAACTTTTGTTTAATGTTCTCTTAGAGTAATATACTTCTATGCATTTCATTTCATTTCCTCTCTAAATACCTTTACTTGCATTTAATAATAATAAATTATCGTTGATTTACCTAAATTGTTTGAAATAACCTCCATGTGCACAATACACATTTTGGTACAGCGAACTAAGGACATACACACTCCGTTTAACACTAAGCACACTAAATTATCAACCAACGTTGTCAATAAAGAAAGAATAAAGAGAGAAACTTGGTCCAAAATTCAAAAAGAAACACAAAAAGAACAAACAAGTAAGTTGTGTCTGTACGTAACCTAGTACTTAACGACTTGAACGGTAAGTCAATAAAATAAATCTTAACTATAAATACAGTGGCCCAAAATTCAAAAAGAACAAAAGCAAGATACAAAAACAATGAACGGGTAGGTCGTGTGTACGGTAAGTCAATAAAATAAATCTTAACTATAAATACAGTGGCCCAAAATTCAAAAAGAACAAGAGCAAGATACAAAAACAATGAATGGGTAGGTCGTGTGTGCGGTAAGTCAATAAAACAAATCTTAACAATAAATACAGTGGCCAAAAATTCAGAAAGAACAAAATCAAGATACAAAAACAATGAACAGATAGGTCGTGTGTACGTACTTAAATCAAGTAACGGCATAAACTAAAATATTGCTTGAGAATATCAGAAAGCAAAGTATAGTTGACTTCAGATATACTAAGCACTCAAAAAATACTGGCGTCTTTGATATTTACCGCACCGCCAAAGACGCCGACATTTTATACCTATCTGCACAACTGTCAGAACATCGTGTGCGACTAGACACGACGTTAAAAAAGCCTATCCCAATATTCGAGAAGTTCTCAAACAATATTACTAAAAATTTTCGAAATTTTTGTTTTTTTTCTCTCCCAAACTATAGGCCCCCATATTATATAAGGTTTTTTCTTTATCTAGTCATTCCCCACCACCAGTTTTTTTTAATGACATGAAACTAATTACACCCTGTATATTATCATAATATGCATACTTTAAGCAGTTATTTAATATAAATCTGTTGTCTGTGGGAATATAAAGCTCTACCTGAGGATATATTTTCCATTAGGTAAGTGGATTTAAATAATATATCATATTGTTATGTTATGTTGCCACACTCCGCACAATATTCATTTCAATAAAATATAAAACAATTTTTTATTTACTTACTGTACTGCATTAACTAATTGTAACAAATAATAATTTCAAACTATAAATTTATAAATTTAGTTGTTATTATAGTTATTTTATGAACGCAAATAACTAAACATATTTGGCTAAATAAAATTAATTATCATTACACACACATTTCACACATTTTAAATATTGATTGTAAAATGTTAATATTAATTAACACGCAAGCTTGAAATAGCTCGAAACGTACGCATCAATAACTAGGAATGGTGGTAAAATACTGAACCTGTTATCCGGTAATAGTAGGAGCTAACTATTACTTGGAACCGTTACCGATCAAGAATTGTAATAGGTACGGTGGAACAGTATATAATTTAGAAATACATGTTATTGTTTCATGTCATAATCGAGTACTTAATTTTTTTAGAAGAGCCTAGTTATGCGTTAGAGATTCGTTCCTTGATTTGATTCTATCATATTTTTGGAACAGTTTGAAACAGGAACAGATATTTAAAACCGGTATCACTTTATAACTAGAACGATTTTGAACTGTTACATGGATATACAGGTTTAGTTCATCTATATTAATAACGTTTACACATACAACGTATTAAGATTTATAGATGATACAACCTTAGTTGCAGCAAGTGAGGATGAGCTCATACACCTGCTGGGAGGGCTTTAGACAATAAGCTGTCAATAGCATTTGTGTAAATTATAACAAAATGAAAATTGTGATTGTAGGCAGAGCAAATGATAGCCACACAGACACGTTAAAGATAGGTGACTGTGAGGTAGTAAAGGAGATGTTACACCCAGAAGCCCTTGTCAGCAATACTGGCAACTGCTAATATGAGATTCGGCGAACTATACGAATAGCAAGATCAGCAATTTGCCAGTTGAGCAAACCTTGGCGAGACAGAAATAACACAAGACGCACAAGAATCAGACATTCTAACGCCCTCGCTTTTTTAATCTTTCTTTACACTTCAGAGACATGGACCGTTAGGGGAGTATGGTGGATAACCATAAATAAATAAACGATTCAATTTTAAAACATGTTTATATTTCAATTAAAATATTTAACATTAAAAAATAATTTTTTTTATTAATTAATGTTTGTTATTATTATATATCTATAGTAACAAAAGAATCTCAAGTATGCAGGGGAATACGCCCCCCCCTACAAAACGAAAATCAACCTACCAAAGTATCAATATTAAAACGGACTTTTTTACAGTCAGTACAATAAGTATGCAGGCTCAACTCTGTCTAAGTTTTGTTAGTTCTAGAAATTACTCGAAAAGGTCCTTCGTACCAAGGGGATACAGTTGGTTTAAGTCTATCTTTTCGAATGAAAATAAATTTACAATTTTTAATGTCAGGACTGACGAAAGTTTTTTCAGAATGGTTTCGTTTAGGATTTGTGAATTGTAAGTTATTGAAATAGTTTTGTAATTTGTTAATAAATAAAGGCACTTTAGTATCACAAAGTGATTTAATAAAATATTCACCAGGGAGACGTAAAGTTTAGCCATAAGTAAATCATCTTTAGGCATTGCTCGTAAACCTAATAAAGTTGGTAGTTCACCAAACCAATGAAATGGCGATTAATGCAGTTTTAAAGGTTCTATGGAATCTTTCAACCATACCATTACTTTGTGGGTGATATAAAGTTGTGCGAATTCGATAGAAACCTAAACATTTTCAAAATTCACGAAAAAGATTTGATTCGAACTGAACTCTTTGATTAGTTGTAATGCATAATGGAATGCCAAAATGACAGATATAATTTTAATAGATGTTTATAATCCAATTAAGATATTTAACATAAAAAAATAAATTTTTATATTAATTATTTTTTGTTATTATTATATATCTATAGTAACAAAAGAATCTCAAGTATGCAGGCGAATACGCCACGGACAGATGGTTGTCACGAATTCCCTGGATAACCCACCGTACTAGTTTGATTCGCTAAGAAATACATCTCCGAAAATGACTTTCCAGCATCATGTTTTCTCAAATTCGCTAATTTTTTGGCCACGTCTGTCGGAGAGAAGATACATAACGGATGATAGTTTAGGGAAGAGGCGAAAAAGACGTCCTCCACAACATTGGGCTGATGTCAAAAAGAATTTGATAGGAAACATATCATCATTTCATTATTTCATCTATCGCTGTCACGTGTTAGGCACACAGCTTCACCAGAGGGTGAGGCTGCGTGCCTAACACCGCAACAGCAGTAGACGGAATGATGCTGCTAGACGTGCTATATAGAAAACGGAGGCCAACTGGAGTAATGTACGGATCCCAAAACGTCTGGCAAGGCGTTGCAAATAAGAATAAAAAGGCACTTAAATGGAAAACATCAACAAATAGCACACCATCACGATGAGATGCGTAATTCGCAGTTCGCTCTTGGTCAGTGGTAGGAAATCCGAGAACAATTAAAATTTCAGTCGACAACACATAAATATAACGTATGTTGAAGTTAAAGTTTGATTTAAATTCTGCCTTTTGTAGTATTAACTACCTTCTGTAATCAATTTTACTTCAAAACTTGAAATGCCAGTGACAATGAAACACCTTAACATTCTTGAAACCTAAGCTCGAATGTTATTGAAGTTCTAAAATTTCGAACTGGATTTTTTACGCAATTAAATATTATTCATTTACAGAAACCATTAATATCTTAGGATGACGGCGAATTTCACAACCAAATTGTTTTTGCAAGTGCAACAATAAATAATATCTTACTAACTTATGGCACATGGCAGAAATATCTTGTTTAGAATTAGAATTTACTGGAATATGTGGACCATGTTATAAATTATTCTAGTATTATTATGCAAGACGTCTGCAGACTGTGTCCACCATTAGACGAAGTACGGCAATAAGTGGCTTAGTGTTAAATTATGTAGTAAGATATTAAAGGAAATTGCTCTTAGTATATGAAATGTAAAATACAATAAAGCTGTCGGATGGTATAAATAACGTGCTATGTTCTGAAATGGTTGTAAAATATTTACTTAGTTTCTATAAGCGCAGGTACAGGACAGGTAATAGAGAAGACGTCAAGAACATCTATTTTTCATTTTATAATTATTTTTTAATTTTCATATTTGAATTATATTACCTACTCTGACTTAGAGAATAAAATGTTCTTTAATTAATATTTACTGAAGATAAAAAGTAACCAAAAGAACGTACTTTTTTTAATATTACGTCTTTAATGGTGAAAAGTCAGAAATATGTGACTATAATCAATCTGTTAATGAAATTTATCATTTGAAATTAGAACTTTTAATTTAATAAAATAAATATTATTATATAAAGTTATACAAAATTGTTTATTCAAACATTTCTTGCATTTATTTCTAGGTCTAAGAAAAATCAAAATTTCTAATAATTCAATTCAATTTCAATTCATTCAATTTCAATTAATTTACTCAATTATTATCATCAGATTTGTTTTATAATATTACATCAAAGAAGAAGAAGAAGAAAGCAGAAGAAGTGCCTAAACCACGAAGAGGCTTGTTTGCACTTCATTATAATTGTATACAAAACATTATATAATAAAGGAATGTATACCAATGTACCCTTACACATATGTGCACCTATACACATTCATAAGTATACATTATAGAAAATTTCTAACAATAATGTACAATAAATCATTGTTTGGAGAAATATCTTGAGTGGGATTAATGAATAATGATTATTACATAAAAAAATTTCCTGGGTTATTTATAATTTATTCCAGTAATTTCTTTCGAAAATGAGAAAAAAGGTATTCTAGGAAAAAAAGATTAAAAAAATGTTCATATTCTTCAGTCAAGCTGCAATTATTGCATGAAAAGGTTTCTAATTTTCAAATGATCTTATTATTGGCTCCCTATTGTGTTCTTCGTGTGTGTCTCTTTTTATGGACCAACAGTTGTCCGCCATTCAGAAAATTTGGGTGAATACAATGAAGAGCAAGGCGAACACTTTCACCAGGATATTTCGGAGATGGAGAAGCGGTATCAAGGAAGGTGGGATGTCCACATGATGGCCGACTTCTGTTGGTCTATGAAAAGAGACACGCACGAAGAACATAGCCAGTGAGGAGATCATTTGAATATGAGAAGAAAAGTTATTCTGAGAAGAAAAATTGAAAAACTGGCATATGCACATTTTATTATATAGGGGTGGTTTTTTAGGAATGATTTAGGGTACCAAGTGAGAATAAGGTAGATCAACGTCACTCAAGAATCTATTCTGGAAATGAAACAATGAAAACTCCAACATTTCCCACGATTTATTGGTATTCATGCAATTTATTCTTACATAAGGGTGGCTACCACCCTTTATAGAAGAAATTTTGGGTCACGAGTAAGCGAGGTGCCCTGGGAGTCACTCCAGATTCATGTACTGTACTTAAACTATAAAAAAGTTATTTCCCGTGATTTATTGGCATTTGTGCTTTATTCTGTAATAAGGATGGTTTCCACGGGGTAGTTTTTGTACCGACTAAGAATAAGGTAGAACAGGGTCACCCAAAATTCTGTTCTGGAATTAAAACATCGAAAACTCCTCCATTTCCCACAATCTATTCGTTTTCACGCAGTCTATTTTTATATAAGGGTGGTTTCCACTCTGTTAATGGGTGGTTTTGAGACCAAACTATAAAAACTTTAACATTTATAGCGATTTATTGGCATTTATATACTCTATGCTTGTACAGGTGGAGTTTTCAGCATATTATAAGAGTAGTTATTCAGTCAATATTCAAGTAAGTGACTGCTGAATATAAAACATTTTCCCTTCCCATGTTTTTCACCATTCATTTACATCCATTCATTGAATCCTGATGTATGGGATGATTTTACCCCATTTTTGGGGTTGTTTTTGGCTGTAGCGCAAAAGTTTGGGGGTATGCAAATTTTTTTGACCTCGGATTCGGATTCAGCGTCGAAGAGCACATAGGAATACTATAGTCAGTCATCCAGATCAAAAACTTTTTTTTTGTGGGGATGTGTAATAATACGTGTGTATTGTTAACTTAATAAGTTTGCTCTTTATCTTTAAATTTGTTGTTGTTTGTTGTTTGTTAATTATTTTTATTATTGTTTAACATGTATACAAGGGACGAAAAAGTGGACATGTTATTATTTTTTGAGAATGCCACAAAAATTCCAGAAACGCCGCAGATTTGTATGCCCAAAATATCCGAACAAACATCCATGTTTTCACCATTTTCCAATTGTGGGGAAAGAAATTAAGAGAGCAATTGATAACAATCCTGCAGCTTTTATCGTTGATGAAGCGACAAATTAACCTGTTGGCTTTTGTAGAAGTGAATCCTACTGCTTCTACTAGAGAAAGTGACCACGAGGTGAATTAGCAAGAAAGATTATCAAAAAATATGATTACCGCTCCTTTAAATACCAAGTAAACCAGCATTTGTACGAAGATGGCAACCGAAGATTAGGTTATTGTAACTGTTTACGTCAGAACATTACCGCTAACCCGAATGTTGTTTCTTTGATATTGTTTTCTGTTGAGTAGAGATTCACCAACAATGGAATGTTCAATAAACAAAACAATAGATCGCGCAGGAAAATCAACATTTAATTAGGCAATTTAATTTTCAGAAAAGATTTGGAGTAAATGTGTGGGCTGGGGTGGTTGGAACAAGAATTATTGGACCTATTTTCTTTCAAGGACCTTTGACAGTAGAGAGATATTTAGAATTCCTACAAAATTATACTGAAGAAATGTTGATGGACACTTGCAGCTTCTGAACAAATGTATTTCTAACAAGATGGGGCTCTGCCTCATAATGCCCCTCGAGTTATGGCCCGTTTAGTGAACCGGGCGAGTAATTACATATAAACCTGTACGTTGTCCTGCCAGCTCACCAGATGTAAGCTTTTTAGATTTTTTGTGTAAGGTTATGTGACAGACTGAGCTTTTTATACACCCCCTCAAACACTTCAAATTTTACAAAATCTTATCCGCGAAGTTTTTCCAAGTAAAACTCCTGCTATGTTGCGAATGATGTGAAACACCGAGCCATAAAGTGCCAAGAAGAGGGGGGGGGGGTGCATTTTGAACATTTGCTACCATTTAATTAATCTTTTAATGTGTTTTATTATCAAAATAAATCATTTCGGACATCACACTTCTTTTATTTGCAGCATTGTCTCGTTGTCAAAATGCATGTTTTGAATCTAGTTTTATTTATTTTCCACAGCATACCTAATTGATAAGCCTATTTTCTCGATATTTTAATAATTATTATCCACCAAAAAACTTGTGTATTTAGGTTAATATCAAACCTATTTTCGATTTGAAGGTATCAATGGATTTTTCGTGAAGATTAGTAATTAATTACTGGGTGTAAGTTGACATAACTATAAATTAGTGATTTCGAAAATTTTGGTTTGTCGTAGCTCTCTACTAAACCAATTCGAAAAATTACGATTACATTTTTCTCCTATTGTTTTGGCCCATTTCATTGATTTGAGTACATTCACTGTACTCTAAATGCAAAAATAAAAATAGCCCTAAAAAAATCAAATAGTCTAAAAAATATTTTTAAAACTACGCTGTCGAACTTAAAACCGTGTCCGGAATCGAAAAATGTAAAAATATACTGAGTGTTCCATTTAAAATTTTAAATTTGGGATCATCTTCGGGGAAACCGGAAGTGATGGAAAAGTGTCAAATTATGAAAAATTTGCTGTTTTGGTATATATTGCTAAATTTAAGACTTGTATCTTGAAAACTCTGGACACTATGGCTTGTCTAATGATTACGTTGACACCCGGTATATTATTACCTAGTTATTTTGGTTTAGTTCTGATTCATTATAATAGCTTACGTTTCCTGGTATATTAAAATAATTGAAGGAGTTAAATTTCTACGTCTCCGATAACATTACTATTAAAAATATTTGTTATATGAATAATTAATAGTTCATTGAAATGTTTTTTTGTACTTCGTATATTGAAATGTATTATACTTAAGGTACCTTTGTCTAAATTTCACAGCTTACGAGCTTACTCCTTTACTAGCTTACCCCGTTTATGTCCTCAGAGATTTTTATCCTAACTTCAAGATATTCCTCCAAATCATTCAAGATTACATGTGCTTCCATAACATGCAGTTCATACCTTCACCTGTTAATTACTTATATGTTTTTCCTATAACCTTAAACACAGAAAGAGAATAAATAATATATAGAAATAAAAATAAATCAATAGAATTTAATATTGATTGATTGATTGATTGTTTGATTTACCAGCGTGCGGTAGGCATTGCTGCCACTCCCAGGTATACAGCTGGGCCTGCTACGTCCACGCTGGGTTGGACTAAGGTCATGCTTGTTGCCAGCAGCGAGAGCCACATGGCGCATAGCAAAGGAATGTGGGATGGGAGGTGTAGGTATTTGTGAGATGCGTTACCGCATTTTGTCGTGAGGAAGCGTTTAAGCTCCCTTTTTGTGTGTTTGGTTCTGGACTTCCTGCCTATTCTGACTCTTCTTGTGAAATATGTTGCCGTGTTGTGTCGTAATATGAAGTGTTTTTGCTCCTCTTTTTGCGTTTTTGCTTCTTCGAATCTTCTTTTTTCTGAGTCTTCTGATTCCTCGGTTTCCGATTGTGGTAGAGTATATCCTTGCGATTTGTTAGTGGTGTTCATTTGTTGATCCTGATCCTTTCAATTGTCGTTCTCCGCTGTAGCATAGTCTCCCTATTTTTAGTTTGTTGCTGTGCGGTGCTAGCGCATTCTTCTGGAAATGTGTTGGGTCCCTTCCTTGGGTATGTCCCCAATACTCCATTGCGTATATTTCTATTATGTTGATGTTTTGTGTCGCTGTTTTTGTGTTGTTGTTTTAGTTGGACGATGCCCTTTTTGCTCTTTTCAAAAACTTCTTCTGTTGGCTTTTGTTGTTGCCGCGTTTTTGACTCCATATATCATCGTTGTCCGTATGACGGCTATGTACATACATTTGGTAAGGTCCCATGATAGTTTATTTTTCTCAATGAACGGTATGTTACCCTTGTGCCGTTTTGATTCTCTCCTTTACTGTTTCTCTCCGCTCCAGCTGGTTCGTCCGGTCTGTTCCTAGGTACTTCAATTTGTTCGGTATTCTTAGGGAATATTCATCTATTTTGTGTTCCTCTCCGCTGGTCCAACTCTTCTTCTTCTGCTGCATCTATTAGGAGATTATCGACGTATGTGTGTGTTTTTTTAGAGAACACCATTTTTCTGAAAGAAACCTTCACTAGGCACACCTCCGGTGAAGTGATGTGCGAACTCAGCCCTGACGCAGTATATCAACAATACCTCATTGATTATTTCGGGGTTAATTTTAATTATTATCACTACCGTGATTTCTAGCATTTATTCCTTGGATGGTGGGTTATTGAAGGGTCTTCTTGTATTAATTTGATTCATTCATTTTTTGCTTTCTCTTCTTCCTCCAGTTTATCTCCACTGTTGCCGTGGTATACCTCTTCTCGTGTATGTGTTATCATTTTTTCTGTATGCTCCCCCGCCGCCGCTTTACTGTCCCTGACTCGTTCCCCCGTTTCTTTGATTTTGTGGTCCTGTCTTCTGTATTCGATTCATCATTATTGTGTATAGATACCATTTCCTGAGAAAAACTATGCATTTCCATTGAACTGCAACAAATTCAGCCCCCGGCGTATTTGGCCAATAGTACGCCACTGATCAGATTGTCCATTTATTAAACAAGTCAACGCTTGTTTATCTAAGAAACTCTGTTTTTCTTAAGGAATAACACCATTATTGCCTTGCTATAAATTTACGGTGACAGCGGTCGATGGTTTTATAATCACTTCTCATACTTTCGAAGAAAGTCGTTTGAATCAGCCCCTCATCAGTTTATTATAGCATTTATGATGCAGAATGCAACACCACAAAAACACACTCTTTTTAATACAAATACAAATTATGTACGTAATTAATCACTAATTGCACCTCCCAAGATATGTATTATTCCTCAAACCTGTCGCTTACTTGACAAAAAAATATGCAACACCACAAAATCACACTCTGTTTAATACAAACACAAATTATGTACGAAATTAATCACTAATCGCACGTCCCAGGTATGTATTATTCCCCAAACCTATCACTCACTTTTGACACCTTAAAAATTTGCATAAAAACCATACAACACCACAAAACACATTCTTTTTGATACAAATATAAATTATGTACGAAATTATCTATTTATTCACTTGACACCCAAAAGTTATATTTTTTACACTTTGTATTTAGCTAGGGCTTGGACCTAAAAAGCATTGCAATGGTTTTATCAGGCAGACACTTATTAATCATAAAGACATAAATAAGCTTAGATAAATAAACTTGGGTGGTACTTTAAAAATGAGAAGATACTTAGCTTATCTATTCCTCTTGTGTATTGCCTGGTCCTTTAAGTTTATTTCTTTATGCATAGCACTGCACTATCGGTTCTGCCACTAAATACTCTGTATTAGTATTTTCAAATATTAATTCTATTTCAATTTTGTTCTTTTGTTATGATATATCGATTTGCGCGGAATTCTTTACTCTACAAATTCACCTAATTTTTATCAAATTTAGCGGACTTTTAGCAGGCGTTTTCACGTTTTAATGGCAGCGTTTTTCGGACGCGTCCGTTCGCTCGGAAAGCACAATTCGAACTCCAAATCAATAGAATTTATAATTTTTACTAAATATGGTCCATACCTATATCATATATTAATGATTACAGAGAAATTTCTAAATTGGTATTATATTTATATTACATGTATATACATTTTTTAAATTTTTTTCTTAATTTTTATTTTTTCTTATATTCAAACAATTAATCTGATATTACTTCCTCCTCTTTGATTTTAGTTCTCGTATATTTCTGCCTATTTGAAATACATTTAATTCGGCCGTCTAAAGTCCATACATTTGTAGACCCATATTTTCCTATTTTTTTTTTCAGTTTGATTCCGTTTTGTTTTTTATTCGATACCTCAATTTTATATATGAAATTTGACAAATTTTGACATTTGACATTTTGAGTTATCATGGATATACAGAATTTAAACAAATGGACAAATGGTCAGACAGCTTACGGACAGAGAGACTATAATAAACATCGCTGAGAAAATAGTCTCAATGGACCTAGAGATAGTCAAAATATATACTTTTTTCACCTGGTCTCGTCTTGGCTCGTTTTCTTTTCTATTCTTTCATTTTTCTTTCTATTTTCCAGATATAAGAAATATTCTATATATCCTCAAGGGTTACTGCCAATTCGCAGAGGGGAATAGTGAGAATTTAATTTCTTTATAATTAAATAAAAATAATATAGTATGGTCATTTAAAAAATTATAATGCTTCTATAAACTACTATTAATGGAGTACTTTTTGCACAAATTCAATGAAAAATAGTACCCATTTATCCAAAATATACATAGATATCTTCTTGTTTATTTATTTCTGTTTACCCTAATCACTTTTAATAAAATGGCAGCCGTGAGGAGAATAAGTTTGGACTCATGTTAATGACAGACTCTTATCATCACATTCTTCCCTAATCTTTACGTGATTAGTTTTGCTTTGACCATGTATGTATAATATTTGATTGGTCATCATATTATAAACGGTAATAGAAGTTACCAGTAGAGGATATGCCTTTTTATGTGCATCGCCTACCCAAACTGATTGTACATTTAATGTTAGTAACCTATTTGTTTGCTATATTTTTTAATGATCCTATTAAAGATGTTCAATATACATTCACAACAATCAGTTATATGATAAAAAAACTGATTCAGAAACAAATTAATCAAATTTAATTTTCCAAAAGTGACGTATTTGTAAAGCTTTAAATCACTGACTAAATATTCTCTACTTATCCATGTTATTTTCATTAGAATGATTTATATAAATAACAAATTGAGACGCTTAGAACCGGACAATTTGAATACAATTGAAACCAGATCCAACACAAAATGTTTTCTAAATAGAATTACAATCCATTACTGTAAAGTTATTTGTAACAAGGTTTCCCCGTTGACTACCAGCCCTTGTATTGAACCGATAATAAATAAAAAGGGGCTTTATTGCTCTATCTCGCAGCCAATAAAAATTCCATCGTAATTTATCGGCAAAAAAATGTTTTAATTAATTTCAGAAAATCACTGGCGCAAGTATCATGACTGGTACATGACATCCTAAATTGGATGTCAAAAGAAATATGCTCCTGGCTAAGAATTTCATCATACATCATTTTGAATTAGTTAAGGAAATATAGAGGAAATGAATTTCAACGCGTGTCAGCTTTTATTTCGTGATAGAGCCTGGCTGGATTTATAAATATATACAACAGCTTATAAGATTTTTATCATCAATTATGCTTTGGAAAAACATTCATAATTCATGTTAGGCATTTAAAATCTAAGTGTGTTATTAATTTAATTTGTAGTACAAGCTGCTAAACGATAAGATATTGCTTTGTTTTTACGATTTCATGACCTCACGAACGTTTTCACAACTTGGAAGTGATAGAAATAAGAAGCATGGCATGTGGTATAGAATCAAGAGGTTTTGACAATTTGAATTAAGAACAAAGATTTTTTTAATTAATTTCCCTACAGCTATTGAATAATTCAATCATTATAGTTACATTTTTTAACAAGTAATGGAGCTTATTGATCACGCCCGCGGCCGGGACTATAGTATTACAAAATGAGTTATTCATATTCAAAAGCATATCCATTTGTAGCCTTTTTGTTGGAGTATACTTTACAAATGAAAAGAAAAACCGAAGAAGAGGCAAAGCGAAGAATACTTATGGCTAATAGATGCTACTATGGAATTGAAAAAAAAACTAAAGACACCAAATTTGTCACGAAAATCTAAATGTATAATAACAGGACACTAATAAGACCAGTATTAACATATGCCTCCGAAACGTGGACCCTAAGCAAATCAGATGAAAACCGCCTGGAAATCTTTGAAAGAAAAATAATGAGAAAAATATTTGGCCCCATTCAAGAAAACCAAGTAAGGAGAAGCAGATACAACCACGAATTGTACGAATTATATTTTTATATAAATAAATAAATAAATAAACTTTATTTTCCTGTCAGACAAAGTGGTACATTGTATAGGAATAGTCATACGCTTACTTACAAACTAACTGTTACTTTCACTGAACTCATCCAGACTATAAAAGCACTTATCAATAAGATAATTGTTTAATTGTCTTTTAAAAGATTTTAAACTTGATGCATTTTTTACATGTGTCGGTAATTTGTTAAAAATATTTAGACCTAAATAATTTGGTGAGTTTGAAGTTATTTTATATTTACAAAATTGCACATGAAAGTGGTCCTTTTGCCTAGTATTTATTTGATGAACATTTTTGTTTAAAATATAGTTTACATTATTTTTATAAATAAAAACATATAGTTCATATATTAACAAGCACAGAGTTAAAATAATGTACTTTTTAAAAAGGTCTCTACAAGAATACCTATTAGACACACTAGCAATACATCTTAAAATACGTTTTTGTGCGATATATACACCCAACTGTTGCGTGGAGCTACCCCAGAAACATACCCCATATCGCAGTCTAGAAGAGACTTGAGCATAATAAACTGTTCAACTGTTAAAACCGTTTTTAAGTTTCGAAATAAATAATACAGTGAATTTAATTTCGAAATTAACTGTGTGCACTGCGTCTTCCAGTTGAGAAATTCATCGATCGTAACACCAAGAATTTAATTTCTTGATTACAACTCAAAATATCTGACCTATACCAATATTTAACGGGAACACTGTTTTTGCTTGTTATGGAATCGTATTATCTGGGTTTTTTCAGTGTTGAAGTAAAGTGTGTTAGACTTATACCAATCACTCATAATTTTTAATACGTTGTTACATTTGGATTCCAACATTTTATCTGTATTATCCGATATTATAAGGGATTTGTCATCAGCGTACATAACAAAGAATGCATCAGTAGATAAAGTATCATGACCGTTCGTATATAATAAAAATAATATCGGACCCAGTACAGAGCCCTGTGGGACTCCCATTTTTATGTCCAGATATTCAGATTTTATTGTGTTTCTGTTGTTATTGTTAGAATATAATATGCTAACATACTGTGTACGGTGATCTAAAAAAGAAGCTACCCATTCATGAGCTACCCCACGTATACCATACGAATAAAGTTTAGATAACAGTTTTACATAATTGACGTAGTCGAATGCCCTACTTAGATCACAGAATATCCCGATAGGGCACTCACCCGCCTCCATATATTCTGTTAGTTTGGTAAGAAATGAGTGAATAGCTGTTTGTGTTGACATATCAGCCCGAAAGCCATGTTGATTTGTTGTAGAAATTTTATGTTTTTCGATAAATTTGAGTAAGCGATCTAAATAACAATATTCTAATATGTTTTCCAATCCAAATGGAATAGCGACTGGTCTGTAATTTTCCATTAAATGGGGATTCCGTTTTTTATAAATTGGAACCACCTTTCCTATCTTCAAAATTTTTGGAAAACATCCCGTTATAAAAGAGAAATTAACTAAATAAGTATAATCCAGTGAAATTAGACTTTTCTGATCTAACAAAATATATACTTAAATTTTTTTTTTATCGATTTATTTTGGGATTAAAGAGATTACTACGGCATAAAAAATTATTCAAGGTCAAAGTTCACAAGGAACGGTTTTTTGCGAATATCGCGCTTTCTATGACTCGGAGGTCAATTGAGGTTATTATGAAAATGAAAGATAATAAAATTGCGCACAAAAATTATCTCTTCCATTTTTTATGTACTATTCTGTGCAAAAAAAAGTGTACAACTCTTGAGCGTGATTTTAAGGTTTTTTTAGCTATGTAAATAGTGTTTTTAAATAATACATATTGACAAGCAATGACAGGACCTATTTTTGACATTTGTAGATATTCATTGACATTTACGATTTAAACAATTACAATATAGTTGTTATGGAAATGAAGTCTGACTTATACAGGCAGATAGTAGTGGTACGCTTTTTTTTGCACAGAATAGTACAACCAACGGTTTCGGCAAAAATGTGCTTCGAAGTTTCCGCGCAGGGCATATAATATGCTCCATTTCATATTGCCCATGCATAGAATACGTGCTTGTTTTATGAATATTATTAGCTGATCGATATATATTTACCGTCATATACAATAATATTTGCTAAATCTTCACATTCAAATTTATTGGTTATATATTTACAGTCTGTTTCACTTGAAATGGTAACACCAACTTTTTTATTCTTTTTTCAATTTGTATCAAATTTTACTTAAGTATAGAATAACTTAGGATCTACTTATGGTCAGAAAAACATTCACCTCCTACAAATGCAAAGCCACCTGCGGTACCAAAATATGCGCAAAAAATCAAACACTCTTGCAAGACAGCGTTACAGTCTGTAATATCTGATTGGAAAGAGGATATAAATCATGGACTTGGTATATGTGCGGTCTTCATAGACCTAAAAAGAGCTTTTGAGACAATTTATCGACATACTCTAATTCTAAAACTAAATAGGTATGGATTTTCTGGCACAACTTTAATGTGGTTGAAAAGGTATCATTCAGATGCCAAAAAACTAAATATGAGGAACAATATTCTGAAAGCCGCTATAACAACAATGGAGTCCCGCAAGGGAGTGTCCTTGGTCCCCTGTTATTTATTCTGTATATTAATGATTTAGGTAAAGTTTTAATAATTTGTAAAATACATCTATTTGCAGATGATACCCTAATCTATTTTAGTCATAAAAACTATGAAACTTTGATTGCAACGGTTAATGAAGATCTAAAGAGACTTACTGACAAATTTAGTGTAAATAGGCCAAAAATAAACGAAATAAAATCAAAGTGTATGTTTATAGGATCCGAGTGGGCATATAAAAATTTTTGTGATTTACAAATCAAAGTCAAAATTGGAAATAAGGACTTGGATTTTCAAGATGAAATTAAATATCTTGGGTTGTTAATAGATAGGAATTTAAAATTTAAGAATCATGTGGATTATATTTATAAAAAAATTGGTAAAAAAATAGGATACTTTTATAGAATTAGTAGACACATTTCCATAAACACAAAAGTAACATTATACAACAGTATTATTTTGCCCCATTTTACTTACTGTTCATCAGTTATATATGTATCCCAAGTAAATTGTTACAGGCTGCAGATTCTACAAAATAAAGCAATGCGTATAATCTTAGGTGCAAATCGATATACAGGCATTAATATATTGTTGGAAGTATTAGGCTGGCTTGATATAAAAAAGAATATGTATATTCAAACAATGTTATTTGTTTATAAAGCATTGAATAAGAAAGTGCCTGAATATTTGTCCTCAAGGATAGTGAGTGTAAATGAAGTCCATAACTACAATACTAGGAACAAAGACAACTGTTTCGTAAATAGAACAACTAAAACTATGACTTACAATAGTTTGTTTCATAAAGATATCATTGAGTATAACTCTTTACCCAATGGCCTGAGGACTATTAATAATATTGGCTTATTCAGATCAAAACTTATTAAGTACGTGAGAGGAAATATGTAAATGTAAGCATAGGTATATATTGTAGAGTATGTCTTTTGAAAATTTGTGTTGTATATAACTGTAATTTATGCACTAACTTAGTGCCTATATTATGTCTAATTAAAGGGGATGAGAAAAAATTATGAATTAGTGTGTGTACTGTGTACAATAACCAAAAACCTCAAAATATTTTGTTATTTCATCCACCCCCCACCTATCACCACCCCCACCCCACTACCGTTTTATGGGTTTTTGGGGTAGAGGATTTCAAATATTATATTATTAAAGTTCCATAAACAATTATTTCCACATACAAATTTTTTTCGTTGTGAGAGACTTGGATGGAAAATCTGGATGTGGAAGTAGTGATTCCTTGGGCAGCGGTTTTTTTTTTATTGCGACCATTGAGTTCGGGCGTGATAATAGATATAAGTATATTTTTCCCATCCATCCTTTGCTTGTATTATTTAAAACAAAAAAATAGCAGAAAGCTATAATTTCCATCTTTAAATGAACCAACACTAATATAGATTGAACAAATTCTGATTTAGTGACATGTAATTCAGTGCGTTGGTGTCACAGTCATTCTATTCAAGAGCGCGCACGCATGCATCTCACTCCGAGTTGTAACATTACACTTGACTATTTTTTTTGCGGGAAAACCGTGGCTTTAGCGATACATTTTTTAAAGACATTTTTTGTTCATAAATACGTGATCTATCCATATGTATTTTTTATTTTTCCTAGCTTGACTTAATTTAAAAATTTTGAAAAAATGAAAATTTTTTTTCACTTTTTTTATGTTCTGCGTCCGAGCGAAATCTAAACTTTTCAGGATATTATTTTATACACTTTCACGAACTTGTTAAAAACAGATTATTCAGTTTGCAAATTTTTGTAGATAAATATCTTCATCGACTGGGTAATAGTTAATTAATGCTTATACTTACTGAGCATTCTATTTACCTATCGCTATTACCACCACTATCTGTTATTTCGCTTACTTATTTTAAAATAAATTTAGAACATCCACCATTGGATAGATCACTCTATATAATATATAATATGTATAATTTTAGGAAGTACACCCCAATAATTCTAAGGGTGGATTTCGCAGTATACTGCCTGATTTATAGCTGTTTTGGTCTTAGTTGTTTCTCAGGAAATGTGTGTCTAAAATGCGAAACACAAATCATTTGAATATAGAGATATATATCAACAACTTTGCGAATACTTAGTCCGTTATATTCTACATATTTGATATGTGCTCACTGGTAAAGCCGCTACAACCAGAAATAACATTCGCTATTGGCAAGCATGATATTTATTGTAGCAGACTTTGCCAGACTCGAAAAATATCCTAGAAATTGTTCCCAAATTACACAAAACCAATGAAATCCAACCAATAAATGCTTAAAGCTGCAACTGTGATATATTAAACAAACAGCATTGCATTATTCATTTTGTACTCAAAAGCAAAATCATTATTTCTCTACCATATGCTGCAGAAGAGTAATGCAGGTTCTATGTTAGAAGTTTTATTTCCTGGCAAGTTATAATTTTTATTTGCTATGAAAGTAATTGGTTCTCTCCATAACTTAAAGATTATTTATTATTTAATACATAAGATATCGAAACAAGTTAATTAAAATAATAATTAATAGAAACAAATTATTACAAAAAAATAATAAGTCAAAATAAGTCCACGAAAAAGGTGGACTTTTTCAATATTTATTGTAATGTAAAATTTGCTCATAAATTATGTATATTTATTATTATTAGTAATGGTCAAACAAGTATGTAGCGATGTATTAAAGACATCCAGGGAAAAACTAAAGTGGAGATATTATACTAGATGAAACAAGAATAGTAAACTATTATAATAATTTTTTTTGATCTACAGATTTAAGGTTCCCTTTAAAAAAAATCCTGACGTGATGGAGCAAAATAAGTTTCAGATTCGGTTTCAGCGACCCCAAAAACATATGGTACACTGGGTCTGGTCCGGCGCACCTCGCAAAGATATTTTTGCCCAAACCGATTCTAACACAAAATTTCAGGGTTTTACTTTTGTTTATTACCTAAATTCTTGATACACAAACACACAGATATACTTTATTATTGAGGACTCTAAGTTGTAGAATCAATGAACCAACACTTTTTATTATTCTGTTGTAAAAATTGGCTTTGTCTTGTTTTTTTGCATCGATAGTGAGTAGTACTTTAGTATATTGCAAGGAACTTCTTGCAGCTGATTTAATTACTGTCCTTTTATAGGTTTTTGTGACTAAATTGTCCAATCCTGTATACTTTTGTAAGCTTTCCAGCACAGGCGAAGCTTGTTTTATTCTTTTCTATTCGGCCAAAAGGGATGAGGATTTAATAGTTAGAGAATGGAGTGCGATTCACAGTCCTTATTGATTATGGATCAATGGTCAACATGGCCAAAGGTCGAGATTAGGACCCACTTTCTGAGAATGGAGTGGTCGTTGGCGATGTTGCTTCATGGATCATGGATGTACTGAAGTCACATTCTTTTGGAAATCTACTTGAGATCATAAAGCGGTTTAAAAAAGATCCTGCATATTAGGAAGAGTATAAGTCTTATATTTTTCAAGCATGATTTATATGCAACCCACTGTATATTGAGAAACCAATACTTTGTATATCTGGTTACATACGCAAATAATTTATTTTTGTTGTGAAGATTTAAAAAAAAAAAGGATAAATTTTAAAGTGGTATAAATGTTGCGATAAATAAATGTAGAAACAGCTTTATTGATTTGCATAAAGAACTTATTAACAAAAAATCGGCAGCTACTGGAAGCGGCTGGAACCTCCCCACACGGTGGATCCTTATCAGCTGTATTTGGATATTACATCGGAAATCAGAGCACTAAGCAAACAGATAAATTACACGTGACTTTGGAGCCATTTATTTCATCAACAAATATCGAACGAACTGAAGCGGACTACAAGCAATCTGTTAAAACATAACCTCTCATGTTTGTTTATGTTGCATGTTAATCAGTTGCCGGATATTATAAGGGTATTAACAGATAACGTTTCGAAGATTTTGTAAAATATTGGATAATGAAAAAAAAATAATAACACAGAATTTAGCCCAAATGACACTCTAACTTCAACAAGTCAATAACATTATGGACTGTTCAAGCAGACTACGCATGCATCAAATTAAAATCTTCCTACTCGATCAAAAAGGTTGAGCAAGTCGAGCTTCGTCCGAGGCCTTTATTTTGTAATATTCGAACGTTTAAGATTTAGCTCAGTTAGCTCGATTTGCAATGAACGATTGTGACGTGTCGCATCAATCAGACGTAATATCCGAACACGGCTATAAACAATTATTACCTTAAAAAAAAACAACTAAAATAAGTTTTGACATTGTCAAAAATATTTGGGTTGGTAACCTTTACGAATGTTGATTTTTAGGTTATGAAATATATTTAGGGACATAACATGTTTAAGTTTTTCAAGTTTATTCTCATTTTTAATGTTTGACTACGCATTTTTAGCTTGGAGCCACAGTGACTCCGAGCAGATAGTTAAAAAACTCATGCAAATAATTTTTCTATATAGACCATCTTAGGATGACGTCACGATAAGTCGACCATATTGCCTGAGGGATAACCAAACTTTCTATTCCAATGTAAACAAAGAAGTAATCTCAGTTTTAAATGTGAAATAAAAATAAAACACCATCTTTTTTTGCGACAAGGTGCGATTGTGAGATAAGGTTTATTTTGAATGTAAAAAACTTAGAAGAAAGGTAAAGAAATCACTTTCTGGCAGAGTCTATTGAATACTACATACGGGTAATATATCACTGAAATCTAGCACTTAGTTATTTAAATGTAAACTTGCCTTGCCCATAACAATGAATACATTTGAGTTTATCTTTCTTGCACAAACTTCTTGCACAAATCCAGCCTCATAATATTTATATGCTTGTAAAGATTTGTATGCCTTTAACTGCTGATCTGCGAAGAAGCTGTGAGTCGACACTAAGTAATTTACCATATTAATTACGGACACACAAGGTAAAATAGACAAATCTGCAGAAAGGTTTCCAGTCTCCACTCCAAGGGTGTATGGGTCAATATTGTCTATTATTTTGATTTTCTCATCGTAGCGACACTTTACATCACCCATAAGGGTTGGATAATATTCACTATATGACATTATTACGAAAACACACACAGTTTCTCAAGAAAATCAGAAAAAAATATATAAAACCACGCAAACTGCGTGTTGTTGTCCCTCAAGCAAAATGTCAAAATTGTCAAAACCATGTGACCTAAAAATGATTGATTAATAAAAAAATAGATTGCTAATTACAGGTTAGATTTCTAACCCACAAAAAGAGTCCTATTTTATTAGGACAAAGTATTTAGGACTTCATAAACATTACACTCTACTAGATTTTAGTTGAAAGTACGGGAACCAGGCAGAAATTTTAATAACAGCTACGTAATATTCTTAAATCTTAAGAAATATATATTTTTGAGGTTAGCTGTGACGTCACGTACCATAAGCTATAAATCAACATTCACAAAGGTTACCAACCCAAATATTTTTGACAGATGGAAAAATACGTTTTCCCCTAACAATAATACCAATAATATTTTTTGGATGCTGTCATATGTGCGCACATAACGAATTATTTTTAATTTTTTTAACGGAAACCAAATCGAAAGGGTGCAAGTGTGATATATCGTTGAAATTGGAATTTATACTGCTTTTTAATGGTTCAATTACAAATTCTAAGTAATCATAAAATAAACAACTTGTGCCAAAATGGCACTAAACGTAATCCGATCTCAACCAAAACCTTTTCAGATCTTCTGGAGCACTAAAGAAACCCGCATGTAAAAGTTTCATCCAAATCCGTTTAGTAGCTTCGTAGCTATCGTGCTAACACACAGGCATTAGTTACAAACCACTTTTTTGGGTTTCCGGGACCTCGAAATCGTAAAGATTTGATGTTATCTCAATTTTCGATTTTGGATTAATTGTAGTAACCTCCCACAATTATTGTGGGGAGGTTAATAAACACAACACTATAAAAACTAAGTTCGTAGGCAAGAGCACTTAATAATTTTGATTATTGATACGGGAAACAACTAAACGAAAACATCCGTTCGTTGGTAATGGGTGGTAGGGATGGCCATCTTTTGGAAAAACCATATAACTCTTGGTGGACAGCTTCCCTGCCAGATGTGGCCGGAGTAGTGTTCATGGTGGATCGTTTAAGTTTGAGTTGATATATTTTGTTTTATCTTCTGGCCTCGGCCGATTTTTCACTAAATCGGTCGGGGAAGTAAGCTGTCAAATTTTTGGTTTCAATGTTTTTCTGGGGGAATTTGGTTTTTGACAGTTTTCGAAAAAATATTTTAGGTTGGTACCAATGTCTTAAATTATTTTTAAGTTATGTAGCACTATTTTTAGGTTATGTTGCCGGAAGAATTTCCGGCGGGATGGCGGAAGTAGTGGAAATAGTTTTTAAAATATAATGTCACTTTTGAAGTTTTATTGGAAAAAACTCACCGAAAACGTTCCGGTGAGATTGCTTATACTTGTAGGGCTTGTGAGCGGTTCACGAAGGCTTCTCACACCTTCCGTGGGCTTTATGAACGTCGAAAAAACTTGTAATGTCTCGATGCACTTGACACTCAAATTTACTCAGCATACAGTCTGCACGCTTTAACACACTAGTCTATTGAACGTTAGGTTAGACCACTAAGTACAGTAACTATACAGAGGCGAAGGCTAGCCTTCCCGCCAAAACCAAATTTGTATACTCATCGCCATTTCTTAATTGTTTAACAATCAACCTCACTTTTATCTTGACACTGTTGATGTTTATCGTGTTAAGTTTGGATTTGTGAATTTTTTTTTCCACTCATTTTGGGATATTGAAAACATTAACCGAGAATTAAAATTCTCATAAATAAAACCTAGTGTACAACTCAATTGAAAATAGGCGCCGATTATAAGCAATTCAAATCGTAATCTTTTTCAATACAACTCGAAATACACTGTCTTTTCAGTGTATCCTTAAATGGGGATCTGCACATGACGTCATAGCTAACCTCAAAAATATATATTTCTTAAAATTTAGTACTACGTAGCTATTATTAAAATTTCTGCCTGGTTCCCATACTTTCGACCAAAATCTAGTTCAATGTAATGTTTATAAAGTTCTAACTAGTTTGTAATAGATGGCAGGACCAATAAGTTCTCTCATTACTTACGCATAGATAGAAAATTTTACAGGTTCTGTGCATACGTACATACAGTGTTGCATACATTCCCGGCTTCCTGTTTTTGACAAGAGTCCAGTGACATCTGACATTAAGTAGCTAAATTAAAACATTGAAAGAATATATGTAACACTACATGCAGTATTAGGCGATCCAAACCACGTGACTTCCAACATGGCGCTGAGGGCAAACATCCGGCAATCCTTTATTTTCATTCGTTAAATGAGTTTTTTTTCGGTTGCCTTGGCTACGTTTCCGCGAGTTAATTAAAATAAACCCCATGTTTGCCCTCAGCGCCATATTGAAAAATAATTTTGACAGGTCGTTGGATTGCCTAATTGCACGTGTCGTCACAGCTAACCTCAAAAATATATATTTCTTAAGATTTACAGGTATTACGTAGCTATTATTAAAATTTCTGCCTGGTTCCTGTACTTTCAACCAAAGTCAAGTTCAACGTAATATGTATGAAGTTTTAAATAGTTTGTCACAATAAAATAAGACACTTTTGCAGGTTAGGAATCTAACCTATAATTAGCAGTCTATTTTTATTAATCAACAATATTGAAAAATTATTTGCGTGAAATTTTAAATATTTACTTGGAGCCAGTATGGCTCCGAGCTAAAAATGCCTATACAAACATTAAATATGAGAATAAACGAAAACACCTTAAAATTTGAGGTTGTGTTAGTTATACGATGCACATGCCCAGGTAATTGTAGGACCTTATTGCTCGCGCCATCTATTAAAGTAAATAGAAACCATGCACTTACGAAGCCATTATTATAATAGGAAAGTGCCGGACCACCTATTTAATACACCATGGTGTAAACGCAACTGGTACGCAAGGTCACAGAAAACGAGCCATCAAAACTGAAAGGAACCGCCAAAGACTTCGCCTCTGTGCAGTTACTGTATTCTGTGGTTCCACTATAAAATATATTTTACACAAGAAGCGTGTTATTTGGTTTTTAATTTTTTTCACGGAAACCAAAGCTAAAGAGTGCAAGTGTGATATATCGTTGAAATCGGAATTTTTACTGCTTTTCAATGGTTCGATTACAAATTGTAAGTAATCATAAAATAAACAACTTGTTATGCCAAAACAGCAACAAACGTAATCCGATCTCAACCAAAACCTTTTCAGATCTTCTGGAGCACTAAAGAAACCCTCATGCAAAGTTTCATCCAAATCCGTTTAGTGGCTTCGCCGCTATCGTGCTAACAGACATACACACACACACACACACACCATTACACGTTCGCCAACATTTATGGCAACCGTGCATAGTCCTCAATTGTGGCACTTCATGAAATATTTGCCATATTTATGGCCGCTTTTGTAAGTAGCGTGTAAATCTAGGAATTACTTTTTTACACTCCATACATCTCAATTTATAACGGTAAATTATTTTTGGCAACGGTCGCCACTGTTGGGCAAGTGTAAATAAGTTGCCTTAAATATGTAGATATGGGAATATGTGTAAGCAGGAAGCCATTATTATAGCTTAACAAAGAGTGTGTAAATTGCGCTGTTGCCAAATGAAGTAGGTTACCATAATTATTAGTACAGTCTTATTGTGTGTCAATATTAAAATAAAACTGCTGATTTTGATCTATTTTCAATTTCAGTGTCTGATTGTTCGGAATTTGTTAAAAATAAGTGAACTCGGAGATATATTCTTGGTTTTGAAAGTATTGTAATTGTGAAATAATCACCCTCCGAGATTTCCCGGATTTTCAGGTTTCAGAGTATGTAGATTCCGAAAATTAAATCCATTTAATTCCATCAGTCTGTCTGTCTGTCGTTCTGGTATCTGTTTGTCTGTTGGCGCTATATCTATAAAATCATTTGACGAAGAATGATAATATTTGGCAGCAGTGGCGGCTGGTGAAATTTCAATATTTTTTTTCTCGTCTGTGGCGCATGGGACCCATACGAAACTTGGGAAATAACATCTAGAGAAGCACTTCTCTAATGACCCCTAAAAAATTTTGAAAAAGCAGTTTGCGAAAAAAATTTTGAAAATTCGCTAGCCTCCCCTGGGTCTAGGGACCCCTGTTTACTTTTATTTTTTTTTGTCATATGCATTTGACTTTTCATAAAAATGCATCGACAGATTTTGGAATTTGTGAAAATATTTTCATTACTAACTGAGATACAACGAATTGAAATATTGTAATTTGTTAAATTGTAAATTACAAAATTTCAGTTCATTGTATTTCAGTTAGTAATGAAAATATTTTCACAAACTCTAAAATCTGTCGATGCATTTTTATGAAAAGACAAATGCATATGACAAAAAAAAATAAAAGTAAACAGGGGTCCCTAGACCCAGGGGAGGCTGGCAAATTTTCAAAAATTTTTTCGCAAACTGCTTTTTCAAAATTTTTTAGGGGTCATTAGAGAAGTGCTTCTCTAGATGTTATTTCCCAAATTTCGTATGGGTCCCATGCGCCACAGACGAGAAAAAAAATATTGAAATTTCACCAGCCGCCGCTGTTTGGCAGGTAGTTGATAACCCCACGATAAATATAATTAATGAAAGAAATGATATTTGGCATGTAGCTACCATAACTCTCAAGGATAAAATTATGAAAAATGTACAGGGTGGTCATTCTAAAAAAAAAAATAATGAGATGGAAGAAAATGATACAAGTCTTAGGAAAAATACCATAGTTTTCAGTTAAAAATAATAAACAGGGTCGTCATTCAACAGAAAAAATAATTAATGACTAAATGATGCAAACTATGCATTTTTTAATGAGGCTGTGAGCCAGTGAGGGAAGTTTTGGATAAATGCCTTTACCGATTTCTTTTGTTTGCTCTTAGCACCGTAAATGAACAATGTGATTTCAACAGGTTGAAAGCTCTTAAAATTTTCTAAGTAATTTTGCATTATTTATTGATCTTTTAGAATAGAGGGTATTCCTAGTAAAGAAGAATCTCCATTTTCAAGATTTTTTTTCACTTAAAATTTTGCATTAAAAGATTTTTTTAAGCAATATACAATATACACTGATTAATATATTCTTACTTTATTAACAAATCAAAATGTACATTTTCAAAAAAATCGACAAATAGGATTTGTTTAAAGTGAGAAAAACGGCTATCGATAAGAGGAAAAAATCGAGAAAAATGTATGTTACTTTTTTCGTAGTAGCCATGTGTCAAACTAAAAAGTCAATGAAATTATTAAAACTGACATTTCATGTTTTCATCTTGATTTCTGTACACAAAATGAATGAGAAAAAGCGATTTGGTGATGTTTCACAAGAAAATATTAACGAAGCTATGAATGAAAGTGTACCAGTTAAAACGAGAAACACTAAAAATTCTATATGGAAACAATTTAAAGCTTTTTGCAAAGAGCATTATTCCCTCGGAAAAGATACGACTACTATGATGAACTTGCAAATATTTTGACTGACTGGGGTTATAACATGATAAAAAACATTAGAAAATGTTTTTATTTTTTATTATAAATCATTATTTTTAAAACATTAAATAAACAGTTTTGTTGTTTTAATAATTTTTTTAGATAATATTTTTTAATCATTAATCTTCTGTAATACACACGAGGTTGATTTTCTACTTGGGTAAAATTTTTTTGAGTGACTCAAACCTGTTTTCCATGAAAATTATGCTCGAATTAAGGGACATAGGAAAAATCACTCCACTTCGTGTCGCGATTTTTCCATGCCCTTAATTCTCGAATAATTTTCATGAGAAAACAGGTTTTTGGCCAAAAAAATTTACCCGGTAAAAAATCGACCTCTTGTGTATTAATACCCGATAATAATACCTGTAAAATTACCGAGTAATTGAGCACTTTACTCAGGAAATTTCCCATGATATGACTAGAAAAATACATTTTTATTCTGAATAATATCGGTGTAAGTAATATTCAGGTGTAGATTTAATATATCATTGTACATTCACAGTAAAACTATAATTTTACTTTGAAATTTTAATGCCTTGTGTAGTTTTCATTGGGCAAGTGGGCAAACTTATTTTACACCAGAAAATTACGACAATAATATATTTTCTGTTGATCAAAAATATAATTAAGGAAAGAAATGTGACGGAAGACAGTAATATTTGGCATGCAGTTAACACAATTGTCAAGGAAGAAAAATATGAAAAATATGTACACTTTAAAAAAATTAATGAAAAAAATGCGATGGAAGACGATAATCTTTCGCATGCAGTTAACACAGCTGCAAAGAAAGAATTTTTTAAAAAATATACAAGGTGGTCACCTAAAAAAATAAAGAGAAAATGTGACGAAGGATGATACTATTTCGAATATAGATAACACAACTGTTAAACAAAAGCATTTAAAAAATATACAGGGCACAATGATATTGCCGCATGCAGTTAACAGAACTGGCAAGGAAGAAAATGTTTAAAAATACACAGAGTAGTCACCCTAAAAAACTAAAGAAAAAATGTGAAGGAGGATGATAATATTTCGAATATAGATAATACAACTATCAAAGAAAAGTACTTAAAAAATATACAGAGGGCGGTCACTCTCCAAGAAAAAGATGAAAAATGTAACGGAGCAATAGTATTTCACATGTAGTTAACACAACTGTCAAAGAAAAATATGAGGGAATTAGACAGGCAGGTCATCCTGAAAAATTTAATAAAATAAATGTGACGAAGAACGATAATATTTTGCATGTAGTTACCACAACAACTGTCAAGAAAAAACTAAAAGAACAGGGTGTCACCATAAAAAAATAATGAAAAAATGTGACAGATGATAATAATATTTCGCATGTAGATAACATAACTGTCAAAGAAAAACATGAAAAAATATACAGGGTGGTCACTACAAAAAAAAATGAAAAACGTGACGAAGGGCAATAATATACCGCAGGTAGTTAGCATAACTGCCAAAGACGAAAAATATGAAAAATATACAGGATTGTCACTATAAAAAATAATTATTGTGGAAATAATATTTGGCCTGTAATTGACGCAATTAAAGAGAATTAAACCTGAAATACTTTTAGTGAAAAGTATACAGAGTGGTTATTATAAAAATAAATAATTAATAAACGGCAGAAGGAAATGATATTTGGAGTATAGTTGTCACTTACCAGGAAGAAATACTGATATGCTTTTAGTTAAAAAAATATGCAGGGTCGTCATTCTACAGAAAAGATAATGAATAAATGAAAGATGCTAAATAGAGGGGGAAGTATTGCGTAAACTCCAGTAAATTTGGGACAATGACATTTCAACGAGTTAAAAGTTCTTGAAATTTTCTAAGTAATGTTTTATAATTTTTTAATTTTTTAAAACTGAGGGTGCTCTAAATAAAAAAAACCTTCTTTCAAGATTTTTTCACAGTCAAAGTTTACTATTATAAAATTCCTTTAAATTTGATGCTAAGTATACGTATACTTTTAAAAATGATGAAATTTTTAAAATGGGTTTTAAGTATATATATTTTCCATTTTACGGTTGCACGCGATTTTTCCCACCTATAAATTAATTATAATTTGGTCATGTAGAGCTTTATCTTAAGATATATTACCTTATTAGTAAAGATAATTTTTCTACATAATTTTCTCTCATAGTGCAAAGTTATATCTGTCACAAACTCGAGAAGTAGGCTAGTAGGATAAATTATTAATGTGTAGAAAAAATCTCCCAATCCTAAATTGAATATATTTAAAAACTATTACACTTTTTTTCGTTATGTTTTTAAGGGTGTACAGTGTCTACCCCGTATATTTTTCCCTAAAAGCATCATGTTTCCTCCTCGGCAATAGTGACAACTACCTACCAAATATTCTTCCCCTCAAGTAGTTTTGTAAATATAGAGCCAGCAGACAAACACGCCAGACAGGCAGACAGACAGGCTGACGGCATTAAAAGCATTAAAAGATTTTAATTTTCGTAATCTGCATGAAATGTGAATATCCGAGGAAATCTCGGAAGTTGTTTTTTTCACTATTACAACAATTTTTTTGGGCGAGGGAGGGAAGTAAAAGACTGAAATAAAGATAATAACAAAATATGGAAAATTTTAAAGAAAGCTGCAAATATCGAAAATAAAACAAAACACACATTTATTGCTAGAAATAAATATCGAGAAATAATATATTATGACAAAGGAAATGAATAAAAACAATGATTTGCAGGAAAACCTAGCAGATGTACCACATTTATTATTTCTTGATCCGACCAATGATCATATACAGTTTCAATATTTTTGCGTTTTCCTGTTGTAAATTTGAATCGTTTCTAAAATTCGTTAATGTCATTTAAAAATGTACGGTAAAACATGTAAAATTTGAAAAATAATACTATACTATAACAAATAGCGAAGATAATATGTACTAATAAGTCATGTACTGATATGTTTTCTGAAGGTCTCTGCTATTCTACAAGTTCTAACATTTTTATGTTAGGGGCTCATCTTACACTCTCTAATATCACTTCTGGCAACCTCAATGTACAACAAAGGAATATCTTAACTATCAAGTATATTAAGAGCATAATGAAATGGCAACAATGCACATTCCTTATAGAGGGCACCACTGTCTTACCACGCCCCCGTTTCCACAAATGGGTGAGGGTAAAAAACTTGCTTTAGCCATTATTGTGGAAACTTACACAGATTATTACAAATTGTTAAATTTGAAGAAATTGAATAAGAAAACAACACCAATTAAATTCCCATTGGTTGATAAAATGAATAACAGAAGTCCTGTGGCAATTATGAAATATATGTAGCTATAAACTAAGGAACCACACCAACAGAAAATTATGGCAACGAGGGTAAGTTGCCATAATTCCGGCAGCTGCCATAACAGTGGTTTAAGTATACACAAGTTACCATAAATATAGGGAAACATACACACACACACACACACACACACACACACACACACACACACACACACACACACACACACACACACACACACACACACACACACACACACACACATACACACACACAGACATTTTTCAAAAACAACTTTTTTGGGTTCCTGGGACCTCAAAACGTAAAGATTTGATGTTATCTCAATTTTCGATTTTGGACTAATTGTAGTAACCTCCCACAATTTTATTGTGGGGAGGTTAAAATTAGTTTATAAAAATAAAGCGTAAAATAAAAAAAAAAAGAGCGGCAAAAAGTAATGGTACAAACAGTTGAGCAAGACGGCTGGGATATTGAGGTATCCGCGGTTTAGAAAGAAGTACATCAAAGTAATAAGTACGTAGTGCGCGTACTTGTAAATTACTTAAATTAAAATCTTAACGATTTGCGAGTGCCTCATAAAATCTAGGGCCAGTAGCTTAAAAAATATATATTGCTTCATTGATAGCGTTTAAATCCACATCAAATTTGCTTAGACGTTTTGAATTTTTAGGCTTTTATACCTACTCCACCTCGTGGTAATTTTGTGAGGGATACACTTTCGAGAGGCCTCATAAAACCTAAGGTCTAATTACACAGCCACACAAAAAAAGTGGTCTGGCCTGCGGACTAGACCAGTGTATCCTTATATATTTGGATCCGCTGAAATCTAATCCGAAGTCCGAATTGTCAGATTGCTTTTTTCACTCCTAACCTCAAAAAAACACCCCCCAAAAAGATGGTCTGGCTTGAGGACCATACCAGTGTATTCTTATGTATTTTGACCCTTTGAAACCAAATCCGAAATCAGAATTGTCAGATTCGCTCGTCTTTCACCTCTAACCCCAAAAATCACTCCCCCCCAAAAAAAGTGGTCTGGCCTGTGGACCAGATCAGTGTATCCTTATGTATTTGAACCCGCTGAAATCGAATCCGAAGTCAGAATTGTCAAATTGGTTCGTTTTTCACCCCCAACCCCCAAAAACCACCCACCCCAAAAAAATGATCTGCAGTGTGTCCTTATGTATTTGGTAAGGATACACTGGTCTGCTCAGTTTTTTGTTTTGGGGGCGTTTTTTGGGATTAGGGTGAAAAACGGGCGAATCTGGCAATTCTGACTTCGGATTTAGTTTCAGCGGGACAAAATACATAAGGACACACTGATCTGGTGCACAGGTTATACCACTTTTTTTTGTTTTGAGGGTGTTTTTTGGGATTGGGGGTGAAAAACGAGCGAATCTGATAATTCTGACTTCGAATTCGGTTTCAGAGCGTCCAAATACACAAGGATATACTGGTATGGTTCGCAGGCCAGGCCATTTTTTTTTATGGGTGGGGCGTGTTTTTTTGGGATTAGAGGTCAAACACGAGCCAACCGGAAAATTCTGACTTCGGATTCGGTTTCAGCGGATCCAGATATATAAGGATACACTGATATGGTCCGCTGGCCAGACTACTTGATAATTCTGATTTCAGATTCGGTTTCAGAGGGTCAAAATACATAAGGATACACTGGTATGGTCCGCAGGCCGGACTACTTTTTTTGGGGGGTGTTTTATTTGGGTTTGGGGTGAAAAAAGAAGCAATCTGACAATTCGGACTTTGGGTTCCGTTTCAGCGGGTCCAAATACATAAGGATACACTGGTCTAGTCTGCAAGCTAGACCACCTTTTTTTCTTTGTGTGGCTGTGTTATTATGAATTACCTATTGCAATTTGGAGCTGAAAATGCCAGAGGTCTTAGATATTATAATTTTTTAGGCCTCTTCTTAGACTCTACGTAAACTCTTCACAAGCTATTACCAGGCTCGTCCTAGGTATTGGCATCTCTCTAGCTCTGTGCAGTTTTATTTATTATATTCTACCAAGTGTCCGAGCTTACCGTTATTTTCTACATGAGCAAATCTCATTTTTCTTTTGGTCAAAAAGAGAATCTTAGGACAACGTGCTTCTCATACCTTTTTTAAATTAATCCATTAATCTTTTAAACTAAAATTAATGCTTATAATATTTTGTTCATGATTTTTTCTTTGGTGAAAAATGGAATCTTATGACAACGTGCTTCTCATGTTTTTTTAAATTAATTCATGAAACTTTGAAACTAGAATTATTGCTTAATATATTTTGTTCACCGACTAACAGCTGTTAATTGGGTATAATTAAAATCATATTGTCTTATACCTTTAATGTAATCTCTACTAGAATATAACAACTTTCCACAGTCATATTTTTTATACCGTCTTCTATCTACTTTCCTGTTGCTATTATACACCTAAAGTTATTGTTGTTAGCCTAGAAATTATAGTTTGGCTTTTTAAGCATCCATATATACATTGTTTCTTAACTGAACATTTTTTGTTTATTAAATTTACTTATACCACTTACGTAATTGTTTTTCTAATCATTGTTTTTGATTGTCTTGATTCCCCTCTACCCTCGTCGAAGTATTCGGCTGGCGCACAGGCAAAAATTGCTATTGTATTAGTGTTAAATAACATCTAAACGCAAAATTGAGCACCTAAGTAAATAAATAGAAAATGTTATAATAATAGTTTTTGGCCACGACCCAGCCTCCGAATTTAATTATTGCCGCGAGCTGATTTTCCAGTGTTACCGAAACGTCAAGTAGTGTAAAGTAACCATCAAACAAAGATTTCTAACAATATTAATATCCAGTTTGATGAAATGGTAGGACTATCAAAATGCGAAAGAAGGAAATGAGGAGAACAATGTGACCGTGAGAAACGGAAATGAGACACACACTACCCATGTCAAGGAACTACCAAAGGGATTGACTGAAGCGGCGGAGCATTCACCAACAATTTTGGTTCCCACCAGAACAAGAGAGGATGTTACCATGGACCACCCCGCCACCGGAAGATCAAAACCAAGACAAGGAAGAAGAAAATCCGCCAAAAGCAGATTTCTACCACTGAAGTTAAAAGAAAAGGAGGGATTGTGGAGACTGGTGTAATAAGGCGATAACAGGAAGCGGCAGTGAGTCAGTAGACGAGTGGCTATCGTGCAGGGCAGATCGGAGCATATACAAGTGTTTAATGCGGTTACTATTTGTATAGTCGAGTATTTATTATAGTTGTTGTTTACATAGACACGTGAATAAACAGTTGCTGTTATTTGTATAGTTAAGTGTTAATACGATATAAAGCTATTGGAGAATAAATAATTTGGACGACAACTAAAACGGTGTGTCTTATTGCTCTTGTAGGGTACCACAAGTTTGTAATTTGTTTCTTAAAAAGGGGCGAGTCAGAGGCATCTTGGCTGTACACGTGTTCTGATATATACAGTAAAGCAACGTTCATCGCAGTTAGCGCTTTAAGGATGGCCCGTCTGAGGAAATATGGCGAACTCGTCCCATCTTCCTGCGGCTTGATCTCAGCGTATATGCATAAGCTATGTAATCTGAGGCGAGGATTATGTAGTCGACATACCATCCTTCGGAGAGGATGTAATGCGATCTGTATCTTGTCTATTAAATGTTAGGCAAGTAGAAGATCCCTACTCTTCGACAGAGAAGAGGCTTGGCAAAATTTCCAGGTAGCTCGTTTCCTGACGTCGGCGATAGGCCTTTGGCGTAAATAACCCGACGTTAAATAAATTAATACTAAAAAAAGTTTCTTTAATGATTGCTTATAACTATCTACCATAAATTTAGAAAATACCTGTGACAAGTTTATGTTTGAATTGTTCTATTTAATTTTGTCAAGTTATAATTGTACATAATATTTGTTCAAAGACTATGCTTAATAGTTTACTCACAAGTATTTTCGACAGCCATCATTAATATTTCATTGATGTAAATTCCAATATGACAGAATACCATTAAATTTTTCTTTTCTGTTCAGTTTAACCTTTTATCGTATGGATAAATAATGGAACCCAAAACATAATAACACCCACATAAGTTTATTATCACATGTCAAAAATGTGTTATTTATTGCTTTTCGTGTTAATAAACAAGAGACGGAAACTCATTTGTTAAAAATACATTATTCTGTGTAATATCGAGGCAGTAAACATAACTTTCGTTGTTTGCACAACTTAAATGTATCATTTATATTTTATTCCATATTATGTTCGACAGTATGTAACTCTCTGTTATTTGCGGAATGCTAAAGTACAGTAAAATTATTTTAATATTTACGAATTACATTTGTATTCAAAATAATTTTTTTATCGAGCTACCAATATGACTTAAATTGGTAGAGGAATCCAGTTAGAATAATAAATGAAGAGGCTTTTCCCAGGAAGTCAAATAAATAGGTTGTTATAACTATTTAATTTATTCAAATAAATATACTGTAACTGAAAACTAGATTCAATAATCATCATAAAAAAACAAGGTTTTGTATAGAAATCCATTTCACGCTAAATTAAAATACTGAATAAAACATTCTGTGTCTACATGTGTGTATTGTGTTGATGGTTTATTGTGAAGACGACAACTTCTGTTAAAAATTTTTATTTCAAATTTGGTTTATGTGTAAAATAGCATGCCACTGAAAATACAAGTATTACATGCAGATACTGTTCTGTAGCCAATGTCAACGACTAGAATTTTACAGACTGGATGTAAAATTACACCACTATGTAAAAATGCATGTGCACTGTGATGTGATTTTACTTATACTTTTATAATCCTTCGGCGTAATTGCACATGAAGGCCGTAATTACACAATGTGATTTCACACGAGTTTCTGGGTTTTGTCGGCGTAGTTACATGGAGGCCATAATTTTACAACCTGATTTTACGCGAATTTCTAACAATATTCGTTGTAAATTTACAGAATGCGCATGTGATTTTCAATGAACATGAATAGCTCAATTTTTTTGTTTTTAAGTGTAATTTAGATAAGTAGAGAAACCCGTTTGTGTATTTAACCGTTTCATATGTGATTAATTACAAAAAACGCGTCTTCGCACTTTTAACATTTCAAAACTACCTAAATTATACCTAAATTCAATAGATTTGACATATGTATCCAATGCAGTTGATGTAAGTACATCCTTTCCCTGATATAACACAAACAGAAAAAAAATATATATAAATAATAAAAACCACACACTACAAGAAGTTTGTTTTTACTGTAAAAAACATGTATACCTACATAAAATAATATACTAAAATAAACTTATCTAAACATAAATCACAGTAAATGACATAAAACATCATCCCGAGGCACTATGGTATAAAATATAAATACACAAAATAATAAACTGAAGTTAAGTAAACTTACCCAACCATACATCGTGGTAAATAACTTAAAATAAAACATCACCTTGAGGCACAATGGTATTAAACATAAATACACAAATTAGTAAACTAAATTAAACATACATCACAGTAAATAACTTAATATAAAATCTCATCGGAAGGAACTATGGTATATAAACATATATAAATAATAAAAAAAAATAGTGTTTACATAATAAGAAATTGCAATGTGGTGTTTTAAAACGAGAATACGTATATGAATTTGCAAGTTGGCTATACATATATATTAAATATAATTCCAGGGACATTTCGGTGGTAATGTTGGTGGAATTTGTACTTATTAGTATTATTTATTTACCTTATAATAGCTTTCATAACAGCTTACTCGCTTACAGCATGAAGCTATTTTGAAAAATAAAATAGTACCTCCATCCACACTTTCTCGCTGTAAACTACACAAAAATCGCATCAATATTTATTTATTGTTGTCATATCACGACAAATATTGTTTTTGCTTATACTTTGGAAAGCAAAAGGACTAAATATTGTAAAACTAAAATATAAAGTTTTTACGACAACAAAAATGACAGATAGTGGGGAGTGAGAACATCAAAAATATGAAAATAGTATTTTTTGTAGAAGAGATGCAATTTGCTCGACTTTCTCAATTCCAAATCAAATCGCGACTTCAAAAATATGTTTTATTGGGTATTTTTATAGAACTGTCTGTTTTTGTATGTTCGAGAGTTGCATAGCATGTGTCGAATTCAAGGGTCTCGCTCTTTGACTATTAACAATTAGTATAAAAGGAAAATATACCAGTATTAATAAAATAAAAAAAAAATAAAAAAAAAAATAAAAAAAAATAAAAAAAATAAAAAAAAAATAAAAAAAATTAAAAAAAAATTAAAAAAAAAAATAACCTAAAAAAAATTCATAATTTAGGTTATTTTCGGGATTTACAAAAAATTGGTGGGTGATGGAGCTAAACGAACACCTGATTCAGAGACAGACCATTTTTCTTTGTGTGTGCCTGTGTAATATACATCACCGGATCCTCCGCTATTTTTTAGAATATTGCGTATGCAAATATATTATCCAGACACACACAAAAAAGTGAAAAGTGATATGTAGCGATAATGTGTAGATAGTACTTTGATACAAAAAGGATTAAAAAAAACACAGAACAGTTGCTTCAGGCTCATCTTCGACATTAAAGGCACAGAGCGAATATCGCATTAACTGAGAGATGCTCACTGGCTTAAAATGTACAATCGCAGAAAACTGTTGTTTTTTCTTTAAAATATTAAGATATAAAACACCTGCCTACTGCATAGCAGGTTATCATATAGAACAGACATACGTAATTTAAATTTACTTCATCAGAATATCCTTACTATATCACGTCCCAAAAAAGAATTATTTAAACGGTCTTTTTCGTATAACTTGGCGACCTGCGGTGATGTCATAGTTTTTCAGTATCGTTTAACAGACACAAAAGATTTTTGTATGATCATCAGTAATTGATTATTTCTATTTTATTTATTTATTTGTCCTCAAAATATGTTATATTTTTAACAACAGTTTGTAAGTATTTATTTATGCTGTGGCAGAATTGGTACTCAACCTAACATATGGCCTTTGTTTACCTCTGATTGTATATTATTTAATGTTATATCTTTTTTCGGATAAATAACACTTTATTATTATTGTTATTATTATATTAGCTTAACCTCAATAGTAACCCTTTATGGGAAAATAATGATGTATATAAATGTCGCGAATTTTTAGCCGGTCCTAAGAGAATTCTACAATTGCAATGTGTGTAACGCCTCTGAATAAATATTTCCAAAATTAATTATTCAGGGAGAACGGACACCGACGAAGGACCGGGTTAAAAAATTAACAAGAGGAGTAAAAGTGGGTTGTTTGTGAATCAGAAAGAGTATACCAACGGGTGCACTGCCACATGGGAAATTTTCACTAATGTACGCCCTGCTGCTCCCAACAGAGTTTGCCGTGACGCAAACTGGTGCGGCGATAAAAAAAGTTAACGTGCCACACTCATCACACGACGCGTACTTTATCAATTATCTCGCCATTTTACCGCCATTATTTGGATTACGCTATTCAGTCACACTTTTACACTCCTTTGTGAAAATCGCTAAAGTGAAATTTTAATGGATTGAAAAAGTATACAACAGCATTTTGTTGTTCCATGTGTTTAATTTAACGGATGAGCACAGTGCGCTAATCCATTCTCTTCCTGAAAATTTGATCAAATCGTTTATTTTACAATACAAAGGCGTATTATTGCTGTATATGATTGAATTATCGATATTGTTGATGTAAACTTTATATGACAACTATCATGATATAATTTTATTATTAAAATAAATAATAGAACAACACCAATCAGTTTTTGTGTACCTAAGCTTAATAAAGAAATACATGCAATACATATTATTTGTTTATATTCATATCGAAATTCCCGTCTGTGATCTGATATCTATATGATTTAGTCAAATAGGTAATATAACCGGACAAACATTTTTAATAATCATTATAAAAAGAAAAATGTACAGAATTCATAAAAAGCTGTTTTCAAATAGCGAATAAAAAAATCTGGGTGTTGCTATTATGATTACGATAACTTATATTATATTATTATAATTTTAGAGTAAACTATTACTATTACTATTGGGGTCCTTAATTAGGCACACAAAAATATGTGTAAAAGATATCGAAACTTCAATGTGTCTCAGGTTCGAACAATTAGGTTCAATTTTATCAACACGAATTTGGCTTGCGAGCAACATTACTGTACCAGGCTTGCCCATCTTTCGGCAGCCCATATAGCCAACCTTTCTATTACCAAAACTACTACGATTACTGTGCCTTTTTCATCCTTCCCTATCCCCTTTCTTCGTTTCCTTTTGTTTCCGTTTATTCTAGTTTTTTTCTTCAAAACTCAGAAATAAATCAAAATTTTAACTAACATTCGCAAATATTTGGTCCCAAGAATTAGATGTTATAAAATTTTAGCGACCCGTCATAACCGCTCCTTCTTCAGGTGTAAAAAGTAAATTCTCATTAAAAATATGATTATTGTAAAAATCCATTTTTTCATTACAATTATCTGAAACATTTTGTAAAAAAGATGTAAGATATATGTGTTGACTTCGTTCGGATACGACAGAGCCTTAGGAATAAAAAAATCCTTCCATGACCGAATACTAAGACCACTAAGTGCAGACCAGATTTTTTTGGAATTTTCTTAAACCGCAATATAACTTAAATACTCTTTCTTAGCTCTTCTGATCATAGATAAGGTATAGTTACGGAAATTTTTGTAAGAATCCCATCATCAGAATTTGTGCGTTTAAATTTCTGTGAAGCTTTATTTATCGCTTCCTTTCATAATTAATATTAAATTAGGCGTAAGCTAAAGAGCCTTACGTTTAGTCACCCTGACTTGTCTAACAGGAGCATGATTATCAAATGGTGAACTCAAAAAATTACAGAGGCACACAAAACAAAAAAAAAGGTCATGTACTTTTTTACCAACTATCCTATCTATATGTATTTTGGGGCGCTGGAATGGAATCCAGAATTATCACATGTCGTCAGTATCTTCGTGTAAGCTTAAAAAACAGTTTAGAACAAGCCTGAAACCGGGTAAAAAGTAAATCGGGAGATTAAACGAATTGACCGATGTTTATGCGTATTTTGGGGCACTGAAACCGAATCCGAGGTCAAAATTTTTTTATTATGTCAGGATTTTGACATAACCTCAGATAAATCTCAAAAAACACTTCAAAAATGGTCAAGAATGCATTTCATTTCGCAGGTTTTTTGAAACTGCGTCAAAATGTAAACGTATTAACGTATGAATTCCATTCTGACACATATTCGATTTTAATGACCAAAGATACGTGCTAGTATGTTCTTGCTCATTTAGTTTTTTTTATTATTTTACCTGTACATGCATTTTTAACCATTTTTAAGGTGATTTTTGATATTTTTCTGAGGTTATGTCAAAATTCTGACATGATAAGAAAATTTCTCGGATTCGGTTTCAGCGTCCCAAAATACGTATAAAAACATGGATCGACTCATTTAATCCTTCAATTTAATTTTTACTTTTACTTTTACTTTTAAATGACTTGCACCATTTGATCACTAACATTGACTTGACTTGCCACTAATCAACGATACACTGAGGTCTTTGAATACTGGATCCTTCTCGACTAAGGATGGTCGTCAATGCAGAAATTTTAGTTGACGACATTCTGATGTCTCTTTTATCTCGCCATTTAAGAACCATAATTACTTTGCTTTGCGGCAAACTCTCCTCTTTTGAGTTTAGCAGACATGACATCATTTGGCAAATGTTTTCTATTGGATCTGAAGTTCCCAAACAAAGTTTTATTTCGCTATTTCTACCGTCATCCAAAAGATTTTTTAACAAATCCATAACAGTTCTTTCCGGAACTCTGGCTTCCTTATCTTTGGACTTGTCGCAATAAATCATAAGATTCCACTTGTAACTTTTGTCGGTTTATAGTTTGAAAACTTTGATTCCATATTTGGCAGCCTTTTTCGGGATCGAAATATCAACCCACCTCTCTCCACGTAATTAGGGACTCATCAATACAGATTTTCAATCCTAGAGGATACACTTTCTGATGGATTGGATCTGAATTGTTGGCCGGGGGGTGAGCTTACGCTCACGTGCACTCGGGCCTCATAAGCGGGCCCATTGTGCTGCCCCTGTATGTGGTGGCATATCCACCGAGCCTCTCATTCCTCAAGCCAACCAACACTTGTGATGTATTTGAGAAAAAGACCAGGTGAGACGCCACCTATGCTGGCCATACTGGGCCAGAAGTCCCCCAGTATGGATCCTCTTTTCGTTGAGAGAGCAGGGCAGTGACAGAGCACATGCTCGGCGGTCTCGTCATCCACATTACACCTTCTACACTTGGGGATGTCTATAACTCCCAGTGTATGGAGGTGTTTGTTTAGTCTGCAGTGTCCTGTTAGTAATCCTATATAAATGCGCAAATTACTCCTGGACATCTGGAGACAGTGTTTGCCTAGCTTACGACTGGGTGTGACCAAAGCCATTCTGCTATGTCTGCAGCTGCTCAGACCACTCCAACAGTCCGCATGGCGTTTGAGTGTATAGTTCTTTAGCAGGGAACTGTGGACTGAATCTGAGAGCGCTATTGCAGGTTCTGGACCATGCAGGGCGCTGTCAGATCCCTTGCGGGCTAAAGCGTCCGCTTCTTCGTTACCCTGAATTCCGTCATGTCCTTTCACCCAATGGAGCTGGACACTATTGTTTTGTGCGAGCACATCTAGGGCCTTTCTAGTTTCCAGTACCAGCCCGGAGCCTGTCCTACAATTGTTTAGGGCAAGCAGGGCTGCTCTGCTGTCCGTTGATATGCGCACCGTTTTACCACTGACGTTTGCCTTCGTGGTTTCTATTACCGCTTGCAGGATCCCTACTAGTTCCGCCTGGAAGATAGTGGCATGTGTGCCTAGCGGTATTATCGAATGTAAATCTAGGTCTTCTGAGTAAACTCCAGCTCCTGATCCACAGTCCATTTTTGAACCATCGGTGTAGATTGATATGTCCGGCTCGTCATTACCGGACACATCCAAACTCACCTCAAAGAGGAATTTGTTTTGTAGCCTCCTCTAGGTTGCGGGCATGTCTCGTAGACGGTGCCCTTAATATACCATTTCCTACAGATGGTTTTCGATGAACATATCGATAACTTTACGAACTTTGTACAATCTGTCTTCAGTGCAGACTGATTATCCGAGAAATGGATACATTTTAGAATCATCTCAAAATGATTCTTGTCATTATAGTGTATGCTAAAGGCATAGTAAACAATGCACTAGTTCTCCAATAATCGCGTATCGCCTGCAATTTTACTAAGCTTATACAATCAATAAGACTCAAAAATGAAGACGAAAGAATAAAGATGAGGGTGAGCAGAAACATCTGCAGACAAAAGGTGGCAAACAAATTGGTTTGTTCAACTATCTCCTGCATAATAGTAGGTGTCAGAAATAATTCTAACTAGACTATAGGTTTTATATTAGCTGGGATTCATGTATAAATTTCTTTCATACCAGACCATGGAATGGTATTTTCGATAGCTGGCCGATCATCATGACTCGTTAAGTGCTATTCGATTTTTTCCAACTTTTGTTTCAATAAATCTACTTCTGAAGTTGTACTGATGGTCTACAAGTGGTAGGATGGTTGCCGATATAGGATTCGCTTTCTGTACTTGCATCTGAATGCGGTTCAAAATCTGAATCACTGCTTGCACCTGAATATGGTTTAAAATTTGGATCGTCCCTGGAGTCGTCACTAGTAACTCCATCGTACCTAAGTCCAATACAACTAAGGCAGTACCAAAATGGTCATTTCACAATTACAATTCACAAAATTTTCAAGGTTATAATTTCTAACAAACTTGTTGGAAGTTATTTCTTGGTGCTTTTGTCATCTATTCACAGAAACGAGCAACGCCCGAGAGAAAAAAGAAAAACCGTGTAAAAAATTATGTACGTCGTTTTCGATACACATGGCCCTGGAACCAGAAGTCGAGCAAAAAACTTTTGCTGGGCCAATGTTTGTCAAATGCTACACATCAAAGATAATGTAAACAATCAAGAGAAAAACGAATATCACACTTTGTACCTAGAGTCAAATAAAAAATTATATTTGTTAATAAAAAAAACTTGACCAAAATTTGAAAAAATTGACTTGGCGCTGAGGGTGTTTTAAGCAGGGAAAACTTGAAAGTATTTCAACTCAAGTAAAACAAATCGGATATATAATAATTTTCTAAGAGTTTTGTTGGTATGTCGGTATGCTAGTAATTTAAGTTATATTTTATTTAAAGAAAAATCTTTTAATTAATTTAATTCAGACTACAGAAATACACAGAGAACAATATCCAATTTCGATACTCATAAAACAAAAGGAAGTCCGCAAGATGGCAACCATAATTTATTAAAACCTGTTTTAAGACCTTACCGTACCTATTATTGTCATCTAGAATTAATAAAATTTCTATTTTGAAGAAAATTTATCGATTTAAAGCTATTTCTTTAAATATATGGCGGTGGCTGGTATACACGAATACGAGTTGAGTCGGTGACCTCCATTGTTTTTGCTGATACATTATGTGCTTTTTCATACACGCTGTAACAATGAAACGAGCTTTTGTGTTTATTCAATTTGTCTCAGTTTTATATGTATGGTGTGTAAATAATAGCTAATAAACCAGTTATACACATAGAGCGCGCACGTATAACCAACTCAAATAAAAAATGTTATACAATGATAAATGAAATGTCAAAATTCAGCAATATTTTTAATATACTTTTGTACATTATTTCTGACGAATACGTGTTTGCTTACCAACACAAGCATTGTGAGCGTACCGAACTAAGCCAGAAAATTATTTATTTAAATTGAACCATTGCCATTGTGTTAACCTAATTTCCATATCCATTCCCAGTGGGAAAGAGATGTGGGTATATGGAAATTAATAAACTTGTTTTGAAATATATATAAATTGACTGCCATGTTTTCTTTTCGAGTGTTCTAGAAGTGCATTACGATGAAATAGTTCTGTGTTGACTAGACTAGTACTAGTATCTTCCCAGCTTCATTTTTTTAACATGCTTTTATTAGGTCGATCTGTAACTAACTTTCTATTTATGTAAGTAAAAAGTCTAGGGAACTAAATTGCGCCCACTTCTAATTGTTGTATGTAGCTCTGATGACAATACAATATAGTATATTCAATATTATAATATGTTCAAAATGACCGCCGCCCCAAGATGGCGGATTATCACTTTCTTTACAACCCCCTTGATATGGATATCAAAAGAAAGGGCTTGATAAGTAGAAAACATATATGTGATCAAAACTTAAAAATTCAAAATGGCGACGTCTACATGGCGGCGCACAGTGTGGAATTTTCGTAGTCTAAGCGGACAAAATACCATTTTGGCAAGTGTACGATATTTTAATAAACATCTTAATTCCTGAAAGTAAAATGATCAAACTTCATAAGCATTAAAAACATTCAAACAAGTGTCGTAAACTGTCGTGTTTTCCTGTTCTCGCTATACCAAGTAGGGATAAACTGAATGGATACGCTTCAACCTCTTAGTTGAGTACAAGTGTTTCTGCGGTTTATATATGTTTTAGTGACAATATTATTTTAAGGGTATTTGAAAGTAAGTGGCCATATAATTTTTTTTTTTTTTTGAAAAGTTATTCTATAAGACTAAAAAAGAAGATAAAAGTTTAAGCTTGAGATAACATGGAAAAATTATATTTTATAAATAAATAACTAAACTTTTTTTAATTCATACCTCCGCAGACTACCCTCAACTTCTTATATTAAAAAAAAGGTTAGTTTCTGTACTTCTAATGTCAGAAAGAAAAAGTTGCGCGAGCTTGCGCTCTCACTAGTTTTTTCTTAATTACAGAATTTTTCAAAATTGGTCTTCAAATCCAGGCAATGCAAGTCAGATGCCATAATGGCTTATATTTTACAAAAGTTAGGTATTCTGAGTATACTAAGCAGCATTCGTCATCAGTCAGTGGACCTTGTTTGCAGCAAAATCTGACAATTCCGACTTCGAATTCGGATTCAGCAGGTCAAATTACATAAGGATCCACTGGTATAGTCCGCCGGACGGTCTGTCCGGCGGACAAACAAAGTGGTCTACTTTGTTCTTATTTTGGGGGTGTTTTTTGGAGTTGGGGGGTGAAAAACGAGCCAATCTGACAATTCTGACTTCGGATTCAGTTTTAGCGGGTTCAAATACATACGGATACACTAGTCTAGTCCGCCGGATAGACCACTTTTTTTTGTGGGCTGTGTTATCGATCCTGCTCGAAATAGTGTTCGAAAAGCGCCCCACGCTTTTATACTCAAATATTATACGTAATTACAAACACGGCTTACACTATGGCCCTTACGGGGTAGACAGAGAGAACAAGTTCGGCGATTATTTTTTGCTTTTTAGTGCAGTATTTATAAAAGCGTGTTTTTTACGTTTTTAAATTATATTCACAACGACATGACAAAAGTTTTGTAATCCATCCTTTGATCTAGTTTGGTTTGATTTGATTTGCCAACGTGCGGTAGGAATTGCTGCCACTCTCAGGAAACACCGCCGCCGCGCAGTGCTCCGGCCCTAAGACAATATTCAAATTTCGACTTGTAAGATATATAATAGTAATAATAATAATATAATGTTTATTTACGAATTTTCATAGATATATTACAAACATAGAAAAATAAATAAATAAATAATAAACAAACATAAATAATCACAGAAGTAGAGTATTCTACTTGTTTGTGATACCTAGTAGACATATTCAGAACTAAAGTTAGTTCTATTACAATAAATATTATATTTCCTTTATTCTTTATTCATTATTTGGTGTTAGTCAAATTTAGTGAAAGAAGACACATTCGGGTAATTATAACATTATCGGGTAAGTGACACAGCAATTTTTTTTATGGGTATGGGTTCATTCATATACTTGAAATAATATTATTTATTTGTATTTTTGATAATTTCACCCATATTTTTATATTTTTCTTAAATAAATATAAATTATTTATATTTTTCAATTCATTGGGCAGGATGTTGAATATTCTGGTAGTAAGGTATACATAGCATTTCTGACCAATGGTTTTTTTACATCTAGAATTTATACAATTATTTTCTTTAGTTCTAGTTTCATATTGGTGTTCAATTGGCAATATATTATTCTTATTCTTAAAACTGAAAGTAAGTATACTAATACAATAAAGCTGTCGTAAATCAAATATTTCACTTTTCTTATACAGATCATCTGACGAGTAATTGTAGTCTTTATTATACATAATTCTTAATACCCATTTCTGAACAACAGTTAATTTTTTCAGATAGCAGTTGCATACTCCACCCCAGCCTATTATACCATATGTGAGTTGGGATTGTATTAAGGCATAGTACACTATTTTTAGTTGCTTAATGGTTAAATAAGGTTTTAAATATTTAATTTTTGGGAGCAGTCCTCTAATTTTTGTTACTACATTATTAATTTGTAGGTCCCAACGTAGATGTCTATCAAATACTATCCCAAGATATTTAATAGATGTTGATTCGGGGATTAGCAGATTACCGTCTATCCTTAGTGGACCAAATAAGGGTAAGTTATTGCTATATGAGGTGAAAGGCATATAAAATGTTTTATCGAAGTTGACCGTCAATAGATTGTAATCAAACCATTTTTTAATGAAAGAGAAGCCCTTTTCAGCAGATTTTTTTACATTTTCCCACGTACTTTCTTTAAAAAATACGGCCGTATCGTCGGCAAAGCTCAGAATCTTACAATTATGGTCATTTGTTTTTAAAAGCGAATTAATATATAAAGTAAATATGATAGGACCTAGCACTGTTCCTTGCGGAACTCCGTACTGTATTGTCTTGGGCTCACTAACAGCATCATCAATTTTCACGTATTGGATTCGCCCCGATAAATAGTTTTTTAGTAAGCTCAAGACAATGCCCCTGATGCCGTTCTTTTCTAACTTATATAATAAACGCTTGTGACACACAGTGTCAAAAGCTTTTGCAAGGTCAACGAATATGCAAAGGGATGGAGCTGTTTCGTCAAGTTCTTTATATATGTAATGCGTTAATGTGGCTATTGCATCTTCCGTTGACTTATTTTGCTGAAATCCAAATTGATTTTCCGATATAATTTTATATTTTTTAAAAAAGTTAGTAAAGCATATCTTCATAATTTTTTCGAATATTTTTGCTACATTAGAAATTACTGAGATGGGTCTATAATTAATTAAAACATTTTTTTCTCCTCCTTTATATAATGGTTTTATTACACCTATTTTGAGAGAGTTGGGAAAATCTCCTGTACTAAAACATTTATTTATAATAAATTTCAGCGGTTCTGCTATTTCTTCCGATACCTCTTTCAGTGTTTCAGCACGTATGTTATCAAGGCCAGGAGACTTTTTTGTTTTTAATGATTTTATTATTTCTTTCACTTCATCAATGTTTGTTGGATACAGTTGCATAGAATTGTTTAGGGGCTCTTCCGTTTCGATAAAATCAGTTGGTATTTTTATTTTACTTGCATACTTTCTACCCAGATCACTATAATAGTTTACAAACTTATCTGCAATTTCCTTTTTATTATTTATTGTAGTGTTATCGTCTGTTTTTATTTTTTTTATTGGATTGTCTGATTTATTTTTGTTACATAAATTATTTATAGTATTCCACAAATTTTGAGAGGACCCCGCATTCTTATTTATTTCCATTTTGTAGTATTGGTTTTTGGTTGTTTTAATTAATTGACACAGTTTATTTTTGTATTTTTTGTATTCCAGTTTTAAATTATTATCACCTGGATTTTTTAACGTTTTCTGGTACATATCATTTTTTGTTTTAATCGATTTTAATAAACTTTTGGAAACTAATTTAGTGGAGACGAAAAGTGGTAACCGATGCATCTTGGGACTCCAACTGTAATGTAATATATTTATTATCTCCCTAATAAACAATTGCAAAGTTGACCTTGTAAGAAAGTGATAAATAATTTCACGCTGAACTGTTATTATCTGTGTAACTGCCAAAGTGTTTATATTAGTTGTTTTTACTTTTTGTGTTATTCTTCAAATGGCGAATATTCTACAAGTATGTACTTCTTGTACTGTATTTAAAAAGATTATAAAGTGTTAACATTAAATATTATTTAAAAACACAAATATCAAAAACTGTGGAACATTACATTACATTACATTGCATGAGGTTTTTCTTAAAGAGCCCAAAAAAGCTAATTTTGAATTCAACATTTTATGATATCTTAGAATTTCCTTTAAACACCTATGCATATTTCATTCTGCACAGGATTGAGCAAATTGACGTATTTTTTATTTTTCGGGACCTACTATATCGATCAAGAACAGTGACTTATTTGAAATGTGGCTTTCTAGTAAGAAATATAAAAGACGAGTTAAAATTTCTAGGGAACTTATGATTTGTCTTTTTTCGATTTCATTAAAATCGAAAAGTCTCAAAAACTATTGGTTTTTTAGACAGGAAATGATATTGAAAGTTAACGTAATGAATATTATTCGAATCCGGCATAAAGAATAAGGCATGCCATTTAATAAAATTATATTAAAAAATATTTTTAAGAAAAAGCTTTTATTTGAAAAAACTGTACTAAAAAGTAAAAATATATATTTTTTAAATTCATACACCTGGAAACCAAAAGCTTTGGGGACGGTCATATAGCGTTATTGCATAGTTACTTTGCTCAATACACCGCCCCCAAAGCTTTTGGTTTCCAGGTGTATGTATTTTAAAAAAGTTATTTTTACTTTTTAGTAGTTTTTCAAATAAAAGCTTTTTCTTAAAAATATTTTTTTTATATAATTTTATTTTTACTTTTTAGTCTACTTATTTTACAGACAGATAAAAGACAGACAAAACCCTTTCATTTGTGCCACCGCCATCCACCCCTTCCCTCCCCCATTTTCTCACCCCTCTAACACTACTTCCCACTTCTTCCCACCCCTTTTCCACTTCTTCTCACCCCTTCCCCTCCCCTTTTCCATCTCGTCCCACCTCTCTTCACCCCATCCCCACCCTCATCCCACCCCTTTCCCACCTCTTCCCGCTCATTCCCCTTCCCTTTCCCACCTCTTCCCCACCTCTTTCCACCCCTTCCCCATCTCTTCCCACCCCTTACCATCCCCTCCCCACCTCTCTCCATCTCTTCCCATCTCTCCCACGTCCGCCATATTGAATTTAGAATGACGTCACATAGTTTATCGTATTTGATACCCATATCAAGGGGGTTGTGAAAAAAAAAGGCGATCCGCCACCTAGGGACGTCCGCCATATTAAATTTAGAATGACGTCACATTATTTATCGTATTTTACTCTTCAAACCCTTTCATTTTATACCCATATCAAGGGGGTTGTGACTAAAAAGCCGATCCGCCATCTTGGGACGTCCGCCATATTGGATTTAGACCGATAATGGCTGTACATGTGTGCCAAATTTCAAAGTTCTAGCTTAATTATAACTAGTCGAAATTCAGCTTGCAAAATTTGACCTAAACAAACAAACTAACATACATGCATACATACATACATACAAACATTGCAAGTTAAATAAAAGCTTTTAAAAAGGAAGTTGATGAACTTCTAGTATAACCGGAAGTATCACATACGTGAAGTTATTTTCATTAAATAGAGCACCCCTGAAAACCACTCTTTCTAAATTTTCAGTTTCAAATTATTTGCAGTTTTTCTAAAACGTCTAATGGACCACTAAACCTGATGCACCCTGTATAGAGATATTTATTTATATATATTTTTATTCTTAGACGTAGGACAAAGGACAAAGTATTGATAAGACAATATTGATTAACAAGAAATTTAAACAATTTTTAAAGACAATAAAACACCAGTAAACCAACAAATGTTTGATAAGCTAAATATATCATTGTTTTCAAAGCCACCTTAGTGAATTATTTTTTAACATTTAATTAGAACAAAAGTGTATTTTCTTATTTTCTTTTAGCTGTAATTTTGTTTGTATACCGGGTGTAAACGAATAGTGAGCAACCCCTGCCTGTAACTTCCTTGTTTTTAAAAATATCGGAATGAAATTTTGTATGGTGAAATTAGGTAAGATGTTCAACTTTTTGAGGCCTATCCGCCATATTTATCACTTCCGGTTTCACCGGAAATGGCCCCAATAGTCTTTTCTAAATGGGCCACCCTGTATGTTCTTACAATTTTGAAATAAAAATCACATTTTGGATACATTTATACTATTTTGAACAATTTATACAGTGTTGCACGAAAAATAATTCGAATTTTAGTTGTCAATCTAGATGGCCGCTAATATGTTAAAATTATTTTTGTGCCAATGTAATTCATATAAAAAATACGATAACGTCAATATGTCCAATAATACATCATACAGGGTGCCGTGAACTCATTAAAATCACATTTTTCAAAATTACTATTTTTTTTTAAACATTATGGTATGGGCCACCCGGATATTTAGAAAGCTCTATTTAGTGGAGGTTAAACAGTACCAAAAGTTCCGTAACGCGTAATGGTTACCGGCAGGAATGACAATTTTTGTTAAGAAATTTATGATTTATATCTAACTTCAATTAAATTTTGATCAACCCTGTATATTTGTGTTAAAATTTTATGATATGCCACTCTCCGCAGGAGACAGAATGGGCCTCTGGCTCACTCTTGCTGCATATCATAAAATATTAACACAAATATACAGGGTTGATCAAAATTTAATTGAAGGTAGATATAAATCATAAATTTCTTAAGAAAAATTGTCATTCCTGCCGGTAACGATTACATATTATGGAACCTTTTGTACCGTTTAACCTCTACTAAATAGAGCTTTCTGAATATCCGGGTGGCCCATATCATAATGTTTTAAAAAAATGAGTCATTTTGAAAAATGTGGTTTTAATGAGTTTACAGCACCCTGTATGATGTATTATTGGACATATTGACGTTTTCGTATTTTTTATATGAATTACATAGGAACAAAAATAATTTTAACATATTCGCAGCCCTCTAGATTGACAACTAAAATTCGAATTATTTTTCGTGCAACACTGTGTAAATTGTTCAAAATAGTATAAATGTATCCAAAATGTGATCTTTATTTAAAAAATGTAAAAATATACAGGGTGGTCCATTTAGAAAAGACTATTGGGGCCATTTCCGGTGAAACCGGAAGCGATAAATATGGCGGATAGGTCTCAAAACATTGTAAATCTTACCTAATTTCACCATACAAAATTTCATCCCGATATCTTCAAAAACAAGGAAGTTACAGGGGTGGCCCACTATTCGTTTACACCCGGTATATCGCACAGTTTAATACAACATATGAATAAATTCCTTATTAATAATACTAATAAATGGTACCACGTTACCAATATGGTTCTATTTGAAAAAATTGAGTTTTGCCCCAAAAACCATTTTAATAAATTTTATTTGCTCATAAATCACATAATTTAGTATTTTTGACGGGATTTCGATTTTTCTAGCATTACACGGGTCATTTAGAATAAATCGGAACTGTGATGGCACACTTAAATGGAAAACTAAAAATTATATTATAAGAAATATTGACGTTTGAAATGTCACTTATCGTATCGTTAGATTCGGAAAATTTTGAAGAATTTAGACATGCAATAACATACAGGGTGTTCCATTTAAAAATCGATAGTTAGTGTCACTTCCGGCGAAATCGGAAGTGAAAAAAAATCACTTGTATGTCAAAAAGTGCCGCTTATTATGTATATAAGGTATCCCAAATTTCAATCATCTTCAAAACTAAAGGAGAAAGGGAGGGTGTACCATGATCCTGTTACACCCGGTATACAAGGTATTGTTTTCTTAGAAAATAACAAGACAGTTTCTTTCTTCAAATCCGGACCTGAATTTCTTTGTATGCCATGCACGCTCTTATTCAGGATCACAAGTGTATTACATATGCCAAATATGAACTTATTATTCCATTTCTTTACATAGTAATAACCAAAGGAAATTTTAGCAGAAATATTTGTATTTCGACAATGAAGGCCCTACTAGTTTTTTATGGGTGATTCTGATAACCCTCTGTATTCTGTTTCTGCCCATAAACCATGTCCGCTTTCTCACCCCGTATATCAAGTAGTATTATAACCTAAGTTAAATAGTGGAGACGTTTCATTAACTTAAGGTTAATTATAAATGTAAAAAATAACAGAGAGCTGGATACCATTGAAAGCTTAGTAGTAGGGCAGCTTATTATGAAAATGTGGACACACCGGATGAAACCACCAAATTTTTTCCAGGTACTAGTTAGGTACGTAGCTTTTAATTTTTGATAGGAACCAACTCCTCCGGCGGCCGTCTAGGATTTTATAGCGGCCATTTTAAAATATACGTATCTTATCAATATCTTGGCTTCTAAATCATTTAGGACCGCATACTTGGTGTCTATACATATTTGGGGTCAGGGAATACAATTAGACAATTTTTAAATGTATCACACTATATATTTATTCACTAATATATGTACCAATTACAAACTATTCACCGATTAACTGGTTTGTCCGGTATGTCCACATTTTCTAATATGTTTTTTTTATTTTGTCTTAGACTGAATTGTAATACAAGATGGACTGGAACAAGTGCATGATCTGTCAGAAAACAACTTCAGAAAATCAAAAATGTCCACTCAATGCAAATGGAATCGAAGACAAGACAACACCATACCGGTCTTTCTTGATCAATATCAATGAGGTGCATGGCACAAATCTTGTTACGTCAAGTTCAGCAATTTGAAGTTGGATAGAGCTAAAAAGCGGGGGAAATACTTCAAGAGGCAGCACAACTGTGAAAAAACGATCACGGCGTGAAACGATAAAATGATGTGTTTGTTATGTCGTGGAAGTTATGGATTCCTTCATGAATTTCAAACGTTAACAGCTGATACGGGCATACGAAAAATGGCAACAGAACTGCGAGAAACCCAGTTGTTGGCAGCATTAGAAGGTGGTGATCTCATTGCCCTTGACGCCAAGTATCATCTGCAATGTTACACAGCACTGAGAAATCGCTACCGGTCTCCCTCTGGTCTACCTCAGGAAACTAGAGCAGGATTTGGTAGGAGTGTTTGCAGAGGAAAGTCAGATAAATTCCATAGCACTTGTGGAGCTTTATACTTATATAGAGAACTGTTTCAAAGTTGCATGAACTGTCAGTTTCTCCTTCAATCTGGTTCTGTTAATCACCTTCTCAACGCCAAGGATTTTTAATGGTTTCTCATACAGTTCATGCAACTTTGAAAATTTAAAGTAGAAGATGTCCTCCACATAGTTCTCTATATAAGTATAAAGCTCCACAAGTGCTGTAGCCTTTATCTGACTTTCCTCTGCAGATATTCCCACCAAATCCTGCTCTAGTTTTTTTAAGTGAGACCCTTAGCGATTTCTCAGTGCTGTATAACATTGCAGATGATATTTGGCGTCAAGGGCAATGAGATCACCACCTTCTAATGCTGCCAACAACTGGGTTTCTTGCGGTTCTGTTGCCATTTTTCGTATGCTCGTATCAGCTGTATAACATTTGAAATTCAAGGAGTCCATCGCTTCCACGACATAACAAACACGCCATTTTGTTACTCGCTTCACGCCAGTTGTGCTGCCTCCTGAAGTATTTCCCCGTTTTTTAGCTCTATCGACTTCAAACTGCTAAACTTGACGTAACAAGATTTGTGCCATGCACCATGATTTTGGACCAGTTCATCCGCATTCATGTCGCTTCCAAAATTTAGTTTCAAGCAGTGACTCCAAGCTTCTAACTCATTGATATTGTTCAAGAAAGACCGGTATGGTGTTGTTTTGTCTTCGATTTCATGTGCATTGAGTGGACATTTTTGATTTTCTGAAGTTGTCTTTTGACAGATCATGCACTTGTTCCAATCCATATTGTATTAAAATTCAGTCTGAGACAAAATAAAAAAACATATCAGAAAATGTGGACATACCGGAGAACACAGTTAATCGGTGAATAGTTTGTAATTAGTACATATATTAGTGAATAAATATATAGTGTGATACATTTAAAAATTGTCTAATTGTATTCCCTGACCCCAATTATGTATACTTAGACACCAAGTCTGTGGTCCTAAGAGATTTAGAAGCCGAGATATTGATAATATACGTATATTTTAAAATGGACCACAATAGTCGTGACGTCATGCATGAGGCGGTTAATTTGAATTGCATTCCATGCAGTCTTTGAAGCATGCCTTCTGTACATGTGTTTTAAGGGTCAAAATAAATTACTTAAAAATGTATCTAAGGATTGGTACGTTATTTTTTATATTTAGCTATTGAAACATAACTACTGATATAAAAATAGAGCTGGATTATAGATTTTTTACATGTGGTAATCAATTTTCTCTACCTAAAATTATAAAAAAATATATTTTCTGGATGGCTATTTCTGCGCATGCGTTCTACAAGTGTCTGGAAAATTATTCGGAACGTAGTTCTTTGATTATTTCTTTGTATTCTAACCTCAAAGCATATTTTATTTATTTTCATTTGAAATTAAATTGCTTTCCATTACTTTTTTACTATTATCATAGATTGTCAACCTACTTATAACTTCGTGTTTAAATATTTGTAAGTAAGTATTTTCACTTAGAAACGCAAATAAATAAAGAAATTACATATTGTATCATTTATTCACAACTTATTTCTATTAAATCTATAAATGATTAAAATAGTTTAAAATTGAACTGTCTAGTAAATACGACATATTCCATGAACATGCTTCATCTGTTAGGGTACGAACATGCCAAAGATGCTACCCAGCTAGAAGTTCATGCCGCAGTTTCAGAAGATGTATCGAAGCCATCAACGTGTAAAACAAACCTATACATTTAAATGTGACCGCACATACCGTGGATGCTAGCAGAGTGAACTGCTCTTAGCACAAATTGATAGCTTCGATGCATCGACTGAAACTGCGGCCTGAACTTCTATATCTGCGTAGCATCTTCGGCATGTTCGTACCCTTACAGAAATATTATAGTGTGCAAAGATAGCCAGAGCAGCTATATATGATGTCATAACCATAATCCCCTTGGACAAGTACATTCTGCATCTGTTATATTTTTATCGTTATTCAAAAATATCTGAAAACAATTAATTACGTTAAAAGTCAAATATGATAATGTTTAAAAAAAAAATGCACAGATTCTATCTCTCATGCTAGCATGAACTTGTCCCTTAACAATCGGTACTTCGGGATCATAAATCATTCCTTTCACGTGGCTCGCTTCAACAAAACTTTCTGCCTTGACCATGAGTTTTCCTTTATCTTTAAAAAATTGAGCAATCGCAGAAAAATGCAATACGTGTTTTTGAACCATTTTTCAATGCTAAAAATAGGTAAGTATATTGATACATACATATTTAAAAATTACTTTGTTATAATTTCAATCACAAACGTAGGTACTTACGATGCCGTTGAAATATATTATTACTGACTCCAGTACAAATTTGGAATGCAAACGCTTTAAATACTGTAAAATCCTTGAAAATTATAAAAGAAATAATCCACTATACATAACCTTAAATTTCATCTAGCCCAGGTAAACAAATAAAAAGATGCAGATATGTTCGACATACGTACACACGCGTGCGCAATAAAAAATTAATTTCTGAAAAAATTTCAAGAGGACTTTAAAAATTACAGTTTTATTACAAGAAGGCGCAGCTTTTAAACTTAAAACATTTGTATGATAATTCAATAGTTAAATATTCACAGATTTTCTGAAATTTCAAATTCAATTTTGACCAGCGTCTTATGTACAGTGGTAATAAGGTCGATGTTAGAAATAGGATGGAATAGTTAGAGTGGGAGTGAAACGTCACACTATTTCGGTCCATTACCGTTATAGAATTCAAGATGGCCGCCGGAGGAGTTGGTTCCTGTCAATAATTGAAAGCTACGTACCTAACTAGTACCTGAAAAAAATTTGGTGGTTTTGTCCGGTGTGTCCACATTAACGCAAAATTCGACGTTAAGCTGCCACACTATAGTAATTGCAAAATTTAAAAATAGTATACAAACGGCTTATTCTAATTAGTCCGCTTTATTAGCTATTAGGTAATTGAAGGATATAAGTGAAATTCAAGATTGGTTTCCGTTCAACCGTGAGATTATTTTAGTATAAATATATAAATTTTTTAGTTGTACTTTTTAGTTTTAATAATCTCCAGATGATGCCAAAATAGTTGACGAAACGCACGCCAAGAGATTGTATTCGAGTATAGGGTTCAAATATTTTGGTGTTGTGGAAACAACTTCAGAAGCACACTCTCAATTATGTTAATTTCATGTAATTATTAAATAAATAATAGTAAAAATACAGCGCCATGGATTTTTTCGAAAATTAAAATTGTTATTTCCATATATCGTCAAATAAAACTATTTCTTTTTGAAAGTATTTTCCAGTGATATAAATTTGTGTAATTTTCTAATCCCGGTGTAGCAACGCACACACAAATGGAAGGTAACTTTTAGCCTCCGTGCGGAAAATTCACAGTCATTTAAGGGTAACCAGATTTATGAAAAGTTGAATGGTCAGTTAGGGCAGACTTCCCCGAGGGTTAGAAAAACGGCTCCGGCCTTACTAAATCATCTTCTTCTGGACGCGTTAAATCCCCATGGATCTTCATTAAGAGTCTGTATGTGCGCTATCTTTTTGTCAGTACGTGCTAAAGCGTTGAAACGTGGTTATATTTTATGTCCAATTTAATTTTTAAATACCGATGGATTTTAGAATTCAATGTTATGCTGATTATTGATTTAAGTTGTGGTATTTAAATTATAATCGCTTTTTCAGGTATAGGTGAGACTGATAATATGAAAATAGAAAAAAATATAAAGAAAAACGATACAATAATTGTTTTAACAATTTGCCGCCACACGAAATGTGGCGGCAAATTGTTATTTGCTGAAAAGTTTTTTAAAGTATATCAAAACATTTTTAATTACTTCCACATTCAGTGGAAGTACAGTACGCAATTTTTTTTTAATTTTTATTTTTCAAATAGGCTTCGAATGTCATGAAACGTCGAAATTTCAAGTTTGTGAAAAAACATTTCTGTCTGTCTGTCTGTCTGTCCGTCCGTCTGTCCGTTCGTCCGTCTGTCTGTCTGCTTGTCTGTCGTTGTGTCTGAAACTGTAAAATAAAATGTGATTTAGCGAATGTATGAGAACCAAATGCCTCAACATTTCTGTTTACTTTTATGGGTTTTATGGGGTTTTGAGGTCGACCATTTCAAATATTATTTTATTAAATTTCCATAAAAAATTGTTTCCACACAATGGAGTTCAGCTATAGTGTCAAATTTTTTTCATTGTGAGAGTTGGATTTTTCGAAAGTAGACCAAATTTTTCTCGAAAGTATGAGACATTATTGTCGAAAATTCGCCGGAATAGGGTATTATAGTAGGTAATAGGCCTCCTAACTCCACCCTTTTTGTGGCGTCACGGGGGGCTGGGCTGGGGGGGGGGCGTGACTTGGGGGTAATTGGGGGAAGGTGGTACAAGGTGGGAGGAAGTGGGAGATAAAACTAGATTAAAACATACTACTACTTATTAATATTTGATATATTGTGAAAAGGTAAACATGTAATGGTTGTAGTGCATTTGGTTTTGCGGGCTAAGCCATCACACTAATATTCATAAAATTCTTATAGCCTAGAAAATAGCGTGCAAATTCGACGACGAATGGTCACCGTCTGCCAGTCGGTTCTTGAAGAGACCATATAAGTACAAATTTTTTTTCTCTCTGGAACTTTTTGGTATGGTGAGGAGATAGGGGGGGGGGGGGGGGGGGAGGGCATTTATTTTTTAATCGAATGATTATCGATACCTGTCCGCATAGGTAGTTAGTATATGTACTTCACATACCACAGTTACGTTGGCGGGCGAAACTTCCAGTTGGCGCGCGTGTTAACCGGAAATAGAAACTAAAAATTTTTTTTCTATTTGAGGTTAACGCGCGCGCCGATCGGGAGTTTCGTCTGCCAGCGTAATTGGGGTATGTGAAGTACATATACTAACTACCTATATGGATAAATATTTCCTAGACTATTAGAAGATTTGTTTTTATGACTTTCTGTGTTGTTTTTAACAAACCTTTGTTGCCATTACTGTCCCTAATATCCTCATAATTATTCACTACAATTGCATAATTGTAATATGGTTAGATCGATAGAAAAACATAAAATATAAACATAGACACTTTGCATATAGACAACCCCCTAGGCCGTCCGGAATGGGGTTACGCAATTGGAAAACACAGACAGCATCCATTACTTACTGACATTGTCAGTGCTTCGGTGGGGGCTCGAACTCAGCACATGATAGACAGTGAGGTCAGCATGTTCGTTGCACAATATGCTTTAGTTGACTGACCTACCGTGCCGGACATATTCATTAGTTTCTTTAAAAAAATGGCAGATTTCTTTATCATCTTCATAAATATTAATCATTTTTGCACAACAGTGATATTTGTGGATCAATAACACAGTCACTAAATTTAACGAAAATATCTCGGAATAGACAGACAAAGAAAACAACGTATTTTTTTATAACAAGGTTTCTGGACTCAATACGGTATAAAATAAGGAATTATTTTTTCTTTTAACTCGATCTAACTCAGTGGAAGAAGGATAGGGGCTATTCTTGATTTATTTTTTACAATTAATTATTTTTTATTTATTTGCTTTTATCATGATTAGAGAATATTATTTAGGTATTATGCAAATCACAACTTACACACTTTTTATTTATTATGAAAATACCTACTTTCTGTATATTGTTGCCCTAATATGGGCACGCTAATATACTAGTTAGGTAAATACTTTAAAACACTCATTATTGGAGAACCAATCAAAACAACTACTCTTTTAGCTAATACTGACGAAGTATTGAATTACATGATAGGATTCTTAGCATTTTAAAGAAAAAAATATTGAAAATATTTAAATTATTTATTTACATTTAGTCATCCACACTTTTTTTTGTTTAATATGAAAGTATCTACTTTCTGTATATTGGTACCTTAATCTGGTCACGCTAATATACTACTTAGGAAAACACTTTAAAACACTCATTATTAGAAAAACAATCAAAACATCTACTCTTCTAGCTAATACTGACGAAGTATTGAATTACATGATAGGATTCCTGGCATTTTAAGGAAAAAAGTATATTGAAAATACTTAAATTATTTATTGAAATTCAGTCATTCACAACAATTATTGAACCTTACATTCGATTTCAACTCTAGAAAAGTTATACCAGTTTTTTCGAACTTTTAAAGTATTTACCTAACTAGTATAATATTAGCGTGCCCAGATTAGGGCAACAATATACAGAAAGTAGGTATTTTCATAATAAATAAAAAGTGTGTAAGTTGTGATTTGCATAATACCCAAATAATATTCTCTAGCTATAGGGGCCTTCTGAGCCAGCCCGTTGTCATCTATGTATAGCGAAACGGGAGTTCCTCCATTACGTGTCAGAATAATCTGACATGGGTTGCGTGATGGGAGGATGGTTTCAGTTAGAGATTGCTCCAATGCACCGACTTGTTATAATATTTATGGTATATGGGATTTGGGTAGAATTGTGACGCAATGCTTATGGTGCTAGGCTTGCTACCATGAGGCCCCGGGTTCGAATCCTAGCTGGGGTCCATACCTTTCACATCCATATGTGAAGTGGAGTTTTTCACGTATTTTCGGCTATTTTCTTTTGTATTCTCTTGATTTCTGTTTTTATTGTCGGTATTTCAGTGTGGGTGGTGTGATAATGTTCCTCGAGTCTATTCTTGTTTTTGAGCAGATTTAAGATGTGCGGGGTAGTTTGTTGGAGTGAGAATGAGTTAGAATTATTTTCGTACAGAGTATGAGGGCCTCACATATTGCGGTTGTGTGTAGGGGTTGCATGGGAGGATTTTGGTGTACCTCGTGCAATCAGTCTTTTTCTTGTAACATTCTTTCTTTATTAATAAATTGAGATGTGATTTCAATACTAGTAATTACAGGTTCATGGTCGCTGTTAAACGCTGTTATGGACTTACTTTTTGTTAGGCGGTGTATTATCAAATTCTCCAAAGTCCGCGGATTAAATATTTTATTCGATATGAAGTGGCGAGTAGTAATCAGTATGTCTTTTAAGACTGCTTGTCTTTTTCCTTAGGCGACTTTTAATAATACGAAAAATACCTTCATTACGGACTTATCAAGAATACCGGTGCGGTAGCTCAATCGGTTAAGGCGTATTGAGTGGCGAATATGCTGATCGACTGCCTACCGCACTCTGAGTTCGACCCCCAGCCCCGGTATTGACAACACCGGTGGGTGTGGATGTATGTCTGCTTTTTTCAAATATGTGTAACCCCTTTCCGCACAGCCTTGGCTATGGATTTGGGGGTTGTCTACTATCTGTGGCGATGTTTATGTTTTATGTTTTACCTTAATAATATTATAAAATAAAATTGATTTATCACCTAATCTACGTAAATTTGGTTTGAACCAGATGACACTGTATATTTGAGCCTCGACTTCTTGTACACTTTCGACTTTTTATGCGCTTAATGAATAATCTTTGTATTTTTTTTTATAAAATTATAATAAAACCTTCTTTATATAATATATGAGAGTTCATATGCTTCTGTAGATCACCCTGTATGATCAATATAGCTCAATTTAAGTCTATATACACACACATACATACAAACTCGTAGATACTTTTTTTTGTACAATATTTATCTTCAGCGTGTTTTAAAACGCACATTTTTGTAAACAGTTATAAAAAAGTGTGTCCGGTTATAACATACGTATTTGATTAAGTCAAATGGGTATAATAGTTAGTTGTTTATTTAAACATTTCCTCTAAACTATAATTTAAGGTACATAATAAACTCGTCAACACTTGAGTCACTAACAGTTCAAAATAAGGTTATTCCGTATTCAAATGGAATTCCAGCGGGAAAAAACAGCCTTTAGAAAACTTGATTAATTTAAGAATGTGTTTTTCTGTTAGCTATCAAATTATACAATTTCTCTGAGTGAGGCATTTGCTTAATGGTGGGTAACATTTAATTTAAAACAGGAAATTTGTAACTACCTATTCCATTTACTAATTAAACTTGTAATTTCATATAATTAAATCAGTTTAAAAACAATAATTGCAGAATTTATATTAAATGTGGTTTAATTATTAGGGATTAGAGTTTAATGAAATTTATTACAACAAATTTGTTCTGATGCAATTTGCGGCGCATACTGGTAAAACGATTAGGCGAATATAAAACCAACATACAGAGGATGTAATAAATTTTATATAATTAAAAAAAAAATGATGGTGGGGAGCAACCAGACAAACAAAAAACCCTATATAACCTGGGGCCTAAAGACCATAGTTTTGGAGACGACAATAAATAAAAGAATAATAATATTGTGTGAGAATTCGTTGCCAAATAGTACCTACAATATAGGCTAGGTCGGTATTGGCTGTTAAACTAAACCAAGTTCAAAGTCTTTGCATATGTAAAGTGGATGAAGTAAAAAAAAATTGGGGCCTTTGGTTCTTGTGTACACACTAAATCACAATTTTATTTTTTTCACCCCCTCTAATAATGGGGTGGGGGTGGTAATGGGGGTGGCTAATTCCAAAAAATAATTGAATTATAAAAATTTTTGTTCAAAGTCTTTGTTACCTACATCTCCCTTTTTCAGTGGTCATTGGATCGATAATAAAAAATATGCATATGTAAAGTGGATGAAGTAAAAAAAAATTGAGGCCTTTGGTTCTTGTATACACACTAAATCACAATTTTATTTTTTTCGCTAATAATGGTGTGGGGATGGTAATGGGGGTGGTTAATGCCAAAAATAATTAAATTATTAAATTTTTTGGGATCTCAGCTTCTCTTATAGATACTAAATATGGACTCTTACTTCCTAATTTACTTATTTATTCCCCATTTACCCCAACCCCACAACGGAATAACATCAGATCTCGTTAAAACACGTGCGTATACCAAATTTCAAGTCAATATCTTCAACGGTTCCAGAGTAATCGTGCGCACAAAAAAGTTACAGACAGAACGACAGGCAGAAATTTTTTTCTCTCAAACTTAAAATCTCGACGCTTCATAACATCCTAAGATTATTTGAACAATAAAAACTTAAGAATTAAGAGATTTGAACTATTAAACAGACTAGAAAGTATGAATTTAGTGCATAAATTGTTTTAAATTAGAGTAATAATTGAAAGACTTAAACAAAATTGGAAAAAGAAGATAGAAATAAGAAAAACAAGTTTTTAACTCAAAGATTTTATTAAACGTGTAACAACAAGGCATGAAAATAATCCATAACGATAACTGCGACAGTTCAATCTGATTTCTCAGAGCTTCAAATTAAAAACTAGATCCAGACTACGTTTCACATTCATCAGCTGCAAAACAACCCAAATCCAAGGGGAAAACACTGCAAAAATAGAAAAAAACATCATTAAAATTTTAATTAAACTAGTTAACAAGTAAGAATTTGTAAATATTTGTAATTAGACACAGAAAGGCCATGCAAAGTTTCTAGAAAGAGCTGTCAGTGTAAAAATTTAAGACTGAATATAAATCAAAGTGCACCGAAACATAGTGCGACGACCAGAGTTTGCGGTAACAAAAAAAGACTGAACGGAGAGAAACAAAACTTACCTCAAAATGAGCAGGAAAGAAACAGGAACAAGATTCAAACAGCTAAACTCATCAGCAGTAACCAGAAAAACAATTAGAGAAATCATTTTCTAAGTTTAGGATCCAAAATTTAGTCAAGAAGGCCAGTATTACAGGGGAGATGTCAAAGGCTACGTCAGAGGGTCACATTTAACCTCTGCACCAATAAGATTGTCCAGGTAGCTACAAAAAATAAGCTGGTGAAAAACCTTCTCCGTGACAACGGACCTAAAAATAAGAAGAGAGTGAAAATCAACAACTAGTGAGAGCGTCGTTTTGTAAAAGGTTATCCGTTATTTGTACTCGCTGACTTGCCATGCCGGCGGCGCGCCGTATATTCCCTCTATTATACTCTTCGCAAAAACGAAGAGTATATTGTATTTGATCGGCACATTTCTAAATCAGTAAATATCGCTCGTAGAGAAAAAAAAATTATATCGTTATGTTAGTGAACGAATTCTGAACAACTTTCAAAATGTCCATCTGTCCGTCTGTCTGTCCGTCCGTCTGTCCGTCTGTCCGTCTGTCCGTCTGTCCGTCCGTCACGTTTCTTCTAAGCACGATAACTCAAGAAAGAAAAATCCGATTGTATTGAAATTTGGAGAGTAACTTAGTGTTAGCTAGAGGAAGAACCCTGTTGTTTTTCAACAAAATAGATTGGTAAATAAAAAAGTTATTAGTAATTTAAAATTTAAAAAAATATTTTTTACATTTTTTTATGGTTTGTAATAAATAGAAACCTTGCGAAATGTTATTTCCTATCACTATTTTTTTTTAATACATTTTACTAATGTGTGTTTCCTAATAATTACAATAAATTTTCTAATGGTATATATTACACTCATTAACAATTTTAGTAATAAGAAATGGTGGTGTAGCGGCAAGAGTTTCGTCTCGCAATCCAAGGGTCCCGGGTTCGATCACTCACATCGTGATTTTTTTTTCATATATTTTTTTTTCATATATTTTTTTTTCATATATTTTTTTTTTATATATATTTTTTTTCACAACAAAGTGGGTATCACAAAATTTAGAATGTCCAAAAACTAACATTATTTACAAGAAAAATGCGAAGAGTATCCTATAGAATGTGTAACAATTATATAAAAAGCTCAGTAAATCGGCGAAGAGTATAATGCTTCCTCTAGTTTAGTGTATGTGCTCGCTCATGTTCATTTAGTGGGGTTAAAATTTCTCGATAACACTGAATGAACTAAATAGCCAGGGAAGTAGCGACAGTTTTTTCGTGTTAATATACATAAAGCTAAATTTTTTTCCATGATAGCTGAGACGGTATCAATGATGAAGGTGCAATTTTACCAATCTATAAGTAAAGCAAAAACGAGTACAAAAAATAAAATAACATTAAATAACATGAGTAAAATGAGATATCGATTTTCTGAAATGTCACAAATTGACACTTTTGATTCGTTCGTGCAGAGCCGAATTTTCGAATTTCGCCGTGCAATTTACGATCAGGTTTATCTGGAAGACTTCCTCTTTACGTCGCGACATCAAACGGCCGTTCCAATGGTGTTTTTCGAAAAATATGAACGTGCCAAGATTGCATGTTTTAACAATTTTTTCGGCTCCCAAATGCAAGCTGTTTTTTGCTATTTTTCTCCGAGACGGTGGGAGTTAGCTCGAAATATAAAAATAAGGTCAAACGAGTGTTTTCCACTGCGAATCTTTCACTTCTAACAGAATTTTGATATTTTTTTTTCGTTTTGGAGATAACTACTGAAATGTCGGCCATGTACGGCAAAAAATCGCAAATTTTGAGTTTCTACAGTTGGCAACTTTTTAATCTAGGCTCCTACGTCAAAAGACTACTCTAGCTAATTTAAATGGAATTAAATTTGCTAAAACCGTTTTTTCTATTTTTTGAATTCCGACAAAAATGAAGGAATTAGAGGGGGCGGGATTTGGGTTTTTTTTTTTCGGTAAAATTTCTCCATTTTGTCACCGTAATTAATCGGTAATAAACTGAAATCGATGTCATATACGATGTTCACTTAATATCATGTACTACTTTGACGCTCCGTTAATCTCGGCCCTTCGAAAAAAAGATTTCTGAGAAAAATTATTTTTTTAATATTTACATACACTCTATAGGAAAACGTAATTTCCTACATTTCCTCAAATATCTCAATAGTTATCGTTTTTATCGAAAAATTTGTAGACAGCTTATGTAAAGAGAATTGATTGACTTTCCGACACTTTTTTTAAATTTTTTCTCTAACGTAAAAAACAAAAGACTTATGACCGAATATACATATATTTGATGTCAACCTCTCGCACAATTTACTAACGTTTATATACCCTAATGAAATGCCAACGCCAACTTCCATCCACACCTTTACTTCAGGATGCACATATTTCTATATTGTTTAACATTATTATCAATATATCGTGTCTGAGCATCGCACGAAAACGTTAAATGGTGGCTGAAGCTCTTCGAAATTGCAGACATGAAGTCTAGAGGGAGTGTCGATGGATCTTCAATTTCAATTTCTCTACCTCGACGGGTCCCTCTCAAATCGTGCTCGCGATCTTTGATCGAAGGAGAGGAATAAGTATCAAAAACGATTATCACAAACTGTGCATCATTTCTCAAAAATATATGCAACCATTTTTTTGATATGTCTGCATTAGTCACTGGTGCTACTACAAAATCGACTGCAGCTCGACCAGTAGCATTATTAAATAGTAAATAAAAGTGATTATTAACACATCTATAAGAAAACTGTCTGTTCTTTAATATTAATGAAGAATATAATTGTCATGATTTGACTATGTATTGCCATTTTAGCAACGTCTACCAAAGATTTAGCCACCTTCCACCGGAGGTAAAATGTGATTTTTAATCGAAATAGTGCATAAAATGCTTGTAGACGAAAAATCAGCTTTGTAGATTAGTATTCAGCGGCGGAAAATGCAAAATTTCTCCGCGTACTGCAAAAGCCCGGAGCGCAATGGCCGCGGTCACGCGCTTGCATTCCATTACGTCTACCGAGTCTTTAGCAATATGAGACTGTATTTTTTGGATGTCTTATTAAATAAACTATTCCACAAAAAAAAGCAGCTTTGTAGATATAAGTAAAAAATGTTTGTTTTTCCACACTTTGCGCGGATGGTAGACCTGACATGACAACGCTTCCGACGCGGTAGAATATTATTTCCCGGTATGTTTTTATGTCAACTGTGAGTATGTAAAATTTCAATCTTGTAGATATATATATTTACATATATGTTTATACAACTTTTTTGTAACATGTTTAATTTTTCGCTCATTTTTTCAGCACTAAAAGTTTCCCTAGACTTGCATTTTCATCATTAATACTTTTTATGTTAGATAAAAAATAAAAATAAAGTGTCGGAACGGTCAATCAATTCTCTTTACATAAGCTTTAAAAAAAATAACAGATAATTATCAAGACATTCGAGGAAATGTAGGAAATTACTTACACGTTTTCCTATAGATTGTATGTAAATTTAAAAAAAACCAATTTTTCTCAGAAACCTTTGCTTCGAAGTGCCGAGATTAACGGAGCGTCAAAGTAGTACATGATATTAAGTGAACATCGTGTATGAGATCGATTTCAGTTTATTACCGATTAATTACGGTGACAAAATGGAGAAATTTTACCGAAAAAAAACCCAAATCCCGCCTCCTCGGATTCCTTCATTTTTGTCGGAATTCAAAAAATGGAAAAAGCAAATTTAATTCTACTTAAGTTAACTAGAGTAGTCTTTTGGCGTAGGAGCCAAGATTAAAAAGTTGCCAACTGTAGAAGCTCAAAATTTGCGATTTTTTGCCGTACATGGCCGACATTCCAGCAGTTATCTCCGAAACGAAAAAAAAAATAAAAATTCTGATGGAAGTAAAAGATTCGTAGTGGAAAATACTCGTTTGATCTTATTTTTTATTTCGAGCTAACTCCCACCGTTTCGGAGAAAAATAGCAAAAAACAGATTGCATTTGGGAGACGAAAAAATTGATAAAACATGCAATCTTGGCACGTTCATATTTTTCGAAAAACACCATTGGGACGGCCGTATGATGTCGCGACGTAAAGAGGAAGTCTTCTAGATAAATCTGATCGTAAATTGCACGGCGAAATTCGATAATTCGGCTCGGCACGAACGAATCAAAAGTGACATTTTTTGACATTTCAGAAAATCGATACCTCTTTTTGCAACATGTTATAGATTGGTAGAATTGCACCTTCATCATTGATACTGTCTAAGCTATCATGGGAAAAAATCTAGCTTTATGCAAATGATTTCACGAAACTGTCGCTACCTCCCTGACTATAAACTGCCGGTGCCTGACAGCGAGTATAAAGGTGCCCGCGCCCACTCGCTGTTGACGGAATCATGTACTGTGATGTAATCGAGCCTCAGCCCAAATGATCGCGGCATTTTAAACGTGGAAGGACCATAACTTTTTTATTTATAGAGATAATTTAAAAAAAAATTACAGATATTTTTTTGATTTTTACGACTATTTATTACGAGAAAATGAGAAAAATGGAAACTTCCTAATTTTTCAAGAAGTACACCTCTCAAAACTATTATCCAATAACCTATTCTACCGCATTTTATAATTTACCTATTGTCCACAGAAATCAGAGGAAGGACTGGTTAATTTTTCAGGCGAAACCATACGGCATGCGGCAAAGGGCAAAACGGCACTAAGAAACGGATGGAAAACAAATTCGGTATTAGCCCGTACCCTATCAAACAACCACGATAGATTATGCGATGCTGTCAGATATACCATACAACAATGGTGCACCAACTAGATTATGCATGAATCACAGAATGTCATTCAAAACGTCTAAATAGGAAGAGCCTGGGTTTTGGTGTTACAACCAATTTTAGATATTCCACAAGTACGTAAAAATTCAGCTACTAATTACGAATCTATTGAGGTGATTCCATCCTAAATGAGAACCGACAAATTTGAGACACCCATCTATTCCCGAACTGCTTCGTATAAAACATTTTATTAGATCCTCCTTTCCGAATACGCCTATGATTTATAAAGCATCTGGAAGTGAGTTATCGTCAGTTAATATCTCACAGCGCAATAAAAACAATTTAAGCCTCATTAAGTCTTTGTTAGCAATCTTTTCACTCCTCGTTAATTGCGGCTTTAACTGCCTGACATATTTCCAATCCATTTTAGACATAAAACAGTGAAGCTTTACAGATTATCCGTATGTTAAAATCGGTATAGGGTAGGAATACGCGAATGCCGGGATAGCAAAGATGAGTTGGGCTAACACGCACTAAGTTTATGTCGTTTATGCGAATGTCATTATAAGTACTATAATCCAGAAAGGCATTATGCTGCTGTGGCACGTGCGCCAGATTGGGTATGAGGATAACGTAGTAATACCTGATGCCATTCGGATCCGAATATTCAGCGATGGTAAATTATCCTACGCTTTTTTCCAATAATGTAATGTTGGGACCCGGATTTATAATATGCCTATCAATTTTGGCAAAGTAGTTAACCGAAATAATCCAACTGACGAAGGATTTTAGATAATACGTGTATATTTTTATTGGAAATGTAATGATATTATAGATTATGAGTAACGATATCTATTTTTATAGGATACAAGAAGATACAGAAAAGTTTGTTTGAAAATATTTTTATCTGAGCAAATATCCAAACCACTCCTATAGGAAGATTTATAATTAGAAATTATTTAACAATCGATGAGGCTCAGCTCCACCTCACTAGGTACGCCCAGAGGAGTAAAAATGACACCGAGATTAAGCGATGAAAAATGATGCAACAAGTTGAGAAGCCCTTCATCGTAGATGAAGTGTCACAATGGGAAGAAGTGCAATTAGAAAGGGGAAATTGGGATCGATGAAATAGCATGTGTTAAATGCGGAAACCTAAAAAGGCCCGGGACCCCGGACAGAATTCCGACAGAAGATAGTGAAGATCCCAGCTAGAGAACATCCTGGATATTGCATTAGAGTGATGACCTACTACAGAAAGGTGAATTCCCTGAAATATGGAAGGATGCTAGGCTGACGCTACTTGAAATTGAAAAGAAGAAATCAGCAACAGATATTGTATACAGGTCGTTATGCTTTGTGTAATGAGGAAATTTCTAAGGAGACTACTCAAAAATAGGTTTTAGTAAGCGGATGATAGAAGTGGCAGATAATCAATATTGGTTCAGAAGGAGCGCACGGCCATTAGTGCAATGGAAATGGTGAAGAGCATAGCGAAAGGGTGACCAGATGACTATTGGAGTGAAGATTACTGCGTACTAGTCTTATGTGATATTAAGAATGCTTTCAATTCAATACCATAGCGTAAAATAATGGACGAATAAGAACGTAAAGGTGTTGCGCCATATTTAAAGAAAATTATGTGTAACTACCTGAAAGACAGGAAATTGAGAGTTAGGTATTATGAGAAGCACATAAAAAGCATGATGCGTAGTGTTCCACAGGAGTCGATTTTTGGCCCCTTGCTATGAAATTTATAATAAAACGGGATTTTAGAAATAGATATGATGTCAGTTGGTATGTTACGTGAATGATCTTAGTTAGTAGAAGGAAAAGCAAGAACATGACGTTGAAAGCCGAGGATATTAGAGTGCACACCAGAGAAATAACCAAATACCTAGGTGTATTTTTTGATACAGCATATCGTGAAAGTGATAGTAAGAGCAGAGGTAGCAGATGTATAAATAATTATACTAAACACAAGTGCATCAGAGAAAGTTGGAGAGAGTTGTTTACCCCGAAAAACTTCAGAGAGCAAAGAGGCATGGGGAGGAGTTACTACAATAATAATGAAAATCATGAAGATAAACGAAAACGAAAAAAGATATAGGCAGAGAAGTAGGGTAGAATCCGAACCACCAAATCTCCTTGTGGGATAAAGAGGAGGTAAAGGCTAAAGTAATGCTGACATTACTCCGATGACCAGGATCAGTCGTGATGTCTTATCTGAAAAATTTTACTATCTACACAAAAATAAAAGGTATGCGTAGAGAGCAAGCTAAATATGATAACCACTGAGATACAACTGTAGTTTTTTAAACGGCGTTAATCAGAAGCCCAGTTTATTCCGATTTTTTTTGATAAATTGCATTTTATTATGTTTCCCATCCATTTTTTTTAAATATCTGGGCCTCTATAAATCGAATCGGGACAAAAAATAAAATTGTTCGCAATAAAATTTTCTATATAATTTTTGGAGTTAGAATTATTTAAGTGAATTTCCTAACCTCAAAAAAATCAAGAACTGCTGATTTTTCGTTGTTTCCATTTGGAGAAATACACTTTTAATAGTCATAAACACGACCTTTGGTTTTAAGATATTACGAAAAATTGCTAAAAATTGCATTACAGTCAAAATTTTAATTTGTCAATAATTTTTGGGCAACGTACCGATGAGCAATTTTTTTTTAAATGGGTTCTATGTATTTTCTGATGATAAAAAACTATAAATTAAAAATAATATTTTTTTTTCGATTTTTTAGTAGAGATCGGTGACGCAAAAAAAATTGGGGCGTTTTATTCTTGTACACATAGTAAATCCCAATTTTACTTTTTTGCCCTTTAGTAATGGGGTGGGAGTGGTAATGGGGATAATAGTGGGGGTGACTGGTGCCAAAAAAAATTAGGATCTTGGCTTCTCGTGCAAATACTATCATTTTTATGGACTATTATCTGCTTGTTTTATCTATTCACCCCCATTTATCTTCCAACCATTCAACGGAATAAGATAAATATTTAATCTAGTTCCAGAGTAACTGCACAAAAAAAAATTACAGACACACAGACAAATTTTTTTGCTCAATCTTAAAATCTCGACATTTTATGACATTTTAAGCCTATTTGAACAAAAAAATTTCATTTTTTCTTACAGTTACTATACTTTCACGATGTGGAAGTAATTATCAACTTTAATATTGTTGAAACACTGACTTAACAATCTCTTGCGTATATACAGGGTGTCCCACTTCAAATTCCCGGCGCCATTTTCTCGATAACCAAAAGCGATATTTGAATTCTGTAAAAGATATCTACTAGCATATATAAATGACTTCAGTTTTGAGTAAAAATGGTTATTTTACACATTGAGGTATAGATGGCGTTACGATGCAAAGGAAGTTTTCGATCCTAGGAACGATGAAATGAGTTGCATGAGATGGAAAATTATATTCTAAGCAACTTTTTTAAGATGCACGATTTTCAAAAAATTATTGGTTTTCGAGATATTTGAACATCAATTTAATTTTTCAAGTAACAAAAATCCCATTTTCTTTTTCATATGTCTACAATTTATAGTGTAAAATTTAGTAGAACATACAACATAAACATGACGCAAAAATTAGACATTACGCAATAAAGAAAAATGTCAAAATCTTTAATTTCCAAATAGCAGTTGCAGCCCCATCTTTGTTTTATTAAAAAAAAAAATTATTTTGTGTTTTGAAAAAAATGTTTCATTGCCATCTAAATGAGCCTGATTCACTATGAAAAATTTCCCAAAGGACTTATTGTCTAAAATGTATTTTAAAAAAGTTATGAAGGTTTTTATATTCCAAAAAATTATATTGAAGTTTAAATTACTCGAGAACCAGTGATTTTTCGAAAATTGTTCATATTATAAAAGTTGCTCAGAATATAATTCTCCATTTCATGCAGCTCATTTCATCTTTCCCAGGATCGAAAAATTTTTTTGCATCGTAACGCCATCTATACCTCAATGTGTAAAATAACCATTATTACTCAAAACTGAAGTCAATTATATATTCTAGTAGGTACTTTTTACAGAATTCAAATATCGCTTTCGGTTATCGAGAAAATTGTGCCGGGAGTTTTAAGTGGAACACTCTGTATATCAAAGCATATTTTCCTAGAACAACAGAATGAGAAATTAAATTTACAAAATAATAGAAAAATATTTTCGAAAATTGTAGCAATATATAAGACAACTTTTTAATCTTGTTTTGCTAAATTCTGTTTGACAGAAAAAATACTTATAATTCCATAAATTTTATATTGTTTAGAAAAAAAAAATACCTATCTTTTCATACCAGAAGAAAGTTCGAACACAGTAAATGTTACTATTAAGACATGTATTTCGCTTTTTGTTGTTTTCAGGCGAATGACTGATATTTTCAATTATTACAAACATTTCTCCGCTATCGTACACCCATCAATTTTATCTTTACCTATTTCTTTGTAACGTCAGCTTGTTACGCGAAAAATATATAATGGTGAACGACTCTGTTTGTCTCTTTGCAAGCGTTTGGAAAGTAAAGTGCACCTGAAATATTCCTTTGTATGAGCCAATTACTTTTAAAATAATTGCGTTCATTCCGCTGTGCAACATTCATTCTGCAACTTAACTGCGAGGAGAAGATTAAACATACCCCAGTGAGTGAATGATCATAAAGTAACTTATAAGTATTGATTTAATCATCATTATAAGTGAGCAAGGCGAGGAGGAAACTGATATAAAATTTTATGGAACGTCGTTTAGAAACATTGCAAAAATATTTAATTACGTCCTTTCGTGATTAATGATTATAAGCGGTCGATGCTTTAAAAGTTTAAAGAGTGAAAATAGAGGATGACTCATCTAGAGCAAACTATTAAAGGTTTTACTAAAGCAATTATCAGGTGACCAATAATACGTCAATTGATGTATATAAAGTATATTTCTTACTATATTTAATTGTTTTAACACATTATTTAAGGAATACTTAAAACCAAGAATAAATGTTTTGAATGTGTGAATTTTCGACATGGAAGAGACGGTTTGTTTTCAGAAGCAAGAAATAAAAAAAACTCTGCCTATAATCTATTTAGTGACAATATCAATAGTAATAGTAATAATAAAAGGTTTTTATTGATATACTACCTGAACCCGCAAACGTTGTTTTTCCATATAAATTATAAATTTTTGTCCAAAAAATAAAAACAAAATTTCTGGATAGGGCCACCCTTATCCCCTAGGGGTATAAAAAATAGCCTACGACCTATTCTCAGACCTACCAAATATACACCGAAAATTTCATAAAAATTGGTCAAGCCGTTTCGGAGGAGTTCGATAACAAACACTGTGACACGGGATTTTTATATATTAGAAGATACATAACACAGACATATCAAAAGGCCATCGACCGAGGTCCTTCAGCCTATATCAATAACGCAGGTCTACAAAAAAAAAATCTGCTCCAAGGACTAAACCTATCATGCCTTAAGTATTATTGTGTGCTGAATTCGAATTTACAATTTAAAAAATTTTCTACCGCGTAGACTTCGAGTAAATGTCAAAAATTTTCAAAAAACGTATTTTGACGATAAAAACCGGGATTTACTCGAAATCTACGCGGCAGAAAATTTTTTAAATCGAAAATTCGGATTCAGCACACAAAAATACGTAAGGCATGATAGGTTTGGTCCTTGGAACAGATTTCTTTTTGTAGACATGTGCACCTGGTGCACCTGGTGCACCTGGTGCACAGGTCTACAAAAAAAAATTCTGTTCCAAGGACCAAACCAATCATGCTTTAAGTATTTTTGTATGCTCAGTCCGAATTTTCCATTTAAAAAATTTTTTCCCGCGTAGATTTCGAGAAAATCCCGGTTTCTATCATCAAAATATGGTTTTTTGACAATAAAAACCGGGATTTACCCGAAATCTACGCGGTAGAAATTTTTTTAAATTGAAAATTCGGATTCAGCAAACAAATATACTTAAGACATGATGGGTTTAGTCCTTGGAGAAGACATTTTTTTTTTTGAGACCTGTGTAATATAAATGCAATATTGTTTTAAAGCACATAGTCCAGTCAACGGAGCGGTAAAATGACCAAAATCTTTCATTTTAGTGCTAATGAATAGATTTTGATGAAACATTGTGCAATGTTTTGTAATGACGTTAATAAAAAAGTTGAAAAATAAATTAGAGTAGGAAATGATCGGGTTATCACGGGTTCCGTAACTTGTAGAATTAGGTCAAAAATTAAAAAAAAAAACAATAAATTTACCTTTTTTGGCCCATTTACTCTTGTGAATTTTTTTAAAAAATGCATATTTTTCGAGATATGGCCACTCGAAAATTGCTAAAAATGGGGGAGGGGAAAGGTAAAAGTTGAAAAAAATCTGAAAAAATTCAGGTTAATGTATCATCGAAATACAAAACTTTTTTATTTGCCACTTTTCTTTAAAGTGCGTTTTCACCGAGTTTCTCCGGAGAAACATGAAAAACTATCCATTTTTTTTAAATTGTTGTGCTTGAAAAATATGTAATTTAAAAATTTGAAAAAACTCAGAAGTGAGCATTGAGGTCTTCTAAACATTTTTTGTCTCTTGGAATTTTTTTGCAACTTGCTAATTTTCCGAGTTACAGGCAGTTTTTCACGATAAATATTGCACTACATTTATTGCAAAAAATACATGAAAATCCGAAAAATGAGCGTGATTTATATATATTATTATAAAAAAATATGAAACCTATGTAGTTATACTATTTTTAAAGTTCAATATAATTTTGACTTTTTTAATGTGCAAAAAATGTAGTACATTATTTATCGTAAAAACTGCCTGTAACTCGGAAAATTAGCAAGTTATAAAAAAATTCCAAGAGACAAAAAATGTTTAGAAGGCCTCAGTGCATACGTCTGAGTTTTTCAAATTTTTAAATTACGTATTTTTAAAACGCTAAAATTTCAAAGAAGGGGTAGTTTTTGAGGTTTTTCCGAAAGAACTCGGTGAAAACGCACTTTATAGAAAAGTTGCAAATAAAAAAATGTCGATGATACATTCACATGAATTCTTTGAGATTTTTTTTTTCAACTTTTACATTTCTCCTTCCCCGCTTTTAGGAATTTTTGAGTGGCCATACATAAAAAAATATACATTTTTAGAAAAAATTCAGCAGAGTACAAACATCTTATTTTGGACCAAAAAAGGTTAATATATTGGTCTTTTTTTTCATTTTTGACCTAATTCTACAAAGTTACGGAACCCGTGATAAAAGGGGTATTTTCTACCCTTTCCGATCATGTCCTACTTTAATCTTTTTTCAACTTTTTTATTAACGTCATTAAAACACATTGCATAAGGTTTCATCAAAATCCATTCATTAGCACTCAAATTAGAAGTGACCCATTGACTGGACTAACAACTAAAAAAACAATGCCTGCCTAGGTATATGAAATTGAAGGTGATTTCTTGAATGTAACACCCTGTATATTTCTACATTTTCTTCTAGATCTTTTTTCCTGATTTCACATGATTGAATCTAAAATTAGGGAAACAATTTTCGAATTAAACCAGGATAATAATATTTCTGCTTCAAACTATCTAAACAATTTTAGTGCTTTATGTTTTGAACACTCTGGTTGAAATTATTATTACTTTGTCCTTTAAGGATACCTTCAAAATGTACCTAAAGGTGTTAAATCGGAGGTGTTTGGTGGCAATATGCTTTTGTGTAACTTATTTTGATAAAATAATAATACAAAATGTCATGTCAAACGATAACAATGTTGTTAGCCATAATAACCATAGTAACCATAAAATACCTATAATATATTTAATGTACGATATGTCCCAAAATACTACAGCTAGATCAACTCCTATATATTTGAGATCAAGAAAAATAGATCTAAAAGAAATGTAAAGGTATACAGGGTGATCCGTTTTATAAATATCACCTTCATTTTTATGTCATATTACCTATGCAGGTTATTGTGTTTTTAGTTGTATTTAATAAAAATCCAACAAGCAAAATTTAAATGTTATAGAACTATTTTATTTTATTGCAATTTTATAAATGTAATAAAATAGCAATAAAACAAAATTATTGTAGAATTGACAATTATAAAACAATTTTGTAGGATGGTAGGAATTTTTTTTTGAGATTTTCTCCCTCCCGCTCACCAATTTTCATTTTCGAGATAAAAAAAATTCATTATGGACTAAGTTGAGAAGGAGAATGAACATATAACTCTATTATCAAAAAAAAACTGTCATCAACCTACTTTGTATTATATAGGTTAAGAAATATTTTAAATATGTCAGCTGTAATGGCTTTTTATCATGCTAACTTTGTGACTAGAGCTAAGTATGGCATAATGTTCCGCGGCCTCTCATAATTTTGAAAGAATTTTATAATATAGATAAGAGTTATTAGAAATATAGTGAAAATTATTTAAAAAATTTCAATTTTACGCTTAGCATGCATATATATACTAAAAATTATATACTAGAAATAGTATGATGTGTTGTTAAATCCAACAAAATAACTAATGATTTTCATAATACAATACCAAAAATAGTCAAAACTTGTCTATCCCAATACATTACATAACAAAATATGAGTGCCCCAGGTTTAATTCAAATTATTAATTAAATTATTTAATCAGCTCCCAGTTAAATTTAAATGTGTTGTTAATTTGATGCTGAATAAAAAGTTATTCAATTTCTTTTACAGAAGTGTTTTATAGTATGATTCAATTTATAACTGACCAACATTTTAAAGAAATTCTATTGAGTAGTTTAGTTTTTTTTATTAAATATGTCTGATGGTAAGATAGTCCCTCACAAAATTGTTTTTTAACTAGTCTTATATCACTTATTTGTGGTCATTTATTTATTATGGACTGAGAGACTGAAGTTAAAGCTTCAAAAATTCTAAATAACGCATTGAATACGATACCCAATAAAGTTTTTACAGATTTGCGTTGAACTTGGTCCACGATTATTTTCAGGGTCACTAATTTTGATCTAAAATCAAAATATATAGGCAGTATATGTAGAGCTGGGTGAACTTTATTTTATAGGCGGTTCAATTTATTTATTTTTTAAATGTGTATTTATGTATACTTAACAATAGTGCAGAGTAAATAGTCCAATAGCCCAGTCGATGAAGGTATTTACCCACAAAAAGTTGCAAACCGTGTAAACTTTTTTTTAATGAATTCGTGAAAGTGCGTAGAATAATATGAAAAGTTTAAATTTCGCTCGGATGCAGAACATAAAAAAAAAGTGAAAAAAATTTTTTTTTTCACCCATTTTTTCAAAATTTTGCAATTAAGTCAAGCTAGGAAAAACAAAAACTACAGATGAATAGATCACGTATTTATGAACAAAAATGTGCTAACAAAATTTATCGCTAAAGCCACGGTTTTCCCGGAAAAAAATAGTCAAGTGTAACGTTATAACTCGAGGCGAGATACATGCGTGCGCGCGCTTGAATACGCATGACTGTGACACCGACGCATTGAATTACTTGTCACTAAATCAGAATTTGTTCAATCTATATGAGTATTGGTTCATTTAAAAGTTGGAAATTGTAGCTTTTTGATGCTCTTTTGTTTTAAACAAAACAATCAAAGGATGGATGGGAAAAATATACTTATATATATTATCGCCCCCGAACTCAATCGTCGCATTAAAAAATATAGACAAAAATAAAAGCCCTTCAAAAAAATTCTTTCTTCGTTGAGAACTATTAAAAAGTCATGATTATTATGGTTTATTAAGTTGTAGTAACGTGGATTAAAAAAAAGTACATCTCAAATCATTTTAATTTAATTCCTTGATGATTTTCTTGATAAATATATATATTGGAGGCTGTAACTTGCCGAGAAATTGACCCATTGGAAAAAATAAAATATCACTCTTTCGGAAAAAATGTATACTTTTCGAATGTTCAAACACAAATTCGTTTACTTTTATGCATTTTTTCGAAAATATGATTAATCAATGATAAGAAATTGCGATTGTCACGATCTTATCCTTATAACTATGAAAATATCTTTGATTGTTTTGAATATAAATTCTGGAACTTTTAACAAATGTATGAGGAATTCAATGGATATAGCTGAAATGTGGATAGGTGTATCTGTAATAAATACAATACAATAAAGTCACGTAAAAATTGATGGGAGCGATTCAGCGGCTATGCGTGGTGTCTGTGTATGCGTTCATAATTATATATTTTCCCTCCAGACTGACTATTTATCCTCTTAGTCACTAAGAAAAATGTTAAAAATGTGTAACCAGAAAGAGAAAAAAGCTTTATTTTACTTGTTAGAACTGCTAAGAATTTTTAGATGTTCCGTAGTATGCATTTAACCGTGCGCTTCGTCGAGCAGAGTGACAAAGTTACTTCACTATTTTTTTCCGGGAAAACCGTGGCTTCAGCGATAAATTTTATTAGAAAATTTTTTGTTCAGAAATACGTGGTCTACCCACCTGTATTTTTGTTTTTTTTTTAGCCTGACTTAATTTAAAAATTTTGAAGAAATTGATAAAAAAAAATTTTCTTCACTTTTTTGTTATGTTGTGCATCCGAGCGGAATGTAAACTTTTCAGGATATTATTCTATACACTTTCACGAACTCAACAAAAAAAAATATTCAGTTTGCAACTTTTTGTGGGTTTCACTATAAAATGATCTCTGTCGTCTGGGCTACAAAGCAAATATTTCAAAACAATTTTAAATATCAGAAATTCACTTTCTACAAAATAAAATAGAAAAACTTTTGTAATTATCTGATCCCAAAAATATATATTTTTATTGGTCAGTATTCCCCGACTGTATCCTTTAACCATCTCGTAATGTTATTGCACGTTCCAGAATGTTATTATTCTGGAACGTGCACTCAATCAATGCTTTCGATATAACCACTGAAGCATGTTTTTTAGAAAAGAGAAACTTGCGTGCACTATTCTGTCTTTGTCTGACAAGATCTGATTGGTTAATGGAAACATCGGATTGGTTGTTCATAGGTCGAAAAAAAGCATGGAATAGTGCACGCAAGTTTCTCTCTCTGAGTCACTTTCTCTAGTTGAGTACATCTTCCAGTTTGTTATTAATTTTGCTGCGTAGTGTACCATCTTATACCGAGATAAAACTTTGCTAAAAACCTCCTCTAGAAAATACTCTTACAAAAAAACAGAACCACATCAAAATCGGATCACACATAGCAGAGAAGTCACAGACTTACATACGCATACATGCATAATCAGACATACCAACAGACATTAGTATATTACATACCGAGGTGGAAAGTGTTTTATTGTTCTCGAAAGATGAGATAGTTGGCCGAGGCGCGAAGCGGTGACGTCAACTAATACTCGAGGCAGCAACGAAACTTTCCACCAAGGTTTGTATACTGTTTTATTCACAATCATCTCAATTAAAGAACAAATAGCCAAAAAAAATAGTTTACTAAATTTTTATATAGCATTTTATTTTTTTTTTTTTTTCAGGTTGGCAAATGCTCATTTTCCAACCTGAAAACTGGTAAGAAAGTGGCTGCTTTCCAATCTGAAATGTCACATTTCAGTTCAATTGTCGAATGAAGTAGAAATGTCATACTTTCCAACTTTTGACATGTAAGACAATTTGATTAATTCTGTATGATTGTGAATAAACTAACAACATGATTGCAATAATATTCACAATACGGTGGGCTGAAAAAAAATTTTATTTTTTTTCTTTACGCTATACCGAAAAAAACTTGTCTCTAGGATAGGTAATTAAGATGCAACAAAGAAAAAAAATTTGTATCTAACCCCCAGCTAGCGCATTACACTTGAAATTTTGAAATTTCACGAAAATCACCTAAACAGCTGCATATTGGGCTGCTATAGTGAAAATCCTTTATAGTAGAGTTATAAAAACACACTAAATTATTGAAAAGGTAGTATTTTTTAAATTTGAGGGAGCGCAAAGCGCTTCAATATCGTTAATTTATCACTTCTTGACTGCCCGTCGACTGTGGCTGTGGCTGTGGCTCTGCGCGGCATGTAGCTTGTTTGAGCCCACCACTCTTGTGTTTTTAGCAATAAATACCTAAAGGAATAATATAAATAAATAGATAATATATAAATTTATCCATAAGAGTTTATTAATTACAAAATTCATTGTGAAATACAAATTTTCAACTCTCACCCTTCAACATTATTTTTGTAACCTTCTTAAATCATAGTCCTTTACATAGTTGGAACATTTAAATTACGTTTGCTTGAAAAACTTGGCATTGAAGCTCTTGATAGCAGCGTTGTTCGGATGAAACCATCTTTGTTCTTAGCGCCGACGAGTTTTAAGGAGGCTTCAGTTACCAATTTCACACAGCGCTCCACCGCTTGCGTGTGACACGGGAATTTGTGGAAGTTGCATTCTTTTGCTGTTTTGGCAGTTGAAACCTTAGCCCAAATATCTTCGTCAGATACTCTTCGCAACAAAGGTGGTGGAGAAAAGGCAGTAGTAGTATCAGTAATTTCGTAATATTATTTTGCCTGGAAGTTGATTTTTGGCGGTTCGAAAGTTCGGATTAGCTTTTTTTGGAAGCCACGGCCCTTGCTTTTATAATTCTTCTAAACCTCAACTCTCTAATGTGGGCCCTTTCATCGACTATCATGCTAAGGAGCAAGTTCTCCGGATGCGCGAAGAACGCATTTCTTTCAATTACCGGATCGATCACCTTAATCAAGTTTTCTGGCAGGAATCTTGAAGATTCTATTAACTCAAAAACATGGTTTAAGATTAAAAAAAGTAAGTACCTTACAGATGGACCGAAACATGTTTTTGAGTTAATAGAATTCTTCAAGATTACTGCCAGAAAACTTGATTAAGGTGATCGATCCGGTAATACAGTGTATGGTTTAAGATTAAAAAAGGTAAGTACCTTACAGATGGACCGAAACATGTTTTTGAGTTAATAGAATCTTCAAGATTCCTGTCAGAAAACTTGATTAAGGTGATCGATCCGGTAATTGAAAGAAATGCATTCTTCGCGCATCTGGAGAACTTGCTCCTTAGCATGATAGTCGATGAAAGGGCCCATATCAGAGAGTTGGGGTTTAGAAAAATTATAAAAGCAAGGGCCGTGGCTTCCAAAAAAAGCTAATCCGAACTTTTCAAACCGCCAAAAATCAACTTCCAGGCAAAAGAATATTACGAAATTACTGATTGGACTACTACTGCTCTTTCTCCACCACCTTTGTTGCGAAGAGTATCTGACGAAGATATTTGGGCTAAGGTTTCAACTGCCAAAACGGCAAAAGAATCAAACTTCCACAAATTCCCGTGTCACACGCAAGCGGTGGAGCGCTGTGTGAAATTGGTAACTGAAGCCTCCTCAAAACTCGTCGGCGCTAAGAACAGAGATGGTTTCATCCGAACAACGCTGCTATCAAGAGCTTCAATGCCAAGTTTTTCAAGCAAATGCAATTTCAATATTCCAACTATGTAAAGGACTATGATTTAAGAAGGTTACAAAAATAATGTTGAAGTGTGAGAATTGGAAATTTGTATTTCACAATGAATTTTGTAATTAATAAACTCTTATGGATAAATTTATATATTATCTATTTATTTATATTATTCCTTTAGGTATTTGTTGTATCATCATTATAAATCTAAAAATACAACAAGAGTGGTGGGCTCAAACAAGCTACATGCCGCACCGAGCCACAGCCGGCGGGCACTCAAAAAGTGATAAATTAACGATATTGAAGCGCTTTGCGCTACCTCAGATTTAAAAAATACTACCTTTTCAATAATTTAATGTGTTTTTATAACTCTACTATAAAGGATTTTCATTATAGCAGCCCAATATGCAGCTGTTTAGGTACTTTCAAAAAAATTATAAAATCTTGTGATTTTCGTGAAATTTCAAAATTTCAAATGTAATGCGCTAGCTGGGGGTTAGGTACAAAATTTTTTTCTTTATTTCATTTTAATTACCTATCATAGAGACACGTTTTTTTCGGTATAACGTAAAGAAAAAAAAAGAAAAATTTTTTTCAGCCCACCCTAATTCACAACCACTGATTTCTAGATTGAAATGTATGTGTGAATTGCCATACGTATTTTATTTATATCAGAATACATTGTTCATTTAGTGTCACTGCTTAAATTAGAAAGATATCGTATATTCTTTCAAAATCGTGTTCTTTTCTGAAAATTAAATGGAATTGAATTAAAGTTAACTGTATGAACAGTAACAGAAAAAATGTAAGATTGCCACACAATTTGAAAAATTTGCACTAAATTTTGTACGAATAACGTATAAAATCAGAGCTTCGCTTTCAGCTTCTATTAAGTCAAGCAATCATCATAAATAAATAGGGAGGTATTTGCTGCTAAAAATACTCTGGATTTCGTACAGACTAAAATGTTTTCCTACAACTTTGTTAAAACACAGCGTTAAAGGCATCGTTTGCTCATCTGCCATTCCATAAAGTCAGTAGTTTACTGTTAGGTTAGATTGGAAAATAAAATCTTGTCTATTTTTCCGCTGTAAAAACAGCAAATAATTTGGTTTATGATACCAATCAAACTTTATTTTAAGTCCATTTCCAGAGATTGAATTATCTCGTGGTCAATAGTTGGATGGAATACCCAAATAAATGACGATCAATAGAATAGTTACTTCGAATCGTTTTGTAATTTTAAAATTGTTTACACTAGAATTTCTTAGGACATAACAATTTCTCTCGATAATTTTTCTTTACTGTCGCTTGTTAAAATGTTTATTATATTCTAAAATAAAAATGAGGTGAATGAAAGAAGTCAAAGATTTGCTTAAATTTACTTCTATTATGGCCAGTCAGTAAAGTGATCCAATAAGATAGAAAAGAGGGAAGAGTCGTTAACATTGTGTTAATTTTACAGACCTCTATCATTCCAGATTTTTCGCCCTTGAGAAAAACTAACGAAGAAAATTAGTTTTCTAAAAGTATCTCTCTTGGAAAGCATTTTAGAGCATACGATATTAATGCAAATTTTACTCTACGCAAAAAAACAGAATTTCGTATCATTTTCTTCTAGGTTTAGGCCTAAACATACTAATTTTCTTACATTGAAACTCAAGGAATATTGTCTTTACGTGATGTTTTGTAGTATTTTTTCCAAAAATAATGCGTCTTTTATTTGTTACAGATGTGAGTTACGATAAAAAATCATGTGTATTAAATCGTCTGAGGACACGACTTCTTCGTTGGAAATGCTTCATCTGTGAGGGACTCCGCATTAAAACTACTAATAAAATTAAAAGAAAAGAAAGGGACTGAGTACTTTAACGGAATACAGTATTAAATGGAAATATTTTTTGTTTATTTTTTTATTTATTTATTTTACAATATCCTACAGAACAGGTTCCATTAACAGGATAAGGGCGATTACAATAGTTATACAGTTAAGCACGTTTTTACAATACAAAATATACACAAATTGTACGCAATTGTATAGGATAAGGGCGAATTACAATAGTTATACATTACAATAGTTACACAGTTAAACACATTTTTACAATACAAAATATACACAAATTGTACGCACTACCCAACAAGCAAAATTTAAATGTTATACTATTATTTTGTATCATTGCAATTTTGTAACTGTGATAAAACAGCAATAAAACAAACTGCTGTAAGAATATCAATTATAAACAAATTTGTTTATTGGGTAATTATGCCACATTTTACGTATAAAAAAAAGAAAAGAAAAACCAACATGTATTCCGGCTACTCAAAAGCACAAGTGAGTGAGTAATCCTCATTACAAAGAGGTTTGAAGTCGTAAACCAGACGATTGTAATAAACAGGAAATATTATAAAAATATTTTGAATATTTTGGGAGCATTTATAATGGGACAGTTTATATAACACGTTATATACAAAAATATTGTAAATAATAGATCAATATATAACGCACCACATATGACATATATAACATATTTTTTACAGTTTCTTAATACGACCAATGCTGGTTTGAAAAATATCTAATTGATGATCTACTTGATTATAATTATTAAACATTTGAAAAAAGGGAGCTTGAGTGAGTATATTAGTTCTTGGAATTGGTAGGGAAAAAGTTTGAGTTTGTCGTGATGAGATGCGAGGTACGTGATAATAAATACTGTTTGTGAGGTCTTCAGATTTGATTACGTTGTGAATAATTTTATATAGAAATATGATAGAGTGAATATTTCTTCTTTTTGCGAGACTATCAACGTTAAATATTGCCAAGAGATCAGCTTGGGGATATCCTCGGTGTGGGTATATACCATATGTTTGAAAATGCAAGTTTTTTAAGAAACGACGTTGTACGTTTTCTAGGGCAGAAATATGCGTATTATAAATGGGGTTCCATATAATAGATGCGTATTCCAGCTTTGATCGTACTAAGGAGTAGTATAATAATTCACATGTGTGAATGTTGTTGAAATCTTTCATGTTCCGCAAAACAAATCCTAACACTTTAAAAGATGATGCAACCGTCGAGTTTACGTGAGGAATGAATGTTAGCTTTGAATCGAAAATTACTCCAAGATCTTTAATAACACCGGGTTTATTAAGAGATACATCGTCAATCTTATAATCATGTTTGATTATAATGTTCTTACGGGAGTAAGACATGACATTGCATTTACTGGCATTAAGAAACATATTATTTGCTTTACACCAGTTACTAATTTCGTTCAGATTATTTTGCAACATTGCACAGTCGGCAGCGGAGTTTATTTGGCAGAAGATCTTAACATCGTCAGCGTACAAGAGATATTTAATATTTAGCTTGCTTGAAATATCATTAATGAAAATAACGAAAAATAACGGACCAAGAATGGAGCCCTGGGGTACGCCTGAAGTCTGCAGAAAATGATCGGATTTATGGCCCCTAACTTGAACATATTGCCACCTATTTGACAGATAGGAGTCAATAATATTTAAGAGATCGGCAGAGATACCCATGGTTTCTAATTTACATTTTAAAAAGGCATGATCCAGCATGTCGAAGGCCTTGAAGAAATCGGTGTAGATTACGTCCACTTGGCCTCCGCTATCTAGGACCTCAGTGATGAATTGCGTTTTGACCACCAGATTTGAAACCGTTGATCTCCCAGTGATAAATCCGTGCTGTTCCGGTATGAGGATATTGTCAACATGACAGTAAATAGAATCATATAGTAAAATCTCAAATACTTTACTAAAATTACAAATAATGGCAATTTGTCTGTAGTTTGTTACGTCATTTCTACCGCCTTTTTTGAAAACGGGTACAACTTTTGATAATTTCCACATATCGGGAAATACAGATGTTTTAATAACTAAATTAAAAATGGCGCATAACGGAGCAGCAAAAACTGGGGCACAGTCGTGTACTAAAAAAGATGGTATGTTGTCGGGACCCACGGTCATATTTGATTTCAATATTTTTGATGATTTAATTACGTCATCTTCTGAAAACTTTTTTAGCTGCAAAATACCACTAGATAGGGTGATGCCAGAATTCTTTGAGCAAGGGGGCGTGTTAGAAGTGGAGAATGATTTTGAGAAGAAATCTGCAAAAGCTGAAACGATCTGTTGAGGGTCTTCCAAGTTACTGTCGTTGTATTTCATGTTGAGCGGTATAGATGAGTTGCCTTTCTTAGAATTTAAAAAAGACCAAAAGTTATTTGGATTTAATTTTAAGTCATTTTCTAATTTGCTTGTGTAACGTTTATAAGCCTCCTCATTCTCAGTTTTAAATTCAGCTCTTAATTTTTTGAATGTATTATAGTCCGCTATATTGTTTGATTTTTTATACTTTTTTCGAGCTTTGTCTTTGTTTTTTAATTTAATTATTAATTGTTTGTTGAACCACACAGGATATACGCGTGCGCATGCTTTCTTTCGAGGGACATGTCTGGATATTAAGTTATTTAGTATAGTGTAAAATTCAGTCGTAGCCATGTTCACATCAACATGATTTGAAATGGAACTCCAATCAACCTGTAGCAATTCATTGTAAAGGTTATGAAAATTTGCTTTTTTAAAGTTAAAGTCCATGTTATTTTGTAACGGAAAATTTTTATATTCATCTTTATATTCAATGCAGATTGTTAATGCCGGATGATAAGCATCTTCTGATAATAAGACATCCACAGCCTTTTCATCTATGCAATGCTGACTGGTCAACACGAGATCTAAAATGCGATTTTGAGCGTTTAATACGGTATTATGTTGATTGAGATTAAAGAAATTGCAAAAATTGTTTACTGCCAGAGCTTTGCCATCTGTGGGGTTGTTCATTCCGGGTACGTTAAAATCACCGATTATAGCTATATTACTTCCATAAATAAAATAAAGTGATTCAATTGCATCAAAGAGAATGTTATACTCTGCTAGGGTCGTTTGGGGTGGAATATATATTATAAATAGATATAACATGTTTTGATTAATGGTCAGTTTAGTAGCTAGGATGTCTATGGATTTAATATTGGAGAAACTAATGCATTCCGAGAAAATGTCTATCATAGTGACATTTAGACTTTTTAAGCTCGCAAGAAGAACTCCGCCACCCCTGGTTGTATTTGTTGAGATGAAGTCACGATCTTTGCGAAACACATTGTATACATTTAGATCAAGTACTTCGGCATCATATACGCTATCATTTAACCATGTTTCAGTAAATGCAATGATGTCATACTGCTGAGCCGCTGAGTTGCAATTAATAAGTAACTCTTTTGTTTTACCTAAAACACTACGACAATTTTGATAGTAACAGGTGAGAGAATGAGCGAACATGTGTTGAGCGGAGTCAGATTTGGATGGTGGAAAGTTATCAGATACCAGTGGCGGCGACATTAGTTGCTACTTAGAGTTCAGTATGTTTGACTTAAAGGAAGAGAGTGTTCTAATATATACTTGACAACATCTATCCCAAGCAGCATGATTAGTGCTTACCTTATTTGCACTTTTTTATTGAAGTTTATGCAGTTGATACAATTAAAATTATCCTCCTTGCATTCTGAAACTTTGTGGTATTGAGCACACCTCGGACACACGTGATTCTCCGCAGAGCATTGACTGGCAAAATGATGAAACCCACAACATTTATAACAACGCTTTAGTTCAATAGCGTCAAATATTTTACAAAAGTCATATCCAACAAACAAATTCCCTTGTTTCATTACTTTATCGTAAGTGGTTATATCAACTTGAAGTGTTGCCTGAAAAATTTTATTATTTTTACGTAGTGGTTCGATAGTTATTAATTCACATACAGTATGCTCTGTAAAGATATTTTTATTCTGCGATTTTATATAGTTCAAAAATACATCATTGTCCAGTTTTTCAGAGAGTCCAACGATTTTGATCCTAGGATTGATGGTTGGGATTTCCTTTACGCTATATTTGTTGCTCAGTTTGGTTTGGCTAGTTCTTTAAATTTCTCATCATTCTCGCAGCGAACAACAACACCTCCTTTGATCACATCTCTAACTTGGGTTAAATTTAGGTTAGCTTCGATAGGATAAATATTTTTTAAGATATCTGATTTGGTTGCACATGAATTTTGACTGGGATTCTTTGGTTTTACAATAAACGTGGAACTTGAGACCGCATTTGCATACGTTTTAGTAACAGCAGCAGAGGCACTGGGGCTGCTTACGTTTTCGGATAATTTTTCGGATATTAAGATTTCAAGGTCACCTTTAAGATTGGTAAACATTGCTTCAAGTCGGACAGACATCGAAGAAAATTCCATCTGGACTATACTTTTAGTTGAAAGAAGATCGTTAGATAAGTCAGTAGCACGCTCGGAGATATTTGAGATCCGTTCGGCAGCAGTTTTGTAATGAGATTTATCGATAGCCTCACAACTTCTGTTGCATGCATCACACCAGTAGTATAATATTTTTACACTTCTCCAATAACTTGCATTCGTTTTCTGACAGGTTAGTACATGAATAATGCCACGACTTGTTACATATACCTTCGCAGCTAATTAATCCTTCTTTTTTATTAACTTTACATTTAGTACATTCAGTCATGATGGCCTAAATATTGAGTTAGAAATTAGATATTATGCTACCTTAGATGGTAATAGTTTGATGGACCTGCACGCCTCTGGTGAAATTTGCTTCACCATAAACCACTGCAATATGCAAAATATTTTTAATTAAGAGACTTGAAAAATATAACTGTTCGTGAAAGTATAGCGCAAAAGAAAGAAGTGCCAACAATTTCGAGTAGAAACGATTATATCATGTAAATGTCTTAAACGTTGAACACAGAACAGTGATAGGAAATCTGAATTAACGTGTACAATTATCTGTACATATTACAATGGATTGAAGTTGTTGAATTTTGACAGTGAGGATTTTTTGATATACACCTAGAAGAATTCTTTTCTGTAGCAGACAAAAGATGAAACACAACAAAATAGTTTTTATTTCCGCAGGAAAAAAATAATTGTAAAAGAAAAGTCCTCTATGTTCATTGTGAAGATAATACAACATACTATAAGCGGTACAACCTTCTTTAGCTCTGAAGGTTTGAGGTGACAATGAGTTATTGATGTATTGTTGATGAAGTATTGGAAGATTATTGTTTAATTAGATATTGCAACTGAAAAATATGTGTTTCAAAATCTTACTCCTTTAAGACGTTCATATTTAGATACTATCATAGTACCTTAAGTTGTGATGCAAAACATTTCGTTAGTTTCGTTAGTTTCCAATGTATATTGTTTTTTTAAGGAAATAAATTATAATCTTTCATTATTGTTTATCATTACGATAATCATTTCAAAGTAGTAGGGGTACCATAACCTTCCAGTCCCATTCCAAAACATGGCGATATGGGACGGCGACTCAACGCGTTGTTGGCGGTTCTAAAACACTCGTGCGAACTCAAAATTCAGCTGCCTTTTGCGTTGTAGCCGTCAGAGACGTGACTACAGATCTAGGAATGGTATCGAATTTATTAGGAAAAGACGGTTTGATACCTTCAAGATTACCAATTTTCAAGACCACCAATTTAATTACAAAAATATGGGTACATTTTACTCAGTTCATATAACAAGTAGTATTTCTCTCGTTGCTGTATTTCTTTTGTTGCAATATTTCTCTCTGACGTCAAGTCAATAGACATTGTCTGATCTCATAGCTCTTGATAAAAGATATAGTGCATCTGCTTATCTATACGTCCTCTCAGAAGATTTTCATACTCTACACATAGGCAATTGCCTTTGCGACCTTAGCATTAATTCTTCTATATTCCTCAGACCTTGGAGGAATAACTGTTTGCATATGATCAGGTGCGAGCTCTGATAGTCCTAGTTTATGAGTGGCTCTTAGAGCAGCTCTAAATAAGAAGGCTCCTTTGCATTTATTTTCACGCGTTGTATCAATTAATTGTGCTAGTCGATCGTTACTCCCAAGTGTTCGCATAGTTATATCCTATATTATTCTGTCATACAGATATTCCCAACTAACAAGATCTCTTCCTTCTAGATCGCGCGGGAAGTAGATACATTCTGTGGAAGATCTTGGGTTCAGTCTACGGCATATATTCATAATTTTCCTGGTTTCTCCATCTACCATCTGTATCTCATTTCCCGTAAAACGAAGAAGACCAAATGAATATGAGAGAATAGGAACCACCAACATGTTTGTCGCAGAAACTTTGTTCTTGTCAAAGAGTTGCGATATCCATTTGCTATCTAACTCACGCTTTGAGATTATTGCGGAGAGCCTCTTTTACTGGAGTTGTGTTCTGAAAACCTCTTTGAGAAACACCAGATTTGCAGGACTCTCTCGTAATAAGATGGTTTATAATTATGCCGTTTACCACAGTTCGGTGTCTCCATTTAGACCATCCAATCTTCCTCTCCACTTGCTCAAACACAAGGTCATCCCGATAAATAGAGTAAATATTGAAAATATTGCCTAGAGATATTTGTAGATCCCTATAATTTAATAATTTAATATCATTCTTATAGAAGAAATTTTCTCCCCTATTAAGTGAATCGGACTCATAACCATTTCTTTTTCTAAGGTGAATCAAGAGGAGTAAAAGTGAGATGCAGAATAATAGATGACTTACAGAGTCTCATTGGAAGACTCCTCTTCTATTGTACACCCACTCTATGATATCAGATTCTTTCCAGAGAATTTGTTCTACGCGATGAGAAATGGTATTTAATTCATCTACGTACATTAGGTAGTCCAGTCAGTATGTATGAAATCACTGTCTTGGGGGGCTCATTGGTGAATTGTCGGCAGGTTGCGCAACCCTTATCTATACGCCATCTTGAAAAAAAAAACGTTTTATTCAAATATCTCGGCTTCTGTTGAAGCTACTTTAAAAACAAATAGGGCGTTTTAAAGGACGTACAATTTCCCATGTTTTATATGCTATACATTTTTTTCGTAGGACTGATAGCTTTTGGCTTACTGCGAAAAAGAGTTTGAAATAAGGGCGCGGTTCGCAGTTTTTGGCATTTTCTCAACATGGGTAATTCCTACGAACCATGCCAATGTATAAAATTAGGTTTGCGATCTAGCGTTTTTTGTAAGACTTGCCAAGGTAAATTTTGTGATAATTTTGCGAGGATGAAGACGATGAACCAAGCATAGAAACAGATGAATCCGATAATAGTTACGATAGTGCTGTAAATATCCTAAATTTTATATCCGAAGTGTATTTTTCCGATTATGAATCGGAAACGCACAATGCGTGCGCTGAAGGAGGCAATAGCGTTGAATATGATGTTTATTTCGAGGAACATGAATCATGTAATTCTCTTTGTAAGCGCCCTAAGTTATATTAATATCTTGTAAAAAATATTATATTGTACTAAAAATCGTGTCCTGTATATATAATTTATTAAAAATAGAAATGTTTAACAAAGGTATTCTCTTCCTTATATTCCGCTTTAAGGAACATGAATTTCAAATCCTTGCGAGAATAGGTTCATTTTTGATGAGGATTAAAATGGAAAAATGGTGGCTTTGAAACCACTCCCACTCAATATACAAATTAGAAAATAAAGAAAAACACCCCCTGGGGGAAGGAGTGAGACCAATCCCTCGAGGTTGTCACAATACACTCTTACCATTGTTCTTGATCAGCATCCTCAAAGGCGGGGAGTAAACGTCTTTAACAAAAAAAGAAGCAATTTTACACCCCCTGACAGGGTAGATTTCACCCCTGAGGGCGGTTGCGTTCTACTACCTGACATCACCTTTCACCATCCGTTATATCCCCATGAAAAAATAAAGAATCCCTGCAAAAATAGTCGATGCCAAGCTGTTATATGAGAAATAAGCAAGAAGGACTGGTTTTTGGCCGTTTCAGTGGGTGCGCATGACTAAAAACTTTTTTCACCCCGTTATTCCTGTTCAGCATCCTCGATAATGGTGGGGGAAATAGATTTTATAACTTTAGCATAATTTTGCATTCTTTCCGACTCCTCACTTTCATTAAATACTGTGTTTTTGTTTCAGATTCATCTTTGTTAATATTTAGTATTCTGAAGGAATGATGTCCACCGCTCTTAGAAGATATGGAAGACGCGCTATAAATGAAATTACGTTACAATCTTTAAGCTATCAGAAAATCGTATAAACCGTGAGATATTGTAAAGCCAAACTGCTATATTCACATGAGTTATGAGATAAGGAAAGATCTCTTAATAGCATCGTCCTGAAATCCCTCATATTTACTAGATTTGCTCTTTCATATTTTAAAAATCGCAGTATTCCACATTTCGAAGCTTCCATTTATAAAGCTACAGAATAAGCCATATTTTTGACGTCGAATATATGGGATAAACAATAATCCTCGTGGATATAAAAAAGATAAGGGGAATTGATACTGTCCGACGAATGGAGCTGTGCTGCGGCATCATTCCGATATTACACATATTGCAAAAGGATCCGGGTACACTTGATCGAGCAAGCTGATGCAAGCCGTTGTTCTTCTGAATGTACATCGCAGCAGCGCTCATTCAATATTCTATTCTTATTCCAATCGACTACATTTTCGATATTGCTCCATGCGTTATGTTATTTCTGCACTTTATCATCAAAGAAACCCGCGCTCTGAACAATCACCATTTCAGAGCCCATCAACCTAACTTATTTTTCTTTCGCAGCTGCCAACCTAGACATCATCGTCCATTTTATAAATATAAATGTGGGATTGGCGATCCGTTCGGCGGAATATTATTTATTAAATGATGGTATTTCGTCCGTTTTATTCATAATTTAAAAGGGAAATATCGGACAGTGTTACTTTTCTTTATTACCTTATAAAGAACGAACATGCTACATATTATTGGAAATATATACATAAGACACTATACACATAAAGTCGGGGTTTCATAGAATTGCCGTACCGCTTCGATCTTTCGGAGAATAATCCAAGAAGGTTTGATTTATACCTAAATTAGAATACTTTCATATTTTTTATGACTAATAAGTGTGACTATCTAAAATTTATTTCAAGATATCATGTAAATAGCCTAAGCATGTTTCATGAAAACATGAATTAATTTTTGACCAGTTTTACTGTAATACCTTGAACTGTTGTTCTCATGACTTCATCTCGGAAATTAAACGCAATGCCGTAAACACACCATATATACAATTTTTCTAAGAAATTTTTGGTAATTAATTTTATAGTCGAAGAATAGTTAATAGTATTTTAAACAACAAGTTTCGAAAACGAATCTTTCATACGAGTGAGATAGTTTGGTGAAACGAGCCGAAGGCAAGTTTCACAAGTCGAATGAGTGTGAAAAGATGTTTTCAAACGTGTTGTTTACAATACTTTTTCTACGACTGCGGAATTAACCATTTTTAATAAACTTCTTTAAAAGTGATGTGGTTTGAAAATTTTAAAACTAATATTTGGTTGTTAAATAAGTTGATTGCTATGAACCTGAATAGGCTAGGCTACTTCAAAAAATACAAATAAAAGTTCTGGGCATGTTGGCTAAGCTCAATAATAATTTTGGTTAGCATAATTCAAAAATCGGCTCTCTTACATTTTTTGGAAATTAAATAACGAGTATTTAAAAAAAAATTATCCCAATCGTTTGCGAAACAAGTGCTCTAAATAATTTTGAACGAAAAAATCACGATTCATGCCACTGTGCGCCGTAGCCTTGGTGCCATCAATGTTCATCATATCAGACCATTTATTGAAACACAGAGTGTAGTGAGTAATTATATCAAAACCTCATACCAGCTTCCGTTAGTGATAGACAAATTGACTTTAGCATTTTATACAGCAACAATTTGTACGTAATGAAAAGAAAATTTTTCGTAAGAAAAATAAATGTTAAGTAAAAACCTTAAGAAAGAACCTAAAACATATTTTAATTGTTAGGTGGTATTTGTCGATATAATTATTTAAAGTCTTACCTTATGCGTCCATAAGGTTTTCCTATTTTAATATCTACCTTAGAGGTTAACAAGATTTCAGTCAGGTCCAGTTTGTTCGAGGACTCGAGCGAACAAGAAAGATTTATTCCGGCGTATCGTTAATTATCATGAAATCCGTTTCACGACCTATCTGATACGTTAACAGAGCTATCATATTTCGGCATAAATGTTATCATTTTCACAAATATTAGATTTTAAATTATTTATTACACATAACCTCTTCCATCGCCACTAATATAAATATAAATTTTAAGTGATCATCATGTTTGTTAGATTTATAGAAATTTGTTCTATAATAGTAACTATTTCGCTGATTAACCTCATATTTATTTTTTGTTACCGTAACTTTAACAAGATTACGCATTTGTTTATAATTGTCTGTAGATTCCGTTTATTTTTATTTACTTAGAACTTTATCCCTTTGCGTCATCATTTCCTTTAGGTTATATAATAACAATTAAAATAAAGTTCGAATATATGTGATGTGATGTTTATCAAATAATTTCATGGATGTAACTAATTAGCAGTTTAATTTTGTCTTCGGTATTGTATTGCTAAGTATAAACAATTTTCTGGGGTGTGTTGTTCAGATCTTGGTCAAGATCAAGAAATTTTAAAAAATGTCTTTATGACACAAATATAAAGTCTGTTCGCTGATAGAATCCCGGTGTGACGTCAAGAACGTCTGGAGTAAGATGCTGTAGGCTTGTTGGTGTTTGCACAGTGGCGTCGCTTTGTTTTATATTTTACTTGATGTATTTAATTATAGTAGAGGAGCATATGTAGGTCCGTGGCGAAGTTAATGAAGGCGGTATGTAGGGGTAATATTTCAATAAAAAATTACCTCTTGATAAATTATTTCCATGGTGTCACTTTGGGCGCTTTGGTGTGGCGGGTAGCATTTATGACGTCATCAATATGGCGGCAAATGAGATTTCAGAGAATGGCAATATCTCAGTTATTTATTGTTCGATTTTCTTTTGCGAGGACTCATATTAAAGATAATTAAAATTTCAATAAAAAATATTCTTAAACTATTTACTCTAAAGTAACCAGTAACGGTTCATTTTTAATGATATATAAATTATATTAAACTTTTCAGTTAAATTATTAGTATTTAATTATTTTTATTATTATTTAATTGACGATTTACTTTCAAATTAGAGTAAAGTAATGTATTTGAAGTTAATTAGAAAATATTGTATATTCATGCAACGCTAGATAATTTAAATTTATATAATAAAAAACGTTCTTAAAGTATTTGCTCTAAAATAAACAGTAACGGTTCGTTTTTAATAATAGATAATTTGTACACCATTATTAAATTTTTCTGTTAAATTATTAATATTTAATTATCCCACAATATGGGCTGAGTTTGAAAGAGGCAATTGGGTCATTGAAAAAAAAACTAGCAATACATTTTGTGCTCTTGGAGCAGATGAAGCACTCTAACAAGAAAACAGAACTTTGAAGGTTAACGGTGGTTTGGTAGGTATCACTCAACATCCAAAAGCCTTATCACGATAATCCCAACATCACCAGAACTTCATCATATATCTAATGAGACATCAAACATGGCAGGGATTGTAGGACAAACATCATCACACAAACATAATGACGACTCGAAAGAAGTAATACTTAGAGAAAATATTTCAATAAACAAATTACGTATTGAGCTTAAACGAGTGGGAAATCCTTTTTCTTACGAGGATTCTGAACTTATTAATATTGCAACCAAGGCTGTCTTCTCAGATTCTATTAAAAGGGATATCAGTAAGATTCGTACTCTTGGTACAAAGCAGTATGATGAATTTAAAATGGAAAGGTTTATATCTGACAGTGGGACAATCAATTTATGGGATTCAATTAAGGGGAATAAATTAAATTTGTGTTAAAGCGCCAAAAGAAAAATTAAAATAAAAGAGGCTGGTATTGTTAAAGATTTAAAAGCAGACAGATCATTATTTTCTCGGCTGCTAGTTGTAAGCAGATCACAACGCTACATAGATTTACGCGAGACAAGAGGTGTATATGAATTTTCTGCTGTACCAAGATCACGTTTTAATTACGACGGTACCATGCATCTGTGTTCTCAAAAAAGTAAACTGATTGACATTTTAAAATCAATTCCACCAATACCACGAGCGAGGGTCTATATAACGAAATCCCTTCAAAAGCAATTTTAATTAATACCTCTGAGGAAAGGACTTTTCTGTAGCGGTTGTTGACGGAATGGCAGAGCTTCAAGCGTTGGACAAAGGTTAGGACATTAATACATGCAAAGATTTAGCAGAAGCATTTACGAAGAAAATAGAAAGGAAGTATTGGAACTACAGTGAAGTGCACGTTGTGTTCGATAAATATAAAGAAGGCTCCATAAAGCAAACGACAAGGCAAAAGAGAGCAAAGGGAATTGTTCCTACTCGATATAAAATTGCGGATAGCACAAACATAGTCAAAAACAAGTCAAAACTGCTATCGCATATATATACAAAGGATGAATTAACTGCATACTTAGCAGAAAAACTTCTACGTCATGCGCAACTAACGAAGAAGGACTTTGTAGTCGCATGGCGTTCGGAAATTGCCTCATCGCATGGCTCTTCCGATCATCTTCGAAGCACGCAAGAAGAGGCGGATACTAAAATAATTCTTCATGCTATTAATCCCGCCGATAGAGGAGCAACCAAACTATATATATTTGCACAAGACACCGACATTTTGGTTCTCAGCATAAGAAGATACCCGAAACTTCCCACCGCATCATACTTTGTCCAAGGAAGTTATATCAGTTGCAGATTTGTACACTTCATTAGGTACATGAAAGGCTTGTTCACTACCAGCTTTTCATGCGTTATCTGGATCCGATTTTACAGGTACATTACTAGGTAAAGGTAAACTTTAATATTGGAAAGCATTCAGTGCAGCTACAGTAGATACGCGTTTGGCTTTTTCTTCTATAGGAACCGAACACACAATTTCTTATTACGTAATGACAATACTAGAAGCATTCATCTGCCAAATCTACCAGCCTAAAACGAATATAACTAAACTTCACGCGTTACGTTGGTCCATGTTTTCTAAGAAACAGACAAGCTGGGAAAAGTTGCCACCAACAAGAAGTGCTTTTATACCTGCAATGAAGAGAGTCAACTACCAGGTAATGATCCGGAACCAAGACTGCAATCCTCAGCCAATAATTCCGTCCCCTACTGAACATGGATGGACTATGGAAAACGGACAGGTGATTCCTGTTCTCTGTGAAATGCCGTCCGCTCCTGACTCCATTCTCAAGTTGGTCAAATGCTCATATGTAAAAAATAAGTGTAATCCGCCGTGTAAATGTTCTGCAAGCAGCCTAGCGTGTATCGATATGTGTGAGTGTGGAGGCATATACGAACTGTGTGACAACCATTCACATATTGTACCAGAGGAGTCAGATTATGACGACAATGATGATTGATGACAAACGATATCATCAACGACATCATTTAGATGCCTATTTAATGACATACTGTTATTTTATAATTATACAGATTTGTAATTTCATTTTACTTTTAAACAAAATAAAATAATTTTTTGTAGAAAATATATTTATTGAAAATATCGTGTAAAATTGCATTTATTCAGTGTTCAAAGTTCCTGAAGTAAAGATCACTGAAGATGTACTTTGCAATCATAGGTAAAACGTCGAAAAGTATTTCTAACATGACTGCTGTCATGATTCACGAACCATGACTTCTTAGCAATATTTATTGGTTATATTTCCTAATAATACAAAAAAAGGTACTGTTATTGCGTTCCAAAACAATATTTACCCAAATATTTTAAATACTGTTTACTTAAGAGAAAACACTGAAATTACCATTTTTATATACATTTTAATTATCTATAATATGAGCTATCACAAAAGAAAATTGGCTAATAAATAACTGAGACAATGTCAATTTTATAAATCTTAATGGCGGCCATCTTGTTGACGCCATTAATGCTATACGCCACACATCACGAAGTGACACCATAGAAAGTATTCATGTGTGGATAGTTTATTATCAAAAAAGCAACCTCCCAACCCTCCTTCATTAATACCGCCACGGAGGATAATTTTCCTACATATGCTTCTATACTATTAGGTTTATTCAAAGAAAATTGAATTATAAGCATATATAATACATCTATTATAAATTTATAGTAATTTAAGTTAAATAAATAAATTATGATATTGAAGGTTTCAAGTAAAAAATGTTATAGAGAAAATATACAAAAAAAAAATACACTTAAAATAGTTGCAGCTAAATCTTTTTTATCGATTAATAGAATTTTATCAAATAAGAATATGTAATTTTAAAATAAAACTATATACTTAATACTAATTATGCCGAACACTATATAAAACAAATATGGCAGTAAAATACAAATACCTAGTATAAGGTAAATAAATAAATTTAATTTTCTTCGTCAATGTCTAATTCTTCCAAGTCCTCATCGTTGCTTTCATTATTAACACTTATAATAAGTGGCATAATTTCTTCAGTATGAACCTCTCGATCATATATCTCTAAAATCAATTTATTTGGACCAAATTGAGCTCGACACTTGAGATAAAGCCTCATTCCACATAGCAAGAACGTCTTCGTCACTAAAACCATCTTTCCCGATGTGTTTATCGTAATACTTCTTACAAATTCCCCAAACAAGTTCTACTGAGTTGAACTGACAGTGATATGGTGAAAGCTGCAGTACTTCATGTCAATGCTCTAATTAAATTGTCGACAACATAGTGTTGCTCTGTTCTGTTAGCTTCAGCTATTTGGAGCAATTCGGCTTTAAATGCGGTATCGCTGAAATCTATGTTTTTTTGTTCTTTGACCAGGTTTGTATTTTTTTCTTTCGTCCAAGATCGGGTTGGTTATTTTTCTTCAACCCGAGAGTGGTACTTAGCCATTATCTAAAACAATAATGCATGGATTTTGTATCCCCGGCAAAAGTCTCTCTGTCAGCCACTTTTCCAAATTTTCAGAGTTCATGTTGTCATGGTAATCTGCTGACTTATTCTTGGTTGAGAAAACTCGCATCTTCAGCAAAGCCATGAATAGATCCTGCATATACAACTATAAATCTTTTACCTTCTGTAGCTGTACGACAAATTTTCGATTTACTGGAATTATCTTGCCAAGAACGCTTTAATTCTCCTCTGCTAAAGATTCAAGTTTCGTCTAAGAACACTACACCTTTGGAGTCATTACTTTCAAACTTTTTGCCTATTTGCGTAAAAACTCTAGCAGTTTTAGATAAATTTGTGGTCTTTCACACAGTACTTTTATATTGTCATCTTTTTTTTAAGGAAAAGGCTAATTTTTAATCACTTTATATAAACTGATACGGGCAATATCAACTATTGCTCTAGATTTTAGATTTTCTAAAAGGATAGCCAAGGAAATATGTTTATGATCAGACACCATATCGTAAATAACATTTTTTATTTCATATTTTACAGCATCGTGTAACTCCGTTTTGGACTTTTTACGATTACGTTTAACCGAAGTTTGAGGTTCCACATTTTCTTTGTCGTCTTTAGCTATTTTTCTTACAGTCTTTCCATCGATTTTCAAAGCCTCACCCACTCGCCTTTGAACAGCTTTTATTGGCAATAAGGGTCCACCATTTTCATTTTCCTTCTGAAAATATTCCAACAAATTCAAAACTAACTGCTGTGATTGAAGATTTAAAATTCATGCATGTTTTCTATTTTAACAATAGAACAAGACTAAAATTGCCCTCTTCGGCACTAATTGAAATAAGTACACTATACCTGCTATACCCGACTTCCGAGAAAATCGACCCGCCTCTGAAATCGCCAGCCGCATTCGACAAAGACACGCATTACGCAAATTGGTTTGCTGTCGAACAATAGAAATGCCGCACGTCGATCATAACTTGACCGCAATGATTAAAACTTACGTTACAGATTAGGTTATAAACAATATTTCAATAAAAACAAGAAGGGATAGAGCTCCGGACGATATTCCTTACAGTATACGACCGGGATTCTATCAGCGAACAGACTTTATGTTCTTCTCTCTGTACAAACATTTGTAGTTCCAGAATTTATTAATAAATGGTAATTGTTGGAAAAGATCGATTGCATCAATATTTTTTATGTTGTGTTTGTAATGCGTATATGTTCTTTTATCAATTTTTTTTAATGGTCTTAGGGACGGACTTACTCTCACACATAGACAACAATTATTGAGAATCGTAAACATTGTCGGACATTGATACGTTGCTTTATTATATAAACTATTATATTCAACTAAATATATATTTTGAAATTGAAGAGCAGTAGTATAAGATGTCAAGTTGTTTAAAATTTCCAATTGTAAAAAGTGAAAACAGGTTACGAAGAGAAATACAACTCAGTAGTATAGTGTGGCATATTTAGTTTACTTATTCTTTTACTAAAAAACTGAAATCGTGGGTCCCCTCTTGTTTTCTATTATATGGCGGAGGTGCCGGGTGTCAAACATGGTCAAATATAATTCTTTTGTCAATGTTATTTATATATTTCGCACTATAAATTATTAAATAGAATACAGTACTTAACTCTAATTCTGCTATTTGTCGCATATAGTTAACTTATTTAAAATAAAATACCTTTTCTGAAAATAAATTTAAAAGAACATAAAGCGATGAGACAATAATTCAGATAATCCACGGAGTGTGAGAGTACATGGTTTTGTTTTAGATGACTTGCCTGTAATTAAGAAATATACTCACAATTCAATAAGAGTTGCGCATTTAAGCTACACTAAACTAACTGGAATATTAATATTTAAAGAAATCAAAACAAAAATAAATATTTTCAACGGCTGGCTTGATATTAAACCAAAATATGTATGATAAATATTAGGCAAAATAATTTTAAAAAACAATCAAAGCATTAGTAATACTTAAATCAACAGAATGAGATTTGGCATAAAACAAAGTACAAAACTATGTCAATGGATTGACAGCTTACAGCGAAACACAAAATTGTCCTAGGACGCTATCGTACGTCTATCAAGTGTATTTTTACAAATTCAAATTTAAATTTAAGGTCATTATAGTCGATACACAACGGACGTAAGGGAAGTGATGTGTGAATATCTTATTATAATTCGATGCACAATAATAGGTATTCTTCATAATTCTAATTAGAATTCTCTAATTGCTCCTCAACCAGGGGTAAATATAAAACTTACTTACTCTTTAGGTACAGCGCACTTCACTATTTTATTCTATACTCAATTATTATTAAAATTAGACCAACATTCGGAATTATTAATTATTATGCATAACAGCAAGGCAATAATATTTCTTAAAATATTTTCATTCAAGGGAAATCATCAGACAAAAATATTATTTTCCTTTTCTCTTTATGCAAAAACAGGCTGTTTTTTGCTTTTTTTATTATCTTCCTCGGAAGTAGCACGTAACAAAATCGTCGGTAATATAGAATTTTTTCCTTAAGATTTCAATGTAAATACTGAAATTTCAGTCAAATAATGTGACATTTTTATATTTGACATTTCTAGAAAACACAGTATTTAAAATTCCGAACGGATCGTTAAAATTGAAAAGAAAAGGATTTTTAATTAGGAATAATGGAATTCGGTTTTTATAAAAGTAAACCGTTGCAGTTTTTTGACAAATAAACTTATACCCGAAAAACTTTCATAAAATGGCATAAACATTTTATTCACTATAGAAAAGTAGTTCTTCTCTCCTCCTAACGCATGAATTACATAAGGTAAAGATATTAAAGAAAAAACTGACCTAAATAAAATTGAGTTTACTACTTTTTAATGTATAATTGGAGTGTGAACTTGCAAATATGGTTCTTGGGTGCACTATCGACTTTGAAATATCAGTTAGAGCATCACTTGAAGCAGCTTGATTTTTCAGTCCCATCAACTTACTGCTTATGATAGTTTGAGGGTGATTTCATGAACATACTGAAAAAATTTTCATTCCTGCCACCATCTTCACTCTTTTCGATTACCTAACTTTATCCTGATATATATCAACTAACATTTTCAATAAAATTGCTGCATAGTTTTCTTCTAATATTACACGCAGGTGGCCAGACAAAACCATAATGTGTCTGCGGTACACCAACATTTTGTTAATTTTTTTTAAAATCATTATATCTTAAAATGTTAATTTTTTTTTTTTAATGATAGGAAAAAAGGATCTTATCTTTTAGATAATTGAGTTGATTTGTTAGGAACTCAATTGGCTATTATAGTAAAAGATTTTAAATATTAAAATGTTACCTACAGCTATTATAACACTAGTTTTGGCTCACTCGTCATCCAAATATGAACAAAAAAAATTATAATCGTAAAAATATTTAAATATCATACTATATCTACGATATTTTATACATAGTAGTTGCCATATTGCTGCTTAGATCAATCATACGAATAAGAATAAAACTATTAACGGCTGTTGGATCCCAGAGTGTTCAAAAATTTGCTTTAAATTCTATTATATATATCTGCTTTGATGGCATATTAATCAATATATTACAAGTATATTTGCAATAAAATCGTGTATTTTTTATATCTAACATACTTATTCGACATATTGTTAGTTAATAATTTACTAAATTTGTAAACTGATTTTCCATTAGTCCCAACTGCGCCCCATGTCAGTGTTAAAGATATATAGACAATAAATATTGTGATAGCAGACTTTAATTTCGATAAATAGGATAATAATAGTCCTTCACTCCTTTGCTTCATAAATCATTTATAGCTCGGCGTTGAACCATTATGCTAGAACAGAATACAAGAAAGCTTCCATAATTTGGCATATTGTTATATTAGATATAAGATACACGAAAATATGTTATGTTAGTAGATAAAAATGTTTAGGTTATTTTGGTACTATTTTTAAAATTAGGTGTTAGTAGTAATAGTTAGAAATAACATGGTAAAAAAACATATCGATATAAAATAATTTTTGTTGGAAACAATTGAATTAACAACCATACAAGTGATTAGCTGCACACTTTCTGAATGAGGAATTTATCGTATATATTTATCTTATATATCAGTAGTGCTTAGAATTTTATCGGTTAATTTTTTAGAAAGCTTTGTTGTCCGAGCACTTTAGCGCGAGGGATTTAATCTTTGATAATATACTACCAATTTATATGAATTATATTACCTTTTGGCAACTTAGCTTGGGCAAAAATTTATAGACATAATTTAAAAGCACGAGTGGTATTCGGGGAGAATATTTCACTAATAAATAATTCATTGAGTACCTACATCTTTAATATTATGTTTTGTAATTATGTGCCTCCAGACATTTTCTTGTCATTTTTTAGAGTTTACTGACCTTTATTTTCAATTTCATCATTTATGTCACATAAAAATGCACTTCCAAAGCGACTCATCTAGTAAAAAACAAATGCACCTGCAGAAATTTAAAGTCCACGCAATTCGCCATATTTTAAGTGTAATGACAATCAAGAAAAATAATATACCTTACACCATAGGTATTGTAATGCCTAGACCAGTATTTACTGTAAAGAGTTCTCGAGCATCCTTCGACCAATGAAGGATCCGTACCCAATCAATATCTGGGTTTTAAAATAGTTTTTGTGCCATTTCTTCACGTCGGGTATCAGTACTTTTGTCCACTGAGCTACTTCCGGCGTGTCCGTCCTCTGCGTTTGCCATGTCTCTCTCCTCTTTCTTGGCTTGTAGCGTACCCCCCGTCTATCCTTCATAGAGTTCTCTCCTTTCATCTATTAAAAGGTCGATGGGGAGTATTTCTGCCATAACTTGAGTTGCATTCTCAGATATGGCCTTATACCCGCTTATGACCCTTAATAGAACTTTCCTTTGCTGCTCAGAGTTTGTCCATGCTTTTTTTTTCTTAAGGCCTTGTGCCACGTCAGAGCTCCGTACGTCAGTATTAACTGTGTCACGTTATATGAAACCTCCCTTGTCTTGCTTCCAGTCCCTTTTATATTGGGCATAATTCTCAAAAGATCCTATATTTGCGTTTGCTTTCTTGATCGAATGCTTGATGTGTTCGTCGACTGTCCCCTTGTCGTCGATTATTATTCCTAGGTATTTCACGTGTTTATTTGGAACAATTTGAACGTACCTCAGTTGGAAGCTAATATGTCGTCTGTCCCTTTTATTTTTAAGAATAACCGCCTCTGATTTTTCTGAAGCGAGCTCTAAGTAATGGCGTTTCATCCATGCGCCTATGCGTCATCTCACTTGGACACTAGTCCTGCTCTCTCTGCTACTAACACTAGAGCAATGTCATCAGCAAATCCTACAACCCAAGTCTCCTCCGGCATTTTGTCTTTCAGAACACCGTCATATAAGATGTTCCATAATGTCGAATCAAGTACCGAACCCTGCGGGATTCCAGCAGTAACTTTTGATTTCCAACGATCTTTCTTTGAGGTAGTTGCTCACGATGTTAACAAGGTATTGTGGGATTTTCCTCCTCGTTAACTCCTTCGTGATTTTTCCCCTTGGTGCGGTGTTGAGGGCATTCCGGACATCAAGAGTGATTCATGTTCCCCACTTCTTTGTTCCGTTGTCAATGATTAGCTCTTTGCTTTTTTCTACTGCATGCAGTGTGGATTTGCCTTTTCGAAAACTATACTAGTGGTCCGACAGTCCGACTTTTGATATAGCTTGCTTATGGTAATTAGTAAGCATTTTGGTCTATACTGTACCTATGCCATGTTTTGTTGGGTTACCATCGTGGCCTGGAGCTTTTCCAACTTTTGGGTCTTGTAGGGCCTGATTTAATTCCTCTTGCGTGAATGGATCTATATTTTCTACTCTTGCCATAAGTTCCCATCTGTCCTCTAGTATTTTTATTTTCCATTTTCGTATTTATGTCCAAATCATTGGAGGCGTATGCTTTTCAATTTTTGACTGCTATTTCGTATCCTTGTCCGAAAACATCGTCTTCCAGTTTGCGTCATATGCTCTAATAGATTTAAATCTGTCGTAGCTGAAACAGATCCCGGAACAAAATTCGTAAAAACATTGCCCAGAGAGGCAGATTACCTTGTCGCATCTGAAAACATGAGAGTTATGCATGTTATATTTATAAATAATCATGAATTTATACTCATATATATTATTATACTACCCGTATATATTACGCATTTTATAATTTTTATTCTTGCGCTTAACTTGTAATTCCTATTGTAATTACATTCTTTTCTCTCTAGTCATTATTCCCTAGAAGAACACAGCTTGTTAATCTTTTTTAGAATAATGAAATCTGTTATTAAGTTGGATTTAACGACGTGTAATTTAAAAGTTGAAACATTTTGGCTTTGAATAGATTCCCTTTGTTCTAGCATAAAACTAATTACAGCTTGAAAACCTATTTTACAAAAACCGGAGAGGAGTATTTCTACTTTAATATCTTATTTACTATGCGACTATCAAAGTTCTGATCGAATATATGCGGTAATATTATGAATGTATTTCTGTACAAAAATTTTAGTTTGAAAAATAACAAATAAATTGATATAAAATTGCAATATCAATCTACGAACTTTAGTAGTAGCGGTACATAAAAATTTCTGTAGACACTAAACATATAACATCCATACACATTAAAAGTTCTGCAGCAGGTACAGGTATTTTTGGTACACATCACAGATACACTGGAATGTTATTTAAAATTTACTTTTAATAAAACAAACATAATCCTTTAACAAATTCTTCAGAATATGCCTGTACTTATAAGACAGATTAAGCGGTAAGTAAATACCATAATTACACACTAAAGAAAGGCCCAAATTCTAGCCATTTTTAACAGACACCATCCTCCCGGCTTAAAGCCGATATGGAGTGTGTTCCACCAAATCTAACATGGTTCCGCTCAAATTTTATATGTATATGGCCCTCAAGGTGAGGGTGCAAAGATCGTGTCAGTGTTGAAAGTCACCAGTCAGATTTCTTCGTGCCTCCGTATTACCTAATATGGATGGATGATGTCATCGGCCGCGGGTTCTCTTTCCATCGAAATAGGAACAAATCCCGCGTATCTATAGTCGGTTTCACCAAACGTGCATACTACGCGCTTATAGTCGGTTTAAAGAAAAATTGCACGTTACAAGTTGGTGGCCGAGGACCGTGGTTTGTAGTCCACGCTAAACTGTAGATCCCTAGGCGCAATGGGCCCGCCAATATGGCCTGGTTAGTTCATACGAAACTTGCAAAAAAAGTCTAAAACCCCAAAAGTGCAAGGGTAGCGACAAAATATGTCTACCCCCCCGTTTTCGAGGACGGTCAACATGATGGTCATATTCGCGCGATCCCTACCCCTCTCGAACCACCCCCAAACGCAAAAAACCACCCCTTCTCTTCCATTTTTCGTTGTTAGACATGCGAAGACTTGTTGGATCGTTTTTTTTTTTGAGGAAACTCGATATGTCCTGTAAAATTTCGCAATCAGACATCCTACCGACCTCCGGGGTTGAAAGCCCCCTCCCTGGAACATGCAAGAAAAACCATCAAAACGTGCCGAAAATTATTTTTTACACGTTTTTAAGGGCGGGGTACACGATGCTGATATCATTTAGCCTTCCATATCAGCATCGTATGCCCCGCCCTTAAAAACGTGTAGAAAACAATTTTCGGCATGTTTTGATGTTTTCTACATGTTCCGGTATTGAGAAAGGGGGTGGTTTCAACCCCCGGGAGGTCGTTAGGATGTCTGGTTGCGAAATTTTACAGGACATATTGAGTTTAATCCAAAAAAAAAACGATCCAACAAGTCCTCGCATGCCTAACAACGAAAAATGGAAGAAAAGGGGTGGTTTTATGCATTTAGGGGTAGTTGTTTGGGGGTGGGAAGCTAAATAATATCAACATCGTGTTCCCCGCCCTTGAAAACGTGTAAAAAAATATGTTCGGCACGTTTGGATGTTTTTTGCATATTCCGGTATTGAAGGAGGGGGTGGCTTCAACCCCCGGGGATTGTTAGGATGTCTGGTTGCGAAATTTTACAAGGCATATTGAATTTCCTCAAAAAAAGCTGATCCAAGTCGTCGCATGCCTAACAACGAAAAATGGAATTGCGTTCAGGGGTAGTTCGAGAGGGACCGCGTGAATATCACTATCGTGTTGGCCGTCCTGGAAAACGGGGTAGTAGACATATTTTGTCGCTACCCTTGCACTTTTGGGGTTTTTGCAACTTTCGCATGGGCTAGGTTGCCTAGTAAAAAAGAAAGTAGTACTATCCACTACTATCCATCCTCGAATTATGTGAAAAAATGTTTAAACAGATTTCAAATATGCGTATTTAAATTTGATAAAAAATGAACTGGACTTTCTTCAAAATTGGCCGCCATTTTGAATCCTAATGGTTGAAGTGAGGTGCTGTGGGTCAAATCGTTCAATTGGGTCTAAGAAATAACTACAAAATTTCATGCTTCCCTCCCATTTCCAAATATATCGGTGTACTACCGCTGCCGCTACTTACTAATATTGTCTTGTTAAATATGATAGTTTTGTTGACAGAGAGATGGAAGTCTAAAGTAAGATAAATACATTATGTCCTTAACTGTTGTGACAAGTGATATACTTGTTCTTCTTACTTACACCTTCTTCACAGATATTTTGTGACAGAGTGACTTTACTAATTAGCTTACTTTTGTTGCATGATACGGTTGTCAGCATCATGTCAACTGTCGCAGTTGCCTGTTAGGCATCCGGCTTCACCAAAGTCCAACATAATTTCTTTGATGAGATCAATATGAGATCAGTATTGGAAAATGTTCTCATTGTCACTTGTCATCTGATTTTCTCTAAGTCTTTTATGCGTTCTAGTAAAACATAACACAGACATCAGGTAGATTGTAAGTATATGTACATTTATACTTTTTTTTTAATTATTATTCTCATATATTAAAACTCTGGGCCATTTTCTCGATAACTGAAAGAGATATTTGAATTCTATAAAAGATATTCACTAGAACATATTAAAAATTACTTCAGTTTTGAGTTTTTAGAAATTGAGTTATAGATGACGTTGCGGTGCAGCTACATTTTTCTATCCCGAAAACATTGAAAAGAGTGCATATAATGGTGCATCTAGACAACTTTTACGATAAGAAAAAATTTTCAATTATTGGAATTTGTAACTTATGTGTCATAGTTTTTGAGACATTTAACATTTAAACTAAATACTTAGTTTTATAAATGTTCGAACGCCGTATTTATACTTGCAGATCTCCGAAACCTTTAATTTTACGGAAATTAGAAAAAAAGAATTTCATCCACAATTTAGTAGCTTTCTTACTTGTCATCAGCATGTTTTCTCTCAATGTAATACTTTTCAAGTTATTAGACGAAAATCGTTTTGAAAAACTAAAATCTCAATTTTCAAGTTGTTATAACTTAAAGACTACTAATTTGCATAAAAAGTTGCCTTTTCTTCTTACAATCTAATCCTCTTTCAGATCCAATGATTTTGGTATCTTTTAATAGGGCGTGGCATTATTTTGAAGTTAAAACTTCTAGCTACCGTACTTACTGTACCTTTTTAATAATTCAGTTCCACAAACTTTTAATATTCTCTCTATTAACCGCTGCCACAGAAGCATACATTTTGTTGTAAAAATTACCCATATCGTGAGATAGATAACTCCATAAAAAAGTTCAAAGGAGGTCAGGTGATCGAGTTGGCCGCTTGAGGTAGTGCCAATTCGTTTTTCTTGAAAGATACAACTTGAATAATATAATTCATAATGTCTATGAAGAATTTATAAAAAGATTAGAAAACTGTGTGGGAGGTCTGAATAAAAAGTTTTTTTTTTTTTTTGATAATTGTTATTTCTTTATATTGCAACTAAACTTCATATTTAGCTTTTCTTATAATTGAAAAACTTTGTTAAAAAAAATTTTCAATAAAAATGTAAAAAAGTATTTTGCTCCAAGTTGATTTCATATTTTCTAATTTTTAGAATACCCTGTATAATTTATCTTAAGTTTGTCAACTATTTGTGACTTCCGAAGACAAGCAAAACTTTTTACAAATAATGACTTTTTCTCGGCAAACCAAAAATAGTAAAATTAACTATTATTAATTTCAATAAATAAGTTTAAGGATTTTCAATATATTTTTTGACTTAAAATGCTAGGAATCCTATCATGTAATTCAATACTTCAACAGTATTAGCTAAAAGAGTAGTTGTTTTGATTGGTTCTCGATGAGTGTTTTAAAGTGTTTTCCTAAGTAATATAAGATACCAATATACAGAAAGTAAATAATTTCATATTAAATAAAAAAGTGTGAATTTCTGAATTTAAATAAATTATTTTAGTATTTTCAAAATATTGTTTTGCATTAAAATGCTAGGGATCCTATCATGTAATTCAATGCTTCGTCCGCATTAGCTAGAAGAGTAGTTGTTTTGATTGGTTATCCAATAATGAGCGTTTTAAAGTATTTACCTAACTAGTATATTAGCGTGCCCAGATTAGGGCAACAATATACAGAAAGTAGGTAATTCCATAATAAATAAAAAGTGTGAAAGTTGTGATTTGCTTAATACCTAAATAATATTCTCTGAAAATAGTAAAGTTTACAAGAGTGCGGCACCCTATCTGGGGACACACAGTATATAAATTCAGTCTATTGACCCAAGCACACCTAAATACGCCTTTCTATAGCAATTTAGTCCAATGACAATAGTCTAAAGTTTTACTAGTAAACTACAATATTTATGGTTCTGACGAATGGAGCTCCTGGTCTATATACTATTATACTTTAAACATTCTCTACTTGCTATTACATAATCAAGCACGGCTCACTATCTCACTTGAAATTACTTCCTTAATATTACTCCTTTGTAATAATACGCATATTAAGTTTTCTAGTAAAAACAAAATACACAATGTCGGCATCGAGATATCATCAAAACTACCCGAGGAGGACTAGTCTGACATAGTGATAAAACCTGATTACATATTATAAATTTCAGAAATGGTGTATAATTATTTTGTTCTAACGTACAATTCCACCAGATAAAATAAATCAAGCGAGCAAAGAAACGAGCCACGAAGCGAGTACAAACCCTGACACATGTTAATAATCAGAAGGAACACAACTCCGCCCTCGTAAAAAATAACGAACTGCCTTTCATCAGGCGCGGTATACACACGTACTTCCGGGACAGCAATAAAGAGGGAGGGCGTGACTTCCGTAGACTGTTATCACGTCTTATCAGCACAAGTGGATATTCAGAGCTCGGCAATCATATGCTAATGCGTTGAGGCTCGCTGATTTATTTATAAGGCCGACTGTGTTTGCATTGTATCCTCATGAATGGAACGGAGCGAGTAAGTGAGAGGTAAGGAAAGAGGTCTATTGAGATGATCCATCCATGTGCTAATACCAAATAACCCTATTATTCACCAATCTTGTTTAATCTCATCAATAATGTATGGTTATTAGAAAGGGTTTCCCGTACATAACTTCTTCGTAATAAATATACGGGCCGCTTTTAATTGCTCACTTGCATGATTTATTGGAGACTGGAGATTATTTTGCTAATAATGGGAATCCATTGTTGTCGAGTTCTATTATGTTATACACTCTAAAAAATATCTTTTGTGCGCTGTGCACTTGAAAAATGGTATTTTTGGATATATTTTCTTTAAAATAATAATGTCCTATTCATGATTTAGCAGCTAGCACACCATTATTCTAGAGGGGATTATATTTGCATGCTATCAATGTTGAGGAAATATTAATAATGTGTCATTCGCTATCGTCACTTCTGATAACGTAAAATTTTAGTATGTAATGTAAATCTGTTGATCACATAATTAATTAATGTAATATTCTGTAAAAACATAGAAGACCGCGGCTTATCCGAAATGCTGAACTTTGCTTTGTTAAGGTCAGCCGGGATGAAGTCTGAGACCGAGGGATTCATAATGGCATGCCAGGATGATGTATTCAACATACTTGTCTATCGAAGTCGTGTCATGGGTATAGGTCTCTGATGTCAGCTGCAGGGCCTGCTGTAGGGCACCGGAGACAATACATTTGCTGTCGGCTTACCCAACATATGCAGCCTCGGCCTATATCCAGAGGCACGACGCAGCATTACGAGTGCTTTATTAATGTACTCGTATGGTATAGACGAGACACCAGTGCTGCCTTACGCTCCGGTGGATATTGAGTCCCTTGTGGGAAACGAGAAGTGCCTAATTTACTGGGACTACCCATTTCCCACTTTCAGGCAAATACAAGCTGACAAGCCTGACGTAGTCCTCCTTGACCACCAACTGAAACAATGTTTGTCGTGGAGTTCTTGGCTCCCGCGGAGAATAACGGTGTCTTGAAGGAGAAGGAAAAACGGACGAAATATCGAGATTTGCTGTTCGAGCCCCGCAGGCTCTACCCTGACCATACTGTTACGCTAGCGGTGCTGATCATAGGACTCCTCGGTGGAACGAGACACACTTTCGGAGTTAAAGATTATACCGGCATGTCGAAACTCGACAAAGATCTTAACAGGCAGAATGCAGAAGGCCATCATCCTCGGTTCATTACGTCTACCCAGGGCACACGATTCTCGGAGCCAGTAGTCACTAAACCTACGGGCGTAGGGAGTGGCTTGCTGGCATCACCAGTTTCTCTCTGTGAGTATCGAAGCTACAGATAAGGGTGACTGGTATTAAAAAAATTGTGAAATTGGACACCAGGGACAAATGTCGACTCTGTAAAACTGCAGTGGAGATAATTCAACATCTTTCAACGGCATTCCCGGTACTTACGCCTAATGAATACCCGCATGACTCAATCGGTAAAATAGTTCACCAAGCACTGGCGAAAAAATATGGATTTTGAGAGAAAGGGACTCTTTACTATGTAGTGCAAATCTATGTAGTTCTGGAAAATGAAAATGCTAAAATCTTGTGGGACATGATAACTGAGGACTTTTATTTGTGGCTGTGTTATTTTATTGAATTTCTCATCTTTTTTGCTTCTTCTGACCAAAATTCTGAATCCGCCATATTGAAAAAAAAAAATTTCTGAAGCTAAAATGAACTTAGCATATCCAAATACCTAACTCTACCAAGTTTCGTAAATTTTTATCGAAAATTGGCTAGGTTACCGATTTTTGACGCCTGTTTTCAAGTAAAGCACCACCATGCGCTGCTTTAAACTGATGTTATTGATAACAATTTCATTGATGCTGCATTTCTTTTTGTTATGAAAGTTGAGGCATACAGTTTTGCCTATATTTAAAATAAGGTTATTTTTTTACACCAACTTTAGAAATCGTTTATAACACTAATTATTATAGATTTATTCAAGTCCTTGGCAGTCAATTCTGAAACCGATACTGTTGTGTCGTCTGCGAACGTTGTAATTTGGCGTTAAATTGAGAGGAGCTATTTTTTGGATAAAATATATATTTAATTTAAAATTATATGTATTCTTAGTTTAATTTGATTTAAAAAATTCAATATTATTGTTTTAAATAAGAGGTAATGTTAAATGTAACATACGATTTATTTACAAAGACTTAAACAAAATTTTAAAGGAAATATATTGAGATGTTCATTTTAATACGAGGAACAGTATTAAAACAAGAATACTAGGATCTTTCATTTTAAATAAATGAAATGTTTAATTTAATACTACGTACTTATCTGATTAAGAATAATCTTAAATAAATAGTACTCTTCATTTAAAATATTTATATTATTCATTATAAACAAACTTATCGTTTATTTCGATTACATATTTATTCAAATCAAATATATTTTTGTGCGTGTAGGTATTCGCAGTCGAATACATGCCCAATAAGTAAATTTGATAAATAGCAACCGCTACAGTTAAGCATACTAGTTGTAATCGCCGTGTATAAAGATATTACATCCGAAAAGTTTAATTTTCCTGAGCAAATCACATTTTCAAACTAATGATATTACGCTCCCCGTGCTACATAGCTAATTTCAAGTAGGCGGCTTAGATTTTATTAATGTACGGTAAGACATATTTACACATATTGCTGGTTTTCATAAAAGCATTACGGGATAATGTAATTGCCTTTCTCATCAGGCAGAAAGCTACAGGATACGTCGTAGACAGGTACGTAATTTGAAAATGGAATTGTTCTTGTTCGGTAGTTGAATTCTATTAAATAAATGACTCCAAAAGTTCCAACCTGAACAGTAAACAACTACGTCTTATCCATTTACTTTATTGAATACATAAATAGACGTGTACAACAACGGAGAATAATAATATACAGGATGATGTGATTTACAATTGTTTTGATATGTGATATTTTATGGCAAGCAAATTGCGTTAACATTTTTTTGCGAAGTATGGAGTATTTCCCTTGTTTTTAAACTTGAAAATTAGTAGAGTGAAATTAAATAGAAAAGATAACATCGTCATAGAATGCGCAGAAACCGAAATCGTTACCACGTGCTCGTTACCTAGGTAACGATCCTATTTTTAAGGCCGCATGGGCGTCGCACTGCCTATTATCATTAATATTTTAATAAAAAATGGATGGCACGGCACTGATATTATGCCAACTGTTGTACGCTGTGCGCGAACCCATGACGTATGTTATCTTTTCTATTTAATTTCACTCTACCTACGGAGGAAAACAGAAAAAATATAGTCAAATAAAATTTTCGGATCTGTAGGTTTTATCATTAATATTTAATGGAATTTCTTACTACAGCTTCATGTGCTTTAAGATTCTATTACTAACACTAAAAATTAATGGAATTGCAAGCGTTTTAAAAGTATATTCAATTTACCAATATTACACTGTGAAAAATCAGTTATCGTAAAGGGCTAAGAAATGCAATTTACACATTTTTTAGTGTAACAAAATTAACACCATCATATAGAGTAAGTTAATGTGTCTCTAGTGTTAGGTGAGCAAGAATTAGAAACAGGTGCCTGTCACCTATATTTTTTGGCATAATCTGTGAAGGATTTTTACTCCAACCTCACAAACTAACTAAACAACTCTGAAATGATATTATCAACCGCAACTGATTTGCATCCTTTTAGTTTTCACATGGCTCTGACCGTTGAGTTCAGTGTTGGATACTATCGTACATAGTTCTGCTGCCCAATAGATGGTCACTATGTTCACTTTTGAAAAGCTCTTCGTGGTATTGACGCCAAACCTCATTCTTTGATTCCTGTTAGTTTTAACAGTACCACTAGAGTTCTTAAATCATCACGTTTTATGTTTGAATTTTCGAGTAATCATCATCCTTACTGTTTGATCGAGATCTGTTGTACTTCTGTTGTGATCTGTATATTACTCCATCTCCTTTCGGACGTTTTGAATATAGAAATTCTGATCTCTTCAACAGATGTATGAGTTCTTTGCCTGAAACTGTTATATCCTTCGCAGTCCATTAATATTAGAAAAAACCGCTGCCCAAGGAATCACTACTTCCACATCCAGATTTTCTATCCAAGTCACTCACAACGAAAAAAATTTGTATGTGGAAATAATTGTTTATGGAACGTTAATAATATAATATTTGAAATCCTCTACCCCAAAAACCTATAAAACGATACCCCACATCGGTAGTGGGGTGGGGGTGGTAGTGGGGGTGGATGAAGTAAAAAAATATTTGGAGGTTTCTGGTTCTTGTACACACACTAAATCACAATTTTTTTTCATCCCCTTTAATAATGGGGTGGGGGTGGTAATGGGGGTGGCTAATGCCAAAATTTTTTTTGAGACCTTAGCTTCTCTTTAATATACTAAATACCAATTTTCTGGACTCCTACCTGCCTAATTTACCTATTTACCCCAAATTTACCCCAATTTACCCCCAATCCTTCAATGGAACAAGATGAAAATATAATCTAGTTCCAGATCACGTTAAAATACATACGTGTACTAAATTTCAAGTCAATATCTTAAACGGTTTCAGAGTAAACGTGCGCACAAAAAAAAGTTACAGACCGACAGACAGAAATTTTTTTTTCGCTCAAACTTAAACTCTCGACGTTTCATGACATTCTAAGCCTATTTGAACAATAAAAATTTTTAAAAATTTTTTTGTCGTTACTATACTTCCACTGGATGTGGAAGTAAAACAGGAGAAATAAATTATAATGTTTTGCTGCTTGGAAATTATACGAGCAAGAAGGCTAGTTCTCAAAAGCGAAAGAGTTCCAATTGTACAACTGAGAGCTTCACTCTTGAAAACCAACACAAATACATTCCAATTGTTGTTCTATACTATATTCTATATAAAATTTATAGTAAACAAGCTAAAATCGTATATTTCGCCAGTTCACTGAACATTTTATATAATGTTACACATTCTGTAGGATACTCTTCGCAGTTTTTTGTAAATAATGTTAGTTTTAGACATTTTTAATTACTTCCACATCCAGTGGAAGTATAATAACGACAAAAAAATTTTAAAAATTTTTATTGTTCAAATAGGCTTAAAATGTCACGAAACGTCGAGATTTTAAGTTTGAGCTAAAAAAAATTTCTGTCGGTCTGTCGGTCTGTCTGTCTGTAACTTTTTTTGTGCGCATGTTTATTCTGGAACTGTTTGAGATATTGACTTGAAATTTGGTACACATATGTACTTTAACGAGATCTAGAACTAGATTATATTTTCATCTTGTTCCGTCGAGGGGTGGGGGGGTAAATTGGGGTGAATTTTTGGAAAATAGGTAAATCAAGCAAGTAAGAGTCCATAAAATTGGTATTTAGTATATTCAAGAGAAGCTAAGGTCTCAAAAAAAATTTTGGCATTAGCCACCCCCATTACCACCCCCATCCCATTATTAAAGGGGATGAAAAAAAATTGTGATTTAGTATGTGTACAAGAACCAGAAACCTCAAAATGTTTTTTTACTTCATCCACCTCCACTACCAACCCTTATCACCACTCCCACCCCGCTACCGATGTGGGGTATCGTTTTATGGGTTTTTGGGGTAGAGGATTTCAAATATTATATTATTAAAGTTCCGTAAACAATTATTTTCACATACAAAAATTTTTTCGTTGTGAGTGGATAAAAAATCTGGATGTGGAATTAGTGATTTCTTGGGCAGCGGTTTTTTATATATTAGTTGGTAAAAGACTCAGTGTAAAATAAAGTAATGATAAAAAAAACTATACCGTACCTCATTTGGGTTTCGAACCCGACAATTTAAATCATATTATTGGATTCCGAGTCAAAAGCGTAAGAATTACACCACCACCTTACACGTAAAAAAATGTAAATTTTTACTTTATAAGACACGAGCTAAAATCATATTTTCGCGGTTGTATATTACATTATGAAATGTATATTTATAAAATATAAAAATATTTAGATATTAAAATGAAATATCATTTCACCAGATTTCTATTCAATTACAAAAACATAAAAATCAAATTTGTTTTTCAAATTTAAATTATTAATAACATTTTTATTTACCGATCGATTTTGTTAAAAAACAATAGGGTTCTTCCTCTAACTAACACTAACTTACTATACAAATTTCAATACAATCGGATTTTTCTTTTTTGAGTCATCGTGCTTACAACAAACGTGACGGGCGAACATACGGACGGACGGACAGACGGACAGACGGACAGACGGACAGACGGACAGACGGACATTTTTAAAGTTGTTCAGAGTTCGTTCACTAACACAATGATATGAAAATTTGTTGTCTGCGAGCGATATTTACGGTTTTAGAAATGTGCCTATCAAATGCAATATACTCTTCGTTTTCGTATTTGCGAAGAGTATAATAATGCCTCATGCATATTTCCGATGGATACAATGGTCAATAAGCGGTCAAACGAGAGGGTTGGACAAGATCGATGCGGGCTTCGCATGTTCTCAATATACAGTATATGATGTAACGACAAACTTCGAAGAGCAATTCGTCTCGTCAAAAAATGCAAAAGAATAACTAGAAAATGCTTCCTAGCGCTCCACGATGCTCACGACGTTCAATGATTTTTTTAAGTTTTACTCTTGAATTGCACAATGTACGAAAACTGAAGGTAGACCAATGGAGCATCCAAATTAACAAAACAAGAATCCGTGCGGTTGCAAATATCTTTTTTCAGTAAGATTCTATCACACCAATACTGAGGCCACTGTCTAGTTTTTAATAAAACTTTTCATGTGCATAGCTACTATGAAATAGCTATTTGTATATGACGAAATTGTAACATTTCATCCCGCGGATGTATTTTACTGCCCGACGCGACGCGAAGCGGAGGGTAGTAATCATCCAAGGGATGAAATATTACTTTCCTCCCAAGTAATACAGTTATTTGGTGCTCAAAGAAGAGGTTACCTGGAAAGTTTTCCGGGAGTTTTGAAAATTGGTGATTTTATAGATTTCGATGTGCTCTTTCTGAATTTCTACTTTGCCACCTCGTATCTTTGCCGCTCCCGCCGCCATATTGAAAAAATGGCGCCTAAAAACTGCTTTTTGACAATATCTCCTTTCTGATTCATTTTACGATAAAAACAATTATATAATGATCCTATGATTTTTTTGTAAAATTAATAGTTTTAGCGTACGAGCGCCACAAACCATTATACACCTACACCAACACACGTTCTTCGTATATTAACAAAAACTATATTACTACGCGTTGATGAATTGGTTGTGCCACCTTTTCCAGAAGTAAAGGAACTTGTCAATAAGCACTGGAGTTATCGGAGATGAAAAGGTAAACTATCACATATTTCAAGAAGCTGGCATTTCTAAAATTATCGGCAGCGATTTCTATAACGTAAAATTCAAACGGAATGACAGAATAAAGGCACTTGGTGTTATGAATGCAGGCATCCGGATAGAAGACGACATTTTCCCGATTAATCCTTTATTAATTTTCCAAAAAATGTGAATTGCAAAAGAATCTGAAAAGGAACTTGAAAACTTCCTTACGTACGAACTTGCTCCGTTTCCAATTCTTTTCAATAACGAAGGCTTGCGCAAACGCAATAAATCTTTTATGTATAAGGCATTTCAGCAACATTCTGGAGATATAAATTTTGGAGACACGATGTATGTCATCGACGGAGGATACTTTTTACACCGAGTCATTTGGCATCGCGGTGAATCGTTTTCATCCATTTGCAATAACTACGTTACATTCGTTCGATCGAACTATACATCCAATGCCATTGTCATATTTGACAATGGCATTGGATGTATAGGAAGATGTAGCAAACCGTAGTACCAAATATGCGGAGCGATCCCGACGATCACGAAAAACTGCTTCAGTACACATACTTTTTGATGAGACAATGATCCCAACTGTGTCACAAGATAAATTCCTGGACAACGATGCAAATAAGAAACGCATGAATGGAATGTTGAAGACAAAATTTGAAGCTGCGAACTTCATGGTCAAACAAGCCACGGAAGATGCGGATAGTTGTTGGCGTTGACGGTTCTATCTACGCGTTCAAAAATATATATTCTCAAACCAGGAAAAGGAAATATTTCGCAACAAATATATTCAACAAAAAGTATCATAGATAAAACAGCCGCAGATCATATATTATTCTTGCACGCCTTCAGTGGTTGTGATACAACATCAGCACTCTTTAATCAAGGAAAAATAAAATGTATTAATGTACTCCGAAAAAATCCACATTTAAACGAGGTTATCCAGGTATTCAAAAACCCAAATGCTGATCCAGAGATCATTGCTAAAGCTGGAGAACGTTTCCTTGTTGCATTGTACGTGGTGGCATTGGTGTGAAAAGTGTGAAAAGTATATCGATAAACAACTATAGATATGCATGCTTCAAAAAATCAGCATATAAAAATAAATTTAATATTGCATCGCTACCACCAACAGAAGCAGCAGCACGAAAACATTCGTTCCGAACCTATCACTAGGTTCAGCAGTGGTATGGGAATGAACAAAATGCAGAGTAATGGGGATGGAAAAGAAATAATAATGGAATAATTCCTGTCACCACACTCGAGCCCCCAGCTCTTATTTCTTGCAAATGCAAAAAGGGATGTGAGAAAGCCTGTGGTTGCAGAAAGGCTGGATTAAAATGCTCAGTTATATGCACGAATTGTAGTGGTACCTGTTATAATTCGCAAATTCCATCACAAGATAGCGATGAAAAGGAAGAAACGGAGACTGTTCTCGAGCAAACGTATGATGAAATCGAGGACGAAGAGGATTGCAATGAAACTGATAATCCCATCGCGGATGATGTAGATGAAATTTATATCTGTGACGTTTTGATCGATACTGAAGATGATGAACTCCATCAAGAACAGCGAAGCGAAGGAGAATGCGCTAAATTTTGGAATAGTGCATTGCATGTGGATTGAGCCAACTGGTGATACCACGATAAAAGAACGCACCACTTACTCTACATTATGATGGTGTGGAAATGAGTTTTTTGGCCAAAACGCATGTTGGAGTAGATTTTTCGGTGCTCGTACGCTAAAACTATTCATTTTATAAAAAAAACGTTATTGAAAAAATTATAGGATATTTTCTCTAGTTTAATTTATTATATAACTGTTTTTATCGTAAAATGAATAGGAAAGGAGATATTGTCAAAAAAAAAATTAGGCGCCATTTTTTTAATATGGCGGCGGGAGCGGCAAAGATACGAGGTGGCAAATTAGAAATTCGGAAAGAGTACATCGAAATCTATAATATCACCAATTTTCAAAACTCCCGGAAAACTTTCCAGGTAAAACTACCAAATGACTGTACTATAGAAGCTTTTATTTAAAATAAAATGAATATTAGTTATTACAGTGACGAAAGTTATATAGAAAACATAATAAATACGCCACCAGAAACCAGTAACTATGGTAACATAGTCGGTAGCAGTTAAAAATAAGGGCAGAAAATATTTTTCTCCTAAGGGAGGAATTTCTTTTTGCCTCCCCTAGGACGCAAAGAAACATTTTCTACCATCTTGTACCCTCCAATGAGGGAGGAAAAGATTACTTTCTATGCTGGTAATAGAAAAACACTTTTCCCTGACAAGGTTTAAGTTCGTAATATTAACCATCATTGACTAATTATTTACAAAGTCTAAGATACAATTGCAAAGCATCGTGGAATGCTTAGAAAACATTTTAGGAAAAAAGATTTTCTTTCTTGTTCTCATCGCTTTATATACAATTTCAGGTCTATATTCTATGCTCGTTAGAACCACTTTAATAAAAAGACGCCAAGGGCGCATGGATTGGGCGGGCCTAACTCCCTAGTTTGTTTTCTCATTGCTAGAAAATCATTGCGTCTATCGGAAATATACAGTGTATACCTTATTGGTAGTAAATTTTATACAGAATATTGTCAAGAAGTATAAAATTTTCTGGGATACCAACTATTTAACTAAGAAATGCCGGCGGATCATGTCAAGGGTGGTTTTTGAAGGTGAAGCTACCTTGTGCATTGGGAACTCTTTCGTATATATCTGGCATGTATAATCACCAAAGAACAAATCATAATTTGTTTCCTCTATTCACCAATGTTAGGTCTAATATCAATAGACTATCTAATTTTAAAGGAATGTTGATACCTAGAACCTTCAGGATTTTCAAACATCAGTAAAGTTTCGGCTATTGTCCAACATTGCTTCACATTTCTATTCATGTTACTTCGTATTGCAGCTGCTGGTAGTGTGATGTTCTCTATTATAAAATTCCACCATGTATTTGTTTCTGCGTAATTTTGTCAGTTAACTTCATTTACCTATATATGAACTAAATCTATTTTGAAAGACTGGACCATCAGTTATAATAAGCAGATATTTCTATATTTGCCTTTGATATGTTTTTAATTAAAAGAGAAGGCCTAAGTTAGTGTAGAATAGGTACAATTTTATAGAATTATAATGCCAACGTACGTTCATTGTCGACTTTAATGATAGCTTGATAACTTGCAATTAAGTAATTAGTTGGATCACTTGCTTATTTCCTCTATTATTTGATTGAATTCAGTTCTTATTCATAAACATTGACGGTATTTTTTGGACCAAACTTACGCTTTTAGTTTTTATCAGCATTCTAAGAGGATTGCATTGCGGAAAATATTTTTTTAATTCTGTAAGTTTTTGTTCCTTGCATCAGTAATGAAATATAGCGTAACCTCCATACATTTAAGATTTATTTTACGTAAAATTAAACTCAACTGTGTATTTAATGCAATTGGCTTTTCAAAAACATTTACTTTTGCGTAGATTTTTTAGGACAATTCCACTGTCATTGATGAATAAAGGCACTTGTCATTTTACTGAAATTAAACCGCCTTTATGTATTGTTCGCGAAGCGTGTAATATTTGTTGGCTACAATTAATTTGTTCCCAATAATAACTTCAAGAAAACTCTTTATATCTGTTCCCAAATGTGACACAACAAAAGCGGAATATAATGATTTATTACAAGATCTATTTTAAAAATAATTTATTTCAATTTGTCTCGTAAACGTTTCTGAATCCTGAATGTGGAAAAAGTAATTTAAAAGTAATTTCGAGCACTCTATTTCCCAATAGCAAAGTAAAACCGCTCCACGCTACGCTCACTGACATTACATTAAATAAATCCTGAAGATGACTTGGTGGCATTATTAAAAACACGGAAATATTATTATTATGTGACACGATAATTATTCATGTCGTTATTTTTGCTGCTGGTCTTAAAATTATAATCTATAGAACCGAATATAACATACAGAAATAAAAGATATACGCTTGTACTCAAGCCTGGTTTTTCTTGTTTTATTGTTATTTAAAAATTAATCTAGAATATCTGAGAAATAGATCGAATCAGATTTTCGAGAAGGAAGTTCAAAATCACTATAAATTAACTTCATGGAAAAATGTAAATGTTTTCATTTTTTTTTCTAAAACCAAAAACCGAAGTCCATTGTATTATAAATAGTGTAGCGGCATGAGCCCTCAAAGATGCATATTTAGTGAGCAACCTATCAATGGGGTAGAACAAAAGAAACTATATATGAAAATGTAGGTTATAACTTATCACATCAGGAAATGTATGTTATCCAATCTATAAGTTGGTATACGGGGTAGTTACAGCCCAGAAAGTAATTTTTTTTAAAACGTGTGTTTTTACTTACCATTTTTACTCTAATTCGATAAAAATTCATGACAGGATATTTCTTTATGCCAAAATGTTCACAATTATTTGCTGAATTCGTCCATATATACCATCTATATAAAAATCGCAAAACTAATCATTCACGGTAAATCAAAGAGGGAGTAACAGTGTGTGTGCTATGGTAAGTCTAAACTTCTATTGGCCATAACTTTTGATTTCACGCTTACCAAAATTCTGACACATACATAGAAAACTTTGTTATTCTCTTAGCTTTAATTTAAGTACAAATACATGGAGCTACGTATTTCATTTTGTGATAATAATAGCATAAATTATAACGCAATGTCACGAATTTCTGCGCACCAAGGCTAAGTCGGTCTTATGAATGCATGGCCATGCGCACTCGAAAAATCGACCTTATTGCCGATTTGCATAAGGGCCTGGAAGGGAAATTATGCCGTTAACTCATGTTATAGGGTTTTCAGCTGTAATAATGAGAAATTAAAATTAAGTATGTAAAGTAAAATGTTTATCTCATGTCTTTTTAAACATATAAACACTTTTACTTAATAATAAATTGACAGTTACAAAATAAATGAAAAGTTATTGTAGGAAACAAAACTTAAAAGTGATTTTACATTATTAAGATTATTATTCCGTACATATAAGTCTATACAGCAAAAGCTGTATAGACAGATTTTATGAACAAAAATAGCATTGCTTTAATTTGTTCATTCAAAATGAAAATGGTTATTTCTAATAAAACTTATTTGCGATAATGTCAAACAGTCAAATGACAAGAAAAACCATCACTAAACCTCATCTCATGCAATATACACATGTATAAAAGAACAGAGGTGTCAACATATATTAGGTTACAAGCATGAGCGTCCACAAATATATTTTCAGGGGGAGCATAAAACTAAAGTGAAAAAACTAAATAAAAATAAAACTAAAGTAAACAATAAGACATCTACTAAAATTACTAGTTCGTATGGGGTACCACAGACCGCAGGGCAGTGTGCTAGGGTCTCTTTTATTCATTATATATGTGAATGATATAAATCATGTCCTAAGAAGTTCATATATAAGCCTTTTTGAGGATGAAGAATATATGTATGTGAAAAAAATCAAAATGAAATCACAGATATAATGGATAAAGAGCTTTGTATGTTATATATATAGTTATGTACAAAAAAAAATTGAAACTCTATAATGACAAAACTAAATGTATGGTTCTTGGAACTAAAGCTAATTGCCGAAAATATTTAAATGATCAACTGTTTCTGTACATTAATAATGCGAAAGTTGAATTTGTAAGTTAAATTAAATATTTTAGATCGATAGTTGACGTTTTCAAAATATATTGATTTTATCTATGTAAGAACATTGGCAAAACCAACCAACTGGGTTGGATTTCAGTGGAACAAAGTATTGAAACAACTTTAATATATGAAATCGAGAAAAATCTAATACCTACCTACTTTAAATCCTTCGAAACAATTATTTGGTAAGATCTGCTGAAAACTGCAACATGAATACAAAAATATCGTTCTTAAAAAAATCAACTGTTAGCGATGCCCTACGTGTATTCAATGCTTTGCCCACGGAAATCAAATATCTAGTAATTTAAAATTGTTTACTAAAATGTTACTAAATTATATATATAGACGACAGAGCACAAAATAGTAAATGACTACGTACAAATATATGTTACTTTTGAAGATAGCTTATGCTAAATAAACTTTATTCTATTCTATTCTAAATACATATTCACCTACGACATATAAAATACGACATACAAAATATATACCAATTCGTAATAATGTACGGATTGGTATTTGCTTGTCACTGCCCACCATACATGCTTTAACTGGATGCAACACGACTAGTGCTTTATACGGGATTGGAAAAAAAAAATGCATATACCTTTTTAAAACAAAATAAGACCACGCTTGAACTTGATAAAGCGACAGCCTTTATAAACGATGCCGTCAAAATTGCTCGCAGATATGTTCCGTTGCCATACAAATCAAAAACTTGTAAAGATGTAGATGATTTAAGGTACAATCTTCTTCAAAATTCGACCATTGCTAATTTTCCACCAATTGAGGATTCCTTTATACATCACGTAAGACGTTTCTTGTTACAAGCAAAAATTTGGTATAATAGTCATGACTCATCGTATAGGGCAAATCCTGTTGGAATGGGATGGTCCTTTGATGGAAATTATATTTTACCAGTAATGCCTATTTGGAAACAGCGCATAAGAAAGTACGCGAACTTACCTATATTATAAGGACAAGGATGCATGTGATATTTTAAAATGTGAGTGTTTTAAGGCTGATTTAATATATAGTGACATATGCAAATGTCCCTTATTTTGGAACAATATGGAATTGGAGTTTTTATACGCATCTAGATGAATTTTAAACTGTATGTTACACAGAGCAAATCTAGTTATTTGCGATACTGTTAAATTTTTCAGCAGATAGGGATATATTTTACTCTAATGTCGTAGGTGAATATACATATTTGCTCGCCTTAAGAATATTTTTATGGACGCTCATGCTTGCAGCCTAATATTTGTTAACACTTTTTGTTTTTTTGTTATGTATGTGTATATTGCAAAAGATTTAGTGATGGCTTTTCTTGTCATGTGACTGTTTGACATTATTTCACATTAAAATATTATTAGAAATAAACATTTTCAACTCGAATGGACAAAATAGAGCAATAATGGCTGTTTGTACAACTTTCGCTGTTTGATGCTTTTACTATTCGAGAATTTTCATTACACACGATATATACGAAACAATAATTCTAACAATGTAAACTCGCTTTTAAGTTTTGTTACATATACATACAATAACTTGTACTTTTAACAAGAACTTTTTGTTTAATTTGTAGCTGTCAATTTATTCATAAAAGTGTATATATGTTTAAAAATCATGAGATAAAACATTTTACTTCACATACTTAATTTTAATTGTTCATTATTACAGCTCAAAACCTTATAACATGAGTTAACGGCATATTTTCCTTTCCATGCACTTATGCAAATCAGCAATAAGGTCTATTTTTCGAGCGCGCATGGCCACGCATTCATAAGACCGACTTAGCTTTGGTACGCAGAAATTCGTGACATTGGGTTACAATTTATGCTATTATTATCACAAAATGAATACGTAGCTCCATGTATTTGTACTTAAATTAAAGCTAAGAGAATAACAAAGTTTTCTATGTAAGTATCAGAATTTTGGTAAGCGTGAAATCAAAAGTTATGGTCAATAGAAGTTTAGACTTACCGTGGCACGCACACTGTTACTCCCCCTTTGATTTACCGTGAATGATTAGTTTTGCGATTTTTAAATAGTTGGTATATATGGACGAATTCAGCAAATAATTGTGAACATTTTGGCATAAAAAAATATCCTCTATCATGTAGTTTCATAGAATTAGAGTAAAAATGGTAAGTAAAAACACATGTTTCTAAAAAAATTACTTTTTGGGCTGTAACTAGAGATTGGATAACATGCATTTTGTGATGTAATAAGTTATTACTAATATTTTGATATATAGTTTGCTTTGTTCTACTCCATTGATAGGTTGATGATAAAATTTGATTGGGCGGCCGCTGCATTAAAATTTTTCCGTAAGTTATAAGACACACTTTAATGTTATCATTTAACAGGTAGTTCAAAATCTTCGAGAAAATTTATGAAAAATATTGACATTATAAACAATATCTAAAATGTACTCCATTTTGTGACGAATTAAAAGATTGGCTAATTTAATTAAAATCCAATAAGGAAACACATTTTGTTTGTTATCTTAACAAGATTTTTGGCGTCAGTTTCATTCATGTTGCCACCATATTACATTTAGAAAAAATGGCTCCTACTCGGCCATTTTGAAAAAAAAAATGGCAACATGTGATATATCGTTGAAAATGGAATTCTAATCTATCTATCCAACTATATAAAAAATATACAGGGTTCCATTTAAAATTCTTGACTTAGATCAACTTCCAGAAAAACCGAAAGTGTCTTTTCATGGAAAATATAAGCCCCATTCAGCAATATTTACGAACCAAATTTCAAGCTTCTACCTTAAAAGACAATTAAATGGACTTTGTAAAACAAATCCATTGTCATCCGGTATATCTGTATACAGAGTAGTACATCTAGATATATGTCAATTTCTCCAGCATTCAATTATCGCAGGATGTTTCCGATGATTAGCTGCACGCCCTCAGAAAATTCTCCGTTTCTCTCTTGTCGCAAACGATTCAGTCGGGGAGCCCTCCCTAGTTGTACGCGCACCCCCGATCCTTAGGGACAATGTTTTTCATAAAGATTAAAGCCTAAGGAACAATTTACATGTTCTAAAAAAAAACTGGCTGTACTTTCAAAATGGCGGCTATATGTTAAAAAAACTGTTGCCAATGTTGTTTTCGTCATTTAACACAAAAACTAAAAAAGATGGACAAAAACTTTTCTCACAAAAAACAACGTGCATAAAATTTTCTACAATTTTTTCCTATACAATATTTTGATAGGAGTTACCATTTTCCAGATAAATGAGTCCAAACTTAAGAAAACATGGAAATTCATATATCGGATTTACCGATTTACTCGGAGGAAATAACTAACAATTATTGTAAGGCATATAATATAACTTTATATTATTAACATAACAAAAAATAAAATAAACTGAAAATAATTAATAATAATAATAATAATAGCTCCGGGGGATATTGAGTCCGTTGTGGGACATGAGAAGTGTCTAATTTATTGGAACTACTCGTTTCCCACAGTCAGGCAAATACAAGCTAATAAGCCTGACGTGGTCCTCCTCGACCACCAACTCAAGACAATATTTATCGTGGAGTTCTCGGCTCCCGCGGAGAATAACATTGTCTTGAAGGAGGAGGAAAAACGGACGAAATATCGAGATTTGCTCTTCGAGCTCCGCAGGCTTTACCCTGGCCATACTGTTAAGCTAGTGGTCCTGATCATAGGAGCCCTCGGTGGAACGAGACACACGCTGCTTTCAGAAATAAAGATCATACCGGCATGCCGAAATTCGGCAGAGATTTTAGCCGGCAGGATGCAGAAGGCCATTATCCTCGGCTCATTACGTCTACTCGGGGCACGCGATTCTCGGACCCAGTAGTCACTCACCCCACGGACGTGAGGAGTGGCTGCCGGTACTACCAGCTCCCCTCTGTGAGTGTCGGAGCCACAGAGTATAAAGGGTGACTGGCTTTTACGGAAAAAAAAATAATATAATGATAATAATAATATAATTTGCAGACATTTTTCTCGAAAACGGTAACAATGGGTTATGAATAGATTAGGGTTAAAAGTGTTGATAGTGACATTTTTTGGATTATGCTGGCTCATTCCAATAAGTTAAATGTAAATTACTCTTTAATACCGGATTTGGCTATAAAATAAAGCTCCCTAATATATCCGCATTAGCAGAAGTGTATGGACCTCAAAAATGTTCGGCATTACTGGACCTTCATTCATTTACGAATTGCCATTAGACAGAAATGTGGTGACAAAGATTTGTCCTTATCAATTGGCACTAAAGTTGATTTTTTTTTCCATTCCAGAGCTTGCTTTATCGAGCATATTGAAAGGAGTTTTTACCAAACGCGTATTTGGCGATTATCCCACGAAGTTATTCACAATATTCCAAAGCCTTGTAATGATTATGGATGGCATGAAAATGGAGAACCTCTTTGGTGTTCGGCAGGTAAAATACTGCCTCAATCGCTTTTTTAGTTTTTGTGTCAAATGACAAAAACAATATATTTGCAATTTTTTTAAACGGACGCCATTTTGAAAGTACAGCCAGTTTTTTTTTTACGACATGTCTTAAATTGTTCCTTAGGCTTTAATCTTTATGAAAAACATTGTCCCCAAGGATCGGACAGTTAGGGTGGGCTCGCGTAGTATTACGTTTTATATTTTATTTTAAGAGCTGAATCATTTATCTGGAAAACGGTAACGCCTATCCAAATATTGTATAGGAACAAAAATGGAGAATATTTTATGTACTTTGTTTTTTGTGTAGAATGTTTTTCTCCATCTTGCGCCACTTTTTGAAAGTACAGCCAGTTTTTTTTAGGACATGTCTTAAATTGTTCCTTAGGCTTTAATCTTTATGAAAAACATTTCCCCGAGGATCGGGGAGGGGGGGGTACACGGATAGTTAGGGTGGGCTCCCATAGTAATTGTACATTTTCGTAGGTGAAATTCCAAGTCAATATCTGGCGAGCACTGCTTAATCACTCTCAAAGAATTTTTTAGATCGCGCTCCTACCAAATGTATATTTTTTTGTTACTTTATGATAGATTACATTAAGTACATTTTTCTGTCATCTACTCTACTCTAATTAATATGAACTCTTATTATAACTGTATAAAAAAAGAAATGCAGCGTTGGCTGGATAATAAATATGTAACATTCATTTCAACTGTTTTCTTTTAAAAGTGTTTACTACTAAAAATTTAAGTAGGGTAACTAGTTATAGCAGTACAAGCATGCAAATTGTTACATTTGTATATTCCTATGCAAGTTGACTTTGTCGACTATGTATACCATAGCAATATCTGCGAGATATCTTCAGCTTGCATACATTTTTAAAACAAATACGACATTTCCAGAGAACACATGTACAACGATGCCGTAATAGCTGCACTGGGACGTGAGAGTTTTATTAGTATTGTGTTTGTGGTGGCGGGTTCAGGTGTAGAGGCAACGTAATAAATAATGATGTATGTATGAATAGACTCCGTGGGTCTCATCTTGCTTTTCTTTCCCTAGAGCATCACTTACTGCTTTTCACATAGAATTATGTATGAGTAATCGATAGTTCGTGAACTGATTAATCCTGAAGCTTGACGCCAGTAAAATATACTAGATTGGAAACAATACACTTCAAATGAGGTTGATATTTTTCAATGTAAATCGTTATACACAGAGAATAACAAAACAATTTCTTATACTAGTGTATAGCATATCCCACTTTTCATTATTTCAGTTATAATTTATCCAATTTTAAATAAATTTCGAATCACGATGAGATCATTTATTTTATCTTATTGTTCTACATCCTGTGAAACACACACTTTCACAACATTCCTTACGTTGGAAATTAACATTATCACTTATACGGATACAAATAAACGCCTGTAAGCATTATACTCTTTGATAGATTGTTGAATTTTCTATATAAGTATTTAATATTTTATGGTATACTCTGCAGTTTTTTGCAAATAACTTTTATTTTATTAGAAACGTGAGCAGATCCATAGTATTCAGGCCCATCGACCCATTGTACATTCGGGACATTTAGGATCCTCTAGAAAAAGCCAGTGCCTGTGAAGGAATGAGATAAAAGAAAATGTTCTGGCCTTTAACTTAATATAATAAAAAAGGAAATTTTTTTTTTCAAAATTCGGGGTCCGAGGATTTGTTGGAATTTCGGTAAGCTTTAATTAAAAAAAAAAAATGTTCACTTCCGACAAGATTTGCGATCTCTAGCCATTTTAGGTATGTGGTCATTTGTGACATTAATAAAATAATACACAATAAGAGTAGCGAAATGGTAACTTTTTGTAGCTTTAAAGATTTTGATGAAAATGAATTTCTTGACCTCTTTCATAGTATAAACTGGAATTACATATATCAATTAAATGATGTTAATTCCATGGTGCAGTTTCTAAATGAAAACGTAATTTCAATTTTTAATAATAGTGCGCCCCTCCGAACTGTCAGAGTGACAAAACCTCCAGCACCATGCCTCACCTACAACATACGAGAGATAATGAAGATAAGAGATAAAGCGTTTAATAAATATAAAATAACTAAGTCGCTTGCACACTGGAATTATTATAAAGGAATTTGTGCTTGCACAAAAAAATAGCAAAGGTACATGAGACACACTTAGATCATTAAAAATACTAAATAAGAACAATAAGTATGATATACTTAACAACTTATTAGATTTAGATTTAATAAATATCCACTTTACAAACCCACAAATAATTAATAAAACGGCGACACATATTAATATTACGGAACAATATAAAACTGCACAAGAGTCACAAAACATATCCTTTAAATTTACCAGCATTGAAAAAAAGATGTTATTTAATGCTTAAATTCTATTAAGAGCAACTCAGTAGGCGCTGACGTCATTTCGCTTAGAATGATAAAACTAATAAGCGTTTATTTAATTGATCACTTCAATTTTATCATGAACTGTGCTCTTACCACTGCAGTATTTCCAGAAGTATGGAAACAGGCCAACATTTTGTCTTTAGCTAAAATTCTCAATTCCACAGAATTAGGCCATTTACGACCAATCAGTGTGCTTCCCACGTTATCGAAAGTTTTAGAATGATTAATGAAAACACAGATCACCCAATATGTCACTCAAAATAGCATAGTGCCCAATTCACAGTCAGGTTTTAGGGAACAGCACAGCACAACCACAGCGTTAGCGCTAATTCGAGCCACAGATGAAGACAAAATAAAAAATAAAAATATACGAATTGCCATTAGACAGAAATGTGGTGACAAAGATTTGTCCTTATCAATTGGCACTAAAGTTGATTTTTTTTTCCATTCCAGAGCTTGCTTTATCGAGCATATTGAAAGGAGTTTTTACCAAACGCGTATTTGGCGATTATCCCACGAAGTTATTCACAATATTCCAAAGCCTTGTAATGATTATGGATGGCATGAAAATGGAGAACCTCTTTGGTGTTCGGCAGGTAAAATACTGCCTCAATCGCTTTTTTAGTTTTTGTGTCAAATGACAAAAACAATATATTTGCAATTTTTTTAAACGGACGCCATTTTGAAAGTACAGCCAGTTTTTTTTTTACGACATGTCTTAAATTGTTCCTTAGGCTTTAATCTTTATGAAAAACATTGTCCCCAAGGATCGGACAGTTAGGGTGGGCTCGCGTAGTATTACGTTTTATATTTTATTTTAAGAGCTGAATCATTTATCTGGAAAACGGTAACGCCTATCCAAATATTGTATAGGAACAAAAATGGAGAATATTTTATGTACTTTGTTTTTTGTGTAGAATGTTTTTCTCCATCTTGCGCCACTTTTTGAAAGTACAGCCAGTTTTTTTTAGGACATGTCTTAAATTGTTCCTTAGGCTTTAATCTTTATGAAAAACATTTCCCCGAGGATCGGGGAGGGGGGGGTACACGGATAGTTAGGGTGGGCTCCCATAGTAATTGTACATTTTCGTAGGTGAAATTCCAAGTCAATATCTGGCGAGCACTGCTTAATCACTCTCAAAGAATTTTTTAGATCGCGCTCCTACCAAATGTATATTTTTTTGTTACTTTATGATAGATTACATTAAGTACATTTTTCTGTCATCTACTCTACTCTAATTAATATGAACTCTTATTATAACTGTATAAAAAAAGAAATGCAGCGTTGGCTGGATAATAAATATGTAACATTCATTTCAACTGTTTTCTTTTAAAAGTGTTTACTACTAAAAATTTAAGTAGGGTAACTAGTTATAGCAGTACAAGCATGCAAATTGTTACATTTGTATATTCCTATGCAAGTTGACTTTGTCGACTATGTATACCATAGCAATATCTGCGAGATATCTTCAGCTTGCATACATTTTTAAAACAAATACGACATTTCCAGAGAACACATGTACAACGATGCCGTAATAGCTGCACTGGGACGTGAGAGTTTTATTAGTATTGTGTTTGTGGTGGCGGGTTCAGGTGTAGAGGCAACGTAATAAATAATGATGTATGTATGAATAGACTCCGTGGGTCTCATCTTGCTTTTCTTTCCCTAGAGCATCACTTACTGCTTTTCACATAGAATTATGTATGAGTAATCGATAGTTCGTGAACTGATTAATCCTGAAGCTTGACGCCAGTAAAATATACTAGATTGGAAACAATACACTTCAAATGAGGTTGATATTTTTCAATGTAAATCGTTATACACAGAGAATAACAAAACAATTTCTTATACTAGTGTATAGCATATCCCACTTTTCATTATTTCAGTTATAATTTATCCAATTTTAAATAAATTTCGAATCACGATGAGATCATTTATTTTATCTTATTGTTCTACATCCTGTGAAACACACACTTTCACAACATTCCTTACGTTGGAAATTAACATTATCACTTATACGGATACAAATAAACGCCTGTAAGCATTATACTCTTTGATAGATTGTTGAATTTTCTATATAAGTATTTAATATTTTATGGTATACTCTGCAGTTTTTTGCAAATAACTTTTATTTTATTAGAAACGTGAGCAGATCCATAGTATTCAGGCCCATCGACCCATTGTACATTCGGGACATTTAGGATCCTCTAGAAAAAGCCAGTGCCTGTGAAGGAATGAGATAAAAGAAAATGTTCTGGCCTTTAACTTAATATAATAAAAAAGGAAATTTTTTTTTTCAAAATTCGGGGTCCGAGGATTTGTTGGAATTTCGGTAAGCTTTAATTAAAAAAAAAAAATGTTCACTTCCGACAAGATTTGCGATCTCTAGCCATTTTAGGTATGTGGTCATTTGTGACATTAATAAAATAATACACAATAAGAGTAGCGAAATGGTAACTTTTTGTAGCTTTAAAGATTTTGATGAAAATGAATTTCTTGACCTCTTTCATAGTATAAACTGGAATTACATATATCAATTAAATGATGTTAATTCCATGGTGCAGTTTCTAAATGAAAACGTAATTTCAATTTTTAATAATAGTGCGCCCCTCCGAACTGTCAGAGTGACAAAACCTCCAGCACCATGCCTCACCTACAACATACGAGAGATAATGAAGATAAGAGATAAAGCGTTTAATAAATATAAAATAACTAAGTCGCTTGCACACTGGAATTATTATAAAGGAATTTGTGCTTGCACAAAAAAATAGCAAAGGTACATGAGACACACTTAGATCATTAAAAATACTAAATAAGAACAATAAGTATGATATACTTAACAACTTATTAGATTTAGATTTAATAAATATCCACTTTACAAACCCACAAATAATTAATAAAACGGCGACACATATTAATATTACGGAACAATATAAAACTGCACAAGAGTCACAAAACATATCCTTTAAATTTACCAGCATTGAAAAAAAGATGTTATTTAATGCTTAAATTCTATTAAGAGCAACTCAGTAGGCGCTGACGTCATTTCGCTTAGAATGATAAAACTAATAAGCGTTTATTTAATTGATCACTTCAATTTTATCATGAACTGTGCTCTTACCACTGCAGTATTTCCAGAAGTATGGAAACAGGCCAACATTTTGTCTTTAGCTAAAATTCTCAATTCCACAGAATTAGGCCATTTACGACCAATCAGTGTGCTTCCCACGTTATCGAAAGTTTTAGAATGATTAATGAAAACACAGATCACCCAATATGTCACTCAAAATAGCATAGTGCCCAATTCACAGTCAGGTTTTAGGGAACAGCACAGCACAACCACAGCGTTAGCGCTAATTCGAGCCACAGATGAAGACAAAATAAGCTGCTTGATTTTATTAGACTCCAGCAAGGCGTTTGACACTATGGATCCCAATATTTTGTGTGATAAACTATCATATTACGGCTTCTCTATTAATTCTGTTACCCTAATTAGAGCTACTTACACAATAGGTGTCAACGTTTAGTATACGGTAATAACATTTCAATGTTACGCCATGTTAATTTAGGTGTTTCTCAGGGATCCATACTCGGTCCCTTGCTGTTTTCAATATACATATCAGAGTTTCACAAAGTTATTACAAACTGTAATATACACAACTACGCTGATGACAGTCAGGCTTATTTCTCCTTCACCGTTGACGATAGCTTACCAAGTATAAAAAAAATCAATAATGACAGTTAAATTGGTTGATATATCGGCAGCGCATATTCTTAAGTTAAACGCTAACAAATCATCTCTTATGTTGTTTGGATCAAAGTCTAAAAGAGATTACGTAAATAAATTTTTTAAAATGAAATTAAATGGTGAAAACCTACTTATTATAACTGAGGCAAAAAATTTAGGGCTGTGGATTGACTCAGATATGTGATTTACGAAACATGTAAATTATTTATGTAAATCCTCATATAATATATTAAAGCAACTTGAATTGAAATTGAAATTGAAACTAAATATATGCGAAACCCTAATTATGTCAAAAATATCATACTGTGATGCGATTTATGGACCAGCTCTCTTAAAATTTGACTCCGACAGATTACAAAGAGTCCAAAATTCATGTTTTAGATTTGCCTATGGAATAAGAAAATATGAACATATCAGTTTTAAGATAGCCAAAACAAATACCCTAAAACTTAACAAGCTTAGGAATGTTCACTTGCTGACTCTGGTTCACAAGGTTTTGCTGTCTAAAAAACCAACATATTTATATGTCAAATTAAACCAGTTTAGAGATGTGAATAATTTCAACACCCGCAACAATTTTTTATTAGTTATACCCAGATATTCCACCACCATGTTTAAACGAAGCTTCACATATGTAGCATGTAAACTGTATAACAGCTTACCAGGTCGACTTAAAAATTATTCAATAGTAAAAAAAAAATGTTAAAAGCATTCTTTTTGGAACTATATTTGTTGCTATTAGTCAGAAACTGAATTCATTTCTCTTTTCGATTATGGAAAATTAAATTAATTTGATATGTGAATAGTGTTTGCAGATGCTTGCCTCGGGTTGTAGTCTGATAATATATAATATATAGATAAGTTGCTCAGTTGCTTGGCCGATATTAGTCTTGTTATACTAGTTTTTAGGATTAATAACGTTAACTTATTATGTCTGATGGTGTGCTGAGTGTCTTATGTATTATTTGTTGTATTTTAAAGTTATATGAACACATTAATTGTTTGTGTTGTATATTATGGCTCCTTTTGTTCTGATTTGTATAGTGGGGACTTAAAATCTAATATATTTAGCATAATGATTGTATGTATTTTCAGGTTAAGTTGAAAAACGCTCACTGAGTGATACTGATTTCATAATTTTTGTAAGTATAATTTGCAGATTACTTGTAAATTGTAATATTATAAATGCATAAAGACGTATTATTATTATTATTATTATTATTATTATTGAACCAAAAAACTCAATTTGGGACCACTGTGCGATGGCTGGCTCCGGGTCAGGGAAAGGAGTTTCTGCTCCTGTGACGGACGGACAGATGGCACTTTGAAAGTTGTTCGGGTTTTGATCTTCTTCTTCTTCTTCTTTTAGCGGGGCGACGAAGGGTCGCCGTACTCAGGCCTTGTGGCCCATTATGCTACCGCTACGAATTTATTGGAATCCCCCATTCAGGCCGGGTTAGAACCCGGCCAAAATCCTTCCTATAGGGGCATTCCTTATTTCCTCCAGCACCGGAAAACCAATGCCGAAGTGTTTGTGCCTCAAGTTCATAAGACTAGGGCAGGAAGTAAGGACGTGGATGGAAGTCTCCTACTCGTCGCCGCAGAACCTGCAGTCGGGGTTGGGTTTTGATCACTTACATGATGCTATGAACATTTTTTCCTCCTGGCGACATTTACGGTTTTAGAAATGTGCCGATCAAATGCAATTCACGCTTCATTCTCGTATTTGGAGGAGGATAATTATAAATAATGTAGTTAGGTCTGCTGTAATTTACACTTAGACCATAATTTCTCTGAATCCTGTCCAACAGGTGTGTGAGCTCATCCTCGTTTACTTCAACTAATGTGGTGACATCTGTAAATTTTAAGTTAGAACAAAAAACACAAAAGTCTGTAATAGGTAAAATATAAAAACAATTCAGATAAACTTTAACATAAGAATGTAAATATAAAATATTTACACAAAGTCGGTTAACAATTAAAGAAAAAAGTGCAATTAGGCTTATAAGTAACAAAGACATGTTATACATTGGCTAATCTACATGATCTTGGTAGCGAACTGAAGAGTATTTATTGTCGTAATGGGATATTTGCTAGAATTTTACTTATTATTTTTGACATACAGGAAGCATTCTAAGATATATAAATAAGAAGGAGCCAAGTAAAAGAGGCAATAGACCAAACACATTTACTCATGAAAGTAATGTAGTGATAACTTTAAAAAAATTACATTAAAGTGATTTTCGCAGACACGAAAAATATATTGTATTCATCAGGAACTTCTCTAAAACCGTACATGAGGCTTGTAGAGAAACATATTCCGTATCATTGTCCTAATCATTAAATTTTGAATAACTTTCAATATGCCTGTCTGTCCATTTGTCCGTCCGTCGCTGTATTTTAGGCACGGTAGCTTAAGTAAAAGCCAAATTGGCCTAAAATTTGGACAACTAGTGTTAGAGGAAGAACTCTATAGTATTTTATAAAATCGAAAACTAAATATAAACTTAGTTAATTACTTAAACCTTTTAATAAACAAAATGAGTTATACACCTACAAAATTAAATTATTTTCAGACACTGCAAAAAGAGTGTATCCTACAGAATGTTCAGCTATTATAGCCTTTGTAAAAATTATTTTGAATTACTCCCCTCCCCCAATTTAAATGCCAATAAGATCTGTTGCACTCACTGTTCAGGTGCATTTATTAATATTCTCCCTTCCTAAGGTATACTCTTTTTTAAGGTTACGTTAATTATTTTTTGCACGGTCGGGCTTTTTGTTTATTTACAATACCTTTTGCCAAGTTGGTAGGTTATACTGATTGCTAGAACTAACGCGTCGGTAAATAATTTACTTACCGACATCTGAACGGTAAGTGGAATTAATATAATATAGTATTTATTTGTAAAAAACTCTAAATGATGTCTTGGAAATATATATCACAACCGTTCAATTGTATAACAAAATTACTTATTTTATATGAATTATTATTAAACTTTCCGTATTTTATAATAATTAGAATAAACCGAATGGGTAGTGTCGAAATTCTTTTACACCTTTATATATTTCAAGGAACCTAAACAATACTAGGTTTTTAAAGTGTCTTTTATCAAAAAGAGCAATTTACTACTTTTTTAATTTACCTCTTATTGTTTGAGTTGGAAGTTTGGTCAACATTTTATCCTGTTCTTAGAAAATGTCACTTGCCACAAAGTTTTTTAATTACAACTTTACTTCGACTAGAACAGTACAATGGGCACAAGAATAATGATATCTAACTACCAGAGGGAAGAAAAATGGTTTTTTAGTCCGTCTTGTTAAATATATTACGTTAGTTAACCTACATATTTTTCTGTCGAAGACAGTGGAAATTTAATTTGTACAAGCACTTCTCTAAATTAAATCGTTTTTATTATTTTACAAACTGAAGTAATATAATCATGTATTTTCTAGAAGAAATTAGAATATTAGTTTTTACAGTAAAATTCTGGAAACAGCCTATCGAAATTTGCTCAGTTAATAGTTGCAAATATTTGGAAATGTTAAATGTTTATGTTTGTTATGATTTAAACAAGCTACTGACAAAGTCATTAGATGACAAAGAAATGACACTCGCAACATTTCCAGATATAGAAGGAGCGTTCAATAACGCGACAACGCAATTTTTAACAAATGATTTGTTAAATAGAGGAGCACTAACAGTACTCTGCCAGTGGATTAAAACCTGCCTAGAAAAGAGGATAATAGTGTCCAATCTAGGCTACCATTGAGGCAAAAGTAAGTACAGGCTGCCCTCAAAGAGCCCACTGCTGTGGGCAGCCCTTGTTGATGAACTCCTCCGAAAAATTTCCGCATAAGAATTTTACTGCCTAGGATATGCTGACGATCTGCAATAGTAGTCAAGGGGTGATTTGCGAACACGATATCAGATCATTCACAAAGAGCCCTAAATATTATGACAGGTGGTGTAGTGAGGAAGGACTTTCCATAAATCCTCACAAAACTAGAGTCGTCACCTTTACATCCAGCCATCGAGGTTAATTACCTAGGAGTAATTTTGGACTAAAAGCTGACATGGAATTTTCACATCCAAAAAGTCACACAGAAAGCAATCATTGTCCTGCAAAGATGTGTGGAAAGAATGATGACCCTAGGGTTATACACTAGGGTTGTAAGACCCATGATAACCTATGGATCGGTGGTATGGTGGACCAAGACACTGCAGCTTGGAGCAATAAGGCTATTAATTGGCATATAAAGACTTGCCTGTGCGCCACTGGGGCCATAAAAACTGCTCCTGTGACTACATTGGAAGTCCTTTTAGACCTGACACCGCTAAACATGTTTATCCAAGGGGAAGCTCGTTCAGTGGTACACAGGCTAGTGCAAGGCACAACGCCCATAAGGCAACAACTCGGAACAAAGCGCCAAAAGTTATACTCAGAACTGAAGGTAGATCCCATATTGGGAATGAACAAGGACACTAAGGTACCAAAGTATAACTTCTACAAACATTTTCAAATCAAAATACCAGACAGAGAGGACTGAAAAAACGGTCCTCCAATATCGGCGCAAACGATCTGGTATCCAAGTCAGAACAGGGAGTCAGAGCTGGGATTTACGGGATAAGGTCGAAAACGAAAATTCCGATAAGTCTAGGAAGACACGCCACAATATTTCAGGCTGAAGTGGCCGCTATACAGTGGTGTGCAAAGGAAATAATGAGTCAATTGCCATTTTTTCCGATAACCAAGCAGCGCTAAAGGCACTCGATTCCATGCAGGTTGATTCAAGACTAGTATGGGATTGTGTAAATGCCCCTAGGAAGTCTAAGCCTTTTGCGGTGTGGTTAAGCCACGCATACGAACATCCATTAATGAATAGGTACAAAATAAATCTCTACAATGGTGGAAGAATTTCCAATAACAGAGACAGGCCAAAAAGTTCATTAAAGAAAGATCGGACAAATTCACGAAAGACCTAGTACGCCAGAATAGAACGGCCATTAGGATAATAGTAGGTCTTCTAACTGGACATGGCTTAATAGACATATGAGTCTAATGGGCCTGGCAGAGGATGCAACATGCAGATTCTGCAAAGAGGAAGAGGAATCCTCAGTACATGTGCTGTGCCATTGCGAAGGACTAGCCAGACTGAGGTTCTAACTACTTGGCTAAGAGAAACCAAGGGCAGAGAGATATGCCAAGGAGCCCCTATCAAAGCTAAGGAGTCTGATACAAAAAACAAAGCTGGATAAGAAGCTCTAAGTAAAATTAGACAAGGAGTGCCAAAATAGATCCACTAGCGGTCGCGGTGGCCAAGGCCAATCAGCCAGCTCCTTTCTCAAATCTAATCTAATCTAATCTAATGTATTGTAATCTAATGTTTATGTTAAATATGTTCAATGGGTTGAATAGGTTCAAAGAATTTTTATATTATTTTGACTTCAATATGAAGTCAAGAAACCTGTTAATAACTTATATTTCGAAAAATGAGATAAAAAATATTTTTTTTTATTTTTTATGTAAGTACGACGATGTCTGGTCGATTTGCACGAATTTGTCTGTCAATTATAATCGGTAAGCTTCACATCGTTGGTATTGACAACTTTCTCAGGGATATATTCGTAATATATTGGAGGTACTGGTACATCGAAGTGCTTGCACATGACTCAGTATAGATATCTGCTCACTCTGTTCTGTCAATGAGTGCACTTCCATGGTGCCAGCATAGTGCATCCCGCCACCATATAACTGACATGCTCTTCTACTAGGCCGCACATCCTGCACTTGCTATCAACAGGCTGTGTCAAGATCACCCTCTTATGGCACCTGGTGTTTAGTTCTTGGTCCTGTTCTGCTATTATTAAACTTTCCGTTTCCTATTTCAAGCCGTTCAGCCTCTGCATAGACGCTTTTTTGTCTACTACTGGTCGGTCGAAATCGCGGAAGAATTTTCCATGAATCGCTTTGTGTAGAGAACTTCTATTTTCCTTTTTTCAATGCTGGTTTTAATTTTCTTCTTAGCATCCTCGTTGGTAGTTTTGGCTTCCAGATATTCTTCCCCAATTTTTCGCTCTTCCTTCTGGATGGAGTATAACTTCTTGTTCTTATCATGCTCTTTAATTAGCCTTGTGAGTTTCTCCTTCCCCTGTTGAATATACGGACTCAGTACCACGATAGATATATTATAAGCAGATTCTAGCTCATTAACTCACGGCCGCCGTTCTTCCTCTTAACTTATAACCTGTGCACATCTGCTTTTGGGTTACGAATTCCGCCCATTGTTAGGATTTTCCTCGTCTTCCTGTCCATTTTCGGGATTTTCGTGATGTCACTTCGAAGCCAATCAACAATTCCAAAACTGTAATAATACTTAATACACTTTCGGAACTTTTGAGTACATGGCATATAGGTACTCCCTTTTCATCATCCAGATGATGTCTGTAATGGTTAGGCTCGAGTGACCGCGGGTCATTCTGAAAAGGACTGCATTGGCTTCCCCAATTTTGTTTCTGTTGCTCCTGTTGGGCCTTATTTCTTAAGTCTTTTACAATAGTTTTAACCTCCTTTAACTTATTTTTGATTTGAATTTCCAGCTCTGCGTTTGATGTTGCTTGTTGGTTTCTCGGCCTCGGCTTATCTGTTTGTTAGGGGGCGGCAATAGTGTTCAATGTTCATTGCTGTGCTGTTGTTCTTGCCATTTATCTCGGTCTTAAGAGCCTTGCATAATGTGACGGTAGTATTGCTTCGCAATACTACACTTACTTATATGTTTCCCTCAAATCCATACCTCGTTTTGCAGATTAACCACTCAGCACGGCTTTCTGACTCTTCACATGTTTACCTCGCTGCAAGGCCACTATGGCGCATTTATCTAAGCCAAATTACATCTTGATGTCGTTACTGAACGATTTGACGATACCTCGAACTCTTGTTTCAGTTAGCCTTCATTTTTAGCTAACAACTTCAGGTCATCCATACAAAAGATATAGTTTCCTCTATTGTTGCCACTGATTTTGAAGACAACTCTCTGTTTGTTTAATTTGTTTGATAGGGGAGCGAGTGCCAGACAAGACAGCAAAGGCGAGAGATAGTCTCCATGGAATATTTCTCGTTTAATTTGCATGTTCCCTGTTCTTATGTGGCCATGTCCGTTTTCCATTCGTTCATGTGATTTCCATGTTACTGTTGGACACACAAAGTAAGTTTTCAAGGATTTAACAATCCAAATGTGGGGAACGCTATCAAACGCCTTTTTGTAGTCCACCCATGCCGTGCAGAGATTTCTGTGCCGCTTCTTTGCAAAAGATGTGATGGTCTTACTCACTAGCAGCTGATCCTTACAGCCTCTGGAAGCCTTCCCTTTCTGTTCTTCTGGGAATATCTCGTACTTTAACAGGCGGTGATGATTTTACTAGTGAAATATTTTTGTTGAACTCCTCTATATGTTTCCTTAAATATATAAGGAATAAAAAACCACACTGCAACCAACAGCTATCACCGGACTAATGCCCCGCCGAGCGCTGAATTACAAATTACAAGCCTGACTGCGTTAAGTTCAATAACTGTGTATTGACACAAAACGCTAAAGTTTCGATTGCATAAGATGATGATGTTGATGATTTTGTATTCGTTGGTAAACAGGTTATTGGCGGTAGTTTTTATGATCCTTGTCGTTCTTGCCTTTATAGAGGAGGGAAGTGCTTCCTAAAGTTAGCCATTCGGGGGCGTCCCCGGGGTGTCGTATGATTTTACTGACGGCTGTTGTTAAGCTCTCATGAAGAGCACCGATATGTTTTAACCAAAAGTTCTGTACCTTGTCTGGTCCAAGTGCTTCCCAATTATGCATTTGCTGAATTATCTCTATAACTTAGCGCTCTCATTTTGAGTTACTTCGTCCTCCAATATTCCATGCCAAAAATCCTAGACTGTTGCTGTGAAGTCTTTACTTCACTCTGTTGGGCGTCCATTTGGCTTGTTGTGTTGGTAGTGGTTACTTCTTTTAGTATATCTTCTCAGCCTCTGTGCTTTTGCTTGCTATTTCATCATCAGGTTCTGCTCCACTAAGTTGACTTGACTGGACCTGTATTTTTTTTAGTACACTTTCGCCCCTTTTGAGTACTTGGCGTATAGGTACTCCCTTTATCTATTCCTGGAGAATCGTTATTTCTTTCCTGTACGATCCCATTGTGTTCTCAATATTCTTCTACCAGTACAGTTTTCCCTGAGGTTTTGTGGGTTTAACGTTCTTTCAGCTTCTCAAACAATCACGCTGCAGTGGCATACATCATGCAGATACTGTGTGTAATGGATAGGCTCGAATGGCGGCGGGGTCATTCTGGAAAGGACTGTATTGACTTCTCTAATTTCGTTTCTCTTGATCCTGTTGGGCCTCATCTTCTTAAGCCTTTTACGATCTCTAATGTCCATAGCTTTAACCTCCTCTATCTCATTTCTGATTTGAATTTCCAGCTCTGCGTTTGATGTTCCTTGTTGGTTTCTCGATCCCAGGGTATCTGTTTCTTTGGGGGGACATCCAACACTTCTTCTTCATTTTTTGATTAAGCGGCCTCACCTTGCTGATTGTCTTGCTCTTCGTCTCCTGATATTGAGGTGTCAGCTGTTCTGTAGGCATCCTCCTTAATACCGTTGAATTCGTTGGCGTTTTCTGTCGTTCTATGTTCTATATTTCTGGTTTGCTAACGTGTAAGATCAGATCAGAGTTTCTTTCTTTCCAAACTGCGAAGTTATCTAATGCCGTCTTCGCTCTTAACGATATTTGCGTAGTAGTAGCACCATATTAACTTCCTATAGTGATCAATGGTCCATCTTTTTCTAAATGGTCGTCCCTCTGTTATTGATTGAGATGGCCTCGGTATGTCCTCCATTGTAGTTCGATGGGGGTTTCGCTCGTTAACGGTTGGGAGTACCCCGCCATTATTATTATTTTTATCATTATCATTTTAAAATTTTCTCTAAAAATGGTTGTTTTCATAGTTTCGATGGATCCAATAGATTTCGAGTTATATGCTGCTAAAGTAGGGAGATCTTATAATTAACATCTATAATTTGCGCTAGATTTTATTGAAAACGGTTTTTCTTACTCTTGCAATGTATAGAGCGAAATTTACAGAGCAAAGTTGTCTTCTATAAGATGATGATTTTTTTGGATTTTCATTTCTTTTTATTTAATTGGCCTCTTCTGCTTTTTACGCTTTTATTTCATCCCCATATTTAAGGACTGATACCTAACAATTAAGAACGAAATAATAGATTTAAATTATTAAGAGTAAAGTTTGCCTAAAAAATAATTAAGAAACAAAAGTTCGTGTTTACATTTTCCCAATTTTTGTCGAAACTCAATCCTTTTTAAGGGGCAACAATTAAAACATTCTTTAAATAATGTTTAGATTAATTTTATTTTGATATAGAGTAATAATAGACGTCACAGTTTATTAAAAACACATATTTTCACCATCCCGGTGTTATTAGAAAGGGGACCTCATAAAAAACTGCCATTTGTACGTCGATTTTCGGACTGTACATTTTTTTTTTTTAAACTTTAATGCAGCACTTCTAGACCAAGCAAATCTCAGTGTAAAATGGGTTTTGCGTGAACTATTTGGGGCAGTTATTTGTTTATTGCAATGGATAGCTCCATTAATGTAGGATAAGCACATAAAGTCGCAAAAAATCCCGACGTGAGCTAAAGCCGCAATTTAGAAAAAATGACCGCCAGAGACATTTTCTTTAAAATCATATATCTTAATAAACGTTGCTCCTCCGATTTTAGATTTCTTTTTTTTTTGTTCCATTCCTCACTCACACATTTTACGGAAAGTATGATTACATATTTTACGATAAATTAAACGATAAACTTACGAAATTAAAAAATAATTTAAATATTACGGAAATTTAAACTTTTGTAAACTCGAGACGTTTGTACTGAAATTTCTAGTCAATTTTTGGAAAAATAATTTTAATAAAAGTTCTAGAGCACACAATTAGCTTTCATTTGTTTTTTGGCCGATGTTACTAACTCAAATATTAATGGAGTAATAGTTATTTATATATAAAATTGTAATAATTTTTAATGTACATTAAGGTATAAAGGGTGTCTAGTCAGTGTTCTCTCGGAAGATTGTGCAAAACGACTAACTTTATAAAAAAACTTTCTTAACAGAACTTTCAATGTTTCGTCTCTACTACAACTTAAGATTATTTTCAATTATACAAGGTGTCACAAAAACGAGTCACACAAGAAAGTATAATTTTCTTAAATAGAACAGCCTATATTTCCTTAACGCCAGTTAAGCCTCCAAGGGCCCTGTATTATACCCTAAAATATTTTGATAAGTTATTTTTTTCTGTTTTCTTTTTTGGGCAGTTTACAAACATTTTTGACTGGCATATCTCCGCGATTTATTAATCGTTATTTCTAAAAATGTGGGATATTGTTTGATAATGATGTATTTACTAAAAAACATTTTTAAAATAAATCTTTAGCATATCGGGTGTCCAAAATATTTGCGTGCATTTCTTGATATTTAATATTTTTCTTTAATGGAATGCCTAGGTATACTTTTTTTACATGAATGAATAAAACATACAATTCCTCACATTTTAATATCTCTTTATTTCTATTTCAAACGTTTTTTGAGATATGATTATATCAAATAATTTTTGCGTAAATTAAGGTGCTTTTATTTTAGCATTAAAATCTATATTTTGTTTTACATTTTTTAAAATTTTTTTAAATGGAATATGGAATGCCTATTATTTTTTTAAATGGATGAGTAACGCTTACAATTTCTCACATTTTGATATCGTACACTTTCTTTTATGAACGGTTCTTGAGCAATAATTTTTTTTCACGATAACAACTGCTCAAAATGTCCACCATATTGATTCAGGTAACACTGAGATCTCTTGATAAATGAGCGCCTTACACAGTGTAACATATCAACATTTTGAAACACCGACGAATCCTTTCCTTCATATCTTCTCGAGTCGTTGGTTCTACTTTATAAACGTCTGACTTCACAAATCCCCAAAGAAAAAAATCCACTGAAGTCAGGTCGGTGACTTAGGCGGCCATGTAATGAAACCTAACATAATTTAATAAAATAATAAATTAGATATTATTTAACAGTTAATTAAAATATTGGACCTCCTCTTCCTATCCACCTTTCAGGAAACTGATTACTAATGGCTTGACGAACATTTCTACTAAAATGTGGTGGTGCACCTTCAAGTTGTAATCACATATTATTTGTAATGTAATCAGGAATATGCTCGATTATTTGTGGAAACGTATTTTGCGTAAAATCTAAGAAGACTGCTCCATTCACATTTCCCTCAAAAAAGCGAGGATGAATAACATAATCATGTACAATTCCTCCCCTTACATTTAAACTCTGGTTCTGATTTCTATGTGCAACATGAGGGTTTTCTCTGGCATAATAATGGAAATTGTGCCTATTCACAAATCTGTTGCGATGAAACGTTGATTCATCCGTGAACAATACAAATTTGAAAAATTCTTCATTTTCTTCAATTTGGTTTTGAGCCCACTGGCAAAAATTTAATCTACGATTTAAATCCACATCCCAAAGCTCTTGATCCAGCTGAGCTCGATAGGGATGAAACTTATTTTTACGAAGACAGGAAAACGCTAGATTCACTGACTTCTAAATTCCTACTTAACTCCCGAACACTTGCCGTAGGATTTTCGATTACCGCTAAAGTTATAGCCAGCTCATTTTACCTTCATTACAATACATTTCGTCGTCTCGCCTTTTTTTCATATGCGAAATTTCCGGTACGTTCAAAACGTTCTTTCAAATTTTCTAGAGAGAACATCTTCTATAGGGATATTTTTGACCATACATTCTTGATGCCAATAAACAATTTCCATCACATTCACCAATAACATAACATTTACCTTAGATATTAAATCTTATTGACAATAATTATAATTCGTATTTTTAAATATTAATAATATTAATTCAACTTAATCACGTTAATCTTAAACACATTTGAGAAATGTCATAGAGTGAAAAACAAACGCAAAACAAAAGACCAAAGCCATACTAGATTTTAATGCTAAAATAAAAAGCACCTCAATTTACGCAAAACTTATTTGAAACAATCATATCTCAAAAACGGTTTGAAATAAAAATTAAGTGTATAATATCAGAATGTGGGGAATTTTATGCTTTATTCATCCATGTAAAAATATAGGCATTCCATTTAAAAATAATGATAAAAATAATAATTAAATAACAAGAAATGTAAACAAATATTTTGGACACCCGGTATAATAATAATTTATTTCAAAAATGTTTCTCAGTAAATGCATCATTATCGAATAACACCCTACATTTTTAGAAAAAACAATTAATAAATCGCGGAGATATGGTAGTCAAAACATTGTTTGTAATTCGCCAAAAAAACAGGAAAAAAATTATAACTTGGCAACGCTGCATCCGATTGGCAAAAAAATTTAGGGTGTAATTCAGAACCCTTAGAGGCTTAACTGGCGCTAAAAAATTAGATGGTATTCTATTTTAAAAATTGTGCACTCTTGTGTAACTCCTTTTTGAGACACCTTGTATAATTGAAAATAATTTCACGTTATAGTAGAGATGAAACATTGAAAGTTTTGTTGAAAAAGTTTATTTATAAAGTTACCCGTTTTTGCACAATCTTCCGAGGAAGCACTAACTGGACACTTTGTATATTTCCAAGAATTCAAGTCTTATTTTCTTCAGTTATCTTCTATTTTATGTCCAAAGATGTAATAACACTTTCGATTGTACATGAAAAGGGGAAGAGAACAAAAAAAATAAATCTAAAATGGGAGCAATGGTTACTGAGATATGTCCTTCTAAAAGAAACGGTTTTGGCAGCCATTTTTTCTAAATGGTGGCTTTAGCTCACATTGGTATTTTTCGGGACTTTTATATCCTCATTCTACATGAATAAAGCTATCCATTTCGATAAAGAAATAGCTGTCCCCAGATAGTTCATACTCAAAACTGGATTTGCCTGCACTATTCATATTGTATGACAAAATTGCCCACAAGAATATTTTTTCGGCATGTGAATGCTGATAGATAATATTAAACTATTTCTGATCATTTCCATTGTTTACCAAAAAGAGAAAATATTATCATTACATTTTAAAATGCACATATTAAGAACCTTTCAAACCGAATTATAATTTTCCTAAAACTCACATGAAAAAATCAATAAATATACCCTCAATCCAATGCCTCTCGTGTTTATTTACGAAATTAGAGAACAGCCCAGGAAGTTTAAAACAAACGTTATCGGACGGCGAACATGTATTGTTTAGAATAGGGACGTGAATACTAAAGTGGCCGGTGGTTAAACACAAAGTCCGAGCTTCTCAACGCTCTCATAATTTATAACTAGTGAGTACATTCGCTGCTAACTTAATTAAATTTAGATTAACTTCGCCCAAATGACCCAAAAACTGGTAATCTCTATAATAATATATCTTTCCATTTCCCAATGCTGGAACAAGAGAAATGACCTACGTTATATTATTTGTAATGAGGGTTATACATAGATTGGTCATTTGGATATATCAGGGTAGACACTCGGGCAATGGTATATTTTATACAAACCACGTTGTTTATCTGAAATGACGATCGCTTTTAATTGTTTTACTTAGTCATTTCAATATACCGTTCCATTTTTTTTTAAATTAGAGTAGCATAGAATATTTTATTGATGTAATGCATTAGCCCAGTTGTTGAAGGTATTTTCCTCAAAAAATTTGCAGAATTGATAATTTTTCTTTTTTATGAATTCGTGAAAGTGTATAGAATAATGTCCTTCCGCTCGGATGCAAAAAAAAAAGTAAAAAAAATTTTTTTTTCATCCATTTTTGCAAAATTTTGAAAGTCAAGGTGGGAAAAAATATAAAATACAGATAGGTAGACCACGTGCTTAAGAACAAAAATGACCTAACAAAATTTATCGCTAAAGCCACGGTATTTCCGGAAAAACATAGTCAAGTAACGTTACTACTCAGAGCGAGATCCATGAGTGCGCGCGCTTGTATACGCATGACTGCGACACCGACGCAGTGATCTCACTAAATCAGAATTTGTTCAATCTACATGAGTGTTGGTTCATTTAAAATATGGAAGTTGTAGCCTTTCGATGCTTTTTGTTTTAAACAATACAAGCAAAGGATGGATGGGAAAAATATACTTTTAGAGATATTTTATCACTCCCTAACTCAATCGTCGTAATGAAACATATAGAAAAAAAATAAAAACCCAAAACAAGATTATTAATTGGCATTACTGGCTACTACTAAGAAATTCCCAGATATTACTAAAAATGCCGTTGTATTATTAGGGATTATTGGGTATTATTAGGTATTATTAGATATTTTTTGGTATTATTGTATAGGTAGATATTTTGTAACCTGGGTATTTTACCCAGGTATTATTAGGTATTATCACAAAATACCCAGGTATTCTCGGGTATTACTATGGAAAGTGGTATAAGTGTACCGATAGATTCCTTCTATGGTTTACCTCTCGTACAATACATAAGAAAATATTCTGATGGCTGTGAAATGTCACAATTCCTTTTTCAATAATTCAATAATAACAAATTGTTACTTATCCAGCCACATAAATGATGAACTGTTTGAAGAGAGTTGCAATTAGCTCATAAAAGTGGAGAAAAATAACTATTTAATATCCATCATAGTGGATACATTTGGACGTAATAATCGAATATAGTAAATAAAGAATGTAATTATTGAAATGAATATTTAAAAATTTTAAAAGCAAGCCGCAATTTGTGCATTTCATAATATGCCGTTGATAATAAATAGAAACAAAAGCCAGACACCCAAATAAATCATATTCCCAAACTCAGACTTTAATGCCCTATTCCTAGCCGTAAAAATATACAGGGTGTAGTGATTAAATTCTGACACATTATTATTTCCACTAAAACCGGAAATTACTTGCATGCTAAATAATGTATTTTTACTAATGCATTGACTATACATAATTACATACTTATATAGATAGGATTGAGCTGTCCACCAGGACCGTAACCCCAGGTGGCAGATAGGACACAGGCCAGGCTGCTGGGTCATAACAGTAAAGGCTGGTTAGTGACGGTCATAGGGGAGGGTCCGAATTTAAACCTGCGCATTACCCAACTAAAACCGTCACCGTAGACCAACTCGAGACACACCGTATACTACTTGTCTCGCTCAACGACTCAGAGCCACCTAAAGCCCAAGCAGGACAGTGATAAGGAGCATGGGGACCTAACTTAAGCGCACGGTCGGTGCCTACTAGAATCTCTAGACGGTGCTCTTTAATTACCCCACATTCGTAGGAATCACATAAATACCAGCTCATAAACATAGATTCTGGAGGAGGCTCTGCAAAGGAAGACTTACCGAATCGACACTATGTAGTAACCAGAAGGAAGTTCCAGAATGCGAAACGATGTGGACCAGGGAGAACAGCGGAATCTGGACTTTTCCAGTCTGGGGATGCTAGCATTTCCATGGCAACCCTGCGGGTTCAAGCAAAAGACCACAGGGAGGCGGACTCAAATCAAGGCGTTAAACGTACAGGCCTGAGGGAAGCATTCCTAAGAGAAAGAAAAACCAGACAAGAGAGGAGGGGCAAGGTTAGCGACCTTGCAATGACCATGAAACCTCTTAAGCAACCACCCTCATAGACATAAAATTATCCATATTGCCATATGGCTACGGCGAGACGTCACTGAACGCGGAACAGGCGAATTGGATCAAGAGCGCCCAATATAGTATAGGAACAACCCCCAATAAGTAAATTTAGATCACTACAAGGGGGCTTCTGCCGTACTACATGTCATCAGTTACTTTATGATTCTTCCGAAAGGCCGAGTGTGTTGAGGAAGTCAAATAATTTTCATTTAAATAAGGGGAATTTGAATATGAATGCCTTTTCAAAATTTTTGAGATAGTAAATACTACTAAGTTCGATATCTTTTAATTCTAGAGGGTTAGCTATTTTTACAAAATTGAATTTTTCAGAAGTACGAAAATACATCTTTAAGAATAGAGCTATTTAAAATATTTATGAGCTATTCTATATAAAATGGCAAAGAGAGTTTAAAATCTTTAGCAGACGTCCTTGCCAACAGCACGATAAATATTAATTATGTCATAAACATAATTTCCTGTTAATAATTTTATATTAAATTTACCCTTATTACTAGGACGTAAATTAAATTTTTTGAAAGATATTATTTCATTTTCGGAGTATTTGTCGGTGATTAATGATTATAGATGAGATGAAATGATTATTAATTTTTCCTGGACCATTCTTACATTTAATAAATGATAAGAGGGTAAACTTTTTTATTTCTCATTTTACCCAAAAAATGTATTCACAAAAATTTTTACTTTTGTTAAAAATATGATTGCCATAGTGTAAGTTAACATGTCTTTTTCATTGCCGTTAAATAAAAGAAGTTTAATATAATTACGAGTATAATTAGCCGTCTTTAATAATTTTTGTAAGAAGAAAATAATTTTTATTTTATCGTTAAGTTTTACCGCATGGTACCACTTGATACTTACGATTTTTTTTAAGTCAAATTAGCTAGATTTATTTATCTACAAATTGGAGTTCTGACATAAATTTTAATTCTAAACAACTTTTCTTATTGGCAGTTTTTCATTATTTAAATTGAACGTAGTTTACTATTACATACTTTTCAGATATTTTAATTTGCTGAACGCCCGCCCTGTACATGACATGTTAACTTATTTCGCGGCAATTATATTTTTAACAAAAGAAAAACTTTTTAAGAAGAATAAATATTCCGCGTAAAATAAGAAATAAAAAAAGGTCCAACTGTCGACATATTGTATAGAAATATTTACCGATTTCAAAATCCAAAAAAGAATTCAAAGCGAAACAAAGAATAATAATGACTTACAAGAATTTTTAAAGTTGGTAATTATTAAAGGTCAATGGGGATGGTTAGATAAAAATAAGTTAGGTGCAGAGTTACAAAAATATTGGAGTTATCAAAGAGAAATAGTCAATGTAGATGACGTCCTCATTAAGGATAATAAAATAATTGTTCCTTGAAAACTCAGAAATGAAATGCTAAAATAACCACTTAAGAATTAATAAACGTCGAGCAAGAGCCCGACAATATCTATTTTGGCTAGATATAAATTGGGAAATAAAATATTATGCAAAAAATTGTGAGACGTTTAAATTTTATAAATTCAAATGCAAAAGAATCTTTGACTACCAGGTCATCCAAGAGAGGCAGTGAGAACGGATTTATATAAAATAGAGAAAGATTATTTAATGTTGGTAGACTATTTTTCCAAGTATATGGAAACTGTACCCGTAGAAAAATTAGATAGTCATTCGTGAGTTTGTGGCAAATCAAGATTATAACTTCCAGTCCTATGCACGCACCATCAAATGGGTTAGTGGAATATTCTATTCAAATTTAAAAAAAAAATGATGCAAAAGAAATATGATATTGATGCTTACTGGAATATCGACCTACCCCAATTTACAAATATACCATCACCAACAATTCTATTATTTAACAGAGAGGTGAATAGCTTATTACCAAAATTTTATATTGTTAATAAAAACAAAAGCAAAATAGGTAGCTGGAAAGAGTTCTTACGAAAAAGAACAATTAAGCAAAAAGAACATTAGGATAAATCAACAAAAGAACTTGAAGGATTAAATGTCAAGGATACAGTTAGGGTGAAAAACAGGATAAGTCATGACAACCAGGCAAAATATTACAAAACGTAAATAAACTAAGGACATAAATAATATCAAATAATGGATCTGAATTAGAAAGAGACGGAAAATATTTAGTTAAAAACACTGACAATAAAAATGACCTTAGACATAAGAATGTAAATTTAGATATACTGAATTGCCGATTTTGACCTAGACTCAAGTTGTAAAGTAATAAATTAAGAATGTTAAGATTTGTAAATTAGATTATTCTAAACTTTAAGTTAAGTAGGTTATGCCAATCTCTTGATGAATTGCTAAAGTACTGAGAAGAAGGAAGGTGCAGAAGTGTACTCAAGTGTATTCCCTTATATCACAAGGAACGGTGCTAGGGGCCATACTCTTCTCAGTTTATACAGCGTGATTTACCACGACATGCGGAAAATAAAATGCTGTATTAGCCTTCTATGTGGGGAAAGTCCCTGCAAAATTTCAAGGTGGTCCGACGTAATTTAGTAGTTTTTGCAAAGATACTATGCTGCTACTTGTCTGTGGTCAGTGTGATAGAGCAATGAATTCACTTGTGAAAGAACATATGCAAGGTGTTTACATTTTCTTAATTGGCATAAAAGCTAAGCTGGCACGTGCTGTCAAAGTGCCGCGTTTTTTGCTTTCAATCAAGCAATCAAGACACCGACAGGTACAAAGTACCGCCGAAGTTTAGTGTTTCTGTATTATCGAGGGGTTTAAGTAAATATCTCTTATATTTATTTGTTGTCGTGTAGAGTTCACTAGCATAGAATCAATATCCTTTCAACTTATTTTGCAATTTTTGTAGTGTGATTTGAACCCTCTCCAACTTTGCTGTCAATAATGCCAATCCCAAGTCTGATAAAAGGGGAAAGGAAGTGACATGGTTATACCGCATTACGTCAGATTGGTTAAAGTTAGTAATTTTTTTGGTCATATTTGTTTAATTTTTCATTGTTTTAACCCTTTCGGGTGATAAATTTTCCGCATGTTGTGGTAAATCACCCTCTATAAACAACATACTTACGCTTGCTACTCCCGGAACTATTATCTCTTTTGCAGACGACACTGTTATATTTTATGAAGCAGCATCCTGGGAAATTCTTAAAGACGTAATTGAACAGGACCCTAAACAAATAAAATATGCATTTGTTAGCCTAAAATTAACATTAAATTACAACAAAACCTTTTACTTACCCCTAGAATCGTACAGCCGTAATCTCACAAATTTTAGTAAACTGGACACAACACAGGAAAGTAAAATTACCCATATCAATGCAGCAGAAAAAGTAAAATATTTGGGTATTTATATAGACTGCCATCTAAGATGGTAACATCAAATACATGTATATTGTTCAAAATGTTAGACGGCTGTTGTATAAATTCAAACAAAAATTAAAATTATTATTCCACATTTAATAGCAGTAGATAAGGCATTGGTAGAGTCCATCTTGAGATATGGGATAATAGATTGGAGAAGAATAGGAGTAACGTATTTAACGCCGCTTCAAAATCTACAGAAACGGTTTTTAAAAATTATTTTATGAAAGAAACACACTTTACCCAACAGAAATGCTATTTCAGAACTCAGAACTCTTTAGTCTAAGGCAAATTTATTGCTATGCCATCCTTATATATCAATATAACAAAAACAAAATCTTGAGCATTTTGCACATAATTATAGTACTAGGGATTAACTGCAAAATGACATCAAAATCAGCAAGATGATAAAAGTATAGGACGCAATTATTATGTATATATGTGAGGCGGAAAGCAAAAAGGGACCTCTTGTCGGCGATGTCAATTTTTCAGTACAGTCGAATTAGTGGTTTGGGTCAAAATAATCGATTTTCGGATTTTTGCGATTTATTACCTTTACAAGTTGCAATCGATTACAAAACCGATATAATTGGATGAGACACTTAAAATAATCGATAAAGCAGTCGATGTTCAGCCCTGGAAAAGGTACCTCTTGTCGCTTATGGAGAAATAACATGGGACCGACAAGAGGTCTCTTTTCATAAACGCACTAGTAACTTAAACAAAAAAAAAACATAGAGATATGATTTTTGCACCAAATTGTTCGGAATTAAAGCTTAATTCATTTAATATCAATAACTAAAAACTGGAATTTGCCGACAAGAGGTCCCTTTTTGCTTTCCGCCTCACATATAATGCAATAACTGTTCAACATGTTAGATAAACAGACAACAGATGCTCCAAATATTCAAAAATTCAAACGAAAATTAAAGAAATTGTTTAAATCATAGGGCATAAATCTATATTATACATTATTTAAATGAGTATGGGCGTACTTCTGGTATATAATATGTATATATGTATGTATGTATGCGTGGTTATTTCTGTAAATTAATTAATAAGATATCTAATAGGTATCAAGTTTATTTAGCTCATTTTATTTTATGTGGTGTGTTAGTAAATTTTGCTCGTTTGTACTTCAATAAGGTACTTAAACTAGAGAGAGAGAAAATAGACTTATTAGCATTATACAGGGTGTTTCATAATTGAATGCTGATCCTAAAGGACGATAACCCTTGGATGATTTTAAGAAAAATTCTTTATACGGACATAGGTCCGCAACCGCTTTATTTCTGAGATACAGGGTGTTGAAATATAACAAAAAGTTTTTCCCCAATATCTCTAAAACGGTTTTTTTTTTTAATTTTGGTACATGCAAAGTACGCATAAAAATACATTTTTCCCGGATAAATGTTTTTTAAATTGTCATCAGTGGCGTCCCTGTCAACATGCTCTGCAATATTTTTAATAAAAAAAATGATACGCCACTTTTTTTTAAATAAATATTATTTTCATATTTGCGGTTTATCTTGTCGTAAAAATGGTCCCTTGACTTTTTTTCGTCCAGCGGACGGTTTTCGATTTAAAAAATAAAATGTATTCACTTGCTTGTCCCTATGCGAATTCAACCGTTAAAGAGTAGAATAATTATCTTGTAGGCTAGAAACATCTAGTATGCTAAGAACGCATTACCTTATTTTATGAACGTAAACAATTTTGACACCTCTTTGTCTGATACGTGTCTTGTGACATTATTTAAGTTATAAAACTTGTTCATTATTCAAAAATATGGTAAATTTTACAAATACCGAATCAGCAGACATGCATTACTTTTATGGGCTTGCTGACGGGAACGCGTACGAAGCCAAGAGCGCTTCCCAAATAGAATTGTTCCTGATGCTCGGACGATTTTAAGCACCCACAAAGAGAGAGAAACAGGAAGTTTTGAGCCAAATAATCACTTAAAAGGAGCACCTTGGGCTGCAAGAACTTCAGCAATTGAGGTAGCTGTTTTAAATTCAGTTGAGGAAAATTCAGACATAAGTACGAGGAAAGTTGCTAATAATTTAAATATCGCCAATGTTCTAGTATGGAAGATTCTGTATGATTATTTATTACACATTCAACGGGTTCAGGTTCTACTTCCTCGAGACTTTCCATTACGAGTGAATTTCTGCCAATGGTTTCTCCAAAAAATTACCCAAAATTCTTTATTTGACATGGAAATTTTATTCACGGACGAGAAACAGTATCAGAAATTTTCATAACAATCATTTTTGGCCCGAGGAAAATCCGCATGCAATCGTGGAATCTCATCACCAGTTACAATTTTCATTAAATGTGTGGGCTGGAATTATTGGAGATTACCTAATCGACCCTCTTTTTCTACCAGGCAGATTAAATGGAAATAATTATCGCCGGTTTCTTGATGATAATTTGCCAATTCTGTTGGATGATGTTCCTATTTTAATTCGAAATAGCATGTGGTTTTTGCACGACGGTGCACCTGTCCATTTTAGTGTTCTGGCTCGCGAGTATTTAAACCAAAACTTTAATAATCACTGGATAGGTCGTGGGGAACAGAGTCATGGCCAGCTAGATCCCCAGACCTAAACAGTCTGGATTACTTTCTTTGAGGACATCTCAAGACCTTGGTACAGTCAGCCAATTTAAACTGGCAACTGGCAAGCAAATGAATGCATTTTATCTTTTAAATCGAAAACCGTCCGTCGGATGAAAAAAGTCAAGGGACCATTTTTAATGACAGGATAAACCGCAAATATGAAAATAATATTTATTTAAAAAAGAAGTGGCGTATCATTTTTTTTTATTAAAAATATTGCAGGGCATGTTGACAGGGGCGCCACTGATGAAAATTTAAAAAACATTTACTCTGGAAAAAATGTATTTTTATGTGTACTTTGCATCAATTGAAAAAAACACCGTTTTAGAGATATTGGGGAAAAACTGACACCCTGTTTCTCAGAAATAAAGCCGTTCCGGACCTATGTTCATATAAAGATTTTTTCTTAAAATCATCCAAGGATTATCGCCCTTTAGGATCAGCATTCAATTGTGAAACACCCTGTATAATTCACTTCGAAATGCATGGTTATGACTAACAGCGATTCGTAATCAAGTTTTTATTAAAAACTTAGGTGAATTTCCTTATTTATATTCACTATTTTCGAAGTTGAATACCAAATTATACATATAAGGTATATTTAGATATAAACAAATTACTGTAATACTGTATGTTGGTATAAATAAATAAAAAATATTGTAGTGCAAGAAGTTGGCAGCAAACAGAAAATAAACTATATAGATATTAGTTGCCATATCAGTGTTATCAATAAAATAATTAACCTATTATGATATATTATGTTTGATTTAATTATAAAAACAATAATTAATAAAGACATATTTAATAATATTATACTTTGTCTCTTGGATAATTGTTAATTTAAATTAAATTAAATATTTGTCTTTTATAGGGCTTATCATTTATTTGCTTCACATAAAAGGAAGGACATCACATGAAGCTGGTTGATACTTCCCTCGCTGTGAGCTAATCCTAGACAAAGAAATTTTTTGATTCATATTAAATATAACTTTACTAAATAAAATTAAAAATTCTGATCCATCATATAAACGTGCATGAATGTGTGTTTTAAATTAAATTTATATTATAGAAATACCTCTGGATTCCATTATCTTTGACCTATGTGAAACAAGATCAAGCGTTTAGATTTCACATTCAGAGGAGACGGTAAATCATTATGCGCTCACTTTAACTCAATTTCAATTGAACACGAATGCGGTTGGAAATTTTTAAACGAGTGTTGCAAACGATTGAACGGTTTCGATATTATGGAATCATTTGTATGTAAATTTACAGAGGGTTTATAGAGACATAGAGCGATTTAAAAACAACGAGTATTTCTTAAAGGGAACAGTAATTAAAAGTAAATTTTGTTTAGATATTTATTTAGAAACTGTTATTACAGTTGTATTTGGGAGTTGTACATTTTAAACTACCAATGCAAAAAATTCATGGTTTATACTTTATTAAAAATAGGCAATAGGCAGTACGAAATACACAATGTAAACAGTAAACAGTTTTATAGTATGGCGATACAGCTCTGTATAAAATAATCATTATGAAATTTACAAGGTAGCTATATATAAACGTAGATTAGGTTATATTTCAATTTTACTTTAACAGGAATAAATTATTGTATGTATTTAATGAAATTATTACGAAACGAACGAAAGTTGCAATCAGGCGATGCCGATTGTGAATGCCCATTTCAACGATAAAAGTAAAAAATATATTGACTGTATATTTAATCTCAGAATATGAATTAAATAGGTATAGGCAGAGCAAATCACAACTTACATACTTTTCCATTTATTATGAAATTACTTACTTTCTGTATATAGTTGCCCTAATCTGGGCAAGCTAATATACTGGTTAAGTAAATACTTTAAAGCACTCATTAGAGAACCAAGCTAAACAACTACTCTTCTAGCTAATACTGACGAAGTATGAATTACATCATAGGATTCCTAGCATTTTAACCCTTTCAGGCATGGTGGTACACCATTTGCAAACTGACTCATTTAGTGCATGGTGGTATAAACTACGTACCGCATATTGTATATGCATAGTGGACTGTAAACACTGATATGAATTTATGTAATGTATACTATGTAGATGGTACCACTCCAAAATATACACAACAAGAAATAAATCTCCACAAATGCAATTAAAGTGTATTTTATTGCTTAGCAATCCCCAATAAAAAAAAAACAAATGAATTAGAACAAAATGTCTCGTGCAGCAAAGGCTATTTATGTGCGTGATTTTCTGGGCGTGAAAGGGTTAAAACAAAAAAATATATTGAAGATAATTAAATTATGCATTTAAGTTCAGTCATTCCCACTTTTTTATTCAATATGAAATCATCTACTTTCTGTATATTGGTACCTTAATTATTATTATTATTTAATTATTTTCAATACATTTTTTTGCTTTAAAATCCTAGGAATCCTATCATGTAATTTAATACTTCGTCAGAATTAGCTAGAAGAGTAGTTGTTTTGTAGTGTGTAAGTTGGTATTTGCTCGATATCTAAGTAATGTTCTCTAATCATGATGAAAGCAAATAAATAAAAAATAATTAATTGTAAATATAAATAAAGAATAGGCCTGCAAATAATGAATTAATATGTCTATACTCTACTGATGAAAACTACCGAGTTCGAAAAAACTCTTGAGTTGAAATAGAATGTAAGGTTCAATAATTGTTGTGAATGACTGAATTTCAATAAATGATTTTCAATATATTTTTTCGCCTTGAAATGCTCGGAATCCTATCATGTAATTCAATACTTCGTCAGTATTAGCTAGAAGAGCTAGTTGTTTTATTGGTTCTCCAATGATTAGTGTTTTAAAGTGTTTTCCTAAGTAGTATATTAGCGTGACCAGATTATGGTACCGATATACAGAAAGTAGACGATTTTATATTAAATAAAAAAGTGTGCATGACTGAATTTAAATAGATAATTTAATTATTTCCAATATATTTTTTTGCTTTAAAATATTATGAATCCTGTCAGGTAATTAAATACTTCGTCAGTATTTGATAGAAGAGTAGTTGTTTTGATTGGTTCTCCAATGAGTGTTTTAAAGTATTTACCTAACTAGTATATTAACGTGCCCAGAATAGGGCAACGATATACAGAAAATAGGTAATTCCAAAATAAATGGAAAAGTGTGTAAGTTGTGATTATTCCGATACCTAAGTAATGTTCTCTAATTACTTAGTTTCATCCACAATTGTTTGACAGATGCTTTTCAAATTACTAACTACATTGTCATCATTCTTAAATTCAATTTCATCGTTCAAGTCCGTCGTCAGACTTGACAATATTTTGACCTGGATTACATTTTCTCTGCAAACTGACCTCAACATTCAATTTTTGGGCCAAATTAGATTAATTTTGTAGGTTTTTTGTCGACTGTGTCATTAAAAAGTCAATTTTCTTTAATTTTGTCAGTTTTCTATAAAACTTCCCTTTTTTGCTCTATTTGAAATTTCAAAAGGTTCAAAAGTCATGTTAAATTTTCGTGGCTTTGGACACGACATTAATATCTAATTAAGTCTTCAATCAGATTCACATAGCTTCTGATATGTGACGTTATAGCAATAATAACAGTACTGGTAAGTAGCCTCCTTTGCATTATCCCATTGAAGTATTTAAGTCTGGAAATTTTCTGTGCAAACCTGTAATCTGACACAATAAACTTATTCTATTGTACGATAAAATATTGTTATTTTTATCCTTTACTTTTCATTTTCTCATTAAAAATAAAGCAACGACAAAAGCTAATGTAACGTATGCGAAGAGCTGAAAGGAAAAACAATAGGACTAAATGGGAACAGAAAACATTAATAGAAAGGAAGACTATATCAAACAGTAGAAATGTATGCAATGAGGTACTGGAAACATATCCTAAAAAGATACCCAACTCATCTGTTGAAGAAAGCACTAATACTGAACAGCAACAAACTAAATATACGGAAACCGTGCTACATATAAAAATCAACAATAGAGAGTATTATAATCGAACTAGAAAAACACCAAGCACATTAGAAATTCACAGTAGAAAAGAGGAATACCATAAAAAACGCAGTTATAAATGAGCTGCCCGAATCAGAAATGCGCACCACGAAGTTTCCGGCTCGGTGGCGCAGGACTTTGTGTTAAGGCTTCCTCTTTCCTATCCTCTTTAATCTCCATATATTGGACATCCTTAACAATCCTACTACTAACCGTCTCCTCTACGCCGATGACATGACAATCTACGCCAATAGATTTTTACGGACAGACTTCAACACAAAAAGTCAAATACCATACAATAAAATAACTATAACAAACTATGGAAAGTTAAGATTAATCATTAATCTAAATCTGAGATCATAATCTTCCACAGAAAATTTACAAAGATTTAAGACTATAACAAAATTAAAAATTGACAATCAAGACATTACTCTTGATTGTCAACAAGACATTTCTGAACGAAAAACCGTAGACTTACTCGGACTTACACTAGACTCTCATTTGCACCTCATATAACCAAAGTTACAAACAAAGCCTACGCAGCCTTATGTAAACTATATCCATTGGCTAACAGACGCAGTAAATTTACAATTGAAAATAAATTATGTCTCTACAAGGTCATATTTAGGTCCATATTAACTTATGCCTGTGCGTCCTGGAATTTAGTCTCGGACGCAGAATGCCTTCGACTCCAAAGGATCCAAAATAAGTTGCTGCGTTTGGTAACCAATTCTACTATATTGACGAAGTATCTCAATAATTCTTTACCTATATACTGACTAATTCCCACTTAACTGAAAACATTGCCAATATTAGACGAGGAGACAATATACTAAACACACATAAATTTATTTACGAACGCCTTCCAATATACTATACTCCTTTACTGAACTGACGTTGTCTTACTCTTAAAATCCACACTCCCACAAAAACACGTTCCTTCAAAACCATCTGCCCTACAACATCCCTCTTGATCTCCTGCTGAACTCTATACACACATCTAATAATTTGCTTCGGGCAAATAACGAGATTTTAATACTTGACAGCTTAAACAGGATTTTTATTCGATTTTCCCTGTATAAATAAAAAATATTACTCTCAACCCCCCCCTTTTAAAAATCAGAATTTAAATGTGAAATCTTTAGATACGAAACCACAAATACGGTTAAACTATTAGAGACCGTGTAACTTAAAGTTAAAATATCTGAAAGTTGTTCGCCATAACATCTGGCCGTTACGTCACTTCGCGCGCTCAGTCGCGTTATTGTGACGTAATGTTTATACATATTATTGTTAATCACATAAATAAAATGACAAAAAAGGAATTGTAAACGATAGTTAAACATAATAAACAAAATTGTAATTTGGTAAATTGTTAGCTTGCGACCACGAGGTCCCGGATTAGAATCCTGCGTTTTTCACGTGTTGCCGAGATGGTAGCAGTGGGCTAGACTGCGACTGTGTGAGAGACATGGCCTAGTCGCTCTCCTCTCCTAAGTTTGAGCCTCAGCTGCGGCATATGGCAATGTCGCAGGAAATAGGTGTTGTGATGTTGCCTATCTGTGTGTGTGTCCGTCCTGGTTGAGTGGTAGAATAGCCTACGGCTAAATTTCGCCAAAACATTGATATAAATAAGACGATAAGAAAAGAGATTTCAGAAAACGAACAGCTCTAGAAGCAAAAACACAAGAAAGGGGCATAAACACTCAATATCATTACGCAATGCTGCAAGACATTTCACAAACATAAACCCTTTCAATCGTATATTTCCATGCTACGCGTCGTGTGGTTCTTGCTGTCGGCTACTAGCATGATCTCATTCCAGCCCAGCGCAGATGTAGCAAAAAAGATTCATGTTTCCCAGGAGTGTCAATAATGCCTTCCGCATGCTGGAAATCAATTAATCAGTCAATTAAAATTGGTTTTACTTCATTCATTAGAAGAACAGTTAAAAAATGGTTTGTTTTTTTTAGCCAGCGTTTGCGTGTAATGAATAAAAATTTAATCATAATATTTCTAAATCATGTATACTAATAAACAAAACAAAATAAAAGTTGCCTTTGATTAGAAGTTCTAAATTCCTTTACAACCAAATTGCATTTTAAATTCGTGTTTACGTAAATGTGCAAAAATCCAAGTATCATATAAAAAGGAATCGCATATTATTTTCAGCTCTCTTGCGGACTTCATTTCCAGACATGAATATCAAATTTCCACTTAAGTTAATGTGTTTTTTTCGAGGATATAATAGATAGTAAGAAAAACAATGAATATTAAATATATGAGAAAAAGGCCAGCATATATCTTATAAATATTAATATATTTGAAAATATGTTTTCAAGAGCTATATAAATGGCTAGCGTATTTACAGATGGATTATATAATCTCTTTCAAGCTATTGCATTCTCTTCGAGACGAAAAATATGAAGCTGAATTTTCATGTTGTTTTAACCAACGTTTTATTATTGTAAAGTTTATGTTTGCAATAAATGTGTGTTTTCTTATATTGGGATCTAAGTATTCTCCTACACAATATGGCGTATTTTATTTAATACAATTTCTCATAGAAACATCTGTATATTTAAAACATGGTCGTTTTCTTTTTCGACATCGCCAGCGGCTCCCACTTGACCGATTTTATTATTATTTTTTTTTAAATAAAGTTCTCTATCCATCACTAATTTTTATTTTCTTGAATTGTTATTTTCATATATAAAAATGAAATAGAAGTAGAAATAAATTAATTAATTTCAGCGCTCGAATTATAACGTACTGATGGCCCCTACTACATCAAACTGCGCATTTTGAGTGGGGTTCGGAAAATATTGTTTGTAGCTAATTATAATGGTGAAAAAATCATTTTCCGATACGCTGTTGGATAAAAATAATATTTGACAGGTAGTTCACGCAAGAGACTCGACAACTCGACAACTCTTTAAAAAACCGCTGCCCAAGGAATCACTACTTCCACATCCAGATTCTCTATCCAAGTCACTTACAACGAAAAAACTTTGTATGTGAAAACAATTGTTTATGGAACTTAATAATATAATATTTGAAATCTTGTACCCCAAAAACCCATAAAACGATACCCCACATCGGTAGTGGAGTGGGGGTGGTGATAGGGGGGTGGTATAGGGTGGTTGGATGAAGTAAAAAATATTTTGAGGACCCTTCGACGGAACAAGATGAAAATATAATCTAGTTCTAGATCTCGTTAAAGTACATATGTGAACCAAATTTCAAGTCAATATCTTAAACGGTTCCAGAGTAAACGTGCGCACAAAAAAAAAGACGACAGACAGACAGAAATTTTTTTTTCGCTCAAACTTAAAATCTCGACGTTTCATGACATTTTAAGCCTATTTGGACAATAAACATTTTTTAACATTTTTTTGTCGTTACTATACTTCCACTGGAGTGGAAGTAAAATATACAGGTTGGATACGACAGGCAAATAATATCTGGAATGTGATTGGCAAGGATGAAAATCTGATACAATAATAGTATAAATATACAAAGTGATCACTAAAACGAATAAGACAATTAGTTAATAGAAGTTGTCAAATAGAGGGAAATTTTAGGAAAATAATTTTACAAATTATTTATATTCCTCGCTTACCGAACAGAGGTATTGTAATCGTGAAAAAATCACTATAGCAGATCACTTAGGCTTTTCACGTTGCAGGTTTAGATTATGAAAATTTAGGTAGGTATTTCAATTCAGTCATTCAGTCCCTCTGTCGGCCAATCTCTTGGTTCTATTTCTAAAAAAATATTTGACCGAGAGGAATAATATTTGGCAAGTAAATAGGGCTTATTGCCATGAAAAATATTTGGTATATTTCGATCGAAAATATAGAGGCTGAATACAAAAAAAAATTAAGAAAGAAATGTTACAGAAAACGATAATAATAGTGCAGGCTGAAAATATGCGTTATTTACGAATAGTTACGGAAAGCTTCGACTTTCCTAAAATCTGTTGATATCGCTTTCATATAGCTTAAAATAAAAAGTTATAAACATATAATCGTGAGGAAATTGTTTATTAATTATTTAAACAAAAAAACGTCTTTTTCTAACAAAATTATTATTACTTGAGAAATTTTAATACAATTTAATTCAAACTGACATATAAGGGGTTTTCGAGATCCACGAAACAGATTAAGATGTCAAAAGAACTTAATTCAAAATGGCTGATCCAATATGGCCGACTTTTCGATAAAAATTTCAATAAAAATTACGTAACTCGGTAAATTTCAAACAAATTTCACTTGGACTGACATCTTAGGTCGCTGAAATAGGTTATGATATCAAACAGTAATAATACAAAATGGCTGATCCAATATGGCCGACTTTTTGGTAAAAAAATTCATTAAAAATGACGTAACTCGATAAATTTCAAACAATCTTCGCTCGGTATATGGTATTGGTGAGGTCTCAAAAAAATATATCCCGATATGAAAAGTCAAAATGGTTTACGCAAAATAAAAGATTTTTATTAAACATAATATCGATATCTTCGATATAAATATCGATTTCTTCGGTTAATGGAAGTTCGACCTGCTAGTCTTCTTTCTGCTCTTCTTCCAAAAATATCTGTTGGTTTGTGCAATCAGATCCGGCACAAATAATCCTGTACCAAGTGAATATTTTTAATATGTTTTCGATATTTTAAACGGGATAAAAATTTTAGAAACAATTAACATTGAATCGATTTACCGAAAAAACTTTCAACTTTCACTATTTCGTGAAAAGTATGGTTTATATATATTCCATTTTTTTTACCTCAGATTTACTTATTTTGAAGTTCTACTATAAAAGTATGCCAGATAGGTAGGCACAATAAATTTTTTACAAAAGTTATTAACGTTTATTTTACCTATAATTTCACTAATTTTCGAGCAAAAAAATTTTTATTTTATATTCGTAAAAAATTTCACTAATTTTCGAGCAAAAAAATTTTTATTTTATATTCGTAAAAAAAAAGGGTTAATTTAGTTCTTAAGGTAAATCCCCTTGAAGCATCTTAAAGTATACATGTTAAGCTTTAAAAATCGCACCTACAGAGATCTAATAATAAGTAGTCAAAGTTAGTTATATATATATAAATTTTATAACTTTCCCAAAATAAATTTTGGAAGTGTACATCTTCAAAATAAATTTTTGAGATTTTCTTCACTTATCGAATCTTTTTATACATTACTTCAAGAGTAATATGTGAAAGACCCAGGATTTTATCTTAAAAATTTTAGAAATGGTAGAGCTTTTACCGATTTCATCGCAAATCTCTTTATGTTCCGACTTCATATATGTACTATGCCTACATACATTCATTTTTATATACATACCGTGCGTGTAATTTCCCATTAGGCATGTACATTCACGTAGCGCGAGAGATCTGACAACACCGGCAGCCGTAAATTCGTCCGTCGTCGGTGGACATCCCAGCTCTGTTATTTCATTTCAGCCAGCTGGCACCCGCGATGTTGTAATTCTATTCCCCATGCCTAGCCTGCGACTACACACACGGTATAATACTACTTACGTGTCGCCGCGTTCCATTTTCGTACATTAAATAAAAAAATCTGGAGCCTACATTTTTGATCGTATAAAAAAACTTCATATACATATTTTATGTGAAATTTCCCGTATTTTCCCGAATGACGTAATTAGTTTTTGAAAGAAAAAAAATTATTTAAGATATATTTGACAAAGACTACCAGTCTTTGTCAAATATATCTTAAATAATTTTGCAACTAATTTTTTTAATAACACAGCTACACAAAAAAAATAAAGTTTATTTTCGGCAGGTGAAAGACACCGCTGATTTCGAATATCACGTCAAAGATATATGTTTTACTGCTCAGTTTTTCGCAAATTGACATTTCATCCCTAAATTCGTGGTTAAATGGCTATTAAATCTAATAAAACGAGACGCGTTTAAATGAAACTTTTAAATCGTTTAAAATGGCTCTCGTCATATACTCTCAATGTTCTATCGTACCATGGAAACGATGGTGGTGTACTTCTTCCCCCAAAAAAACTACTGCTACCCCTTGTTCTGATTTTTCTATAGTACGGTTGTGAGGGCTCGACAGATCTGGGATATTACAGAGAATATTGATAAGTCGAGCATCTCAAAAACTGAAGGGAACTGTTCTTCAGCCCTTATGCAGTATTTTTAGAATGTTTTGTCATTCAGGGAGGGGGTGGTTCCAACCCGGGGGTTGTTTGGGCGTCTTCTGGTCAAAAAATACTCGACTTATTAATATTCTCCGATAAGTCAAGCCCTCACAAGTGTATTATGGAAAAATCAGAACAAGGGGAAGTTCCAGTAGTAGTAGGACAGGTAGCTTTCACCTTTGAAAAATAAACTTTATTTTTTTTTTTGTGTGGCTGTATAATCAATGACGCTCAAGGACTATTGTTGGTAACTTTTGGTATGTTGTTCCTGACATGTTCAGAGATGTAGTCTCAAAAGTTACCGCCTTCCCGGAATTTTTCCGAAGTGAAAACCTCTATTGACTCCACTATAATTTACATGTAGTTAACACAATTGCTTAGGAGGTAACCTATTTTACTTTTAGTGAAAAAGATATACGGGGTGGTCACTAAAAGAATAAAATAATTAACTGGACTAAATACGTCAACATTTGACGGATATCTTTTGTTTTTATGAACTACTCTAGGAAAAAGAGAGATCATTATGCCGCGATGATCTCGAAAATGTGAGTGCTGGTAGTAAGTTCAATGATGTGCCTCCGTCGAATTTCGACGGGTTCAGTTAGTTTTTGTTAACATAGATGAATGTGTTATCGATACACGTATCTATATTATTGTAATTATTGCTGTGTTGTTTAATAATTTCCTTCTATTTATAAACTATCCGAAACATGAAATTAGGATAAATAAACTAAGATGTAAATAATTCTAACATGATTCTTCCATTCTTATTTATTTTTTATACCGCTTTTTTCCACTAACTAACTTTTTTGTATGTTGAAACCTACAATACAGAGTGGTCAAAAAATTAGTTTACATTTCCCTTCATTTATCTTCAGATAAAGTGTCTCTTATACCAATTAATTATTCGGCCCTATTTAGTCTCTTAACTGACGGAAATTGGCTCTACTGCAATGCCTGAAAATTTTTAAATATCTTTAAAACTTAAATTATGACAACTCATTTCCAACAAAGTGCACTGAAGTAATTAGTTCTTTAAAATAATAATTCCGTAAAATGTAATTTCTTGTTTAAATTTTAATCGCCTCTTAGCTAAAATGCAACAAAATTCCCAAACGAATTTATAGTCTGGCGTTTTTTATCGAAACCATTATTATGTTTATAAATAAATCGGCAGCTACTGCAAGCAGCTGGAACTTCCACACTCGGTGGATCTTTGAAACCGAAAAGGGAACAAAATATTAACGACCTCGTTTAATTATCTATATTTATTAGGTTGAGATATTTTTTTCATATTAAAAAAAAAAAATCTTGCGATCGATAGGATTTGAACCTGCGAACCTCAGGTTTAAAATTTCTCGCGCTTCAGCACACTAATCTATTCAGACAGTTACTTTAGGATGTAAAATATATATGAGACACAAGAAGCGTGACTCTATTTATAGATTGTAATTTTGTTTCTTAATTTTTTTTTACGGAAAGCAAATCGAAAAAATGCTTGTTTGATGTACCGTTGAAATCAGAATATTATCTACTTTTCCATGGTTCGATTACAAATTTTAAGTTAGTATATAAAATAAACAACTTGTTGTGTCAGCACTAAATGTAATCCGATCTCAACTAAAACCTTTGCAAATCTTCTGGAGCACTAAAGAAATCCTCATGCAAAGTTTTATCCAAGTTCGCTTAGTAGTTTCGTCGCTATCGTGCTAACACATACCGGGTGCCAAAGGCTAGTGGCTCCCCCCCTATATTTCCTTTATTTTTTAGCTTATCCATTTGAAATATTAGGTGCATAAACTACCTGTAGAAATGGATTTTTGGACATACAAAATGGTATCAGACCATTTCCGGTTTACCCGGAAATAACCGTAACTTTCGATTTTTAAATGGAACACCCAAGACAACATTCTGAGTATATCATGAGATTTTCGCGAATTTTTGAGTCGATGTTCAGTTTTTTAAAGCATTTTAAGACATTTGTCTAGAGTGCTTTGGAATACCAAAATGGACTAGCCGGATAAGTAGGGTGAAACGGCCCCCAGTCCTATCTTCATTGAGAGAAGGAATATAGTTAGCAATAAGTGAAGGGAACAATTTTGCAAAATATTAACGCAAAAGGATGGCGCGTTTCATGGGGTGACGAGGGAGGTGAAATCCAAAGGAACAATTTTTTGTGCCAAAACGCAGCAACCGAAAATTTTGGAAAAAATATGTGTTGGACAAGTATTGGAGAAAATTCTCAGAAAAAATTGTCGGTCAATTTGGGAAAGAACTAAGGGCGAGAAGACATCGGTATACTTTTCACATATATTTAAGGGTAACTTCCTCGTTGCACCACATTCAAAATTTTTTTGTAGCGTCTACTTTCACCCCCCATATAACATATTTTTTTCGCAGCGTGGTCGGAACATTACGTCATAGTGAAAGAAAATCACGTCCGTAGTCTTTCGAGACTAGTAGTCTATGTAATGAAGGCAGAAAGAGTGTAAATATTTCGTGCAAAGACGAGATTACCTTTCCCTCCCATTTTCGAGGGTACTAAACACGATGGAAGTGGTGGGAGAAGTATTTGACCGCCGCAACCCGAGACGGCCAAAACCACCTCTTTTATGGATCCCTCTATGTTTTCATACATAAACGGGTCTGTGGAACGATTTATCGACGGGTTTATTTGAAATAAAATGAAAGGGAGCGCAAAAATTTATTTATCCAATTTTTTAGCAGGAATAAAAACTTATTAACACTTTTGCCAATCAGAAAACGCAAGTTTACTTAGTTTCCTAAATATCTCATAAAAATTATATATTATGCCTTCGGCTGCTCCAAGGAAGAACACAGTAACCAACATTTTTTCCAAACTTGAGATTTTCACTCATGTGCTGATACTGTGCTGTGCTGCGTCTTTTTATCCAATAGCATTTTATATCCCTTGCAGATAGAACTACCGCTGTTGGATAAAAAGACGCAGTACAGCACAGTATCAGCACATGAGTGAAAATCTCAAGTTTGGAAAAATGTTGGTTACTGTGTTCTTCCTTGGAGCAGCCGCCTTACTTGTAGGTCGTGAAAATGGCCCTAACAGCTATACCCATCAAGTGTTTTTACTCTTTTTAGATAGATCTTATCTATTCAACATAAGAATACTATGACAGCAAAAAGTTATTTTTCATTTACATGAAAACAGAACGAATGAAAGCAGATACAAAATTTGTTGTACTATTAAGAGTATTGGAATATGATTTATTAAAAACAAACAAATTTAATTTCATATAAAACAAATTTATTTAGGTACTTTTTATTAAAAATAGAATTATATTACAGCCATACTTAAATATATAATTTCCCCGCCGCTGAGAGAACTAATGGAGTCACAAAAACCCAATACACGATTTTTGTAGAAAATTTAGTTTACTTTAATTTGTGTAATCACAAAAATATTGATACAATTCGGCGTTTTCGAGATAATGTCGAAGTACTGACTTTTCTGGCGATTTTGAGGTTATAACGGCCAAACCAATTTTTTTTCTGAGTGGAACTATATCCCATTTTGTTCGTCTCATAAAACTGTCTATGGTCACCCAATTTCAGGTTATTATCACAATCTGAACGATTCTTAAGAAAGTCCGAATTAAGCAACTGCACTACAGTGCCTCTTATAGAAAATTTATAATATTAATATGATATTATCTTCTATACATTTAATAAATCTGTAAAGTTAGCGTGCCTGTACAATGAAAATATTTGCTAAAAACTGATTTGTAAGATCAGTAATAGAACACAGTAAGATAGATTTTGGAATTTTTGTCTGTTTGTCTGTTTATTTGAATGCGCATCACGCAGAAACTACAGAAACAATTTGAATAGGGTTTTCACTGGTGAATTAGTCAAAGCTTGGAGTAATATTTAGTTTTTTTTTTTTTCATCGAAATCGGCCTACTCTAAGCCCAGTTTTGTGAAAATCGGTTTAGTAGAACCAGATATACAGCTTTATCTTTACAATAAGCGTATTTGAACAGCATAAACTTCTGTAATATTCCAGAAAATTCGAGAGCACTTTGGACCTTTCCAGATAATTTGCGAGAATTCTGAAATAGATCAGAATTTTCTGTAATATTCCAGAAAATTCGAGAGCATTCTGGAACATTCTTGAAAATTTGTGGTCCATCTGAAAGGTTCCAGAATATTCTAGAGGGTTGTGAAATATTCCAGAAAACTTTTGAGCCTTTTGGAATATTCCAGAATATTCTGTAATATTCCAGAATGTTCTGTAGTATTCCAGAATATTCTGTAATATTCCAGAAATAATGACCATTAACAAAGCGTAGGACCAGGCGCTGCGCGTTGCGGATATTGACCAGTGACCAGTGTCAGTTGCTTTCCCCACGGCCAGCTGTACGTGAATACCGTGTCAATGACGAAAACAATCTTTTCGTATATGTATATGGTGGTTCTACCTCGAACGTCGTTTACAAAGATGCTTTTTAGTTAATCTCCTACTTTCACGTAGGCACAGCTATTATAAGAATAAAATTAAAAGACAATAAAAATGCTAATAGCTTCCTAACAAAACTGCTGTTAACTAATGTCTTTACTGTCTTACTGAATATGATTAAATCAAATATTAATCTGCCTTGTCAAGTATATTTAAACCGCCGCATGTATTAAAATTGTGATTAAAACCTTCGTCACAGACAAAATAAACAGTATGATAAAACTACATGAATACGAATTTTCTACACTTATTGTTTGACTTAGAAAGGCAATTTGTCATTTGATGGCTTGGGGATGTCGCGGCATACACAGTATAGCTCCTAAGTTAATCAATCTCTTTTATTTATGAATTATAAATTTTTCTGATGGAACCCTAAAATTTTTTAAATAGGCTCTCTGCAAACGTGTGTATATTTCCTCTGTACCTTGCACATGCGAAGTATTTTAACATGACGCGTAAGCACTGTTTATTTTAAATATTTATCAAAATTAGTTTGAACATGGCATAGGTTTGACAATATTTAAAATTCATTTAACTGAAATAATCTTTTTATCTACTTTCAATATAGATAAAAAGTTGAAAATGTTCATGCTCAACTTCGTAGTCGGGGGGCGTAACACATCCCGTGGGAAATTTGATGATGAAATTGTGGGACCAATGTTAATACACTCCTTATGCCCTCCATAATCATGCCTTACCAGGTACTTTCCTTGATTTTGTGGCAGACGGCCTATATGACGTCATACATCCAAGATGGCTTCCTTCATCGGAAGTTCTCGATTAAAACTCTTGATAGAGCCATCCCATCAATGTTTTGTACTGAATCATCTTTATTTACAAGGAAATTCTCTATAAAGAAGGTACTTAGGAATTTATCAATATCTTTTATCATTTAAGTGTTTTGTATAAAAACATTTTTAATTTTATTATCACTCATATTTCAAATTAACATAATACAAAAGAAAAATAATATAACACTATTCTTTTTTACTTCTTCTGAGCTGGCAAGACTTTCTACAGACACCAAAGCAATGATTGGAATTGCAGAAGAAGTAAAAACAAAACACCACCATTTGACACGATCTAGAGGAAAGCGACAATACGAAGTTGTGCAATGTATGTATAACACTATCAGAACATCGACCAACCCTATAACATATGAAGGCAGTGAGCTGATCAACACAACAACAAAGTGTGTATTTCATGAAACCATATAAATGGATACACTAAGCATTTTAGAAAAGTACACCGCTTTAAAAAAAACCGAATTGAAACTGACAGTACAAATTTCTGGGACCCAATGCAGAAAGGAAAACTTAATTTATGTAAAGCTACACTCAAAACAACAAATTTACTGACCCTGTAATACAATTCGACCAATCGTTATTCACACGCTTGCTAGTTATATCGAGAAGCCGTACTGATATTGAACTAAAAACATCATTAAGTAATCATGAATTCTCAGCAGTTCCGTTCTCTATATTTAATCTGGATGAATCAATAAAGTTGTCTACAAATAAATCTAAAATAATGAAGATCTTAGAAGAGCAATATCCTGAAAAAATTGATAATACTGTACAAACTTCTTTGTCTATACCTGTAGTGGAAATATAACAGAGCATCTGAATGCAAAATTCCACTGTGTCGCTGTTCTTGATGGAATGGCAAAGCTGCAATCGTTGAAAAGATCAGTGCAGGTTAAAACATGCAATGATCTAGCTTTGGAGTTTAACAATAAAATCAAGAGAACTCTTTTAAAGTATGATGAATTTCACTTGGTGTTTGACACATATCTTGAAAATTCTCTTAAATCTGCGACCTCTGCAGGAACACCCACTGAGTACAAAATAACCGACTCCACAAACATTGCAAATATACAGATGAAATCCCTCCTTTCTCATACAAAAACAAAGGATAGCTAACAGCGTATTTTGCAGAAAAAGCTTTGTTGTGCGTACGCAACATTGTAATCGTAAGCTGGAGGACTGAAACCAAATCGTCTTTCGGAAGTGACGTAAGTGAACTTCAAAGTAGTCATGAAGAAGCTGACGTTAAAATAATACTTCACTGCCCTTTTGCCTCCCGGAAAGGAGCTATTGCGATTCATATATATTCGCCTGATACAGACGTATTTTTACTAGCATTGTGGTGGTCAAAATCTTTTACATGTCTAAGCATGTTTGTCACTGATATAGGAAATAATCGAAGAATGATTGACGTTAGCGGAATTTGCACCGCATTACAACCAGAAAAGATAAAAGGGTTACTAGGTCTGCATGCTCTGTCGGGATATGATGTCACAGATTCACTTGCAAAGAAGGGAAAGTCATCGTTTTGGAAGGTTTATAAGACCGCAGATAATAACATTTTTGGGAAACTTGGATCCATTGAAGAATTCGAAGATGAAACTGAAACCTGAAACTATCATTGAAAAATTTATTCGTAAGGTATGTACACTAGGGATGAAGATTTCAGACATTGGGGAGCTTCGTTGGTTGATGTTCTCCGAGCACAAGACGCAAAGTGAAAATCTGCCTATTACAAAAATGTCACTATCTCTTTTTATTCGTAGAGCACATTACCAGGTTATGGAAAGGCATCTTGCTGACCATCAGCATCCTAATCTACCAACACTTCCTTGTGCACCTGAAACTATTTTAAAATTAATTCGGTGTTCATATGTAAAATGGAAATGTGGTGTATCCTGTAAATGTAAAACCCTAAACATTTTATGCACTGAGCTTTATATGTGTGGAAACGATGAAGATATGCGAGAATCATGGCCAACATTTTAATATCGATGGCCTTTCAGAGAGTATTAAGCTGAAAACATTTTACATGCAATACAACATTACAATTAATTCAATAAAAATATTGAAATAAATATTAATTTCTTAACTAGTTATTTTTCAACCTAAAAATCTAAAAATCCTTTAAAATCAAAAATTAAAAATTGGTTAATACACTTTTTAACTGGTTATAACTGATAATCGGTAGGTTATACCACAAAAACTGTTATAAATTTTTTTGTTTAAAATTTCTATTTAGAACAAAAAAGATTCAATAAAAATATAGCTAGGGTGGGCCTATCAACAGTTATAATCTAGAACTTCCTATGATGTCTGGGGTGGCCGCCATCTTGAATATATGACGCCATATAGGCCGTCTGCCACAAATTCAAGCAAAGCACCTGATAAGGTATGATTATGGAGGGCATAAGGAATGTATTAAACTTACTCCCACAATTTCATCATGAAATTTCCCACGGAGTATGCCTCCCGACTATCAGTGACAATACAATTTATTAAAAATTTGGATACTGCAATTACTATTAGGTTAAGAGGAACCTAATATACTTACTTTCACGATATGTATACAGCCTGTAATTTGTCTTACTGATACTACTGAGTCAAAAAGATGTAATAAAATTTTCTACTAAAACGTCACAACTAGTGGATGAGTCGACTCTTGGAACAACTGAGAATCCCTAACGAAAAAATATTCAGAACAAAAAGGACTGAGAAGTTCTGACGTATCGAATATTTAATCACTATTTTCCTCTTCGATATTCACGATCACTCATATGTGCATAACTGGATGCTAGAGAGGCAAGCACGCTTGACTCTCATCCTAGAGTCCCGAGTTAGATTCCTTAGTGGCACTAGGATATTTTCACAAAAAGAAATTATTCCCAGGTACTGGATGTATTCCCTACCTTTAAATGTGTAGCTTCCTCTTGCACTTCACACTTTTAGGGATAAGGGGAGGGGGGGGAGTATTATCTGTAGTATGCAATTATAGTCATTTTTTCATGTCACTGAATATGAAATAGAAATATTCTCCTTTTCAGTCTATATGTATTCACTCCTGGCGGTAGCCTTTTTCCAAATATTTCCACATTCCTGCAAGAGTGTATCCTACGAGCTGCTGAAGTATCAACTTTTTCAGTTAAGATACTTGAAAGAGAATGTAAAATAAATATATAATAATTATATAAATATAATATAATAAATAACCCAGCAAGCCGTTCGCAAAAACAACATTTATTTAATAAAGAAGTTTTTTTTATATGGCATACCGTGACATACTGCACTCTATATTAAGTTTTCTCGATATTTTTGGAGGGTAAATAAAATGTGCATCCTGTTTCACTCGAGGACTTAGAACCACCTGTGTATACCAGCTCTGAATTTGGATATTTTTCGAGTGTTAAATTTAATGAATTTATGCTCATCCAACAAAGAAGTTAATATGCCAAAGAAATTAAATATAAGAAAAAAAGGTATATACTTCCATTTCTAGCAAATCCACCGTACTTTTGAGATACTCTCAACGAGTCAACGTGTCGGGCCTATTTTCGATGATTGTATAGACACTGCCCAGTGCCCATACCCAACTACTTCAATATTTAAGTACCTAAAATTGGTGGTGGTATTAGCACTTTATAAATGCAAGCAATTTCATTGTTTGCTAACTCTAAGTTTGTTAATATTGTTTAACTTGCTTGATAATAAATATAAATGTAATCAAATAGTATTGATTAAAAATATGAATTTCTAATGATAATGAAATTAAAAAGATTTTTAAGAAATCTAATTATTAATTAATTATGAAATAAATATTACTTAATTATGATTTAGTTCCATTTTTGCTATAGAATATTAGGGAAGCGAGTAGGGCTCTGGGATAGACAACTGGATAGACATAAGCTAAGAAGAGGAATATTTGAAAGTATAGATTTTAATATAATTTTAAAATAATATTTTTATTCGAATTAAACAAGTATTCGTGGATGTGACTCACACATATTACCATTTAGCTATTAAGTTGATGGCCGGAGATGAAGGAGTAAGCCATCGTTTAACACTTTTAATGGCATATTGAATAGTGCACCTTGCGGTCCCGTGTTTACCGCATTTTGTTATAGTCCATTTGAGTTTTCCGTTATTGATAGTGTTCTGGATACTAAAGTGAAATCCTTCCCGATTATACATTTATTTTAACGACACGTAGTGGAACCAAGGCAGCAGTATGATTAAAAAAAAAACAGATCGTAAAAGGAGTATCTTGTACCGAGGAAAAATTTGCTTTGATAATATATTCCTAAACTTCGAAGCTTTGTTAAACGTGCTATAAAAACGATTGGAAAAATGTTAAAATGATTCTAACTCATTAATGAAGAATTAATGAAGAACACTTTGGATTTTTGTCAAACAACGGTGATAGTCAGAAAAATGTATAAATATTACAACATTTTGAAACATAAAAGAGATTTTCAAAAAATTACATGTGCATTAATTAACCTACAAGAGAAAAAATATATGTAGCAATTATATTGAAGTGCACATAGACGATAAAAGAAAGTTATTAGAAAATCGTTTGGGCAGGAATAGATTTGCATGAGAACTTATATAATAAGTTTATGTAATCATAAATGAAGTAAAACTATTTTATACCTGCTATCTTTTTAGAACTCCAAAAAGATGATTTATGAAATAAATAAACAGTTTATTTAACAGTTAGCTAGTTACAATAATTAATTTTGTTACAAACATTAAGATATATAATATATACAAAGTTAAAAGATTGTTTATTAGGACTGCATTGAAATAAAATACAAACTATGTACCTATACTTAAATATAACACTTTTGTCATTTATTTGAAAGTTTGAATAGTTTTTGGCATTTTAATTTCTATGGACATTTCATTAAAAAGTTTAAGACCTTCACAAAAAGAGATTGGTGATTTTCCTGATTTCTTATCTGATGTGTATGAATACTCGATATTTTAATTAAAACTGTCTGTAAGTACTATCAGAATTACTCTCATTATTTTATTTTGCAGATCGCACTTACTACAGGAAATCAATAGTTAAAATGAGAATAGTATTATACACTAACAATTTGTTCCATTTAGAGAGATTGTTTGAAATTCTATAAAAACACCAAATTTTTTGACTATCTTAACTAAAAAATATACGTGTTTGGTGACATTTAAATATGGACCCAAAACAATGGCTCTAAATATTTCATTTCATCTACAGAGTCAATTTTTATATTATTTATTTTTACAGCGAAATTTTGTCTAACCATACCCATGTTTTTGGATGAATTAATTTTTAATTCGTTGTTGCATATGCATAGGTGTTTCATTTGGTTCATCGTGTCAACTACTTCCTTATAATTTTAACCAACAGTGGAGTAAAAAACAGGGAAAAGTCGCTTCCTTCTCGAGTTTTTTTTTTAATCTTAGAACAAACTTAGATATATACCATTTCGTTAAGTAGGTCGATGTTCATTAAAAATCATGAAATACGACATTTTTTAGTGGTCACGGACATTGTTATTTTTAAAAAGGTGTGAAATTTTTTTTTTTTTAAATCATGTTTTTTTGAACATCTAATGCCAGAACTAAAAAACGAATGGAGCTATCCACATGAACTTTTTTTTGTTATAAAACACACACTCAAGTGCTTCTATCTGTGTATAGTATTGTTGACTAAAACATTTTTAAGTTTGTTAAAAACTTAGATAACCTTGAAAGTTCAGAAAATACGCAGTCAAATTTTCACTAATCTACAAACTTTTTTGTTTTTGGAAATTTTGTATAACATGCTGCGAAGAAAATAAAGCCAAAAGACCAAAAAAGTTTTTGATAGCATAAATTTTATTGTGTCTTTTACAGTTTAGGTACAGTGATTTTTTTTAGAGCGCGCGAATTGCAGAAATTGAATATTAATGCGCCCGCGTCCACTAAAACTAACTAGTCTCAGGGCGGTGTACTATCAACGTTATTCGTTTTCGTCGAAGGTCAAATTATAAAACCGGTGCCTAAGGAATCACTACTTCCACATCCAGATCTTCTATCCATGTCTCTCAGAACGAAAAAAATTTGAATGTGGAAATCATTTTTTATGGAACTTTCATAATATAATATTTGAAATCGTCTACCCCAAAAACCTATAAAACGATATGCCACATCGGTAGTGAGGCTGAGGGTGGTGGAAGGGGGGTAGTAGTAGTGGTGGATAAAGTAAAAAAAAAATTGAGGCCTTTGGTTCTTGTACACACACTAAATGACAATTTTATTTTTTTCGCCCCTTTGAATAATGGGGTGGGAGTTGGTAATGTGGGTGGTTAATGCCAAAAAAAAATTTTGAGAGCTTAGCTTCTCTTATATATACTAAATACCAGTTTTATGGACTCTTACTTGCTTGACTTGTCTATTTACCTCCATTTACCCCCAACTCTTTTACGGAATAATCTAGTTCCAGATCTCGTTAAAATACATGGTACGTGTACCAAATTTCAAGTCAATAACTTAAACGGTTCCAGAGTAATCGTGCGCACAAAAAAGTTACAAACAGACCGACAGACAGAATTTTTTTTGCTCAAACTTAAAATCTCGACGTTTCATGACATTCTAAGCCTATTTGGATAATACAAATTTTCAAAAATATTTTTGTCCATACTATATTTCCACTGAATGTGGAAGTAAAATGTGTAACGATATTTTTTCTCTTATTACCACTTGTATTATATTGTAGAACGTATGGTCATTGTGCGAATTGTGCGTGGATTATCTACTTAAAAAATATTTAAGATAAATAAGCATTGTAAAATGGAATGAATTTAATGTGGCGTAGTAATAGAGGAAAACGATAAACTTGTGCACAAGCCATGGAAACAGAGTTTAGAGACTATAATTAGGAAATTAAAAAAGACTTAATTTAGGATGTTTTTTTCTTTTCTGTTACCTAATTTAGGCGAAAATAATACGTTTACTCAATTCACAGGTCTACAAAAAAAAAAAAAATTCTTCTCCGAGGACTAAACCTATCATGCCTTAAGTATTTTTGTGTGCTGAATCCGAATTTTCAATTAAAAAAATTTTCTACCGCGTAGATTTCGAGTAAATTCCGGTTTTTATTGTCAAAAAAACCGTATTTTGACGATAAAAACCGGGATTTACTCGAAATCTACGCGGTAAAAATTTTTTTTAATTGAAAATTCGGATTCAGCATACAAAAATACATAAGAAATGATAGATTTAGTCATTGGAACAGAATTTCTTTTTTTGTAGACTGTGTACAAAGTGCACCTGTGCCACAGATCTACAAGAAAAAAGTTCTGTTCCAAGGACTAAACTTATCATTCCTTATGTATTTTTGTGTGCTGAATCCGAATTTTCAATTTAAAATTTTTTTTACCGCGTAGATTTCGAGTAAATCCCGGTTTTTATCGTCAAAATACGATTTTTTGATAATATTTGACGATTCGAAATCTAAGTGGAAAATTCGAATTCAGCATACAAAAATACTTAAGGCATGATAGATTTAGTCCTTGGAGTAGATTTTCTTTTTGTCGACCTGTGTTATTGTGTGGATCTAGGGTAAAAATGCAATGCATGGGAGTTTCGGATGGGGACTCTGACAGAGGAAATGTCGGATACAAATATTAAGATTGCCACATGCTTTAAGAAACTGTCTTTTTTATTTAGCTCCAATAATAACGCAAAAAAAGGAAAACTCGATAGTTTACTTTTTATCAAAACACTCCAAAATTGTTACTTTTCCTAAACTTCTGTTTATGGGATTTTATTAACCCCCTAGTTGCGCAACATTTTTTCCATTTTACTATAATATTATTTTTCACCGTTTCCGAGATCTCAATGCAATGCATAATCCATTTAAGATTTTTAATTCCTTTTTGCCTTCAACCTTAGTCCTTAATGTATCACTGGAAAAAATAAGTTATCCTTTCAGATCCTAAAATGTGATAAAACAGTCCTAAACATAAAAAAATAATAATGAAAAGTTCCGTTACACAATACATAATCATTATTATTCTAAGTACGGCGCGCGTACGCTTCGACAATTCCTCCATACTAAAAAATTCGTAACTAGCAAACTATTGCTAATAATGAAAATATTTTTTTTCTAAAAACTTTTTTAGTCTATTGACTTCATTTTCTTCACAGCATGTTACACAAAATTTTCAAAAACAAAAAATTTCCTCGCTTAGTGAAAATTTGATGGCGTATTCTCTAAACTTTCAGGGTCATCTACGTTTTTGGCATGTTTACATTTTTTTTTATTAGCAATTCTATGAATAGAGAGAAGCGCTTAAGTGTGAGTTTTATAACAAAAAAAGTTCACATCGATAGCTCAATTCATTTTTGAGATATGGCAATGGATGTACAAAAAAACATGATTTAAAAAAAAATTAAATTTTACACTTTTTTTAAATAAGAATATCTGTGACCACTAAAAAATGTCGTATTTTGTGTTTTTATATGTAAAATGATGTTGTTGGTAATACCCACTCAGTCTGATCTTGTTCTAAGCTCAAAACTACAGATACTGGTATAAGTGTATCGTCAGCAAAGAGATTTATAAATAAATTATTTAATACATTACATATATTGTTCATAAACAATAAATAGCAGAGGACCCAGCACACTCCCTTGAGGAACATCATATTCACTTCTGATTTTAGTATGAAGAATTATTTTGAAAATGCTATAAGTTGAAAAAATTCGGTTACATCCAACCCAAAATATTCACCTAGCTGTATTTAAGTTTGCTATTTGCGAATCTAGTATTTAAAAAATGAATAAATAAAATGACAGGATTTTTAGTGACGCAAAATTCTATAAATATCAATAATATTTTATACCAAAATTCATTTATTATAATATTGGCGTTTTTAATACGTTTAATAACTAAAGTAGAGTTAAGAAATAAAACACAAAATGGTAAGACTAAAATAACTTACGTGTTAATGTTATTGGTATTTAAGCGTAGATTTCAAATGACGGATATACGTTTTTTGTTTAAAAACGATGATTCTCCAAACCCCCATTTTGAAACAGAAAAAATAACAAAATTAAAAGTGCTTCACGTTTGGCAACAGATATTTCCTCCATTTTTATGAAAATCGAGACATATGTTAAGGAAAGAAACCCAGTGTCTAACTAAAGTGTAGCATATTTTAGAACATATAACAAAAGCCATAAGTGGGGAGTATACTCCAAAAATGCCCTATAACTGGAGAGCAAGTCTATAACTACATAGAATTTAAAAACCGCTGCCTAAGGAATAACTACTTCCACATTCAGATTTCATATCCAGATCTCCCATTCCATTATTAATGGGGGTGGTAGTGGGATGGTTGGTGCTAAAAAGAAAGTTAAAGGCCTTTGGTTCTTACACACATACACACACACTAAATTACAATTTTATTTCTTTACATGGAGTGACATGATTATAGAATAATCTCTTAAGGAATCCATGAAAACGGTGTTTCGCTAAGTAGGAGGATCCAAGATAGTATGTTAGGCAAATGGATGTATCACTTGCACGCTATGAACAATAGATAAAGAAAAAATTCTTATAAAAAACTAATAAAATTCGATTTATTTCTATGTTGTGTATAGTTAACATCAATGTAAAAGAAGGACAAGACGATGACGACGTTCTCATTATTCAAACTGTACTCAAGGTATTCGATAAAAATTTTAGCATACCTATGAGGACGTGAGGATGTTGATTTATTTGTACTGTTGGTTGCACGAACTTCTTCTGATAGAGAGATACATTATCTTAAACCTGGAAAAGCAAAATATAAATAAAACTTTATTCCTCAAAAAGTTTTGATTCTCATTAATTAAGTAAAGATCACATTTTACTCTTGAACGTAATTACTGGATGTGATACGACATCATCTTTGTTAAATCTAAAGCAATAATATTGTTGGAGAAAAGTTCTGATTTGAGAAAAGCAGCAGAGTTTTTTAAAATGCCAGAATGTCAGCCTGGATTAATTTTTAATAATGGAGTTCTAAAGATTATGTACGGAGCTCTATAACATTCCATAAGATATTTTTTATTTACTAATTCTATGCAACGCAATGAAGCTGTGACCTTAATTTCACTTCCACCAGCATTCAGTGCAGCTCAGCAACATTTATATCAGGTGTACTATCAAGTACAAACATGGCACAATTCATTCAGGAAACTGAGCTTGGATGACGGTAGATGGCGTTTTGGAGCCAATTAAAACGTTGTTACCATCTGCTCCGAATATTTTATTGAATAGCATTTTTTTGCAACTGCTCCAAAGGCTGTGGAACAAAAAGTGGTTGGAGGAAAATTGCATTGCAATGTTCTATTGTTAGCCCAGTAGATGAAGGTGAGAAGGTATTTACCTACAAAAATTTGTAAAATGAATAATTTTTTTAACGAATTCGTGAAAGAGAATAATATCCTGAAAAGTTTATATTTCACTCGGATGCAGAACATAAAAAAGTGAAAAAAAAATGTTTTTATCCATTTTTTTCAAAATTTTGAAATTAAGTCAAACTAGCAAAAAATACAGATGGATAGATCACGCATATATGAACAAAAAATGTCGTAACAAAATTTATCGCTAAAGCCACGGTATCCCCGGAAAAAATAGTGAAGTAACGTTGTAACTCGGAGCGAGATTCATGCACGCGCGCGCTTGAATACGCATGACTGTGACACCGACGCGACGCTTTGAATTACATGTCACTATATCAGAATTTGTTCAATCTATATGAATGTTGGTTCATTTAAAAGATGAAAATTGTAGCTTCCCGACGCTTTTTGTTTTAAACAATAGAAGCAAAGGATGGATGGGAAAAATATACTTATATATATTGTCACGCCCGAACTCAATCGTCGCAATAAAAAATATAGAAACAAAAATAAAAGCCCTTCAAAAAAAAATCTTTCCTCGTTGAGCACTATTGAAAAGTATGTACACTTCATGATTATTATGGTTTATTAAGTTGTAGTAACGTGGATTAAAAAAAAGTACATCTCAAATTATTTTAGTTTCCGTGCTTGATGATTTTCTTGATAAATATATATATTGGAGGCTGTAACTTGCCAAGAAATTGACCCATTGGAAAAAATAAAATATCACTATTTCGAAAAAAATGTGTACTTTTCGAATGTTCAAACACAAATTCGTTTACTTTTATGCATTTTTTCGAAAATATGATCAATCAGATCATGATAAGAAATTGCGATTCTCACGATCTTATCCTTATAAATATGAAAATATCTTTGATGGTTTTGAATATAAATTCTGGAACTTTTCCAATACATTAACAAATGTAGAAACAATTCATTAGATGTAACTGAAATGTGGTTAGGTTTACCTGCAATAAATACAATACAGTAAAGGCACGTAAAAATTCATGCGAGCGATTCAGCGGCTATGTGTGGTGTCTGTGTAAGTGTACATAATTATATATATTCCCTCTATTCTCACTATTTATCCTCCTATTCGGTAAGAAAATTGTTAAAAATATTTAATCACAAAGAAAAAAAGCTTTATTTTACTCGTTAGAACAGCTAAGAATTTTTAAAGGCTCCATAGTATTCATTTAACCGTGCGCTTGGCCATACAGAGTGACAAAGTTATTTCACTTTTTTTTTCACGAATACCGTGGCTTTAGCGATAAATTTTATTACAACATTTTTCGTTCAGAAACACGTGGTCTATCCATCTGTATTTTTTATTTTTTCCTACCCTGACTTAATTTCAAAATTTTGGAAAAATTGGTGAAAAAATTTTTTTTTTCACTTTTTTTTATGTTCTGCATCCGAGCTTAATGTAAACTTTTGAGGATATTATTCTATACACTTTCACGAACTCATTAGAAAAAAATTATTCATTTTGCAAGTTTTTGTAGGTTTCACTACAAAATGTTCTCTGTCGTCTGGGCTATGTCAGTAATAATTGCCACGGCCAATCTTGCCAAAATTCTATACCTAATATGGAGGAGCAAAACTGCATGACAGAGGACGTATATCCTACGAATTTCTTAGAAGAAACCATGAACATCTAGGAAATTAACTCAGAAACCAAGGACAATGAAAAAAATACCGATATTCTGGGAGATACCGACTTATAATTTTTTTTATCAGCCATTTTTCCTATAAAATATTACTTTTACGAAAAATAGCTATAGAATCTTTTCTGATGTAAATTTTGTACTCTGCAAATTTGATACTAATATTTTTGTCATCAAGCTAATTGTTTCTGAGATATTTGCAGAAAACAATTTTTCAACCTTTGGCCTCTTATAACATTTAAAGCTCCTCCAGTGGTATCTATAAGGACTTTTGACATTTTATTTAAAATTCAACATGCGTCATTAAAGAATTCAGTTGGGTGAACATTTTTATTCAAACAAAATCTAATTTGGACTATTTTATTATTGTTTAATTTTTTGTTCACAACTTTTGTTGATTAATGTTATACCGCATCGTAGTATTTCCGAAAACTATATAATGAAAAAACTGAACTACCAATTTTATTTTATTCGGGTAAAATATAAGATGTTCTGAACTGAGCAATGTTAGCTTTCATTACACAAATACAAATGATACACACTACATAACTAGGTTAGTGGCAACAAGCAATTTTATTTAACGTGCAGTTCTTGTATGTGTATTCCCTGCTCTAATTTATCCGGTCGCGTATGTTGACGTCAGATGTCAGAGAGTTTGGGAATTTCAGAAGTCCCACAGTATGTTTTCTGAAGTGCTGGATGGTCCTATAGCTGTTGCTCTTTGATATCCTCGGGGCCGCACAGCAAAATAGGAGGGAATCTCTATACAGGAACTACTTCAGTGGATAATTTATGGAACACTCCTACATTGGATTTCCGATTGCGTTGTATTGAGAGTTAAAGTGTAAGACACTGGGATTTGAAGTTTCCTATTTTAAAAGGGCGTTTTTAAGTTGGCAGTTTTAGAGAGTTTACCCCAAGTATAAATAGCTTTTAATAATGGATTAAGTGGAAATATTTTTATAAAAATCTTATATAACGTACTTTAAAAAAGTTGCGTCAAGTTGCCACTGGAAATAAAGACATAGGGCTTAAACTGGATTCAATTAAGCTGTATATGATGTATAATAATAGGTTATTATTATACTCTTCGGAACTACGAAAATGAAGAGTATATTGTATTTGACTGGCACATTTCTGAAACCGTAAAGGTGTTCTTCCGTTGTCTCCGACAGCATATGGGAGGACCATCTTATCGAGAAATTAGGTAATAGCCGCTAAGCGAGTGAAATATAAAAGTGTTCAGTAGAATATGGTATGAAAATCTGATATTAGAATATAAAACTTGAGTGCGATATTTAATAAATTCTAAAAAAATTCCTTGCATATACTCCTTAAACTACATTATCCTTAAAAATAACGTATGACAGACTCCATACTACAGAAAAGGTCGGTCGGTTTGTCGGTCAGACTTTTGGTGCTGTACCAAAAAAAAAATATTTGTCTAAGAAAAATAATATTTGACAGGTAGTTGACGCTTATTGTCAATGTGGAAAATTTGAGTGCGTGAGTGAGAAGACAAATTTTGAGTGAAAAAGATAGGTGGTGGTAAAAAATAGTTTAAAAAAAATATTGCTGAAAGCAGTAATACCTTTCATATAGTAAACACAATTGACAAGAAAGAAGCCGCTTCAGTTTTAATGAAAAAAAAATCGTCAGCTACTGGAAGCGGCTGGAACCTCCCCACACGGTGGATCCAAATCAGCTGTGTTTGGATATTACATCGGAAATCAAAGCATTGAGCAAACATATAAATTACACGTGACTTTGGAGCCATTTATTTCATGGACAAATATCGAACGAACTGAAGTGGACTACAAGCAATCTGTTAAAACATAACCTCTCATGTTTGTTTATGTTGCATGTTAATCAATTGATATTACAAGGGTATAAACAGATATCGTTTCGAAGATTTTGTAGAACATTGAATAGCGAATAAAAATAATACAGAATTTAGCCCAAATGACACTCTAACCCCAACAAGTCAATAAAATTATGGACAGTTCAAGCAGACTACGTATGCGTCAAATTGAAATCTTCCTGCACGATCAAAAAGGCCCGAGCATGTCGAGCTTCGTCTGAGTCCTTTATTTTGTAATATTCGAATGTTTCAGATTTAGCTCGGTTAGCTCGATTTGCATTAAATGAACGATTGTGACGCGTCCCATCAATCAGATGTAATATTCGAACACGGCTATAAACAATTATTACCTTTAAAAAACCAACTAAAGTGAGTCTTGACATTGTCAAAAGTATTTGGGTTGGTTTGTGACCAGTGCAGCATTTTCTCATGTAGTTTTTGCGTTTTAAAGGTTTTTAATATGAGTTTTTTGTAAAGAATTGTTTAATGTGTCTTATTAGATTTTTTCGTGATAATATTATTGGCTATAATTGGAAAAAATGCCTGATATGTGCATAGTAGTGGGTTGTGGACATCGTGGAAATCATGACAAAGTTAGCTTTTACCGTCGTGAATTCTAAATATTTCCCTCATATAAATGATCTGTCGAGAAAACGACGTCAAAGATGGATAGCCGCGATTAAAAGGGATGATCTAACACTTTCCATCGTTTTTACATCTCCATTTTCCATCTTGATTTTCCAACACCAACTTCTTAAAATACTCACTTTGCATAATTAAATAAAGTTTATTACTTGAAAACAATCAAAAACGCCTTTCCACAATCCGCAAAAAACACTATATTGTTAAAACGTCAAGATACTTAGCCAGGCCGACGGAAAAACACAAACTGTTTTGACAAACGTTTAACTACTGTCAACAAATGTTTGACCGCAACGCAAAGTTGGAAGTCAGGTGGTTTGGATTGCCTAATTGTTGATTAATAAAAATAGACAGCTAATTACAGACAGGTTAGATTTCCAACCTGCAAAAAGAGTTCTATTTTATTAGGACAAAGTATTTAGAACTTCATAAACATTATACTGTACTAGATTTTAGTGGAAAGTACGGGAACCAGGCAGAAATTTAATAATAGCTACGTAATATTCTTAAATCTTAAGAAATATATATTTTTCAAGTTAGCTGTGACGTCACGTATCATAACCTATAAATCAACATTCACAAAGGTTACCAACCCAAATATTTTTGACAGATGGCAAAATGCATTTTCCCCTAACAATAATACCAATAATATTTTTTGGATGCTGCCATGTTTGCACATATAACGAATTCTTTTTAATTTTTTTAACGGAAACGAAATCGAAAGGATGCAAGTGTGATATATCGTTGAAATTGGAATTTTTACTTCTTTTCAATGGTTCGATTATAAATTGTAAGTAATCATAAAATAAACAACTTGTTGTGCCAAAACGGCACTAAACGTAATCCGATTTCAACCAAAACCTTTTCAGATCTTCTGGAGCACTAAAGAAACCCTCACGCAAAGTTTCATCCAAATCCGTTTAGTAGCTTCGCCGCTATCGTGCTAACATACATACCACACACACACACACAGACATTTTATAAAAACCACTTTTTTGGGTTCCTGGGACCTCAAAACGTAAAGATTTGATATTATTTCAATTTTCGATTTTGGACTAAATGTAGTAACCTCCCACAATTTTATTGTGAGGAGGTTAAAATATACAAGCTGCTCACGAAAAGAATAAATAATGAATAATTAAAAGTTGTCAAATGCAGAGAGAGAGAGAGAGAGAGAGAGAGAAGTTTTGTGTAAATACTTTTGCTAATTTTGTGAATATTTTATTTCCTTTTCAATTTCATTGGTACAGTAATACAACAATAGAAATACTTCTTTAACAAAAAGGGTTCATTTTATTACGATTCTACAAAGGCTACACGATGCATTGTTTGACAACCCCATGACATATTTCAGAAATTTTGTCTTTGCTCTTCTAGAGATGTTTTTAAAAGATCCATTTTTCTTTTTCTTTTTCAATTCAATTTCAATCTCAACATTCCCTACCTCGTTGATGAAACGCTTTAGGACATCTTGTGATATACGATTTTGGACTTTTTCCAAAACAATCATCCTTCCAAAGTTTCTGATTTGGTCACGAAAACACCGTTTACTAGGCTAAACTCGTTTATCATTTGGTCTCGATCGACTGCAATTTGTACTCATTACAATTAAAAACTCAGTAATTGACAAACCAATATTTTAGAGACAGTCACCTATCCTGACGCATAATATCAGCGAAAGCACTGGTTCCTCACTATGGGGTCCACTATATAGGCGCGGGGGAGGGGTGAACGACCCCCCCCCCCCCCTAATTCGTACATCACTGGCGAAATATTTGTTTTCTTGGTTTTCTTTCATTTTTCAGTAAGTCTTACGCAAAAAGTACTCTTAATACATTGCTCTAGAGTGCCTATTTCTCGAGATATTTGAATTCGAAAAAGCGGCTACATGGTATTTTAAATTTCAGTGTTACTCATCTCATAAATAAATTTCTAATCACTTTGACATCGAACTAATTACTCCAGTCACATTAGGATCCGTCTGCTAAAAAATCCAAGTGAGCGGAAATTTTGCATACACCTTTATTTTGACATTACAAATAGTGTCTCAAAAGTCCCTATCGATATCGAGCTTGCGTCTTCAGTTATTCAAGGTTAAAGGTCAAGGAAATCAGGTCTTTGCAAATATCGTGCTTCATATGAGTCGTATGACTTTTTTGGCTATTACAAAAATAAAGAGTAGGAAATTCTCTACAAAAAAGGTTATATACATATTTTACATATAACCAGCAGTTTTCACGCTATACGTTAGAGAAATAATGAGCAGCGGTGCATCCATTTCCATACCACTCAGAGGTAGGATGCAAGGTGCGTTTTTTACATGGTTTTCCCAGTGGCTCTAATCCATGTTTTTTTTTGTTTTAATTACCTTCTATAATAGTTCGTCCCCATTCACGTCCTCTCCCTCCCCCTCCACATGTTCCTCTTCATCCTCTTCATCCTCTTCTTCCTCTTCGTTAACTCCTTCGTCATCATTTTTGTAATCTGTAATATTTTCTCTGAAGAGACCAATGAGATTTTTCTCATTATATTCTTCATCTTTAATACTTTCTATTGAATCTTCGATAGCTCTATCGACATTTGCGTTGAGACATGACTGACCGTGACAATGGCCACAAAGTTGAATAAAACAGCTCAACTTTTCTGCACCTGCAATTTGTGTTACATCCTTTAGTGCAATTGCAATAGATGGTGTTTAGAAGTACATCTGGGGTAGGTGAGTCGGCCCCAAAATATGATTATTGATCGTCCACCCCCACTGTTCAGGATTTAAATCATTACCGAGTCAATTCTATATCTGATAATACACTCGATTTAGATGTTGATGAGCGGCTGTAGCAGCAGGTGGAAGTAACGGCAAATGCACAGCGGTGTTAAGTCTTGTTGACTTCGCGAATGTCATGTATCTATAGTTGTTAATGGATACTTCTGAGTTAGGAGCTCCTCCGTTTCTCGAACATAAGAACTTTTATTTTTCCTTTGTTGACGAGTGCAGATGTTGTATCGCACCCAGTGAAGGCAATTAGGAAACTTATCTATGCTAGAAGAAGAGTATGTCTTTGATTTTATTTTTTCTCTACCTGGTTTGAGAAAGAAAACTTGTTGGTTCGAAGAAGCACGTCCTATTAAGAAAATTAAATGATCTACATCTTCTCCAACGATAGTTGTGATGTTCTGTAGTGATTTTTCAGATTATTTTACAGATATGTTGACAAACTGTGGTTTGTACATTAGTATTGATATTAATCTAGTTTTATTTGAGCGATTGGTTAGGAACTCTTCTTGGCTGAGAGTCACTTGCATTGTTTCGTCGAAAAGGAATTCTACCGATCCAGAAACTGAAGCAGTTCGTCGAGGTATATGAGGTTCCTATACTCGTAGATTCACTTATGATCTAAGTATTCCGATTTTGTTATATACCAATTCTTAATCAACGTAATGGGGGATACGAGTAAAGAGATGATGGTGGGATGATTTCTTTGGGCCAGCTTTATTAGTGGAAGGCTTATTTTAAAAAAATCAGCCTTCCACTAATAAATCTGGTCCAAATTTCTCAATTGCCTCCGATTCACAGGGGCTGCGGCGGCTAATTGCATTTAAAAGACTTACATAACCTTTTTTGTAAGAAATTTCCTAGTCTTCGTCTTTTGTAATAACCAAAAAAGTCATGTGACCCAAGCAAGATATTTGAGAGAAACTTATTTCTGTGATTTTTGACCTTGAATAACTGAAGACGCAAGCGTGATATCGATGGGGGCTTTTGAGATGTTGCTTTTAAGGTTAAAATAAAGGTGTAAGCAAAATTTCAGCTCATTTGGATTTTTTTGGCAGATACTGCCTATTCTCGCCAAATGTGACTATTATTGTTTTTGTACGTAGTAAGCTGAAACAATAATGTTTTTACTTAGTAAGCTAATGATATTTGGTTTATTTAACAGTTCACAAAACTTATTTATTGATAATGCTGGGTGATAATAATTTGTCGAATACGGAAATGCGAGGCATTGTATGTATTTATGCATAAGAAAATTACAAAGTGCTGCTTCTCAAAGATATTTGGAATTATATCCCAACAAATCAAAAACTTTTAGAAATGATTATGAGGAAACTGGCAAATATCGTCCTAAACGTGATTTAGGAGTACTAATTTTAGGTTATTTCTAGTTAAACTAAACTGGACCTGCCCCGCCCAATGCTATAATCACCACGGCGCTACGTGCAGTGATTATCTGGCTGGCTCCGGGCCAGATTCCGGTGAGATGCATACTCTGTAAGTTTAATGTAAATAAATGATTGTTGCTTGCTTGCTTGCCTTGCAATCCAAAGATCCTGTGTTCGAATCCCAGACAAGTTGTATGTTTTTTAAATTTTTTTTCATGTATTTTTTTTCACATCAAAGTTGGCATCACAAAATTTAGGATGTACAAAAACTAACATTATTTACAAAAAAAAATGCGAAGAGTATCCTATAGAATGGGTAACAATTATATAAAAAGCTCAGTAAATTGGCGAAGAGTACCTGCGTTTTCAGCTTGTTACGTGTAATATGCTTTATGGCAATAGCTCCCTAGTTTAGTTTTATAAATTCGGGGTATAAACAGAATATGGTGGATGACACTGAAGATAAATTCAACTTGGCATTAGAATGCATAAGAAAATTATGAAAAGGCTATTTACCAGGACTACGTTTAGCATGCATAAATAGAAACGTGAGCGAGAATACTGCAGATTATAATCCCTCACGGCTTTGTTAAATTTTGTATAATGTTGAAATTATCGTGTGGTGTGTAGTTAGTAATTAGATTGTCAAGAGGAGAACCATAAATAAGTTTGTGTGTACATACCTACAGCGTGCAACTGAATTTCAAATCATTAGTTTAAAATAGCCGTTTTGGTTGTTTATCTAATTAGAACATGAACAAAGGCTGGTCAAACAAAAAGTATATTGCGGTCTTTTGATACAACTTTGTTTTAAATTTCATAAATATGAAGTAGCTTGGAGAAAATTTAATCTAATAATAATTACACTACTTCTACTGTAATTAAAGAAAAATATCAGATGGTTGTGAGTGCTGAGAAATTTTTTACATTTACAATTAATTTATTTGACATGTATGTTATCTACAATTTACTGCACATATTTTAATATCAAATATTCTTTGGCGCGTGAGTAACGATAGCAACGCAACAAAGAAGCTTTTAAACATATAAGTACTGTCGATAGTTGAACACACCTTGCACTTTTTGATGCAAGCTTGAAACTTGGCAGAGTCGTAGGGTAGACCTCAAAGAGTGATTTAAGAGTTGTAGGCAAATCTGGAACCCGCGACGAGCCCACGTGTTTCGGGTTGCCTACTGGGGAGCCATTTTCTTCCCTATACCCGCAAACGATCAGATTGAATCGCATCCGGTGAACTCATGGAATACCGGAAGGATACAGAATTTTTGTGGACCTGGAAAAAATAAAATATAATGTCACATCGAGTTGTTAATGTGAACCCAGAGCCCTTCGAGTTGTGAGATTTTGCGGACACAACTGATAGCTATTATCAGGACGTCAGTGTCTACAGTTTGAAGCAATACCTTCGTGAACGGCATCTAAGACATGTACCATGATCCTGGTGTCTGTCTCTTCATAGCTACAGGGATACAAAACGCCGTTCGTGTCTCGGTTTGAGTTTGAAACGACCGAGCCTTCGATAGTCGAGTAAACCTCCTTTCTATTTTGATTTATTTCAATGCAACTTGTTGCAAGAAGTTTGAATAGTTCCTCTTTGTTAGTGGCGTCGCGAAGAAGTAAAGGCCAACTTTTCGGGATCTCGTGGACAAACTAACATGGGTACGTTCACCGATGCCTCTTTTTTCCCGGGTGTGGTTCTTCAAGCTGTCCTGATACTACCTATCCTAAACAAGATCTCTTCGAGAAACGGCTGGCAACTCTTTTTTTATATGTGGAACAAATATGTTCTGGATATAATCTTGAATTGAGGCTCTGACCAGGCTGAAGTATGTTCACCATACCCCCCGTCCAAAACTTTGCAATGGGCATGGGGCTCTGTCGCTACAGTACTGTTAGGACTGTCTTCTACACACGTAGTTAACATAGCCTTATTACACGATCGCATCTCCTGTCTAATCGAGAGTGATGGCGGGGAAGGCTCGGTTTTCATGGGCAAAGAAAACATCCAAATTACCATTTCGATGCTTACATGTGGCAAATAAATTGCAATTATTTTTCAGAGATGTCATTTTTGTGCTTGTCTTACAAAGTGGAGGCCTATACATGAAAATAGGAAACTTGTTTTGTCCGATGGGGTCTGTAAACATCTTAGTTTTTGTTTTCAACCTCTCTTCTACAAACGAGGTGTATTGAGATTCGCCTTCCTTTTGATTAATATTCATAACAGTATTAACTACTCACGCTGAAGAACTCTTTTGGGAAAAGATATTGAATAATTCGGTGCTTTCTTCGAGAAATGGGTTTCCAAATTCACTTAAAGTTTCTTTAAATTTTTTCTTGTCAGCACAAAATCTCTTGATAGCTGCTGTCGAATCAAAATAATGTGCATCACTAGCTTCACCTGATCTACTAGGAACATAAATCTGTTCAATATCTTGAATTAAGCGTGATATTTCCGGGGCAGCAACAAATATCACTTTCTTTGTCTTACCGTTTTCGTTTCATTTTTTATATGAAGTGTACTTTTACCAAGTATCTATTATTTACACATAACCTTAGACAGAGAACAGTACTTGTGTCAATAGCTTCTTGTGCAACTTTATTATACTTACAGTTCAAACAAAGAGAAGCCACTTTAACACATATCACTTATATATCATTATTTAGACGTCTTCTATATAATGCATTAAAACTCGAAAACACAATATACAACGATATATCTTCCACCACATATTTTGAAAAGAAATGGATATTAATTGTACTTTTGGAGTCTCTTTGGAGCACGTGGGCCATTAAGGTAAAAAATATAACAAAAAGCATAAAACAACGTTTTCTCAAAACGATAACTTTCTTTAATTTTTTTTTTTAAGTTAAATGCCCATGTAAGGTAGGCAAAATACATAAACCTATCTACTTATGGTCCCAAGCGATCTCTGTACCGACAGAGAGACTAAATAAGAACTGTGTAAGTATTTCCCAATGAAATCCCCGTCAAAATGGCCTTAATACAGCGATGTTGAGAAAAATTCGTATGCTCAGCAGGCAACCCGCAATACGTGGCTCGTCGCGGGTTCCGGATTTGTCTACAACTCTTAAGGTCTACCCTATGATTCTGCCAAGTGTCATGCAAGGTACCCCCCAAATATTTCAACTAACGACGGTACTATATTTAGAAAACATGCGTTTTTTAAATCTTGAATTGGTGGCAGTCTATTCAATAATCTTATCATTGGAATTGAATAAAGCCATAAACATGTTATCAGAAAGTGATGAAGGTCTACCATGTGAAGTGTCTGAACTGTGAAGCAGCGAAGTGCATTTTCTGGACTTATTCCCAGTTAATCGATCAGGCAATATGAGTTTGCTTAGAAAGACTTTGTGGAATGGTATGATTCTAAGAAATTAAAAAATGTGTCTGAAAGTGTTATATTGGCATATTTTGAATGTAAAATTAAAAGAGTGCAACCGACAACGTTATGGTCTATATATTCAATGCTGAAGAGAACACTAAACGCCAAACAAAATATAAATATAGAGAAATATTAAATTAAAGTTAGTACCGAGTGGAATCAGTTTTCACAATTCGGTGTTTTCACAAATTTTAAAATCTCATTGACTGTGAAGGTAATACTAAATTATAACTAAAAACATTTGACTTTCCACAACCAGTTGAGTAATATCCAAGAAAAAGTATTTTCAAATTTGAATCAAAATTTTACCACCCAAAACACTAAGCTATATTGTTGACGTCATCGGTCATCAACACCTAACCTCAAAAATACATATCTTTTAAAAATTTCGGAGTAATATGTCACTATTATGAAAATTTCCGCCTGGTTCTCGTATTTTCAACTAAAATCTTGTTCAATGTAATGTTCATAAAGTTTTAAATATCTTCTCCCAATAAAATAAGGTGATTTTTGTAGGTTGGAAATCCAACCTATAATTAGCAGCCCATTTTTAGTAATCAACAATATTGAGACATCATATGCGTTAATTTTTAAATGTTTGCTTGGAGCCATACTGGTTTCAAATGAGAAGTGCGGATATAATAATAAAAAATAATAATAATAAAAATGACAAAAAAATGACAATAAACTTAAAAAACCTACAAGTTGAGGTTATGTTAATAATAATTTAATATAATATAATAATAATTTATTTTCAAAGTATGGGGTACAAAAATAAAAAGAATAAAGTTAGGTTACAGTTTGCAATAAGTGACACCTGCATCTCAAAGCATCAACCAAGAAGAGATGGAATCACCTAAGCACGAAATGCTTGTTTTGTGAATTCCATACTTTCCCGATTGATATGTAAATTGATTGTATAGCTTGCTAAATAAAAATAGGAACATCCCGTTTTGTATAATACCCGTTCAGTTATTCAGTTTTGTTATTTATTTGTTGAAATTTTGAATTGATAGATGAAAGAATGGTGTTTAAATATTGGTAAGTGTTTTAATCTATGGAGTACTTCATTTTAATAATATCAAAAAAGCAAATTTGCATACAGTGAAAACACCTAATTGTACAATTATGACTTTAAATTTAAACGGTAAAATAAATGATTAACTGTTAAATTGATTATTAATGATTGATTGTTAAAATTTACGTTTTTGTTGATAATAATAGATAAACTGGTTAACTGATTCTATCATCAATTCTTGTAGGTGGATGTAAAAGTTTTTCTCGTACTACTAGCTCTGTAAACGTCACCTTTTGGCGTCTGTCAGTGTTATGAAAGTACCACTTACAGCCCGTAGGCAAAAAACACAAAGTTAACTTTTATGCCCTAGGGCAGAAAAATAAATAGGGAAGTTAAATTATAATGAAATTCTGGCACCAATGAAGCATACGCATTTTTGGCTGCCTCCTGAATGTCGATATTTTCGTCATAATCCATATTTTTATCGCAAATACTCGTAAATAACTTGAATGGCGGAAATCATTATGAAGTTATCAATTTTACAACTTACTGACAGTAACTATAGCAGAAAGTAAACACACTCCAATTAGAATATAAGCCAACTAATAAATGAGTTCAACAAATCTTGCAATATAATAATTTTTTGAATGAATTTACCTAATAATTGTAATATTGCTAGTAGTACGAATAACGTCGAATGCACCTCGGCTTGTATCGTGTATTTACAAGTCTCGAACATTGCTTCTTGACCCGTAAAATACACTTACAAGCCTTGGTATACAAATAACCATTACATCCTGGAAGTAAAAGACTTTTACGTTCTGTAGACAAAAAACTGTTGTTTTGACATTTAACAAATATCGTGTAAAAGTTAACTTTTAATGACAGTTTTCGAAAAAAGGTAATTTGGTTGCTGAGGTGACGATAATTCTCCTTCTCTTATACTGATTAGAGCTGTACAAGGTGGCTACTTTTTATATTGATCAGTCATCTCACAAGCCATAACAGTTACAGTTACAAAGTCGGCTAGGCGGAAAAAAGTTTCTTATTTTGAAGGCCAATGAACTGAGTTATAAAAATTCAAAATATTATTACGACGTTTCGTTTCGTCAGAACCACCACCAACTTTATTTTTTTAATGATAATAAAAATTTGAATATGTTAAGTTATGGCAAAATAATTTATAACAAAATATTCTAATGACTTTTAAAATATTGTTTACTATAAACAGATCTAGGCAAAAAGAAAAAAAATGATTTTGTCGGATATATCCGGAACCAACTGGAATATTTTCAATTTTTATAACCCATGTCATTAGCCTTCAAGATACGAGACATTTTCCTCATTCAACCAACTTTGTAACTGTTATAGTTTGCGAGATAGCAATACCATTTAATATAGTAGCCACCCTGTATAAAATTTTTTGAAAATAAGTAATTCATTCATGTCATTAGCCTTCAAGATACGAGACATTTTCCTCATTCAACCAACTTTGTAACTGTTATAGTTTGCGAGATAGCAATACCATTTAATATAGTAGCCACCCTGTATAAAATTTTTTGAAAATAAGTAATTCTTTGGGTGTGGCTCTGCCATCCTAAGGAAAAGTGTCCTATCTGCAAAAATTAAAACTTTCAGATATTCACATTCTCTGTCATACACATTAGGGTGGTCCTTAAAAACTAACTTTTAAAATTTACTCGGGGCACCCTCTCATTTTGTTCTATGATATAAAAAAAGACTTCCATAAAAATTTCAGATTTTTAAATGACGTTTTAGGTCGCTACCAAGTCTTGAATTTTCAAGAAAATCGAGAATTTTTGCAAATTTTTTTTCAAAATAAATCAAATGAACATCAAAATGATATTGATCATCAATTGAATTAATAAAATAGTACAGTACATTGTCCTCCACTTTCATCTCAAGTCAACTGTATTTTATTAACAACTTTTTCATTTATATTATTTTATATATATATATAACATTGTAATTGCTGTAGAGTTGTACATAATTTCTTTTGTAACTGAATTTAATTATTAATTCCTAACTAGTTTTTTTTTAATTTTGAAACTTTACGGGGCGGTAGCGACCTCTAAAACTGAATTAAAAAATCCCAAAAAATTACAGTAATTCTTTTTAATAGAGTAGATTAAAATGGCAGGGTGCCCCAAAGAATATTACGGAAAAATTTTTTTAGCCTCATTGAAGGACCACCCTAATACACATATGTTTACATATGTTTATATATTTTACACTTTTTTTAGTTAAAATGTTTGATGTATAGTAAGGAGATGTTATTATTTATAGATATTAGGTATTATTTTATTTTTTCTAAGTGCGCAAAACAGTGTATTTACAACTGATAGTATCCTAGTTGAACCATTCTTGAATGTCAGATAGGACTCTTTTAATAACTACACTTATAATTTAATCACCCGATAATACCATCTTGATTGGCGAAATGTTCGTTGGTATACTACGTAGTATTTTTGTGTTTGTAGAATCTTATCAAATCTTACACTTTTCATGTACATTTTTTTCCGAAAATGTTTCATGACTGTTACATTTCCAGACTGATTTTTTAACTAATTTATTGTTCAAATTTATATTCGATCAGACTTTTCTGGCTTAAGTTATCGTGCTTACAAGAGACCTGACGGACGGACAGACAGACAAGCAGACGGACATTTTGGAAGTTCAGAATTCAATCATTAACCCTCCGATCTGAATTTTTTTTTAAACTGTGCCGATCAAATGCGATATATTCTTTGTGTCCGTAGTTACGAAAATTTTAATCACCATTACGTTGCTCAATCGATAAGTAGACGGGTTAAATAATACACTTTATAATAGACCTGTGAGCCAGTAATGAGCCTCATTGAAGAAATGTTTGGGACTTACATAATGACATAAGTTTTAGAAAGTCTTATTGTTATGGTCCAATAATACATAGCACAGATTTATTTGACATTACTAATATTAATATTAAAAATCATTAAAACGTTGCCCATTAAAATTACAAATTGTTATGTTAGCTACTATAATCATTTTTTATGACGTTTCAGAGCCTATTACTAAGAAACTGAAATATCTGAAAATTTTGCGCATAATTAATACACTTGCTCTTAAAATAGGTAATATTTCTTTAAACATCTACTTAACTGAAGATTAATTTGAATTATATCAACAATTTTCTTCGAAACAATTACACCCCACCCTCGCTTGTGAATCCTTTTCCAAAGATCTGTTTTAGCACAACGCAACAGAAGTGATATCTGATGGTTAGACTAGTAAGGGTCATAGAGGGGATAGGAGGAAAAAACTTACTTTAAACATTGTTATTTAATCGCTCAAGAGACGGAAACTGTAATTGTTTCGGAGAAAATTGTTCATATAATTCAAATTAATTTTCAAGTAAGTGGATTAATTTTTCAATTATAATATCGAAACGAGAAATGAAAGAAATAAGTACGTGCATCCCAACAGTTGATACTTCTAACGTTCTAACGACAATAAAAGCCAGTGATTTACGACGGAAAATAATTTTCATCGTATTTGTTTTACAATAGTAATAAACCGTCTTCATTAAAAAATATATTTCTTAATGCATCGTCAGGATTAACTGTGCAATAAATTTACTTTAAATCATGAAATACGTTAGCATTTTTCTTGATCATGTTGACGCTTACTATAAACAACTGACGAATTAATGTGGTAATAAACCTGAGACACCCGTAAAACCGACTATTATTTTAAATCAATTCGGTATTTTTCTTGCTAAATGGCGCTTTCCAGTCGAATGTTGTTTTACATAATTTTTATGTATTCAAAGAGATTTGAGCTAAAGTTGATTATAATTAATTTTGTGAAGACGAGAGTAGGAATTTCAGTAATTCGAATTTAGGATTTTTCTCTTTTTGAGAATTAATTAAGGACAATCGATATAATTCTAATATTTTGGTTTACTACATAGTTCTGAAAGACATTGTGTACCTTGGTAAACCTTACGCTTTCAGGTTTTACCTACAACAATAAATTTAATTGTTTATTATGAGAACTATCAATCTGAAATACAAGCATATGAAATATCTGCTTTGGTTGTGAATAAATTTAGTTCTTCAGTCCTATCTGGGGTTCCATAAGGCTCCACCATTAGCCCTTTACCACTTACTGTATTTACTGTAATTCATTCTGTAATTCATAAACTACTGTAATTGTAACTACTGTAATAAACATTTACTGTAATTCATAAACTAAAAGTAAATTATCTACTTTATGCGAATTAATTGAAGGCATTGCCACTGGTATATAACAAACAACCTCCTCTTTACTGAAAAAATGTAATATTATGATCGAGAATAAAATCCTTTATTATATAGATGTGTTATAACATGTCTACTGCTTTATCGGTCCATCTGTTTTAAAAATCTAGAAGTCATTTTCAACAAGAGACTATCCTTTAATGAACATGTAATCAGTATGGTGTCCTTGGCTTACAAACATCTTGGCTTCATAATAAGAAGTTATTAAGATTTTACTGAGTTTAATATCTCAATTATAACCGGACAAAAATTTTTAATCACCATCGTAGAAATTTTTTCTTTATATAGAAATCCATTTCATAATAGACTGAATTCAATTATCGAATAAAAAATGTATGTGTGTCTGTATGTGTGTCTCTCTAAATGTGTATTCCCTCCCGCCAGCGCCTTCAGGGATTAAAAGGTAATATATAAAAAATATATGTGTGTCTATATGTGTGTGCGTGTCTCCAAATGTGTATTCCCTTCCGCCAGTGCCTTCAGGGATTATAGAGTCGTATTTCCTGTGGTGTGTTTATTTATTTTATTTTAATTTATTATATTTTTTAATTTTTGCCTTAATAAATGAATAATTATTTTGTTGTAAAATCAATTCAAACTAGCACAATATATTGTTCTGAACAAGAAATGAAGAATGCGTTTTAGAGATAATAATTATTTTTAGTTGAAAAAATTGTTCCTTTGATGGCTCCTATTTCAAATACCTTTGAATCCACTGCGATGTAATCTTGTAGGAGTTTCTAAAGGTGCTGATTAAGAATATCTTACTAGTTATTTTTCAAAAAAAATTTCTGATACTTTTTTTTAAATCGACCCCCTTTTTCCATCCTATAATCGGACGCCTCTGGCTAAAATTAAATGTTGCTATGTCTAAAGGCTCACTTTACAGGTATATATTCACCACCAAAATTTTCAAATATTCGGATATCAGAAGAGCTAGATATGAGGTTGGCTCCATGAAAAGTGGGACACACTGTGTATAAAAAATATTATTTTGGGTATTCAGCAGATAACTTTCAAAGAAAACATTCGTTTCTTTCATATACCATTGGTGCAAGTCTTGTCGATCTTCCTTTTTTGGTCAGACTTGCACCAATGGTATATGAAAGAAACGAATGTTTTCTTTAAAAGTTATCTGCTGAATACCCAAAATAATATTTTTTAACAATGATGTAAGCAGAAATAATAGGTATTTATTTATTAAACTGTGTATAAACATTCAAACAATGCCACAATAATATTTGTTTTGATTTTGATTTGATTTACCAGCGTGCGGTGGGCATTGCTGCCACTCCCAGGTATACAGCTGGGCCTGCTACGTCCACGCTGGGTTGGACTAAGGTCATGCTTGTTGCCAGCAGCGAAAGGCACATGGTGCATGGTAAAGGAATGTGGGATGGGAGGTGTAGGTATTTGTGAGATGCGTTACCGCATTGTGTCGTGAGGGAGCGTTTAAGCTCCCCTTTTTGTGTGTTTGTGTCTGAAATTCTGCCTATTCTGAGTCATCTTGTGAAATATGTTGCCGTGTTGTGTCGTAATATGGAATGTTTATGCTCCTCTTTTTGTGTTTCTACTTCTTCAGATCTTCTTCTGATTCCTTGGTTTTCGACTGTGGTAGAGTATATATCGTTGCGATTTCTTTGTGGTGTTCATTTGTGGATCCTAATCCTCTCAATCGTTGTTCTCTATTGTAGCATGATCTCCCTCTTTTTAGTTGGTTGCTGTTCGGTGATAGCCCTTTCTTCAATAGAAGTGTTGGGTCCCTTCCTTGGGTATGTGTTAATGTTTTCTGTCGCTGTTTTCGTCTTATTATTTAGTTGGACGATGTCCCTTTCTGCTCTTCTTAAAACCTTCTTCTGCTGGCTTTTGTTGTTGCATACATTTGGTGAGTTTCCATGATAGTTTATTTCTCTCAATGACCGGTATGGTTACTCTTGTGACTTTGCATGCCGTCTTGATTATCTCCTTTACTGTTTCTCTCCGTTCTAGTTGGTTCGTCTGGTCTGTTCCTAGGTACTTCAATTTGTTCGGTGTTCTTAGGAAATATTTTTGTTCCTCTCCGCTGGACCAACTCTCTTCTTTTATTAGTCATTTCTTGAAGTTTACTTTCAGTCCAGATGTGTCCCAATGACGTTTCATGTTTTCTAGGCAGCTGAGTATGTGTTGTTCTTCTTCTACGGCGCGCAGTGGCGAGAAATGCCAGTGTTCCACCCAAATTACTCTAGAGGTCGTAAATTTTAAGTTATTGAGACATTTTTTTTAATGTTCCTCTTGAATTTACCTATCGATCCCTCTAGCCGGATTTTGAAATTTCATTTTTCATTTTTTTTAATTTTTAATGAAAAATCATATTTTTACAAAAAAATACTGTTTTTTCTATTAAATTTATTCTAACGGGCCGTAAATTTGAGTTTTCGTAACAATTTTTTTTTAAATCTTCGTATTTTAATCAGCTATTGATCTGTCTAGATGAATTTTTGATTTACTTGTTGACAACTGTCAAAATTACTGTCAAATATAAAAAAATACGAGTTTTAGATACATAATTCATACAATAACAGGTTGGTGTTCAGAAAAATATATATAGTATTTTCAACGTACCTGGTTCCGAAGTTGACAGGAAAATATGTATTTCTAAATTTGGCAGCTGCCATAATTGTTGTCAAATTTCCAAAGATAGATGGAAGAGCTGAGCTTATTAATTTTAAAAATACCCTGTAAATATATAGAAAAATAGATATATATTGTTTTTAAACTGCCAGATTTAATAGTTGACAGGGAAATATGGTTTTTAAATTTGGCAGCTGCCATAATTGCTGTCAAATTTCAAAAAATAGAAGTTAGAGCATATTAACTTTAAAAATACCCTGTGAATATATAGCAAAACGGATACAAATTGTTTTTAATGTATCTGGTTCCGAAGTTGACAGGAAAATATTATTTCTAAATTTGGAAGCTGTCGTAATTGCTGTCTCATTTCAAAATATAGAGGTAAGAGCTTATTAATTTTAAAAATACCCTATAAATGTATAGAAAAATAGATATATAATATTTTTGATGTCTGATTTCGTAACTGATAGGAAAATATCATTTTTAAATTTGGCAGTTGTCATAATTGGTGTCTCATTTTAAAATATAAAAGTAAGAATTTATTAAATTCAAAAATACCCTGTAAATGAAAAGAAAAATAGATATATGTATCTGATTCCGTAATTGACGGGAACTTGATTTTTATATTCTTTTGAAATATTCTGTTATATTCTGTTGATCCTTATATTCTGTTATATAAGAGATATCCATATTTAGCTATTGTAAGATTATCTATGTTTGTGTTAAGCAATTATGAAATATTATTAATAAAGAATAATAGATGATTTATATGTCGATATAAAAAAAGCCCTAGTTATTGATACTTAGAATAAACTATTTGAAATTTAGGTCTTCTAGTATACATTTATAGAGTATTTTTAAAATTAATAAGCTCTTACCTCTACATTTTGAAATGAGACAGCAATTACGACAGCTTCCAAATTTAGAAACCATATTTTCCTGTCAACTGCTAAATCTGGCTGTTTAAAAACATTATATATCTATTTTTCTATACATTTATAGGGTGTTTTTAAAATGTATAAGCTCTTACCTCTATATTTTGAAATGAGACAGCAATTGTGACAGCTGCCAAATTTAGAAATCATATTTTCCTGTCAACTTCGGAACTAGGTACATTAAAAACAATTTGTATCCGTTTTGCTATATATTTATAGGGTATTTTTAAAGTTAATAAGCTCTAACTTCTATTTTTTGAAATTTGACAGAAATTATGGCAGCTGCCAAATTTAAAAACCATATTTCCCTGTCAACTACTAAATCTGGCAGTTTAAAAACAATATATATCTATTTTTCTATACATTTATAGTGCATTTTTAAAATTAATAAGCTGTTACCTCTATATTTTGAAAATTGACAGCAATTATGACAGCTGCCAAATTTAAAACTCATATTTTTCTGTCAATTACTAAATCAAACAGATCAAAGACAATATATATCTATACATTTACAGGGTATCTTTAAAATTAATAAGCTCTTCTATCTATCTTTGAAAATTTGACAACAATTATGGCATCTGCCAAATTTAGAAATACATATTTTCCTGTCAACCTCGGAACCAGGTACATTGAAAACACTATATATATTTTTCTGAACACCAACCTGTTATTGTATGAATTATTTGTCTAAAAATCGTATTTTTTTATATTTGACAGCAATTTTGACAGTTGTCAACAACTAAATCAAAACATCATCTAGATAGATCAATAGCTGATTAAAAGACGAAGATTTAAAAAAAAAATTTGTTACGTAAACTCAAATTTACGGCCCGTTAGAATAAATTAAATAGAAAAAACAGTATTTTTTTGTAAAAATATGATTTTTTATTAATAATAAAAAAAAATGAAAAATGAAATTTCAAAATCCGGCTAGAGGGATCGATAGGTAAATTCAAGGCGAACATTTAAAAAAAAAATGTCTCAATAACTTAAAATTTACGACCTCTAAAGTAATTTGGGTGGAACACTGGCATTTCTCGCCACTGTGCGACGATTAGGAGATCATCGGCTTATGTGTGTGTTTTCTTAGAAAACACAATTTTTCTGAAAAAAAACCTGCACCATGCATACCTGTACTGAAGTGCTGTGAGAACTCAGCCTTGACGCATTATATCAACAATACCTCATTGATTATTTCAGGCTCAATTTAAAATTAAATTCACTTGAATACTTCTAATAACTATGCAAAACTTCACCTGAAAATTTACCTAAGAAAATGTTATGACCATACTTTAAGAGTAATGCATTTGATTATTACAGGTTTAATTTATATTAAATTCGTTTGAGTATTTTAATGGAAAACTGAATTATTTGATGAGGATTAACATAAGAAATTTATATGACCCTTACTTTACAAACAATACTTTAGACAATGTCACAATAATATTTAGAGAAAATTTCGCTAGTTCGAATTATAATTCACATCTGATATCTTCTTAAGGCAAAACTATGATATTTATATATGTAGCAGACTAGCAGAGTATACAATTACCTTATGTAATATTTTACAATGTCTTATTAAATTGTTCCAAACTTCTCCTCATATTGTTAGGTCTCTGACATCCTTCTCTTGCTCAGAATTTTCTTTCACTTGTACAATATATAAAGTTTCTAGAACTATGTTCATTATATGATTTAATTAAATGAAATATTGTACTCTTAGTTTTTAATCATGAAACTGAGTGGAAACGAATAATTATTAAATAATGTACAAACTCACGAGTTATCTGTACAATTAATGAAAAGGCAAATGATAGAAATGTACATTTTTGCTATAAACAATGTTTAAATGGTATTTCTTACGCAAATCAACAGAAATGGCAGAAAATTTAGAAAATTACACACTTAACAAACTAATACAGGTTCTCTAGAATCCTGTTATATAAATACGTGCTATTTAATTCCTTGAATATTCGAGCAGAGTTTGCGTTGACACAATATCGCCTAAAGGTTAGAAGCAAGGAATTCCCAGTTTTAATCGAATAATAGTTTAGTAATATGTCCCAACAGCAACAACTTTGATTTCCGCATAAATATCAGTGAACAGTGCGGTATTCGAAAACTAGCAAATTTAGAATAGAGCTATAGAACTATCATAAACTATTAAATTCTAATATACAGGGTATTTCAATGATATCGTGACAAGGTTGTTTTTCCTCGTAAAACAGAAAGGAATATTTTTCCCAAAATGTCTCATAAATAAAGTAATCTTAGATCCGCTGCTAACGGTGCTCACCACATGACTTTTTTACTCATGAATGATAAGATGTAAGAAAAAAACTGAAGGGACGCAAAAAATTTAGTTAAAGATTGTGCATCCAACTTTTTGGTGAACCTTTTTGTGAAATTATGAAAGAATTTTTTTCCTCGACTGCCTTCGAAAACGACAAATAAAGCACATTAACCATGCCATTAAACTCTCTTTTTTCACACGATTTGTGCAAAAATCCAAATGTTTTTCACACAGCCCTGTCGACAACAGAACTGACACCTTTTATTTGTATTTTTTAACTATGCTAGCCTATTCAGGTTCATAGCAACCGATTTATTTAACAACTAAACATGCGTTTTGAAGTCTTCAAACCACATCACTTTTAAAGAAATTGGAAAAGGTCTGAAATTGTTTGTTTTCTTTACAGTCGTGGGAAAAATATTGTAAACAACACGTTTGAAAACATCTTTTCACTCATTCGACTCGTGGAACTCGTCTTCGGCTCGTTCCACCAAACTGTCTCAATCGTGTGAAAAGATTCATTTTCGAAACTTGTTGTTCAAAATACTATTCTCTGCCAAGTTTGAAATCGGTACCATCAACTATCACTGATAATTATTTAAAAGGACTGTTTAATGTTATACTTTCCAAGCATCGTAGAGCGACATTCTCGTTTGTTCTGCTTTTGGCGAGAAGAAACAACCCTCAAAGTTTGCCGTTACATCACTGACACGGCCTGGATAATGAATCAGTAAATGAAGGGAGTGTTTCGGATGTAAAAATATTATCAAATCGTACGATTTGATTTAAATGCTCACGGTCTTTCTCCTTCTTATTTTTTGACCAGGTCAATAGAAGTAGAAGAGGACGATTGATAGTTTAAATAAATCTGATAGCAGGAGACAAAGAGGACGCCTTCCAAAATATTGAGATAATGTCATCAAGGAGTCGATGTGGCTTTTTGAGGCCGTATTCAGTTAAAATGTTAAATATCTCAGAAACTACCTATGGCACTTACGTAAAAAATGCTAAAAGTCAAAATTAAGGGTTACTAATTGTATTTTGAAATATTTTTTTCTTGTTTCTGTAGCATAAAAAAGTTACGATCAAAGCAATGTGCATCTTCACATTTTTTAAATAAAAATGCCGCCATTGTTATTATAATTTTCGTTAAGATCCCTGGATTCTATCGTATTTCTAACCAACGCTATTGCTATCACTTCGTAAGATTTATGACTTTTTTTATAATTGCAAATAATTGTAAATAAAATGGTGGTATGGGATGATATTTATGTATTTAACGAAAATAAACATATTTTCTACCTAAATGCAGCAAAAACCATAAAAACATCAAATTTTTCTTCAACGTTCGGAGCATGATCTTGGTCTATGTTCTCCACAAATCGCTCGTTTGCATTGACCACAGTGCACGGTGGTCATTCGTCTTTTTTTTTAACGGACAAATGCCACCACTTACGGGGGCAGCACAATGGGCCCGCTTATAAAGCCTATGTGCACGTGAGCGTAAGCTCACCCTCCGGCAAACAATCCAGATCCAGAATCCAGCCACAGATGATTCTTCGACCTTTAGACGTTTGATTGATAGGAAGCGTCACAATCGTTCATTTAATGCAAATCGAGCTAACCGAGCTAAATCTGAAACGTTCGAATATTACAAAATAAAGGCCTCGGACGAAGCTCGACTTGCTCGGACCTTTTTGATCGAACAGGAAGATTTTAATTTGACGCATGCGTAGTCTGCTTGAATTGTCCATAATGTTGACTTGAGGTTAGAGTGTCATTTGGGCTAAATTCTGTGTTATTATTTTTTTTTGCTATCCAATGTTCTACAAAATCTTCGAAACGTTATCTGTTAATACCCTTATAATATCCGACAATTGATTAACATGCAACATAAACAAACATGAGAGGTTATTTTTTAACAGATTGCTTATAGCCACTTCAGTTCGTTTGATATTTTTTTATGAAATAAATAGCTCCAAAGTCACGTGTAATTTATCTGTTTGCTCAGTGTTCTGATTTCCGATGTAATATCCAAACATTCACCGTGTGGGGAGGTTCCAGCCGCTTCCAGTAGCTGCCGATTTTTTATCTATAACAGCCGCGGCATTACCTATGTCTGCTGGCAAAATTTTAATATGTTCATCTCTTCTTAAGGAATATATAGATTGTTTATCTTCTGTACTTAAATTATCTCTAATTTTACATTGCTTTTCTAAAGAAATTTTTGCCCGTACGCGATATTCAGTTCCATCATCTGTTGGCATGTTTTGAGCAAATTTCTCTACAGCTGCTATTATATCAAATTTTGGGACAGATTCTGGGTTTACTGCAAAATTTAAACCTTTTGACAAATTGTTAAAATTCTATTTGACATATTAATGACTGATGACATGAGTCTTGTCAAATAGAGGTTATTGTTTATATTATGCAATTGCCTGATCTGCTTCTCTCTTATTAAGTTTCTAAATTTATTTATCCACGACCACTATATTAGGAATGTATAATACGTCTATTTTCCGTGGATTAAAGGCCCTTCAATACATTAGTGCATTAGAATTCATAATACCACGGTTCGATTTTACAGAATTTTATTTTGAATTATTATTAATATTAACATTAACATTTATATCAAGAATGATCTTCTTGTCATTTTGACCGGTATTAGTCAAATTAACTCGATAAGGTTATTTTTTTGCTCAAAATCAAAAGATTCTTAGTCAAAACAAACTTGTCAAATCAGACGTTTTTCAAAATCAGATTTTTTCACCTGCTCTCATATGGCTTTCACGCTCCTAATTTGGTCATGGTCGTGGATAAAACGTTGAATTACATTCGGAGATTAACAACCTTTCAATCTACTCGAAAAAATATGACTCTCGGCTGCGCCTCGAGTGCACATTTTTTCTCATAGATTAAGGGCTTGTTAATCTCCTTATATAATAATTAATAACTATTATATTCGTGCTTTTTTGTAAATTAAAATGCTTGTCATAACTAAACTAGATATATAAACAGTTCTGTGTAAGCAGTAAGTATCGATGGATACTGAATATAACAAATATATTCTTAAAGCTGTGTATTTAATATACACAGCACACAAACATTTATAATTACTGACAAATTACAGTAACAATGGCGGCATTTTTATTCTAAAATGGTGAAGACCCACATTCTTTCGATCATAACTTCTTTATTTTTTATGCTACAGAAACAAGTGAAAAACGATTTGAAAACAACATAGTTTCTGAAATATTTAACATCTTAAATAAATACCTCGTCTAACGGGCATATGTTATTTTAATGACGTTATAACTACGTCCTCTACACAATAAGAGTGCGACAGCAAGCATTTTACTATACGTGGTAAATCACCCTTACCACGATATGCGGAAAATTTATCAGTAGATTGCGATTGTCCCCATTGAAAGGAGTTAAAAAAATAAAAAATAAAAAGAATGCGACCAAAAAAATTACCTTATTTTTTGGTAGGAATGCGCCGCCTATGACTTTAGCTAAACTGACGTAACTCGGTCCAACAATATAACTTCCCCTCCCTCTTTATCAGCCTTGGACTGATAGCAAAGCTGTAGAGGGTGGAAGTGACTTTTTGGTTTTACTATAAAAATAGCAAAAATTAAAATAATTTTTGTAGAATACAGTACAGCACAAAACGTAAAAGTAATAGAAAGTCAAAGAAAATGTTACATTAAATGCACTATTCTAAGCGCCGAATGGTGTATTGAACATCGACCTACGAATACAATTTAAAATTTAATTTTAATAGAGTCAATGTCTTTCGAAACATTGACCCTATGCCAGTGAACTCTAGAATAAAAAGTAGGATATTTACTTAAACCCGTCGATAACAGAAAACACCAAACTCGGCCATACTTTGTACCTGCCGCACCGTTCGACCGAAAGCAAAAAATGCGGCACTTTGAGGACGCGCCAGCTTAACTTTTTATGCCAATTAAGGAAATGCAAACATCTCCTATATATTCTTTCTCAACTAAGTTCCTTACCCTATCACTGACCACAGACAAGTACCAGTAGCGCATCTTTGCAAGTTTTAATGCAATAAAAATTACTAAATTGCTTATAGTACAGTGAATGGAGGTAAAAATCAACTATTATCTCCGATTTCGGTGAACCTCCATCAATTTGCATGAAAATTTGGGATTGAGTATATTTTACCCTCAAATTCAAAAGTGACATATGCTCGACTTGCGCTTTTTGCATTTTAGGGGTGGATTACGCCAGAATGCAATAAATCTGCATTTTTTTCCCATTTTTAAAAATGGGAAAAAAATGCAGATTTAAGCATTCTGGCGTAAGTAATCTCGTTTAATTAGGTAGAATAAATATTTTTCAACACTTATATGCATAATTTATGATTTTAATTAATTTTTCAACCCTTTTAGCAAATCGAAAATCATGAAAAAATCATTTTTTGTATTCCTGAAATATGAAATCGCATATTAACATTACACAAACGGTTTGTTTAATGTTTATGATATAATTTTTGGTTGACTGTGAAATTTCAACCCTTAAAAACCACCCCCTTAATTATTTTTATTTATTTGCTTTTATCAAGATTAGAGAATATTATTTAGGTATTATGCAAATCACAACTTACACACTTTTTTATTTATTATGAAAATACCTACTTTCTGTATATTGTTGCCCTAATCTGGGCACGCTAATATACTAGTTAGGTAAATACTTTAAAACACTCATTATTGGAGAACCAATCAAAACAACTACTCATGTAATTCAATACTTCGTCAGTATTAGCTAGAAGAGTAGTTGTTTTGATTGGTTCTCCAATAATGAGTGTTTTAAAATATTTACCTAACTAGTATATTAGCGTGCCCAGATTAGGGCAACAATATACAGAAAGTAGGTATTTTCATAATAAATAAAAAAGTGTGTAAGTTGTGATTTGCATAATACCTAAATAATATTCTCTAATCACCCCCTTAATGCAGAATCATTGAAAAAATTGGTTTCAAGTAACTTTAATCATTTGAATAATACATTAATAATACATTGAATTGAAATCTCATTTACTGAGTATTAAAGTAATTATTTATTTATTGCGAAATTTTCCACCCTTAAAAACTACCACTTGTCATAAAAATATTGGAAATTTTTTTTTATCAGCTTTAATTACATTTTCATTTTTCACAAAATTAATAACACAAATTAAATAATTTTTTAGTGCTAACCACTAATAAAGAGTACCACGTGTATTTTACTCCGCTTTTGGAAATATACTGAAATATTCTGTTTATTAACGCGGAAATAAATCGGACGAAGGACCATTCAGCGTAATGCTGACAAACTGAACTAATATTAATAATTGAATTTGAAATACCTTGTGACCTCGTGTATTAGAGGCACTTTCTGGTGTTGTTCTCTTCTAGTTGGGCCCAACAAACTCCAGGTCTCCAGTATGGGAATATGGCAAGGTACACAAGACACTCGCGTGGTGATAAATAGCGGTTTTTATTATTTTTTAAGTTGACCGAAAAATGACTTTTTATATTTTTTTTGTAGCGTTATTTTTTTTTGTTGATATGGAAATCAAAAACAAATTGAGTTATAGAAACAAAAAATGCTAGCATTCTTTTCTGAACATACCGCCCATCCAAATGGCGAAGCATTTGTAATAAAATTTGTAATTTCCGTGGGAAACGTATTTATGAGTACAAGATATATATCTAAAACTATGAAACTAAAACTAGGTTAAATAATAATACAAAACTAGTGAGGAGTAGGTAAGGGACATAGTTTTACAAAAGGTCTCTTAAGGACACCGTTAGCTGTTCGCACAGTAGCAACACGGGTCTGCCCATCAGGACTAGAGTGCAATTCGACAATTCGGCCAAGATGCCACGTTAGCGGTGGGACATTGTCCTGTTTGATGACAACAATGGTGCCAATATTGGGAGGTTTTGTAGAATCTGTCCATTTATGTCGTTGCTGGAGAGTGTGAAGATACTCGTTATGCCAGCGCTTCCAAAATCCTTGTTGAATTTGTTGCAACAACTGCCATCTGGACAAACGATTTATGGGTACGGAGATTAACTCCTCGTCGGGAGGAGTTGTTAATGAAGATAATGTTAAAAAATGACCTGGAGTTAAGGCCTGAAGATCATTTGGATCACTACTAAGCTGACATAATGGTCGTGAATTTAAAACTGCTTCGATTTGGTGAAAAACGGTATTAAGCTCCTCGTAGGTCAGTACTTGATCACCAATAATTCGAGAAATGTGATGTTTGACTGATTTGACTCCTGCTTCCCATAAACCACCAAAGTGAGCCGCAGACGCGGGATTGAAGTGCCACTTAATTTGCATGACTCCGGCGGCGTTTTGGGTTAATTCATTCAGTTGACGATTAGCGCCAACGAAATTAGTTCCGTTGTCACTGTAAAGATGAGAGCATTGGCCTCGACGTGCAACAAATCGCCGTAATGCTGCTATAAATGAATCAGATGAAAGATCTGAAACAAGTTCAAGATGGAGAGCTTTAATGGCGAGACATACAAATAAGCATAGATATGCCTTTTGAGTTTTACCACCCCGGCGTCTACCAAAAGTAATATGAAACGGCCCAGCGAAGTCTACTCCGGTGTGCAGGAATGGTTTAACTTCAGAGACTCGAGGAGTGGGTAAATCGCTCATCAGAGGTGTATAGGATTTTGGATTATGTCGCGAACAACGATAGCAATGAGAAATGCAATGATTAATTGCTCGTCTAGCGGACAATATCCAGAATTGTTCAGCTAATAAAGCCTGAAGAGCGGTTGCGCCAGGATGCAGATACTTATTATGATACTGATTAATGAGAAGTTTAGTTAATCGGTGTTCCCGTGGTAATAAGATTGGATGTTTTCTCTCAAATGATTCTTGAGAGTGGCGAAGTCTTCCGCCCACCCTGAGAATACCCTCCTGATCTAGGAAAGGTGCAAGTTTGCGTATAGGTTTAGCACAAGGACTTTTTGAACAAATTTGCTTTATTTCATTAGCAAAGACTAATTGTTGAATATGTTTTATAATGATAAGCAGCGCATTATGTAGTTCCAAATTTACCAAAGGACCTCGAATTAAATTAGTTTTATCTTTTAAATAGCTGGTAAATCGAATTAAATAAGCTATGCTTTCTTGAACCTTTCGCAAAGAGGAAAATCGTGATAATAAAATTATTATGAAATCATGTTGTCCAGTGACAACGAGAGAGATTGTATTGGTTTCTAAGTCTACATCGGAAGGCAAGGTAGGAGATGAACTAATAGGCCAAAGTTCAGGCGGAGAGCTGAGCCACTTGGGACCCGCCCACCATGAAGAACATTTCAAGAGGTCATGGGGAAGAAGACCCCGTGAGGCGCAATCAGCAGGATTATCGATACCATCAATATGATGCCAATTTTCCGGAGATAATTTTTCCTGAATTTGTGTAACACGGTTTGCAATAAACGTTTTCCACTGATGTGGAGAGGATTTAATCCAGGTTAATGCGACTGTGGAATCGGACCAAGCGTAAATATTTTTAAAAGCAATGTTGGCATAATTGTCACGTACAAAATAAACTAAATCTGAAAGTAACAGTGCTGCACATAATTCAAGGCGTGGAATTGTGATACGCTTAAGCGGAGACACCCTAGATTTAGCACAAACCAAAAAAATGCGTACAGAACCATCATTTTCTGTAACCCTAAAATATACCACACATGCATAACCAGTCTCAGAAGCGTCACAAAAAACCATGAAGGTCACATGCTTGATAATTGTCCGTTATAACGCGCCGAGGTAACTGAAGTTGAGCGAGACATAATACCTCACGCTTGCATTGTGACCAACGTGAACAAATCTTAGCGGAGGGAACCTCATCCCAAGACAATACTTGTGTCCAAAGAATCTGGATCAAGTGCTTTGCAAAAAGAGTAAGCGGAGCTAACAATCCAAGTGGGTCAAATATGCGTGCGACTTCAGAAAGTATTGATCTTTTGGTACAACAACGGTCGATAGTGTCTATTTTGTAAGTTAGGGAATCATAAGTTGGATTCCAGTTCAAGCCCAACACCTTTTGAAAGTAATCAGCAGTGTCAAATGATTGACAATTAGTTTGGCGTAATGATGGGGGTATGGAGTCTAATACGATAGGATCGTTGCTAGACCACTTCCTCAAATCAAATCCACCACTTTTAAGAAGATCTCGAAGTTGAGATTGTAAAGTAATAGCTTCTTCAGCAGATGAACAGCCCGTGACTACGTCATCTACATAAATGTCGCTAAGTAATACTTTTGCAGCGTGAGGAAAATTATCTTTTTCATCTGAAGCAATTTGTAAAAGAGTGCGGATAGCTAGATATAGAGCAGATGATACTCCGTATGTAACAGTATTCAATTCAAATTCTTGAACAGGAGTGTTTTGAGAAAAGCGCCATAATATGCGTTGATAGGCTCTGTGATCAGATGTTACTAAAATTTGCCTGTACATTTGTTTTATATCTGCAATAAGTACAGTGGAATGGGTACGAAACCGTAAAAGTAATGATACTATGTCTCGTTGTAATTTAGGACCTGTTAATAAGGCGTCATTCAGAGAAACATTATTAGTAGACTTTGCTGAGGCGTCAAAGACGACACGTAATTTCGTGGTAGAACTTTCGGGCTTCAACACACAATGATGAGGAATATAATAACACGAATCAGAATGATTGGAAGCACTTTGACCACTCACAGGAGACATGTGTCCACAGTCAAGATAATCCTGCATGAAATTTGAACATTCTTGTTTTAATGTAGAATCTTTATTCAAGCGATTTTCCAGAGATAAAAAACGACGCATTGCGGTATTAAAAGAATTACCTAAAATAGGAATATCTTCACGAAAAGGTAATGAAACGATGTATCTGCCTGATTTGTCACGAGTATGAGAATTGATAAAATTTTGCTCGCACTTAGTGTTCTCTGGAGAATTGAATATTTTGTCAGGTATACTTTCAAGTTCCCAAAACTTCTTTAATGGGGAATCAAGTTGTGAATAAACAGACACATGAAATGAGTTAACAACAGCTGGTGTAGAAATATGAATTTTTCCAGATAGTATCCAACCAAAGATGGTTTTCATTGCGATTGGTTCACCAGGACGACCATATTTATTTATAGCGGGTTGTATTATTTGTGAGTAGACATCAGCACCAAGCAAGATGTCTATTTCACTCGATTTCCTATAATCAGGATCAGCGAGAGGCAGGTTTTTTAAATGTTCATAACCTTGAGTGGTAATGTGACTAGACGGAATATCATTACAGATGACCGGCAAGACCATTGCCTGTATATTAAAACTGGGATGATGTCTAAACATCGGAGTGACCTGACAAAAAGTCATGCCAGTACAAGCGGGTGAAGAAGTTCGACCAATTCCTTGAATAGGAACGGAGCATTGCGTAAGCGGTAAATTAAGTCTGTTTAGACATTTCTCAGTTATTACTGATATTTGACTGCCATTGTCTATAAGAGCACGGCAAGTTTGAAAATTACCACTAGCATCACAGATAGATACTAAGGCGGTGGATAAAAGAACTGTAACTGGAGCAATAGCACTAGCAACAACTTGAGGAATGTCAGCAGCGGCGGCATTATCTGTAGAATTAAAAGTCGAGATCGTAGTTGCTTCACGTGGAAAATGTAGCATCGTATGATGGCGTTTTTGACAAACGCGACAAACAGACAGGGAAGCACAAGTCGAGAAACTATGTGTTCCAAAGCAATTTACACAACGTCTACATTCTTTAATAAAGTTATATCGATCTTGAGGCGACTTATTTAAAAATAAATCACATTTAAAAATAGGGTGGTTAGCATTGCAAACAAAGCAAGATGCTTGTTGAGGTTTTGCAAGAGGCACTGCTGAACCAATATTGTTTTGAGAAGATGTTTCCACCACGAGAGACTGCTGTTTTGATTTTATGGGAGATTGCGTATGTTGCTTATGAGATAATGAAGGAGAAAATATTCCAGTGTTAGAAGTTGAATACTGAGAGACACCAGAACAAATATTTGACAACATAGTGCTAGACTCCAAAGCATTGCATTGATCGGTCAAGAATTTAATTAACTGTTCATATGTGGGCAACTCCGTAATGCTACGATGCATTTCAAACCGTTTTCTAGTATTGGGATCAATTTTCTGCATTAACCAATTAAATAGAGTAAAATCCCACAAGTCAATTTCATATTTATTGAGAGCAAAAATATTTTCAGAAAATATATTTAAGAGAGTACGAAGAGAACTTGCGGAATCAGGTTTAGCTTTTGGTGAATTAAGAATATTTCCCCAATAGGTCGAAATAAGTATGCGTTCATTGTCATATCTTTTCTCTAGAGTTCCGAATGCAATATGATAATTATCAGAGGTTATTGGTAAATGTTTCACTAATTTTAATGGTTCATCAGATAAGGCACTTATTAAGTATTGGAATTTCTCTATGTTAGACAATTGTGTGTGATTGTGTATCAATGACTTAAACAGTTCATAGAATGAAGTCCATTCAATAGCATTACCTGAAAATTTAGGTATCTGAATCTCCGGTAGATGAACAGTATTTTTATTGCTTTCAACATCAACCTTTTGATTTGTTGTAACAGCAGATGCCATTTTGGTTAATTGTATATCAACAGCTTGAATGTTATCATGCAAATCATCTATTTCTTCCACCAGTGAATTCAGTTGATCCAAATTTTCAACTGAGAGTTGACTCAATTTTAATGATTTGCGTTGTTCTTGAAAATCCTCGTAAATGAGGTTAGATCTTTTAAATTTTGCATAAAACATAGAGTGCGTTGAAGTGTCTGCCACAACGGCAGATGAGTATTCTGACACGGCGGTTAATTTTCTAATTACCACATTAGATTCCCTTACAAAGTCCTCAAACTTCATTTTGTAAGTATTGATAAGCTTCTTAATAAAGTTATATTAACCAAATGTAAATAAAATTACAAAATAGTTCTATTATCAGTACTCACAAATACGTTAGAATGACAATATAATAACGAAAATATGTTTAGAGGAAACAAGAAAATGAATTAATTATAGCGGCAGGTTCAATAAAAAACACCGTGTGCTAGTGTCAAAATGAATTTAAGCAACAAATGTCAGTTATGAAGTAATTAATTTAAAAAGGTTTTAGATGAATGTAAGGCAAAGCTGGTTTTCTTTTTTAAGGTATCGGCATCGAAGGATCAAAAATGTTTATTAACGCGGAAATAAATCGGACGAAGGACCATTCAGCGTAATGCTGACAAACTGAACTAATATTAATAATTGAATTTGAAATACCTTGTGACCTCGTGTATTAGCGGCACTTCCTGGTGTTGTTCTCTTCTAGTTGGGCCCAACAAACTCCAGGTCTCCAGTATGGGAATATGGCAAGGTACACAAGACACTCGCGTGGTGATAAATAGCGGTTTTTATTATTTTTTAAGTTGACCGAAAAATGACTTTTTATATTTTTTTTGTAGCGTTATTTTTTTTTGTTGATATGGAAATCAAAAACAAATTGAGTTATAGAAACAAAAAATGCTAGCATTGTTTTCTGAACATATTCAATAGACACGCAGCATACTAGAAAGCCCCACTATGTTTTCGAGCAGATGTTCAGAATTTCTTTCACTTTTTCTATCTTCAAAAGAAACATACACGCACTCACACATGCATATTTTGTGAGCATGTACCTATCGACATGTCTACTTCTTACTATCTATCTTTTTTTCTATATATGCATACAAAATCTCTGCTCAAAAAATTTTTCCAAAAAAATATTGGTTTTTTTACAATAACTCCGTTAATTTTTATGATATCAGGTTCATCCAAAAACCATTTGAAAGGTAATTTCAAGGGCTATAAGATCGTATTAAATTTAATCTTTTAAAACCCTTATTTTTTAAAAGATAAAAGGTTAAAGGGCTCCGGTTACATGGTTCTCGCAGTAAAATTTAGGCTTTAAACGTTTCTATCTCGGTTATTTTTTATCCTACAAAAATAAAAAAAACTAAAATCTTTGTTAAAAAAAAAACTCAAATTTCGTTCTCTATTATTTTTTACATATATCGAGTATTTTTGGAGTTATTATCAAAAGAAAATGAAATTTACGAAAATTTGAAAAAATTTTGATTTTTTAAATCATACTTTTTTTCAAAAATATGCATTCTAAACCGGTCAACATTTTTAAAGTCATTACTTATGCTAAAATAAAGAAAGTCTTATAGGGATTACTATAAATTTTAAGTTTTGTGGAAATGGCGTAGGTTTTATTTTTCACTTTTTCCTAAAAAATTCTTTTATTTTCATCATGACTTGCTTAATTTTGATGCTATCAACTTCTTCTTCAGCTCATTTGATAGGTATTTCTGAGTACTTTGAGAAGTGTTCAGTAAGTATATTTTATAAAATGCATCGTTTTGCCGTTATTTAAGCTTGAACACTTAGATTTGAGTACTCGCCGAAAAAAAATATACATTCAATTACCTATAGCTCACTTTGAATTAATATTAAAAGGTTTTTTAAGGAAAGAATTTATTCGTTTTTTTATTAGCTTCAATTTTGGTAATGACAACTTTTTTGTAAAAACTTATAGTTTTTGAGTTATTTATGAAAAACCGCTTTAAAACATGCATTTTTTCACGAAAAATCAAAATCTTTGATATTTAATAACTCAAAAAGTATTGATTTATTTTAATAACTTTATATAACAAATTTTGCTTAGAATTGGTCCCTCTATCGATTCCTGGGGTTATTTTTCATAAAATAATTTCCACCCCCGAGAAGGGGTGGCATCCACCCCCAGGGTAAAAGCGCAAGTTGGCACTATGTCACTTTTGTTTCTTGAGGTATCCTCTAACTACTCACAAATTTTCATGAAAATCGATGGAGGTTCAACGAAATCGGAGGTGAAAAACTTCAGTGACTGTACTATTAGGATCACTCTAAAATTTTGCATGGACTTTCCCACGTACAAGACTTGAATCCCATTTTATTTTCCGCATGTCGTGTAAATCACCCTGTAGAATACGTTTTTGCTTGTTGCCGCTATAACGAAATTTCTATTTGTCAATTGGCTTCCCTACTATATGGCGTGACTCTAGGTGACGTGCCACACAACTAATATAGACCACAAAACGTCTATCAATTGCTATGGCCAAGACAAGTAATACCTTGTCTATAATAGCACTTAACAAAAAGTTATATCCTTAAACAAAGGAGATAATTTATGGATACCCAAAATGTTTATTAATTACCATTTTACAAAAATCTTATAATTAATGTGTCTGTTCAACGTCGAGTTTCTCTACGCCAAGTTTCGTGTTACATCTTGTTAATAAATAATATTTAATTTAAGAATTTCCATGGCAGCGGACAGAGCCGAAAAGCTCACCTTCCTACACTTATGAGCGTTGCTAGGCGACACCGGAATGTATTGTTCTGCGGGAGGCATCACCGCTAATTGCCCCGGGCTGTTCTCCGCACACAGATGGCGCACTGTGTACGAAGCGTCCTTTACGACACTTTCATGTTTGTTTCGAAATAATGCTCATGTCATCGTCATTGAGCCGCTGCGGCGTTTTTCAGCTGCCTTCATTAGTAACAAACTTTGTTCTTGTTACATGGGAAATTTTAATGAGGATTTCAAACAATTTGTTTGTTCATTTCCCGTATTTCCTGTGCATCCTCTAATAATGACACGAAATATATAGGTACACATCCAATTTATTTAATTCTACAATCATCAAAAAATGTATTTTTTTTTTTTTTTGTGAACTTTTAATACTACATAAAGAGCACAATAAGCCCAGGAGGCTGCAGTGCCGTCGGAGTATTCTTTACAGACGACCCCTAGAGTATGCCACTCAGACCCATTCCATGTTGGGATGGGCAACCCGTGTGGGTTTCCCCTTCTTGAAAAAAAAACCACATAAAGATTTTTACGTTAGTCCAATAAATAAGCCTGAAAAATAAAAAAAAATGTGGAAAAGTGGTGGAACAGCGCCGATTTGAAAAATTCCTTTTTTCACGTGTTCCCTAGACTCTAGGAACATTCATCAGCATTGACCTCTGCATTATCTCTGAAAATAATAAAGTTAGGGGGGTTTGAATTGCCCCAAAAAGTAGCTGTCAGAAAAAAAATATAAAATTAATATGTCGCCTCGGAAATGGGCTGACTCTAGGACGTGTCTTGGGTCGCTGATCACGAATCCGAGGTCCAAATTGAGGAATTCCATATTCCAGTATGGAATTCGTGCCATTTTTTTATGAATATTCCACTTTTTCTGACGGAAGTTTAAATATGAATGTTGTGCTGCGGAAGTGTGCTCTAGGAGGTATTTTCGGTCGCTGATCATGATTTTGAGGTCCAAATTGAAGAATTCCATATTCTGTACTGGAATTTGTGCCATTTTTCGTGTCGAATTTCACTTTGCAGAAAAAAATTATGTATGAATATTACGAGTAGGTATTTCAAAATAATTTTTCAAGTCAATTTTACTTTGAAGAAAAAAAAATATGTATGGATATTACGAGCAGTTCAAATTAATATACATTGCAATTTTATAAACACTGCAGGAATGCATGCAAATTTTTTCTTCTTTCAAGTGAGGTAAGTGATTAAAAGATAGCAGTACTTATAAAAATATAGCATTTATTGTATTGGTACAAAAGGTGGTATTCTGCGTGATAAAATAGTTATTAATTTACCATTATTATACTCTTCGCAAAAACGAAGAGTATATTGTATTTGATCGGCACATTTTTAAAATCGTAAATATCGCTCGTAAAGAAAAAAATTTCATATCATTGTGTTAGTGAACGAATTCTGAACAACTTTCAAAATGTCCGTCTGTCCGTCTGCCCGTCTGTCCATACGTCCGTCCGTCACGTTTCTTATAAGCACGATAACTTAAGAAAGAAATGTCCGATTGTATTGGAATTTAGAAAGTAAGTTAGTGTTAGCTAGAGGAAGAACCCAATTGTTTTTGAAGAAAGTAGATCGGTAAATAAAAAAGTTATTAATTATTTAATTTAAAAAAAAAAATTCTTAATTTTTGTCGCTTGTACTAAAATGGAAATCTTGCGAAATATTATTTCCATAAATATTTTTTTTGTTTATGAATTTTACTTACTAATATATATTTCATAGAAATACGAGTTGAAATATGTATGATTGTCGAAAGATATAGGTATACAACAGACAATCAATTTTTGTAGCAATATGTGGTGGCGCAGCGGCTAAAGCTTTGCGTTGCAATCCAAAGGAACGCCTTCCACTCTACGATATCCCTCTGACAGACTGACCATAATCCCACCCATAAAACACACACTTCCCTGAAAAACCCTCCCCCTCAAAACTACCTTTCTTACTACCCTTTCCTTCTACCCCTCTTGACCCCTCGCAGAAATCTATACCATCTAAGAATTTTCTCTTTAGAGTAAATGCCCGTTTTTATACGACACCTGCAGCAGGGTTTTTAAGAACATTTTCCCTGCATATTTATTATTACCCTCCCCCCTCATTTAAACTAAATAAATTATTGAGATGTGAAATCCCCTGATATGTTTCTCTTTAATATGGTCAAGGTACCTAAGGACCATTCATATTTATACAAACATATTCTGGAAATCTCACTTGCCAACAAAACACCCGGCCGTTGTGTCACTTTTCGTGTCTAGCATGCGATCTGTGACGCAATGCTATGTCTATGATTGTAAAATGAGACAAATGAGATACAAATGAAATGTTAACCTTAGTTAAATAGAATAAAATTTGGCAATTTGGCAATCCAAAGGTCCCGTGTTCGAATTCCACACAGGTTGGATTTTTTCATTTTTTTTATATAATTTTTTTCACAACAAAGATGGTATCACAAAATTTAGGATGTCCAAAAACTAACATTATTTATAAGAAAACTGCGAAGAGTAGATAGAGATCGATAGATAGATACTATAGAATGTGTAACAATTATATATAAAAAGCTCAGTAAATTGGCGAGGAGTACGTTTCTAGCTTGTTTTTTTATATAATTTACACCATTTACATCAATCATAATCTGAATCATATTCGAGAACTGGTAATTCAGGATTTGTTGGTTCTTCTTCAGTGTCACTTTCATCTTCCTATTCATCCGATATTTCAGCCAGACAAATCGATTCATTTTCGTTAATATATAAGTTTTTTTCTGAAAAAACGGAGTTTTCCATGGCAGGTATTCAAAATCATGATCAGCGACCAAAAAGACCTCCTAGAGCACATTTTCGTGGAAAAACGTTAATATTTAAATTTTTTCTGAAAAAATGTAAGTTTCCATGGCACGCATTCTAGTCTGGAATACGCAATTGCTCAATTTGGAACCGGAATCGTGATCAGCGACCCAAAAAACCTCCCAGAGCATACTTCCGTAGCACAATATTCATATTTAAATTTCCGCCCGAAAAAAATGGAATTTTCATTAAAAAAATAGCACGAATTCCATCCTGGAATATGGAATTCTTCAATTTGGACCGGGGATTCGTGATCAGCGACCCAAAAATCCTCCTAGTGCCCATTTCCGAGGCAAAATATTAATTTTATAATTTTTTTTATGACAGCTACTTTTTGGGCGCTTCAAACCTTTAACTTTCTCATTTTCGGAGGTAATGCAGGAGTCAATGTTGATGAATGTTCCTGGGGGGTCTAGGAAACACGCGAAAAAGGAAGTATGCAAATCGGTGCTGTTCCACCACTTTTCCACATTTTACACTTTTTTCCGGCTTATTTACTGAATTACATGATATTATTTTGTCTATAATTAGAAATAATTGAAATTATCTTTTAGTCACCCGTCGGGAAAATCCTTGCATTGCAGGCAGAAATATTAAGTTACGAATAATTTAAGTTCGTTCCCGAATATTCACGAACATTCCAGAGTATTCAATTTTTATCCCGTTAAGGACAGAATTTTGCAGAGTGAGAGGGAAATATGCATTTATTTTCGGTTTATTATAAATATTTAAAACAGCAAACATAGTATAATCTTTAAACTCTTTTAGATACTTGTTATTGTTCCAACGAATACATCTCTATATATTTCTTATTTTAAGTCTCTGTTGTACTTGAATATTGTAGTTTGTCAATGAAAATAGCTTCTAATTTCATTATTAAAAAAGCACGGAATTTAACTATATTTACGATAAATATTGTATGTGGTTCTATTCCTTACAGAAATTGCCCATTTTGAGACAAATAATTTATTCAGTTCGCATCAATTCGGCTTTAGAGCGAAGCATTCCACAACATTAGCTATTCATTCTTTAATTGAAATTATTAACGAAGGCTTTGAAGAGAACTTGCTAACATTTTCACAATTCTTAGATCTCACAAGAGCCTTTGACTGGGTGCCACATAAAATACTAGTCGATAAATTAAACCTTTATGGTTTTAGCAATGATAATGCCTACTTAATAAATTCCTATGCCTAACTAACCGTTTCCAATATGCATAATCGCAAAACACAAACTCAAATCTTCTTCCAACAAAATATGGTATTCCTCAGGGATATGTGTTAGGGCCGACACTATTCTTAATTCATATAAATGATCTACCAAGTATTGCCTTGGATGCAAACTTTGTTCTATTCGCTGACGCTACAACCGTAACAAAAACATTTAAATATGTTTACCTACGATCACTACTGTGAATAGTAAAAAACACACTACCTGCCATCTATGTAAGTTGACTTTTACGTATTGTAAACAAAACGCACTGTAAACAAATCGCACGGTAAACAAAACGCACGGGACACGCAATTATAGGTGGCTTATATCACTGACACGGGGTTTAAAAAAACAAATGCGCCTACGTAATTTTCAAACCCTGTCAAAACTGACATAATATTTGTTGAATAATATTGTTGACTAGTAAGTAAACCAAATCCACATTTTGCTAAATAAATAAATAAATATGATCGTAGGTAAAGTATAGTACATAATTCGAGTTGTAAGGCAATTACGCACTCATGGAAATACGCACTCAAGGAAATACGCACTTTTCCATTCGTGCGTAATATGCTTCTTACAACACTCATTACGTAATATACTATAAAAACTTAATGTCTAAAATAATTTCGACACAAAATCCAGTACAAGATTGGTTCATAGCTAATCAGTTGACACAAAAGGATTCCAAAACTGAAAAAGTGGTTTTTGCGCTAAAAAATTTTGACTACAATAATTTATCGCTTAGTAATGAGGGAGTCCCCTCCCTTATAAAAAGTTAACTTGGGAAACACATGTAAATTATATATGTACGAAAGTAAGCAAAAACATATATTTATTACTCAATGTCTCCCAGAGAACATTACTTACTGCTTACCATGGCCTAATATGTTCTGTTATCTCTTACGTTATTTTGATTTGGGGGCACTCTCCTGCTAGCAGAGCAGTCTTTGGTACCCAAAGAAAAGCCATCAGAATAATTGCTGGGCTTAAGTGTAGAGATGACTGCAAATCTTAATTTAGGCATTCTTACATTACCGCGTGCCTTAAAAGTAAAAAAATATTTTGAGGTTTCTGGTTCCTGTACATGCACTAAATCACATTTTTTTTTATCCCCTTTAATAAGGAGGTGGGGGTGGCTAATGCCAAAAATTTTTTTGAGACCTCAGCTTCTCTTGTATATACTAAATACCAATTTCATGGACTCCTACCTGCTTGATTTACCCACTTACCCCAAATTTACCCCAATTTACCCCCCAACCCTTCGACGGAACAAGATGAAAATATAATCTAGTTCTAGATCTCGTTAAAGTACATATGTGTACTACAATATCTTAAACGGTTTCAGAGTAAACGTGCGCACAAAAAAAAGTTACAGACAGACAGACCGACAGACCGACAGACCGACAGACCGACAGACAGACAGAAATTTTTTTTCGCTCAAACTTAAAATCTCGACGTTTCATGACATTTTAAGCCTATTTGGACAATAAAAATTTAAAAAAATTTTTTTGTCGTTACTATACTTCCACTGGACGTGGAGGTAATTATACCATTTATAGTTTTTTAAATGTTTATAATAAACCGAAAGTAAACGCATGTTTCTCTCTCATTCTGCAAAATCCTATCTTTAATGGCTGATAATTTCAAGATAATTTGAATAGTTATATAAAAAAACCGCTGCCCAAGGAATCACTACTTCCACATCCAGATTTTTTATCTATGTCACAACGAAAAAATTTTGTATGTGGAAATAATTGTTTATGGGATATTAATAATATAATATTTGAAATCCTCTACCCCAAAAACCCATAAAATGATACCCCACATCGGTAGCGGGGTGGGGGTGGTGATAGGGGGTGGTAGTGGGGGGTCGATGAAGTAAAAAACATTTTGAGGTTTCTGGTTCTTGTACATACCCTAATTCACAATTTTTTTTCATCCCCTTTAATAATGGGGTGGGGGTGGTAATGGGGGTGGCTAATGCCAAAATTTTTTTTGAGACCTCAGCTTCCCTTGTATATACTAAATACCAATTTTATGGACTCTTACCTGCTTGATTTACCTATTTTCCCCAAATTTACCCCCCAACCCTTCGACGGAACAAGATGAAAATATAATCTAGTTCTAGATCTCGTTAAAGTACATACGTGTACCAAATTTCAAGTCAATATCTTAAACGGTTCCAGAGTAAACGTGCGCACAAAAAAGTTACAGACAGACAGACAGACAGACAGACAGACAGACAGACAGACAGACAGACAGACCGACAGACAGAAATTTTTTTTTCTCTCAAACTTAAAATCTCGACGTTTCGTGACATTCTAAGCCCATTTGAACAAAAAAAATTTTTTTTTATTTTTTTGTCGTCACTACTTCCACTGGATGTGGAAGTAATTAAGAAAACATATGCTAAAGAAACCGTTGTATAAAAACGGTGTACGTGACTCATCCGAAAACGTTTATTACAGGATTTGTAGAGTGTACACCTATTCGTCCTGCAAATTTGCTCTTTCCAAACTAGTCACGTAAAGTACTACTCAAAAATTATACAAAAATGCAGACATTTTCTTAGTTATCATTCGTTCTATCAAGTTTTCTCCTCTCGTAAAGGATTTAGGTTCTAATTAGAATTATCTTTCTGCATACTCAAAACGTAGAATTCTGCTTAGGAGCACATTGCTTACGAGTACTTGCACAGACTAATTCTGTTGTTATGTGTGGTGTGAACACCCTGTATCGTGGACTCGGAAACCATAACACCAAGGTAACACTAAACGTAAATTTATTAACTTATGTACTAATTACAATATTTAATTACATTACTCATATACCACTAGATACTATAATTCACTACTTCAGTCACTTTATCACTTTTTTTATTTCTTGATCTGTCCTCACTAACTATCTGTACTAAACTGTAATCGCGGCCACTCTCTGTCTCTGCTTTTATAGTCCTAGGTAGTTCGCTTCTGGAAGATTCCACTTGTGTTCAGCAAATGTCATCATTATAGGTATCTCCAGATAGATGCCTAGACTTTCAGACCGCGCACGCCACCTATGAGACGATATCCGAACCAACCAACTAATTTAGTTCCCTGGTACATACAGGGTGCGCCACTTAAAACTCCATAGACTTGTAAACTTTTTTATTCTTGAAGCGATGACCATGTTGGGCACATCAAATTGTAGACATTTTTAAAACCTTTTAACATGCATACAGAGTGATTTAAAAAAAATGTTTGAAAAAAGGAAACTTAATTTCTTTGAATATTTTTTTACCTCACCTCGCACGTACATGAAATGTGTTAATGTCTTTAAAACCAAAAAGAATTTCGAATATGACGTAATAACATAAATTGAAGCTAATCAAAACCTTCATAAGAAAACACTAACGCAGTTCATGGATGAGGTAAAAAAATATTCAAGAAAATTAAGTTTTCTTTCTTAACAATTTTTTCAAAATTTTTTTTTTAAATCACTGTACACATGTTTAAATGCCTTAAAAATATCTACAATTTGATGTGCCCCACATAGTCGTTGCTTAAAATCTAAGAAAGTCACAAGCCTGGAGAGTTTTAAGTGGCGCACCCTGTATACAAGAGAAATTAGAGGCAACTCACATAGATGTTTCTGGGGGTAGAACATGCCACACTATTATGACTTTATTTATGACCCTTTATAAACCGCAAATCATATCATCCCCTCTCGTGGATAGGGCAGAGGGAGAGGGGCAAAAGTAATCGGAAAATGGTTTATTATGTTTCTTATTGTTATTTATTATTACTATTTTACTTCCAGTATAAGTACAACCTACAATTTAAAATTCTTAATGCAGAATGAATTTTAATGATTTGCAATGATTTTACTTCCACATCCAGTGGAAGTATAGTAACGTCAAAAAAAAATGTAAAAATTTTTATTGTTCAAATAGGCTTAGAATGTCACGAAACGTCGAGATTTTAAGTTTGAGCGAAAAAAAAATTCTGTCTGTCGGTCTGTCGGTCTGTCTGTCGGTCTGTCTGTCGGTCTGTCTGTCGGTCTGTCTGTCGGTCTGTCTGTCGGTCTGTCTGTCTGTCGGTCTGTCTGTCGGTCTGTCTGTCTGTAACTTTTTTTGTGCGCACGTTTACTCTGGAACCGTTTGAGATATTGACTTGAAATTTGGTACACATATGTACTTTAACGAGATCTAGAACTAGATTATTTTCACCTTGTTCCGTCGAAGGGTTGGGGGGTAAATTTGGGGAAAATAGGTAAATCAAGCAGGTAAGAGTCCATAAAATTGGTATTTAGTATATACAAGAGAAGCTGAGGTCTCAAAAAAAAATTTGGCATTAGCCACCCCCATTTACCACCTTCACCCCATTATTAAAGGGGATGAAAAAAATTGTGAATTAGGGTGTGTACAAGAACCAGAAACCTCAAAATGTTTTTTACTTCATCCACCCCCACTACCACCCCCTATCACCACCCCCACCCCGCTACCGATGTGGGGGATCATTTTATGGGTTTTTGGGGTAGAGGATTTCAAATATTATATTATTAAAGTTCCATAAACAATTATTTCCACATACAAAAATGTTTTCGTTGTGAGTGACTTGGAAAAGAATCTGGATGTGGAAGTAGTGATTCCTTGGGCAGCGGTTTTTACTTCTACCATTAGACATTAGTCAGAAGCCTTCCTCAGAAATCTACTCACTTGTTGAGTTGTCAATATCTATGATTTTTAGGTGTATAATTTTTATTTTTTCTTTGCGTGAAACTACTAATTTCTAGCGTAGGCCTATATCAATCAATGTTTTATTCTAATTTTATAACTATTTTCAATATAGAATATTTAGGCCACATGACAGAGCCAGTATTAATTTCTTATTTTTCGGAAAAAATATGTGAAAAGCACAGTTTATGTAAAGTTTTTTTCGAATTGCTTCTAATTACACTATTTCAGAAATTAGTAGAACTCTTTTTCATATACCTTTCTTGATTTCGATGGAATTAGTTCTGCACTTACTTTATCTCCCCCTCTTGAATTTCATTCAATATAGTTTTAATATTTCTAAATGTGCCTATCAATAATTATAAATTACTAAGTTTCCAAGTTACTAAGTATGCTTTGTCACCATCAAAAACTACTATTTTAATTTCGATATTGTAAAAAGCTGGATTGTCACATGGACAGTATATTATAGAATTGAGACCTTTTTGTCTGTCCAAATTAATCGGATCATACAGGACAGGAGTGCTTCATTTTTCTTTGTGTGATTATTAACCACGCTGCACGCAATCAATAAACTTTCACACTCGGGATCAAATCAAACACTTCTGTCCCTTGGTATATAATATGCTGGTGCTACGTTTTATTTTTATTTTTATAAGTGTTCAATTAATCTGGATGAAATTTTCTTTCATAATTTTTAGTAACCTTTGAAGACCGCACATTATTTTTAAAAGCTTTCATTCAACTTGCAATGTTTGTTTGTTTGTTTGTTGGTTTAGGTCAAATCTTGCAAGCTGAATTTCGACTAGTTCTAATTAAGCTAGAGCTTTGAAATTTGGCACACGTGTATAAGTCCGGTGACAATGCAACATAGTATAGCCATTATCGGTCTAAATCCAATATGGCGGACGTCCCAAGATGGCGGATCGGCTTTTTAGTCATAACCCCCCTGATATGGGTATCAAATGAAAGGGTTTGACGAGTAAAATACGATAAACAATGTGACGTCATTCTAAATCCAATATGGAGGACGTCCCAAGATGGCGGATCGGCTTTTTAGTCACAACCCCCCTGATATGGGTATCAAATGACAGGGTTTGACGAGTAAAATAAGATAAACAATGTGACGTCATTTTAAATCCAATATGGCGGACGTCCCAAGATGGCGGATCTGCTTTTTAGTCACAACCCCGTTGATATGGGTGTCAAATGAAAGGGTTTGATGAGTAAAATACGATTAAGTGTGTGACGTCATTCTAAATTCAATATGGCGGACGTGGGAGAGGTGGGGAAGGGGTAGAAAGAGGTGGGAAGAGGTGGTAAAGGGGTGGGAAGAGGTGGGAAGTGGTGGGAAAGAGGTGGGAAGGGTGGGAAAGGGGTGGGAAGAGGTGGGGAAAGGTGAGGAAGAGGTGGGAAGAAGTGGGAAAGGGGTGGGAAGAAGTGGGGAAGGAGTGGGAAGAGGTGGGGAAGAGGTGGGAAGGGTGGGGAAGGGGTGGGAAGAGGTGGGAAAGAGGTGGGAAGGGTGGGAAGAGGTGGGAAGAAGTGGGGAAGAGGTGGGAAGAAGTGGGGAAGAGGTGGGAAAGGGGTGGGAAGAGATGAGGAAGGGATGGGACGAGGTAGGAAAAGGATGGGAAGAGGTGGGAAGGGCAGGGGAAGTGGTGGAAAGAGGGAAGAAGTGGGAAGTAGTGTTAGAGGGGTGAGAAGACGGAGGAGGGGAGGGGTGGATGGCGGTGGCAAATGAAAGGGTTTGATGAGTAAAATATTTTGTCTGTCTGTTTGTAAAATAAGTGGACTAAAAATTAAAAAATAAAATTATATAAAAAAAGTATTTTTAAGAAGAAGCTTTTATCTGAAAAAACTACTAAAAAGTAAAAATAATTTTTTTTAAATTCATACACACGGAAACCAAAAGCTTTGGGGGTGGTCAATTGAGCAAAGTAACTATGCAATATCACTATATGACCGCCCCCAAAGCTTTTGGTTTCCATGTGTATGAATTTAAAAAAAATATTTTTACTTTTTAGTAGTTTTTTCAGATAAAAGCTTTTTCTTAAAAATACTTTTTTTATATAATTTTATTAAAAGAGATATTTTGTTTTTATTTAATCGACCGCTACCCAATATTTTGGGTCAATTTCTTCCGACTATAAGCGAAAGAACTTTCTTACGCCAATAACATAACTTATCACTTTGAATAAATGTCTTATTAAGTAACATTTGATACATTAGCCGATTTTATTAAAATTTCTAATTATCAATATTTCTGCAAACCACATTAACATCTTCCTCGAGAATACAAATTAAATAAATCTGATTAAATATTCTGTTACAGGCGATCGTTAATTAAAATCTCTCTTGTCATTTAATACATTCGTATGAAAACATTTAAATGGAATTGTATAACATTGCAAAAAATAAATCTGTTCAATGAGCGGGTTTCATTTAAAATTTAATTTTATTCTCGGATGAATTCAACAAAAACCGTGAAATATACCGGTATCTAAAACAAGACAATGGCGTTATAAATTAAATTGATTTGAGTGAAAGCTTATTACCATCCAAGGCCGTAGCCAGGGAATGGATCAAGGTGGCTTGAACTTCTGCGAAACTCCCGCATGAAAATATAGTTTTTTCAGGTGTTATTACGCTGTACGGGTGAATTCTCCTGCAGAACTACTGTTAACAGGCTCATTTTCGCTCGCATCAGGGTGAAAGGACAATGTTAAAAATATCTGATTTTTGGCCCCCATCGCGGAACGCATTCAACTCAGAGAAAATGGTTGGAAAAGGCTCAAAATTAATAAAAATACGTCTTCGTGGTATCAAAAGACTGGGGAATATTCTATTTTACCCCTAAAAACATAAAAGCAACCCCTAAAATTGCTTTGTATAATAACTTATAATGAATGTGAAAATTATATTTATTTTATGGTAACTGTTAGGTATCGATTCAATAGAGATAACAGAAGGGTAAAAACTACCCCTTTTCCACCCTTACAGTGATTAGCCATCTTTAATATCTATCTATTAAATGTAGACATAAGAACCAATAGAAACATTTTTTTCATTTTATTTTAATTTACTCTGTAAATATTCTGTACTAGATGCTGTTCTAATATCTCTAAATAACGGCAGTTTTTCTTTATAGGGATACTATTAAGTAATCAGTGTAAGTGTTGATATAATATTTTATTATGATTCTATACAGGGTGTTGCATCATGAAAGGGACATAGCTTAATAGGAGGTAGAAATCATCAGTGGTAATCAGAAACTCCCATAGAAACGTCTCATTTGGCCTTCACTACGAAGTTATAAGGTGTTTTATATTTTTTGGCCAAAACTACTTTTTGTCGTTACTTTGACAGGGAATGGAATAATGGATTCATATTTGGTACAGCTAATGCAGTAATGATTCTTTAGAAGTACATGTAAGAGATGAAACAATCCAGGTCCGCAGTCACTAAAATTTATGTTTCTTATTTACCTTTAAAAAACACGACCCTGTATAACTTTTTTTGAAATTTTAATACGATATTCGAAAAGAACACAAAAAAAGAAACAAAATAGCATATATCGATTTTTTGTTACACCTTTGTAGTCATTTAAATACGGTGTTAAATGTACAAGAATATGGATTTCAGAAAGATATTAAATGAAAGTCTCGTGAAATAAACAATTGTGTAACTAAAATTTGCAAAAATTCTACTGAGGCTAGATGGTCTGGGTGAATTCTAATTCCGATACGTTTTAAAGATCAATTTTGGTAAAAAATGAAGCCCTAATAAGTAATCGGGTAGGCCTGTTCAAAGTAACAGATAACAAAACTATTTAGGCTTAAGTAACAAGTTACTTTAATCAAGAAAATCAGCAACATTTCACACTTAATAAAAATTGGAAAACATAACAAACTATAACCAAAATAAATAAAATAATTTCCATTCAGGTAACAACAAACAGCAAACCAATAACTAAATGTGTTTAAAACTAAATATAATTTAGACGAAAGCAAATTTTCAAAGTGGCATCCCCCAACTTCTGTGCATTTTCTTGTGCATTTAGTTAGGTCACCAATTACTCGACGTGTCATTGCCGAATCATTCCGTATTTTGTCGTAGGTTGTAACGAAGCGCTGGATTAATTGTTGTCTACTATCAATTTCGACGCTATAAACTGTTTTTTAAGTGGCCTCATAAAAAGTAATCGGAAGGGTTACAATCAGGAGACCTTGACGGCCATTCGTGTAGGCTCCCGCGACCAATCCATCTATTAGGATACTCATTATTTAAGTGTTCTCTTACCTGAATGCTAAAATTTTTTGAAGAAAGATTAAATGGTAATATTAATTTTCTTCAAAACATTTTACCGAATATGTTAGGAAATATCCGTATTAGAAGCATGTTGTTCCAGCATGATGGGGCCTCACCACTTTTTAGCATTCAAGTAAGAGAACACTTAAATAATGAGCATCCCAATAGATGGATTGGTCGCGGAGGTCCACATGAATAGCCGACAAGGTCTCCTGATTGTAACTCTTTTATGGGGCCACTTAAAAAACAGTTTATAGCGTCGAAATTGATAGTTGACAACAATTAATCCAAGGCATCGTTAAAACCTACGACGAAATACGGAATGATCCGGTAATGATACGTCGAGCAATTGGTGACTTAACTAAACCAATAACTAAACGCACAAGAAAATGCACAGAAATTGGAGGAGGCCACTTTGGAAATTTGCTTTAGTGTAAATTATGTTTTATTTTTAACACATTTAGTTATTGGTTTGTTGTTTCTTGTTACCAGGATGGAAATTGTTTTATTTATTTAGGTATTAGTTTGTTCTGTTTTCCAATTTTTATTAAGTGTGAAATGCTGCTGATTTTCTTGATTAAAGTAACTTGTTACTTAGGCCTAAATAGTTTTATTATCTGCCACTTTGAATAAGCCTACTATGATTAATTAAATATTTTGTTAATTTATACCCGATTACTTATTAGGGCTACATTTTTTACCAAAATTGATCTTTAAAACGTGTCGGAATTAGAATTGACCCAGACCATCCAGCCTCAGTAGAATTTTTGCAAATTTTAATTACGCAATTATTTATTTCACGACACTTTCATTTAATATCGTTCTGAAATCCATATTCTTGTACATTTAACGCCGTATTTAAATAACCACAAAGGTGTAACAAAAAAGCGAAATAGGCTATTTTGTTTATTTTTTGTGTTCTTTTCGAATATCGCATTGAAATTTCAACAAAATATGTACAGGGTCATGTATTTTAGAGATTAAAACAAACATAAATTTTAGTGACTCCGAACCTGATTTGTTTTCATCTCTTACATCTACTTCTAAAAGATCATTACTGTATTAGCTGTACCAAATATGAATCCATTATTCCATTCCCTGTCAAAGAAATGACAAAAAGTAGTTTTGGCCAAAAAAATATAAAACACCCTGTAACTTCGTAGTGAAAGCCCAATGAGACATTTCTATGGGAGGTTCTGATTACCACTGATGTTTTCTACCTCCTATTAAGCTATGTCCGTTTCATGATGCATGTATATTTCATAAAATGAAAATATTTTTTTCTTCTAATATTACATTATCTAAAGTGCCTGTCATCCCTAAACTGGAGTATATTTTGAATCATTTTATTCACTTTGTTTCCTATTATTGAGTATTTGAAGTGAATACGATTCAATCACCATAGGGGAGTTTGGTTGTTTTCGAAGTTGCTGAATAACACGCTATTTGTCGTTTATTATAAATACGTGTTGACTAAAACCATACAGATCTACTGTAATATTACGTGCTGGTAATATTTCTCATATTCATATGGAGGTAGTTTTTCGTAATAAGGATACTCAGGTCAAGACAAAGTGGATGTCTGCCCCTTTTACTAGTAGAAAATAATGCCAATGCCGTGGCATTTTTTTTAATATTCGAGACTGTGAATCGAATTGCACCCCCGAATAGGTGGTGGTTTCCAGAGTCGCTAACTAAAGCGCTTTTTTGCAATAATACTTGCTGCGAATATTATTTCATCTAATAGTTATCATAAAATAAATATAATAGGGTCATTTAGTGATATGGCAGTTTCCTACATTTTCTTCCTCATTTTAAAGTATAACAAACCAATAGCCTCAGAAAAAAAAATTCAGCTCAATAGAATCAATAGCCACAGAGATATTCGCATTTGAATAGAAACACGCTCGGCCGGCCAACAGTCCGTAGAGTGACGTCACTTGGCGTACGCCGATACCTATATTAGAGCAGCGATTTCGTAAGTCTATCGTGTCTTTTTTTTTTTTTGGCGTAAAACCAAGTCAAACATGTTAGGTTCCTTTGAGTATGTCACCGGGCTTATGAAATCATATTTTATGACATTTTTTTGTGGTCTCGAACTGTTTAAATCAATAGAAAGTGAAAAAAATGTATTTTTAAATAAAATTGTTTTTTTTTTCCACCGCCATGCCATATCTTTAAAACTATTAAAGGTACCGAAATTTGTTTTGTGTCAAATTAAAGCACACATTGTAGCGCTTTTACCAATATAAACGGTTTGGGCACAATTCGCACTTTCATTTCTCTAAAAATCAGATAAACTAAAAATATATATTTTATGTATTGAAATCTTCACCAATCGATAAACTTTTTTATTTTTGAAAATATTTACATACATGCAGCGAAGAAAATAATCACAAAAGTTTTTGAAACAATATATTTTTTCCTAAAATGTACCGTGTGGCAACAGCTATTTTTTTTATCAGCGCTAAATGTGACATTGGGACGCAATTAATACACCTCGCATGCAGGGTTGGTCAGATTAGTCGCGTACAAGTGGCGGAATTAGAATGCTATTAATGTAGGGCCTACATAAACTACATACTACATATTTATCTATCTAAATAGAAAATTTATTTCAACAATAAAACTCATTTTATGCGTACGTTTTTACTTTCATTCATTTAAAAATGTCTAATAAACTTACTAATTAGGTGGGTAATTCAATGCCGGATCTGGATCTTGAGTTTGGGGGGGTAACACTGAACCCAAAATTTTTTGATGAGCGGGGGGGGGGAGAAATCCGAAAAAACTGTTTTCGTCCCAAAATTAAAAAATAATATTTTTAAAACCAAAGTTATTGGTTTACACAATCTTGGGGGGGGGGGGGTAATTACCCCGTTAAAATTTTTTTCTTCCCAGAATTAATAAAAATCATAATATTTTAAAACGAAAGTTGGTGGTTTACAGAATCTTGGGGGAGGGTAATTACCCGTTACCCCCCCATAAATCCGCGCTTGGGGTAGTTAGTAACACTGATTGATATTTATAGATTAGGTATTTATATCTACCTACCTGTCTTTTTATTATCAAAAGGAGACTATTTTATATTTATTGTACAATTTCTTAATATTAACAACATATTATGATCAATACTACTGTACAATATATGAAATATTGAACAATAATATTGATCCCCTAGATGCTTTTGATCATTACTGATTTTGTATCTATTGATATAAGTTACACTACTACATACACCCCGACCGGGACCGTCAGATCGTTGCAGTCGGCAGGCTTGCTACAGCCGAGCGCGCAAGAATATGACTTTGGCCCGCTAAAAAAAATCACTGACTCAATACTATGAACGGGACATCCTAAAAACGTTTTTCAACTATTGGTTTCAATTTGTACGCAGCATGTATATACAAATTTTCATAAATAAATTTTTTTCTCGTTTGTCTAAAATTACGCTACTGAAAATAACAAGTTTGATTCCTATTATTTTTCAAACTTAAAAAAAATAAATCGGGTTCACGTTGTTCGAAGCGCTATTGTGTCTACTTTAATCTAAAAAAAAAATAGCTTGATAGCACAAATATTTTCAGAGATATAGCGGTGGAGACGTTAAAAAACATATTTCATTAAAAATCTATTTTTTTTGAGTTTTTCCGAAATAAAAAAGTTCTCGACCACCAAAAAATGTAAAAAATGATTTCGTGTACACGATTATCTTACTAAAGAATCCCACTAAGTCTGGTTTGGTTCTACGCCGGTTTTTTTCTCGAAAACTAAGCGACTTTACTTCCATATTTTACTCTACTAACTTGCATTCACAGCCGTGTTCACTGGGCGGTTCAGCCATCTGACATCACAACTCGACTACATGGTTATCCCGAGCGTTTTTAAGCCCGCCGACTTTAATAATTTTTTTATACATGAAGGCGGCGTCAGTAAATTCTAATTTTTGGCATACTTACTATACTCACCAAGCTCTTTCAGAATATGTAATAATAAAAAATTGTTAAATGAGCCTATTTCACATTCATCATAAGCTATTCTTTAAGGCAATTTGGAGGTTGTTTTTATGTTTTTAGGGGTGATTTCTCCTGCCTTTTGATACCACAAAGTCGTATTTTTATTAATTTTGAGCTTTTTCCAACCATTTTCTCTGGATCTTATGCATTCCGCGTTGGGGGCCAAAAATCAGCTATTTTTAACATTGTCCTTTTAACCTTAGTAACTCAGTGACATATTCATATACCTCAAGTGTAAAGTATTGACATTAAAGTAATACAAGTGGGTGATGGGCATCTTAAAAATGGAGCAGCACATCCCTCAGAATGCATGGATGGCAAAAATCGCAATAAAAAAGGTGATGCGTGGAGGTGTCTTTGCACAACTAAAGGAAAATTTAGAAAATTGGTAAATTTAAATTATTTCATCGCAATCCGCGGAAAATTGTAGGACAATACCAAAAGGTCGAAGACATTCATGTGGAGAGAGCATCTGGGTGCCGCTTGCGCCTATCCGCGCAGTCATTCGAGCGGACGAGAACCCGGCCCGTGTGAAAGAAGCCTTAATCCCAGAATTTCCAAGTTACACTAGTTAAGACGAACATTTGAAAATTATTGCTCTAACCCTACTATAAATGAGTAAATATGGTCTTCAATATACATGGTGCAACCAATTACGGTTTATAGTGGGTCAAGTAAGCAACATAAATTAGGTGAAATCTGCACTTGTACTGCACAGGGTGCCATTTGTCACGGTTGGTTAATTCCTCTAGGAGATTCAGTCTCGATTAGGAAAATTTCCTTTTGGTGAAGAACAACCATGCCAATTGGCATCCTGTGGAATTGGGATGCCTAAAAAAATCTCGTACCGCACCCACTAGTAACATCATGAATATTCTTTATCGTATGCTGCCTTAACTTCGATTCAGTGAAGACAAGCATGTTCCTTCAAGTTATTTTTGTCAAGATTTATAACAGTTCCCCCAGCCACTCCCTCATTACACTTTACATTATACTTTATACTTAAAAAAAAACTTCTGTTGATTAGGATGCCATGAAAGAGCGAACATCAAATATTAAATGTATCTATTGTCCAATCAAAATTTTCTTGTGAAAACATTCACTTTTAAGAACCCCGCCCCCCCATTAATTCTTTAACATTTTTAGAAACCTCCTCCTCCCTAAAAATGAACGTATTTGTTGAATAGCCCCTAAGGTTTATGTTTTTGCCTCTATAAGTGTGAAGAGGTAAAAAAATATATTAGAACTCTAAAAGTAATTACGCCAAACACGAAAATATGAAGTTGTCTACATAAGTAGTAGTAAGTTAGATTTAATTTTCCCACATCTGACCACTCACTTCACGTTTGTCATTAACGCATGCTTGGTAAGAGGTAACTTTCCAGAGGCTTTGAAAGACGCCAATGTTATACCACTCCCAAAAAATTCCAGCCCATCTGACTCTCTCACTTTTGGCCAATTAGTATATTACCTACTAATTCAAAAGCTTAGAAAAAATGCATCGGAACAACTATATTCATATTTATCTGAAAAAAGAATTATACCTCCCATACAATCAGGCTTTAAAAGTAGTCACAGCACGACTACTACGCTTCTGAATGTCACTGACGATAGTTTTAGAGCAAATGATGAAGGTAAAATACATGTTTAATTCTCCTAGACTTCAGCAAGGCCTTTGAAACCCTAGATCACGCAATTCTCTATAAGAAACTCAATTTCTTTGGCCTTGGTGAAATTTCTAGAAACTTTCTCAATTTTCTAATTATGTCATAACTAACAGAGGAGTACCACAGGGAAGTATATGAGGCCCACTATTATTCTCTATTTATACAGCTGACTTTTTTGATTATTTCAATAACTGCAGCATCCGCCTGTATGCAGATGATACGCAAATCTATTGTTCATTTAGACTTGACGACCTCTACAATTCACTCAACAAGATTAACTTTGACTTGAGCACCATATCACTAATTTCTAAAGCGCACAATTTGGTATTAAGTGAAGAAAAAACGAAGCTACTCGTATTCGGTAAACATAGCAAAGTAATTATTGAAAACCCCGAGTTTGAAATTAAAATAAATAATAATAAAAAATAGAACCTAAGGTGGAGTGTAAAAGTCTGGGTATACATATGAAAGTCAAACTAAGGTTTGACAAACATGTGAACCATATAGTACAAAAATCGTATTTTAAACTAAAAATACTTTATATATACAAAGCTATACTGAGTCCGAACATTAAGCTTAAATTTTGTGATTCTTTATTACTGTCTCTGTTAGATTAGGTTTATTACTGTCTCTGTTAGGGTTTTGCGGTGTACTTTATTGACCTGCATTGATACAAAGAGATAACGTTAGCCTACAAAAAATTCAGCATACCTGCATAAGCTACTGCTATAATTTAAGAGAATTTGACCATATTATCATCAACATTCCTAGAATCTAAATAGCTGAACTTTTGAATGTTTTGAACTACACTTTGCTTGTTTAATGTACAAGATTAATAAATTAGAAACACCTGATTATCTGCTCAAAAAAACTAGTGAAGAGACGAAATATTCATACCTGTTCTACACGCAACTGTGGGTTGCACAAGGTTCCCAAGCATAAAGATGCACAATTCCAGAGATCCTTTAGTTATAATGCCGGCAAAATATTCAACATCTTACCGCAGAATGTCAAACTTCAAACTAGCATTTCATCTTTTAGGAAGCATGCCAAAACCCAAAATATATATTCTTGCTAAGAGAGCTTGAAGAAGTACTTATTTTTTATGGTTTTGTTGTGCTGCTTTGTAGTTTTCTATATTTTCTCTGTTTTTCTATTTTTTCAGTTTTCTTACCATGGAAGCATGTTGCTACAGTACATATTTTAATGACATTCAATATTATAAACAAAATGTTTACTGTAATCTTTTTCCTTTTTTTTTTTCGTGTTATTTTACTTAAACTATTTTTGTACTAAGATGGTTGAGTGGAAGAGCAATGAACAATTGAACGACGCCATCCTAAGAGAATAATTGCGGTATCAATAAATTTCATTGAATAAAGACACTATTTATTTATTTATAAGTGTATCCCAGATTATATTTAACTCAAAGAAAAATCATGCCGTTATGTTAAGAGCACATCGTTTTTATTTTTAAAATGTGTTCCACTAATTCCGTTCAACCAAACTCCCTCGAATTTTTTTCTGGCTACGGCTTTATTACCATGCACTAAATTATACAGCGATTCGGTTCAACTGAAAATTTACAGCCTCAAATCTTTCCTTGTGTGTAAATGTAGCCCTATATAACGAATGAACGCCTATGAAGATAAGCGTGCATATATCAGAGTAAAGCGATTTTAATGGTCCATAGTCCCAGCGCTGTTCGTGTGTATTCCTAAAACTTTGGAGATTTGGTTAAGCCAAAGCAGCTTTCTCCCTCCGAAACAATGGAATTGTTTTTCAATTGATACTCCACACATCCACGCAGATTTGCAAAGGATGACTGCGATACAATTGTAAGGATTACCCGAAGGTTTACCTGAACTCACGTACTTTTATTCAAAAGATTGAAACTTAAACTTGTTAGAATATAAGATTGGGTTTGCAGCCATCTCTTCTCGCTTCGAATGCGGAAAACAACGTCTTATTTGGCATTCAATTTCACTCGAAATGTAGAGAGAATGTGTACTATTTGTAAGTTTAAAATTTATCCTACAATGGGAAAAGAATAAGGGTAATATACAAGCCGAATGAAATATATTAACCCGCGGAGGATTGTTGTTTAAAATAAAAAGAAGTTAGGATTTATAATAGCAATCTCATATCTTAAACGTTGGGTGGAAAATGTAGCATTCAGAGCAATACGAAATCTGTTGACTTTACGCTTACACTATTGTGAATGACAATAAGATGTTTAAAAAAAACGAATGAAATACATTAACCAGCGAAGTTTTGTTGTTTAAAAGAACAAGAGTTTAGGATTTATAAAAGCAATCACATAGTCAGGGTGTCGATCAAAAAAAGGTGGAAGTAAGTAAGTTTTTTTACGGTTATCGGCACTTTAGTAGGCCTAGTTTAAGAATCCGGTTGATGCCATTCTGGGATTGGGATCTTAGGATTTTGAGTATTCAAGATGGCGGCTTATCTAGGGTGTAATTTTTTAAAAATGTATCGAATGAGGGCATTTGATACATCATTTTCTATGTTTTTCAGGTTCTAGAACACAAATCTGAGGTCTAAAAAGACTTGGTAATTCCTTTTGTGTTGCCCTATCAAAATATGAAATAGGTGTCGATTGTGGCCGATAAAAACAGATTCGATGCAAAAACAAACATACCTCAGAGATAAGATGCAATTATGTTTTACAACAAATAATTCTCCCTTTATTTAATAATTTAATATTAAACTTTCTTCTGTAAGAAATTAAACAGTTATTTTTAATTTCTTACAGGCTTATGTTTTTTGAGAGTGTCACTCATTCAAATTATGGATGCGAGACACTCTTGAATAGTATGAGCTGATTTTGTTCTCAGATTACATCTTAATATTGTTACGCTAACAAAGTTTAAAAATAAACGTATATTATTATTTTTTAACTTTTAAAAATCGTTTAATCATTACGGGACTACAAACTAATCCCTTTCAGCTACAAAGTGGTGTGATATCTGAGAGGGCTGATCTAGCGACGCAACATGAAAAAGCGGGTACCATTATGATGCAGCAACTTATTTACGAGATTAAAGGAAATCCAGCCATCTTCGTAAATGTAATAAGTGATGACACCAAAGTTTTTGTCTTGTATAATTTACTAGATTTGAAAAATGAGGATTCTATGGTTCTTTTAAGTCACTGCGAGCCACCACAGATATAGTGGCATGGTTTTAAAACAGAAACAAAGTATTTACCAGCCGCATATTCTTTATCTGGTTGCGACACGGTGGCTTCAGAATTTCTGAAAATATAACTTCTGACAGTGAAGATTCCCAAGAAGATTAAATGTTGATTTTAACGTTTCGTTGTTTACAGTTTTTACAATAAGAATTTAAGAGAAAACAAAAATAAATAAAAATTACAAAAAAAAACAAAAAAAATCATAAAAATATATAAAATAAAAAAAGAATGATCAAGCCTTTCCACTCTAAAAAAAATACAGAATATTAAGTTTACGTTTTAATTTTTTTAAACCTTACTTGTTTTGAGTTAGCATGACCTTTTAACCAATGTATTTAAATGGTAATTCAACTTGCTCACGCATACCACTTTTAAGTATATGGTGTTATCCGTATCCTTAAAGCACTGATTATATAACAAAACTAGGTATTAGTTTTTTGTGCGTTAAAAATTAATTTATTCTCCGAATCAGTCGCCCTCTTAAAAAGTAAACTAGCAACATTTAAACTTTACATCGTACGCGATTTTTAACCTCAAATACTAATTCACAGACCTTAAAAACATATAAAACGACGTGCCACACGAAATGAAATATTTGGAAAAACCTTTTACACTAGTCGTCATCTTGAATATCTCATAACGCCCAAGGGTGCCAAAGTGGCATCAATCGGAATCGTAATGTTGACCCTTTGAAGAAACAAAAACAGTCAAAAAACCTTTACTATACCCTACTTGCAAGTTAGGGTAAAAATCCTTATTTGGCACCCTGACTATTATTGATATTCAAAACGTGGAGGTATGGCTCTATACAGAAAAAGCCGTGGAAGGTACAAACTGAGCCCTGAGCGGGTTGTTATTTACTACTAGTTTTGTGAAATGATATAAAGATCTAATGCTTCAAGAATTACGTACTACAGCACCTCACTGTACTCCTTTTGTTTTGCTCTGAAACTTGACTCACTGTTTTGTAGATTTTTCTCGACCGTTTTTAATTCCTCTTCTAACCGATCAATAAGTGAGTTTTTATTGTTTATCTCATATTCTTATGTTGACACCTGTAATTAATTTTTTTTATTTTCAATAATAAATAGATTTATGTAATGACAATATTTTTCGTTTTAAGAGTTCCACATATTATGCATTCCTATAAATATAATAGCAAGAAAGCTATCAAATCTGCTTATTGACATGGTGGTAACAAACAATTTACTTTAAACATAATAAAATTAGTAATATTCTACCTGACATTTGAATATCTAGACAGAAAAATATATGGTCAATGGTTAAATATAGTGTATTTTTGGAGAAACAAATCTATTTTTAACCACCGACACAAAAAGGAAGTGTGTTATAAGTTTGATGTGGTTGTTGATTTATTTGAAAGAGTATTTTGGTTGTTAGCAAGGTTTCATTCAGGTAGTCCTCCAGGGAACTGCACACCATCAATAATGAGTTAATAATTATTTTTACCAGCATATTCGAGAATTTGGCGAATGCGCCAGGAATAGATAAATTAAAAATCTAGTTTTCGATTTATTTGAAAGAGTAGTTTGTCGATAAGGTTTTTAGTAAGGTTCCATCTCAGCAGATATTCAGCGAGCTGCACATCAACCAAAGGGAGATAATTATTCTCATGTTTAAAAACTACACTTTGATATGCTTTTTATCCCTGTTGATTCAGTTACCTTTTCAGCAGAGGGTCGTAGGATGACTCAGTACATTTTGACATGTTTTGTTTTTCTTTCTTTTTTCCTTTTTGCATTGACTAAAGTAAAGGCTAACTACATTTTGAAATACAGAAAGCGCATCGGTTATATTGTTATTTAGTAAATGAAAATCGGTCAAATATTTATAGAGATTGAATTTTCACCGGTATGATCTTCATTTGTTTAGATAATTTCATGTATTACCAAAATAGAGACTTTTTCGAGAAGGCACGATATCAAAATCTGTTTCATAGTAAAGCCCGTTTTGTTTTGCATTCGTATGTTTCTTTTATAATGGGTGCAATGCAGGAACTGAAATTAATTTTTTTCTGATTGAACTATTTGAAATATCAAAATTTTACAAAAGATACAAATTTATCGTAATCAGTTTTTCTACTTCATAAGTTGGAATTGATCTACCAAACTATGAAAAACATATCTTTTATGAGTATGTACCACCTCTACTTTAAGACACATAGTTGAACGAAAACATGTTCTTTGATAGTGTGAAAAATAATTGTTTATTTTTTCTAAACTTCGAAGCCCTCTACTGCTAAAAGAATCATCTTTGTATATTGATAAGTTCGGCGAAATCAAATTATTTTGAGCTTAGATATTTTTTTCTACAAAACTTTTTGGGACCTGTATAATATATTACAGAGTTTATCTTCGGAACCTACTGGTCTATTTTAGTGTTTGAAGTCTCAAAAGATTTACAAATGCTTATTCTTTTAAACTTCTTCACTATATTCATTATTTTTTTCAACAAAAAAGTTCCAGCGGATCTTAAAAAAACCTAAGTTTGGTGACTAACGCCACCTACAATTTTAATAAAAATTAAAATATTTATAGGTATGACATAGCCTGATCTTTTATAGTTTTAATTTAGTTTTTGAATAATTAACATTAGTTAAAAATTAGCGAAATTACTGAAGAAATAAAAAATTCCGTTTGTTTTTTTACCACCCGAAACAATGCTTCCACACACCTCAATCCTTTATCAAATTTTAATTTCATCGTACAGGTAAATATTATAAGTAAATTCTTAAATTAATATCATTATTTAACCAAATAATGAAATGAATGGTGATATTTTAACTATAACATTACATTATTTTTTTGCACCTATATTGCACGGAGAATTTATCAATTTGTAATATTTTTAAAAATAATTCTATGGACAATTATATATTATTTATATTCTTGTTACTTAATTTTCCAAAATTCAACTCAATATAGCAATAGAAAATTATAAAATGCAGAAATATCAGCGGAGTGATTTCAGTCTTACGATTTTATTTTCGGGCGGACTGCCACTCTGATATACCGGACGTGGTCATGCATCTTTGTAAATAACTCATTTATTTTTAATTTTTCGAAAAAACTCTATTTTGTTTTATACTGGTTATAGAGATTGATCGACGGAATACTTAATTTTCGATTTTTATTAGGAAACTGTTCGGTATTTGTAGAATTTTTCAAAAAAATCAAGTTTTCCAGGATTTGTAGATTCGCTTTTGTTTTGTCAAATTTCTCACAAACGTCACCTAATAGACTTAATCGAGCCCTACAATCGCAACTTTTACTTGCTTTTGCTTTACCCTCCAATGGAATAAAATCACAATATAATCTAGTTCTAGATCTCATTATAATACATATGTGTACTAAATTTCAAGTCGATATCATAAATGGTTCCATAGTAATTGTATGCACAAATAAAAGTTAGGGACAGACAGACACACGGAAATAATACAGTGTGTAAAAGTAGCTTTTTTGCATATCTTCGTTATTACCGAGTGGCCAACCACGCCCAAACTTTTGTGCACCAGATTTCCTTTTTGACGAAGATTACACAGATTCCCTCCAGATTTCTTCGGATTTCCTTAAGATTTCCTGGAATTCCGAAGATTTCCTCGAATTTTTTTCGAAAAATTTTTTGAATAGCGAAAAGCAAAAAATTTCCTCGGATTTCAATAAGATTTCCTCAAATTTTTAGATTTCCTCGGATTTGCTAAGATTTACTCGGAGATTGCCTAGATTTACTCGGATTTCCTTCTGAGTGTACACCAGATTTCCTTCGCGGTTTGACCCTCGATTTCCTCCCAAATTATTTATTTGCTCAAAAAAGTACTGCTTAAAGTGCTTCAAAGTAGATTTGAATCCATTACTTAGGCTGAAACTATTAAACAGAGAGAAGTTTTAATAACAGAAAAATATTTAAAAGTATAGTTCAGGAATTATGCGTAAAAAAGTGGAAGATTTTTATTTTTAAAATAAGACAACCAAATTTGATATCTGGAAACAACTTCGAATTATAAGCAACTTCTTTAAATAACATTTTTGGATATCTTCAAAAATAAAGGTAGTCTACTCTTGAGACAATTTATAAAGAAAAAAAAAATTCCGACCTAACCGCCAGGACTAACACACATTTGTGCAGCTACTTCTTCATTTGAGAACATCCACTAACTTTTAGCGAAAATAAAATTTTTCAGAAAGTCAATAACAACAGTTTCCCATATGGTGCAGACTTTTTGGGGGACACTTTATTTTTCGCATTTCGGACATTTTTTTTTAATAGGCAGTCACCTTAAATATCAAGGTTTCGATGCAAAACTCACTGTGGCATCTGTGATATTCATAGTTAGCAGGATCAGAATAGGAAGAAAACAACAGATGTTCAATTGTCACATTTCGTTCTCCTAGAATGCCCGATATTAAAAACGCTCCTAGGCTATAAATTGAGTTTCTATAATTTTGCAGCAAAGTGTAGGCAGCTAAAAATACTCCCAGTTCGCTAATTACTTAATGTGTAAGTTAAATTGTGTTTAACTTTTCAGCTGTTGACTAGATCAAAAAGTTATGATAATTTTTAATATGAAGCTTCAGTACACGCGAACAAACTTCAATTTTCCAGCGCTTAAATTTTTGTTTTGCATAATTGAGCAACTGTTAATTAAGGTCTGTAAGTTTACGTTCATGTAGGTAATTATAATTTCGCTTTATAGACACAACTATGCATAAGGTGTCATTAAAAATACTAGAGCTGGAAGTTTCCGCGTTCCCAAGTTCCACAATATGTTTCGTAGATTCTGAGAAGTAACTGTGTTTTCGCCTTTCCACATTCTGAAAAGTCGACGTACACATACCGTTGCGGCTTTCCTGCGAGGAAAAGAGATTTACTAACTCTCATTATTCGCACCACTTTTTCTCTGGAATGGTTGCATTCAATTAAAATTACAGTAGTTACTGTAGATGCTTGAGTTTAATCAAAACAGTTTTAGGGCTCACACCTGCTTTTACTGTGTTTAAATGTATACATTTTAAATAATCTGTTTTAAATAACTTCCACGTCCAGTGGAAGTACAGTAAAGACAAAAAAATTTTGAATTTTTATTGTTCAAATAGGCTTATAATGTCATGAAACGTCGAGATTTTAAGTTTGAGCGAAAAAAATATTCTGTTTGTCTGTCTGTCTGTAACTTTTCTTGTGCGCATGATTACTCTGGAACCGTTTAAGATATTGACTTGAAATTTGGTATGCGTATGTTTTTTATCGAGATCTGGAACTAGATTATATTTCCGTCTTATTCCGTTGAAGGGTTGTGGGGTAAATTGGGGTAAATGGAGGTAAATAGGTAAATTAAGCAGATAGGAGTCCATAAAATTGGTATTTAGTATATACAAGAGAAGCTAATGTCTCAAAAAAATGTTTGGCATTAACCACCCCCATTATTACCCCTCCCCATTATTAAAGTAGGTAAAAAAAATTATAATTTAGCGTGTATATAAGAACCCAGGATTCAAGAAAATTTTTTTACTTCATCCACCCTCCACCCCCACTACCGATGTGGCATATTATTTTGTATGTTTTTGGGATAGACGATTTCAAATATTATGTTATTAAAGTTCCATAAACAATAATTTACATATAGTGAAGTGCAAATAAAATATCAAAATTTTTTTCGTTGTGAGGGACTTGGATAGAAAATCTAGGTGTGGAATTTTAAAATTTATAAACACCCTACAGGTTGCATTGTAATTCGAGTCCTATGAGTAAACGAACATCAGCGTGCCTGCCTTTCAAAAGTATTTTAGCAGGTTGGTAAATTGACACCGATGTTTCAAGGATAGATGAAGAGATAGCGTCAAAGACGCGTCATCGCATGTATGTCTAGCTTCTACGATTTCAAATTAGAATACCATGCTTGATTCTATAATAAGTAGGTTACCTCGAGTAGTATGGATGCGCAGTAGGTTTCCCCGAGTAGTATGGATGCGCAATGGCTTTCCTCGAGTACAATCAATGCGAAGTAGGCTTCCTCAAATATTTTGGATGCGCAGTGGCCTTTTTCGAGTACTATAGGTGCGCAGTGACTTTTCTCGAGTACCATAGGTGCGCAGTAGGTTACCTCAAATACTATGGATACGCAGTAGGTTTCCTCGAGTATTAGAGATGTGCAGTGGCATTCCTTGAATACCATTGATGCGCAGTAGGTTAATTTAAGTAGTATGAATGCGCAGTGGGTTTCCTCGAGTAAATTGGATGCGCAGTGGTTTACCTCGAGTAGTATGGACGTAGTAGGTTTTCTCGAAGAAAATGCTTGAAGTAGAAGCTTTACTTCTATTGTATAGTCCACGGCACACAATGATATTTTATATCTTTGTCATGCCATTTTCTGCGTATTACTTCCACATTCAGTAGATATAGTATTTTTAATGTTAAAAGACTTGGATAGGAAGTCTGGATGTGGAAGTAGTGATTCCTTAGGCAGCGTTTTTAAACTAGTCATCGGTATCTCAAGAAAGAGCAAATCAACCGTATTATCCTTTGTAAGCCCTCTCGGCATACGTAAAGCAAATAATTTTGCAATATTTTGCAAAACAGTTTATTTTTTTTACTTTTACCATTATATTCATTTATTGCTACCTTACACAACAGGAATCTCAATTATGAGACATTAATATACATAGAATACTGAAGCATAGAATAGTATACCGTGTGCCCCCGGATGGAGTACCGCACCATTGTAAATTTTCTTATTTTCGATTTGCCGAGAAAAAGTCATTTGTTATAAAAAAAATTTGCTTATCTTAGAAAGTCATAAACAGTTGTCAAACTTAAGATAAACTATACAGGGTATTCTAAAAATTAAAATAATATGAAATCGACTTTAAGCAAACTACCTTTTTTTACATTTTTTATTGAAAACTTTATTTGACAAAGTTTTTTCAATTATGAAGAAAAGATTGAATTCAGAGTTTTGTTGCAATACAAGGAAATAACAGTTTTCAAAAAAATAACATTTTATTCAGCTAGGTTGAAAACTATTCCACAAGTAGACCTCCTACTAGTATACATTTTTCTAATCTTTTTCTAAATTCTTCATAGACAGATGAGATCACATTAAGTGTCAGTATAATACACACATTTATTCGTGTTTCGTATTTTCTATAAGAACATTAATTACTGATTATTGAATTATGCTAACCCTGGAACAACGAATTTACTTGGTCAAATGCTATGGAATCGGAAACGTTTCTTATAAATACGCAATGGAAGCTTTTAATGAGAAGTATTCACATGTTAAAGTGACTTGCAAAGCAGTACGTAAATTACATTATCAAAAAATCAAAAAACAATTAGTGCGACAAATTTTTAGCAGATAGATCATTTCATCGAAACATTTTATTCTCAGACGAATCTACTTTTACGATTAATGGGACAGTATCATTTCGAAATTGTAGTTACTAGGGTCAGAAAAATCATAATTTTCGAATTGCCACTAATAGTCAAAAGTTTAAAAAGTAAATGTTTTGTGCGGCATAATGCATCACAGAATAATCGGTCCTTATTTTATGAATGGGAATTTAAATCAAAATACTTATTTAGAAATTTTGAATAATTTAGTATTGGGCGAACTAAACAATGAAAATTTAGAATTTAGAAGAACAATAATTATTCAGGAAAATGGATATTCAGCACTTTCTACAAAACCGCTGCCCAAGGAATCACTACTTTCACATCCAGATTTTCTATCGAAGTCTCTCACAACGAAAAAATTTTGTATGTGGAAATAATTGTTTATGAATCTTTAATAATATAATATTTGAAATCGTCTACTCCAAAAACCCACAAAATGATATCCCACATCGGTAGTGGGGTGGGAGTGGTGATAGGGCGGTGGTAGTGGGAGTGGATGAAATAAAAAAATATTTTGAGGTTTTTGGTTCTTGGACACATACTAAATCACATTTTTTTCATCCCCTTTAATAATGGGGTGGGGATGGTAATCGGGGTGGCTTATGCCAAAAAATATTTTGAGACCTTAGTTTCTCTTGTATATACTAAATACCAATTTTATGGATTCTTGCCTGCTCGATTTACCTATTTACCCCCCCAGCCCTTCGACGAAATGAGATGAAAATATAATCTAGTTCCAGATCCCGTTAAAGTACATGCGTGTACGAAATTTCAAGTCAATCTCTTAAACGGTCCTAGAGTAATCGTGCGCACAAAAAATTAGACCGACCGACAGACAGACAGAATTTTTCTTTTGCTCAAACTTAAAATCTCGACATTTCATGACATTCTAAGCCTATTTGAACAATAAAAATTTTCAAAGATTTTTTTGTCATTACTCTACTTCCACTGGATATGGAAGTAATTCTAGTTAGGCAATGATTAGACAGGGTGAATGGCTGTTACAGACCAACAGCATGGCCAGTCCGTTTGCCAGATCTGACACCGTTGAATTGATTCTTATTTTTTATTAAAGAAAAAAGTATACGCAAACGATTTCGAAGACGACGTAGATTTATTAAAGCAAAAAAAATTGAATGCTGTTGCATTCATAAATGAAGATATGATCTCATCTATCTATGCAGAATTTAGAAAAGAATTAGAAAAATGTGTACTAGTAGGATATCTAATGTAGAATAGTTTTCAACTTAAATAAAATGCTATTCTTTTTTTTTGAAAATTGTTACTTCCTTATTTTGCAACTAAACTTCGTATTTAAGCTTTTCTTCATAATTAAAAAAACTTTGTCAAATAAAATTTACAACAAAAATGTAAAAAAGGGTAGTTTGCTTAAAAATTGATTTCATTCAACTCAATTCAATTCAATTCAATTCAATTCAATTCAATTCAATTCAATTTATTCACCTTTATATGGCACAATTATACAATTACAATTGTTATACAACAGATAGTGGAACGGATAGAACGTCGTAACTCATTAAAAATAATTTCGGAGTAGAAAGGTATGGGATAAAAACCATCTTGTTCAGAAACGTTTAACGCATCAAATGTCTATTTTCGTACGGGCCTCCTCCGCAAACTGATGTTTTTTTTTTCTCCATAGCCAAGTAACATAAATTACTAATTTTTGTTTCACTAATGTACTATTGGGTATACAACGAGTATATAATTTTTAATGTAGAAAGCACCTTCAATTTTAGTTGTAGTTATTTTTTTTTCCGAGCGGAACACGGCATAATTGAGAAAGTTCCGACTTCAGTAGTGCTTAACTTTTTTTTCACGATATGAATTTCAATTTATTTACCATGTTTGGTTGAATTGAAGCAATACCAACATATGCCCTCGCATAACATATGGTTTTCAAAAATAAAGTTTTTATAACCTCGTGTCTGGCGAGCTGTTCTGCTCACTGGGAGTGCGAGAGAGAGCGAATTATCGACTACGGACCCGCATTGGAAAAGAAGCGCATTATGTTATCTACTGCGGTTTCTATACAGGGTGTAACGCAAATTACTGGAAAAATTTTAACCATACATGCAATAATAGGAAGTCGACTTCTTAAAAAAAAAAAATTAATAAAAGTCCAACACAGAAAAAATACACATTGTTAAAGTTACAAATTGATGAAAATGATGATTTGTTGAACTTTACTTCATCGAAGGACTGTTGTATTTAAAAAAAAAACAAAAAAAACAAAAAAAAAACAAAAAAAAAGTAACTAAAAAAAATTTAAAAAAATTTAGATTAAAAATTTTAATTTTAAATAGTGGGGTTATTTTAACATTTCCAATAATATATCATTTTCATCAATTTGTAACTTTAACATTGCATATCTTTTTATGTGTTGGACTTTTATTAAATTTTTTTAAGAAGTCGACTTATTTAAAGGTGCATGTATGGTTAAATTTTTTGGGTAAGTTGCGTTACACCCTGTATAATTCAACTGACATATTATTCGCAACCAGTGCAGTGTCTTGACTTGATCAGTACACGCTTCGACAGGTTCAGACTCAACCAGTTCATTTTATAAAATTAGCAAGAGAACAGTGTTTGACACTTTAATAAAAACACCTGAAACATTCGAAAGTTTACAATTTTTTGAAGTGCTGCTAACAAACGAAGCTGTTGAAGCTGCGAGAAATTTTGTACAAAAATTGTACAAGCAAAAGAGTTGCACAAGCTTGGACAAGCTTCGTTATAACATGACGATAAAAACCAAGAAATCTGCAGCAGAAAACTTCCTCCGACTGAAGACGCGTTTTTGCAACACGTTTTAAGGTATGTACTTACTTATCAACGTGACCATATTATATTGCAAAAATCAATCTTACAGGTGTCTACTTCAAACCAAGAGTTCGAAAAGCAGTCACATTCCTATCACGGAGGAACTTGATATATTTTCGTATGGTTGGCAGAAGCATGAAGATGTATTGAAACCCGTGTGGACGACGAAAGCTGCCATACCAGATGAAATTAGGGAGGTACTCAATATTTACTGTAAAGGTAAGACATGCTCTACTCAGAAATGTGACTGTTTTAAAGAGAATCTTAAATGCTCTGAATTGTGCAAATGCAAAGAATGCAAAAATGCTGATATCGAGCCCCAATATGATTCAGAAGATTCCAGACTTTTAGTTTTGCACTATATATTGTTTTATGTTATGTGTTATGTAAAACCTTCTTTCAACAATTTTTGTTGTGTTTACCCATCGTCCGATTTGTGTTTTCTCTGTTCGGTATTATTATTATTACTACTATTACCATACGAGTTAACATTTAATTTATTTGTGAGAGAGTGGTGAATTATATGACTACTTCAATAACTGTTTAACATTCGGTTATTTCTCACTTGAGTACTCGTCGACAATAACCGAGTAATGCATGTTATTTCAATAACCGGATAACCGGTTATTTTTCACTCGAGTGATCCCATCACTAGTCCGTAGTCGAAAATTCGCTCTCTCTCGCACTCCCAGTGAGGAGAACAGCTCGCCAGACATGACGTTATAAAAATGGCTCCAAAAACTTTATTTTTGAAACGCGACCATATGTTATGAGTGGGCATATGTTGGTATTGCTTCAATTCAGCCAAGCATGGTAAAAAAATTGAAATTCATAACGTGAAAAAAAAGTTTAGCACTACTGAAGACGGAGCTTTCTCAATTCTGCCGTGTTCCGCTCGGAAAAAAATAACTACAACTAAAATTGTAGGTGTTTTCTACATTAAAAATTATATACTCATTCCATACCCAATAGTACATCAGTGAAACAAAAATTAGTAATTTACGTTACTTGGCTATGCAGAAAAAAAAACACATCAGTTTGCGGAGGAGGCCCGTACGCAAATAGACATTTTCAAGATTCAATCGCTCATATTTTTTTTCAGTACCACCCAAAATTTTCGTAAAAAGAGATTCTGATGCGTTAAACATTTCTGAACAAGTTGGTTTTATCTCATATCTTTCTACTCCGAAAATATTTTTAATGAGCTACGACGTTCTATCCGTTCCACTAATAAGGTATGACAATTTGAACAAAAATTCATATGAAACATACAAAAAAATATATAAATATAAAAAAATATATAACAGTTCTGCATACCAACAGGTATCTTTCGTTATAAACAAATATAGATAAGTGAAGAAATAAGCATAAAAGGTAAGTAACAAACGAGAAATATGATACAGACATTACGATTAACTATGTAGGCATTATGATAACATTGAAAGAGTGTTAAAGCTGTAAGAAATAAAAAAATCTCATCTTCCTGCAATTTAACATGTTGTTCAAATTCATTGATATTGTAAAAAATATCTGATAACATGTTTTTAATTTTGTTCTTAGATTGTGTTGGTGATTTCAAATTTTTTGTTTCGTGTGGTAACATATTATAATTGTAGCAACCTGCATAATATGGTGATTTTTGTATGCTTCACTGCTGCATCTTTTTATGTATAAATTATTATTATTTCTTGTGCTGTATTTGTGAATATCAGTGCATGTTTTGGAATTTATCTTTGTTGCTATGAATGTGCTGTAATAATTTTAATAAATATATTGAAACTATGGTTAATATTTTTTTCTGTTTAAAAATGTCTCTACAGGAGTCCATACGCTTTAAGCCAAACATAAGGCGTATTATTCTCTTCTCTTTTGTAGAATAAATACCCTTACGTTAAAAGTTGCTTGTCCTCAGCCAATAATATTATAGCAGATCGCTGAGAAGGCTAATGCATAATACACGTTAATTTGAGCCTTCTTACCAAGAGTATTTTTTAGGGAGAATATGGCATAGGCCTTGTTAAGTTTACCACAGACATGTTCAATTTGTTCATTCCACGATAGTTTGGAGTCGATGTTTGATCCCAGGAATTTTACTGCTCTTTAATTTTCTCCCGACTGATTCCCTATTTTCAAATTAAAACTACTTTTACATTTTTGGAAAACCCTGTATATTTTATCTTAAGTTTGACAACTGTCTATAACTTCCTAAGACAAGCAAAACTTTTTATAAAGAATGACCTGGGACACACTGTATATTTAGGGTGGAGTGAAATATTAAATATTAAAAAAAATTAATAATTTTTTTTTAATACATACTATTGATGGTGGCCATTTGGGTTTAAATTAATGGGAAAAAAAATTCAGCTCGATAAAAAAATGTCTTGAGGGTTCACAAGTGAAACAACAAAAATAAAAAAAAATGTGTATATATTTTCTCTAATATGTTGGTTATGGATTCTATTCGGATCCAAATTAATGGAAAATAAGTCTCAGGTCGAAAAAAAAATTCTCAAGGGTTCACAACGATTATTATTTTATGCGAAATTGTTTCTTTTTATTAAATTTGCGCATTATTTTTCTACTTGCAAGTCTCGATCTGAAAAGTCCAAAAACTTCACTTGATGCCTTGGTTACCAACTTGACACAACGTTCCATGCTTTGTGTATGACATGGAAACCGAGCAAAATTGATGTTGCTGCAATCACCACTTGTAATTACCTTCAAAATTATCTCTTCTGCTACAAATTTAGTTACAGGAGGTTCTGTTACATTAATACCTTGCCAACCAATTAAATCAGTATAATCCTTTGCCTCAAAATTCCATGTTGGTACCACAAACTTTCGAATAGTAGCTTAAGTCCTGATCGCACTTTAATCTCTCGTCGGAACGCTAATTCGTGTATGGATTTTCTTGAAGCACATTTTCTGGATAGGCGTAAAACGAATTTTTTTCAATGACAGATCACTTTTTTTACATCCGAGTCAAGATATCTGGAAAGAGAAATCATTTTCCACAAGTGGCGTGCCCCATCGGTGCTGGAGGGGTGATATTTAATTGAGAACCACATCAGGGCATAAACACGACTGACAAAATTCGCTAGAGTAACCAAATTATGAGATGAATTTTGCATTCCAATATATAGTCTCATAATTCTGTTTGCTGCAGTCAACCAACGAGCATGTGACAATTTTCCTGGGCTTCTCGATAATAATGATTCTGCACAATTCCCAGTGGCTACTGCCTGACATATCATATAAATATTTTTGATATATCTGGCAAAACTGTGAGTATTTCCGGAATTGATTCGAATATCGCCAGTGCTGTGTTCTCACAGCTTTCCATCATTTTTCCAACCAGTCCAGAGAAACCAGATGGTCCTGCTGTGGGGCCATCTAAATGTTGTAAAAGGTGTCTCAGAGGCAGCTCGTTACAATGTAACAAGCAAATACACCATTGCAAAGGTCTGCCCACAGCTTCTTCTATCAGCCTTACAACACCACCTTTTATACCAGTATTGCCAACGGGCACTAACTGAGATAAAGGAATTTTATTTTTACGCAGATAATTCATGATTGAATCTTTAATGCTTCTTGATTTTCCATCGCAAGGAGAAACATGTCCTATATGATGTGACCCCGGTTCTTAAATACGGGAAATATGTTCTTTCACAACAATTTTGTGGTATGTTTTTCCTCCACGTTTCATTAATATTTTAATCCGATCTCTTCTACCATCAAAATAAAGACTTTCAAGGTGGGCTCCTTCACATGCAAGGCCTAAGCTAGGTAATTTTAACCACCTTTGTTTTGTAGTCACACGATTCGGCATTTTTTTTCACTGGTGAGTTAGTAACAAAATCACTATCATTGTCAATTGTATCATAAGACTGGCGTCAATTGAAACATTTGTTTTATTCAGTTGTCTTTTTTGTTGTAGCTTCTATATACCACGAATAATTCAGAATTGGTGGAGGGGTATTGGAGGGGACACTTGGTATATGAGTCAGTTGCCAAATGCGGATGCATAAAATAACACATACAAGTGTCTTCAGTTTCCCTTATGTATAAGAAAATGATAATAATAAAAAAAAATCATATTTTCAAAATCGTTGTGAACCCTCTAAATATATTTTTTTCTAGCTGAAACTTTTTTCCATAATTCTGAATGCAAAAGGCCGCCATCCTTCCTATGTGTAAGAAAATTTAAAAAAAATAAAAATTTCACTTCACCCTACTGTATATACATAACATATATGAGTAAAAATATATCGGCGATAAATAACAGACACAATTAATGAAGAATTTTGTGGCTGAACGCGTAATTAAAAATTATATGTATAAAATCATTACTTTTACAAATTAATAAAATAATGTTATAGATTCGAGAATTAAAAGAATGTTTCAGTTTTGTTCGAGGGTATTTAAGTGAAAAAAATTATATGATTGAACCAGGAATGTATGGAAGTTTGAGGGAATCAAATTTGTTGCTAAGTATTTTGTAAATCAGATACATGATTCTGGTAAGGCAATTTATCGCGAGAAAAGCCTCTTGAAATATAAACACCTCTTTCTCGAAAATGCGAATATTTAGAAACATGCTTTTGAATACACTGAATATCGTTTTCAAACAACTTCATAAAATTTAAAAAAGGAGGGCGTTCTCAATTCGACCCATATGTATGTTTCTTTTTTATATGTGTTCAATGAATACTCTGGCGTAGTTTAAGCGATTTCTGTCAAACCTAGCTACAAAAATTGAGAACAATTTTTTATATTACGAGTATATCCAAAGATTTGGCGGAGACGCCGGTGACACCAATTAAAAGCTTTAGTTCTCGATTTATAATAATGATAATTTTTAACAAACAACAAGGCATTACTATACCTTCCTATCATGTCATGTACCATTTCGCAACGAAGTAGAGCCTTGCATGGAGAGAGCCTTGCTTCAGCCGAAGAATGTTTTCTACAACAGCATGAACTGAAACTTTTATTGAGAAACGCGCCTGTTAAACAAGTTGCTTCTACAAAAAAATTATACAGCATGCTCTCGCTCATGTCGTTGTTTTCAATGTTGTTAATGATGACGATTTCATTGCATGATGGTTTTTAACTGAGATGGGATAATGCCAGCAAATTTTTTGTAGATTTACGTGAAACCTGGTACAAGGCGGAAACCGAAAAGTAAACGATTATTTGATATTATGTACTGTAGAATAAAATTATATTATTATAAGGAACTAAACTGAGGTTATGATGTGTTATTTGTTTATCCTCCAGGCAGAGATCTTGAAATATGTGAAGCTACTAAAATTTCTTTTTTTAATCCCGCTTTCAAAAAATATCTTCAAATAGTAAGAAATAAAATTTCACTCCGTTTTACAAATACCTGTCTACCTATTAGTGGAAAGTAGCAAGAGACCGTGCCTTATTGCGAAATATCCATTTGAAGTCGGTGCAAAACGTATTTTTGAACTTAGTAATTTTTTCTGCACCGACTTCAAATTGATATTTGATAATTAGGTACAGTTTCTTGCTACTTTCTACTAATAAGTAGTCAGGTATTTGTAAAACTGAGTGAAATTTTATTTCTTACTTTTTTTTTGTTAGATAAACAGGATTTCATGTAATCGAGGCATATTCTAATTTACATCTCGCAATAGCTTTAAATAGCAAAAATAGAGCCGTTTTTCTATAACGACACAGAATTGATTCTATGCCCTTTCTGTTATTTCGGAGATATTATTAATAAAGAAATTTAATAACAAAAATAAGGAATAAAGGTCCTTCAGTGTGTCACGTCTCTGTATTGCCTCATTATTGAGTTGATTTGATTTACCAGCATACACTAGGCACTACTGCCACTTAGAGAACTTACCACAGGTGCCGGGCCAGCAACGTGTAAGCTAGGTTAGATTTGGGTCATGCCTATTGGCAGCAGCGAGAGTCACGTGACACATGATATATCAGTGTAGGATGGGAAAGACAGTTCTTTCTCAGATGTGTTGCCACATTGTGTTGTGATATGGAGTGTTTATGCTCCTCTTTTTGTGTTGTTGCTTTTAAAGTTCTTCTTCTTCTGAGTCTTTTATTTCCTGAATTTCTCATTTTGGCAGAAAATATATTCTTGCAATTTCTTTATGGTATTCATTTTTCCCCTCTCTGTTCGTTCCTAGTGTCCTTGGTTCTTTCCTAGTTTGATCATGATAATTTCAATTGTTGTTATCCGTTTGTAGCATGGTATCCCCATTTTTAGTTTATTGCTGTTCAGTTTTAACGCTTTCTTCAATAGATGTGCTGGAACTCTTCTTTGGACATGGCGTCAGTACTTCACTCATCACATTTATATACTTTATGTAACTGTTTTCCCATGTTGACGTTTTACGTCGCTGTTATAGTCTTATATATGGCTTTAGTCGTTGGTAGTATAATGGCTATATATATGCTCTTCATCAGGCCCCATAAGCCATAAGGGTGGTTTATTTTTCTTGATAATAGGTGGAATTGAAATTGCATGCCGATTTAATTATCTTCTTCACAGTTTCTCTCCTTTTTAGTTAAATATGTCCCTTGGTATTGCAATTTGTTCATTGCTCTTAGGAAGTAATCCTATTTTGTATTCTTCTCCTCTAACCGGAATTTCCTTTGGTGAAGCGTGTCGCATCATTATTAGACTCTTCTTGAAGTTTATTTTCAGTCCAGATGTGTCCATATACTATTTTATGTTTTCTATAAAGTTAAGAACATAATTTTCATCTTCCGTGATGATTAGGGGATCATCGGCATATACTAGTACAGTCGAAGCTATCAATATTTATGTGCCTTCATTAAAAGTCGGAGCTTCCTTCCAGTTCTGTCTGTTGCTTTCCGGATATTTTTCCGCGTAGACTTTGTTGAGTGTTTGACGTTTCGACCATCTTGTAGTGGTCTTCTTCTGAAGCGAAGTGAGCTCAGCTAGACTGAGCTCCTCTATTTGTACAAGTTATCAGGAGGCGTGTTGCGGATCATTGCTCATGCGGAACATTGACTTACCACGCTATTGGACTACAATCCGGTGTCACGATTATAGTTATTTACTTCAATTGCTTCTCTATATCTTCCTGGACAATAATTCTTTGTGTTGGCTGATTTCTTTGTCTTGTCGAATTTTGTCAAATGGCCGGTTTCTTCTGAGTGTTCGTCAACAATTGCTGATTTTGCAGAATTTTCTTTCTTTGTATAGTTAATGGGTTATTTGAGTCTGGTGTTTATATGTCGTTTGGTCTCTCCGATCTAAACTTGTCCGCAGAAACTTGGAATGATATGTACTCCTGGTGTTTCTAGTTCTTCTGGAACTTGGTATTTGGGAAAATGTTGTGCCACCTTCTGTTTCATATTATATATTACTTTGACTTTCTTTTTCTCCAAAATTCTTCCGATTCTATCCATACATCCTTGTATATGTATATGGTAGGTAAGCTGTTGCCCTGTATTTCATTTCTTCTTCTGTTCTGGTTGTATCTTGTCTGTTTATTGCTTTGTTTATATCCTTCGGTTTATATCAATTTTTCTGTAGTGACGTTTCTAAAGTCCGATACTCTTCTTCGAGATGTTCTGTCTAGCAAATTTGCTTTACTCTGTGAACTAGTGTGTTAACAATGGCCTATTTTTGTGCTGGGTGGTGGTGAGAATTAACGTGTAGGTATCTGTCGGTGTGCGTCGGTTTCATGTATGCCTTGTGTCCTAATCCTCCATTGTCCTTCTTAAACACGAGGAAGTCCAGAAGCAAAGGAGTTTCTTTCTCTGTCAGTTGGTTTTCCATTTCCTCGAGGTATTTATTTTAGAAAACTTCGTGTTGTGGTAGGCAGATATTTCGTCGTTTGTACGATGTTTTGTTATTTCATCTACGTCTACGTATTATTCTAGTTGACCTCCGTTTGCTGTACAGCACTCCTGATAACATTACGTGATTTGTCGGCCTTGCACTTTCTCATCAGTTCTTGGTGATATCTTCACCTCTTGCTTCCTCTGAATTATCAGCCGTTCTATAATATCCTCTCCCCAGTTGATGTGGCCAAAAAATTAGAAGATTTGGGAGAATACCATTCTGGGGAGTTGCTTTTGGACACTTATAAGAAGTGGGCCATCTAAAAAATTTTTTGTTTTATAAAAATTTTTGGAGACTATTTTTATTACACGAACAATAGAGAAATGTATTTAAAAATCGATGTGACAGCAATTTTTGATGACTCCTTGTACATTTTCATCGAATTTATGCATTATTTTACGGACGGTATGTATGTTTATTTTAGAAACATTTAAAAAAAGAACATTTTTTACTATGACTACAAGCAAACAAAAAAAATAATATATTTTCATTTCCCTGAAATATTTAAATCTATTCTAGATATTGAATAACAAGAGATATGTAAATTCTGTCCTCTATGCTGAAATTATTCGACAAGGGACTCATATTTGGTTAGTGAAATAAGACGAAAAATTGCTAACCTCATTATTTCCAGTACTCTGTCATCAAATTATTATGATGGAAAGTCAAATCCAGTAATTTAACAAAATTCCACTCACAGTTCAGAACTTGAATGCATCATTTATTCACTTGGAATAACGAGAAAACTACTTTTTTATGAGTTTATTTTAATTTTAATTGAATTAAAGAAATACATAAAGTTTCGTACAAATACAGTTATTTGTTCAGCAACGAATTTCAGAAGTAATGGCTTCATTATTAGATCAGTTAAAGCTGAGGTAGACTCATGGATAAAATTGCATAATTGTTAAGTTTCGTATAATATTTCTCTTTATTCAATTGCACACATTAAAATATAAATAAAAATATATTCTTGTCCACATTCTCTGGCTAGATGATCCTTAATATATAATGATATGAAATAACTACTACTGTTTTTAAGGGCATCTTTAAATGATGAAATATAAAGGCACGGAAAATTAAAAAAAAAAAAGTTTTTTCCAGATACCAGAATACCATATTCCCATGTATTTTGAACCGCTGAACACGAATTTGAGCTCCAAATTGAGAAATTTTGCACCATCTTTTTTAAATCGCGAAAAACATCATATTTAGCCATTTTTTGCAATTTGTCCGGAATAAGAAATATCTGAAGGTAAACGTCTCAATAAATACCATAAGTACTTCTTTTTAACCGGCTTCATATGGCTTGGCGGTGGCTCCATGTTAATTTCATCCAGCTACATCTAATTATGAGTCGAGCAAAAATTGGAAATAAGAATTTTTTAGTCGAGAATTTGACGAGGTCGTTAGTGATAATTTAATTTTATAAAATTTAACTTTATGATAAAAAATTCAATTTCGTCGGAATTGCATTAAAATTGGTAGTTAGGTATTTTAGGGACAGACAGACCGACAGACAGACCGACAGACAGAAAATTTTTTTTCGCTCAAACTTAAAATCTCGACGATTCATGACATTCTAAGCCTACTTGAACAATAAAAATTTTTAAATTTTTTTTTGTCGTTACTATACTTCCACTGGATGTGGAAGTAATTACATTCATAAATAGTTTTTATATAAGTAGAGAAAAATAATTGGAAGAATTAAAGAAAATACAGAGTGTTATGTATATTACCATTCATTTTTAGTTGTTCAGTATTCGTAAAAAATCAGAAAATTTAAGAAAATACTCTTTTGTTTCAGTTTTAAACTTTTTACAATTATGTAATAAATATCTTACGGGGCCAGGTAGTATATTGTAGAATTTTTGTGCACCTTTGGGAAACGGGTTTATTACACAGGTATTTTCAATAATTCGTTTGTGTTAGACATAGTTTATAGTTTAGATAATTGTGAGAAATAGTTAGACCCAATTCAGAGATTTTTATTATATAATTAGGGCAATAGTAAGCGTACAGACTTCTAATATTTAAATCGGTATTCTTATAAAGTCGAATGGATGAGAGCGTAGGTTCTTTCCTAAAAATTATTTTCAAAACAGTATTTTGACAGACACAAAGATTTTTGCAGCATTATTATATAGGCATCCCTAGATAATTATACAGTAACGTAGAATGGATTCAACTATAGGCATAATATATATAATATTTTTAATAATTTTCTGCTCAGAATATCTCTCAACTCATAACATTTTTAGAAGACTTTTCTTATTTTTTTTTTAAATAATTTGCGTGTTCATTCCACTTCAAGTGTTGATCAATAATTATTCCTTTTGTATTTTGTTTTCTCTACTTTTTCTATTACAGATATATTTGTTAATATTTTCATTACAATTGTGTGTATATATTTTTAAAATGTGTTGTTCAGATTGGTCAACTGCTGAAGCAGAGAAAGTATATTTTCCTGTTCTAAAAAGTTAATTAACCTCTGTTTTAAACACTTTTCAGATATTTTCGCAAAATTACTAATAACAGATATTGGCCTATAGTTTGTTAAGACTTGTGAATCGCCTGTTTTGAAAATGGGGGTGACAAGAGAAGAATCCCAATCTGTGGAATTTTAGAGGTAGCAAATGACAAGTTTGTTAGATGTTTCAACAATTTCAGAACATTTTTATACACATTTTTTTATAAATATTGCGGATATTTCGTCTTCACTAGGAGGTGAATAATTTTGTAATGTTGCAATATGTGTAATGAGTTCTTTCTCGTTTACAGGGTTTGGATATACAGAATTGTTTGTCCAACTTTTAGGTGAAAATGTCTTATTTATTTTTGCTATCTTACTTTGAATTTTACAGCATATGTTTATAAAAAAGTCATTAAATAATGCAGATTTCTCTTGATCATTTTTAATTAAGTTGCCTTGATTATCTGTGAGGTCGATATATTTTTGGAATTTATTATTTTGTACTCCTGTTGCCTTGTTTATTATATTCCAAATTTGCTTACAATTTTCATTTACATTTTGAATTTTCATTTTATAATAATTGATTTTTGTCTGTTTTACTATTTTGTTCAGCAAATTTCTATACTTTTATACTTAATACTAAGATTAATAGAAAAATAGTTATTAATTCTTTTTTCATTTTATCTCTATATTTAATTGACCTAATTATATTCCCTGATGTGCCCCCAATATGCCTGCGATAATTGCAATATTTTTGTAGATTTGCATGAAATTTGATGCGTGGTAATTTCAGGTTTATCTGGTAACGAGTAGAAGTTGCAGTCGAACGTGGCGAACTGTACCAACAGAACGATTCACATTTAAATGATGCCACTAAAATTAAGTCACAGTATATATACATCTCATTTTCATTTTTGAAATAGATATTCGATATCTGTAACGCTTGACTGCAGCTGTCCTTCGTTTCGAAATAATCGGTCATGTTAATCTACATGCAAAATTTTTCTGTCAGATGTCATTCGGCAACGCCCAACTGCAAATTTTATTTTTTTTATAAAGTTTGCTTGAACCTGAAAGACGCACCCCGTATATTGCATTTTAGATATCTTGTATATTTTTGCATTTTTATGTTCTTAATCATAAATCTTTGGAAAATTTTTCTCTAAAGTCATAATAACTCACAGTTTATATAAAATGATCTGATGATCACCCTGTATGACTGAGATTACCCAATTTCACTAGGATATGTTCTACCATACTGTTTTGTATATGTATTGTATTTTGCATATGTATTAAAATTTTAAGCTCAACAGAAATTATCGTGTTTAATAGCTATTCACAGTTGGCAACGCCCGACTGCAACTTTTATTCTTTTCATAATAGTTTTATTAAAAATACCCCAATAACATTTTAAGACAAAACTGATATATCGTCTATCCTACGTACAGTTCGTATGAACCTGAAAGACGTACTGTATTGCATACTTTTGTTTTTTTTTATGTTCTTAATTAGATGTACATTTACATATTAACTTTGCCTTGTTTGTTTGTTGAATAACTATAACCACTTGTTTCTTTTTACCCTTTTAAATAAGAATTTATGATACGTATATATGTGTTTATATGCGTATATTATGTGTATGTGTATAAATATAAGTATGTGTATATTATTATATTACATGAGCTAACAAATTGCAAACTGCCACACACAAACATTTGTTTATGTGGCATGTACATCAAATTGCAAGCATTGGAATAATAATTACATAAATGATTGAATCATTGAATCAATTCAAAGCCTCTAAAGTTATAATAAAATCTAGTATATATAAACATGACACACATGATTTACATCACGCTTTTGACGAACACCTTGTATGACGGATATGATCCAATTTCAGTAGGAAGCATTTTACCATGTTATTTTATATATGTTGCAAATGCAAAATGAAAATTTTGTGTTCAATAGAAATTATTGTATTTTATAAATACCTGCAATCGGCACCGCCCGACGGCAGCTATTATTAAAAATACTTTAATGATATTTTAAGGTGATATTTTCATATAATCTAACTTACATAAAGTAGGTTCGGACATGAGAGGCGACCTGTATATTGCGGTTTAGATATTTTGTACGTTTTCATATTTTTGTGCGCATAATCAAAAACGTCAGTAATATTTTACTCTAAAATTATAAGAAAACATAGTTTATAGAAAAGATGAGTGTTTACATGCTCCTAACAATATCCCTGTATGACTAATATGATTCAGTTTCAGTAAGTATTCTACCATGCTATTTTATATACAATAATAATTATTATTATTATAATTATTATTATTCACTCATTAAAAGAATACAAGAATATGAAAGTTATTTAGGTAAAAGAAATGGAAAAAAAATACTATAAGGCAGAATAATTAAATATGGTAATGGTAAAATATGGTAAATAAATGGTGAGTAGCAGAGATGGTACGACATAAAACAAATCTTGTCTGTGTTTTCTCATCTTTCGCATCTCTCCAGCATATATTTATTACATTTTTTTATATTAATATTGAGACGTAGGTGTATGAGTTTTGGTAAGCATACATAGCTTTAAAATAATGTATAACTAAAGATAAACATAAAATATAATATAAAATATAAGTATATAAATCTTAAGCTTGAGCATATTAGAACAAGAAAATGCCAAAAAAACAACGATCTACGGTTTTATTTGTTTGTTGTGCTTTTAGGTATTATATGTAAGCGTGGGAGGTAAATTTCCCTGTGAAAATTGATATGCTATATTACACATTGCTGAAATTCATGATTCCCAGTAGCATTAATTTAGGAATATTACGTATCCATTTTTTAAACACTTTTGTGAAATTTAAAATTTCGAACTCTCAAGAAAAATATTAAGCCCAACAGAATTTATCTATCGTATTTAATAGATATTCGCAGTCAGCAACGTCCGACTGCAACTTTATTCATTTCATAACAGTCTTACTAAAAATACCATATACCATACTTTCGAGTAAAATAGATATATCATATAATCTACATAAAGTTGGTTCGAACCTGAGAGACATCCTGTATATTTCTGTTTAGAAATTTTGCAAGTTTTCATATCTTTATGTGCTTAATCAAAAACTTTTGTACCATTTTGCTCTCAAATTAAAATAAAAGCCGTTTCACATAAATATGAGAGTTTACAGTCCTCTGGTGAACACCTTGTATAAGGGATATGGCCCAATTTCAATATGAATATTCTATATTGTGTTTTATATATGTTCCAAATTTGAATTAAAAATTTTACAGAAGCTATCGTATTTAAAAGAAACGGTCTACACACACACACACACAGACAGACATTTTTTATTCTATACCTGAATTCAGTCTGTTACGAAACGGATTTCTGTAGAAAACGTTTTTTTTTCAACGATGTTCATTAGAATTTTTTGTCCGGTTATAATATACCTATTTCATTAAATCAAATAGGTATGATAAATAGACCATTAAAAATGGTGAAGAAATATTAAGAAAAAAATTGAACCACCTGGTTTCTGGTTTAATGGTAATAACGGTTTGTATTTCAACGTGAAAAGACACACATTTGTTGTGATCATTTGATCTGGAAAGGACCCCGCACACAATACATAGGTTTTGCGGCTCCGGTCAAATTTCGTGAAACTCTGGGAAATAGTAGTTTTCAGTCAGTAGAAAAAAAGTGGGCGCGAAGCTCCAAACCCCATTGGTTCCGAGATAAGACCAGCTGAAGCTCTAGAAACCACAAGCGGGCTAATCCACCTAACCCTGGGAACAGACAGTTTAGTCGCTTATTTTTCTTGAAATTATTGAATTCCATACCACAAGCGGCATAACCCACCTAACCACCAACCTCCTAACCCACCTAATCCCTAGAAACCACAAGAAGGCTAACCCATCTGACCCTGGGAACAGCGAGTTTCATCGCTTATTTTTCTTGAAATAATTAAATTCCACATCAAGTGGGCTAATAGACCTAACCACCTACGCCCTAACCCACCTTACCCTTAATGACTGGGTAATACAGGTTGAAAAAGATGATGGCCATAAAGGGTAAAATAATAAATGCAAAGTAGTATCGGTAAAGTTACAATAGCATGGCAGTAACGCATGAGTTTGAAACCCGTAAACACAATTAACTTTACTAACCCAAGTAATGTAGAACTTTTCTCTTGATTTCTAATTGTTTTTGATATAAAATAAAACATCAGTAAATTCTACTAAAATGTGTATTATATTCAATTTCACATAGATTTTAACTATTCTTTTTTTTACACACTGCCGCCGGCATTAGCACAATCCACCACGGTGAGGTTGCTCGGTCGGTCGTATACCTCTTCGTCTGTCAGTCTGTCATCATTCTTGGTACGAGTATAGGATTTTGAACCATGAAAACAGTATTTGAATATTCGCGATTTTTAGCGAATAGAACAGCTGGTCGTAGCGTTCAAGCAGCAAACCCAGTATATTTTTGAGCTTGGCGCCCATTCAGACTTTTGTACTACTATTCCGAGATGTAGATTAGCTGGTGATTTGGTAGGGGCGGTTAGAGGGTTGGTGGTTAGGTGATTTAGCCCGCTAGTGGTGTGGAATTTAATTCTTTCAAGAAAAATGAGCGATTAAACTCGCTGTTCCCAGGGTCAGGAGGGTTGGTCTACTCGTGGTTTGGTAGGGGTGGTTTCTAGGGATTCGGTGGACTAGGGGTGGGTGGTTAGGTGGTTTAGCCTTATAGTCGTGTGGAATTCAATTATCTCAAGAAAAGTAATCGATGAAACTCGCTGTTCCCAGGGTCAGTGGTTTAGAAGGGGTGGTTTCTAGGGATTAGGTGGGTTAGGGGGTTGGTGGTTAGGTGAGTTATGCCGCTTGTGGTATGGAATTCAATAACTTCAAGAAAAATAAGCGACTAAACTCGCTGTTCCCAGGGTTAGGTGGATTAGCCCGCTTGTGGTTTCTGGAGCTTCAGCTGGTCTTATCTCGGAACGAATGGGGTTTGGAGCTTCGCGCCCATTTAGACTTTTTTTCTACTCACTGAGAACTACTATTCCCCAGAGTTTTACGAAATTTGACCGGAGCCGCAAAACCCATGTATTGTGTGCGGGGACCTTTAATTACACAGGAGATATGTTAAAAAATGTAAGAATAGTTTTTCTCCACAACCATTATAGAATATAATAATTCCGAAATCATTTTTAATAATATAAAGTAAAAATTCTCACTCTTGAGATAGAATATTTATTCTGACACACTTGCTTCTTATGTGTTTTGCATGTATTGGCATTCTATAACAAGTGCCAGAATGAATATTCCATAATTATGCTCAACGAAATATATAGATTGCCGTGGATGTCAAAATGGTCAGTGTCAAATGTACCAATTTTAAATTTCAGTAATTGTACAAACACTATAAATATAAATATTAATACAATGTAATATAATTGTTTCAATTAATAACTTGCTTTGTTCAGATTTAATTGTTTTTTTTACTAATGGTCGTGAAGAAAATACAGTCTGTTACTCGGTTAGAATGAAAATTCGATCTACTCGTGGTTCCTCAGTCCTCACGCTAGCTTTCGCTCGCGTTCGGAATCTTCCACTCGTATAGAATTTTCATTCTAACCTTGTTACAGAATATACTATTACTGAGGGATAGCTAATTATGATATATTATTCACAAATAAGTATTGAGCCTATTTCAGTGTTTGTTGTACAAAAGCAAATCTTGATGTATAATGAGTGTACCCAGACCCATATCTGTAAAAATATTTTTTAGGATTTTTAAGCCTTCGGCACTCTCTCTGTTGATTTGCGAGTTATATATTTATGTATTTAATAATAAGGACAAGTTGAACCGCAACAAAGATATCTGTAATGCACGCACCTTATCAAAGAATGATTTTCACATCACACATAGTAATTATTCGATTGCATATAAATCTCTCAGCGTTTTGGATCTAAAAGCCTTCAATCACTTACTTACTAATATAAAAGAGTACATAACCCTTAGATTATTTAAGAGATCTCTTAAAGAATTGTGAATTCTTTAAGAGATTTCTTAAATATTAAGTGTTTTTATAACGTCAGTGACTAACTATGTCAAATATTGCTGTTAAGTTGTTTATTGATTGTTTATGACTATTCCTATATAATTGTTATATACTATCTAAAGTCAAGTATAGAAAAATGTCATTATATATGACAATCTTTCTAAGTTTTATACCTTTCACACCTCTAGCTACTGTACTAAATATGTTTTCATAATCTTTGTTAAAAGTTAACCTAAGATTACTTACCAGTTATGTTAATTAAACGTAAATTTAATTAAAAACTGATGAAGATACGTGAAAGAAGTGACGATTAATACATTGTATTCTGACTTTTGATCTGGAAATATATGATAGCAAAACTGAATCCACATAAAAGCAGCTTTTTCTTTTACATCCTACAGGAAGTTTTGCTCGTGAATTCAAATCATTTTGAATATGGTATCGAGCGTATAATGTCAAACCGCAAACGTTCGATAAGGTCAAGTATCCTTCAAAGAAGGGTTCTAGTGCAAAATAATGATTTTAATATCCGCCACGACATGCTAAGTTTATTCAGGAGCGGAGGAACGCTCTTCTCCATGAGACCCTCGATAATCTGATATTGAGAATAAGGAGCTTTAGCAAGACATTTATTATTAATAGAGGAACCTCTACAGATTATGCATATAAAGCATATAATCACAGAAAATCATGTTCTGCATTTTTAAATTTCCTGTATTATAATCATAAATCCTGAAATATGTTTATGGATATTTAGCTTAGAAAATAATTTAAGTAACAATAATAATAATAATAATAATAGTAATAATAACAACTCTGACAGCTCTGAAGAAAAGCCTGGACACAATCGGCATAAACCAACACATTATTGGTCTGATCCAGAAAGCTACAATACTCAGCACCTGTAATATAGTCCGAAAGTTTTTAAATATACCAATCACATAAATATGCAATAGACGCTTATTATCTTTCCCTACGAGCCGATCATAAGCTAATTCCACCCTAAACGTGAGAAGACTTAAAATAATAATAATAATAATACATGGAAGATAACCCATGAGCTCAGCTTCGAAAATATCGATCGAGCGTAAAACTATTATTTTATTCATGGGGATCTCTTCTCAGAAATCGAGGAATTTATTATGGCCATACGAGATCAGGTAGTTGCTACGAGGAACTACCTTAAGTGCATTATCAGGAATGCGAGTGTAGCCGACGGCAGATGCAGGAAATGCCTCAGTGTCTCCGAGACCATCCTACACATTAATGCGGAGTGTACAACTCTTGCCCCTTCTGAGTACCTACTCCGTCACAATTATGTAGGTAAAATTTTACACCTAAAACTTGCGCACTTTCATCATCTTACAGAAATTACCAGACCATATTACACACCTGAGAGCATCCTAGAAAATGAAAACTAGCGGCTCTATTGAGACAGAACAGTGCTTACAGAACCCCGCTATCAAACGACCAGATATTACCTTAGTCAATAAACTCCAAAGTTGACCTTTCTGATTGACATTGCTGTCCCAAATTTCAAAAACATCCAGGAAACTGTTCAAAATAAGTTAGCTAAGTATGCTGACCTAACTTATGAGATCAGGCAGCAATGGAGGCAAGATTATGTTGTTATACTCCCAATAACAATATCTTCTATAGGCATTGTACCTCGATCCCTCATCAATCACCCTGAACCTTTATGGTTCTTTAACTGGCGAAAGGTATCTTGAATTCCTCCAAAATGAAATTAACAATCTACCCCAGGATTTAAAAAATAGTATGTACTTTCATCAAGATGGGGCACCACCACACAATGCCCATATCGTTCACGATTACCTAAATGAAACCTACGAAGAACGGTGGATTGGCACCAATGGTCCAGTTAGGGGGCCACCTGGGTCACCTGATCTGACTCCCCTCGATTTTTTTTTGTGGGAATATCTTAAAAATAAAGTTCACTCCAGACCACCAACCACATTAGAAGACTTGTGTAATAGAGTAACACAAGCATTCCAAGAAATTTCGAACGATGTTAAGAAATGTTGTTCGGTGTACTTTAAATAGAACACAACTTTGTGTTGCCGAGAACAGGAATCATTTTGAACACATAATTGGAAATTGACAATGAAATTAAAAGCTATTTTATATTAGAATTTTCAAAACTCATTTTGGTAGTATTCTGATTTAGTTTAATTCTTTAATAATAATTTTGTTCAAATTTTCGTGTATTGATTTTGTGTGTCTTGTTTTTGTTCGCAACCTTGTTTATTATTTAACCTTGTAGGTAGGTAGAGAGCTCAATACATTGTTTCATTAAAATGAAATAAAGGTATGCAATGAAGAATAAGGTACCTTTTTTTTTTAAATTATTTAATTTTTTAGTGATAAATAGAAATAAAACTAGTCATATCGCATATTTCCGTATTCGAAATAAAATTCTCTGTCTACTGTTGTGGATGGTCCATACACGTTCCATTTAAAAAAATTGACTTTCCTATTAAAAACCAACACTTTAAAATTTATTGGCCCACAATACACTTAATATTAACTTACTACTAATAATTATCATTTGTGTGGATGAAAGAGTGGAGATAGATAAATTTTACCTCAGTCACCGATTTCTGGGTTAAAAAATGAAATTCCAAAAATAACAAAATATATATTCTGTTTAAAAAATCAAATTTGACGTTATTTCCGTCGAAACCGGAAGTCGGCCATTTTAATTACACATGTCACTAGATCGGAAAATAAGTGTTATATACAATTTCAAAACAGTTGGTCCATAAACAAAGGAGCTATAAGCCAGGGCCTGTTCTCGTGACCAGCCGGTATACATATATATATTCGTTTCCTCCTCTTTCTTGTTTCCTCTTATCGTTGTCCGAAAAAAATCAAACTAACAATCAACTAATAAAGTTGTTTACTTAAAATCATGATTGTACATCTAATTTGTTAACTAAAACAATTACGCAGGGGTTAAGTCGGTAAACTATTCTATGATTTTTGAGAGTATGTTCCCAAGTTTTCAGTGTTCAGAAAATTTGCGAAATGAAAATCGAAATACTTTGAACTATGTTATTATAAATTGCATTTAGAGATATCCGTTGATTTATTAACACAATTAAAACTTATGTAAATTTATGGATACATGACATATTTTTTCTTTTTTTCGGCTACCTGTTAAATAATAACTAAAATAGTTCATAACCTCGTATCTATTTTAATGCCCTACATAAGCAGCAGAAGATATAAATATGCATTTTTAAGTATATATTAATTCACAATCCAATTCCACTCATGCATATTAATGTGCACTGAATACTGTTGCAATAAATATATAATCCAGAAAACAATCTCGTATCGATATAAGATTACAAAATGTATCTTGTCCGCCAGTAATGTATTCCAGATAAACCCAGTTCCATATTTTCTCTCTTGGCATAACACCAAACCTATTTGTTTTTATTAGAATGGCACAAATTGGAAAAAATAAAAATGGCAGTTTCTTTCGCCGCGTTCATATAAGAAAGTTTAAGATTTGCAGCAGGAATATGAGTTATAAAAAATCTGAGATAGATAAAAATGTAATATGAGTGAATTTTCGATCGATTCCGCCGAGGCCCGTGTGTAGTAGGCCCACACAAAAAGTTGAATCCAATTTTCCAGTTGGTCTCCCGCAAAACTTTCTTTTACAGTTTCATCCTGAAAATAAAACAATTTAGGACATATTGTCGCATCGAACGACGAATGTAATAAGACAGAGATCATGCCTGTCTTGCCCATGTTATATACAGAAGGGAAGCGACAATCGTTCTCGTTATCCAAATTGAAAAATACTTTAAACGTCTTTCACTGTCTTTAGGTGGAATGTAAGATATACTTATAAAAAGAATGCCAAATATAAAAAGGTAAACATTTTTTGATTACTCAACGAAGTGTTCAGCAAATACATAATTGTGAGATAATAGTACATTATTCAGCAAGCGTATAATGATAGCTAATACCCGACTTAATTGTTTAAATCGTTTAAAGTTGAAAAAATAAAGTAAGTACACAGTAAAACTTTGTTTTGACGTCAAATACGAAAACATGGACTTTCCCTTCGAAATAATGGACTCGCCCTTTGGTTATGAAAATTGCTAGTTCCTGATTAGTCAAAAGTGCATTATAATCGGGGCTCGGGAATTTTATCTCGGTACCAGAGATGGCTCTCATATAGACATAATATTATTTTGCAAATATCTATTGAAACGATCAGAAAAACGATGAAATGGTGAAACATTCATCATTACCAGCTACAATGTATATTTTGTAATAAATTTGACAGGGCTTATACCAATTCACAATTTTGAAATTATCCGAGTTTTTCAAGTTTTCCAGGACTTTTCATTAGAAATTCCAAGCTACTGGCAACATAAAACATTTTTTCCCAATAAAATACCATTTTTATATAGTTTTAAATCATATATAACAAAGTTAATAAGGATTAATAGCATAAAACTGCTGTGTACCGTGTCCATCACAAATGAACGTGACAAAGTAAATTTTATTCCATTTCAAAACTTTAATACGTAACCTACCTTTATCGGAAATCTACAACATTTGTGAAATGTACTGACAATTACCTAAAGACGTAGTTGTTTCTTTTACAATTGCAGGGTTGAAGGCATCCGATCCTGACCGATTGTCAACATTACATTCCAATATACGGCGATACTTTTATGTTTTTCTTTAACGCGGTTTTATTATCTCCTTTAATTAGGGGACGCATGACGCCACCGAAATTGTGAAACATTGCTTTGATAAAATTAATCCTTTCTACTATACCTACACTTTGGCAATTCTGGACATTTAGGTACGTCAACATTTAATAAAGGGAAGGGGTAGACCATCCGAGATTGCAGTCTCGCAATCCGTAGTACAAATCTAGCCATATGTACAGCGAAGTTTAGCTTCAGAACATTTAGAAACATTTAGAAGGAATATGAATAATAAAGTTTTATAATCGTTATAAAGGTCGTGAAAAATTGCATGTGTGTGTTACTTTAAGGAAGTGAAAAATACATGTGTCTGTGTGTGTGTTAGTTCAATGTTACATCCCCAAATACCTCTTCTTCGATTGAGTATTTATAGTAAACTGGCTATATTAAAAAAATTACAAGGTAAGATATATTGTGTCAAACTTGCATACAAATCTTTCCGCACTGACCTGATTTTGACATCACATAGATAAAAGTCCCGAGTTCTAGTTATAATGAGATTATGTTATTTATACGTTAGGTTGGAATTAGGATTATCATTATTCATCAATTTTTACATGTAGCATTATAAGTTTTTATTATTCTTATAATAGTTAATCATGTAGTATATGTTATGACTAGACATAATCATCGTAGAAAAGATATTTTGAACAGAAAGCCGTTTAATATCAGGTTGAACTCAATCACCGAGTAAAAAATATATGCGTGTCCGTATGTGTGTATGTATGTAGACCGTTATTTCTTGTAAACACGATAACTCTTTTAGGATTAAAATTATCATTTCAAATTTAGCATGTATGTAATATAGCATGGTAGAATTTTCCTTTTTGAAATTTGGCCATATCTGTCATACAAGGTGATCGACAAAGACGTGTAGACTCTCATATTTGACATAAAATGAGTTATATAATAATTTTAGAGTAAAATGTTACTAAGGTTTTTGATTAAGCACACGAGAATACGAAGATATGCAAGATTTCGACGCTGTGTGTCTGAGGTACAAAACATTTATTTAAATATTTAAAGTGGGTTATATTGTTCATACGAAGCGATCTTCAGATGCGTATAAGCCGTCATTTATATATATGTTTTATTATAATTTAAAGCAAACTGTCATTGAGGTTTTTATTAAGTACGCAAGAATAAGAAGATGCACAATATATCAAAACTGAACTTTGCATCAAGGAAAATTTTGTATAAGTAGTACACTACAAGTCTAGGACGGATGACATGTGTCCACTGGGATGTGTTCTCTGAGTCTAGTTGTCTACAGAAACATGGAATGTTATATATATTATATATTACTTTGACGTTCTTTTTCTCCAAAACTCTTCCGATTCTATCTGTACATCTTTGTATATATGGTAGGTAAGCTGTTGCCGTGTATTTATTTTCTTCTTTTTCTTCTTCTATTTTGGTTGTACCTTGCCTCTTTATTGCGTTGTCCATGTCCTTCGGTTTGTATCCATTTTTCTGTAGTGATGTTTTTAAGGTCCGATATTCTTCTTGAAGATGTTCTGTCTCGCAAATTTGCTTTGCTCTATGTACTAGTGTGTTAACGACGGCCCGTTTTTATGCTGGATGGTGGTGAGAATTAGGTATAGGTCTCTGTCGATGTGCATCGGTTTTCTGTATACCTTATGTCCTAATCCTTCATTGTCTTTCTTGAAAACGAGGACTTCCAGAAATGGGAGCCTGCTATCTGTTTCTATTTCCATGGTAAATTTGGTCTTATGATGTAAGCTGTTTAGGCAGTCCTTGAAATTCTCCAGTTGGTTTCTATATGTGGACGACATTTCATTATCTGGCAACATGGCCGCGAAGACTGGAGAATTTCAAGAACTACCGTAAGATCAAATACAACATGGAAATAAAAACAGATAGCAAGCTCCCACTTCTAGACGTCTTCGTGTTCAAGAAGGACAATGGAGGATTAGGACACAGGATATACAAAAAACCGACGCACACCGATAGATACCTACACGCTAATTCTCCCGACCACCCAGTACAAAAACAGTCCATCGTTAACAAACTAGTACATAGGGCAAAGCAAATTTGCGACACAGAACATCTCCTGGAAGAATATCGGACCTTAAGAACATCACTACAGAAAAACGGATACAAACCGATGGACATAGGCAACGCAATAAATAGATAATATGCAACCAGAACATAAGAAGAAAAAGAACAAAAAAAATACACGGCAACAACTTACCTACCATATATACAAGGATGTACGGATAGAATTGGAAGAGTTTTGGAGAACAAGAATGTCAAAGTAATATATAATGTGAAACAGAAGATGACAACATTTTCTCAGATACCAAGGTCCAGAAGAACTAGAAACGCAAAGAGTATACAGCATTCTATGTTCCTGCGGACAAGTTTACATCGGAGAGACCAAATGCCATATAAACACCATAATCAGAGAACACATTAGCAATACAAATAAGGGAAATTCTACAAAATCAGCAGTTGCCGAACACTCAGAAGAAACTGGCCATTTGATGAAATTCAAAAAAAACGAAGAAATTAGCCAACACCAAGAATTATTGGCCAAGAAGATACAAAGAGAAATAAATAAACATTCGAATAACTATAATCGTGACACCGGACTAAATTACCAATAACGTAGAAGTCAATGTTACGCATGAGCAATGATTCGCAGCACGCCTCCTGATATAAATAAAGGAGCTCACTCCAGCAGAGCTCACTTCGCTTCACAAGAAGACCAGGACAAGATGATAGAAACGTCAAGCACTCAACCAAGTCTACGCGGAAGAAGACTACGGGAACCAGCAGCCCAAAATAAGAGTTTGCAGTCCGCTGGTGATCACCCTGTATGAGGGATATGGCCCCTTTCAATATGGAGTATTCCTCTATGCACTAAGTCTAACAGAAGTTATCGTGTTTACAAGAAACGGCCTACACACACACACAGACAGACATTTTTTATTAGATATTTGAATTCAGTTTGTCGTGAAATGTATTTTTGAAGAAATTTTCTACGATGATGATTAAATATTTTTGTCCGGTTATAATATATCTCTTTGATTAAATCAAATAGGTATAATAAGCATCATAATATCATGTATATATAAAATTACCGAAACCTTTTCTGTTCGTGTCACGATTCTTATGGCAAATAACTTTTTTGTGTTTCTATTCTATTTCTATAACATTTTCTAGTTCAATTATTGGAATAAATGTCTAACAATAACATTATTCCAAAGAAACAAGTCATATTTATTTGAAATCGGAAATATTCTTAATGAATAATTGCTTACAACCCGATAATTGTAACAGATTATTCTCATCCAGAATATTTCATGCAGAAAATATTGAAACTGAAGTTGAAATTAAAAAGCGCCACCTAGAACAACAGCAACATGTGTTACAAGGACAACCAATAAACTCGGAAGAATTGATAATAAATTTGAAGTCGGTACTTTCTTTAAGTTTCAGATAATTTTAAGATCTCTTGTAATAAAAAGCGAACTATTTAATACTCCAATAAAATTTAGCAACAGCTGTCCATGTGAGGATAGACAGTATTACGCCGGGAAGTATCGAACTTCTTATATTAGAATTTAATCAAAGTAAGGAATAGGAACGACATTACTATGTTGATGATTTTATATATACTCTGTAAAATTAGGACTAAAGTAAAGAATTATTTTGTGTATTTATTACTCAGTCCAGATCGAAGTTGTTGAGACAGAGAAAAACTGAAATAAATCAGTATCTATTACCATCGAGTTTTATGTATGTACAGGGTTATGTATTAACCCCCATTTATTTCTGTTATTATTAGAAATAAAAAAAAGTTTCATATAAAAGTTGTAGAGCTGTATATATTTTAAATTCAATGAAAAAAATAATTGCTTGCATAGGTCACCTAATATAACAATGAAGGTTGTTTTTTAAATGGATGTTTTTACATATTCTTTTAGATATTTTTCCCTGATTTCAAATATATACAGGGTGTTTCAGTTTTTAACCCCAGGACTTTGAGATGTTGTAGAAAAAGTTATTTTAGGCAGAATATTTCTAGTAAACTTATACTCCGAATTGCGTCCTGAAGGAGCTACATTCCAATAAAGGATTAGGGGGGAAATCATTTTTTTATAAATATCTGAAAAACTGTTGAACGTATTCTAGTATACTTTTATATGATCATTGTTTCATCAAATACCTTTGATTACATTTTACTTTGGTTTATGTAAAATAAACAGAGGCGTCTCATTTGGAGGGTTCTTGACGATTTTTTATCAATAACTTTCTCTCTGATAGAAATTTTATCAAATCAATAGGGGACTGAGAATCTACATAAAATAATACATAAATAGTGTACTCTTAGTCAGAGTCGATAAGATGCATCGTTTTCGAGAAAATATGATTTAAATTAGATTTTTCTCACGTATTAGTGTTCAAGGTGAAGTATTGTTTTTCTAAATCATTTTAAGTGTGCTATGAAAAAATAAATTAGGTGATATTATACATTTAATGATAATCTAAATTGACAAATTTTATTAAGACTAGTAAATACAAGATATACCTAGGTGAATTATTGTATTAAAATGCCCAGAGTATTTAAAAATCGAGAATACGTCGATATCCATTTTGTTTATGGATTATGTGATGGTAATTCAGGGGAGGTATCGAGAGAATATAATCTATGTTATCTTGAGAGAAGGCGTCCAGACCCAGTCGTTTTTGTCCAAACTCATTTACATTTTACGGAACATGGTATTGGAAGGAATAATCCCGAACAAAATATGAATTTCAATAATAACAACAAGAGAAGAAATATGCGTATTCTTAGATAGTTTCAACAGAATCCTACTACAAGTGTTAAAATGGCCGCACGATACCTTAATATTAACCCCACTTCCATATAGAGGGCTTTACGCCAAGATCAACAACATGCATCCATTTATAACCAGTTCAGGGATTAATTCCAGGTGATTATGGTCGTCGTATAAATTTTTGTGAGTGGTTGCTAATTGTATTTAGAAGAGATGACAATTTTTTATTGAAAATTTTATGGACAGATGAGACAATGTTTACCGAGGTGTTGTAAATTTTCGTAATTACCATATATGGGCACATAAAAATCCTCGTCCAATGCAGATTGAATGCCGTTTCATTTTTTGAATTCCTTGATGAAAATGTTCCAGATATTTTGGCTTTAAACGTGAAGCATAACAGTTGGCTCCAATTGGATGGTGCTCTGGCACATAACAGAATACAAATTAGGAACTGCTTGAATGCTAATTATCCAAGACGGTGGATTGGGCGTGGTGGGTCTGTAGCATGGAAAGCACGTTCACCTGACATTACACCACTAGATTTTCTTGCATGGGGATTTTTGAAAGAAAAAGTGTACTCTAGTCCAGTCAATACAAGAGATGAATTAATCGACCGCATAAATACTGCGTGCGATGACTTACGTCAAAATCAGCATCAATTGGCACTGAATGGATCTTTCTTTGAGCACCTTCTGTAGATTTATTATTATTTCCCTTTTTATTCTTGATCACTATTTTTAAAAGTTTCATTACCGTTTTGCTGTTTTCTATGAGGTTATTATTGCTTAAATTAAAAATCTTTTTTTCATGTACCTAGCGGTTTTTATTTTATTATACTTCACAATGAACACTAATGCGTGAGCACAATCTACTTTAAATCATATTTTCTCGAAAACGAGCATCTTATCGACTCTGACTACGAGTACATTATTTATGTATTATTTTATGTAGGTTCTCAATCCCCTATTGATTTGATGAAATTTCTATCAGAAAAAAAGTTATTGATAAAAAATTGTCAAGAACCGCCAAATGAGAAGCCTCTGTTTATTTTACATAAACCAAAGTACAATGTAATAATAGGTATTTGGTGAAACAATGATCATATAAAAGTATATTAGAATACGTTCAACAGTTTTTGAGATATTTATAAAAAATGGTTTCCGCTCTATTCATTTATTGGGGTGTAGCTCCTTTAGGAAGCGATGTATAAGTTTACTAGAAATATTGTGCCTAAAATAACTTTCTTTACAACCTCCTAAAGTCCTGAGATTAAAAACTGAAACACCCTGTATAGGTCTAGCTATAATATTTCTTGACATATCGGACATTAAATATGCTCCAAACATGCATACAGGTATTTTATGGTTATTGAAGGAAGCGTAGTAATTACTCTTACGCAGTAAGTTGTGACTGATGATACTATGACAACATTGTTACTATTTGACATTTCGTATTATTATTATTCGTATTATTGATTATTTGATGTAATGTAATGTATTATTGTCCCTGTTTAACTCGTAAATTGTTTCCCTAATTTTAGTTTTAATTATTCCAACATTCTGATTAAAATCATAATTCACTTTGTCACATATATTATATTAATTTTACTTACCGTTCAGATATCGGTAAGAAAATTACTTACCGACGTGCTGGGCCTAGCAATCAGTAAACATAACCGACTACCTTGGCAACAAATATTGTAAATAAACAAAAAGGTCGATCGTGTAAAAAAGTATTTTTTCTACTACTGTGTGTAAAGTATATACTTTACGCCCTAGGTCAAAAACTAGTTATCTAATTTTATGTAGTCCATTTATTTACTATCACTTGGTATATTATTATAAAACATAACTATTTTTAGTGCTCTTTAACAATAAGCTTGAAGTATTTATAATACTGACGTTTCACTTATATTCTTAAGATTTTAATTAGTTTCCCTCATTTAATATTAGGTTGGCCATGGTGATATTTTTAAACAACTGCCTTACTATTTTATTATTTCTCTTTACGCATTAGTGCGTAAAGTAAAACACTTTACACACTAGGACGTAAAATAGTTGGTTCATATTTCAATGTGTACGTATATTTTTTGGTAACGATTTCGGTAAAAATATTGTATGCCAATCGTGCCTAAAGTTTCTTTTTTCAGTCATGGAATTGTCGAAGTCGCCTCGCTCCTGCGACAAAATTCGCATTCGTGAAAAAGTGTCACTTTACACACTTTTGCATAAATAAATAATAAAACAAACGTTTATGAAATTCGAATTTGTATTACAAATTATATTTTTTCTCTACTTTAAAATAAGAAAATGGTAAACTCCGTCTCAGTGATACAGAACACATTTATGAAACTTTTCGAATATTAAAGGATATATAAAACGATTTCTAAGGAAACATATATAGGTATAATAATAATAATAATAATAAATTTATTTGCTTACTTAATACAATATACAATTAATTAATACAAAGAATATATATCAAAATTAAATATAAGTTTGTATATGCATCTATATAAAATTAATAGTTTGCAAATAAACGAAGTAACCCACAAGGTTTAGCCTGCGCGTGGGTGATTTTCTTTATAACAAGTTTAATACTTCATATGTGATTATAACGTGAATACAGTGAGCGATATGATATATGATATAATACAAAGCAACACAAGGTAAGAAAGTGGTTAAAAAAAGTAAAGAAAAAAATAATTGGTAAAGAAGAAGAAAAAACTAATTGTAAATTAACGGGCATCTGAATTATTGGTCACACGGCATGTAAAAAAGATTATCATCAAAATCATTTGAAAAATATAAGATTTCTTTTTCACGGTAGTTGATAGTTTGTATAGATTTATCAGTTTCTTATTTCAATATATCTAGGTAAGTCACTTCTCTTTAGAGACAGTGAATATTTTCTGGCTTGTGTTTTAAACACAGATAGTAAATAAGTATATTTTATTTCAGCAGGGTATATTATAAAACTCTGGGGTAAGATACAGGTGGCAACTTCGACCAATTGATTTCTGTGAAGTTGTTTTTTTATATTTGTGTTCTTTGTACCTAGTTTGGTAATGATCTATACTAGACAAAGTGTATTTATGTTTAAATTGGTAAGTAATTACATTAAAAAATATAATTGCCTTATATCAAGTACTTGTGCATCTTTACATAAATCATCAGATATGTACTAACTTTGTGATATATTAGTTTCAGTAACTTTTTCGGTAATATTTCTAATTTCTTTACATAATATACAACTGCACCACCTCATCTGATAATACCGTATGACAATCTTGATTCCACCACAGCGTAATATAGCGTTTTAAATTGTTTTTGGTCTAATACACTCCGACATTTTTTAAACTTAAAGAGAATTGATCGCTTTTGTGCCACGTCATTTGTATGGTAATTCCATCTTAGATGATTATCTATACTGACTCCCAAATATTTTATTTTGTCTGTTTGTTCTATAATTCAGTTTACATTGTCATACATGATTTTCAAGGAAACAAAATCCGGTAAACCACTTTTATACTTATTTTATATTTCATATACTTACGTTATAAATTTTAATTTTTACCATAACTAAGAACCACTTAAAAAAATTATAAGTTTCCACATGAACTTATCAGTACCTACCTAATAAGCTATTATATACAAAATTGCTACATATTTTAAACCAGGAAGAAGTTTCAGCACAGAAAAGGCACTGAATATAAAATATTCCGCTCTCGGTGTTATCTAAAACTTTTGTAGTGGAGCGTCAGCAACTTTTATGTATACGCTATTTCTAAATTTCGCATTAACGCAGCACAAAGGTGAATAATATTTCATGTGTTGTGTGTCATAAAATGAATGAGGACCTGCTAAAGTGTCTTTCATAAGCTTTTCCTGGCTATACTTAACACTTGACGTAAGAGCAGACAGATTGGAAGAATGTAAATTAGTCTGAGGATAGAAAAACTTCAATATTATCAACATTGCCATTAACATGATAATAATAATAATAACTTTTATTTTCCAATCACAAGTAAAATTAATTAATTATCATACGAGTAACTCAGGAGTGTGTCAAAGATAATAATAATACAGTTCAAAATATAGAATAAAATACATGTAAAATTTTATTTGGAATAAATAACACGTACATAATAACAAATTATAAAAGTATATAAACAAGAAATAAATAAATAAACACATAAATATCTAAATAGCCAGACTTAGTAAAATTCATTAGCACCATACAGGCACTTTTCAATTAGTAAATTTTTTATCTTCTTTTTAAAAGTAAATAAGCTTTTACAATTTTTTCAAATCAGTGGGCAAATGACTATAAATTTTATATCCGTTGTAAAACACACTTTTTTGATATATTACTGTTGTATGCTGATGAGGAATTAGCAGATCTTTAAATCTTGTTTGATAATTGTGGTGTGTTTGGTTTGTTAGAAAAGTTGATTTGTTTTTAAAAACATAACAGCACATTTCATAAATATATATACCCTACAGAGTTAGTATTTTTAAGGCTTTAAAGAATTATCTACACGATTCTCGGGGATGTAAACTCTCCATAATCCTAATGACACGCTTTTGCAGAATAAGTACCTGACGAACATAGGTAGTACTCATTCCCCACAGCATAATTCCATACCGTAGATGGGAATGTATGTTAGAGCAATAAAATGTTAATAAAGAACCTTTACCGGAGTGATTTTTTAAGTTGTGCATACCGAACAACTTTTACCGAGCTTCACACACAAACATGTGAGTAGCCCACGTCAAATTTCGGTCGAACATGACACCAAGATTTTAGCAGAACCTGTTACGAAAAATTCATCGTTAATGTTTTGCTCGATGTTATACCTAATTAATACAGTAGTTGTTTTTTCTTTATGGAGTGTAAGCCAGTTTTTCTCTAACCAAATTATAACGTCTCTGTATACACCTTTCGATATATTTTTACTGCGTCGGGACTTTTTTGAACAACTAAAAAGTTAGTATCATCAGCGTAATAAGTAATACAAACGTTGTATTTGCTTTGAATGTATAACGTAAGATCGTTGGCAAAGATAAGGTAAATAAATGGCCCCAGTATGGAGCCTTGTGGTACACCGGCATTTATTAGATGTTTATTGCTCTTTGTTCCATTCACATAGACTACTTGCACACGGTTTTTAATATAGCTGAATAAAGAATCTAAAGCGGGACTACCAACACCATGAAGAACTCTGTTTCTGAAAACTTTTATACCGATTAGCGGTGCGATTGGCAAATTATATTTAGGTATCTTGGGATTGGGAAGCAACTATTCATGTGTACCTCCGTCCTCTACATCAAGCTACAGCTGTCAGTCGACAATAATAAAGTTCGAATTTTTGTTTTACTCTCTCAGTCTTTTTCGATAATTGAATAATACATTATCGAATATAGAATGCAATATTCATTTAATCAACTGTAGTAAATTTTTGTATGTCTGATTTACGTTCGGGTAGCGTATGGCCAGAGGGATTCGTGAGAAATTTTCTTGTATGGATTTCAAATATTCTTGGATAGTTGAAATCACAAAATTAAATGCCTGCCGAGCAAGTGAAACAGCAACAGCGTCATCTGGATTTAACTGCTGCAATACAGATTTTAAGCTATCAAAGAAATTATAGTAGTAAGATACTACCTAGAGCCAAGTTTGCCGTCGTATTAAAGTCGATCCTGGAGGTAATGGTATATTTGGAAAAAAAATCGTGAGATAAGTAACCTTATCGAGCTGGTGCTTTAAGGAAAACTTTCTTCACACTTGATATTAATTTACCAATATGAGAGTAGCATCCCCTAATAGTCTCAGCAATTCTAAGAAGTCTGTGCTAGTCATATTAGATGAAGTATATTCTATATACTTGTGTCTGAAATTGGTTTCAGCTCGTCAAATTACTTCAGAAGAATTAAGTCAGAATATTTTTTTTTTTCGGGAGCCGTCTAACTTTCGTTTTCGAAATCACTGCAGCCTCTTGGGCTCATTGTGATATTCTCCCATTTGCTTTATGATAACCAATACAGTACTCTGGTCCCTTGCACAAGCTTGTACAACCTCATCGCTGGTTTGGTTTCATATTCTTCTGGACTCAATCTGGGTTGTCCATATATTGCCTGTCTTCTGTGATCCAGCGCCTCACAGTCGCATAGGATGTGGTACAATGTCTCCGTTGCCCTATTGCATTGTCTGCATCTTAGGTCCCCGTTGAACAATCCCATTTTATGTAGGTGATAGTGACAGCAGTCTTCTTCCAGGATGGTGCTTTGGTAAAGGTTTTTCCATGATGTTGTCCGATTATTTTGTCCCAGTATTCTTTGTGCTGATTCTTGACCTAGTCCCTCATTTGGCCCCGTACTGTAGCCATGGCCTTCGATTCCTGCGTGTCCCGGATCCCACTGAAGGGTTACCTTATTGTGGTCCGCTAGGGCTCTTAGTTCTTCTTGGCATTCTTAAACCAGCTTGTACGTCACCTCAGGGTTTAACAGTGCCCTAGAGCCACCTGGCTGTCAGAACCTTAGGACAAGACCTTTTTTTTTTTTTGTAGACTTGCAAAATACTGGATAACTGTATCATTTTGTAGATTTCATGGTCATTGTTTTAGAAAAAAATACATGTGGCAACAATAAATACAGAAAAATACAAAGGATATAAACACGTAAAAAATAAATAAATAGTTAGACTAAGTAAAATACATTGATATTTTAGAAACTCTATTTAATTAGCAAATTCTTTATCTTTAAACATAGGCTGTTGGAATTTTTTATGTTAGTAGGTAGATGATTTTACAGCCGCTATAAGAGACATCTTTTTGATATAATGCTGTTGAGGCTGATGTGGAATTAACTGATTTCTAAATATTGTTTGATAATTATGGTTTGTTCGGTTTGTAAGGAAAGTAAATTTATTTTTGAAAACATGGCAATAAATTATCTAAACATGTATACCCGCCTGTATTAATATATTCAAGGATTCTCTACACGATTCTCTCGGGTGTAAACTCTTCATAGTCCTAATAACACGCATATGCAAAATAAATGTCCCACGAACATAAGCACTACTCAATCCCCAGATGGGGATGTATATTAGAGTAGTAAAATGTCAGTAAAGCATCTTTACTATAGTGATTCTTTAATTTGCGCATACCGCAACAGCCTTTGTCGAGTTTCACACAAATTATCTATTTGGTGGAGCATAACTCCTAGTCTAAGCTGCCATGCCACAAAAAGGTACCCCATCGAACACCTCAAATTTAAAAGGTGAAGATGATTGGAAAACATGTCATAAACATGGTACGCCCGCCAGACTGGTAAAAATATGTTAATTGTTGTTTTTAATTGCTTTTTAAAATTGCTAATAAAAAAAATGAATTTACTTTTCAAAACACCTGCTTGAAATTTACAAAATTTGTGGTAAATAATGTATCATTTTTGAAAAAAATTATCTGTCTGACAATTTTTGTTAATCTTTTGTCATAAATAATTTTTTTCATGAAAGTACACTTCATAACACCTCCTTGGTTTTTGTTTAAAAATGAAATTTGAGATTTCTCCTATCTATTAAAACCTGTCTGGCTGGAAATTTTTATTAGTTACCTTGTCGTTTTTTAATTTAAAAATATGGTATGACCGTTGCCAATTAAAAAATATATATTTTTTAAATTCTAAATTAATGTCTAAGATCCATTTTATGTATTAAAATAGTTTTTTTTATCAAAAAAATGTTTTTTATGACGACAGATTTAATTCTCAATCGTCGCGGTCACGTTTTTCATTGAAAAAATAAGGTATGATCGTTGTCAATTATTTTTTTTTTAACTTTGAAACTACTGTAGGTATTACAATAAGTCTGCCATCAAAAATGAAGGTTTCATTATATCATACTCAATTTCTCAACGCGCTGAGTTATGACTTCAGTCGTATGCTAGTATTGTGTTGAAGAAAAAAAATTCAGGAAATATAATGAACAAAAATATTAAACTGATAATAATTAATAAAATTTGTTATGATTCATATAACATTTTCTAATCTTGTTCAATATTTTTTTTATTTACTCACATCTCAAAAAGATACTTTAATAGCAGCACAATTGACAAAAATTAAGGAAAATTCTGATAAAATTTTGTGTGACGTGTATTATAAAAAAATTGTTCGCAAACTAACGATCAATTTTGTGTAATTACTTCCACATCCACGTAGTTGAGTGGAAGTATAGTAACGCAAAAACAAATTTTGAAAATTTTTTTGTTATCATAAAGTCATTCTCGAAGTCATCAAACGTCGAGGTTTTAAGTTTGAGAAATAAAAATTCTGTCTGTCGGTCTGTCAGTCTGTCTGTTTGTAACTTTTTTTGTGCACGCGATTACTCTGGAACTGTGTATTTTGACATGCCTAATTTTCATATTAAAAAAAATTATGGCTTCGGTTAATTATTTAAAAACACGAAAAATATTGAAATAATGTTACTTACCTTTTTTTTCTGTAAGTCTTATATTCTTCTCGGTATTTTTCTAGTAACACCATTACTTTTCTATAACATTGTATATGGTATTACATTGTTGTACAACAATTTTATCTGTTAAAACAATATCGCCGTATTTATGATTTTTAAATTGATGAAAAGCAATCATGTTTGTCACATTCTTGAACGACTTGATGGTAAAGGCAATAACTTTTGTTCTTTTTCGACACAGAAAATACTGTGACTATCAAACACAGTCATTTTCTAATAGGTTGTAAAAAATGTGGTGAATTCAATAAAAATGTTATATATGCAACAAAAAGTACAGAAAAGAACTGTTTTAAATCAATATAGTTATTTATGTACCAAGGATCATAAGTGCCCTTTTTTGGTCGAGGATACAGTTTGCAATACGAGGCCCGTAGGGTCGAGGTTTGCAAGTATTCCAGACCAAAAAATCGCACTGTACGACCCGCGGTGAATATTATATTTTTCGTCATAATGATTCATTCATTAAACTAGAAAAAAACTTGGGAAAACTGGTGGAAAACTATAATTATTTGGGTAAGATTTCATATTTGCTAATAGTAAAGGCGATGCTTGGAATATCCATGGCAACCGTCAATAAAATAAGTTAGGACTCGGCTTCTATTAATAATAATAATAATAATAATAATAATAATTTTATTAGTCAAAGAGTAACACCGTTTTGACAAGTCAAATAAAAAACCCGCTGCCCAAGGAATCACTACTTCCACATCCAGATTCTCTATCGAAGTCACTCACAACGAAAAAACTTTGTATTTGGAAATAAGTTCCATAAACTTTAGTAATATAATATTTGAAATCTCTACCCCAAGAACCCATAAAACGATACCCCACATGGGTAGTGGGGGTGGATGAAGTAAAAAAATATTTTGAGGTTTCTGGTTCTTGTACATACACTAAATCACATTTTTTGTGCACGCGATTACTCTGGAACTGTGTATTTTGACATGCCTAATTTTCATATTAAAAAAAATTATGGCTTCGGTTAATTATTTAAAAACACGAAAAATATTGAAATAATGTTACTTACCTTTTTTTTCTGTAAGTCTTATATTCTTCTCGGTATTTTTCTAGTAACACCATTACTTTTCTATAACATTGTATATGGTATTACATTGTTGTACAACAATTTTATCTGTTAAAACAATATCGCCGTATTTATGATTTTTAAATTGATGAAAAGCAATCATGTTTGTCACATTCTTGAACGACTTGATGGTAAAGGCAATAACTTTTGTTCTTTTTCGACACAGAAAATACTGTGACTATCAAACACAGTCATTTTCTAATAGGTTGTAAAAAATGTGGTGAATTCAATAAAAATGTTATATATGCAACAAAAAGTACAGAAAAGAACTGTTTTAAATCAATATAGTTATTTATGTACCAAGGATCATAAGTGCCCTTTTTTGGTCGAGGATACAGTTTGCAATACGAGGCCCGTAGGGTCGAGGTTTGCAAGTATTCCAGACCAAAAAATCGCACTGTACGACCCGCGGTGAATATTATATTTTTCGTCATAATGATTCATTCATTAAACTAGAAAAAAACTTGGGAAAACTGGTGGAAAACTATAATTATTTGGGTAAGATTTCATATTTGCTAATAGTAAAGGCGATGCTTGGAATATCCATGGCAACCGTCAATAAAATAAGTTAGGACTCGGCTTCTATTAATAATAATAATAATAATAATAATAATAATTTTATTAGTCAAAGAGTAACACCGTTTTGACAAGTCAAATAAAAAACCCGCTGCCCAAGGAATCACTACTTCCACATCCAGATTCTCTATCGAAGTCACTCACAACGAAAAAACTTTGTATTTGGAAATAAGTTCCATAAACTTTAGTAATATAATATTTGAAATCTCTACCCCAAGAACCCATAAAACGATACCCCACATGGGTAGTGGGGGTGGATGAAGTAAAAAAATATTTTGAGGTTTCTGGTTCTTGTACATACACTAAATCACATTTTTTTTTTCATCCCCTTTAATAATGGAGTGGGGGTGGTAATGGGGGTGGCTAATGCCAAAAATTTTTTTGAGACCTTTAGCTTCTCTTATATATACTAAATACCAATTTTATGAACTCTTACCTGCTTGATTTACCCATTTACCCCAAATTTACCCCAATTTACCAACCCTTGGACGGAACAAGATGAAAATATAATCTAGTTCCAGAACTCGTTAAAGTACATACGTGTACCAAATTTCAAGTCAATATCTTAAACGGTTCCAGAGTAAACGTGCGCACAAAAAAAGTTACAGACAGACCGACAGACAGAAAATTTTTTTTCACTCAAACTTAAAATCTCGACGTTTCATGACATTTTAAGCCTATTTGAACAATAAAAATTTTTAAAATTTTTTTTGTCGTTACTATACTTCCACTGGATGTGGAAGTAATAGTACAAAAAATATAAATAAAAAACACATAAGACTAAAATATAACATGACATTAGGATAGAGTCCTGATATAGTCAAAGATAGTCAAAGAGAGTACATAACATATAAATACTTAACATATACATACATAAAACACAAGTATATAACAAACATTAGAATATGATGTGAATCTAGTCAACACCATAACAAACAATATAATATATATCATATAATAACACAAATTTACATATAACTAAAATCCGTTAGATTATAGTAAGCATTGGCTAAAAGATGCAGTTTTAATTTTATTTTAAACTGTCTAATGGGCAATTCCTTAACAGTATTTGGAAGTGAATTAAATAATTCAATTCCAAAATTAATTCTTTTTGTGTAAGTCAGTCTCTGGCGCGGTGTTTTTATTTTATCCCGATTACGGGAGTTTCACCAATCTTTTTGTATTCGCTCAAATGTGCCTTTATATGAATTAAGTGGCAGTAGATTACTTCTGATGGTAAAGTCATTATATTATATTTAATAAACCATGGTTTACAACTTCAAGTTTATTCACGCCCGCTAAAGCTCTTATGGCTCTTTTTTGTACAATAAAAACAATCTGAAATTTGGTTGATTAAACCATATATCATTGCACTGTGGAATAGGGCATGATAAGCATCCAGATTTGACCTGTTTTTAATCTGTCTAATTGCGTATATTTTCTTAGATAATTTCGTAGTTAAGTTGTTGATGTGGGAATGCCAAGACAACTTATTATCCAAGGTCAAACCTAAAAATTTTACGGTCTCAGATGTATTATTCTTCGGAGAGAAAAGTAATGAGTTTATTTTGTTTGTATTTAAGCATTAAACCAGTCAGAGGATCTAATTATAAAATCATTTGCAATGTCAGCAACATTACTACCAGCATCCTTTACCTGTCTCGCAAAAGTAGTATCGTCTGCAAAAAGAACCGTAAACGTTGACATAACGTCAGGTAAGTCATTTACGTAGATTAAAAATAGTAGCGGCCCCAATACACTACCTTGCGGAACACCATGTTGTACTGGCAGCATGTTGCTAAGTTTATCTTTACAAAACACACACTGATATCTATCTGATAAGTAAGAATTCATAAGTTTAAGTGTTACACCTCTGAAACCGTAAAATTCTAGCTTATTAAGTAGAATCTCTTTAGAAATGCAATCAAATGCTTTACTCAGATCTAGAAAAAGTGCCAGTGTGGAGTCCCCGTTTTCAAAGCTCTCACTAATAAAATTTACTAGTTCTAGCACTGCCACTGACGTATTTTTACCTTTCCTGAACCCAAATTGCCTGTTTGTAAAAATATTACAAGATTCAAAATAATTTATTATTCTAATAGCTACAATTTTTTCATATATTTTAGCTAAAATGGGTAGTAACGCTATTGGTCTATAATTGGATAAATCATCAACATCTCCTGATTTTAACATAGGAATAATTTTTGCTCTTTTTAATTTTTTTGGAAATACGCCTGTCTCAAGTATAAGGTTAATAATATGGGTTAATGGGGTAGATAAAGATACTAAGTTTTCTTTGCACATGTCAATTGTGTGATTGTACGAGTCGGTAGCTTGAGAATTCTTTAGAGATCTTAAAACAAATTCAAATGACAACTACTGTCAAGATAAATTAAATCATATTATTATATAGCTCTGAACATTTTTGAAAATAATGTTGGATATAGAAGATATAGCAAGTAAGGGCTTGTCTGAATTTACTTAAAAAAAGTTAACATTTAATTTAATACTTATATAAAAGAGAAAATTCTCCCAAATTTACTTTATTTCCCTAGGGGCGTTATGAAAAATAACGAACCGTTGCCAAAGGCAACAATTATTTGGCACCACTTACTGTCGACAAAACAATGGAATTAGAGTATACTTTCGAGGGAGGTATGACGAAAAAGTTTTTTTTCTACTTCGTCCTTGAGCGAAAACTAAATTGATTGATTTGATTGATTTACCAGCGTGCGGTAGGCATTGCTGCCACTCCCAGGCATACAGCTGGGCCTGCTACGTCCACGCTGGGTTGGACTAAGGTCATGCTTGATGCCAGCAGCGAGTGCCATATGGCGCATGATAAAGGAATATGGGATGGGACGTGTAGGTATTTGTGAGATGCGTTACCGCATTGTGTCGTGAGGGAGCGTTTAAGCTCCCTTTTTTGTGCTTTTGGTTCTGGGTATCTGCCTCTTCTGAATCTTTGTGTGAAATATGTGTTGTCTTATTGTGGAGTGCTTATTACTGTTTATGCTCCTCTTTTTTTGTTTCTGCTTCTTCGAATCTTCTTTTTCTGAGTCTTCTGATTCCTCGATTTCCGATGCTGGGTTGGATTTGAGTCATGCTTGTTGTCAGCAGCGAGAGCCACATGACGCATGTTTTTTTTCATTTTTCCCCTCGCTTTTCGTTCCCAGTTTGTTTATGATCCTCTCGATTGTTGTTTTTCATGTGTAACATGGTCTCCCTATTTTTAGTTTGGTGCTGTTCAGTGTTAGCGTTTTCTTCAGTAGGTTTTCTGCTGTCCTTTTTGCTTTTGCTTCTTGATCCTTTCCCTTATCTCTCTGCTTACCAGAATATGGTCTATTTGTGTGATTGAGCTTCCATTACTCCAGGTGTTAATGCATGCTTGACTTTTACTATTTCTTATTGTTAAGTCAAACATGTGTGATAGGTTTTTCAGCGCGTTTCCATTTTCGTTAGACCATGTGCGGAGTATATGTGCATTAAAGTCTCCAGGTACACGATTTCACTGCACTATGTCTATGCTATGATTTACTGCGTTAAAGGGAAGCACTGTGGAAAGTTTTGATTTCTGTACCTAATTAAACACTAACTAATATTTCTTATCAAGCTGAAAATATTCTGAGGTATAAATTATTTTACACATTCACTTATGCAAACTTAAATACAACTTCTATACGTTGTCACTTTGTATTTAATTTTTTCAAGCTTTTATGGCTATCCATTGGTGACAGAACACTATAAGTCATCTCCCTGCCTACCAGAATATGATCTATTTATTGCGTTGAGTTTCCGCTGCTCTAGGTATCAAGATTGCTCTTTTCTGAGCGTATTTTCTTGGAAACCATTTTCCTGAGAGAAACCTGTATCACGTATACATACATTGAGGTGCCATAAGAATTCAGTCTGGACGCTACACATCGACAGTGCCCCATTGATTATTTCTGATCTAATCCAAATTAAACTCGTTTGAATATTTTTAGCAATTATGAGAGCCTCACCTGAAAGGTATACTTTAAGAGTAGTGCGCCACTGATAATTACGTATTCAATTTTGATGAAATTTGTTTGAATATTTTTAGTAATTATGAGAAAACACACTTGAAGGTTCACACAGGAAATTTGTTTAATCACGCTTTAATAGCAATGCAAACAAAACTAAAAACAATTATTAAGTGAGCGTTTTTCACAATTAAGCCAAATAAATTTAATTGGTAAATAGAAGGAAGTAATATCAAAGTTTATAAAAGAATATGTTCAATAAAATAATTATCACAACGTTTTGGGTCATAATCTTGACGATAACGTAAACTGTCAACTTTGTATATTTTTCTGTCTCAATCAAAAGAGAGAGATAAATAATACGATGATGGTATGGGCTGTTTCAATATCTTCTATTAAAATGTGTGTGTAAGATGGGAAATATTAATTCTGCTCATATTAATTTGATAAACGTTTATTTATGAAATTGAAATGCTGATTGAATAAAAGTTTATACTTCGTTATATAGAATATTCTATAGCCGTAGCCATAACAATTATTTTTCATAGTGCAGCTATTATTATTATTTTAATAAAATATTATTTCGTTGAATAAATAAAAGCCTGATTAAACAAAAATAGTCTTTTTCCATTATTTTGTAAGTCCTTGAGCGAAAACTAAATGTATACAAAATAGACTAGTGGACCATGGTCACGTATCATTCAAAATTAAGTCTGACAGAGTAAGTAACATTTTTTCGATGACAGACCAATTTTTATACAGAAAAGAGGTCTCAAACTTTATTTAAAAAAAAACAAAGAATTTGTTATGAAATGTACTTTTATTAAAATCATTAATTGATAAAAAAATATATATTTTAGGTCTCGTTTTAGGTATTAATTAAGAAAAATTTGTAGCCAAACAAGTTTTAATAGATAGAGGAGAACTCAAACTTCATTTAAAAGAAAAAAACAAAAATGTGTTATGAAATGTACTTTTATTAAAACTAATAATGTATAAAACAAAGGTCTGTCAGATGTCAATTAACGAAAATTTCCAGCCACATGACTTTTAATAGATAGGGGAGATCTCAAACTTCATTTTAAAACAAAAACCAAAGAGGTATTGTGAAGCGTACCTTCATGAAAAATATAATTTTTAACAACAGGTTTGTTAGAAATTAACAAAAATTGTCAGGCAGACAATTTTTTTCAAAAATGATATATTATTTACCATAAATTGCCTATATTTCAAGCAGGTGTTTTAAAATGTAAATTTATTTTTTTCAGCTAATTTTAAAAGTTAATTAAAAATAGCAATTAACACATTTTTGCTAGTCTGGCGGGCGCGGGCGTAACATGTTTATTACATGTTTTTCAATCATTTTCACCTTTTAAATTTGAGGTGATCGATGGGCTACCTTTTTTGTGCCATGGGAGCTTAGACTCTCCCCATATTTTAAGAGAATCTGTTATTAAAAATTCATGGCTAGGATTCGGCTCGATGATGTAGCTAAATAACACAGTAGCTGACCTTTTCCTTATTAGGTGTAAATAAGTCTGTTTTTCTTCGACCAAATTACGATGTCTTTGTATAGATCTTTTGATATGTTTCTTGCCATGTTACAATGTTTCTGAACAACTACAAAGTTTGAGTCATGGACGAAGCACGTATATGAACAATGTATTTGCTTTATATGTATAAGGCGAGATCGTTTACGAAGGCATTGCAAATAAAAGAATCTGAAATGCACACCACACTCATTTACATGCCAACGTTGCCCATAACTAAGAAGAGGAGTATTATTTATTTTATATGATGAAACAGTACATGTTTAACCCATTTACGCTCTCCTGAATTATTGACATGAATTACTAGAACACCCTGTATATAATTTCTAGAGTTCTTATACTTATATTTTCAACATTGATTATGAATCGCTTGATACAATTCACCGTGCATAAATAGTAATGACATATAATTCACATGAATCACATTGTACTACTATTCACAATCATATAAAGCGAGTTTGCTTAATAAAGTTTCCTATAATTAAATAAAAGGTTATAAGATTTACATGTTAGTCGCTTTTTATTTGGTGAACATGGCTGCCTCAATATATTTTCTAATGTATTAGAATTATCAACTCTACTAACTAATTTTATTTTGATATTTCTATATTTAAAAACGTTCATTACATCAAGATTTCTCCGCTAGAAACTATACCAGTAAAAATGGGCCACAAATTATCAAATCTCATAAACTGTACAATATATTTAACATAAAAATTGCTGTATTTTAATCTGTTATGTACCTGAGAAACAAAGGGAATACTAATACAACTAATCTAGTATATTTGGCATTATCAAATTAATGCATTCCATTAATAATGTTCTGAATGAATGTTAAACATACTAATGGATTTTTTTATCCTGAGGGTAAAAACGTATTCGTATTGTTTTATAATTTTGGTATTATTTGATACAATACCAATATTCATTATTATATAATCCTTTGAATAGAATGTGTTTTTTTATTAATATATAATAGCAGCCCACAAAATGTAGGCAGGCACAATGGTAATGTTAATGTGGGAAGATTCGTAAGGATGATCTTTTAAAGGCTCCAGGAGAACATGGCTCACCAAAGACTTCGCTAATGAGTCCATAATTTTCAACCTTGTTTGTCTTTAATAAATTTATTTAAATGATTTAGAACTATACTAGCCATTTTTGTTTGTTGAAATCTATATGGTTTCTCGAAAATTTGCCATAGGGATACCCCATGTCAACCGGAATAGCATTCCAGCCAGCATTCACTAAGCATAAATTATGGTAAAACATTTTACTTACCTTTCACTTCATATGTAAGCAATCTGCCTAACTTAGGTACACTCAATATTGGCCGATAGAATATTAAGGAAGCAACGTCAGTAAAATGTATACGAATTATGATCGACAGACACTTAAGGATAGGATTTTGCAGAGTGAGAGGGAAATATGAGATTATTTTCGGTTTATTATAAATATTTAAAACATCATAAATTAGTTCAGGAACGACGTCATTGAAAGGGGGTGATAGTTACATTAAACGAGGTAGTAGATTTTTTTCTTATCTTGTATGTATTGTAGAGAGTATGTAGGATCCAAGTTTTAGACCTCCAAACCCATTGGCAAATTTTTGTGCAGACGAAAAACCACGGATTTTCGGCACTTTTTTCAGTTTGTGGCCTATAACTTAAAAACAATGCATCCAATCGAAAAGTCATCTATTATCAAAATTAAAAAGCTTTTGCTTCAAATGAGTACCTGAAAGTTGAAATTTGATCAAGAGGTATGGACGTATTTTTCTGATTTTGTTATTTTCACTTTTTTTATTTATTTCAAAATTAAAGTTATCATTGAAAAACCAATCATAGCGCATCTTTTCGAGAAACGCTGATAAGTCTTCGACACATTTTTTTAACTGTATCTTTTTAGCAGCTCCGTACAGTAATATTGTGCAGTACCTACCTGCTTCTAAAATTTGTACGGTAGCATTTTTTACGTGTCTTCTTTAGTCTTTGAATTATTGTGAAAAAACGAAAATTTTTTAAGAAATTTCAAAAATCATTTCAAATTTGAATCAAACTTTTTCAAATATAGGCATTCTAAACCGGTCAAACTTCTAGAACATATTGTTAGTACTTAAATAAAGTAAATTGTGAAAGGATTAAGTTCAGTTTCAATTCTTGCGGTGAAGCCATTGGTTTCATTGCTGATTTTTTCTCCAAAAAAAAAAAGAGAACCATTTTATTTTCATCATAACTCCGTTAGTTTTTTTGCTAACGACTTTTGCCAAGTTCTTTTTAAAGGTCTTTTCAAGTACTTTTACAAATGTTTTGTTCCTTGAGCCATTCCCTATTTACCGTCCCAATTTCACGTCAATCGGTTTTATCCGAAAGAATTATGAGCGAAAAACCTTCAAACAATGGACTAAATTAACTTTTTCATGAATATCGGGAAAAAAAAACATAAAAAAAATAAATTTTTCCTGTAAAAGTTATTATTATTGTTTAAGCAATGTAAATAATTATCAACCCCGACTGTGAGAAACATTTTTGAACTAAAATTTTCAATAAAAACATCTCAATATTTTATAAATACCGCGAAAAAAATTTTTTTAAATATATTTTTTTGTAAATATTATTATTATTGTTAAACAATATAAATAATTATTTGCGCCACTTGAGATGTTTCTGATTTTGAATAATATTAAAAAACACACATTTAAAAAATTGATCAAAATCGGAGCTGTTGCTGAGAATTAAGAGGTTTTGATGATTTTTGGGCTTCATTGACTCGACTATTGTAATAAAATTACTTTAAACCCACAAATATAACAATAAATTGTAACAATAGTATAGTATTTAGAGAGCGTGTAGTGATGGCTATTATTCGCGAGGGTGATATCGTAAATCACCTGAGTGGATAATAATCATTTTACGCGAGCATAATACTATACTTTATCCTCCACTTAATTGTTGAAATAGTTTAAAGTTGAAAAAATAAAGTTAGTTCTCAATAAAACTTTGTTTGACGTTTTAGACGTCAAACACGAAAACATGGACTCTCCCTTGGAAATAATGAACTCGCCCGTTGGTTACGAAAATTGCTAGTTCCTGATTGGCCAAAGGTGTGTTATGTTGAGATTATATGCTAGGTTGAAATTATGACTATCATTATTCGTCAATTGTTAAATGTATTACGCAAGGATTATACTATAGTCGTGAATAATAGTATATTAATCAGTGAGCATATAATGATGACTATTATTAACGATGGTGAAGTTTAAGACACGAGCCGCAGGCGAGTGTCGTAAATGACCGGAGTGAATAGTAGCCATTAAATGCGAGTAGAATTCTATACTTTGTCCACGACTATTAAATATCTTTGACTAAATTGTGTACGGAAGAAATTAATTAATTAATTTATTAATTATATTATTCTTTCTGAGTAATTTGTAAACTTATTGTAAATAACGTTAACGTTTGAATTTCAATTGAAAATCCGTTTTTTTGACACATAACGGCCTACTCTATAAAATTAAAAACGGAATTATATGGTAAAAAGAGTCTGTTTCTGAAGCGTTAAATAAAGTTATCTATTCATAAATTTCATAATTCAATTTCAATTTATTCAGTTTCAAACAAATTACAGTTAAAATTTATAAACAAATAATAGCATCCCATCTAAACTGTGAGGCCTGTATTTGAGATGTATCTTATATTTTTTATACAAATACTTTCAAATGTATGATAATTTTTCTGAAGGTAAGTTCGTAGTTTTCTTAAATTTAGATTTTTTTTTAATGTTTTTTAAATTAACTAGTAGGAGATTGTATAGTTTGGGGCTAAGGAAATTTATATATCGCTTGGTGTGAGACTTATGCATTGCAGGAATTCTTATGTTTTGGTTGGAGACTGCTCTGGTGTTGTATGGTATATCCATTTGGATATCTATTTGACATGCATTTACCATCCATTGAATGGTTTGAAAAGTGTATAAAAGTTCTGTTGAGTACCTATGATTTTTTTAAATATAATTTTTATAATTGTATTTTGTATGACCTGTAGATTTTTTAAGGCATTTTTGTATAAACCACCCCAAACTGTTATGTGATATCTTAACATTGACTCAACCAGGGCATTGTATATAATTACTAAATTTCTTTTATTTAGTATGTCTCTTAACTGATAAAATGTATACATTAATCTTCTAAGTCTTTTTGCGAGATACATTCCATCTTAAGTGTTGATCAACCATTAACCCTAAATATTTGATTTCTGTAACCCTCGTGACATTATCGCAAGTACAGTTTAAGGTATTTTTATAGGACAATTCGTGGGCAACAATTTGGTTGGTTTCTGGTTGATCGTCAGATAATATGGAAAATGTTAGAAATTTAGTTTTTTGTACATTTAAACTTAGAAGATTATTATCTAACCAATTTTTTATGATTTTAAAATCATTTTCAGCTTTATTATATACTTTTCCCAGGTATTGTCTCTAAATATTAAGACTGTGTCGTCGGCGTAAGACACTATCTGGCCATTTATGGTATTTCTTAGCAAACTGTTAACAGGAATAAGATCGGACCAATTACCGTCCCCTGTGGGACGCCTGTGGTTATTTCTAAGGTAGGAGATTGTATAGTTTGGGTTCTAAGGGTTCACTTTGGACATTATCGATTTTAACTGTTTGCGTTCTTTTTGTCAGATAATCTCTAAATAATCTTTGTTCACTGCCTCTAATCCCCATGATGTCTAATTTTTCTAATAGAATATCATGGTTGACGGTATCAAAGGCTTTAGCCAAGTCTAAAAATATGGCTAAGCATTTTTTGTTACCGTCGGAACCATCTATGATTATCTTGACAAGTTCATTCGTTGCGTGTTCTGTACTAAGATTTCTAAAACCATATTGACGCTCGTCTAGAATTTTAAATTTTTCTAACTAGTCAATTAATCTTTGTTTCAAACAATATTCAAAAATTTTTGCTGTATTAGCGATATTGGCCTGTAATTAGTAGTTTTTTTATTATATAATAACAGTGAAATTATTCACACAATGACAGGTAACAAATAATTCCATTAACATTTCAGGAACTGGCCGTAAATTCTACTTAAAAGTTGCGAGATAGCTATCAAATTGAAGAAGTACCTGCCAGGAATTAATCATTAACCAATACTAGTGATTGCTTAATGATTAATCACTGGTACTGGTGAATAATGTATATACTTCTGATTGAACAAACACAAGTATAATTGGCATATTATAAAACGGTCGTGGACAAATACATAGGTGTTATTAGTTCATTTCATTAAAGAAACTAGTAATGGGGATCGATTAGACAAACAAAAAAACCTATATGACTTTTTCCTCTAGGGGCATTTTAAAAAAACTGTCCTAGGTCAAAAATTTGAATGTTAAAGTAGGAGACATTTGAGAACCACTGCTTTTCTGGGCCAATGGACGTATAGTTTTAAATCGTAGAAGTTTCTTACTTACTTTTAAAAAGTCGGTTTCAAAGCAAGAAGCGCGGCACTTGATGGACCTGCATCAACCGAACTTTTTATATCAGTTATCAAAATGTAAATAATTCGTTATCTCTTTCTACTAAACCCAGAGGTGTAAACAGGCCGGCTTATTCCTTTGTCGGCATACCCGGTAGTATCTGCACAAATGTTAGAGTATCATGCGCGACCAGACACGACGATAATAATTCCTAGCCTAATATTCGAGCAATTATCAAACAATATTATTAAAAATTGTCTAAATTTTTATTTTTTTTTTTTCTCCAAAACTATGAGCATGTTATATAACGTTTTTTTTGTTTGTCTATTCGTTCCCCACCACCAGTTTTTTTAATGAAATGAAACTAATTACACCCTGTATTTTTGTCTTCTATTTATCTTTTTATATTGTATTGTATTTCATTGTAGTATATAGTACACGGAAATTAGCAAAAATAGAAGAAAAAAATTATAATAAGCTGATATTGTCTGAATCGGCAGTTGATGGAGATAGGAATACAGGATCAAAAAGTTCCCATCTCTAACTTGTGAGCTTCCTTTATAATGACACTGTGCTGGTTTTTCAATAATGTTTTGGAAATGTGATGTTCTACGACAAAATTAGAAGTATTGAAAATATTGAGAATTAAATTTTCTATAAAATATGGCTTATAGGTCGTTTGCAGATTATTAAGGGTGTTTACGTTAATTGACGGCAAACTTAAGGGTAGGTAACAAAAAAATGTAGTATAGGTTTTGCATTTTTCCAGTGGACCATCGAAACCCGAAAAAAACGTCGGATCGAAATGAAAGTCGTATCTATCGACTCGAGAGCTAATTTAGAAAATTCCGTGCGTCGGTCAGTCGTTCTGTCAGTCTGTCACGCTGAGCCCCCTAATCCGTTTTCGGATTTCGATGGAACTTAGGTAGCTGATAGGAGGCCTCTAGAAAACCTTAAGCTTGGTTCCGTTCGGGAACCGGAAGTACCCGATATAGATGTTTCAAATTTTTCTGGGAAAATTGAATAACTCGGTAACGGGCAGTCGGATCGAGATATTTCAAAAAAGAGATGGTGCCGCTGGCAACGATCTACAGATAAGTATACCGGAGACTATGTCGAAAAACAAATGGAAATTGAATTTTTTTCGCAAAAAACTGGTTTTCTCGAAATCGAGCTAGGAGGCACGATAACTGACACGCATATTGATCGATTTCGATGAGACTTGGTACACGGCCACAAATGAAGCCTATTGCTGGCGGCCCGAATCCGTTGACCGCAAGTATTTTTTCCATTTTTGGGTGACGTTTGTGAGAAAGTTGTCACAACAAAAGCGAATCTACAAATCCTGGAAAACTTGATTTTTTCGGTAAACTCTACAAATACCGAACAGTTTCCAAATAAAAATCGAATATTAAGTATTCCGTCGATCAATCCCTATAACCAGTTATACTGGTTATAGCACGGACCTTTTTGGACAAAAAATCTGAAATAAAGTTTTTTCGAAAAATTAAAAATAAACGAGTTATTACAAAGATGCATGACCACGATATAACCGATGCCCTTTCTGTATTTCAAATGTAGTTAGCCTTTACTTTAGTCAATGCAAAAAGAAAAATAAAACATATCAAAATGTACTGAGTCATCCTACGACCCTCTGCTGAAAAGGTACTGACTGAATCATCCCAGCAGGGATAAAAAGCATATCAAAATGTAGTTTTTTTAGCCGCACCCACTCATAGGTCATAGGCAGGTCAAAACAACCTCTCTTTCTAGCGTGTTTATGAATAAGGCGGTTAGGATTGTGTTGGATCATTTGAAATATTATCAGGCTGCGTTATGTTCGATTAAGTACCGTATTCAATATAATCTGACTTTCAGTTTTGTTTAACCCTACAGTTTACGATTTAATAACATAGAAAATAATAGAAATATCGATACATAACACAGAACCTTTTTTGTAGAGAATTTTGTGACAAACCTTTTATATGTTTTTTCCCTAAGATGAAGCGTTTAAAAGATACTGCAAAAAAACCAGTGCGGTGTCCCTAAAGGGGGTGAGGTGGGGATGAAGGGAACTTTTTTGATATATATTCTTACACACATAAGCTAACTATTATAGACATTTCAGCTTATTATAATTTTTTTCTTCTATTCCAAATAAATTCGCCTAATTCCGTGTACTAATAATAGTATAGTAGCTCTGTTGTTCGTACCTTACATTCACAAACTAGCAGTTATGTAACTACTTTTGTGACTCTTCATTACTTTACTTTATTTACCTTTTGTTTTGTATGTTGTATTTTAGCTGTGTAAAGCTCTCTATTCGATTTTCAAATTTATTTACCTTTTTGTACTGCACTGTTTGTATTCTGATCATATAATTTATTGCTATTACATTGTTGTAGCGTGAAACATACGTAAATAAACTTATTATTATTATTTAAAATGAAAGCCTATAAATCGTGGATAGTTTTGCTTTAATTTCTATAAAATTAATAATTTCGGCGATATGGAAGTTTAAAAATTGCATTTGACCATTTAGAAGACGAAATATTTCATATTCCATATCAATTTTCAAATCATTGGAACTATCAATTTATGTGAAAAATTTTATAAAACCGGTTTTTCGTCATCCTTTACTTCCACTAGTAATTTTTTTTGAGTGAAAACTCAAGAAAAGGTCCGTGGCATCCACCCTCTCTAAAATGCCAAGCTTCCGCATAATACAGATGCATTTACTGTTGCACTTACTATAAAAATATTACCAATATTTAATCCATGTCACAACCTTTTTATATCAAAATCTCTAGGTACTGTACTACTACTATTTTAGGCGCGACATTGGAACCGTCACATTAAATTTGGTATTCAAGAAGCATAATATAATACAGGTGTGTGATGTAACCGAGAGCATTTTGGCAGGCCTAGTTGTGCTCAAAAATTTCCTCGTCGATGCCAGACCATCCGAACACCGCTGCAAAGCGCGCAGGAAAATCTCTATGCCATTGCCTACCACGAAGATATTTCCTGCTTTACTGAAACTATTCAGCCTATGTCACTTGATATTTGTACGCATCGAGTTGTAGTCATCTCTCCCACTTTTCCAGACTAGCAACCTGTTGAGATGAGAACAAGCAGAAAATTCTTCATTAGCTCCGGTACCAACTAGACGTCTCGAAGCACAATCTAGAACCAAGTAAGTGCGACACCAAATTTTCCTAAGATCGAAAACCAAAAATAATTACAAATCCGCTGTAGTGAAACTTTATAAGTTCCGTTGATGTCACCGTATACTTGTACGCACCGTGCCTGCCCACTCTGTCTCCGTTTTGAAATAGGAAAACTAACAATTGGAGTCGAGACAGTGTGGCAGTTCCGCTTAACGGACCGGCCGTGGAAGACGTGACCCAGTAGGACCAGCAAATAAGTTTTATTGAAGAAGTCGTACAAGTATGCATATTCCGAAAATATCCAGACTATGTCATCACCGGTGCGCAGAAGGATTAGAGTTCCCCAGCCGTGACCGCCGAATTCAGATGTGCCCTGGAGTTGTAAGCCGCGTAAGTTAATAAGTTACTTTGTAAATAATAGTAATAAAGATTAGTTGTATTATAAATTCTGCGTTTTACTGCTGTGTATGTTTGAAATTCTAATTTTCCCTATTTGACCCATTGGAATTTACCGTTTCTCCACTGTAGTTACTCTAGCCCTACTTTGTTGGCTGTTCTAAGGACGTGGCGTGTTCCCCCGCGTAATATAGGGCTTCATCAGGAAAGTATGCCACAGTGATGAGTTTCAGACTTTCCGTGAATACATATATTCGCTTTGTAACTTCATTTTCGTCTTTTTATGGCTGTATTGAATTTTCGAGATCGCCAAATTGATTTGGAAACTACTATTCTTAATGAAAATTTTTGGTCCAGAACATTTTTTCTGGCGCTCTTGCTTTAGAGTGTAGAGTTTGGTTGACATGGTCTGTCTCTACAGTAAGGGTACGGATATGCCGAAGATGTAGTGATCGAGGTGGAGGTCGCGGTCTCGGGCGATACACCGCTGCATCGATATCACGATACTGTGTGAACATAACAGAGTGGTTCACCCTTTCAGTGCTAGAAGCTTGGGAAGCGTGCAGTCGAGTGAAAGAATACAACGTGATCTGAGTGAACCAACCAGATGCAAGCTACCGCGATGCCTTCCTGTCTACAGCGATTATATTTTGTATCGACTTAAGACATCGCGTTAGATCTCGATGTAAATGGCAAGGGTAAATTGCTGCTAGTATCCCCGGTATATGCGGTCACATTTAAATATACAGGTTTGTTTTACAAATAGATGGCAGCGATGTAGAGACCACTATCACCTAAAGCAGTGAGACATTCGGCATATCCGTACACTAAGAACTATTAAGCTGAATTAAATTAGATTTTAATGAACTTTTTTTTTTTGTCTGAAAAGGAATGTTAAATTAAATAAAAGGAAAATCGAGAACAAAACTAAACGTTGATTTAATATTTTTTATATAGGAACAAACGTATGAAAATAACCCAACAGACATTTTATATTTTAATTAACTGAAAAGATTTCATGTGGGTTTGTTTTCGTTGCCAAAGAGAGCGTAGGCATCATTTATATTTCGCAAATACTGACAGCCTACCTTTGGAGAAGGATCTAATATGGATAATTATATCCGATATAAATTTTTCTGAAACGTATATTATTTTGTTTAGTTAATCGTCTTCTCTTCAATTATATTTCCAGCATTCGGGTCACATGTAAATTTCAAAGTAGTAATTTATATAACAATAAGTTAACTACAAATTCGCAACAGAGTACAATACAATGAAACTGAAACGGTGAAATCAGGACAGTTTTATTTTCAAAATACAGGGTGATTCGCGAGGAATGTGCCATAGTCTAGTGGCAGATAGAGCACTTCAAGGTGAGTCTAGATCAACAACGAAAAAAATGTTTTGACCACTGGTTAAGAAGACACAAATTGTTTTATGCATTTAGTCTAAAAAATTCGAAGAACTATATCTCTGCACCAGTAACATTCCTCAACTGGGACTTGTCAGAATGGCCTACTTGGTTTTGAAAAATCAAGGGCCGGACTCGGAAAAATCTGCCCTCCTCCTTCTTGACTATCGTATTTCTGAAAAACTATTAGCGGTTTCGGAAAGTACACAAAAAATGCTATCAGAATAGCAATTCAATCTCGACGGCACACCTAAACCGTTGCGGCAATAAAATCACAAAGCAATTTAGCGTATCACGACTAACACTTTGACCACTAACACTTTGACTTTGACTTTGAACGGAAGTACTGGATATAAAATTTGAACATCTCGCTTACAAAAAACTGTTCTGCTAGAGACATGTCACATTGTAAGACGTTTCTTACCAATCTCAAATTAATATGCAGAAAGGCTTGACAATGGTCCGTCTGAAGCAACCTACCATCAGAAAGAGAATTAAGCTACTCTTATACTTAATCTTGTTTGTATTTAAAAATTTAAATACATAATTAAATAGATATATGTACCAACAACCAAAAACTAAAATATAAATTTACAAAAGAAATAGTAAGGTATAGATATATAGATATAAGACTAAATACTAACAAATTGGATAGTTCATTTAAACTAAAACGATAATTATTGCTCACACTTCTACACATTTCCTACTTCAGTTTATTGTTTAGTTTTGTTCTAAATGAATACCTAGACAACTCAATGAGATTTTTAATGATGTTGAATATTATCATAGCCGAATATGAGAAAGATTTTCTGAAAATAGCTGTTGAGTGATGTGGAATATGAAAATTTTGGTTATCTCTCAGGTTTAGAATCTAAACCTGATTAGATCATGTACATCGGCACGTTGCAGTAATTTTTCAAAAACTGACTGAGGCGTTTTCTCCCTAATGATACTGTAAAGTAAATTACAGCAATTGTGTTTACACCAAGTTGTCATATAGCAATTTAGCTCAGATATATTTTATGGAAAATATGATCACATTTTCTCAATCCAAACACAAATCTGTAGTATGCATTTTGCACCCTTTGGATACTATTTTGGTTGAATAAGTCAATCCCTATAATTAAAACGTGAAAGTCTCAAGGAATCAGACATGTGTTTCTTTACTGACCTATGTAAACAATTTCTATAAGAGTATAATGATTTAAAATACTGTATGTTTTCTTTAAGACGCTATTAACGTGACAACGAGTTCATTTCTTCAATTTTCTTTTATTTCCAATGGATATCACCTGGTACTTGTTATTACTCAATTTTAAATTATGTGAATTAGATAAGATGCTAATTTTATGAAGATCTTTATTTATAGACCCCTCAGTGTCCCGGATACTGTCAACACTGAAATTATATTGTGTATCGTCCGCAAATGCCTCAACTTCATAATGTTTAATGTTTTTATCAGTGGTATAAACTACAAATAGGAGTGGTACTAATACGGAACCCAGAGGTACACCAAATATAACACTTCTTCGGAAGAATTCTGTTATTCGAATGTACTGTCTGAGATCATTTCTCAAGATATGAACTAAGGTTTATAAAAATTAAAGAACAACCATAATATTTTAACTTACTGCATACGAGTTTATGATTAATGGTGCCAAATGCCTTGGAGAGATCTATTAACATTCGAGCTGCTACTTGTTTCTTGTCAATAGCAGTTAGAATGTCGTAGCATACATTCAATAGAACAGTTAAAGTACTGTAGCTCTATCTAAAACCGGATTGGCATTCTCGTATCACCTTATGATCGGTTAAATGTTTGGTAAGCTGCATAGAAATTTCTTTTTCTAAAATTTTTGATATGGCAGATAAAATGCTTATTTTTCGCAGATCTGAATAGGTAAGTGGGATATTAATTTTAGGCTGTGTGTAATATGGATGTTAATGTACGGTACGCTACAGTAATACTTCAACATGCTTATTGAAATATTGTCATAGGCATTTGACTTAATACATGACTTAATACTATTTAATATGCCGTTTACATTTTCTATCGATACCAAGATCAACTCAAATTTGTTGTCATTTCTTGCAAAATGTTTACGTTCATAAAAGCCAATTAGACCTTGATCGATTTCGGTATTCACATAAACTGAAGAAAAATAATTATTAACATCATCTGGGTTATCTAAATGATCCGCAATAGTTTGTTCCTTATTTAAAATGTGACTGTTTATTCCTTTCCATAATATTTTGGGGTAATCTTTATTTAATAAATTGTTATAAAAGATTTTTTTTTTCACGACGAATAGAAGGTAATGTAAAATTTTGTTAACTCCTTGTAACGATCTAACTACTCTAGCAAATGCATGTTTATCAAAGAGAGAAATTAGAGGGATAGATATTAAATATTAAAATATGTGGAAAAAGATGACCATGGTCATCCTGTTTCAATCTACTCAAAGACGCCTGCAGACCTATTAAAATTAATTTCTTTGCTGTTCCAAACAAAGTCATTGTACCAAAAATTGTTCATACAGGAAATTGTGACTAAAATGTTCTACGAAATGTGGCCATGTCATGTCAGTTGTAAGAGTTCTTGGTTCGTTTAAAAAGACGAACGCAACGAAGAAATTTTTTGGCACAAGCTATTTATTAACCGAAAATATTTGTAAAGTAGCCATTCATATTTTTTTAATAATGCACTCTTTTTTAATAAGATCAAAAATTATTATATAGACTTTATTACACGCTCCTTGACCGAATGTTAAAAAGTCAACGTATGTACTGTCGTGAGCAAAAAAAAATAGGATAACTATTTTTTTCTAATGTAAATCTGTCTCTACTTGCATACTTGCAATGAATTTTGACAAATAACTGACAATGTCACAAAAATTAAAGTTGGATGTGCACAACTAGATTTTAGCAAAAATACGTTATAAGACGTCCATTTTTTTTGCGAACGACAGTACATAAAGATATTTATTAAATGCTATATTTACTGAAATAAATATATAAACATTTATAACTACTTTAATTTTAAAGCTAGAGACATAGATCTTGCACCAAAACATATAATTTTGTCGACTAAATAATAAAGGTATTTTCTTTTTCGTATGAGATATTTGAAAAACCATAAATGAGTGTGACTAAATAGGTATATAAACAAATGCTTTAATCTACATTCCCGGTATTATCTTCAAGGTAGGCAGTTCTGTTGCATCCAGTGATATAAGAATTTTTTGAAAACTTTTTTTTATTTTCAATATTTTGAGTACATATCATTTAACAAATTATGTAAGTTTGGACCTGTATAATATGGTAATATGATGTTGAGACATGCTATTATGGATTATAAGTACAAATATTTTATTGGATACTTTATTTCGTACCATGTGAAAATTAATGCTAGTATTTATTAACATTTTAAATAGTTTTTTTTATGTATATCTGTCGTATATTAATTAGTATATTACGTAATGAGTGCTGTAAGAAGCATATTGCTTTACAACTTGAATTATGGGCTTAGGCAGCAATGCAGACAGAATTCTCTTATCTCAAAAGAGAATCATTAGACTCATATTTAACCTAAAACCTAGGGATTCATGCAAACCATATTTTAAAGAATTTTCACTGCTTACTGTCCCATGTATATTTATATTAAAAACTATTATGTATGTCAAAAAGAATATACATCAGTTTGAAAGAATTAACGACATGCATAATTATTCTACACGTAATGGCACTCTACTCAAGATTTACAACCATAAAACATCTTTATTCGAAAAGAGCCCAAACCATATAGGCATTAAATTATTTAATAAATTACCGAAAGAAATTCGTGGTAAACAAAGTTACACCGCATTTAAATCGGCGGTAAAAAATATATTATTAAGTAAGTGCTATTACAGTGTAAAGGAATATTTTGACGATAATTTTTAAAATATAATTTGTGCTTGTATTCTGTGATATATTATTATATGTGTAAGCCTAAATGTGTTATGCATGTATTAAGTAATGACACAGTATAAAGAAATACCTTGACAACTTAATTTATGTGCTCGCATACTGCGTCTTATAGTTACAAGTTTGTGAATATATGTGTAAGTCAGAATGTGTTATATATCCTAAGTATTATATATTGTAGTTATACATATTTATGTTTGACTTGTCTTATCTATGTAAATAGTGCACAAGACCAATAAAGATGATTATGATTATGATTATGATTATGATTATGATTATACCGGGTGACACAGGAGATATGTAACACCCCGTAGCATGCTTATTTAAAAATATATTATTTTGAAATTTGGTAGACTTATATAACGCGTAATTGTCCTTTTTCTGGTACAAACAAGAAATTTTTTCCACTTCCGGTTTCACCGGAAGTGACATCTACTTCGTTATTTTAAATAGCACCCTGTATATATTTTTTTCCTATCTGATTTTAATTAAATTTCTCTTTTCAACTATGTATAGCAAGATGACATTAGTTTTTAAAATGGCTGCTGAAAACCATTTTATTGCTCTAAGTCAAGTTGGCTATGGTATGAAATGTGGCGGTAATTAATGTGCTGCGATATCAAAAGAATTCTGGTACACAATTTTGTGTTTCATATTTGTTTTGTTCTAATCAGTAGCCGAAGAGACTTTGTAGAATTTTTATATTAAATAAAAATCTCTAGACTAAATCCCCGAAATCATAAAAATTAAGATACAAACACTAATTTTAAATTTGACCCATTTGTAAAATATTTATTCATCTTTCACTTTTACCCAATACAATTCATTGTTGTCTGCTTTTGCTTACTTTTAAATAAAATTGTTTTCGAAGAATCTCAAAATGCTGGCCATTATTTTCCCTGCAGCGTCGAATTCTTCTAATAGTACCTCTAAGCACATTTTCTAACTGCAATTCAGTAATTTCATTTATTGCTAACCTAACTCTCATTTTTAAGTCTTCTCTATTTTGCAGTGGAGTTTTATAAACTATTTTCTTGAGATGGACCCATATGAAAAAATCAAGTGGCGTAATATCCGGACACCTCGGGGGCCATCTAATTGGTAAAAATGAAATATGATTAAATATTTTACAAATGGATAAAATTTAAAATTAGTGTTTCTATCTTAGTTTTTGTGATTTCGTGGATTTAGTCTAGAGATTTTTCATTAATATAAAAATTGTACAGTCTCTTCGGCTACTGATTAGAACAAAACAAATATGAAACACAAAATTGTGTACCACGTTTTTTTTGATATTACAGCACACTAAGCATTAATTACCGCTACATTTCATACCATAGCCAACTTGACTTAATGCAATAAAATGATTTTCAGTAGCCATTTTAAAAACAAATGCCATCTTGCTGTACATAGTTGAAAAGAGGAATTTAAGGAGAATCAGATAGGAAAAAATTATATACAGGGTGCCATTTAAAATAACAAAGTAGATGTCACTTTCGGTGAAACCGGAAGTGGAAAAAATTTCTTGTTTATACTAAAAAAAGGACAATGAGACATTATATATGTATACCAAATTTCAAAATTATATATTTTTAAATAAACATGCTACGGGGTGTTACATATCTCCTGTGTCACCCGGTATATGTATGTATGTATGTACTATACTTTACCTACGATCATATTTATTTATTTATTTAACAAAATCTGGATTTAGTTTACTAGTCAACAATATTAATCCTCAAATATTATGTCAGTTTTGACAGCGTTTGAAAAATTACGTAGAAGCATTTGTTTTTCTAAAACCCCTCGTTAGCGATATAAGCCACCTATAATTGTGTGTTCCGTGCGTTTTGTTTACCGTGCGATTTGTTTACAGTGCGTTTTATTTACAATATGTAAATTTCAACTTAAATAGATGGCAGGTAGTGTGTTTTTTACTATTTACAGTAGTGATAGTAGGTGATAATATATTACGTAATGAGTGTTGTAAGAAGCATATTATCATGGAAATACGCACTCGCCGCTACGCGGCATCGTGCGTAACTTTTCCATTCGTGCGTAATTGTTTTACAACTCGAATTATGTACTATACTTTACTTACGATCATATTTATTTATTTATTTAGTAAAATCTGGATTTAGTTTACTTGTCAACAACATTATTCAACAAATATTATGTCAGTTTTGACAGCGTTTGAAAATTACGTAGGCGCATTTGCTTTTTTTTAAACCCCGCGTCAGCGATGTAAGCCACCTATAATTGCGTGTCCCGTGCGTTTTGTTTACCGTACGATTTGTTTAAGGTACGATTTGTTTACAGTGCGATTTGTGTACAATATGTAAAATTCAACTTACATAGATGACAGGTACTGTGTTTTTCTTACTATTTACAGTAGTGATCGTAGGTAAAATTATTTTTAGTTGCATAAAGTGTAAGTTAATGTTGGTCTAGCCATCATTCCCATTTCAGCTTTCAATTGGACTTCATGCCATTTATCTCCCTTGAAAAACCTACAGTATCATCTGTGTAATAGATAACACTACTGTTTAAGCTGAATATGAACATATCATTTAAATATAGTACAAATAAAATCGAGCCAAGGACTGTACCCTGTGGCAAATTTTATTTCTAATTCCTTACTTAGTTTTTGACACATTTTTTAGTGTTCTAAATAGAACTTGATGTAATACAGTGTCTAAGGCCTTTTCGTGGCCTAGAAATACTCTTACCGATTTTATCTTATTATTAAATGCTTTAAATTCTATATTTATTGAGATATTTTTCAATAACATATGAATTACGCTAGTGAGCGAAATATTTCTATAATTAGATTTCAAACTTTCGTCGCCATTTTTATAAATTATTTTCTTAAGATACTAGATGGTATTCGATCGTTCGATGAGTTTTCGATTTCTTAGATATTAATGTACTCTAGTAACTCCTCTGAATTTATGGAAAAAAGGTATAAGCTGTTTGAGAATTTGTTGTCTATTGTCTGTTTTCGGTATCACAATGTGTTATGGCTGCTACCAATGTACTGTACCTAGATACCCATGCTGCAGAAATATTTATTGAACTAATTTGGTTCGTCATAATTATCAGTGATGATAATGCTTAAATGGTTCTACTGTTTTTGTTAATGTTGTGTTTAGCTGTGTTACCGTTTGTTGCAATTTTTATTATGTACCATGTTTTCTATGCACCGTTTTGTTAAATCAAATTCTTTTCCATTACATCTCTCTGTGGATGAAGTAAAAAAATATTTTAAGATTTCTGGTTCTTGTACATACACTAAATCACATTTTGTTTTCATCCCCTTTAATAAGGAGTTGGAGGTGGTAATGGAGGTGGCTAATGCCAAAAATTTTTTTGAGACCTTAGCTTCTCTTGTATATGAAGTGACGGTGAGAGGTAAACTCTCATATGGTCAGATGCTACTATACGTCGGACAAATGTCACTGACGTATAGCGACTTGCTTTTTTTGCAAGTACCAAGAGCGGCGACCTCTAGCCTTAGTGGGCTATACTCACTGTTTATGAAATCGGATTTGAAGGAAACAACTACTCAGCGGGCAAATACCCCGACCTGCATTGAATTACACCTTTAAATCGTGATCAGTAACCAACTATCATTTGTCTGTTCCTAACCAGACATAGACCGGTTTCGAACTTATTATGTTCTCATCAGTATGCCATGGGTCATGGAACAGACAAATGATAGTGGTCAACTTGCTAGTCTTATACAAACTGAATCAAATGAAGTGACGGTGAGAGGTAAACTCTCATATGGTCAGATGCTACTATACGTCGGACAAATGTCACTGACGTATAGCGACTTGCTTTTTTGCAAGTACCAAGAGCGGCGACCTCTAGCCTTAGTGGGCTATACTCACTGTTTATGAAATCGGATTTGAAGGAAACAACTACTCAGCGGGCAAATACCCCGACCTGCATTGAATTACACCTTTAAATCGTGATCAGTAACCAACTATCATTTGTCTGTTCCTAACCAGACATAGACCGGTTTCGAACTTATTATGTTCTCATCAGTATGCCATAGGTCATGGAACAGACAAATGATAGTGGTCAACTTGCTAGTCTTATACAAACTGAATCAAATGAAGTGACGGTGAGAGGTAAACTCTCATATGGTCAGATGCTACTATACGTCGGACAAATGTCACTGACGTATAGCGACTTGCTTTTTTGCAAGTACCAAGAGCGGCGACCTCTAGCCTTAGTGGGCTATACTCACTGTTTATGAAATCGGATTTGAAGGAAACAACTACTCAGCGGGCAAATACCCCGACCTGCATTGAATTACACCTTTAAATCGTGATCAGTAACCAACTATCATTTGTCTGTTCCTAACCAGACATAGACCGGTTTCGAACTTATTATGTTCTCATCAGTATGCCATAGGTCATGGAATACCAATTTTATGGACTCTCACCTGCTTGGTTTACCCATTTACCTCAAATTTACCCCAATTTACCCCCCAACCCTTCGTCGGAACAACATGAAAATATAATCTTGTTCCAGATCTCGTTAAAGTACATACGTGTACCAAATTTCAAGTCAATATCTTAAACGGTTCCAGAGTAAACGTGCGCACAAAAAAAAGTTACAGACAGACAGAAGTTTTTTTTCGCTCAGACTTAAAATCTCGACGTTTCATGACATTTTAAGCCTGTTTGAACAATAAAAATTTTTAAAAAAATTTTTGTCGTTACTATACTTCCATTGGATGTGGAAGTAAAAGTAAGTGCTGAATTACTGCCCAGGAAGTCTTGTGAGGGATATGAAAATGAGTACCGTTTATTGTGCAAGTGGCGCCAGCAAAATAAGTTAACACAGTAAGTGACGATGCTTTTCTCGTTTATTTGTCCGAAAAAGCTAAATTCATGAAAGTTTCAACTTTATGGAGTCAATTTTCTACGTTAAGAAGTTGTCTGGCAGTAAAAAAAAATGTGAATGTTAGTAATTTGCCAAAAACGACTGCATTTCTCAAACGAAAAAGTCCAAAGTATAAACAGCACACACACCGTCACCAAATTCATACTTGAAGCACCATATGATAGGTGGTTATTGACTAAAGCAATTTTAATATTTGGTATAATCGGTGCATGCCGAAAAAATGACTTGATTCGTTTAACTTTGGAAGACGCGGAAGATAATGTCCGTTTTGTGGTATTTCTCCGAGATGGTAAAAATCATAAATCAAGAAGTTTCACAATTACAAAGGAAGGATGTCCCTTTGATCCATGAAGCTTCTATCGTAAATATATTAGTCTAAGACCTACAAATATGGATAGTAGAAGATTACATATTGCGTATCGCAAATGCAGAATTTATGCTCAACATGTAGGTTACCATACCATAAGCGGTACAACAAAGCAAATTGCTGAATACATGAACCTACAAAATCATAAACAATATACTGGACACAGCTTAAGATGATCTTCAGCATCTATGTTGGTCGAGAGCGGGGGATTTGCTTTCTCTAAAAAAACATAGAGGTTGGTGTTCCTCCACTGTGGCTGAAGGCTACTTCAAAAAATAGGTAAGCAGAAATATTGATGTTTTTCGTAGATTGTTCAATTATTCAAGAATAAAAAACACAACGTGAACACCAGAAAAAAATTTAATTGGGAAAGACCAAGAAATAATTCCTAATGTAGTATCTTCGACTTCATCAACTACAATTCTACAAAACGAAGTGCTTGTTAAAGGATTACATACTTACAATAACACAAACTGTAACACAAATATTCCATTTAGTAAAAATTAAAGATATAGGTTTTTGTATAAATAAGTTTCCAATAAATGTTTGTTTGCTTTGTTTTTTGTTTTTGGAGAGATATAATATCCATAAACGCTTTTTTCGTGCTTGCATGATGCGAGCACTGGAAAAACCTACTTTTTGGACTCCTAATGAAATATACTGTTTCGTTGTAGTCATGTTTAGATTTTTTAATCATTTTATTCAAAACGATTCTATATTTTCTATTTTTTAAGAAATTATCTAGTTTGTTATAATTTATTGTATGCTATGTTTAGATATTTTTTGGAATATTTTCTTATTGAAATGAGGCAACTGTTTTTATTGCTGGCTCTTAGACTATTACTTTTTGCCCGGTAATTCAATAATGTCATCTTACAACCACTTCTACGAAAATTATTTACATAGATGTGTAGATATAGTTTTATATGTATAGAATTTTGAACTGAGTTTTATCTGTTTCATTAACATTCTGCAGGTAATAAGTCTAAGATTTATGGCACGTGACCGAGATCTTACATCTAATACCTGCACCCATAACTTCCATCCATCAGGCAGTTATTAAAATAGATTACCCCAAACAACCCTTAAAGGTGTTTGGAATTAAGGTCGGAGGAATTAACAGTTTCCTGCATAGTCGATACTGTCAGAACATGTTAGGAAGTCACAGTATGAAAGCAAAGCCCTATTTAACGTGTTCCTGAAAGGGTCTTTTGTATAAGTTACGATCACAGTCTCTGCGCAATCATGTATAGTGCTAAGAAGACCATCAATCACGTCCTACAGGTGACTCTCGCGACGCAATCAGTATAATGGTGCGGGCGTAGACGTGCAGGTGCAGATTCAGAGGGCAATGAAGGAAGGAGTTTGGAGGGTGGATCGTCTCTAAAACGTCGCCGGTTGACGTTCTATTCAAGCTCCATTTATACAAGTTTAGGCAGCCATTAAGGGTTATTTCATTTTGATATGGGGATATCATCTTTGTAAACTTGTATATAATGATTTATATTCGCGTACATTTAAAAGAGGTTACGTTAAAGAAATCTAGTAACTTTTGAAAATCGTAGAATATATTATTCGCCAATTGAACGCTGGAATTGCTGACTAGTGGCTATACAAGTTTATTGGTAACACGTATATGGCTAACTGTATATTTTTATACTGCCTTGTTTTTTCCCTGAACACCGAAACAAATGCAATGTAGCAAATAGTCCTACTGTACAGGGCGTAACTTTAGCACGTAAAAATATTTTAGGACGCCATTCCTTAGCTAATTTTAAGAAGAAAGTTCATATAAACAGATCATAGTTTCACGACATTCTTTTTCAATATATGTATCGTTATTACAAAAATTAATTTTATCAAACTAAGCAGGCCTTGGTTGTTTTGTTTTTGTTGTCTTCATTACATTAACTATACGAATGTTAAGGTGGCTGATTTGTTTTCGATTATTAGTGTAGTGGTATTAAGTGAAATAATTGCACCAAGCTGCATTTTTGCACACGTTTATTTAAGCGCTATAGGTAACGTGCAAAAAGTTCCCATCGATATCTTGTTCGCTTCAAAAGTTCAAGATCAGAAGCCACGTAAATAATTTTTTTGCGGATACGTCACTTCCTATTGGTTGGACGAGAATAATACAATATTATAAGAATTGTAGATGAAATAAATCTCTACAAAAGATGGCATATTCATTTTTTACATGCAAGCAATCGTTTTGAAAAAATGCGCTGCTGAACTAGCTATGATCTACTTCATAAAATGTTACTCCTCCGTGTCCTTGCATTCATAAAACATACAAACTGGTACGTATGCATAATATGTACATATCATAAGTGTATTTGTGAGGACTGGAATTTTTCACTGGAAAGAAAGGGTGACTTAATTAACTTTGACTCACAGCTATCTATTGTTGTCAAAAGCAAACAATCATCAGATTGTTGTAAGGGTCGGCGCTAGCAGCGAATCTAGGATTATTTTGCTCAAATTCCTTAGCAATTACAGTAATATCTGAAAAATGAGATTTAATTTAATTCAATTTCAATTCAATTCAATTTCAATTTATTCAGTTTCAAACAAATTACAGTTACAATTTATAAACAAATAATAACATCCCATCTAAGCTGTGAGGCCTGTATTTGAGATGTATATTATATTTTGTATACAAATATTTAATATGTAATTATATATAAGTTCTTAACGTAATTCTATTCTATTCTATTCTATTCTATTCTTAAAAATAATTTTGTTATTGAGGAGGAGAAGAAAAATATTTATTGGGTGTAATGTTCATTAGTTAAAATACTTTCAAATGTATGATAATTTTTCTGAAGGTAAGTTCGTAAAGTTTTCTTAAATTTAGATTTTTTTTTAAGTTTTTAAATTAACTGGTAGGAGATTGTATAGTTTAGGGCCAAGGAAATTTGTATATCGCTAATTCTTATGTTTGGGTTGGAGACTGCTCTGGTGTTGTATGATATATCCATTTGGATATCTATTTGATATGCATTTACCATCCATTGAATGGTTTGAAAAGTGTAGAGTAATCTTATATTAAATAAACCTGTTTCTGTATATAAGAGTTCTGTTGAGTACCTTTGATTTTTTTTAAATATAATTATTATAATTGTATTTTGTATGGCCTGTAGATTTTTTAAGGCATTTTTGTATAAACCACCCCAAACTGTTATGCAATATCTTAACATTGACTCAACCGGGGCATTGTATATAATTACTAGATTTCTTTTATTTATTATGTCTCTTAACTGATAAAATTTATACATTAATCTTCTAAGTCCTTTTGCGAGATACATTGCGTGTACATTCCATCTTAAGTGTTGATCAACCATTAGCCCTAAATATTTGATTTCTGTAACCCTCGTGACTTTATCGCAAGTACAGTTTAAGGTATTTTTACAGGACAATTCGTGGGCAACAATTTGGTTGGTTTCTGGTTGATCGTCAGATAATATGGAAAATGTTAGAAATTTAGTTTTTTGTACATTTAAACTTAGAAGGTTATTATCTAACCAATTTTTTATGATTTTCAAACCATTTTCAGCTTTATTATAAACTTTTTCCCAGGTATTGTCTCTAATTATTAAGACTGTGTCGTCGGCGTAAGATATTATCTGGCCATTTATGGTATTTCTTAACATACTGTTTATATATAACAGGAATAAGATCGGACCAATTACCGTCCCCTGTGGGACGCCTGTGGTTATTTCTAAGGGTTCACTTTGGACATTATCGATTTTAACTGTTTGCGTTCTTTTTGTCAGATAATCTCTAAATAATCTTTGTTCACTTCCTCTAATCCCCATGATGTCTAATTTTTCTAATAGAATATCATGGTTGACGGTATCAAAGGCTTTAGCCAAGTGTAAAAATATGGCTAAGCATTTTTTGTTACCGTCGGAACCATCTATGATTATCTTGACAAGTTCATTCGTTGCGTGTTCTGTACTAAGATTCTTTCTAAAACCATATTGATGCTCGTCCAAAATTTTAAATTTTTCTAAATAGTCAATTAATCTTTGTTTCAAACAATATTCAAAAATTTTTGCTGTATTATTGATTAGCGATATTGACCTGTAATTAGTAGTTTTTTTATTGTCACCAGCTTTGAAAATCGGCGTAACAATTGAGGTCTTCCAAGCCACAGGTAACTTGCTTTTTGAAAAAACTAAGTTTATTATATAGCTAAGAGGACTTTTTATATATTTATTTGTAATTTTAAGAATTTTAGTAGATGATCCATCTGGTCCCGGCGCCGTGTTATTTTTTAATTTGTTTATATGCATTATGATTGCTGTTTCCGTTACCGGAGTTATATAAAATGAGTTTGGAAGCCTGTTTACATTTAGATTCGTTTCTTTGGGGTCTGATTTAATATTTTTTGCCAAATTGGCCCCTACGTTGACAAAAAAGTTATTGAATAATGTTGCTTTATTTTTTTTATCTGTTAAACATTCACCCTTGTCGTTTATTATATCACCAATACTTTTATAGTTGTGTTTGTCTTTTGATAATCCATCGTTATGTTATTAGAAATCACGACGAAAGTAAAAATAACCTTAATTATAGAAAGTATTCAAATTATCTACCGTCGAGACGAAAAATGAGGTGGAGTGTCATCATGCCCCAATACCATTCGAGCTCGAATATTCAAAGAAATATTATCCAGCAAAATTGGAGAAGTGTGTTTAAAAAATTAAAGATATAATTGACCATTTATCCTTGGTGGAAAAATTGCCTATTAGATAGGCATCAACAATCCCATCCCAGACATTGACAAAATAACGCTACTGCTAACCAAGTATCACATGAGCATAAGGCCATCTCTAGTGAAACGAAATTTATCCGAGAATATAACACGAGTAAAAGTACGGAATTTTTCATGATATAAAATCATTTTTCTACGACTGTTAAAAAAACTGTACTGACTGTACTTTTTTCATCACATTTAAAATATATTTTTATGGTAATAGTGAAAGAAGTAAAAAGCGTAAAAAATTTCATTTCACCTCTGGTCTGGTTGTCAACTAGAAGAGCCAGAACGTGTGTAGTAACTATTCATACCTTGTTTCAGGCCGGGATGTTAATATATTGCCTTGTAAATATTTGTTTGCTGTTTGACTTCTGGTATCCAAGCACTATCTTTAATATCACCAAGTCCTTCGCTTGATTTGCTTGCCATACCACACCATTCATCATATATTCATATCACCTGACCATAGATGACGTCATTACACCGTTTGCTTCCGCCTATAGTAGCCTAATCATAGCCTGAGGTTTTAGTTATCATCGTAGTAATAAGAGTGAGTTTTAGATATAACATTTGGAACCTGTAGAATTTAGTAAAAATAAAAACTGTTGTATTTTGAACTGTGTGTTTTACTGCTGTATCTGTGAAAAGGTCTAATTTTACCTTATTAAGTCTTTGGACATTTCTGTTTCTCCACTGTAGTTGCTCAAGCCCCGCTTCACTGGCTTCGAGGCTAGTGGCGTTCCTCCACTTAAAAAAAGGAACTGGCGCCCGAGCAACCGTTCTATAAGTACCGCTGTTGTCAAAGTGATATTTCCCAGACTCACTGAGAATTACATCAATACATAGATATTTAATACTTGCACAGAACTGTTGATAGAGTTGATAGTATTATTATAACAACGTTAAGTTTGTTAAGCTCTTCTATTAACATCAGAAACTAATATGTACAAACGGCCACCGAACAATTCGATGCGCATGTATTCTCATTCAACAATATTATTGCTGATTCTTTAATTTTTCTTTTTTGCCATATGTCTCTTTTGTCAAAATTGTTTATCCTTTAGTGTCACTGACTGACTTTAGTAACGGACATAGATCAATATTAAATAAGTGATTTAAAAAAATTAACAAGTTTAATACACAAGACTCTCGAGAAATCCACATGTTATAGAATCGTGCTTGCATTTATTTTTAAAAGTTTGCAGATTATTGGTATATCTTACATCAAATATCGTAACTAAAACTCAAACTTTTGCAGGAGGACATTCTGTGAATTGCTGGTGAATAATAATAACTCTTACTTTTCTCGACAAACATTAACGAGATGAAGGTCTACAGATTTCTCTGTAGTGTTTACTTAGAATGAGCTGTACAAGTCTTTTCTTTAGTATAAATTGTGTACCGAATTCATGAACACGACCCCAGCTAACAATATTTAGTGAAATACGAGAATACGCCAGAGCGTAATAAATATTCAGTAGCCCTGATTCATTAAGGCAAATATTTTATTCTTTTATAGCATAATATGTCTTACTTAATTTTTTACATATTTGTTTAGAACGGATTTGATTCATTTTTGGCATCTTAATAGTAAATGTATCAAAGAAAGGTTTCTATACTATGCGGCGGCTTGCTAATTTATAGGGGGTGGATGCCACCCCCTTTCAGGAGGTGGCAATTGAAAAAAAACCAAAAACGTTGGAACTGTGGGAGACTTAAATTTGTTCTATGCGTCTTTTCATGTGAATTGTTAACCAGCAAGTTACAACGACTAGAAAATTGGGATTTTAGCTTGAAATAAGTAATAGGTTTTCGTCAAATAACACGAAAGGTATTACATTGAGCGAAAATATGCTAGAGACAGATAAGAAAGCTACTAAATTGAGGATTAATTTAGTTTCTCTCTAATTTCTGTAGAGTTAATGGTTTCGGAGATCTGGAAGTATAAATGTGGAATCCGAACGTCTATAAGATGAAGTATTTAATATAAATAAATGCTAAATGTCTTAGATACTATGGCATTTATGTTGAAAATGCTAAGAATCAAAATGAAAGTCCATTAATTAGGCTTTCAAATGATTTTTTTCTAATTTCTTTAACATAAAAATAAAAAAGTTATGACTGAAACAATGCACAATTTCGAATTTTTTTAATAAAAATGTCGCCATTTTGTTAAGGTAAGAAGTTAGTAATTAAAGAAATATATTACCATGTACAGTTTTTCGTTAATATGTGGTATGAGTGACCTAGACGCTCAAATTTTCTTGCCCACTTATAGCGCTTTCTTTAGAAATAAAAATGCATTTCAATCTGTAAAGGGATTTTGGAATAAACGTAATATTTTTGTTTCTGTGCAAATATTTCTATAAATGTTGAATATCTTAGAAACTGTGACACTTTCATCAGCAATCCTTAGAAACAAAATTAAAGATAATTAATCAATCTTTAAAATGTTTGTTTCTACATCACTAAAAGTAAAGAAGTTATGGCCGATAGAATGTGCGTTTTTATATTTTTTCTAATAAAATGTCATCATTTTGTTTTTGTAATTGCTTAGTAATAATTTTTTTTTCAGAAATGCTGTTTTTCGCTAATATATAGTATCACCTAGATGCTCAATTTTTGTTGTCTGTTTAATACACTTGTTTTTGAAAAAAAAATCCATCCGCCATATTGTAGTCGCCATTTTGAATGTTTTAATTTTGACTTTAAATTCTTATTAAATGATCCCAAGAAACATAACTATCCTATGTTTCAAAAATAAATTTGTAATACTTCAGATATTGAATATTTAAATTTGGGGGGTGGTTTTCACCAATTGAAGATAAGACAAGTATCCAGACATTATATAAACTGAAGCTGATACTTTTACTACAATAATAATCCATAAAGAAAAATTATCATTACATATGAAATTAATCCAAAATTTTACATATTTTTTACGTCTAGGTACTGTACTATTGGGGCTATGTTTCTATTAAAAAAAAGAAACATCGATGACGTCACCACAACAGTGCGGATAATGTAACAAATTGTGTATATATATCGAGATCTGCATTTAAATATAAAAATCGACCTGTTTCTGGATTTTTTTTAAACCATATGCCTATGAAATAATGAATTTGTTCCATAAATTTCCACCATACTGTATGCAATAATTGATTTCCCTGCTTGGTAGGAATTTCTATTGAATTTTAGTTGCCTCAGTGTTCATTATTTTGTAACTGGGTATTTAAGTCCATGATGTCTCTGTCTAACTTGTCTGTGTATGAGCTGTATTACAACCTTAATCTCAGTGCACCACGTAAAAGTGAATTATTGAGCCAAATTCGAGTAAAATATCTAAGTAAGTGTTCACATTCAGCCACGCCCGACTGCACCTTCTACTCGTTTTTAATTAATTTCAGTTCAAAGTAAATTTTGGAAAATATTGTAATTGATTTAAATTTTACTTCCACATCCACAAGTTGCATTGTAATAGAAGCGACCAAAAAATTTTAAAATTTTTTTATTGTTCAAATAAGCTTAGAATATCATGAAACGCCGAAATTTTAAGTTTCAACAATAAAAAATTCTGTCTGTCTGTAACTTTTTTTGTGCGCACGATTACTCTGGAACTGTTTAAGACATTGACTTGAAATTTGGTATTAAGTACATTCTACGTATGTACTTAACGAGATCTGGAGCTAGATTATATTTTAATCTGATTTCGTTGAAGGGTTGGAGAGTAAATGGGGGTAAATAGGTAAATCAAGCAAATAAGAGTCCATAAAATTGATATTTAGTATATATAAAAGAAGTTAACATCTCAAAAAAAATTTTGGCATTAGCCACCCCCCCCCATTATTAAAGGGGTTGAAAAAATAATATTGTAAATTAGCTTGTATACAAGAACTTATTTCTATTTCATCCTCTCCCCACTACCACCCCTCTGCCACCACCCCCATTACCGATGTGGCATATCGTTTTATAGGTTTTTGGGGTAGACGATTTCAAATTTTTTGTTATTAAAGTTCCATAAACAATAATGTCCACAAAGTGAACTGCAAATATAGTATCAAAAAGTTTTTGGTTGTGAGAGACTTGGATAGAAAATCTAGTTGTGGAATTTTAAGATTTATAAACACCCTACAGGTTGCATTGTAATTCGAGTCCTATGAACAAACGAACATCAGTGTGTTTGCCTTTCAAGATTATTTTAGCAGGTTGCTAAATTGACACCAATATTTCAAGGATAGATGAGGAGATAGCGTCAGAGACGCGCCATCGCGTGTGTGTTTAGCTTCTACGATTTCAAAATAGAATACCATGCAACCTGTACGGTGTTTATTGACCTTCTATTATTTTCTTCATTCTATAATAAGTGGGTTATCTCGAGTAGTATGGTTGTGCAGTAGGTTTTTCCGAGTATTATGGATGCGCAGTAGATTACCTCGAATAGTACGCAGTGGCTTTCCTCGAGTACAATTGATGCGCAGTAGGTTTCCCCGAGTATTATGGACGCGCAGTGGTTTTCCTCGAATGCATTTGATGAGCAGTAGGTTACCACGAGTAATTTGCATGCGCAGTAGGTTTTTTCGAGTATTTTGGATACGCAGTAGGTTGCCTCGAGAATTATAGATGCCCAGTGACTTTCCTCGAGTAAATTGAATGCACAGTGGGTTACCTCGAGTAGTATGGATGCTTTAAGTAGAAGCTTTACTTCTATCGTGTAGTCCACGGTACACAATGATTTTTTTTATCTTTGTCATGCCATTTTCTGCTTATTACTTATACATCCAGTGAAAGTATACTAACGCAAAAAAAATGAAAATTTTCATTGTCAAATAGGCTTAGAATATCATGAAACGTCAAGATTTTAAGTTTGAGCAAAAAAAATGTCTATCGCGTCGGTCTGTCAGTCTATTACCACCCCCACCCCATTATTAAAGGGGGTGAAAAAATATTGATTTAGTGTGTGTACAAGAACCAAAGTCATCAAGAATTTTTTTCACTTCTTTCACCCCACTCCCACTATCTAACCACACTTTGTTGGATTTATTCAAATTCCCCAATCAAGAGGTGTAATTACCTACCTTTTTTTCGTTGTTGCTGTGAAGTTAAATTTTCAAGTTGTACTGGGCCTTTAGGACTCCAGCGTATTTTTTAACTAAATTATCGTTACCAAGAGAGATAAAGGAAAAGATAATATATTCTTGAATACCATATCGAGTAAGAATAAACACACAATAAAAATTGAACAATATATTACATCAAAGTTAAAATTTACAATTTCTGTACAAAGATAAAATAGAGAATATAGCAATAAAATTCAAAAAGAAAAATCAATGTGAACAGTTAAATAGTTACAATATTTTAAGTTGAGTAAATGACTAAAAAAATTTACAAATTTGACTGGTTTTTTACAAAATTTTCTTCTGACCAATTATTCAGAGACAGTACAATTTCCGAAATTCTTAGGTAACTTGGTAAGCTGAATGTCACAGGACTAGGGACTGGAAGCGCCGACGTCTCGGACTCTGAGGGACATATGTTGAGCTGGAATCTTTCGCCTTTTGGCTTGGAGTATGCTCAGTCCGCTCTCAACGGTGATGCTTCCCAAACCACCACATTCCTTCATACGACGGAATACGTGTACTGGGTCAGTCCTCTTCGCTTGGTCCAAGTGTTTACATAAAAATGGGAAAATCAATGGTTAAAACCAGTAAGGCAAGATAGAAAAAATTATAAATACGATAAACAATAGATAATAAGTACAAGGTACTTCGATATAAAATTTTGCTCAAACTAAATAGGTAACTACAAAATTTAATCACAATATTCTACATAGAAATTGTAAATTACTAAACTAGAAATCAAGGTACTGAGAGATTAAGTTAGAGAAAAAATTTTTAATGACCAAAACTACGAGAAATTTTCTCTGCAAAATTGACTAGATACATGAAATTATATTTTCGTGGTAAAAAAATGTGACGTAAAATCTACACGAAAATCGGTAAAGAAAAATATTCATAAAATATCAGACAAAAATTTGGCTTTACTAAATTATTCACTATTATGTAATTAGCATAATCTCATGAAGAAAAAACAACAAAATTTATAATATAGCATTTTAAGCTAAAGACAAAAAGTTACTCGATAATACTAAAAATATTCTACTAAAAAGATTACTGCCAAAAGATAAGATAATCTACGTTACTTTTAAGGTACAAGGTAGCGAAAGGATAAAATTTAACGTGATGATTTTTTAATAAGACAAAATGTCCAAATAGATAGAAATTACATGTGGTTTGTTAAAAAAAAGAAATCAGATTTCACTACCAGAAATCAGACAAAAAAATGTATAACATGGAAGCTATGGTTACTTGTGCATTATGTGACGAATAAATCACGAGATAGATATATTTTAAAACTTAATGTGAACAGATAGACATAAGGTAAAATAGTTAAAAGATAATTTTTTATTTACCAGCTACTAACTGAAGTAAGATAGAAAAACCGACACTTACATTAACAATTAATTTAGGTACAAGAAAAATTAAGAGCGATATAATTAATTTATCAATGCAAGTTTCACAAAAGACAATAAGAAAGAAAGTTGGTTGTTGGTTCAGAAACCCCCAAATTCTGGTAATCTCTGGACAAACGTTCGGTGAATGCTTTATATCTCTCCAAATTTAATCAAAAGATATTGAAAGAAAAAACACTCACCTTACGTCCTCCAGAGGTGTCCCAGCGGTAGATTTCCTGGACAAATTCGGCTTCACGCCTGGTTCCAGCCTAGGTACCATTAAACCAGAAATCTCCACCCTCGATTCCTGTACCAACATATATTCTCTAGTGCTTCACACACCAGGATGTAGTTCACCTAGAAAAACGAATCGAACAGCAAGAAAATTGTCTAGGAACCACAAAAGAGAATATGGTGACCTCCGCGGTCAATCTATAATTGTATAACCCTTACTTTATACAATTAAGATATAAGATAGTGCCAAGTGGGCCGATAATAATTATTTAATTTTTTATTAAATAATCACACAAAAAGGAAAATGCCAAATGGGCCGATAATAATAATTAATTAACCGTTGGATTAATTAATTATCGATACAAAAATAGGTATCTAACCTTTAAACAAAATACACGGTTTTAATTTACTATTCCAAAAAAAATTTATGTTCACTCACAAGCTTAAAATACATTCTCAATTAAATTAAGTAAATAAAATAATTGAAATAGCAAAAGATTAACTAGATAAAATAAGAAAATAAATGCACAAGACCATACCTCGCCATGTTACCAAACCATAGGATCAGAGCATCGACCACCCTGTCGCAGAGTTCGATCAAAGATCATTCGTTTTCCCCTCGATTTTACCGTCAAACATGTAGTAACAAAATTCCTCATTACGGCGCTAGTTGTCCTAATTACACCCACGCACCAAAGATATGGTTAAAGGTGCCCGTACACTGCTGCGAATCACTTCATAAATCCAAAATTTCACAAAATATTTAAAATTAATCGCCAAACAGCAAAAGATTAATAAAACATAATGTCTAAAGGGAGCTGTAACGGGATTTCGACAAAAATTCCGTTACAACTACCGATGTGGCATATCATTTTATAGGTTTTTGGGGTTCATGGTTTCAAATATTATATTATTAAAATTCCATAAACAATTATTCTCACATAGTGGAGTACAAATATAGTATTTTCGTTTTAAAAGACTTGGATAGAAAGTCTGCATGTGGAAGTAGTGATTCCTCAGGCAGCGGTTTTTGTTTAAATGTAAAACTTTATATAGCTTCTTATGTTGCTCTCAACTATTATTACATCAGTGAAATGGAAAGCAGCTCGGCTCAACCCAGTAATTTGTCGTCGTGGAGCAATTTCTCAAATACAGCTGCGTGGTGTATATATTGAGGACATTTAATTTTAAGAACGTGGAAGCTTAGTGAAGTTACTAACAACTTTTTCGCCGACGGTTACGGACTTATCTTTATATAGATAATATAAAATATTAATTGAAAGCTAGAGTGAATTTAATAAATAAAATCAATGCGAAAATATGCCCTTAGCTTCCGTAACAACAGCACTTAGAAAAACAAGCATAATATTAATTAATATAATATGGATAAATCTTTTAAAAGCAAAAATAATATATTGTGTTTTTATTAGGAAAGCTGCATTATGGGAAAAAGGCTATTTCTTATGAAAATTACTTATTTTAAGTCTACTGAATAATTAAAGATCCTTTAATATATCGAGATTTTTTTACGGAAAAAAAAAAATTTTAGCTCTCAGTAAACTACATTTGTTAATAAACTGAATCCATATTAAACCTCCAAAGACGTAATTCCTTATCCTAGGATTTATTTATGGCAAAATAAAAATCTAAAAATAAAATATATCTCTTATAGTATGGCGGCAAACACAGTAAAAATCCTTAGAAAACGGCCATTAGTGAAACAATTTTGTCATTGGTATATAATTTGGTATTTTGGTATAGGGTGTAATTTGGATTTCTGTCATTAAAATTACTATTTCTCCGGGAAGCGCCAAATCAAAACGGCTTCCGGTTTCAAGATAGTGGCTGTTTTAGAAAATTTAATACATCGACGTTTCTAGCTAAACTATTGACTTTATGAAAAAAAGTTATTAAATTCTGAATTAGCAAGCTCTTATAAGTTTTTTTCTAAAACTAAAAATTACTCTACCGACTCTACGGGGTAAAATATCACAAGTCAGTTTCTTTTGATATTTTACAGAATACCCAAAGTAATATTCTATACTTGACATAATAATTATCCATTGACCATAAAGTAACAATCAGAGTTGAACTGTAGAATAAATTAAAAGTCTACGAGGCATGACATTTTAAATCTCGTCCTGTAAGCGTAGACAAAATATACTATTATTAACTGAAAATGAGAAAAATATTACACCGGAAATTAACTACGGCTGCCTAATTTACGACGGTCCCGCTTTAGTCCATCTACTTTTGCCTAAGGAGTTTCAAAATTTGGAGAATATTCAGAAAAAGTTTTTCAGACACATGTTAAATATAATATTGTTAAATTAAAAGCTAACCGTGTCGACATGATATGGGATGTGTACAAAAAGGACAGTTTAAAAAGTCATACGAGAGAAACTAGTGGAGTCGAAATAAGAAGGCAAGTCTGTTGTACCAATATACTACCAAAAAAATTGGTCAGAATTCCTGAAAAACGCTGAAAATAAAACAGAATTATTTTGTGTATTGGCAAATGATATAGCAATATCTAATAACTTTAATTCTGTCGAAATCGTGTCAACTGTTGGCGAGGAAATTCCGAAAAATTATTATTGCAATACTGCTCTGAATTTCTGCAACCAAGAAGAAGCAGATACAAGACTAATATTGCATATTAATGATTGTGTTCAACAAGGTTGGAAGGACATTTGCATTCGAACTGCCGACACTGACGTAGTACTGGCGGTTCCATTTTTTTACTGTTTGTATAAAGAATAGTTTGAATATACAGTTTAGGGCTAATAAATATTTTAGAGTATTAAAGGTACATAGCACAAAAACTAGGAGAAAGCAAGTGTGATGAATTACGAGGTTTCACATCCCGTTAGGGAGTGCCTAACGGGATGTGATAACGTTTCCTTTTTTTCTGGAAACGGAAAAGCGACTGCTTGGAAGACATGGACGATATATCCAGAAGTAACACAAGTTTTACAATCATTTCGACACCTCAAGAAGATATTCCTGATAAAATTTTAAATTTGTTACCACGGTTTGTTGTTTTAAAGTACTGCAATACATTTGCCTGCATTAAAGTAAATCAGGCACGAAAGAAACTGTTTACTTCCAAGAACAGGACAACATCCCCACTTCAAAGGAAAGCATCCTTTGAAGGGGGTATGTTGTCCTGTTCTTGGAAGTAAACATTCTACGGGCTACTTCCAAAGTGGGCATATTTGGAGACAGTCTCTGACATGAGGATGGGGATGTGGATGGTTACTGCCCGAAAATGTTTTGGTGCCAAAATGGTCAACACTTCCGGAGGTATCTAAAGCCCTTAGACAATGAATTCAATGTAGTTGCAAATGAAACCAAATGTGGTTGTAAAAAAGCCGGCTTGCAATGCAAGTTACTTTGTACAAATTGCAAAGGAGAATGCAACTAACTTAAAAAAGGTATGTAAGCCTAACTAAAAAAATCTTTGCCTACTTTTATTAAAATATTTTTAAGTTGAAAAATAATATGTCTTCGGTTTCTCGTAAAGGAATACTCAAGAAAAACATTGTTATTGCTTTAGATTGTCAAATATACATAAAATCATTTTCTAGTATTTCTCTGTAGTAGGCTAGAACCAACTTTACTTGAAATATGCATGCACTCTCTCAATTCCTACGGGAAATGGTAGCTTGATCTGGCCTGAAACAATTCCCGTAAACCCCGAAATTATTCCCTTGGCCGTTTTCTAGAAAAGTTATTTTTAATTTTTTTTTTTTTGAAAATTGATTTTTTGCATTGATAAAACCAAGAATCTACTACATTTTTAAAGTCCCTGAATACCCGGACATATTTCAAACAACCTATCAGTTAAGTATCAATTCTTCTTCAATCCCGGATTCTTACGTTTACACAATAGACAAAGACAATATCTATTTTCATCGTGCGTTTTTCATTATCTTTGATTTCAATCATGCCCACAATATTCTTTGGCAGTGATGACGGTCTCGGATGTGTAGAGTCGAGCAGGACTACTGCTCTTTACCCTAGTACATCGCTGTAGACCTGGACCGGCCACGTGCGGGGCGGGCGAGCTTATTTTACATCAACCCCACTCACAAATGTGAGCGGTGTGAATTTCGGTATACCTCCCCGGGTCTTGGCTTGTTGGACCTTGGCTGGCTAAGGTCTTTATCTTCTGTCTGATGATCCTTCTTCGCTAGCTTGTCACCCCTGGGGGTAGTGATCTGTATGTTCGGAAACTTTAGGGTATTTTTGGCTGGGATTGACTACCGGTACGCAAAATATCAATTGACATCCTGCCATTCGAATCATCGGTTAGGTAGGGATGAGCTATGTAGCTCGAGGAAGTGCAGACCTAAGTGCTTTGGTAGTACTTTTGGTCTGCACAGAGCTAGGTGACTACGGGTACTGAAGGGTGTTTGTCAGGTACCTGCAGGGTGGTGGGTAGGTGGTTCGGTGGTTCGGTGATCGTCATGTCTCTTCTGTGTGTTGTCTTCATCGGCCCATCGCCAGTGGTATGGTTCTCATTCTCACCTATTATCTGACTGAACGAAATGATCGTCGCGAACTATATACGTGAACAATACGTGCTTACGCCCACTACGTAATCCTTCGAGAATGGAAAGTCTACTCAGACGGCCAGTAGAGGCGCCCGGATTTCCCTAGCAAATCCATTTACGCAAATAGTACTGTTGTTCATTGGTTACGGATGTATTGGTAGACCAAAATTGCTGTCATTCAAAATAACATAGGAATAGATCTAATGATTTTGTCTAAATTGACTACCTACTTGGAAAGTTTATATAACCCGATTATTATCAAAACGTCTGAGGCTGTCGAGCATGAAGGTTTCTTGTATGTTATTTCTCCAAACTTGCTTTAAGTTTAAATTTGAATTGGAATGTTTAATTTTACTTTTTACCAATGCAAAAAATTAGTTTTGAAAAAAAATTATTAAAAATGAATTTTCTAGAAAACGGCCAAGGGAATGATTTCAGAGTTTACGGGAATAGTTTCAGGACATATAAAGCTACCATTTCCCGTAGGAATTGAGAAAGTGCATGCATATTTCATTTAAAGGTGGTTCTAGCCTACTGTGTGTTCTTTTATTCAAATTTTAATGTAGAATATTTTTCTTAGCAATTTTTTTCTGTAACAATAATTTTATTTAATTGAAAAACTTGTATAGTTTAGATAGAAAACTCGTTCTTTAAATTTTCTAAATCGGCCGCCATCTTGATTTCATTCTGATTTGGCGCTGCTCAGGAAAATAGTCGTTTTAATGAGAGAAATTAGTATACCAAATTACAAGATTGTTTCACTAATAGCCGTTTCTTTCTGGGTTGCCGCTCCACTATTACGCAGTAAACAGTTTCTTGTGTCCAAGTCTCTTGAGATATAACATAATTTTGTGATATTGTTTATCGCTGGATATATATTAATCTTATCATTGTTAATGTCAGCAGTTTCTTTGCTTCTTTTCAAGGTGCGTTCGTAAGGATCAATAATCTAAAGAACGTAAAAAAAATATATTTTAAGTATTGCTGTAATTTACGTTTTATCTATGCCTCGCTCATTTTAACCCTTTGTGGGCTGATAAAAAACGACATGCAACTATTATAGCCCTATGAACCTTATGATTATCATCAATGTAGGATTGTCTAAGGATGTCTTACTCTATCTGAGTTGGAAAAAATGTTGGTGGTAAAAGTATTGTCTACCAGTTCTACTAATATCGTTATCAGTTATCGTCTTTTTTTCCAATGGACAGTTTGCGATTCAAATATATTTTACTAGTGGATCTTCAGTGCTACGTACCCCTACACATGGAACACTGAGTCATCATTGTTTTACCGAATACATGAAATCAAATAACTTTTGGCAAATAATTCTCATTATTATTTCAGATAATTAAAAATAAAAACAAAAAGATGATACTTCTTTTTTTTTTCACAAAATTCATATAATTTCATTAATTCATTATTTGTCAAAGTTCATTTTTGCGTACATAAGATAGTTTCACAGGAAATTCACTAGTTCACAAAGGGTTAAGTTAAACTCTGCAGTTGAAAATTAGAAAACTCGACACTTCTATGAAACGGTAAAGATTCTTCTTATTCGCGATTTGTGTGGTTCATGATTCTTTTAAATATATTTGACAAGTTATTATTAGGAAAGCGAGCAAATTTTAAGATCACAAGTAACTAAGGCCTGTCGGCCATTGTACACTGGTGTAGGGTCTCCTAGAAAAAAAGAACAGTGCTCTCCACGAAAGAGAGCAGTCTGTTCTATAATGAATACAGATAGTTTCTAGGGCTGTAAAAATTGCCTGTCTGGACTTTTACACCTTAGTGATATACAGTTGCATAGAATATGATTGAGGGTTTCATTCGTCATTCCATACATCCAATAGGATCGACCCCTAACCACATTGTTTGTAGGTGCATGTTTAGAAAACCGTGTCCTGTTATCAGACTATCATCCATTTCATTTTTTCACCAATTAATCACTTTACGGTGCATGTCCCTTTACATGGAGTGACAGCCTCATTCCGGAAGCTTGAACCTAATAGTTGTTGAATTATGTGATGACCCCATCTCGTAGCTTTGCATGAATCAGACTTCTTGGTAAACCGAAGGCTGGCTGTGGGCCAGAGAAAGACGTTTTTGCTTCTTCTTTCGCTAGACGGTCACTGACTTCCCTTCATACCACTATGACTGGGCACCAATATGACTTGTGTTCACACAGCTCATTCAAATTATTTCAAAATATTCCGATGGTTCTGCACCAACTCACAGGTCACTTTGTTTAATGCAAGTGTCCTTAAATCCACCTGACTGCTGCTGCATATATAAATATGCTTGGTAACGAAACCTCTTCTGAATGTTTCACTTGCACACAGTGAGATGGCATATACTTCGGCTTGGAATAGACTGAGTTGCCTGTGAAGTGGCATCGGTATACGAGCTCTTGATTTGCATTCGTATGCGACAGTATGCGTAGTCCAGTTGCTGAGGGTGGTTGCATTTTGATGTCTAGAAAATCAACCGGTTGCATCATGTGGGCACCACGGCCCATATAAATTTTCACCAGGGTGTCAGCCTGACAGAGCGGGCACAAGCTCAAAATCTGCCATTTTCAAAATGGTGGAAATGCAATTGTCTTAATTTTACTAAATGACTTCTAACTCGTAAACCGTGCGTTTTATTAACTTTTATATATAAATACTTTTTATTCTCCATACTATAAGGAACAATTTTGTTCGTTTTGTATAAGCCCAGAAACTTACCCGTTACGTAATTATTGGGACTTATTTATCAGCGAATGCCTAAAGTAAAGTTTCCAAAGGGAAAACAATGCTTATAATTCAGAAATGACCTATTTAACCAATTTTTTCGTAGATGTAAAAAAAATTCCTCACTTTATGGGGAACACAAAGCGTTATAAGATTTGCAGGCTCTATGAGATACTGTTTCCGAGTTAGAAGTGATTTTACACATAATTTACACCATACCAGGAATAACGATATTAATAAGCATCTTTTGCAAAGACAGCTGAATAAGAAAATAGATATAAAAAGTATTAGCTTGATGCGAGCTTCTACGGCACGGGGTGTAGTGAGCAATTCAAAACTTTGTGTAATATGCCAGACACTAGTGCAGTTCTAACTTTGACCAATAATGGCAAGTAAATCCAATCATAAGTCTATTTCGACTAAAAAGTAGCAGGCAACAGTTCAGCATGTTACTGGCTTACGACTAGAAAGAGGATTCAGTATGAAAGATTTACTTACCTACCTACCTATGATATAGTAAGACCAAGAAAACTTTTTGATAATGAAGGGTTCATAATCAAAGCACAAAGGATCAGCTCAAAAAGATTTTGCAACCAGATGACAAGTCTCCCTTGAAATCAAGTATAATGCCAAATGTTTTTGTGATTGATGTCTTGGGATATGCACGAAAACTCCCTTCAAAGAGGATTGTTTCTTTTGATGATTTTGCGAATGTATTTTTTGATTATATTTACCACCTGGCTGGAAAGGATCCACAGCGCCTTGACTTTGCATTTGATTCATACACTGACATGTCACCGAAAAGTTATGAAAGGATTAGTCGAAATTCTGGTGGTCCTATTTATATACTTGACATATATGTTAACACACCACTTCTTATAAAGGAAACTATTTGGCCTTTCTCAGAGAACAAGATTAAATTTCAGGAGTTTCTCAGGGTAATTATTTTTAAAACTGCTGGAGGGAAGTGGCCTGGTACTTCAATTCATTACAGAGCAACATTTTTGAGAACTCATGACTACAATTTTGTGGTTTAAGAAACAAAATTTAGTTTAAACTTCTAAAGATTTTAGTTTATTTAAATATTATACTATAAATATTATCGAATATATTATAAATTGCTCAATATTGGTAGAGAGTTAGAAATAGGAATTTAGGGTAGAATACAGTATATTAATTATTATTATTATTATTATTAATCAACTCAATTTTTTTATTTATATAAGTTTGAAATATAAATATAGAAGTGAGTATTTACAATTAGGCTTATGTCAATATTAGTAGAGGGAGTTATAAATAAAAATTTGGGTTAGAAATATATTATAATTATTATTAGTCGGGGAGCCCTCCCTAGCTGTACGTGCACCCCCCCCTCCATTCTTGGGGACAATGTTTTTCATGAAGATTAATGCCTAGGGAATAATTTAAGATATGTCCTAAAAAAAGAACTGGCTGTACTTTCAAAGTGGCGGCCATATGTTAAAAAAGCTGTTGCCAATGTTGTTTTTGTCATTTAACACAAAAACTAAAAAAGATGGACAAAAACTTTTTTACAAAAAACAACGTGCATAAAATTTTCTACAATTTTGTTCCTATACAATATTTTGATAGGAGTTACCATTTTCCAGATAAATGAGTCCAAAATTAAGAAAACATAGAAATTCATATATCGGTAAATCACTTAGACTTTAGAGGAAATAATTGTGACAATTATTGTAAGGCGTATAATATAACTTTATATTATTAACATAACAAGAAATAAAATAAACTGAAAAAAATTAATAATAATAGTAATAATATTATAATTTGCAGACATTTATCTCGAAAGCGGTAACAATGGTATCTGGAAAATGGTAACTCCCTATCCAATAAGAACAAAATTGTTGAAAATTTTATGCACTTTGTTTTTTGTGCAGAAAGTTTTTCTCCATCTTTTTTAGGTTTTATGTTAAATGACAAAAACAATATTTGCAATTTTTTTTTAAACGGACTCCATTTTGAAAGTGCAAGCAATTTTTTTTGGGGGACATGTCTAAAATTGTTCCTTAGGCTTTAATCTTTATGAAAAACATTGTCCCCAAAGCTCGGGGGGGTTCACGGACACTTAGGGTGGGCTCCCGTAGTATATGTATAAAATACGTTTGTCTCTGCACGTTATGGATACATGTTAGTTGCAATCAAGTTTTAACTTACCCGACTATCCACATATTTATATTCATGTAGTAATATCGTATATGTACATTAATATTATATACATTTACTTGTTTATTGCTAGTATGCTATTATGTTATGTTATGTTATGTCATTAATTAATGAATATAAATAAATTATTGTACTCTTCGAAGAGTATATTGCATTTTATCGGCACATTTCTAAAACTTTCTAAAACTTTCAAAATGTCCGTCTGTCCATCTGTCCGTCTGTCCATCCGTCACGTTTCTTATAAGCACGATTACTCAAGAAAGAAAAATCCGATTGTACTGAAATTTGGACAGTTAGTGTTAGCTAGAGGAAGAAACTCTATTGTTTTTGAACAAAATCAATCAGTAAATAAAATTGTTATTAATGATTTAAATCTGAAAAACAAATTTTCTATATCTTTGTTTTTGTAATTAAATAGAAATCTGTAGAAATGATATTTCATTTTAATATTTAAATATTTATATACACATTTTACAAATATACATTTCATAATGTAATATACAACCGTGGAAATATGATTTTAGCACGTCTCTTATAATGTAAAAGTTTACGTTTTTTTACGTCTTAGGTGGTGGTGTAGTTCTTATGCTTTTGACTCGTTCCAAGGGTCCCGGGTTCGAAACCCAAATGGGGTGTGGTGTTTTTTTTATTTCTACTTTATTCCTCACTGAGTCTTTTACCAACTAAGTTCGTACTATAATATTAAAAATGTCTAAAACTAACATTATTTACAAAAAATTGCGAAGAGTATCCTATAGAATGTGTAACAATTATATAAAAAGTTCAGTGAATAGGCGAAAAGTACGTTTTTATCTTGTATATTATTATATTATTTGAAGGAAAAAATATGCACATAATTAACAATCTTACAATGCAACGACATTTCAGGTAGTAGATAAACATGTAATCTTATGTATATAAATGTTTGCAGCCACCACTGGCTCTTGCGGTATACGCCTTAAAACTGGAGCGAAACTAAGCTAGTGTTGGTTTCAGAAAGTTCACATTTAAAGTAATGTCGCTGTCACCTTTAAAACTGTGTAATTTTTTGTTTTTCCCGAACATCATTCGCTCGATATAAATGTTTCAAAGCGGAATGTATGCTGCACGAAAATATTTCTAAATGAAAAAGCGCCTTATTTACAGTGATGCTGTTCTTTTATGTTAGAGACGTTCGTTGTTTTCTTCTTCTATTTATAAATTTTCAATGCCCAAGAACTCCGAACGAAAATGTATGTTATGGCTGCTTTTAGAGAACAACACACTATCGCAGTCGACGATGATATATGGCACGGAGATGGCTTAGTGAGAATTAAATCCATTAGTCACCTGAATATTTTGCTGCAGAAGTCGGTGGTGTGAACATTTTAATGTGTAGATTTTCGTACAAGCGTGATCACGTTTTTATCTCAGTAGTTGTATTTATCATCATGGCTGGATTTATTAAATTTTTTTAACGAGTTATCCATGGATATTGCTGATTGCGATTACTAATTTTTATAGATTATTCATATAAACTACTCGCTTATTTCCATAAATTTAGACAAATATTTAAAAAATACAATTAGTACGTCGGGTACATCAAAGAAAGCTGCACTTTTTGATTGAAATGTTCCACTTTCTGTGGTCATAGTTAATGCCAAAAGGTAACTTTTTAGATAGGGAACCACTTGAAAATCCGCGCAGAAAACCAAAATGGCGGCCATTAAAGATGGCTGCCATTAGCCACAATAAATTTTTTGTCTCAGCTCTTAATGGTCCGATTTCGATTTTATTTTTTTTGTTTAAAAGCTCTTGTGAAGAGGACGCTTTTTTGTCTCTATACATTTATCTCTGCGCAATTTTCAAGAATCTGAAAATATCACTTTTCTCACGAATTTCATTGATAAGTAAGAAAGTACTAATTGTGCTCAATATCCCATTCTTTCCCCACAAAAAGGGTTTATGTATATAGGTTTCCGTATATGTCAAGAAATACTTGTTTTAATACACAACAGCGATTTTAATTATTTTAAAAATATTTATTACATTAAGGAAACAAATTTTTACAAACAAAAAACGACTAAATATTAAGAAATACTCATGTAAATGAACTGCTTGTATACAGCTCTTATGGTTCTAGATCACGCAATCATCTTCTTCATCTTCCAATTCATCTCTGGAACAAAGTAATTATGTATTATTATTATATTAAGGATTAGATCAACAAAGCAATATTATGATGTTGAAACTGTGAAATGAATTATTTAAAAATAATCAATTAAACGCATACCTTTTATTGTATTTATTGCTGCATTGTCGACCCCAGTGCAGTTCGTGCAAAGTAGCGTGCATGGAACCTTGGCCTTTGAACAGGAGCATCGTGAACGGCATCCGGAGTAACTAAACTTCTCAACCAATTTTCTGCAGGCTGCTATAATAAAAGAAGATCAGATCGGCGTCCACTCTCCAGCAACCATGGTCCATCCCCATCTTTCTGGCCCCGGAATGTTGTCCGTCATTAAGCTCACACGACCCCAAACTTGTCCTACCTGATATGCTGAACGAAGACAATACTGCCTTATTAGTGCCTCTTTTGTTGGGGGCAGTCTTTGTAAACTGCGACTGAACTAAAGAGAAGCTTTCCAACATGTTTGGCTGAGAAGTTTTTTGCGTCTTTGAGTAAAGCAAAACAGTAAACTACTCCAGAACTTAAAAAGTCTCGTCAGAAATAGACTGTTGTGGTGGAGGCTTCAGCAGCTTCAGAAACAGATTTCCACACTTTTCAGGCAGCCTGTTTCCCTTTCATTGCAAATGATTGCATTACATCTGATCCAGTGAATGCATGGAATCCTCTCAATGCTACAGCTTTATGTTCACCTATACTTTCGAACATAGCACTAATGCCCAAAGAGAATCCACATCTCCTGAACTCCCATACTATTGAGAATGTGAAAGAAAGAGATTGCCAAAACAGCTACACCAATATGTACTGTGCAAATAATTATTGTTTTGCTCCATGTTCAACACTGTCTTTAGCATGGAGGAAAATCCTGCCGCCTGCCTTCTTCTTCCTGTTGCTTGCATTGTACTGCATCAATTGAAGTTTTATCCGGCCGAAATTAACGAATTATGCCATCAATCTCAGTACTTATGTGAGCCTAATTAAACTTCAAAAATTCATGTTCTCCAACTAACTTGAAGAGTTCTGTCTTATTTTGATCGCAGCAGATTTTCTTATGCTACTTGACGGCGAAGACCAACACCTCTCTTATCTGTCACACGTTTTTTTTCAGACAAATTTTTGAGTAAGCATCCCAAGAAATGTTGTATTCTGTTTGCATGGAACATCTCAGCATCATTCAAAACATTGTTTTTGAGTTCCGTATTACAGTATTCTCCAAAGTCCGTGAAAACTAAAAATATTTGCTCCTTTGAAAATTGTGCAGAACCCTTAAGGTGTAGACATAAATTTATAGGGACAGAGAAGCGTCCTCTTCACAAAAGCTTTCAGACAAAAAAAATAAAATCGATATCGGACCATTAGGAGCTGAGATACACAAAAATTTAGTACGGCTAATGGCGGCCATCTTTAATGGACGCCATTTTGGTATGCTACATGGATTTTCAAGTGGCTCCCTATCTGGAAAGTTAACTTTTGGCATCAACTACGACCACAGAAAGTGGCACATTCCAATAAAAAAGTGCAGCTTTTTGGCTATTTTATCCATATACCCGAGATACTAAATGCATATAAGATACTATGGGAAATGTTTAAAGCCATTTTTGCCTAAATTTACAGTACCTTTCACCTCATATTATTAGCAATCGTCCACAGTTCACCAGAAAATTCAGTATATTCAAAATATACTGCGTAACGACTTCTTGTGTTATACCTAGAAGTAGAGGTAAGATAATTATTGTTTTTACAGTTAATTACACAAAAAAAATAAAGTGTCTTGACCTTAGAGACTGACTGGGTAGACTTTATGTTTTTCGGGTCGCTGAATCCGAATCCGGGGTTTATTTGATCCCATGTCATCAGGTTTAAGGTCATTTGAAGGTCAAATTGAGATATGACCGTGAAAAAATCCGTAAAAAATTTACGTTTATGTTTTTGGGTTGCTGAATCCGAATCCGGGGTCCATTTGATCTCATGTCATCAGGTTTAAGGCCATTTGAAGGTCAAGTTGAGATAAAACCGTGAAAAATTCCGCAAAAAATTTATGTTTATGTTTTTGAGGTTGCTGAATCCAAATCCGGGATTTATTTGACACCATCATGTCAGAATCAAGGTCAAATGAAGGTCAAACACATGAAATTCAATAATACAATCTTTTTTGACCCCGGATTCTGAAAAAGCAGAAAATTTTACGTCCAAATACATCCTGAACGGTTCATGGAACTGATTTCTTAGGTCATTTGTTGGTTATCAAGCGGTCAAATGCTTATTTTCCATTTCTTAGATGATATATCGATTGTAAATCGAAAACTTGCGTCTATGACTAATGACCTTCAACTTTTTGTGGTCGCTTATCACGATCCCGGTATCCATTTGATACCATGACGTATAAACCAAGGTCAATCGAAGGTCAAACGCCATAATTCGAATGATATAAATTTTTTAACCCCGTATTCTCAAAGAACAAAAAAATCTTACGTCCAAATACGTCTTGATCTGAGTAGAACCGAACTTTGGGTTTCATATGGAGGTATTAAGCTATTTTGAGATGTTTTAAACTACATTTTTAAGCCCAAAGACCTAAATCCAAATCTGCTGAATTCAATAGCCTCAAAATTCAATAACCCAATAACCTAATAGCTCTAAAAACCGTAGCTATAAAATGGGGATTACAGACGATGAAAGCTGATGAATCCGTTTACTCGAATGACCACATTGCTCAATAATCCCATAACCGAGTAACCCCATAATTTTATTACTTAGTCTCTCATAGCAAAAATTCTGTTCTTTATAATTAAAGTTGTTGAGATTCACAACTCCAAACCATGCCACTGTAATTATGGAACTAATTTTCTCGCTCTGCAACTTATCATGAAATTTCTTTGCATGGAACAACCTTTACACCCAAATCAGCATAGCACTTGTGTCTGCATCCATGGCACCTCCTCGCGGTGACGGCGGGCAACGGAGTAAGCCCATTATGATGTACAAAATCCGTTCACGCAACCTCATCGTGGTGTACATCGTAACGCTAATGCTGACAGTTTCACAATTCAGTTGAAAGATTCAAAATAAATCTGTATTTGACCTGCAGATGATCTTTCAGGGTCCAAAAAATTATATCATTCGAATTCTAGCGTTTGACCTCAGTTTATACATCATGGTATCAAATGGATACCGGGATCGTGATAAGCGACCACAAAAACTTGGTCACTAGTCATAGATGCAAGTTTTCGATTTACAATCGATATATCAGCTAAGAAATGGAAAATAAGCATTTGACCGCTTGATAACCAACAAATGACCTAAGAAATCGGTTCCATAATTTGACCTTGATTCTGACATGATGGTATCAAATAAACACGGATTCGGATTCAGCAACCTCAAAAACATAAATATAAATTTTTTACGGAATTTTTCACGGTCATATCTCAATTTGACCTTCAAATGACCTTAAACCTGATGACATGAGATCAAATAAACCCCGTATTCGGATTCAGCAACCTCAAAAACATAAACATAAATTTTTTACGGAATTTTTCATGGTCATATCTCAATTTCACCTTCAAATGACCTTAAACCTGATGACATGGGATCAAATGGACCCCGGATTCGGATACAGCGACCCGAAAAACATAAAGTCTACCTAGTCAGTCTCTGGGGTCAAGACACTTTATTTTTTTTGTATGGCTGTGTTATTTTTTATTTATTTGCTTTCATCATGATTAGAGAATATTATTTAGTTGTAATTTGCTTAATATACCTAAATAATATTCTCTAATAATTATTGTTATAAGAAATCTCTTAAAAAAAATTACTTGATAAGAGAAAAATCACAGGATTTATCGCATGAGTTCCTTCTGAATTTAATCGAACACTGAGAAAACAATCGAAATATTTGTAAATAATAATAATAATAATAAATTGCCTTTATCTCCAATATTATACATTAATACAATACCTAGGGCGAAGTCTATCCGAATAAGTAATAAGAAAAGATAACAATTTTTATCTACGCAAATCTGGAAAGAACTTGGGTCACATGATGATAACAATAAAAACAAGGATTTTTTACGAACACAGTAAGTGATTATGTAGAGGACCTGACCTCACTTGTCTGAAAGGCGTGACACTAATATCTTATTAAGGACGGTAGCCGCGCTCACCCCCTTTGATTATGTGTGGCTAACTTCCACTCTCAGTTGGATTCGTCATGTTTTAAGATGTGATTGAGAATCTGGGTCCTTTGATAGGCGAAAAAGATAAAAGATGTAGATTTCTAGCTGCTCTCTCTCCAAGGCTTCCCTTTACTATGCAATAAGCTTATACTGTAATGGATATTTTCACTTCAAGACATCCCAATTATTTTTTAGAATCCCTATCTTCTGCTTCTTTGATATGATCGGTGTTCTGAATTTCAGACGTGCAGGTGCTTGAGGATCCCGTTATTCAGTGCCACCCAACAGACAAAAGCCCCCGAGATGTTAGACTTAAAGTTAATCGTTCAATCAGTGAAATGCAACAGTTCAAATAATACCATTTATTAATTTAATCCAAAATTGTACAGTAAATGTACAAGAACCTATCTAATACTTGTAAGAATCCGCCTCCCCAAACAGGACAAGGACGAACGTCTCCTCAAGATGACGTGTATCTCATCCAGCATACAATGGATCAGATACTTGGCATAAAAAGATTTACAACTTCTTAGAAATGTATGAAAGCACTTTGACTTGAGACTGACAGGTATAACATAAAAATATTTTGCTAGAATTTAGGGAGACTTGTGGTTAGCTTTATAGTTCCAATAGTGATTATATAATTTAGGAGAAATTCATTTGAAAATGCGTGAAATGCGTTTCACGGCAGTATACAAGTAACATGAGATGTTCCTTTGCACTTGCGGCGTTTTACTGGCATATAACGTAACGTAGGTTTGTACTGTGACCTGGTTTTCGAGTGACCTCTACGGAAATGACCCCTTGGACTCGCTCATGCACCAAACGGTTTTTATATTGTTAATATTAAAGACCTGCTTATGAGCATGTAACTGCTTCATTCTGATGATCCTCTGACGTTCCTGTCTCATGGACCAGTCGCCAGATGAATCTAAATTTATTTTATTTGAAAAATCGACTCTGGCAATTTTTGCCTTTTTTGTTCAATAATTTTATTTAGAGCATACAAGTCTTTGCCACTTTTTCCAAAATTTCATTGTTATACTTTTTTCTGAGTCCACTTAATAGTACGTCCCTAATTCCCCCATGTGTCGCAAAGAGATAAAAAAATAAAAAATTCGGTGTACTTTCATATTACATACCTTATGTATTGTCGCCGGCGAGTCTCAAAATATTTTTTTTCATCAGCCACCCCCACTTGTCACCTCCATTGCCAACCCTATACCATTATTAAAAGGGGTACAAAGGGATTGTGATTTAGTGTATGTACAAGAATCAGAGGCCTCAAAATTTGTTTTGACATCAGTCACCTCCACTATCAACCCCCTATCGATGTGGCATTTAGTTTTATGGGTTTTTGGGTTAATCGATTTCAAATATTATATTATTAAATTTCTATGAACAATTATTTTTACATAGTGGAGTGCAAATATAGCATCAACAGTTCTTTCGTTGTAAGAGATTCGGATAGTAATTCTGGATGGTGAAGTACTGGTGATACCTTAGGCAGCGGTGTTTTTAAATGACCAAGAGTTCCAACACTGTAAAACCTGTAGCAATGACACAAGAGAGATCATTTTTTCGTCCTCTGCTGATAATTTTGCCCCCAGCTCCAACACTGGCAATATCAATGGGTAATAGGTATTGTCTGCATTTTTCGCTTACCGAAGAGAAGTATTGTAATAAAAAAAAATCACCCTACTCCGGATTTTTACGTTTCAGACTATGTAGATTGCGAAGATTTAAGTATTTTAATTCCGTCTGTCGGTCTGGTGTCTGTCTATCTGTTGAGGTATATCAAAACAAAACCGTTTGACGAAGAACAATAGTATTTGATAAGTAGTTGGCCCTATAGCTAACGAAAAACTCGGATATATATCCAGTGAAAAATATAGAAGTAAAATAATAATTAAGGTAGAAAAATATGACGAAAAACAGTAATATTTGATATGTAGTTAACATAACTCTCATGGATGAAAAAATGAAAAAATATATGGTGGTTATCCTAAAAAAAAATAAATAATGATAAAAATGTGACGGAAGGCGATAATAATTCCCATGTAGTTAACACAACTGTAAAGTAGAAAAACATAAAAAATGCAGGGTGGTCACCCTGAAAAACATTAATAAAAAAATTGTGACGCATAACAATAAAATTTCGCACGCAATTAACCCAACTGTCAAGGAAAAAGAATATGAAAAATATACAAGTTCACACTAAAAAAATAATGAAAAAATGTGATGGATAGCAATTACATTTCGCAAGTAGCGAACACAACTGTGAAAGAAGAGAAATAAAAAATATGCAGGGTGGCCACCCTAAAAACCATTAATGAAAAAAATGTGACTGACATCGATAATATTTCGCAAGTAGTTAACACAACTGTCAAGGAAGAAAAATATACAGGGTAATCACTCTAAAATGATTAATGAAGAAACTTTGGTGGAAATAATAATTAAACTGTAGTTGACAAAATTATCGAGAAGGAAGCCTGACACACTTTCAATGAAAAGTATACATGGTTGTCCCCTTAAAAATAAGAAACGATGGAAGAAAATCATATTTGAAATGTGGTTGTCACTATTGCCATAAAAAAATCTGATACAGTTTCAATAAAGGAATATACAGGGTGGTTATCCATCGAAAAAAATAATTCCTAAATATACCAAACAGGTAGGGAAGTTTTGTGCAAACACCTTTACAGATTTTTTCCAATGCGTAACCCCTTCCGCATATCTCTGGCTTTAGATTTATTTTATTTATTGTTAAGTGTTTGTAAACACCTTGTATCGTGAATTCGAAAATGTTAACACAATTGTAACACTAAACATTAATTAATTAACTTACATACTAGTTACAACAAATTACTTCACTATAATTCAATAATTCAATCACTTGATCACTTTGTTTACTCTTTGATCTTTCTGAACTTCTATTTATCTCAACTGAACTAAACTGTCCATCTGAACTGTACTACTTGTGTCGTCACTCAGTCTCCTTTTATACTCTTGGGTAAGTAGTTCTATATCTTTCTACATCTTTCTAAAATGTTCCAGTAGCTGTTAGTGTAGAAGAACGCACTACCGGGCGTCAAAATGACGCGGCACCAATTTATTTCTCAGGGGCGCCAGTCGCGTATTACCCCGTTCTTCTACCTCCCAGGCGGGTTCGAGATAAGATGCACTTCGATAACCGGATAATGGACCAAGGCTGCACTACCACAGATCGGTAATGACGCTCTCTCTGGACATGAATTCCCTCGTTAGGGGTTTAGGTACCTCTTAATTTTCTAGATTTTTGCATAAAAAAATCTCAACCGAAGAAGTTCTCTGCAAAGGGATTAATTTTTTATACGCGGTATCCACGTTTTGATCTGCTAATAACGGATTCCACCCCTCAGGGATTTCTCAAAAAATGCATAAAAAATCCCTATCGAACCTCCGTAAAGCAAGCAGAAGGTCGAGTGTTAATGTGAATTAACTCGACACATCCGATTTTCGATACGAATGTTCCAGGGATTATAGACCGTCAACAGGCCTCAAGATCAATTAAGAAACAGTAGTTCAAACAATCCGTTTATTTAACAGAAATGGTTATACAAAATTCTCAAGATAAGAATCGTGCCTTCCCCAATCAAGGTAATGGCTTTCAGACCATACAAGTGAGAGCGCTTACGCTAACGATCGATTAGGTAGAAAAGATTCATGCATACCTTCTCAGAATCAAAATGCGAGCTTTTTAGAGAAGTCTGATACTATTTGTAATTCATAATTACGGCTGACTGATTTTAACTTAAAAAAGTTTTACTAACTGAATTTAGGTTCGCTAGAGACTACTTAGCTTTAAAGTTCTTGTATCGTGGCGGTTCACGTACTCAAACACATTCGTGAGGACTTATAACTGCATAAGTTTAACAGCGTTCGATCAGTCCACGATTTACTTGTTCCTATGCAGTTGTTCAATATTATCGCTATGGCAGCAACCCACCTTCGGGCGACTTTTAGGCAAAATTGAATTTTTGGTTTTTTATGCACAAGGCGTTTTCCTCTGTAACTTTGTCATTTGGCAAGCCCTGCTATTGGCTTTCCTACCATTGCTTTGTCTGGACCACTCAACGCGCTTGACCAAATTGCGAGCCGCTGAGTCAATCCAAACTCTTTCTATTCGAGAAACCGGCCTTGTACATGTGCATTGATTGTTATCAATTTTTGCTTATCGGCACTACGCCGGCTTTGTCAAAATCTTCTATTTTGCCTTTCGGATGCAGTGCATCGCTTAAATTTTATGCTCATACTTTAGAATTGGGCTTCCAATGGCCGTACATCAAAGGTCAATGTCTTTGGTGAAGGAATAAAAAATAAAAAATATTTCAAAGTATATTTTCGTGGTACTTTTTAAACTGACTTTGTGGTACTTTTGAAAAATCAATTTTCAACGTAGTTTTAAAAAATTAATCTGCGGGTTAAATTTTGACGTACTTTTGAAAAATCAATTTTCAAGCCAAATTTCAACGCAGTTTTGAAAAATTAGTCTGCAAGTGAAATTTTGGCGTTCTTTCGATAAATCGATTCTTGAGCCCGACGAAAGTCCAATTTGTGGTACCTTTGAAAAAGTATATTATTCATAAATCTTTGTCATTATATATTTTTGCTCTCATATCCTGAACCAAAAACATTTTTCCTAAGGGAAAATTCGGTGTTTCTTCGAATTTTCACCTGGTCATTTCCAACGCCTTATAGAACCCAAAACGGTCCTTATGGACTAATCTGTGCCTCTGCAGACTCTTAAAAATGTCTTTAAATGAAATTTTTGCCTAAGTCGAATTTTGATTCTGTCTTCAACTTAGGACGATTTTGGAGAATTCTACAACATTAGCACCGCGCGCCATTTCTGAGATGATTGCCGAACTAACTAACTTGATTGTTATCTGTTACTTTTACATGGAACTTAGAAACTCTCATAGATGTCTCTGGGGGTAGAACATGTAGCATTACTTTTTACAATTATTCGTGTGAAATTTAATTATCTTCTTCTTTTCCATGGTTGAATCAGTCAGCCGTTGATAATATATTAAATAAATAAGCATCTACAGATAAATAAACATTATTTAAGATTACTACAAAATGTAACAATAAATGTAAAAATAGGTCGTTAATCTTAAAGCTCACACTTTCACTATGCATGCAATTCCGCGACACTTGAACGAACTCTGTAATTATACACGCTGGCTGGCTGTGTGTAAGATGGTGCAATTTATTCTCTCCCCCAAGCTCGCTCCTTAAAACTTTCAAGTTTAATTTTGTACGAACACAGTCATATGTGTTTCAGCTATTGACCCGACGAATTTTCCACAAGATGAAATGCTTTGTTTTCGTTACACAATACCCTCCGATAAAAGGTATTTGCAAATGACGTTCTTTGTTACACAATCCCCTTTAGAATGCTACAAGCGACATTAAAAGAAATGCGGGGATATTAAATATCAGATGTATTCATTCAATTTATATCTTGCAAAATTATATTTCTTCGAGTGGAGCAGTTATTTGCTTATTTTATTGTGTTTGGATTAGATCTGTGATCAAAGACCAAACGAGATTTTTCATATTTTATTTCTCCTTTGTGTATAAATATATTTAAAATCCGTCTTTAATTATATATTTGTTGTTGGTAGTGATTCATGAAACCCTTACAGTAAGTTCTTTAAGTATTCAATGGCAAATGGGTAAAAAAAGTTGCAAAGAAGTATTGAAGTTGTCCATTAGTATTTCGGTAGGTATTTCAATAACTTTGTACACGTCGGGTAAAAATATGATAAAAGAAATAATGATTAAAAGTTACATTTTACTAATGTTTTTTGACTATAAATTGGGGCTGGAATCCTTCAAAAGTATTATTTACAGAAAGTTCTGCCAGTACTTATTTTCTCCGTAATGAGTTTACAACATTTCAGTCATGTGCACTTTTACCTTCGGAAGATTGTGAAATGTGAATGATTATATGTAGTAGAGAGGTGAACGCACTTGGCTCTCACCTGGAGTCCAAGGTCGAATGCTAGTCATAACACTGAGATTTTGTCTGAAAAATAAATTATTCCTTATACAGGGTGATTTACCATGACATGCGGAAAATGAAATGGTGCTCTAGTCTTATAAGTGGGAATGTCCATGTAAAATTTTAAAGTGATTGTAAGTAATTTAATAATTTTTGTTGCATTAAAACTGGCAAAGATACGCTGCTGTTACTTGTCGGTGATCAGTGACAAGGTAAGGAACTTAGTTGAGAAATAATATATATATGAGATGTTTATATTTCCTTAATAGGGAACTTGCCCAAAAAATAAAATTGAATTAAAATACTCAAAATCGTAAAATAACATCATTAAAAACCCCATAGAACACAAAAAAACAATAAAGAAAATTCACCCGTAACTGAACTAGCCAAAAGTTCCGTTCGAACTTTCTTTTGGTCAAGAGACATCGAAACTGCTCGATAATGAGCAGAACTGCCTCGCCGCGATGAATAGAATTTTGACCGGTGGCTATTTGTCATTATTTCGCTCTTTGTAACTCGGCGTATCAGTCAAAAGGGCAGTTCTCAATGTTTCCTCATCATATTTACTTTCCTCGACAGGAAGACAAAAGAAACTGCCTCCCTGCGAGGACCGAGATGACTGGTTTTTCTTTACATGTTGAAAGCCCGATATGAACCCTTTAGGTCAGGTGAAAAGTTCCGTCACCCTGAACTTTTCTTCTCAGCTCTCCCAGACCTGATGAGAAACACTGGAATTATCTTCGCTTAAGTAACTCGATAATTTTGGTAACGGGCTGCCGTACTATGAAATTTTTTTGATTTTCCATTACTTTTACGTTTTGTGCCGTGCTGTATTCTACAAAAATCATTTTCATTTTTTTATCTATTTATTTAATGTCGGCCTATTTCCGCTACCAGGGCCTATCACCGACGCCAGGAGACGAGCTACCTGGACATTTTGCCGAATCTCTTCCCTTAAGAAGAGTAGGAATCTTTTACTTGCCTAACGTTTAATAGACAAGGGACCGCCTGCTTTACATCCCCTCCGAAGGATGGTATATCCACTACGTAATCCTCGTCTGAAATTACGCAGCTTCCGCGAATTATTTTAATTATTTTAATTTTTGCTATTTTTGTAGTGTGATTAAAATCACAGTCATTTCTACCCTCTCCAGCTTTGCTGTCAGCCCAAAGTCTGATAAAGAGGGAGGGGAACTGATATGATTGAACCGCGTTACATCAGATTGGTTAAAGTCATAGGCGGCGCATTTCCACAAAAAAAAGAAGGTAATTTTTTGTAACATTTTTTATTAATTTTTCATTTTCTTAACTCCTTTCGGTGGGGACAACCTACTGATAAATTTTGCACATGTGGTAAATATACTCGTATACTGGGTGGGTGTCCTTTGTCTCCAAATGTGTAGCCTCTTCCTGCAGAGAGTCACTTCAAGCTGTTAGAGATCATAGGAATTGTATTATTTGTGATGCATATAAATCGAGTTTTAATTAAAAAAAAATCTGTAAATGTATTTACAAAAAACTTCCCTCTCAATTTGGCACTTTTTATTTATTAATTATTCTTCCTGTTGGATGACCACCATGTATCGGTCCTTATTTATTTTAAAAGTATATTAGATTTCCTCCTCGGTAACACTGTCAACTACATTCCAAATATTATTTTCCAACATAGTTTCTTAATCAATTACACAGCCACACAAAAAAAAAGTTCTGTGCAGCGGACCAAATTATATGGAAAAATACACTATGTATTTTTCGACGCTGAATCCGTGGTCAAAAAAAATCTATCGTGTCAGTTTTGTTTTATAGTCAAAGACATCCCTTAAAATGGTGTAAAGTCATAGAAATAATGTAATAACTCTTAATGAAGTGTGAAAAATGGTAGATGTTTTGTAGTTGAGAGGAGAGAATGTAAATTCGAGCAACAGTAAGCTATTTTCATAAATTAAACCGAAATCCGCCCTCAACTCTATGGAGGGTTAAAACCACCCCCACCCCCTCATAGGTTTCAAAACGGTTTGTAGTTTCAAGCAGGGTGAACAAATATGGAGTAAATTCGTTCCAACCACCAAAACATGAGTAGAGACTACCCTTAAAGGGTGATAAGAGCTACCCCGATGCTCATATGTTACATATGGGTGCTCCTAAAATTCGGAAAGGGTCAAATACTTGCTCATTGTGCCAAATATATAAATCCGGTACGACAACCACGCAATCTTTTTAATTAAGTTGAAAATCACCAGTATTGCATTAGTTTTTCAGTAAAAAATACCTAATATGGCTTCTAGAAAGATCGAACCCTTTTTCTTAATCAAAATGCACGCCAATAACTGATATAAGTTTTTTTTTACTTAACAGAGACACACTAAAAGTCATTGATACCAATCCAAATTTTTTTGAAATCGGATAACTAATAACTGAGATATGGGAGGGAAGCTATTAAAAGTGGGACACGTAGTGTATCTTATAAATTAATTTGGTAATTTGTTCATAAAAAGCCACTTTTTTCATAAAAATACACCCTATAACTTTTAGAGGAGACATCTTTTTTTGGAGGGAAGAAAAAACACTTCATGTGGTGGGATTTATACCCGCTACAATCCCTTCTCCTCTTCACCGATACAATGGATTTCCTTTAGCATTACGTCGGTGGTCCAGATAAATTGTGACTTCTTACTGTGCCTTATTTGATCCTTTTTTAAATCCTACTCTACGTATCCTATGCGCTTTCACGGTTGTCATCAATGGCCTCCTCCTCCTCATTATTCTCTAGACCAAGTCCTTTACAGTTTTCCATTTCTGCTCGTTCATTACCAGCAACCTCATCATGTGGGCTTCAAGTGAACCTCCAGGTTGGTTTCCGCAAGTCTTTTCCTCTGACATCCGAGGGAAAAAATATTATGTGCTTTGTGTCTTTGTTTCGCCGCAGAATACACAGATACCGTCTACTGCCTAGCCAATGCCATGAAGGAATTTCCCAAGACACCCGTGTCCAACGAGCCTTGGGTAAGATGGTATGACAACTCACCATAACCTCTACCTATTCAGGGGGCGATTCTAGCGATAAGTCTCTTCATCCACTCACCTTTGATAACAACATCTCATTTATGCTTGAGTTACTTGTTCACCAAGCAACTCCAGGCTCACCATATCGGAACCTCCTACAATGCTTAACATAAACTGATAAAAATCAGAGAGCAAATCATCGAGACGTTTCTCCTCACTACAAGTCAGTCGATGAATTAGCACAGTTTTTAAATTTAAATATAAATCGCTTCCAGGAGGGTTAGCTATAATGTCATAAACATCATTGATAATTCTAATGGTAAGCTAGCGACTAGCTGGTCAAAGATAATGTCATAGCAAACACTTTATCACCTGTACCTAATACATCCTCCTTCGAACAATGTATTTTTCAGGTTCAAGCCGAAATATCTACTTTAATTGGTATTAATTTTGACTTAAAGTTATTGAGCAAAGCTCAAGAAGAATATTCTGACCTTAAGTTTTTATTATCGAATCAACCATCAAATTCTAAAACTCTTTTCAACTTAAAGAAAATTAAAATTCCAGATTTAGATAAGTTTATTTGGTGCGATATTTCTTGCCCCAAACTGCACCCTTATGTCCCAGTTATTTATAGGCGAACAATATTTGATATTTTCCATGGTTATCCATCCATATTTTCCATTCTGGTGTAAAGGCCACAAGAATATTAGTTACTAGTAATTATTTCTGGCCTAAAATGATTCCGGACTACAACTCGTGGGCTAAAACATGTGTCAACTGTCAGACTGTTAAAGTCCAGTAGGTCGTTTTGAAGTACCTAAAAGCCAGTTCGATCACATTCATATAGATTTAGTGGGACTATTACACCTTTTCAATGATTGCTCGTACATTCTAGCGGTGATCGAACGGTTTACCAGATTGTCGGAGGCCTATCCTCTTTCCGATATCATGGCAAAGATCGTTGCACGCACTTGATTTCAAAATTACGTTTGTCGTTTTGGTGTAACATTATATGTCACTACTGATCAAGACCTCCAATTTGAATCAAAATTATTGCAATTATTTGCAAAATTTTTGGGTTTCCATAGAGTACGTACCACCACTTAGCATCCGTAATGGCATGGTGGAACGATTCCATAGAACTCTTAAAGCTGCGTTTATTGCTAGGGCTAATACATCACATTGGGTAGATGCACTTCCTGTTGTAATATTGTCTTTTAGAACTATCTCCAAAGATGATTTGCAATACTCTTCAGCCGAACTCATATTTGGTCAAACTTTGCGACTACCAAGTTTTTCACTAAATCATATATAGTTGTCCTGATGTCCCTTATGACAAATTGCGCACTGTCTGCTCCATGGCTTGTCTTCTTTCTTCTGCAATATTCCCGTCCTCGTAAAATTTTCTCTTCCGCAGAGCTAGAAGTTCGATTGGTAGATACTTCCCAAGCGAACCGATGATCTGTGCCTTCTTCTTCATGTAAGAAGAATGGCCTCCGTTTCCTCTGGAGCCAGTTTTAATTCTCTCTTGTTCATCCAGTTACTTATATTTGACAGCGATCGGATCTTTCAGGAGCTTTGAGCTTATCGGTCGTGTATTATAGGGGGTCCATCGGAATGTATTATCTAGATTCCTGTAGAGTTTATCCCTTTTTCTAAGGAGCACCAGCCTTGCGTATTTCCACTGCTCAAGGAATATCCCTGCCATCAATGTCCGATTCAATATGGCTAAAGTGAAGTCGGGGATGGTTCTTACCGCTATCTTCAACATTTCAGCTGGTATACTGGCAGTTTCCCACTGGATAGTATGGTTGTAAAACACAAAAACTTGCGGATCGATAGATCAAGGGATATAAAATAGTTTGCTTTGGACTATCACTATACGTTGGTTTCATTCAGGTATTCTATGACATAAGTTAGACATATAGAGAGGTGCAGTAAATTGGTTCGGACTGCAGAATCTTTCAGGTGGGGCTCGGCAGATCAGTTTTTTAGGCTCTACTAATCAACAACAGATTAATTTCGTTCATGTGCCTTATGGCGTAAGTAAGGGGGTCGAAATGGGAAAATCTTTTACTCAGTACAAAAAACTCTCCGGGTTGGCTTCGACGGATCAACTTTTTCGGTTACTACGGGACGACTACCGTAAAAATGCTTACATCATCGAGTATGTGGATAAAACCATGTTATAATAAAAGTAAATCTTCTTTTCGTCGTCCCACTCATAAGAAAACGGTAGTCAGAAATTCCGAATGCTGTACAAGCTAGATATTTATGGCAATGACAATGGACTAATATTTTTGTCCTTACAGAACTGTTTACCAACGTAAGTAATTAACTAGTAGCACAATTTACGAGTGAAATTCAACAAACCAATTAGTTAAATGTAATATCGATCAACTTATTTACTTACAAAGGCAATTATTAGGGCATCGTTAATTTTATTCGGAGAATCAGAATATTAGCTTAATTAGTATAATTAGTTTTTGGACTAATCCTCGTGCTGACAATATTCACGATTCCATTGTAGGATATAACGAAACAGAATTAATCCATTGTTATTAAACTAGATTCTCTGAAGCTTCACGCTATTCTGACAACAGATTTTCTTAAAAAACGGGATAAACTTATGAACATTAAAATAAAGGAATGGAGATAAAGGATTTGAATCCGCACTGATTAAAATATTTAATTTTAAAAACTAATACTTGGTCCAATATAAACTACTCGAAAATAATTTACAGGGTTATTCATTATATTTAGGCAACTCTTTATTATCGTTATTATTGAAGATAAAAAAAAAGTTTTGGACGAAAATTATAGGGCTGTAACTGAACCCCTTTAACAGTGGCGTGCAGAAATTGAGGAGTACAAGAAGCAATTTTTTTTCTGATTTCAAAAATATGACATATGATAGTCCTATCTTTAACCATTTTCGAGTTATTGAACATTGAAAATTGAATTTAAGCTATTTATTATACGAAGAGAAATTACAATTATTAAAGTAATCCATCAAAATGACAAGTATTCTGTTATTATATCACGCTGACAGATTTAATAACAAAATACTTGTCATTTTCATAGACTACTTTAATATAATTGTAATTTCCCTTTCAATATCCAATCTATTCCACCACAAATAGAACTTCCCCCAACGCATCCCCCTCCATGTAACCCCATTAAATTATTATAGAATCAGTTTAGCACACATGCTTAGATATTTTTGAACTTGAAAATCATATTTCCTTTGAACAAACTGCACCCTAAGCTCCCCCTACTACTATACAATACCCCAACACCCCCCAACTCCCAATGACAAGCACCCCCAAAGGAATTGACGTATTATTAAACCATTTAATACTAGCTAGGAGCATAAAGGCTTATGTTAGTGGAGGGTTGGGTGTGTTGGGGTGTTGTATAGTAGTAGGGTAGCTTAGGGTGCAGTTTGTTCAAAGGATCTATGATTTTCAAATTCAAAAACATCTAAGCATGTGTACTAATGTAAACTGGTTCTTTAATAATTTAAGAGGGATACATGAAGAGGGAGGGGGAAGTTCTGTTTTGGGTGGAATAGATTAGATATTGAATATACAGTGTGTCCCAGGATAGATGTAACAAGAGGTGTAATGGACCAAAAATTTTGGAATTTTGGAATGGTATTTGGGTATTGAGTCCTGCTTGTTGTAAAACTAAAGTATACCAAGAATGACTTGATTTGGTGTTCTACAGGGTGTTTTATAAGCAAAGTTGCAAAAATCACAACTAATAAAGTACCTTTATTTTTGAAAATATGAAAAAATTCCACTAAGAAAAGTTATTTACAATGCAATTTTATACCTCTATACCAAATTTCTTCTCATTTTTTGCGAATTAAGAGTTGAATTCATATTTAAAGTTGTGTAGGAGCAAATGTTAATCATCTCAAAAAGTAGGCTATTGGTAAATAAAAAATAAAGTTGTAATTCACAAAAAATAATTTCTATGCAGTTTTAATTGAATGGTTCGAAATAAAATACTAATTTATTGAAAAAATGGGAAGTTTCAAAAAAATAATTTTATATTCCTGAAATTTGGTATAGAGGTATTAAATTGCATTCTAAATAACTTTTCTTAGTGGAATTTTTTCATATTTTGAAAAATAAAGGTACTTTATTAGTGGTGATTTTTACAACTTTGCTTATAAAACCCTGTAAAACACCAAATCAAGTCATTTTTGGTATACTTTAGTTTTACAACAAGCAGGACTTAATCCCCAAATACCATTCCAAAATTCCAAAATTTTTGGTCCATTACACCTCTTGTTACATCTTTCTTGGGACACACTGTATATGATAAAAAAAAGATTTTCGAAGTTTTTTGACCAAAAATAAAAAGGGCCGAAACCCGGCCTCATAGGCCCTCCTCCTTTCAATTATTAACATGCTTACATCTCATATTAAGATATATTGTATTAAATTAGGTTTTCCTATTTTATACACACGCAGACAGTTGTTAGGGTTACATAGACTACGTGTTCTATCAATTCATTTTTAATTTGTGTAAAGTGGTCACAACGCGTTAAATAGTGGGGATTAGAATGTACCTGTAATCAGCCGAACGAAGTGAATATTACTTCCCTTCTGCAGCGGCAACCTAACAGTCACTTCGAGTTTGATAATTAAACAGCATTTGAATTGCCACCCCTGCATATCATATTTTACTCAGTGCATCGATCAAGTAAAAGGTTATTAAATTTATTTATTCCTTCGTCAATATTTAGCGGCCTTAAGTCATATTTTTTAGTTCCGTGATTTAATTTAATTTATGTTTAATGTTAACCTTATTTCTGCTAACCTGCTAATAAATATTTCTTTTCTTTTGAACGCCAGAAATTTTGCTGTCGATTTTACTTCCACATCCAGTGGAAGTATAGTAGTGGAAAAAAAATTGAAAATGTTTATTGTTTAAATAGGCTTAGAATGTCATGAAACGTCGAGATTTTAAATTTGAGAAAAAAAAATTCTGTCTGTCTGTCTGTAACTTTTTCTTGTGCGCACTCTGGAACCGTTTAATATATTGACTTGAAATTTGGTACGAGTGTGTATTTTAACGGGATCTGGAACTAGATTACATTTTGATCTTATTCCGTTGAAGGGTTGGGGGGTAAATTGGGGTAAATGGGGGGTAAATGGGGGTAAATATAGGTAAATCAAGCGAGTCCACAAAATTGGTATTTGGTATATATAAGAGAAGCGAAGGTCTCAAAAAATGTTTGGCATTAGCCACCATTACTACACCCACCTCATTATTATTAGGGGGTGAAAAAAATTAAATTGTTATTTAGTGTGTGTACAAGTACCAAAGGCCTCAATTTTTCTTTTACTTCTTCCACCCCCACTACCACTATTTAGTTTGTCTGTGGTTTGCGTCCCTATTAAGATTTTTTGTTTCGCTCTCACTCTTGGTCGTAAAACAAATCACCTGGATAAAGTACTGTGAATGAGTGTTGGTTTAATCTCTGGTTCACCTAAAAATAAGAACTTAAAAAATACCGGCTCTTTCACAAAGATATCAACTAGTCGTTCGCCGCCTGTGCTTTAATTTAGTTTAAATATTTATATTTGAGGTAAAACTAAGTTCAGGTGTCTGTCTAGGGACTACAGGAGCAATGCGCTCGTGTCCCACAGCAGCTATGGAGGCAATGCTGGACTTACTTCCTCTGCATTTGCATGTGAGGAAGGAGGCAGCACTTAGTGCCTTAAGGCTGCATCAGGCACTTAAATTCAGACCAGGCGACCTGGTTGGTCACTTAAGGATTCTGGAGTTAATCCAATTCGAATCCATGACCAAACCCACTGACTCAATGCCAATCAAATATGACTTTGACTGCCCGTTTGATGTGCTGATTGAAAGCCGTCAGGCGGGCAGGGCCGGAGCATTGCGGTTGGAGAAAGAGTCACACATCTGGTACACAGACGGATCCAAGATGGATGAAGGGGTTGGTGTGGGCGTAGCAGGGCCTAAATGCAGGCTATCTAAAGCCCTTGGTAACACCCCAACCATCTTCCAAGCAGAAATTTATGCTATAGATCTATGCGCCCAGGAATGCCTAAATAGAGGCACTCGAAGGGCAAAGATCTATATACTTTCAGATAGTCAGGCAGCATTAAAGGCTCTCAGGTCATATACCTTTGAGTCAAAAATTGCCTGGGAATGCAGGCAATCCCTGAAGCACCTGGCAAAAAACAACAAGGTTACCTTGATGTGGGTGCCAGGGCATGAGGGGATAGAAGGCAATGAATTAGCTGATAGCCTCGCAAGAAAAGGGGCTGAAGCCCCGTTTTTTGGACCCGAACCGTTCTGTGGCCTATCCAGGGGACACATAACGGAGGAGGTCCTAAAATGGGAAAAGGAACAAAAAGAGTCCTACTGGAGGAACACTCCAGGACAAAGACAAGCAAAAAGGTTTATAACCTATTCTACAAAGAATGCTACAAGGCTTCTCGAACTGGAAAAGTCCGATTTAAGGCTGATCACAGGCCTTCTAACTGGCCATTGCCCCTTGAGATACCATCTCAAGAACATGGGCATGGCAGAAGATGACAAATGCAGATACTGTGAAGCTGCAACCGAAACTGCGGAACATATACTTTGTGAATGCAAGGTGTTAATCCGCATTAGGCTAAAGTACCTAGAACAGGAATTAACGCCTGAAGACATAGGGAAATTAGCCCTCAGGAAAATCGCAAGCTTTGCAAAAAGTCTTGGAATCCTGGGTAACAACTAGATGCAGGGTAATTCACAAAAGATCTTTTAGGTCGAGGTGAAGAAAGGCCAACCCAGGGCCAAGCGACCCCCTTAAACAATCTAGAATCTACAATCTACAATCTACAAGTTCAGGTGAAATAATGTAACGAAACTTTTTTTTATTGACGATTTTGTTATCAAAAGGTCATTTTCAGTTTCTATATAATCACTACAATTGCTCTTAATATCAAGAAATGGAAACTACTCCTAAGTACTTAGTCTTATAAACATTCGGACGCCATCTTCAATCTCCGTATTTCCGAACTTATTCATCTATATATATATATATATAAAAGAATACCCTGACTGACTGACTCACTCACTGATCTATCAACGCACAGCTCAAACCGCTGGGTCTAGAAACTTGAAATTTTGCATAGACGTTCCTCGAATGATGTAGGCAACCACTAAGAAGGGATTTTTCTAAATTCGACCCCCAAGAGGGTGAAAAAGGGGGTTGAAATTTTAGGCTTTATCGGAAACGGTTTAGGCTTTTTCGGAAACGGTTAGATCTATTAGATAGTTAGATCTATTAGATACGTGCAAGACGAAATTTCGATTTTCACTTTTTGAAGTGGTGAAAACGGGGGTAGGTGGTGGTCTAAATGGTACCTGTATTTCTGAAATCGCGTAAGTTAGAAACGTGATAGTCCAGCGACGGGCTGTTCTGAGAAAATAAGGAGACACGTATTCGACGGTTTCTAAAAAGAGACCCCCGAAAGGGCGAACGGGGGAGGGGGAGATTTTTAAGCTTTTCGAAAACGGTTAGATCTAGAAGCGTCAAATTTGGCAGAAATACTCTTTATTGAAATTTATTGGACACAGGTAAGACGAAATATCGATTTTCACTTTTTGAAGGGATGAAAACGGGGGCGGTAGATAGTCTAAAGAGTACCCGTATCTCTGAAATCAAGTAAATCAGAAACGTGATATTCCAGCGACGGGCTCTTCTGAGGAAATAAGGAGACACGTATTCGACGGTTTTCAAAAAGAGACCCCCCGAACGGGTGAACAGGGAGGGGGATGTTTTTAAGCTTTTCAGAAAAGGTTAGTCCCAGAAGCATGACATTTGGCAGAAATACTACTTATTGGAATCTATTAGACACGAGTAAGACAAAATTTCTATTTTCACTTTTTGAAGGAGTGAAAACGGGGGTGGTACATGTATCTCTGAAATCGCGTAAGTCAGAAACGTGATATTCCAGCGACGAACTCTTCTGAAGAAATAAGGAGACACGTATTTGACGGGTTTTCAAAAAGAGACCTCCACGAACGGGTGAACAGGGAGAGGGATATTTTTAAGCATGAAATACGTATACCCGCCATGTGTCGATTAAAATAATTATTTTTTAACACAAAAATAGAATAATGAATTGATATGGAATTGCGATGTGCAGTGGGTTTCCCCGAGTACTATGAATGCGCAGTGGGTTTCCTCGAGTACTATGGATGCGCAGTGGGTTTCCCCGAGTACCATGGATGCGCAGTGGGTTTCCTCGAATACAATGGATGCGCAGTAGGTTTCCCCGAGTACTTTGGATGCGCAGAAGTTTTTTCTTGAGTGCAATAAATGCGCAGTGGATTTCCCCGGGTACTATGGATGCGCAGTGGGTTCCCTCGAGTGTCCTTTCTGAGTACTATAGGAGGAGTCAGTGAGTATGTAGTACTTATTTATAGGCATAAGTTAGTATGTCAATGTTCTTAATTCCAGGCGCAAGTCTTCCACGTGAATGAAGTCGCGGGCATCAGCTAGTCCTTCATAAATATAGAGTGTGTGCGATTTAAGACCGCAACACCACGTTATTTTGGAACGCGTTGGCCGATTTTATTTTTTTTTTTGAGATATAGTGCTCGATGAGCTTTATTTGACTGTTTTGAAAATTTTGTAATTTTTATATTTTCAAGGCCTACTATGCTCCTCTAAATGGGTCGAAATTTCGAGATCGACTATTAGGCAATTTTTTATCGGCAAATTGGATAGTGTATTCGATTCACAGTTGTCTTAAATACCTCTATACAAAATTTTAACTCTATACCTCATATAGGGTGTTTGTTATTCAATAGCCAAATTTAAAATTTCTCACTTTTCGACAGGCCCTGTATAAAAGTCGGTTAGGTTTACTAAAAAGATAAAGTAGCCATTCGACTTAAGAAACATCAGACACTAAATAAGGAAGAAAAAAGAAAAGTTATTCTTTAAATAAATAGTGCTTCTATTATTCGATTGCTGTACGTAGGTGCCTTAATGAATATTGTTCAATTAAAATTAAATGAATAAAATTCATTCTTACTTTCTAAGCAAACTTATTGGCTACTATCAATTTTTGCTAAATGTGATACTTTTCGAGTTATTCGACGAAAATCGATTTGCCACCTCCTCAAAAGGGCAGCAAGCTCCCGCATAATATAGAATCATTCCTTCGATACTATTGAGTTATATAAAAAAAGAAATTTGATTAATATGACAATTTAAAACAACTAATTACTATACTGTAAGTAAAAATATATGTTGAATTAAAAACCATTAGAAGATACATTACAAATATAAACTTTATCCAAAATTCTGTAAAAATTTTGTAAACTTTTACATTTATGACTGGTTATTTCTAATCCAATTTGCTTAAAATTTTTTGCACAGAATTTACACGGCAAAATATTGTCTTAAAGTCACTATTATTTACATAGAATTTTTAAAATACAGTCATTACAGAGAAAATATTTTGCCAGGAAATATTATTCACTTATTGAGGTAGTTTTGAAACCATTTTCTCCTATTACTAAATTAAGAACAGTCATGGTCACGAAGTAGTTCGGTAAATATTGAAAGACGACGCTGATTGAAAGCCCGACTCCATAAATATCAAATAACCATAAAGTGTATTGTTTTTCTCTGGTACCAACTGCGTCGTTGCTACACATTTAGAAAATTGAGTTTGTCTCATAAAAAATTAAATGTGAATGTATTTATACGTTTTTGTCTCATTCATATAATGAAATATTAAAACTTTCATCTGCAAATTACGTGTTTACTTCAACATGACACAAGCGTTCTTTTCAGGTTTTAAGGCCCAGTGTCATAGAATAATACAATTCTGCGTGTTAAGTAAATATAGGTAAAATTAAAAAAAACATAGTTACACGATTTTCTTTCCGATTTTATAACTTTTAATCGATTTCATACATATGCAACAAGGATAAATTGTAATCGTGATGACTTTCTACGAGAGAATTTTCAATTAAATCCATTTATTCGGTGGTGTCACTACTCAAGTAGTGACTGTACTCTACGAACAAACATGCGCACGTAAAGGAACTCATTTATAGTGAAGTCTCGACTCAAATCTCTGTAGCATCGACTCGAGGAAAGAATCAAATGTGATTGTTTTGAAGACTCGGTGGGTTAGTTGATGCCTGAAATGGTAACCTCTGGTTTGTACAATCAAGAGCATGTACTTGTTTCATGTGGTTAGTATCTTCCAGAATGGGACTGTATGAGGTAGAGTATTGCTGCTACTCCCGGGAAACATACCGCCGGGCCTGCTGCTTCCACGCTAAGTTTGATTAGGATCATGCTTGTTGTCAGTAGCGAGAGCCATATGACTCGTGGTAACGGAATGTGGGATGGTAAATTTGTGAGATGCGCATTGTGTCGTAAAAAAGCGTTTAAGCTCCTTTTTTTTGTGCTTTTGCTTCTAGACTTCTACTTCTTCTGAGTCTTCTGTTTCTTCCGTTTCTGATTCCGACAGAGCGTATATCTTGGCGATTTTTCTTGCTGTCCTTTCTCAGTATGCTTGGTCCTTTCCTAGATTGTTCATGATCCGATCAATAGCTGCTATTCATCTGTAGCAAGGTTTCTCTATTTTTAGTTTGTGACTGTTAATATTATTGTTTCATTCAGTAAATGTTTCGGATTCCTTCTCTGGACATGTCCCAGTACTTCAATGTGCATATTTCTATCCACTTCGTAATTGTCTTCTCTACTATTATATTGACGTTTTATGTCATGCTTTAGTCATAAGGTTTTGCAAGTAGGTGGACGCTATCTCTTTCAGCTCTTCTCATTCAGATTTCTTCTGTTGGCTTCTGTCGTTGCCACGTTTTTGACTCCGTATGTCATCGTTAGCAGCATAATAGCTATGTATGTCGTCTTGATCTCTTCCGCTTTTCTTGTTGGATCCTCCTTTTTTTAGCATTTTTCTTGCCGAGATTTTAATTTTTGAACTTGGAATAAAGGTCTTTGAGATTTTAAAGTCAAATTAAACTTCAATCAACTTATTTTGAATTACATCCCTTCCAAATTCAAATCCTAATTCATTATATGCGCTGATCACCTGCATTTATTACAATCTTCTGCTTACGGATTCAGTATATTATTTAACAAATTTAACATACAAAAAAAATGTATTCAGCTGTAACAAAATTTTTAATTCTATTATGAATAAACTATTACCTTGATTTTTTTAGCATTGTGTAATTAAATATTTAGTAACTGTTCTCTCTGTAAAATGGATATAGAGTATCAAATAAAAAAGGTACTAACATGTTAGATTTTTGCTCTGCTTTATTTTGAGAATAATTTTAGCTATCAGCAACTTAGACACTGTACGGATTTTAACAATTAAAAGGAACCTAGCATCACTGCCGTCAATTATTGGGAGTACGCCTTGTAGACTGAAGTTCTATTGCGACGTAAGCAATGTTATCCTGTCCAAAAGGTTTGCCTTTAGACTCGGGAGTACTCTTTGTGGACCCGAAGCTCGCTCACATTTATGAAAGTTGAAAAGCCCTCTGGCATAATCTTCAAAAATAAGATGCTAGAAGTTTTACCGCATTTAAATTTAGTAGATAGCCTACTTTCAAGACAGTTATCGAGTTTTTATAACTTAGTTATCAGCATTAAAGTTTTGTTTTTCACATTCAAGTTTTCTATTACTAACATAAAAGAAAATAAGTTTTGTTGCAACCGCGGTAGATTTTATTAAAAGACAAATTAATTAATTAATCACCAACACTGATTTTTTTATTTAATATACCGTTAATCACTACATTTATCTATACCTTAGTCTGTGTGTGGAAAGGTTCTACTTGCCTATATCTTGCGAGAGCGGCGTGCCATATATTCAGTCTGTCACGTGTCTGTGTTATCTTCAGTACCGTTACTTGAAATTATTATTTTCCTTTTTTTTCACTTCGAGTCATACCGGGTAATTCATTGTAGTTAAGCCATATAGGAGCATAGTTTATAGAAGAAAAATGATTCCTCCGTACATTTGGATCGATATTTACTTAATTATTAACTTTTATTTATTGTCTTGTACTTACTCACGTTTATAGTCTTGCTTTTATACCTTTACTCCAGAGAAGTTAGGGGATAATGTGGCAACTGCGGCAAAAATCCCAGCGAGTAAAATTTTTGTATGGGCCTTCATTTCGTAATTTTGCAAATCGCAACAAAAGTTCTTATCGATGTAGCCCCTGCTAAGAAAATTACAAAGGGTCATCTATTAGTTTTAAAACAAAAATAGTTGTAAAATTTATAGCCTAGGAAGCTATCTACAAAAATGTTCATATGATTATTTTCGTAGGAGCAATCGTTTTCATGTACCTACTGCTGTTTACAAAATTTCAACATTCATACTTCTGAGGAATAATACATTCCTTCATTATCATCTCGGAAGTGAAGTACTAAACCCGTTTAATTAATGGTGGTGTTCCCAGTATAATAATAATAATATCTTTATTTGCCATAAAAATAAAACATACATGGTAAACAGGTACCATTTCACCTAGATGGTGCTCTTCCAATGGCTCTAACAAAAAGGAAGTAATCTATAGTACAATACGATAAGAATAAAAGCGTGCTACGATGTTACGCCACTGGTGCAGGGGAGTGAGATCAAACAGAACAATTTAAGAGAGACATTTTGTTATTAAAATGGTGCATGCAGGGAAGAGTACCGTTAATTTTAGGTGGCAACATTTTGATCGGCAAGCATCATACTTTTATTTTACAATTAAATGTTTTTGCAGATAAGTTTTTAATATTTGAATCCAGCCTGTTCCACATATGGATTGCATTATATGTGAATTAATTTTGGTAAGCAAAGGATTTGTGTTTCGGTATTCTTAAATCTTGCATATGCCTTGTATTTTGATCATGATTATGGACTAAAAACTTGTCTCGTAGGTAGCGGGGCTCACCAGTAGTCATCACTTTATAAATGAGCCCGTACATGTGTGATATACGTCTATCTTTCATATTTAGGATAGAGTTTTCATTTAAGTAAGGAGTAATGTGATTTCTAAAGGGAATATTGTACGCAAAGCGCATGCAAGCATTTTGAACTGTTTGTATCAGACATGTAGCGGCACTAATGAAGTTGTTATATGGGTGAAAATTTTCAAACTATTTTATTTGGAATATGAAAATATTGCAAATTAAAAATTATCGTATGGGATACTCCTCGAATAGTTTAAATGAACTAATGTTGAATTACGGAAATCATAGAAGGATCAGACTTAATTTTTGATTACGCAGGTTTTAGATCAGTTTTTACAAAAATCGGACCAGAGGAATGATGTTAATGGCAATGGAATGATATTATTGATTAGATTTTATATCAAAAAAGTCATAACTGACAGGTTTATCAGGATGCATTTCATTGTATTATTCAAATAACGCTTTTGTTTTATAATTTTATTTTTCGAGCAGTAATCCTTTTTGCAGGACACATTTTATTATTAATGTCTGTCTCAAGAAATTTCCAAACAGCATTCTTTTTTCGATTACTACTTACTAAATGGGGCTTTTTTTCTTGAGTAATCCAATATACTTTTTTCACCCCCTAATTCTGATGTCAACTCACTTTTAAAAAATTTTTTCAAGTTAGTTTGAAGGCGATATTTCTTCACTATATTTCCCGACAGCACACGTTTAAATGTTTGCTTTTCTTTCGTAGTCTTAAGATTATCGTAGTTATTTTTAACTGATCATCAATAACCTCAGTGAACAATAGTCGTTTTGCAACATCAGCCTTCTTCTTGTCATTCGAAAGCATTTCTTCCACTTTAGTTGTTTTTTTCCCTGCATATTCTTATAACGTTCATACTTCTTTTTATACTTTTCAACTTTTCTCTTAAGAGTTTTTATCACTTCCTCTTTCCGTTTCATTTCTCTACTTCTCACTTTTCTGTTCTTCCTTTGTCCCAGATTTCTACGAGAATTTTGAGGAGTCGCTACGTCATCTTCATTTACAGACAAAGGAGGTGTATTTACTGCCAGATGTTGATTTATTTCTTTCGTCTTATTTCTGTAGGTTCTTGAGTGTTTTCGCCATATTTTTTTCTTAGCACGTTTCTCCCTGTCAGTCAGTTGATCAATGGATTTTATAATTTTCTTCGCTTTCTTCTTTAAGTACTGCTCTCTTTCTTTTTGTTTGAGCCTAATTCTACCTCCAGGGTCTTGTTTCAGCATCTCATACCTTCGTTTTTCGGCTTCTCGCTTTTTTTTCAACCTTTCTTCATTAGATTCTGTTCTCTTCTTTGTCATGACTTTGTATCTGAATGAGGAAAAAATGTCTTATTACGTTACATTTTAAAAGATTCGAGAAGTGAAAGTCTTGCCAAATTCTAGTTGTATGCTGCCAAACTAAGCTCTCAGCATTTGAATATCTACCATAAAATTATTAATCAAATATTGAAATAATTTCCAAATAAGTTAAAAATATAAAGCTGTTATTCTACTTAACAATTCTTCACTTTACATAAGTACAAGAACAACCAGGTGATAACAATTTCATTCCTCTGGATATTAGTCGTCCCACTGGCCTACAAGGAGCCAGAGGAATAATGCCAGAGGAATGATGATTTTTAACAGTTTCCCTCGAATATAGTTTAGTACTCTTATTTCATAACCTCACATTTTGTAAGGAGATACCTGTTGTTAATATAAATTGGTTGATAATATTTTTACATTAATTTTACATAAAACATGTCTAAAATGTATACCAGAGGAATGAAATTTTTAAGTGTGACTTACTGCGATTTTCTTTGATGTTCACTATTAACAATTAACAGTTAACCGTAATTTTACAAACAATATTACTTTCAACTCACAAAACGTCAAATGTGTTTGCCAAACAGCAACTAAGGTTGTAGCGCCATCTCGCGAACAATTACTGAATTTTTAAAGTGTCACAGAGGAATTAAGATACAAAGCTAGGGACAAGAATAAGAGGCAATTTTCTTAAAATCTGAAAAAATAACAGCAAAATATTTACTAAAGTTCCTTTGCTGTATATTTAAGTGTTATTATTAGTACTTCACTTTTGTGAAATTTCCTAATATATACCGTGAATACACTAATTTGTACTCTATATAATTCGAGGAATGATTTTCGAGCATTTTGGTTCCACAGATTAAATACTTATCTTCAAAATTTATCAATAATTGTGAGTGGGTATATCGCGAATTTATGTTTAAATAGTATACCCTAATAACTAATTTTTGGAAGTTAACAGTTTTTCTTTTAGCGGCGCGGGACATCAAATATGATAGTTTTGAAATTTTTACCCATATACTATATCGCCATAATCAAGGATTAAGAGTACAAGACTATTGCATAAGCGATATTTGGCAGTAGACGACATGAAAGTTTTATATGGGTACAAACCTTTTAAGCGACTAAATGCCAATCTTACTTTATTGGAAATATACGATTGAAAAGTAAGCGCATCATCCATGATTTTTGCTTCACTTAATTTAGGTATTTCATCAATACCAATCTTAACAACAAAATCAGACAGTTTATCCCTAGAATGTTTTGAGCCTGCTATCAATAAAACAGATTTAGATGCATTAATTTTTAAGTTATGATCCAAGGATAATTTTTGAATTTTTTGTAAATCTGTCGACATATTTTCTTGTGCAACTACTTTATTACTTAGGCAAACATCGAGAATTAACTGAGAATCATCTGCATACGGCATTACACTAGAATATTGAATTTCACCATTCATGTCTGTGACGTATATTAAAAATAGTAGGGGCCCCAAAATGGACCCTTGATATAGTGGTGCAAATGTGGATTTAATAATTTTATTGTCTATTGCTACAGCTACACATTATTCCCTGTTGGTTAAGTAAGATTTAAAGAAATTAATGCAATCATTAGAAAAACCGAAATAGTGCAATTTAGAAAGTAAAATAAATGGATTCAATGTATCGAAGGCTTTACTAAAATCGAGTAGAACTAAACTAGTTACTTTATTGTTATCAGTGTTTTGACAAATGTCATCGGTTACTTTTATAAGTGCAGTGGAAGTGCTATGATTTTTTCGAAAGCCCGATTGTGTTGAGGAGGTCAGATAATAATTTTCATTGAAATTGCGCATGTGTCTTTATAAAATTTTAAAAACTGCAGATAAAATACTAATAGGTCTGAGATCTTTTAATTCTGTAGGATTAGCTATTTTTGCGAGGGGCTTAACTATTGCCTTTTTCCAGCAGTTGGGAAATACGCCATCGAGAATGCAGCTATTTAAAATATTTATAAGGTGCTCTATACAAAATGGCAAACAGAGTTTAAGATCTTTAATAGAGATACCATCAGCGCCAACACTGCAAGTTCTAATATTATTAATTATGTTATAAACATCATTCCTTGTTAATAATTTGATATTAAATTTACTTTTATTATTATGATGTAAATTAGAATTGTAAAAAAATATTTTTTTCGTTTGAAGGATCTTTGTCGGGGATTACGGAAGATATAAAATAATTATTAATTTTTTTTGGATCAGCAAGCTCATTTGGAATGTTATTACTGGTTTTATTTTTTGTTAAATTTAGTTTGTTATTTTTAGACAATGCATCAAAATAAGCAGACTTTTCCCGCTATGTGACATGGTTTCTATAATTTTTTAGTTGTTTATAGTAATCTAGACTCTGAGGACTTTTGTTTTTAAATATTTTAATTTAGCTTTGTCCCTCATTTTCATAAGAAGCTTAATATTATCAGTAACCCATGGTGTAAAAGGTTTTTCTTTAATTAATTTATGTTTCAGTGGAGAATGTCTATTTAGTAAACTCAGAACATTGTTACTGAAAATATTCAGCTTCTCATTCACATCTCTTACATAATATATTGCGTCCCGATTTAACCTTTTGGAATCTTCTTCAAACTTTTTCATATTAATTTTATTATATTCTCTAAGACAAATATATTTTAGTTCAGATTTAACTTTGGGTATTTTAACCACGGCAAAAATTAAGTTATGATCAGACATATTATCTGAAATGGGCACTGAATTGGATTCTGAGACTTCTATACCATTGTTCATTATAATAAAATCGATTAATGATTAGGTACCCAAATTCAGATTAACTCTAGTTGGCAAGTTAATAATTTGATTAATGTCAAACGAATTTAAAATAAATTTAAAATTATCACTATTAAATGATTTTTTAGACAAATCTGTGTTAAAATCGCCCATAAGAATTATGTGATCAAATAATGTAACTGATGTACTAATAAAGTTCTCAAATTGTCTAAGAAATTCATGAATATTAGAATGCGGTTCACGATACATAGCCCTTATTAAGATTTTCTTATTATGTATGATGCATTCAATAAATAAGCTTTCAAAACTGGACAAATCAATTGTCAAATTAGCGGTGGAATATTTATAGCCATTTTTTATGTACATACCAACTCCTCCGCCACGTTTAGTACGTCTATCTTGACGAATGAATTTATAACCAGGCAGTTGGTAAGTTGAATCAGAAATGTTTGGAGATAACCAGGTCTCAGAAAGCGCCAGGAAATCGAAACTGTAGTCATTCACATAATTTGCAAGCTCATTAAATCCAGTATTCATAGATATAACATTTAAATGTGCCAATGTTAAATTTTGAGCGTTATTGGTAATTTCGTTAACCAATGAAGGACCCTCCTGCTGTGCCTGACTACTTACTGTAGTATTTAAATTCTCCATCAATCTTCATGATCCCCCGAACACCATGCAACCAATAACACAATATCATAGCACACAACCTATCTAACAAAAAAGTACACTTTAAAAGACTTGAATAAAACTTAATTACAATAAAAAGTAACGACTCTAAATGGAAATATTTTTTTAGATAAAAATTAAAACAAACACCTTGGATATAAAAAAGGAGCATATCAGTATATGTAAGACGTAATGCTGAACAAATCTAGAATTTTGAATTACGTAAAAAAAACAAACATTTTTAAGTAGTCGAAAATTAATAGTGCCAATTTAAGCCTACAATTTTAATTGCCTGCAAACAAGTAAAATAATTTTAATAATTATATATAAAAAACAACATTCTAATGACCGTGAACGAAATCATATCTGTAATTGTTTCACGTCGACTTGGGAATATTTTAATAACTCTTTAGTGGTTGAGTTCTTGGCTATGAAGTTTTACTATAAAATTAAATGGGATAAGCCCAAACTGACATTATCACTTACAAATTAATTCATAGTATAAGATAAGTATATTCCCCGTATGACACAAAACTAATTTAAAGTGTTCGAACACACAACGGTAATACTCTATAACCAAAACAAATCAGGCTCGGCTAGCCAGTTTTTTTAGGAGGCCAAGGGCCATGGGTAGCGTAAACAACAGTAACGCTAATGCGGCCAGGAGTGAATAAGTCGAAAAAAATTTGTTATTTTTTTTTGTTTTTGTTTTTTTTTAAATTTTGAGTTTTAGTTTGCAAAAGTTCAAGCCTTGGGCGCCAGACCTTGGAGAAAGGTCAGAAATGAAGGTACGATACAGCACATACACCAGAGAAACAAGAATATAAAATAACAATAATTTAATAGTGAATTTAAAATTTAGTTAGGTTAGTAACGACAGTTTGGCTGATTTTGAAATCAATTAAATATATAACGTACACGACAAAGCTAAAAAGTTAGTACCACTTATCATTAAATTTAGTAACAATAGATGACTCTAGCGCTAAACAATTTTCTACACAAGGGAGACCATAAAAAAAATTTCCCAATTTTAACTGGACTATAATGAACAAACACCAGTAAAGTTAAGCCTGGCAACAAAAATAATTCAAAAGAATATCCCATTAAATCACACGATTTGAAACTTGTAATTTCAGTTGTTCCAGCGTTGTGCGACAGAAAGAACAGGATTTAAATTACAGTTGTGAAAACTTTTGACTAGTCATTAAAAAAATATATCAGTTAGAACTGTCGCTAGGTATGATATGAGATAGTAACTTGAAGGCTGAAATCTTAAATGCAGATATCGAATAAAAACAATTCCACGACAGGATAAACCAACGGAAGCAAACTTCCTACCAATATATTTTGCTAGAAATACTGAAAACACTGTAAATTTTGACGGATAAATTTTAATTTAATTAGAAAATTTAACGCTGAATGACTGGTAACCTTACCTTGCGGTTAACTTTACTAGAGCACGGAATTTACACTGCAAAATGTAGAGTACAAAGTAAAAAACACTACTATGAAAGTAACAACCTAGTAGCTATATATAATTTCAAATTGTTTAACACTTAGCACCATATACTCTATTGTATAATCCCAAAACTCCAGAAAAATTCTGTTACTAAACTATCATACCAATTAACCTATGAAACCATAAATATAGCGTTAACTATAACATTTAAAAAAATTTCAAAATTACTCGTGGTAACCTTATATCTAAAATTCACTTATTAAAATTAACAAAATTTTGTGACGCACAGTACCCGAGTGTGTACACAATAAGGCTCTAAGCACAGACAATTATGTTAAGCAATAGGGCTCACAGCACAGACAATTATATTGCCAAACGAAAGTTCAAAGTACACGAGTGTGTGCACAATGAGGGCTCTAAGCACAGTCAATTTACTGGCAAATGAAAGTTCAAAGTACACTGCACTTCAACATGTAACCGCAAGGTCAATAATAAGGTACAAAATGCAAACGATATACAAAAATTTGTCGGAGGTAGTAGCTGAGAGCTAATCTCCACACGTGACCTTATGGCAGTACCATACATAAAACCATTACAACATTAAAAAAATCAGTGAAAAATTCGCTAATAATACTGTTACATCGGCTTATGGCCTTAAATCCGTACCTAACGAAAGATATAAACAGTAAAATGTACGAAATTAATCGCTAAGCGCTTTCCAGTTTGATCGTAAGAATATATAGCACAATTTTGCTGACTTGCTATGAAAATCTAAGTAGTTGGTAAAGGTAGTAAAATAAATACACTTATCTTGAAATTAAGACTTGCAGTTGTCCTAAACCAGGAGGTCCTTCAAGATAAACGACACGTGATGATTATTCAATATTGAATAGCAACAAGTTGGACAAACAGTGAAGTTCAGACTTTCGCAAAGTTAGGTTATAGCTTCTTGTCTGATCTTGTCTAATCACGTGATCTCGTTACCATGCTTCCGTCACTGCGCCTACGTTACCAGAAAATGGCTTCCCAAATTAAAATCCAAAACTTTATCTTCTTACCGGAAATTCAGTTGCATCAAAACGGTTGATAATGTTCTTCAAAATTAATTTCCAGGGTCTTGAATAACAGAAGGCTAGGCAGTAGCCGTACGAATAATACTTCAACTCAATTTACTGTTAAATAAGGTACCATAAGTAGCCATTTGTAAAATCATAAAATCACGCCTTGAAATTTTTACCATATATCCATAACGAAACTTGTTGACGATACTTTTTACGTTTACAATTTACATTCTGTACATTATGTACCTATATTATGTATTTTATTGAATACTATGTATATAGCATATTGTATATTGTGGGTAACTTATTCATGTATTCATGTAGATAACGTACTCATGTAGGTACTCATTGTATTAAGGTATTCGTTGTATCAATCTGAATCTACAATAGAAATAGCGGCATTTAATATTTATCTCATAGGGTAATTTAGTAACAAAATAACTTACGGCTTGGCCCAATTAAGATGATTGAACAATCATTTAGACAAGTTGGGCGGTACGCGTCTTATATCGTCAACGTTCAAACTAGAAAGAAACTCCATTTCCTGTACCGTTTATCGATTCATGTATAGAATTATTACCCTTTCACGCCCTCTACTAAACGGAAGCCATACACTAACGCATTTATATCTTTGGATCCCGGTAAATAAATACCCCAAAATACTGGTATTAGACTGTAATGACACTAGGTGGCGTTACATATCTACACTAAAAATAAAGGAATCATAATAATAAGTATTCTATTAAATTCTATTTATAACATTCTTGTGTTTTTATAGTAGATAGTTCTTATAATAGGTAGAATAATTCATGTAGCATTTATAATAGCAAAAAAACTAAATAAAAAAAGTCAACCAACAAAAGAACTAATGGTGTTTTAATTTAAGTTGTCTAATAAATATATTATAATTCTATAGAAGATAGCTCGTCCAGTGAATTAACACATATTTTTTCATTACCGTGAAATACAAAGATTCTACCATTATTTGTCCATCAATTATTTTTAAATTTCATTCTGGCTTCCTTAGATAAAGAGAGAGTGGTGTTAGGCTGGAACTCGAGCAACACGGTTTTTGTACCTTTCAATTTTTTTTCTTCTGATAATACACTTCACTTTTTCCACCGCTGCACAAATTCAAGGACAATTGTCCGGTTTTTACCATCTTTAATCTCCCCTTTACGATACGCCCAGCTAATGTCACTTTTATTAATATTTGGTATTTTTTGTAGTATATTACTTACATCATCAATGAGATTTGATTTTTCTTTTTTGTTTTCCGCAACACCATGTATGACAATTCTTCTGCCGGCTATATTGTTGTAGGCTAACTTAGAAACACCTTCCATATCTTGCAGACTTTTTTTAACTTGCAACAACTTATCATTTACCTTTGACTCAAAGGCAGTAAATCTTTCTATTAGACTATCAGCAGTTGTATTACTAGTAGTGGTTTCTCGTTCATTAGTTTGGCCTTTAGCAATTTAAATTCATCTTTGAATACACTAAATTGTACATTGAATGCACCTACCAGGTTATCAATTTTTTCATTGAGTTCTTTAATGGTTTTGGCCATTATGAGTAATTTACGGATTAGTCCACACTTTTGAAACTAGTACTGTTCACATATGCACTACGTATTATTACTTTTAAGCAATTTTATTGAAATTTTAATTCAGCAACGAACACACACGTCTAATCAGTTGACGCCATCTTTAATATGTTTAACCTGTGATGTTTTTCTCATTGGAAATAAAAATATCAAGCTTCTTCTTCTTCAATATCCTCTGATGGCTTTACGTCGACCATTTCTGAGTCAATCTCTTCAATATAGTGATAATTCAGAGGAGATGAACGCGTGGGGAAGGGTTCTATTTTCATGCTAAACAATGCCAATTTTAAATTAAAAATCGATTTATTTCAGAATTTCTCCCAAAAGATTATAGTTACCCATAAAATCAATTTATGTCATACATATGGACCGCACTGTATATGAGAAACATACATGAGGGTCGAATTAAGAACCTCCTCTTTTCTAAATTGTTTGAAGTCAGTTAAAAAGTGCCACAGACTTAGCTCAGAGTATTAACTTCATTTTTTATCTTTAACAGGGAAATCACAACACATACCAGAAGACAGCCGTTGGTGATATAGGTCTCTTGCAAAGTCCTTCAGTATTCCATTATGACTTGTTTCACTGATATTGTATTTTCAAGGGGATGTTCAACAGTATCACTACAATATAATATTGAGTTTAACGTTTGAAATACTCCTATTTTTAATTATCGTCGCGAGTTCGTTAACCATTATTCTTAATCAGCGAAGCACATATATATTCTTTATAGAGCAGTGCTTGATTTTTATAGTTCTTCAATGCAATCCAACAACGGATAATACATTTGAAATAAATTTCAATTAGTACTTCTTGAATAAAACTGATAAATGAGGGAGATTAGGAACGGAAATCGGACAAGTGGATTGTCACATTCATTTGTGAAATCAATTTTTTATAGCCAAATTAAAAATTATATATTATATTAGTTTGGAAGCTCTGTTTCATATTTTACTGCAAGTAAAATGGAGGCCAGTCAAAGAACGTAATTCTTTGCATTAAATTTTTCAATTTCAGTAAGGTTTGGAAATATTTTGGGTTTCTTGTAATTTAAAAAAATTACCCCTCGGCATTCTTCGAATATTTACGTTTCAGACGAAGTGAATTCTCTTTGTCTGTGACAGGTTACAACAGAACTATAACAGATAGATGAGGGGGAAAGGCCAACAAGAAGACGATAGATGATATATTTTAATACATTTTCAAGTTTCTTTATGTATAAAAGCATTACTAATTATGTCTACTTCCAGCGAATTTGAAAAAATCGAGTTAGATAGAGGCAGTAACAAAAATCGATAGATAATGATATTTGGTTACTAGTGGTAAATTACAGAAATCTGCATTTTACTTTTAGGAATAATTATTTTAATATTTTCATTTGGTATTCGTTTAATTAGTGTTCCCTGAAGTATGTCCCTAATCATATATGCACAAGTTGTAAAAGCAAAAACACATATGTGCATTTAGATGCGCATGGTGAGTCGTATCAGATAAACTTGAAGGTATTAACTTTCAAACAGTCTATAAATACAATTTGGTAAAAGCTGCTGTATTCGTGTTTCCTAAGTACGTGACACCGAATTTTTACCCTTGTCACAAAATTGAATTGAAATGAATGTTTAATCACATTCCATTTCAAATAATTATATAGATTAAAACAGTATAATTCCCATTCAGATGAGGTAGGTATCAAATTTTGTATATTACTAATTTATATGTAAATTTATTGGCCACAGTAAATTAGCCCCAATCTCTAAAAAGTTTACATGTTTTTAAATATTTAAAATTTTCAGCTCGTCCCAATATCGCTGTATTAAAATTCGCTTTTATTCAATTATCGCCCTATTGTATGTTCATTATCTTTAGTTAAGTAACATAGGACCGGAAAACACCATTCAATTAAGAACTTTGTAACCCCTATACTGCAATATAATGAAAGTAAAACGCAGTGAACCAGTTGAGAAAATAAATTTTTCTAATTTTGACACATAATATGACACTTAAATGTCAAAATGTCCTACTTTATGTAACCAGTTATGAAAAGTAAAATTTTCCGTAGCTGGTGACGAAAAGTTCGTTATGTCATCAATTAGGAAAGATAAACAACTCTCAAAAAGAAAAAGAAACAATGTTTATTCAACACAGAATGTATTACTGAGTCCATAAAGTGGAAGCTTCTAAATTCCTTTTTCCTTCAAGATATGCTAACAAAACGTTTTCATTAATATAATTTACCTTACGTTATCAAATTAGGATTTCAAATAATATTGTTACTTGGCTAAATAACGTCTGTCAAATTTGACATTAAAATTATAATGTGTGATAGCAGCAAAGGTAACTATGAAAAAGATTACTTAATTTTTAAGATATATATACACCTATTTCATTTATGTTTAAAGGATTTTTAGACTTTTAAAATTAGAAAAAATCATGTATATAACACGTTTCGAAGGACAATCTTGTGTAACTCGTGTTATTTTGCGGGATCTCGCTTCGCTCGTCCCGCAAATTCCACTCGTTACACAAAATAACATCTTTCGTAACTGGTTACGTAAGTAGCTATTAATTCGTCATATTTTATTATCAAAAACAATTCAAAGCAAGCGTTTATTTTAGCAAAATTATTTACTTAAAGAGAAGTAAGGCATCTTGATGTATTTACAGATCAAACAGATACAAATAGCGCAAGTTATAATGATTTATAAATAAAATTAAGGACTCATATTTACTGAATTTTAAAAATATTACTCTTTTGTTTCTGGCACAATCGGTTTCCTCCTTTGGAAAATTGCTATTTGACTTAGTTAAAAAGTTATTAGCAACAGTTTCACTTTATTTTAAAAATAGTTTTCATATTATGATTATGGCAGCACGGGATAACTAAGAGGGGTAAAACAGCAATAAAAAAATATGGACTACAATTACAGATGTCATAACATTTATACTTACCTATATGTTTATTATCTAATACAACACAATCATGTTATTATCCTAAGCAAACAAGTTGTTAATTTCTTCGTAATAAATTCAGGGGGTATTAAATCAGTGGATTTAGGAGGTCATAATATAATTTCATTAGTATCAATGTACTAACGTTCAAAAAGGTTATTCAAATAAAAGCACCCTTAGAAAACCAAAATCCAACTAATTGTTTTTCTGTTATCCTATACTACACTTGTATCATTTCTTTCAAAAATATTAAACATGTTAATCTCTGTTATTACTGACAAAAATGCCTTTGTATTATTTTCTGTTCTTATTTAAGAATATTGCCAATCGTATAAGCATTATATGTTCTGGTACACTCTTATCTAGTTGGATCTAATTTTATCTTGAAGAAGAGGTACGGTCATTAATATTAATAATATCAAGATAATAATTGTGTGCGATGTTAAACTTGGGGCTCCACAAGGTTTTGTACTAGGTCTATTACTATTTTTATTATTTATCAACAATCCTTCGAATCATGTTACTGAGGGTTTAGTTACAATGTCGCTTACAAGAGAAACTGTATAACAGCTGCAAAATGTAATTCAAAATATCATCTGTGATTCAAACATTTGGTGTGAACGAAAAGGCTTGCTTTGAATAAAACCAAAACTAAGTACAATTTTGTTATAAGAAGAGATATTTCTAATAAAAACGAGATAAATAATAAACAATTCTTGGATATGGCACTTTTAGGTACCTGCTCAGGTTTAGCTCAAGCGGACGGTGTTTGTAAAAAATTAAATTTAAGGTATTCTGACTGTTTCAGGATGTTTATTATACCACGGCCATATTTTTTACATGTTTTCGAACCATTTTCACCTTTTAGTCCGAGAACGAGGGATCTCTACGATGCATTTTAAGGACCCTCTATAACACTCGCGAACAACCACCTACAAAAAAATTGATTCTTATGTAAATCGACCTGGCGGATCCGATTTTGGAGTTCGCTAGACAATTCGGAATTGCGAAACTGGTCAAAATCGGCAATTTCCGAAAAATCTCAAATTTTATGGAAATTTTTTAATTTTTACTTATCACCCTATAATCTCCCTTAGTTTAAGTCCGATTAAATTGAAATTTTTAGGAGAGCCAATTTAGACCTTTGTTATCATGACAAACTTTTTTGTTTTTAAAGATAGATGTATATAGTAAGCTACAAAGTTGTAGCCAAAGAACCAAAGAACCTTTTTTATTTTGGTGAATTTTTTCATAACTTACTTAGTTTTTGAGAAAACGGTGCTGCAATATAACACTTTGCCGCGTCGCGCCGCAAGATAAAAGATTGAGTTGGCTTATACCGCGGCTTTGTTTCTCGCCTTTCAGAACGCCCCATATGGCAAACAGATTATATATTGACTTAGGAATCAAATTGGAAGCACAAGTTTTAGTAACATTTACATGATCTTCATTTTGACACGCCATGAGTTCAGCTCTCAGGTATTTTGCAAACTTATATACATTTGCTTGCAATTTATAAGGCGAATTTTGGACCGTACCTAATACTGTTTCAGAATAATAATTATTATTGCGTTAGGAAAGTGCTATAGATGGTAAAGTGCATATTAAAGTAACGGAATTTCTTTTCCAGACATTTTAAACTAGTTTTAATATTTAATTTGAACAAAGAACTACTTTTAAGCAATTTTTTTAACGTCAGCAGTTTTGTGCACGTTTTTAACTTTTATTTTAACAATGACTTCCCAGTTAAACCCAGAGTTAAACTTTATGAAATGCATATTTTGCCAACAAATAGTAAAGAAACTGTACGGGTGTTACAGAAGAAGCACTGGACTCTGTATTTAAAACAGTTTCTATAAAGTCGGATGATATCTCTCTTAAGTTGAAATATTACACCGAAAAAAAGGATTTATTTTTGTCAAAATGTCCTGTCTATCATGCAAGATGCAGAAGAAATTACACCCGAAAAGCTTATAAACAAAAAGCAGAAAGCACAGGTGTGCTTAATACTGGTGACAAAAAAAGGAATACGTTGAAAGCCCAAAACGTTGTATAATTTGCAATAAAAATCGGGATATTAAAGGGTCCAGAAAATTGAAGCAAGTGACAACATTTAATATGCAAAATGAAATTTGGGCGAAAGCCAAGGAAAAAAATGATGAAAACCTTTTGTATAGAATACAAGGTTTTGGAGACTCTTATATCGACATGATTGCTAATGAAAATTCTTATCACAATGTGTGTACTTTACATTATTTAAAAATGAAGGCTACACTCAATAAATCGGTAACTTTAACATTAAATGAAATTTTTCTAAAAGTCTTGCCAAGTTTGGAAAATGCATTGCTTATTCGAAATACAGTTCTTACCATTGCTGATATTAGGACCATGTTACAGAAAGAAGCAAGGTTATCAAACGTCGAGTGGTACCCAACCTATCCTCATTCAGACGAAATAATTAACAAATTGAAGCAACAATTTCATGATAAAGTTATAGTACTGCCCCGCAGCGGCAAATTATCTAGCTACGTGTATTCTACAAAAACAGGTCTCAATGGAGTAGATTCTCTAAAAAATACTCAATCGTCTTCCGATTCTGAAACAGTATTAGGTACGTTCCAAAATTAGCCTTATAAATTGCAAGCAAATATATATAAGTTTGCAAAATACCTGAGAGCTGAACCAAGGCGTGTCAAAATGAAGATCCTGTAAATATTACTAAATCTTGTGCTTCCAATTTGATTCCCAAGTCAATATATAATCTGTTTGCCAGGCGGGGCGTTCTGAAAGGCGAGAAACAAAGCCGCGGTATAAGTCAACCCAATATTTTATCTTGCTACGCGACACGGCGGTCAAAGTGTAATATTGCAGCACCGTTTTCTTGAAACCTAAGTAAGTTATCAAAAAAATCACCAAAATAAAAAAGGTTCTTTGGTTCTTTGGTTACAACTTTGTAGCTTACTATATACATCTATCTTTAAAAACAAAAAAGTTTTATCGATCGAGTATTTGTTTCTGCATTTTTAACAAATTTCGTGGCACCAACTTTTTAAAAAAACATTACTGGTGACACGTAATTTTTTTTGCAATTCTGCCATGTCGGTCATCATAACAAAGGTCTAAATTGGCTCTCCTAAAAATTTCAACTTAATCGAACTTAAACTAAGGGAGATTAGGGTGATAAGTAAAAATTGAAAAATTTTCATATTTGAGATTTTTCGGAAATTGCCGATTTTGACCAGTTTCGCAATTCCGGATTGTCTGGCGAACACTAAAATCGGATCCGCCAGGTCGATTTACATAAGAATCAATTTTTTTAGGTGGTTGTTCGCGAGTGTTATAGAGGGTGCATCTTAGATATTGCTCGTTTTCCTACTATTTTACTTTGTTCGATGGGGTACCTTTTTATACCTTGGGAGCCGAGACTATTTCATGTCTATATAATGTACAACTTACATGAATAAATATTATTAGTATTAACAACGGAACTTTTTTTACCCAAAATATTTAAATTGTTGACTGCAAAATAATGTCTCGAATAACATTTATATTTACTAATTGTTTTACTTTTAATATAGTCACTTTCCATCATAATTTACTATCAAAAAATGACGTTTATAAATTTTTGAAGATATCTAGAACTTAGGTCAAATTAGATAAATTATTTTTTTTCTACTTTTCAACGATGTGTCAAAAACAAGTGTTCCTGAAAAAAATATATTCAATGCGTCGCTTCATTTTTCTTCCACATCCGGTGGAAGTATAGTAACGACAAAAAGTTTTTTTTAAATTTTTATTGTTCAAATAGGTTTAGAATGTCATGAAACGTCGAGATTTTAAATTGCACACGTTTACTCTGAAACCGTTGGAGATATTGACTTGAAATTTGGTACACATATGTACTTTAACGGGATCTAGAACTAGATTATTCGTTATTTTCATCTTGTTCCGTCGAAGGGTTGGGGGGTAAATAAATAATATAATAATAATAATAATAATAATAATAAAAAACATTTATTTACCATAATATAATATAGTTTACAATACCATTTTATAAAATAATACACATAAATAAATGAAAAGAAATCTACAAAAACCATAGGTTGCGCGTAGATGTGCTTTTGTTTATTCAATGTTTCGTAGTTGATTTACATTTCTAAGAAAAACTAACTATAAGGTCAATATAATAGTATTTTTGAGTAAATTAAAATAAATTTTAGTAACCTAAGGGAGAAAGAAGTTTAATAATTTCTTGGATCTATGAGGTTGTGAATATTAATTCTTTCTATATTTAAAACATAATTTTTTATTTTCTTTTTAAATAATCCCAGAGGTTTTGTCATGAATTTGATTTTTTTGTTGTTCTGGCAAAAAATTAAAGACTCTGGAGTAAAGATAAGTATGGCTTCGTTGACCTATTGTTTTTTTCTGATTTTGTTGTTTTTATTTGATGATTCATTTTTTTCCTTGTCGAGTAAGAGTGGTCAATATATTGTAAGGCGGTTTTGTTTTTGTAAATATAGGTTACAATACGACAAAAATACAGTTGCCTAATGTCTAATATTTTAGATTCTATAAATAAGAGATCTGATGGGTAAGTATTTTCCTTATTATACATTATTTTCAAAAATTTTTTTTGCAATACATCTAACTTTTTTAGGTGAGTAGTGGAGATTCCTCCCCATCCTAATATTGCATATTGTAATCTTGATTCAACTAAGGCAAAGTATATAATTCTCATATGATACGTATCAAGTATTTTATTAAAATACTTAAAGTTGTATGAGATACTTCTTAACGTTCTGGAAACATTACCAACATGTATATTCCACCTTAGATGTTTATCAATCGTAACACCTAAATATCTTATATGTTCTGCTGACTTTATCTCTATGGAGTTAGTTATATCATTTATTTTTATTTTTAATGACTGAAATTCAGGTAAGCTATTTTTATTACAGGTAAATGGTATGAATTTTGTCTTCTCGAAATTTATTGTTAAAATGTTATGATTAAACCAATCAATTATTATTTTCATGTCGTTTTCAACTTTATTTTTTAGTTCAACCCAAGTTTGTTCCTTATAGTAAATTGCAGTGTCATCTGCAAAACTTATGATCATCCCGGATGTCCCTTGAGGTACGCCGTATTCTACCATTTTTTCTGAACTTATTTTCAGTGTCAAAGGCCTTAGCAAGATCTAGGAATATACATAATGAGGGGTTTCCCTCGTCCATGCTTTTATAAATTTCAGACGTTAAGCAAGAAATTGCGTCTTGCGTTGATTTGCCCTCTCTGAATCCAAATTGCTTATCTGATATTAGTTTATATTTGTCTATAAATTTAGTTAGTCGTACTTTTAAGATTTTTTCAAATATTTTCGTTAGGCTCGTAATCAAAGATATAGGTCTGTAATTAGAAGGTTTATTTTTATCTCCTTTCTTGAATATTGGCTTTATTACGGCTGTTTTAAATTCAGAAGGGCAAATTCCTGTGTCAATTATTGTGTTTATGATGAATGTTAATGGCGACGCAATTTCTTCACAAATTTCTTGTAGCGTTTCTGCTTTTATTGCATCTATACCAGGTGCTTTATTTACCTTTAATGATTTGATTATACTTATTATTTCTTTTTTGTTAGTAGGTTTTAGAAAGATAGAGTACTGGGACACTCGTCTTTCTGTAGGAGTACTTTGCAGCTTGTGATTTTTTTCGGCAAGGTCCTTACCAATCGTGGCATAGTAATTATTAAAAGTGTTAGCAATTTTTAGATCATCTGTTGTTATATCATTCTCTTCGGTCAAAATTTGCTGTACCTCACTATCTTTAGTTACTACATTAATACTTTTTATTGTTTTCCATAAATGTTTTGCACTGTTTGTGTTTCTATTCACTTCTTGCTTATAATAATTTATTTTGGCCAATCTTATTAAGCGATTTACGTAATTTCGGTAAGTAATAAATTCTTCTTTGACTACTTCGTTTGTAGGATTTTCTTTATATATTTTGTGCATTTCGTTTTTTCTGTTAATTGACGTTACCAATCCATTTGTAACCCACTCCTTTCGTTTTAAATTTTTTCTCTTTAGTATAATATTTTTAGTATTTTTGGTAATTTGTTCGAGCAGTGTATTCACGAAAAATGTGGTTGATTCATTTACATCCTCTATATTGTATAATTTACCCCAATCAAAGTTTTGCAGATCAATCCTCAATTGTGAATAATTTATATTTTTAACAATATTGTCTTTTAAACTTAGGTTTTCCGCTACTACTTCCGGTAGGTTAATTATTGTAGAGTAGTGATCTGTTATATGAGATTTTAGTATGACTGGTAGACTATTATTTAAATTTTCAGCCGTGCTATTCACGAAATTGTGGTCTATACAGCTTGCAGATGTACCATTGACTCTTGTGGGTTTATTTATAGCGGATGTGAAATTATATTCAGCCAGTAAGTTAAGGTACTCCATAACTATTTCATTGTCTAACTGTATATTTAAGTTAATATCTCCTATTATTATGTGATGGTCTAACACTAATATTTTAGTTTGTTCTAGGTATAACTTCAATTGTGATAGAAAATTTTCAGCGTGATTAGAAGGTGGTCTGTAAATGGCTGTAATTAATGCAGTTTTCTTATTATTTAGTATAATTTTAGTTTGGGGTAAATAGGTAAATCAAGCAGGTAAGATTCCATAAAATTGGTATTTAGTATATACAAGAGAAGCTAAGGTCTCAAAAAAAATTTTGGCATTAGCCACCCCCATTACCACCCCCACCCTCTTATTAAAGGGGATGAAAAAATTTGTGATTTAGTGTGTGTACAAGAACCAGAAACCTCAAAATATTTTTTTACTTCATCCACCCCCAATCACCACCCCCACCCCGCTACCGATGTGGGGTATCGTTTTATGGGTTTTTGGGGTAGAGGATTTCAAATATTATATTATTAATGTTCCATAAACAATTATTTCCACATACAAAATTTTTTCGTTGTGAGTGACTTGGACAGAAAATTTGGATGTGGAAGTAGTGATTCCTTGGGCAGCGGTTTTTCTTATTGTTAATATGGCCACAAATTATTTATATTGTATGACACTTTAAATTAGTTACCATAAACAAGAAAAAACCTTTTCTGGTATATGTTTTATTAGAAGTAAAAGCGATGCTTTTGTGACGAGTCTGTAGGTTTGTCGAACGAACGAAGTGAGTCCGGTAATTACATATGAGTCACAACAAATGGCTTTTACTCCGAATAAAACATGCTATTTTTTTCTTTAAAATTCGATTAGCTATAAAAAAATAAAGATAAAAATCTCTAATTTCACCACCAAAAACGCATTGTGTTAATGTCACATGGCCGGCGTATTTAATAAAATACGCATTGGTATGGATATTACTTTTTCTGTCTCTCACCGCGTAGAAAAATTACTTTTACCTCCGTTGTTAATGGCAACGCACAGCCGCACATAGAAAGTTGATCAAAAGTCGAAAATCTAAAACTTGGTTTCACTCGGTAAATACCACATGTTGATGAAATACATAAAGTATGACGTCATTTATCCAGCACAAAGTCAATTTATCCAGCAGGTTGTCTGGGACCCCAGTCGAAATTCTACTGTTTCACGTTTTGTTACCTACTGCACTCTCGTGTAAAAGAACTTTAATTGTAATTTTGTGTGCGATTGTAGAATTTTATGTTCTACATTCTAATATAAAAGGTACGTATCGTTTATTTGTTTTTTTAAGTCAGTAAATGCTTTGATTACTTTATTATTAATTTAAACACAAACTAATTAAAAATTAAAAAAAAATCATTAAAAGGTTTTTTTTAACTAACTTCCAAAGCTTTCCAAGGCACAATTTTGATTTATTTTTGAAGTAAGATATATGTAGAACTGTCTCCAAGAGAAAAAATTTCCCAAAACATCCAATTATTTTTTAATATTTTTTTTTTTTTTTTTTGTAAAATAGGTCCGAAATATCAAATTTCTATAATTTTTAGTAGTTCAGTGTAAATGTTTCCTTCTTTTCACAATCGATTAAGATGTCGAAGATGGTCACTAGACAACAGTTATTTGACTTAATAAAACAATCTCCAGCTCGCCAAATTTCAGAAAAAGACAACACAAAATAAGTGGAAAAAATAAACATTCTTATCTACATCGTCTTTGTTATTATTTTTTTTTTTTTGATTAAAACACACTGAAAATAATAAACAATAACTGAAATTAGTTAAGAATGAAGAAACAAAGATAAATAATTTTGATCAACTTTCACCGCCAAATACCTATATTAATCCAGTAAATAAGCCGGAAAAATGTGTAAAATGTGGAAAAATGGTGGAACAGCACCGATTTGAAAAATTCCTTTTTTCACGTGTTCCCTAGACCCCCAGGAACATTCGCCAGTATTGATCCCTGCATTACCTCCGAAAATAAGAAAGATAGGTAGGTTTGAAGTGCCCCAAAAAGTAGCTGTCATAAAGAAATTTATAAAATTAATATTTCGCCTCAGAAATGAGTTCTAGGAGTTTTTTTGGGTCGCTGATCACGAATCCGAGGTCCAAATTGAGGAATTTCCATATTCCAGACAGGAATACGTGCCATGGAAAATTCCATTTTTTATGCTATAATGTGTGGCTGCCAAACTGGATGAGGAACAGCATGTCGTTGTATGGAATTCGTGCCATTTTTTGATGAAAACTTCACTTTTTCGGGCGGAAATTTAAATATGAATATTGTGCTGCAAAAGTGTGCCCTAGGGGGTTTTTTTGGTCGCTGATCACAATTCCGAGGTCCAAATTGAGTAAATTCATATTTCAGACGGGAATACGTGCCATTTTTTATGAATGCTATAATGTGTGGCTGCCAAACTGGATGAGGAACAGCTTGTGGTTGTGGCAAGAATGGCGTATATTACTCTCAAACTCGTAAAATTTGTCACGGACACAATTGCAATAATTGCGAGGCACCCGGAGCTGCAGACGTAACGGAAAATGAATCTGTTTGTCCGACTGAAATATTGGATGAATAGGAAGATGAAAGTGACACTGAAGAAGAACCAATCCTGAATTACCAGTTTTCGAATATGATTCAGATTCTGATTGATGCAAATGGTGTAAATTATATAAAATTACAATGATAAATTAATAACTATTTTATCACACAGAATGCCACGTTTTGTACCAACACAATAAATTATATATTTATAAACATTGTTATCTTTTAATCACTTACCTCTCTTGAAAGAAGAAAAAATTTGCATGCATTCCTCCAGTGTTTATGAAGTTGCCATGTATATTAATTTGAAATGCTCGTAATATGCATACATAATTTTTTTCTTCAAAATGAAATTCGACACGAAAAATGGCACAAATTCCAGTACAGAATACGGAATTCTTGAATTTGGACCTCAATATCATGATCAGCGACCCAAAAAAAACCCTAGAGCACATTTCCGCAGTACAATATTCATATTTAAATTTCCGCCCGAAAAAGTTGAATTTTAATAAAAAAAAATGGCACGAATTCCATACTGGACTATGGAATTCCTCAATTTGGACCTCGGATTCGTGATCAGCGATCCGAAAAACACCCTATAGCTCATTTTGGAGGCGAAATATTAGTTTCATCATTTTTTTTGACTGCTACTTTTTGGAACACTTCAAACTTTCTCATTTTTTAAGGTAATGCAGATGTCTGTTCCTAAGGGAACACGTGAAAAAAGGAGTTTTTCAAATCGGTGCCGTTCCACCACTTTTCCACATTTTCCGGCTTATTTATTGGTCTATATGTAAGCTGTCTAAAAAGTCAATGTTTTTCTGAAGTTTGAAGAAAGAGAAATTATATCATTATAGTTTGATTTTACGTTACGTACTTATAAGTTTGCCAACTCCTACTAAAAGATATATGGAACATTCAAACTCAAATAACTTCTACAGGCAAAGTAAAACCAAACTTTTACAACTTACACCGTTTGAAGCATTATAGATTTACATATTAATCTGACAAGTCAATTTAATTTCAGTATAGAGAGGCTAAAAGTTAACGCGACATCTGGGGTGAAATCTTCGAATTATCCGCTGAATTCAATACTGATGGTAAGTTCAAAGTGATATTATTTTGAAATCTGTCATGTCTTGGCACTGAGCTTAACTAAGTTTTATGTACCTGAAAGTACGTGTTGCTATTAGAGAAATCAATTTATTTACGTTTTACATAGAAATATTAAAATCTGTAGCTTCGAGTTTAACGTAAAATTACACAATGCAAGAAGCCTGCTTACTATAATTATTAAGGTGAAGTGGGGTAATTGTGATCTACTTTTTGAATAGTTCGAAGTTAATACCTTGTAGAAAGCACAATAATCCAAATCGATTTTTTTAAAATTAATAACATAGTGTATGTTGATTTAGCATTTGTATGGCATAATTGAAATTGTCGTCATACTTTTATTTTAAGTTTCATGATTTTTTTTTTAAAACGATGTTGTTATATCACATTTGCCCCATTAAATGGGGCAAATGTGATAATGGGCGGTAGTTTAGGTAATAGTGAATATTGTTTAAAACGGGGTTAATGTGAAGAAATTATACACTTGAGTTGTCTTTACGTTTTTATATTTTTAAAATATTTCAAAAAATAAAAAAGTTATGAAATGTTATAAAGTATTAAATGCAAATAAAAAACATTCTTTAAAACAATATTTGGAAAGAAAAACATACCTAAACAATATTTGAACACATAAATCTTTATCTGTAAGCAAGTATGTTTAAAATATATTATAGGACTGAAATGATATAGAAAATTCAAATGATCCACGTCTATTTGTAACAGGTTGTGGTAAAACCTTAATAATGTCTTCTTCTGCTACGGTATCCGAGTCCTCAATCACAGGCCATACAAATCGAGATTTATACGGCTTCACAAAGTGAACAATCCACCCATCATCGCATTTTTGTCGAACTTGGCCTACAAAATGTTTAATGACATGTTTTCGGCAATATTTAACCAATACCCAACTATCCACCTCTACTTCATTTGGTTCGTCTTCTTGTCTACAAATTTCACTCTCTTCTCGGAGTTCCTGCATAAATTCTTGATCTTCATCTGATTCCATGTATTCCACTAATTCTGAATCACTACTAGTCGAAGAAACTCTCCGCTGCCTTTTCAAAACCTTCTTGGTTGGTTGAATTTTTTTAGACTTTTCTTTTTTAGATTTTTCTTTTAATTTATTTATAGCATCGATTGAACTTAAGACTTCTGAACCAGGGCATAACCTAGTCCTTTTCTTGGTTTCCAATTTTGGAAATTGTTTTACTGCCTCTAGCAATAAAGACTGAAAGTCATGAGTAACAGTATATTTATTTAATGGTGGCTGCGTACAGGAAGTACTTGCAACATTCTCCAACGGTGGCTGAGTAGATGAATGGGGACTGTTATATTCGACATTAATTTTTCCTTCCTCAACATTTATTTCTTGCATATCTTTCCACTTTTAGAAGAGCCGGTGGAAATACTCCTTCAGGTATAACATTTCTATTATACGGAAAGATTCCTGCTTTCCTGAATCCATTTTTGATCACTTCCGGACTCAAGGTCATCCAGACGTTCCCAAGAAATTTCGAAAAAATTTTCTTAGGGAGTTTCTGTCCTACGTGTTGCCTTTGCCATGCAGTTAGTTTTTCGTCCCATGCTGTTTTAAATGATTTGAAGACTGCTAAATCTAAGGGCTGAAGTAGATGACTGCTGTGAGGGGGAAGCTTCAAAATGGTTATATTTTCTTTTATAGCTAATTCAAGAGTTTCAATATCGATGTGAGTTGAGTGACCATCATATATTATGAGCACTGGAAGTTCAGTTCCAACTGTAGGAATTATAGTGTTTTTGAAATAATTTCTAAAAATGTGCGACTCCATCCAGCCTTTTTTGCTGGCAGCATATCTTGTGCCAGGATATTCTTGATCTGGAGGTGCAACCCATTGGTCCCACATATGGAGTCCCTTGTAGATGATTAGTGGAGGTGCTTTTCCCCCTGATGCATTGCACATTAATAAAATTGTGGTATTTTCCTTACCGGGTGTACTAATAGTTCTAGATGAAGCAGTATTAACAGCACCTACAACCTTTGACTTCCTTGGATCAATACTGAGGCTGCTTTCATCGAGGTTCCAAATTTTATCAGGTTCATTTAATTTCATCAATTTGTCAAGAGTATTTTTAAGCAAGTCCATGTAGTCATATATTATAAAAGGGTCTAATACTTTTTTCCGTGCATATTCTACATTTTGTGGCACTTTTAGACTTAATTTGTTACGTTTTTTGAATAACAAAAACCAGTCTTCACCTGGTGTATGGTCCTTAAACGGCGTCTTTAATGTATTAATCTTCACGTAATTAGCTACTAACTCAAGCACTTCCTTTCTGGATAGCCCAAATCCCCATTTCTCTAATGTCCTTAAGCCATCCGCCAATTTTTTTTCGTCAACAAGAGAGATAGCCGTGGGGCGACCTTTTTCAATTTGCATTTGTCCACGTAATCCTTTGATATGAGAATACAAAGTAACATAAGGAATGTTGTAGGTTTTGGAAGCCTTGTATATGGTCATTCTGCCTTCTCTTATGGCCTGTTTAGCTTGTTGTAATTCTTCTTTCGTATATTTAGCATCACTATCTTTCGTTTTTCTCACGTATTTACGAACCATTTTGCCTGAAAAATTGTGTTGTTAACATTGATTTTGGCCACGATAAGTCTAATTAACTAATATATTATATTAATTAAACTCTGAATTAAACAAAAATAAATGGGGCTAATGTAATACATTATCACATTTGCCCCTGACAACTGTATCACATTTGCCCCAGATGTAAAATTTTAGGGGGTAAATGTGTAATATGGCAAAAAACAAATTACAACAATTAATAAAGAGTAATAACTACCAGTATGTTTTACTAAAACGACAAACAACATGTACTGTATAATAAATTAAACTTACCTTTAAAAATGTCACTTTTATTCCTGTTGAAAACGTTGCACACTTGACATTTAGGTTAGAAAACACTGTTTTAAACCGCCAAAAGTTTCATACATGTACAGCTACAAGAAATCTTATTCCTAGTGGAGGATTAATGCCTAAGCTAGTTAAGCTTCTGGTTGATAGATGGCGACAGTAATATCTAAATTTCAAATAAATTAATGGACGATTATTATATTAGCCCCGTTATCCTATATACCCCACTGCACCTTAGATAAATAATCGCCTCCAGATACTGCATACTATTATACGGAGTTTCCAAATTGACGTCGACAAATTCAGGCATTGACTCTAAATTAAAAAATGTTGTGTGATTTTCTCAACTTTTGAATAAGAAAAAATATATATTGTTACCCCTTTTGTAAACACCCTATATTATGGATCCGGAAATTATAACACCAGGGTAACACTAAACACTAATTTATTAACTTATGTACTAATTACAACAAATAGTTACTTCACTAATGTTACACTAAGTACTATAATTCAATCATTCACTCACTGGATCACTTTGCTTACTTCTGAACTTACTGAACTTGCTAGATGAACTATACTACTCTTCTAACTGAACTCTACTGTTCACACTAGGCTTCTCCATGCCTTTATATACCCAAAGATGAGAGCTATAGAATATTCTCAACTAATCTGTAATTTTCTGGTTTATGACACCGCGCGCCATCTTTGGGACGATTGCCAAACTAACCAACTAACTTAGCTTTCTGTTACTTAACATGGAACTTTGGGAAAACTCCCGTAGATATCAACAGAGGTATAAAGCTTGTCACATACAATATGATGTACTCCACTTACTTGAAATCTGTGAAATCCTCGGTGAAATCTAACAATATTTCATCGCTATTTGACTAACTGTCAGAATTTTCCGATAAGTATTTATTATTAGATAAAAATCCCATATTGTACAATTTCCTAACATCGAAAATGTACTGCTGGTAATACTTAATAGTTTAAGCGGCACATCGAAAAAATCGGCAAAATCTGACGGTTAATGCAGAAAGCAAGAAAATTTGCATGTGATTTGTGCACATTCATTGTATTAAATTTACCCGCAGCACTTAGATTTCCGGACATACCAAAACTGAAAATAATATTTAAAGTACTTTCTAAGATATTAAAAATTAAAAAAGAAAAATTCAACACCATGTAGCAATAAGTTTAAATCGTTGCGGACATATGTTCATATGAACTTTTCTTCATAAAATGGCCTAAGGAATCACACCCTGAAATATTAGCAAATCACTAAGGGATACCCTGTATAGTATATGCGATATAACCCATCTAATGTGGTAGAATTCCTTCTTTCCTAAAATAATTCGGATTTGAATCTCCTTAGCTGCCCTGATCTTTCTATAAAAAGAAATCAAGAAATGGATCCATAGATAAACCTAAATAATTATTTTTAATCATGTAAAAATTTTACTTGCCTTGAAACGTCATTGACTAATACGGAAGCATTCACTACAGGATATTATGAGATTTACGGTCGCTGGTGGTTCGGTACCTCAGCCTAACCCCAAACTGATATATTAACATCTCAACAGTGACTTGAAACTAGAAAGCTTTGTTTGATATTCCCTCTATATTCGAAGAGATCGTCTAAAGAATATCATCATCTCGTTAAATTCTCTGATATCAAAAGAATGAAATTTAAATTGGAAATGTAAGTAAAATTATATTTCGGGGCCGTGTTCTAACAGGCTGCTGTTCTACTTCAAATATCAATGTTTCATTACTTTAAATTGGCAATTGACTCTCTGTTATTCTGTTTCATATGCATATAAAAGCTCCGTCATTAAATTTATTTGCATTTTCAGGTCTTTGAATTTATTTGATAGAGATCGAATTTATTGCTTTAAAATAATGGGCCCTTACTCATTTATAAAATACTTTATATTGTACCATGGAATTGGCAAAACATACCATGAAGGCTTCTATGAATTTTCGAGGACATATTAGATAGGTTAGACTAGTTCTATTACGTTTCCATTGTTAGATGGAAAATTAGAAGGGTTAAGTAGTAGAATATAACATAGATGCCGATGTATATGGCCCAAAATGTAGGCGCTGTCAAAGGCCTTGGATTATCTGCTACCATCTTCCAGGCAAAATTTTATGCCACATACATCTGAATTTAAGATGTCAGCGCCAAAGCGGAGAACCCATGAACTGATTAATGGGCCATTCTTTGTTTATGTGGCGAATTGCGTATCTTGTTTCTTTCTGTTTATTGTTATTTTTGGCATTAAAAACAATAATTTTAATAATACATGGCCTAATGATTTTCAAGGTTTTGTTTTAAGTGATTTGCAAGATGTTAATGGCATTCAGCAAAATTCATATTTTTTTCTTGAAAAGTACAGTTTCTTCGACATAAATGGTGTCTGCGAATTGCGTATCTTGTTTCTTTCTGTTTATTGTTATTTTTGGCATTAAAAACAATAATTTTAATAATACATGGCCTAATGATTTTCAAGGTTTTGTTTTAAGTGATTTGCAAGATGTTAATGGCATTCAGCAAAATTCATATTTTTTCTTGAAAAGTACAGTTTCTTCGACATAAATGGTGTCTGGCTAGTTAAATATTAAAATATTTAATTTTTTTTTTAAATTTATGTACGGTTGTAGTTTATATTACTCTTTTTTCAGGAAACATGAGTGACATTTAGGTTAAGTATATTGCAATGTATAGAATATTTGGGAAGCACTAAAAATTTGAAAAACTCTAAGTATGTGTATGAAGGGGAATATGTTTTTTATGCAGGACATATTATTTTGTGTGGTATAAACCATTAAACACAAAACTTAAAAAATTTGTATGCTCTATGTTTACAAACAAGTGTCTCAGATTCAAATACCCATGAAATTAGTGGTACATTAAATATGACTGAAAAGATATTTATTAATTCTTTAAGAAAAATAAATGAAACAGTATTTTGTAAAATATGTAACAGAAATATTCAGGGGTAAAACATAATGGTGCAATAGTATATATTACTTTTAAATATACTGGAATTACATATATTTATTTATTTCAAAAATTTCACTTACAATGTGTGATTGTCCAGGCCACTATTATTATTGCCAGTCGGGGGCACGGTTATTTGCACCAACTTTTACCCTCTTAATGCCTGGTGTATGCTTTAAACATTGCCGTGCTAACTCAACTTTCACGAGTGGTGCCTGCATGTACAAAGGATACCGATTAGGTTGGCACTAACAAATTGTATCGTATGTAGCCCCCTTAAACGCTATAAAATTTTTAATAACTTAATATCTCAGTTTATCATTTTACTTATGGTTGATATCATCGAGACAATGACCGAATTAGTTTGATTAAAGGCCACCAGGTGGCGTACTCCTTATTTTCAGATGCCTATTACACGAGGAGCGAGAATTCATATTCTTTCAAACGGCCCGGCAGTATTTAAGGATCTAAGTTAATTTCCTTTTGAGCTTAATGTTTACTGGTGATATCTACAAACAGTAAAGCAGCTGGCAAGGAACAATAAAGTTACCTTGATGTAGGTGCCAGGTCATGAAGGAATAAAAAGGCATGAGATTGCAGATGACTTTACAAGACAAAGCGCTGAATCGTAGTTCATCGGGCCGAAGTCGTTCTGTGGTACAGCAAAATGTCACACAACAAAGAAGGTAAGAAAATGGGAGGAGAAAAAGAAATCATCCTACTAGAGCCTAACTTCAGGTCAAATACATAAGCTATTCGTAAAAAAAGAGCAAAAGAGCTATTATATTTCAGCAAACCAGAATTAAGGCTAATAACAAGCTTTTTCACAGAACTTTGAGATGACATCTTAAGTAAATGGCAAAGCCGAAATGTGTCGCTCTTGCACAGAAGCAACTGAGATTGGTGATCTATAGTTTGCTGATGCAAAATCCTGGTCTGCTAAAGGCTACAACACTTGTGACAGGTAGTTTTGACAGTAATCAGTAGTTTTAGTAGTGGAAGAGATAGCTCTACTAATCTCCAAGGATTCTTTAGAATCCTAGAATAGGACCGGTACACGAAAAGTTTGCTCCTGCGGCAGTGTGCGGCCATTGGGAGTCTACGTCCTGCGGAATCCAGAGCGATCATGTGGAGGCTCCTGGCGATCCTAGTTGCTTGACGCTGCAGCAATGGGCCTATATATCAAGGGGTATTTTCAAATAATCTCTTTAAGACGAAGTGAAGTGAGGCGCTTCATGCCTAAACGATTCATTCGCAATCTAATCTAAGTGTCTTTATTTATTGAATAATTTAACCGCTAAATAAGTCGATAGGTTTTCCACCAATCTGCAAGTCAAAACGCATTTCTTTCTTTCAGTTTTCGAATACCTTGTGTAATACTACTGCAAAAATTATCCCTGTGGAGATTTTGCGGATTATTTCGATAAACTCTGTTGTTGAAGTGAGAGACGAAATGAAATCAACAACAGCGATATCGGGAGTACGATATAGTTCAGAATTTTGATAAACTACTGTATGGCCGTAAAATTATCATAAAAAATTAATTTTGGATTTGATATATAAGGCATGTGCTGCAGCTTTATCGTGCTGGAAATTCCCTTCAGTGCACAGTGAGACAAAATTTCGAAAACTTGGCCAAAAATCAAATTTTACACTTTCTTGGCAGATATTGATTTTCGTATAACAATTGAAGATAAAACTACAAGCAATGATTCCTCTACCTTTTTGTTTGGGTCGTGACAGTCAATAGAATTCAGCGCTTGCAGTAAGTTTTTTATCGATATTCATAGCGACAATTGAGGAGGACATCTGGTCTTTATTATTCGCCAACTGTGCTTTGATGAAAGTGGACGAGACTGGCTCCGATAAATATAACGTTGGCAAATGCGTCAGACAGAGCTTTGTTCTGTCACCAGTCCTCTTAACATCTACAGTAAACACGTGATGCGACATATACTGGAGCTCATAAAAATGTTGAACAGGGTTCATCCAATAAACTCTGATCATGTTGTAGAACCTCCAAGAATCAACCTCGTCGAGAAATAAATAAAAAGAAAATTTTATTAAAAACACAATTTTAGAATATAACTAATCATATTTAAGGCATCAGCGCCGAAGACAGGAACAAAAAGATTTAAACACGTTTACAGAGACGTAAGGCACAAAATGTTTTTTTCTGAAATCGATCGGCAATGTCTACATTTTCGGCGCGATTTCAGATCGAAAAAATCGGCAGCTACTGGAAGCGGCTGGAACCTCCCCACCCGGTGAATCTTTGAAACCGAAAAGAGCACTAAACAATATGAACGATCTCATTTAATTATATTTATTAAGTTGAAATATTTTTTTTCGTATTAAATCAGAAAAAAAGTCTTGCTTTCGGTGGGATTTGGACCTAAGAACTTGAGTGTTAAATTTATAGTCTGCACAATATTAATATTTTATTCAATGTTTTTAATACAAATATATGCTTCATCTGATCCTAGCCCGGTGCCAGCCAGACAACCACGGTGAACACCGCCGTGGCGAGTGTGAGGCTGGACGGGGTAGGTCTGGTTTGGCTTGGAGAAAAATAGAAAACTAGCTCCTGTCTTCTGTAGGCAGGCTTAAAGACTAGGTTAAAATTATGTGTCCACATGGACCTAAAATTAATATAAAAATAAACACAATTCTATAAAAACGTTCGTAGGCAAGAGCACTTAATAATTTTGATTATTGATACGGGAAACAACTAAACGAAAACACCTGTTCGTTGGTAATGGGATGGATGGCAGGGATGGCCATCTTTGGAAAAAACCATGTAACTCTCGGTGGACAGCTTCCCTGCCAGATGTAGCCAGGGTAGTGTTCATGGTGGATCGTTTAAGTTTGAGTTGGTATATTTTGTTTTATCTTTTGGCCTCGACCAAATCGGTCGGGGAAGTGATAGCTGTCAAATTTTTGGTTCCAATGTTTCTCTGGGGAATTTGGTTTTTGAAAAATGTTTAGGTTGGTACCAATGTCTTAAATTGTTTTTAGGTTATGTAGTACTATTTTTAGGTTATGTTGCCGGAAGAATTTCCGGCGGGATGCCGGAAGTAGCGGAAATAGTTTTTAAAATATAATGTCACTGTCACTTTTAAAGTTTTATTGGAAAAAACTCACCGAAAGCGTTCCGGTGGGGTTGCTTACACTTGTAGGGCTTGTAAGCGGTTCAGGATGGCCTCTCACACCATCCGTGGGCTTTATAAACGTCGAAAAAACGTGTAATCTCTCGATGCACCTGTCACGTCAAAAATACTCAGCATACAGTCTGCACGCCTTAACACACTAGCAGAGAACTTATACCACAAATGGACCCGTAGTATTTTTTGGGGTCCATTTAATAAAATTTGACAATTTTCAAACATTTCACATTTTTCTGAAAGGTGACATTTCTTCGAAAATTTGACGTTTTTTCGAAAATTTGACATGTTTCTGAAAAGTGAAATTTTTCCGAAAATTTGACTTTTTCCTGAATTTTTGACATTTTTCTGAAAAGTGACATTTCTCCGAAAATTTGACATTTTTTCGAAAATTTGACAATTTTCAAATATTTGACATTTTTCTGAAAGGTGACATTTCTACGAAAATTTGACGTTTTTTCGAAAATTTGACATATTTCTGAAAAGTGACATTTCCCTGAAAATTTAACATTTTTTCGAAAATTTGACATTTTTCTGAAGTGACATTACTCCGAAAATTTGACAATTTTCAAACATTTGACATTTTTCTGAAAGGTGACATTTTTCTGAAAGGTGACATTTCTTCGAAAATTTGACGTTTTTTCGAAAATTTGACATTTTTCTGAAAAGTGACATTTTTCCGAAAATTTGACATTTTTTCGAAAATTTGACAATTTTCAAATATTTGACATTTTTCTGAAAGGTGACATTTCTACGAAAATTTGACATTTTCCTGAATTTTTGACATTTTTCTGAAAAGTGACATTTCTCTGAAAATTTGACGTTTTTTCGAAAATTTGACATTTTTCTGAAAAGTGACATTTTTTGAAAATTTGACATTTCTGAAAAGTGACATTTCCCTGAAAATTTAACATTTTTTCGAAAATTTGACATTTTTCTGAAAAGTGACATTTTTCCGAAAATTTGAGGTTTTCCTGAAAATTTGACGTTTTCCTGAAAATTTGACATTTTTTAAAAATTTTTCTGAAAAGTGACATTTCTCCGAAAATTTGATATTTCTTGGAAAATTTCGTGACTCGTCTTGTAGAAATATTTTTTTGATATCATCATCAGTTCGCCTGCTATAAGAATTTTATGCTTTTACGACGTCATCAGAACGTAGGTGTATTTTTAATTCACTCGTATTCCATCCATCTACAATATTTCCATCTACGTTTCAAACTTTAATTGGATGTTTCCAATAGTTAAGTGGATATCTGCACCGGTTTCTAAGAATTTTTCTTATTTGTGACGTCATGTGACGTAGGTGTATTATTAATTCACACGTAATCCGTCCGTCTACAATATTTATACCTACGTTTCAAATTTCAGTTCGATATCATCAACCGTTCCCGAGTTATCAGCCGAAATCCCTGAACACCTCTATCATTATTAGAATATCACCCTGTACATTGCACTGCTTTGAGGACAAAACAAGTGAAATTTTTGTTTTTTAATTTTTTTCACGGAAACCAAATCGAAAAAGTGCAAGTGTGATATAACGTTGAAATCGGAATTTTTACTGCTTTTCAATGGTTCAATTACAAATTGAAAGTAATCATAAAATAAACAACTTGTTGTGCCAAAACGGCACTAAACGTAATCCGATCTGAACCAAAACCTTTTCAGATCTTCTGGAGCACTAAAGAAACCCTCATGCAAAGTTTCATCCAAATCCGTTTAGTAGCTTCGCCGCTATCGTGCTAACATACACACACACACACACACACACACACACACACATACAGGTCTGACCGTATTTGTGACAAACCATCCTCAAATGTATTTGTGGAAGCTTTGCTAATATGGTTGCCTGCCGATCAGGTAAAAATTCTCCTTTTCGTAGATATGTCTCATTTTTCGATACACTCCGTAGTTAAGAAGTTATAAGGTGCATATATTTCTGACGACGTTTGCCACTAATACTATGTACGTGTGTAAAATGTATTCCACAAATCTACTGTGTATCATGTACGCCACATATATATTTAATGAATGTGTGTATGAAATATCAGTAAAAATACGAATTTCCAATATTACAATTTTATTTAATAAAGATATAAGTGTATCTGTTTGTCATTCACAACATTCTAGCTAACATTTAGATACATTATTTAATTAATAATCACAGATTACGTTATATATTCCTATATAAAATTTGTTACGTATTTAATAATTTGTCATTAGGTCAATCCTTTAGAAAACTTTTATGTACGATAAGTAGATAGGCACACTTATTACAAGCTTTTGTTTAACTAGCTTTGTATGTATGTTAGTTTGTATGTTGTTAGCTTGTATGTTAGTATGTTTAGTTCAAATCTTGCAAGTCAATTTTGAACGACTTAACGACGGTCAATTGAATTTTGCATACACATGTAGTTCTGGTAACCATACCATAATATGGTACTAAAAAGAGTATTTTTACTTCCACATCCAGTGGAAGCATAGTAACGACAAAAAAAATTTTTAAAAATTTTTCTTATTCAGATAGGCTTAGAATATCATGAAACATCGAGATTTTAAGTTTGAGCCAAAAAAAAAATGTCTGTCTGTCTGTCGGTCTGTAACTTTTTTTTTGTGCGCACGTTTACTCTGGAACCGTTTGAGATATTGACTTGAAATTTGGTACACATATGTACCTTAACGAGATCTAGAACTAAATTATATTTTCATCTTGTTCCGTCGAAGGATTGGGGGGTAAATTGGTAAATTTGGGGTAAATATGTAAATCAAGCAGGTAAGAGTTCATAAAATTGGTATTTAGCATATACAAGAGAAGCTCAAACAAATTTTGGCATTAGCTACACCTATTACCACCCCCACCCCATTATTAAAGGGGATGAAAAAAAATTGTGATTTAGTGAAACCTCAAAATATTTTTTTACTCTATCCACCCCCACCCCCACCCCACTCCCGATGTGGGGTATCGTTTTATGGGTTTTTGGGGTAGAATATTTCAAATATTATATTATATATTATTAAAGTTCCATAAACAATTATTTCCACACACAAAATTTTTTCGTTGTGAGTGACTTGGATAGGAAATGTGGAAGTAGCGATTCCTTGGTCAGCGGTTTTTTTCTTTTAAAGTGCATGTACTTTACGGTGGTGTTTGGAAAGAAAAAAAATTAAACTTAAACCAATTTTTTGGATTTTAATTTTAATTATGGATATTGCACGTATAAACAATTTCAAATAACTACGTCATTTTTTTGTGAAACCAAAAAACGATAAGTGAATTATGAAAGTATATGAAATAATCAACGTTTAAAGAAAGAATTATGTTCTACTTGCATCTGAATCCGTGATACGTTAGTTTTTGTTCCAAAATGATTATATTTCTCTCTCTGCTAGTTGAAAATTATCCACAACTAAAATTTTTTAAATTACATCGCATAAAGCACCATTGAGGACATAACGCACGTTCGAAAAAAAAATTATCTCCCCACCTCTTAGATATTGTAACTAACTAACTTAATTAATGGTATACAGCACTCCATTTTCAGCATTCGAGCCTTTTTTTTTAACATTTTTGGTCTTTTTACTTCCACGTCGAGTGTAAGTATAGTAACGACAAAAAAATTTTTTAAACTTTTATTGTTCAAATAAGCTTAGAATGTCATGGAACGTCGAGATTTTAAGTTTGAGTGAAAAAAAAAATTATGTCTGTCGGTCTGTCTGTAACTTTTTTGTGCGCACGTTTACTCTGGAACCGTTTAAGACATTGACTTGCAATTTGGTACACATATGTATTTTAACGGGATCTGTAACGAGATTATATTATCATCTTGTTCCGTCTAAGGGTTGGGGGGTAAATTGGGGTGAATTGGGGTAAATAGGTAAATGAAGCAGGCAAGAGTTCATAAAATTGGTATTTAGTATATACAAGAGAAGCTAAGGTCTCAAAAAAATTTTTGGCATTAGCCACCCCTATTACCACCACCACTCCATTATTAAAGGGGATGAGAAAAGATTATGATTTAGTGTGTGTACCGTGTATAAGAATCAAAAACCTCAAAACATTTTTTTCTTCATCCACCCTCCACTACGCCCCCATCACCACCCCCACCCCACTACCGATGTGGGGTATCGTTTTATGGGTTCTTGGGGTAGAGGATTTCAAATATTATATTATTAAAGTTCCATAAACAATTATTTCCACATATAAAATTTTTTCGTTGTGAGAGACTTGGATAGAAAATCTGGATGTGGAAGTAGTGATTCCCTGGGCAGCGGTTTTAAACTATAATTTGATCGTATAATTTATTCATTCACACACTGCATTTTAAATGGCGATCAGGTTTAAATTATACTTTTACTTCCACGTCCAGTGGAAGTATAGTAATGACAAAAAAATTTTCAAAAATTTTTATTGTCCAAATAGGCTTAAAATGTCAAGAAACGTCGAGATTTTAAGTTTGTGCGAAAAAAAAATTCTGTCTGTCTGTCGGTCTGTCTGTCGGTCTGTCTGTCGGTCTGTCTGTAACTTTTTTTTGTGCGCACGTTTACTCTGGAACCGTTTAAGATATCTCAAACGGTTCCAGAGTAAACGTGCGCACAAAAAAAAGTTACAGACCGACAGACAGACAGATAGACCGACAGACCGGCAGACCGACAGAAATTTTTTTTCACTCAAACTTAAAATCTCGACGTTTCATGACATTCTAAGCCTATATGAACAAGAAAAATTTTTTAAAATTTTTTTGTCGTTACTACCACTGGATGTGGAAGTAAAATAAGTTATGTTGAATTAATTGTCTTAATAGCTTGTTATGTGAATAGAAAAAAATTCTTACCATCTCTGTCAAACTAAATTAATGCCCGTATGAACTTTTCGAGCGCAACATGCTTTTAAAAGAATGTATTGACCAATTATTGTCTTTGTTTATAATTGTAAAAGCTGTATTTAAAGCAATTAATTCAACTTAACCTCATTTTTTTCACTTTTACACCTAAATAATAATAATAGCTTGTTTTTAAAAAGATTTTTTTTACATTTAATTTTTACTTCCACATCCACGTAGTGGAATGAAAGTGTAGTAACCCAAAAAAAAACCTTCTGTTTATTAAAATAGGCTTGGAATGCCGTGAAACGAGATTTTAAATTTGAACAAAAAGAAATTTCTGTCCGTCGGTCTGTCTGTACCTTTTTTTGTGCGCACGTTTATTCTGGAACCGTTTATAATATTGACTTGAAATTTGGTACACGTATGTACTTTAACGGGATCTGAAACTAGATTATATTCTGATATAATTCATTTGAAGGGGGTAAATAAGGGTAAATAGGTAAAGCAGGCAAGTAGGAGTCCATAAAATTGGGACTTACGGCTTACGGCATGTACGAGAAGCTAAGGTCTCAAAATTTTTTTTTAGTATCAACCACCACCACTATCACTCCCCACACTATTATTAAAGCGGATAAAAAAACTGTGATTTAGTGTGCATACAAGAACCATAGGCCTCATTTTTTTTTATATTAGCCCACCTCCATCTTATTATTAAAGGGGGTAAACAATAAAATTGGGATTTAGTGTGTATACAAAAACCAAGAGCCTTAAAATGATTTTGACATTAGCCATTCACTCTACAACTCCCGTTACCACTCCTACTCCGTTATCAACTGGGGTAAAAAAATAAAATTGCGATTTAGTGTGTGTACAAGAGTCAAAGGCCTCAAAGATTTTTTTTGGTATTAGTCACACCCTCTACCAATACCATCGCCACTCTGGCGCTATTATTATAGAGGGTAGAAAATAAAATTGTGTATACAAAAATTTTTTGGAGTTAGCCCTCGACTACCCCAACCACCGTATGACATGTCGTTTTTTTATTATTTTATTATTATTATTTTTTTAATGCCTTATATATTATTAAAGTTCTTTCGTTGTAAGAGACTTGGATAGGAAATCTGGATGATCTGGAAGTAGTGATTCCTTCGGCAGCGGTTTTTAATTTTTATTACTATTAATATTAGTTTTTATTCATATTCCAGTCACGTTTCTTTTTAAATTAAAATAGGTATTTCGCGCCATTTGTGCTATCTTATATACAGTATATATGGTCCTATTTTATAGTCCTGTTAAAAGTATTTTGTAAAAATAGAATAATAATTTTTTGATACACTCCGTAGTTAAAAATTGATAAGGTAGATATATTTATGACGACGTTTGCCATTAATACTAAAATTTGTAGGTGTGTAAAATGTATTCCATAAATCTACTGTTTATGATGTACGCCACATATATATATTTAATGCATGTGTGTGTGTGATATATCAGTAGAAATACGAATTTCCCTTAATATAATTTTATTTAATAAAAAAATAAGTGTATCTGCTTGTAGTTCATAACATTTTAGCTAAAATTTAGATATAATTTTCAATTAATAATCACAGATTACGTAATACGTATCTGTAGAAAATTTGTTACATATTTGATAATTTGAAATTATGTCAATCTTTTAGAAAATTTTTATGTACGGTAAGTAGTTACGCCCATTTATTACAAGCTTTTATTTAACTTGCTTTGTATGTATGTTAGTTAGTACGTTTGGTTCAAATCCTGCCATTCAATTTTGAAACATAGGCCTCAATTTTTTATATTAGCCTCTATCCACCCCGTCCTATTATTAAAGGGAGTAGAAAATAAAATTGGGATTTAGTGTGTATATAAGAACCAAGAGCCTTAAAATGTTTTTGGCATTAGCCACTTCCTCTACCACCTCCGTTACCACTCATACATTCATACTCCATTATTAAACGAGGTAAAAAAATAAAATTGTGATTTAGTGTGTGTACAAGAGCCAAAGGCCTCAAAGAATTTTTTTGGTATTAGCCACACCCTCTACTACCCCCATCGCCACCTTCACCCTAATATTAAACAGGGTAGAAAATAAAATTTTGTCAATCCAAAGAACCAAGGCCCTCAAAAATTTTTGGCATTAACCACTCCCTCTTATACACCAACCATCGTGTGACATCGTTTTTTTAATATTTTATTAATATTATTATTATTTTTAATGCCTTACATATTATTAAATTTCTTTCGTTGTAAGAGACTTCGATAGGAAATCTGGATGTGGAAGTAGTGATTCCTTCGGCAGTAGTTTTTAATTTTTATTACAATTAATATTAGTGTCCAGTGGCGGCTGACGAAATTTCAATATTTTTTTTATCGTCTGTGGCGCATGGGACCCATACGAAATTTGGGAAATAACATCTAGAGAAGCATTTCTTTAATGGCCCCTAAAAAATTTTGAAAAAGCAGTTTGCGAAAATTTTTTTGAAAATTCGTTAGCCTCCCCTGGGTCTAGGGACTCCTGTTTATTTTTATTTTTTTTTTGTTATATGCATTTGACTTTTCATAAAAATACATCAAAAGGTTTTGGAGTTTATGAAAATATTTTCATTACTAACTGAGATACAACGAATTGAAATATTGTAATTTGTTAAATTGTAAATTACAAAATTTCAGTTCATTGTATTTCAGTTAGTAATGAAACTATTTTCACAAACTCCAAAATCTATTGTTGTATTTTTATGAAAAGTCAAAGGCATATGAAAAAAAAATAAAAATAAACAGGAGTCCCTAGACCCAGGGGAGGCTAACGAATTTTCAAAAATTTTTTCGCAAACTGCTTTTTCAAAATTTTTTAGGGGTCATTAGAGAAGTGCTTCTCTAGATGTTATTTCCCAAATTTCGTATGGGTCCCATGCGCCACACACGAGAAAAAAAATATTGAAATATCACCAGCCGCCACTGTTAGTTTCTATTCATATTCTAGTCACGTTTCTTTTTAAATTAAAATAAGTATTTCAAAGATGTTTCTGTCATAATTTCTTTGCCTTTTATTCTATAAAAATAGTTAAAAAAAATTATTTGAAAGACTAATTTATTAATAGTCTAAGGAGAAAAAAATTTTTCTCTACGACTTGATGGTATTCCAAAACAATTGCGACTCAATTTTCAAATTTGTTATTGTATTTTAGGCGTTGTTATAAGCATTTCTACTTGAAATTTGATATGACGTTAATTAGTTCCACTAGAAGCACATTTTTTTAAGTTATCTGGTAGGTATCGTAACAGAAAACCAGATTGTTGGTTATGAAATTGCGAAGAAAATTGGAACTGTGCCATCTTTTTCGTAAATAACAAAACAATTAAGATCGATCTTTTTTAAACAGTTGACAATAACTTAAGTGATAATATATATGATTTAATGAAACTTTCGAAAAATATGATTCTAGGGAAACAAAATACCTAATTTTCAGTCAAAATATAAATATTTTTAAACATTTCTGTTAACACCACTAAAAAGTACAAAAAACCCATATTCTAAAAACAATTATGTTGTTCGGCGACTTAATGTACTTAAATAATTGCGATTTTTAGGCACTATTATACATTTTTTTATTTTAAATTAGTCATTTATTATTATTATTATTATTGTTATTTTCGTGAATTGCTTAAGGATGATTGATCGTAATTGTTTTTATTTTCCACAACTTAACAATTTGAGTACGAATATTTTAGTTTTGTTCGCAATTTCATAACGAACAATCTGTTTTCAATATATTGCGAATTTTTGTTTAAAACCAGAGATATTTTAGAAGAACTGCGAAAAACACAGTATGACACCTTTTGAAAAAATACTGTAGGTATTGTACAATCGGCAAATAAAAATTGCCCAAAGTAGATCATGTTTTTACGATTAAAGAAATTAAAGAAATAAAAAGACATGTATTTCTCGAAAAAGGCAGATAGAAAATTGCATTTACTGCAATGTATACATATGTTTCATTGACTTTTATTACAGACATTTTTCGGTTGGTCTTAGAATATGAATGCGGAGGAAGCAATTATGTTGCCTAATTATTTCTAGCACGGCTAATAAAAAAACCGCTGCCCAAGGAATCACTACTTCCACATCCAGATTCTCTATCCAAGTCACTCACAATGAAAAAACTTTATATGTGAAAATAATTGTTTATGGAACTTTAATAATATAATATTTGAAATCCTTTACCCCAAAAACCCATAAAACGATACCCCACATCGGTAGTGGGGTGGGGGTGGTGATAGGGGGCTGGTAGTGGGGAGGTGGATGAAGTAAAAAAATATTTTGAGGTTTCTGGTTCCTGTACATGCGCTAAATAACATTTTTTTTATCCCCTTTAATAAGGAGGTGGGGGTGGTAATGGGGGTGGCTAAGGCCAAAAATTTTTTTGAGACCTCAGCTTCTCTTGTATATACTAAATGCCAATTTCATGGACTCTTATCTGCTTGATTTACCCATTTACCCCAAATTTACCCCAATTTACCCCCCAACCCTTCGACGGAACAAGATGAAAATATAATCTAGTTCTAGATCTCGTTAAAGTACATATGTGTACCAAATTTCAAGTCAATATCTTAAACGGTTCCAGAGTAAACGTGCGCACAAAAAAAAGTTACAGACAGACCGACAGACAGAAATTTTTTTTTCGCTCAAATTTAAAATCTCGACGTTTCATGACATTTTAAGCCTATTTGGACAATTTTAAATTTTTTTTTGTCGTTACTATACTTCCACTGGACGTGGAAGTAATATGAAGGGGATCCAATATTTGACACCTTAAGCCAAAAATGTATAAATATTTAAAAACAGCGCCGCTACTCGACTGTGCTACCAATATTAAAATATTAAAATTATGTGTTTTAAATATGGCAGAAAATTTTAAAAGTTGTTAATTTCAACTCAACATGTGGCAGGTCATAAAGTCATTATTAGCTCTGCAAATGGTTTGGGCTTGAAAATGAAATGCAGGTCATTTTATCCCTCGACAACCTTTAATGGATCTAAATGCAAAGCAATCGGATTCACAACAAGAAAGATCCTATTATAAGTGAATATGATACTATAAATATATTAAATCGTACCGCTGAAATAAAAGAAGTAGCTTGAAAAATAATTTTAGCTACCGAGGAGGAGGTGTTGGTCAAGTATTCGTAATATAAACTTCACCACCCCACCCCATTGGTTGTTTATTTTATTATTCACTGAAACGTAAATTGTTGACACAAAAAATCGTACTAGTAAATTCAAAACATTAACTTTTACTACAAGCTGCCATATATTACTTATATTGCTACAAAATTACCTATGGAAACAAAAAAGAAGTTTTAGGTAAATATATAGGGTGTCTCACTTAAAATTCCTGTTGCCATTTTATTGATAACTAAAAGAGATTTGAATTCTGTTGGAAGTATTCATCAAAATATATAAATGACTTCAGTTTTTAATAAAAACGTTCTCTCTACAAATTAGGATATAGATAACGTTGTGATGCAAAGCAATTTTTAAGGACTTAATGGATTTCCCATAATAATACATTCCACCGTGCAAATAAAAAAATTACATAATTTATATTTATTTGACATAATCTTATTTTAAACTTATCGAAAAGATATTTATTATTTATTGTATTTCTATAATATCGACGTTATTTTTATAAGTTTGGTTTAATAGTTTATTACATCTTTTGGGTGAAATACTTGAAAATAAATAATTTTTGTAGATCAAAGGAAATAAGTTTAACAATAATGGGTAACCTGAGATCTGTTTTTAATGCTACCAAAAAGTAATTTTTCATGGAAAGCGTAGAGGAAATGGATCATGCTGTAGTTTGAGAATTCCTATCCGAAATGGATAAGGAAGCGTCGACTAAACGGTATACAAAATCAAAAACTAGATTCTTATGCAGAATTTTCTATCGGATTCAAATTTCGATGGTGGATATGGAATTGCAAAAATAGAACAAAAAGTATTTGTCTGCAAAGACCGCAAAAAATATGAAAATATATATGCAATTATCTTTTTAGTTCTTACTCAATATTGCCATTAAAAATATCAAACGTATATTTCAATAAAACAGCATTCAAACTGTTTTTTAGCTGTAGCCAGACTAAAAGTGAACTTTACATGAAGTTTTATAGTAAATATTTAGAGTTGACTTTTCTATTTAATGATTGATTTTAATTGCCTTCAAGTAAATATATCCTATGCATTAAGATTCTTTTACATTGTACGTGTCATTAGGTAGTGCGTTTTACTAGGCTTCTTAAATTATTGTTTCAGACAGCTTCATAGAAAACATATTTCCAATAATGATGAAAAAAGAACCAAAGCCTGAAAGTTTCAATTTACATTAATTTTGTAAGACTTACAAACTGCTGTAGTTATTATCGTTGCAGTGCAGCAAAACCGCAATGCAAACGAATTTATGTAAACAATTATGAATAATGGCCCGTCGTATTTTTGTGTGCTTCTTCAAAAACTTAATAAAATTTTGTTCTGAAATTATAATGAAACAGTTCGTACAATATGCAGTTAATATAAAACGCCTCTAGCGATCACTCTGTATGATGGATATGGTCCAATTTCAATCAAGTATTCTGCTATTACATCAAATAAGGATCATAATGCATTTGTAGTTTTTCTATAATTTTTTTTTTTTTTCATTTGAGCAATAATAAAAATTTAATAATATAGTTAAATTTATTTTGAGAAAAATCATAAAACATTATTTCTTATTATTTAGTCTCATATAATGTCATTTTTCAATTTGTTCACGACATATAAAATCTGGTCATTAGCAAACATTTTTGACTTAGTGAAAATTTCACTTTCCTTGAAACCAAAGTGCTACTTAAAATTTCTTTAAGAAAAATACGTACTTATATATCTGCTTTCTATTTAAAAAATAAGTCAGTCTTCAGTTAGTCAAATATTTCTCGTTATTATTAAACATTTTACGAGTACCTAGGTAAAATTTTATTACGGTCGCTCAGTTAAATTCTGTAAAAATAGCGCGAAAATGATAATATCTACAGTTTATTCCCAATGATTCATCTTCAGGTAGTTAGTTTCAAAATTTAGAACACGTAATGAAAATAGATTACATATGTTTGATTTAATAACTTAGTTATTGGTAATTTTTTAAACTCTTTTAATATTATACAGTATGTCCACCGATTAAATTCGGAAGAAAGGAAACTTTTTATCTGCAAGTTTTTTCACGAAAAGCAAGAAATTTATATTAATTATAAGAAAATGGATCAAATAAAAACTTTTTATTTTCATGCGCATACTAGGCTTTCAGAAACAATAAGATCATAATCCGTAAAAGTAATTATAATCTGCACCAGTAGTACAACCACACCAAATTTATCCAATATTCAATTCTATCCAATATATGCTTTACTAAAAGATAAATATGAAAGATTTTGAGAAATTGCTTAAAAGAAAAAGTGAAAACATAACAACACCTATTAAAAATTTCACTGGAAGATTATCATACTCTTCGCAACTAGGAAAACGTTGGTGACTGAATTCTGAACGATTTTCAAAATGTCCATCCGTTCGTCCGTCTGTCTGTCGGTATGTCCGTCCGTCAAGTTTCCTTTAAGCACGGTAACATAAGAGTGAAAAGTCCGATTGTATTTGATATTATTTTTCATTATATATATTTTTTGCTGTGCAAATTATGTAAGTATGGAAAACTATTATTATAAGACCATAATCAATATTCGTGATTTTTTTTCGGGCTGAGGCAATGCGATTTAATATCTTTTTAGAGTACTTAAAAATTTAATTTAGCAATTATAGAAAGTTAAAGAGCCAGAAAATTTCTTTGAATTTATCAAAGTAAAAATTACATAATTTGACAACAATCCCCAGATTATCGTAATTTTTTCTAAAATTGAATGTTTAAAGACTTAAAAAACATACTAAATCTCATTGCCTCGGTCAAAAGAAATGGCGAATATTGCTTGTGGTCTCAATAATAGTTTCCCATACATAGTTGCCCAGAAAAGTAGGGCAACATACAAAAAAAATGTATTGTTAATTTTTTTGTTAAAATAAAACTTAAAAATATTAAAAAAAAACGGTATGATTGTTTCAACGTATATTTTCACGTTTCGGCGAAGCGTTCGATTTTTTTTTTTTTCAACTCTAATATACCGGATACCCACGAGATCAGTTACACCACCACATCTTTTATTTTTAAGGAATCGCTACTTCCACATCCAAATTTCCCATCCAAGTCTCTTTAATCGAAAACATTTTGATACTATATTTGCACTCTAGTAAGCGAAACTAATCGCTCATAGAATTTTAATATAATATTTGAAATCGTCGATAATATGTGAAGTCGTCAATTAAGTTAAACTGTTCGAATGAAAATGTGCGCACAAATAAAGTTACAGACAGAAGAACAGATACAAATTTTTTTTTCTGTCAAATTTAAGTCTCGACGATTCATTGCATTCTAAACTTATTTCAACAAAAAAATGTGTTTTTTTACGATCACTATAATAGTAATACTTTTCGATTGACTAGTGCGGGCACTTACTAGGTATTATAAACTTAAATACGACTTTCATTTTTCCTGTGCAACCGTTGAACCGTTCGCATCATGCCTTTCTCAAAAAGAATATCCGAGCCAAAACTTTTGAACTTCATTGCACCTCAGCTTGTGAAAAGTACAATGGCGTAGATTGTACTAATTGTAAACCTACGGAAGATTTAATAGATACTAACGGAACAAATGAAACTTTGGAAGTTGACGAAACAAATTCATTTGATGAGTCTTTACTATAAATAAAACTATGGTTACAATATTTATACTTTAAATAAAATAAGTGTTATACTTGTAACTATATAAACTTATTTCAATCCTTTGAATCAGTTCTCCCACTTTTATCATTACCAAATAAGAATTGTGAAAAACAAAAATTTTCCGGAAAAGTTTTTCACATTCTTAATCTAAAAATTATATTGAACCTTTAAAAATGGTATAACTATATAGGTTCCATATGTTTTTATAATAATATATATAGTTCACGCTCATTTTTTGAATTTTCATGTATTTTGCAATGTGCAAAAAATGTAGTACATTATTTATCGTGAAAAACTGCCTGCAACTCGGAAAATTAGCAAGTTACAAAAACATTTCAAGAGACAAAAAATATTTAGAAGTCCTCAATGCATAACGTTCAAATTTTTTCAAATTTTTAAGTTACTTATTTTAGCGCTACAATTTCAAAAAAAAGGGTGGTTTTTCCAGAAAAACTCGGTGAAAACACACTTTACAGGGAATCTGCAAATAAAAAAAGGCTTGTATTTCGATGATATATTCACCTGAATTTTTTCAGATTTTTTTTTCAACTTTTACATTTTCCCTCCCCCACTTTTATGGATTTTGGAGTGGCCATATCTCAAAAAATATGCATTTTTAGAAAAAATTCATAAGAGTAAAAACATATTATTTTGGGTCAAAAAGGTAAACATATTGTTTTATTACATTTTTGACCTAATTCTACAAGTTACGGAACCCATGATAAAAGGGGTCGTTTCTACCCCTTCCGATCATCTCCTACTCTAATCTTTTTTCAACATTTTTATTAACTTCATTACAAACACAACAAGGTTTCATCAAAATCCATTCATTAGCACTCAAATTAGATGTTATGGAATCCAGATATATTTTATACTATGACAGAAAAAATTACATATATAGAGTGTTTTTAATTTTAATTTATTACTTATATTCCTTAAATTAACGGACGGAGCTATAGTTTCCTAATATCATTTGTTAAATCCGTTAAATAGTTCAATTGAAACAATTTGTATAAAATTGCATGAAAATAAAATTATTAAAATAGTTTAAAAACTATATATTTTGTGCATATGAGTAATATGAAAAGTTGATTTATTTGATTTAATCAAATATCAATTTAGTCAAAAAATCCTTATAATCACACATAATGCTAGAAATCCCGAAATTACATAGAGAAATAAAATGATTCTTTGTACCAAAGTAATTTTTTTTAACTGGGACCATATTGGTAACAAGGTAGTACTACCATTAAGAAGGAAGATATTGATAAGCTAAGCTAACTTTGCATATCTGACAGGTACAACTGAAATTACCGTCCATATATAATTGAAGGGTAAGATGTAACTAAGGTGGTTTTGAAAACAGTGAAATATTTAGCTCATCAAACTGTTAGGTCGGCTTATCGATATTTTCATTGTATTACTTCCTCCACGTAATGGTGGTTTTTACGAGTGTTGAGACTTAAAGAAAATGACATTTTTGATGATGGCCATAAAAAAGTATTATTTAAATTTTTTGCAGAGATTAATGTAGAGATATTTACTAGAAATCGGGCAAAAACGCACTACCGCCTCTACGTTTTCCACCTCCTACGTCCCTCAGGCCGGTAATTTACTTAAAACATGTTAACCTCCATCTGTCGTTTTTTTTTTTTTTGTTAAATGCTTATCACTGAGATAATAGACATTTTAGACACATAGTACCTTATATGACGATGATGAAAATTTGAAGTAGAATCTAAAACTAAAATAATATACAGGGTGTTCCATTTAAAAAATACTACTTTATCTTCTCGCTTCGTACAAAAACATGAACAAAATTTTATGTTAGTAAAAAATAATAGTTAATTTCATTTGGAACAACTTTTACTTTAACATTTGTTACTTTAACATTTTTTTTATTGTTTCCGAAACATGTATACATTAATCATGAACATTTAAATATATGGCTAACAATAAGTGTCTGTTGAGCACATTATTAGTATTATATTTATTTTTAGTAAGTATCACTTTTAATTTGATCCACTCAAAAATACCCATTTGTGGCTAACTTGAATCTGTCGGAAGCACAAACTCCTAAAAGTGCTTGCTGTAAAAAATATAACGTAGAGGGCGCTCTAGCACAGTATAATAATACACAATCCGTGCATGCCACAAATATTGTAGAAAGTACCACACGTAAAACTATGCATTTCTGGCAACTTTTCACACATTTTGCCTTTTGAGAAAATAGTCGATTAACTTATTCTCTATGATAACGATTATTGTGAACCGTGACGGATAAATGGTCCCCCGAAGGATTTATAATAGATAGTCCGCTAAAATATGATGAATCACAGAGTTCTGGTGGATAAAGACTCTGGCATACGCGTGTATGTATGCCACAGTTTTGGAGTATCCCAGAAATGAGTTTGATGCACACACAGGTCTCCATAAATATGACGGCACGCACACACACACACACACACACACACACACACACACACACACACACACACACACACACACACACACACACACACACACACACACACACACACACACACACACACACACACACACACACACACACACACACACACACACACACACACACACACACACACACACACACACACACACACACACACACACACACACACACACACACACACACACACACGCACGCACACACACACACGCACACACACACACACACACGCACACACACACACACACACACACACACACACACACACACACAGACATTTTTTAAAAACAACTTTTTTGGGTTCCTGGGACCTCAAAACATAAAGATTTGATGTTATCTCAATTTTCGATTTTGGACTAATTGTAGTAACCTCCCACAATTTTATTGTGGGGAGGTTAAAATGCACAATTCCAGTATTTTAGTCCGTTGCTATGAAACTATCAGAAAACAGACCGGAAAGATCCGTTGCCAAGCAACGATCAACAAAACCATACGGGAATGTTACTTTCCCGGCCTAGGCCGGGAAAGTAACATTCCCATACGGTTTTTTATGTATATTTTAGACATTAAATAAATACACGCAGACAAAACAACTCACATTAAAATTGCATTTATTAGTAAGCAGTTAGATTGTAATGAAGAAATGTTAAGCATTAATACAAATTCCTTAATTTATAATAATATTGATTGTGATTTCAGAAAAAATAGTATATGTACTTCGGTGTGAAATCACATTCCCGGACTTCGATGCTTGTTGGCCTCGGCTAGCGCCTCAGCCAACAATTCGCATCATCGTCCGGGAATGTATTGCTTTCACGCCTAAATACACAATATACTATTACGTAAAGGAAGTAAAACTAAAAGAATATTTTCGGACATGGAAATAGTAATTTACGTTACAAGACCAGAAAGTGGTGTTTTGCAGGTCGACCCAAGCAGATTCCATGGCGAACTGCAGGTGAGCCCTGGAAGCTTGGGGAGACCTGCAAAACACTGTTTTTCGGTCGTGTAACGTACAATATTTTTTTCGGCCGACACTTCAAAATCTGAATCCATATTTTCCATAACTTGTGAATTGACTTTTGACAACTCGTAAAAGTCAAGTGTATTTATTTATTTAACACTTATCTCAACAATGAACACAAATTATTATTATTATTATTATTATTAAAATTCGTTTCCATAGAAAAGAGAATAGCAGGGATCGGAAAAGACTTTTTTTGAAGTCGATCTGCAATGTCTACATTTTCGGCGCGATTTCAGATGGAAAAATGGACAATTCCAGTATTTTAGTCCGTTGCTAAGAAACTATTAGAAAACAGACCAGAAAAGATCCGTTGCCAATCAACGATCAACAAAACCGTACGGGAATGTTACTTTCCCGGCCTAGGCCGGGAAAGTAACATTCCCGTACGGTTTTTTATGTATATTTTAGACAGTAAATAAATACACCCAGACAAACCAACTCACAATAAAATTGCATAGATTGTAATGAAGAAATGTTATGCATTAATACAAATTCCTTAATTTATAATAATATTGATTATAATTTCAGAAAAAATAGTATGTGTACTTCGGTGTGAAAGCACATTCCCGGACTTTGATGCTTGTTGGCTTCGGCCAACAACTTGCATCGTCGTCCGGGAATGTATTGCTTTCACACCTAAATACACAATATACTATTGCCGATCTTTAATGTCACTTTCCAGTCTAGCCCAGGAAAATGTTATTTTCTGGCGGATAATGTTTCCAGAAAGGGTGTACTTTCTGGTCGGACGAAAAAGAAATATATATTATAATTTTTCAACAGTACGCCAAAAGTGGACTTAAAGTGTATTATATTTTTTTAAATATTTTTAATCTTTATCGCTTCACGAAACATATTGAAATTGGTGACATAGTAATTGTGGATATAAAAAGAAAGAATGACAATAAAATTTTGGCAAGGCGACCTACTGAAAGGCGTATGCAATTATTAGGCAAAAATTAGCAAAAATGGTCAAGGCCGGTTCCTAGAATAACACAAATTTGAATTCATCCAGCAACTTGTCACGTTACCCTAACATTACCTTAACAGCTGACGAGAAAATACAATATACTCATTCTCGTTAACTAGCAAGAATTACAGTAAATTTCCTCCTGACCAGGTCATTGAAATGACCATGAACAAAAGCCGAAGAAGTGGTGGGTGGGTTGGATTCTTTAAGAATCTCTCCATGATTGTTATTAACATACTAAGTAGACCCGCAGTGTTGTAATTAATGGAGCAATTACAACAAGCCATAAATCTGAAGAATCCTCTTTACCACCACTCAGAACATCTAGGATGAACAAAGACTTGAAAGTTATTCATTAAGTTAAACTTGCTCTGGAGGAATGGGACGTGAACCCATGAGACCAAGCCCGATGAGCTATTTCATCAACTGCAGTTGTTAACGACTAGGATCATCTACAATGATCCAGTGAGTAAACGATTGTGCGAAGGCCGGGCACTTAACTGACACTTAATGTTGCAACATTATGATTCTGCCGGGCTGCCTACCGACAAGGACTCATTCGGAGTCACTTGCAAGCATATGAATATAAAAATGCAAGGCTTACAAAACGGATGAATTCTGGCATGTCACGCACATCATGCCAGCACTTCTAAGGGAAATCTGGGTGTCTAATTCCAACGAACGAAACGAAACATCAGGGGGAATCTGTCGTCGGAACAGAAACAGAAGAAGTGACTGATTATGACTCAGCCATGGAAGACAAGCAGTGACTGATCACAACAATATGATGTGATATGTCTTTCACATGTTCTACGAACATGAAATAAATGATGTAACTTTCACGGCATTCTTATTTATGCTACTTTATATGTTATAAGTACCTGATACTAATAACATTATTTCACAATCATTACACCAAACTTTTGCTTTCACATTAAACATTTTTACACTTGCATTTCTTTGATTTTTGTTTGTTTAAATCGTTATGTAGTGAGACGCTTAGAGTAATTTACCTGCCCAACTTTACCTTAAACATGAAAATTGTCCAAGTAGTTCGGAGATTTTTGTACTTTTTCATAGCGCGAAGACCGGCTGTCATTTCTCATAATGACTGCCAAACGCCAAATTTATAATAGTGACTCCATTGCTAAATTTCATCCTTAACATGTCAAAAACTAATTGCGATCGTAAAAAAAGGTCCCCTCAAAAAACGCACGGTTTTCAGTTTCTCGACCGGACCATTAATTAATTTAATGAGCTTGTTACCGATAACTTTTTCCATTATTTTTTTATGGTATTCAATAGAATTCGATCATCAACATAAGCTGTTAAAATTTTATCTTCATGGGTATATCCAATCCTTAGATATTCAATGTTAAAATTGGGTTTCGGTACAAAGCGCGTCGCAGACTCGTCATTTTGCATAAACAAAAATTGAAAAAGTGCATTGTTTCTCTCATAACTTCTTTATTTTTCATGCTATAGAAATAGAGAGAAAAACATTTGAAACCCTATTTAATAATCTTTCATTTTTGTTCTTACCGCTTTTGACATAAGTGCCATATTTTCTGAGATATTTAACATTTAAACTAAAAACTTCGTCTTATAAACGTTCGGACGCCACTTTTATACTTTCAGATCTCCGAAACCATTAACTCTACAGAATTAGAAAATTCATTCTCAATTTAGTAGCTTTCTTATTTGTCTCTAGCAGGTTTTTGCTAAATGTAATACTTTTCGAGTTATTTGATGAATATTGTTTTGAAATACCTTTTTTTAAACTAAAATCCCAATTTCCAAGTCGTTATTACTTAAAGACTATTATTTTTTATGAAAAGTTGCATAGAACCTTTTCTTCTTAAAATTTCATTTTATATCACCTCCAATGTTTTTAATTATTAAATCTCGACTGTCGCCTGATCAGCATCTACAAAGTAACATCACGCGAAGCTCCTCCCAGTTTTTGCGCGGTCCATCTTTGGTAATTTATTTAAGGGCTTAAGCATCCGAATAAAAGCCTAAAAATTTGGAAATTGCCTTAAAAATTGTTCTACTTTCGATTTCTAAAATTAAAAAAAAAATGCTGAAGGGACCTATTGGGTCATTTTTTTTTTTTTTTGGTATAGTTCTAATCAATGCATTTATCCATCGTGTACAAATATAACTTTACCGTTTCATAATTATACCATCCATACCAATATGTAACATTAGCCATGATTGGAGAATATTATTTAGGTATTAAGCAAATCACAACTTATACAATTTGTTGTTTAATATGAAATTATCTACTTTATGTATATTGGTATCTTAATCTGATCACGTTATATACTACTTAGAAAAACACTCATCATTGGAGAACCAATTAAAACAACTACTCTTCTAGCTAATACTGACGAAGAATTGAATTGCGTGATAGGATTCCTAGCATTTTAAAGCAAAAAATATATATTGAAAATACTTAAATCGTTTATTTAAATTCAGCCATTGGAAACAATTGAAGAGCTAAGTGGATAAAGGTGTTATGTGACATTTTTGAAAATTTTGAGATTTCTACATTGACAACTATTTTAACTTATAATCTATCATTTCAATAAGTTTTTGGGATAATAAACCTTTCCTAAATGCGTTTTAATGTTTGATAAAGGTGTTATGTCCATATGGTTTTTATATAATTTAATGGATGATCACATACCACCTTTATCCATTACTGTGCGATATTAAATTGTTTTAATCCAAAACACTTTGCTTTTAAAGTTATGTTATATTGACATTAATGTGACAAGTTGTGTTAAGTGTTTCTTTCTATTATAGTGAAAATGGTCAGTCGTAGTAAACTGATATTACAAATGGCAATGAATAAACGATTTCATGAATCATGTAAGATGTTTATAAATTGGCTGATATTTGGGAATAGTGCTTATAGTGTATAGTTTATATATTCATTTCGTTCAATTTCGAAATGGTATGAGATGGTACAAGAGTCGAGATGGTACTTGAGTATCTAATTGCTGTAAACACATTTATATCTTTTGGCAATTCAGCAGAAATCAGTCACATAGTGGCAATTTCTTCCCAGGCAAGTTTTAATAATGTTTTAAAAACAAAACATTATCAATATAAAATGCAATAATAAAATACGAATTTATTATTATACGAAAGTATTCTAGCAAATTAGTCTGTAAATCAGAAATACTGGAAAGTGACGCTTTGAGGTGTTGATTTTTGTACAAACATTTTTATGCTGACAAGTAGAAGAGGGCTGGACTGTAGAAATTTTTATGACAAGAGCAAAACTGATATCTGGTATGGCTTCTGCCCACCCAATATTTTGAAAGAGCATTAAATTGTTTAAGGCAAATCTGGCGAATTCCGAAATTCTTGCGGAAAAAATAATAAGTATGATAATTACGCCAATCAAGTCAAAGGTCATTTGGGTTTGTAAGGTTATCGTTTAAGAATTACAGGGTTCGCTATTCTTACATCTATTAGGTTAAAAAAAAATTAAAAAAAAAAAATAATACTAAAGAATACGGAGAAAATTACAAACTAGCTTTCAAACAACAGAAGCGTAACGGAGCAAAAGTTACAGTAGATAGAACGATTTGCTTTCTTACTTTAGATCTTCAGCCAACCATGCCGCTGCCAAAATTAAGTACATCGAAAGCATTTTACCTTCGTCAAATGTGGTTTTACAACCTTGGCATACATACATTGAGGAATACTGAAAAAAAAAAACGTTCTTTTTTACATGGACTGAAGATATGGCCAGCCGTGAAAGCCTAGAAATTGTTAGTTGCTTACATAACTTTTCACAAATTTACAATGAATATTTCCAAGAAAAGATCGATCACATTATAATATGGCCCGACTCCTGTGGTGGACAAAATAAAAACTTCAATATCAATACACTTTACCAGTTGTTGATTTTAAAGAGAGAATTTAAAGTTATCGACCATAAATTTAGATTCAGACAAAGACTTTGGCAGAGTCGAGAAAATTTTAAGGAAACATCAAAACATCTACGTTCCGGACCAGTATCGAGAAATTTTAAGAACTCCCAAAGGCGCCGTTGTCATAGATATGAAGAATCATTTCAAGGATATTGATGGAATTGCCTCAAAACTCAATTTGTACAACAGGAAGAAAAACTTGAACAATGAAAAGGTTTATTTTCACTACAGTATAAAATGGCACCTATGGGTGCTACTATTACATCACATTTTACAAAGTCGATATTTTAAAGAAAAGGAATATGCATAAGATAAATTCCGACTGTATTGCTCTAACGGTGTTTAATGAAAACAAAGGCAGCCTAAGTGTAGGAAAACTGGCCAATTTTAAAGAACAATTACCATTCATAAATGAATGGTAAGGCCGTATTATCACAACATACTTGGAAATGACCAAACTGTGGCTCAAAATCGTAGAACTGTCCGACTACCTAAAAATTGTACAATGTTTTAATAATAATAAAATATGTTTAATTTCTTAACACTTTTATTCACTAATTCCTTATTCATTTCAGAGAAAATTATGAATGGATAAAGGTGTTATGTACATTAATTTTTTAAAATTTTCGAAAATAATGACAACTGACAACTTTAGTTATTTGTCTCTGAAAAGTACATCAAATGTCAATATCATCGCAAAATGCAAGCTATATAGTCGTTATAACAAAAAAGTTCTCGCCTAAAAACTTTCGAGTTAAATTACTCAATAACGTGTTTTTGTCTCTTCAATTATTGAATCTTACATTCTATTTCAACTCTAGAAAAGTTGTACAAGTTTTTTCGAACACGTCAATTCTCATCAGTATAGTATAGAAACATCCATTCATTATATACAAGCCTATTCTTGATTTATTTTTACAATTAATTATTTTTTATTTATTTGCTTTCATATTAAACAAAAAAGTGTGAGTGACTGAACTTAAATAAATGAGTTAAGTATTTTCAATACATTTTTTTGGTTTAAAATGCTAGAAATCCTATCATGTAATTCAATATTACGTCAGTATTACCTAGAAGAGTAGTTATTTTGATTGCTTCTCAAATAATGAATGTTTTAAAGTATTTACCAAACTAGATTATTAGCATGCCCAGATTGTAGGTAATTTCATAATAAATAAAAAAATGTATAAGTTGTGATTTGATTAATACCTAAATATCATTCTCTAATCATGATGAAAGCAAATAAATAAAAAATAATTAATTGTAAAAACATCAGCCACTTGACAGCATCAGCTTGTTCGCTCATAATGTGTTTCATGGGATCTGTAACTGTTCCATATCTATTTTTCAATTAAGAAAAAGACATCGTTTCTAGATCTGAACCGGTCTTTCACTGTGTCTGGAAGATTTATGAAAACAAGTTTATTTCATCATTATCTTTTAGCTCTTCAGCAATGTCGGACATTTATTTATCTGTAACGAACATGTAATTTATTGAAAGTGTTTCATAAGTTTTTTCAGTTTTTATAATTTGCCTCATTTTCTACATATGTATTTTTCCTGTCACAACGTGTTTTATAAGTCCATTTAAACCATGTTTACGCTCATGTCTCAGCTTTTTAGCCACCTTAGAAAATACTTAGATAGAGCTTTATTAAAATAGATACACACATTAAAATTGTTGTTATCAGCATATTACGACAGATATTGTGTTAATGTAACTAAACATTTCATAAGAGACGAGATATCCTAACAGTAACTTAATTAATACAGGTAATTACGATGTCGCCTACTAATATTTGCTGTATAATTAGAGTGAGTTAATTATTACAAATTGTCAATATAACTTTACCTACTTTTTATTAACTTTTGCTATAGTTAAACTAATGTTTCAAAACAATTTCAGGAATGACTCGAAATAGAGTTCAACTCAACCTAAGTGGTGAAAAGTCAGAAAAGGATCACGTCGAAGTAACATAGTTAGAAAAGCTCGCACTTCTGATTAGAAACAGTTTTATATTAGATTTACAGTACTTCAACTTTGATATAAATTTTGTTAAGAAGTCTGGACTTTAGTTGCTTTTGTTCTTCGGCGTAGATGTATGTTCGTAAAGTTTGTTTTTCAGACGTTCGTCCTCATTTTGCTTAAACAGAATATAAGAGAGGATTTTAAATTTATATCCCCTAGCTACGTACGAGAATGGGATATGTAAAATAAGTTTTGTGTTGCAGGGAAAATGTTACAAAAGTTTATCAAATATATCCAATAATATAAGTACTAAGAAAGTATTATTCAGCAGTTGATCGACTCAGTTTCTTTTTATTATTTTTTCAGCGAGTAGCTCGAGACGGGTTCGGATCAAAAGTTGATTCATAAATTTTATATGAATTTACAAATGTATTCACGGTGGTATAGTACCTTTAAATTAAGTTGGAAAACTCTAGAAACCCTCGACAAACGAATTTACTCATAATAATTCATAATCAAATCCATCATGGATGTGTGACGATATCCTGTTAGACAAATTACATTTCTATGGTTTCAATGAGGTTAGCTTAAAGAAGATAACATCTTACTTGTCAAATAGGAGACAGAGAACATTTTTTAATGAAGTAATTTCAGCAATCAATCACAGTGTACCACAGGGATCTGTACTAGGACCGGTGTTGTTCATTATTTATATTAACGACTTTATTTCCGCAAATGTAAATTGTAGTACTACATTATATGCCGATGGCACCAGAATAATCACTAAAGATAATAACTTAAAGTGTTTACTGCATGATATGGCCAATAAAGCAGTAGAATTTCAAAACCAGTTCACAGCAAATAAACTACCACTGAATATTGAAAAAAAAAAAACAAACATGGTATTTTCATACCGTAACTTAGACAGAGTAAAAAACCCGGATTGTACAAAATTTCTTGGAGTGTACTTAGATCCTCTCCTTACCTGGGAGCACCAAATTGATTTTATGGTTAAAAAACTTAATAAGACTTCATACTCAATAAGAAATCTTGTACATGTCGTACCAATGCAAGTAGCAAAAACAGCCTATTTCAGTCTTTTTCATTCGGTAATCAGTTATGCAATCATCACTTGGTCATTCGGCGTATACTGGTCGAGTATTTTCTATACAGCGTCATGCCATTCGATCTATGCGTTTTAAGGGGTTTTAGAGAGGAAGTTAGGGAGAAATTTAAGGATTTAATAATTTTAACTTTGCCCTCTATGTATATTTATGAATGTCTTTTGTTTGTTAAAATGAACTTCAATCAATATAGTCTTGTAAGTGATGTGCATTCCCATAATACCAGAGATAATGGTACATTAAAATAAATTATATAAGACTAAACCACAGTAGAGGTGCCAAATATTATTGCGGACCATTTTTTTTTAAATAAACTACCAAAGACAATTATAAATCTAGATTTTAAGCTATTCAAACAAAAGATAAAAGAAATTCTTACAGAATTATAATTTTGATGAGTTTATAAATGCCGACATAAATAATTAATATTAATTTGTTATAACAATGTATCTCTGTATTTGTAATCACTACGTATATTTTTTGTTTGTATTTCTTTTAATATTTTATATTTTATATATATATATATATATATATATATATATATATATATATATATATATATATATATATATATATATATATATATATATATATATATATATATATATATATATATATATATATATATATATATATATGTTCAAAAATATGCTTCTAGAGGGCAGAGTATTTACGAAACGTACTGAACATGTACCATGTCACCCGAAATCTCGTTGCCAGTCACTGCATGCCTACCTTGCACTGATGAGAGCCAACAGCTCGAAACTGCAGTCTGCAAGTGGTGTGCAGTGGCTGACACGAGAGTTTCCTTTAATTTAGGAATAAGTCTTTCGGTCGGTGTTTGCTAAAATCGAATTACAGCGTTTCGTAGTAATATGTGATTATTACACTTAACGCGCCAGACTTGCAATTTGTTGTAGTCTGGTCAATTTCCTTATTTTTAAAATAAGGATGTATAGGGGGTTGCTTCAGAGAGAAATTACGTTTAGTAAATATATATATATATATATATATATATATATATATATATATATATATATATATATATATATATATATATATATATATATATATATATATATATATATATATATATATATATATATATATAGATTTGTTTAACCGACTACACAGACCCAATTCGCCATACACTACCGACGTTGTCAGACCAAATTTGACGATCTCAGACCCACCTCCGGGTCTGAGAACGTTTTTGTGTTTTTCTTACTTATCTACCTTGGTTATGTCATAAAAAAGTTTAAAAACGCATTTGACACTGGGACTGAAAAAGCGGTTGAATATAGTATTTTATACAGATGTAGTTCTGCATATTTTATGCAGAGGGCGTTCAGTATATAGTATATAATTTTATACAGTACGCTCCTAAGCCCGCATCTTTCATCATACGTTGACAATACCGGAGTCTGGCAACACTGTAAATACGAAATATACATTTGGAAATATAATACCAGATTATTTTCAACTTTCTCGATGGAGAAGATTCTTGTGTGCATGTACTTAATATTTAATTTTTGAATTTGCTTTATTTATATTGGTCGAGTTAAAACTAAGATTTAAGGTTTTCATATACCGGATGGCACAGAGGATATGTAATGACCTGTAACTTTTTCATTTTAAAAATAAAATTTTCAAATTTAGGTGCGTTTATTTAAACATAAATAAGTTACATTTGACATGATACATGGTTTTTTCGCTACTTTCGGTTTAGTTCGAAGTTGCAAATTTTTAAATTTTTTTAAACAGAAAGGTAACCTGTCATGATGAGACATGAGACAGTCACGTATGTTCATCACCGGCGGGCCATCCAAGACAAAGACTAACGAATTGCTAAAGCTGAGCAGAAAACAGCTGAAGTGTGCAGTGGGAATTCTAACAGGACACTGCACACTGAACAGACACCTAACCAACATAGGTGTGAAGGACAATCCAGAATGCAGGATGTGTGGTGAGGATGAAGAAACTCCTCACCACATACTATGTGAATGCCCAGCCTTGGTGGCTGGGAGGTTTTCATACTTCGGGGGACTAACCGTGACCCCGGAAGAAATAGCCAGAGCTCCCATTGACCGCATACTCTCCTTTTGGAGAGGAACGGGATTAATGGGATAACGAGACTATGGGGTACAATAAGCTTAAGCTTCAGTACGGCGGGCTCCGCACCGCAACCCATAAGGAAAAAAAAAAAAAAACCTGTCATGATTACGATTCAACATTCAATTTTCTTTACAGTCCATTTTTGAATTTAAAATAATCTGAGAAGAAACGTAATTATAGCCAATTTTCTCTTAACAGAAAAATGCTATGTAAAAAATATTTAATCAGTAGAATTCTATTAAACTAGAAATGTAGTATTCATAGAACATTGGATAGATAATTTTTAACAAATTACCACTTTAATTTAGTATGCCAATAATTATAATCTTAAAATACAATTGAATTTTAAATATTGAAAAAAGTCTCTTAAATACATTTTTTTAAATGCAAGCCCCTCCCACTTTTATTCTATTTTCTACTTTTTTGCTGACAATAACAAATTAGGTTGTGTCTAAAGAAAACTTTGCTTTATTTGTAAAACTTAATTTTATATTTTCTGCGAAAAGATAAATTTCAGTGATCTAAGTAATAGAAAAAAAATGGATGTTTCCATTAAAAAAATATTTTTAATTTAAAGAGACTTCCTTTCAATAACGTTTTAAAATTTTATTTTATTATAATATTAAAATTGTCAATAACTAACTTAAAGAAAATGCAATGGTATTATTGTCCAAAATTTTCTATGCACTGCCTTTTTACCTTGTTAGAATTTTACTTATTAAATATTTTTGCATGGCCTTCTTTCTGTTGAAGGAAAATTGGCTGTAATTCTATTTTTTCTCAGGCGATTTTAAATTAAAAAAAAACTGTAAAGGATATTTAATTTTCTATGATATCATTTCCATTCAATTATAATTAAGTTGCAACTTCGAACTAAACCAGAAGTAGCAAAAAAGCGTGTAGCAGATCATAGCATATATAATACTAATACTAATACATTTTTGTTTTCTGGTTGAAATTAAGGTGGTGGGGATAAAATACGATACTGAGATGACGTTTAACAACTTTGGAAATGTTCTCTGTATGCCTGCATGTTTGAACAGAATGAAAAACGAAAACGAAGAAAGTTTCTTTCTGAAACTTTGGCATGTAAAAAACAGATGCTTCCAGAATTTCTCTCCACTTTGTTTTATCTAAATTCGTTAGGTAGTTAGGTAATGCTTTAAAAATTAAAATATTTATTTCAATAATGAATAAATATTTTAAAAACTGATGCCTTCATTTGGTATTTTTAAGCCTCATCGAGTGCTGAAAAAACCTTTGTGAAAAATACATCTGTTATGGATTGTTTATAACAATTTTTAAGTAAAAAATTATTTCACCTTTTTTTTTTAATTTTGAATTCTTTGCTATCAAATATTAAACGCAGTATTTCTTAAAAATCGATTGATTACATTTATCACCCCCAAAAGCGGTGGAAATTCAAAATTTGCCGTTCACATAAAGTCTTGTAATTTGAAAAATGCATATTTAAGAAATATACAGGATCCCATCGCGAAGTGTAGACAAAAATACATAAGTAAAAAAAACGGCAACGTTCAAGTTTCTTAAGGATACCTAATACTTATCTGCAAACTTTGCCAAAAATGTTGCATGCGATTGAGACGTTCCATGTTTTTTTTTGTACGACTCTCTATTTTTTTTGTTTTCAATTGTTAATTGAGGCGACCTGGCCGCTTGAAGAGTAGCACGAAAACCGGTCATTTTTAACCTTACACGCGGACGCCTGTAGCTCCGTAAGTTAAATAATAGATAAAAGATAAAATAATATGCTTGTGCGTAGTAAAGTTCACACTTATATATTACAACCAATCAGAGGCTCTAATTATGTATCGTTACCATGGTAGCATACAAAAAAATTTCCAGAAATTTTTCGCCTGGTGGATACGGTAGGTGAAATTTCCCTGGAGGTTTTTCTAGCAAATGTTTTTTTATTGGAATTTAAGTTTTTTATATGTGGTAAAAAATAAACGTTCATCCACATTTCCTAGATCAAATTTATTAAAAATAATAATTTAGGCTATTCTTAATCCACTTTCTATTGTTTCATGCAACTAAAATTGCTAAATCATATTTTACTTGACGTTTTGTAAAATCTGTGAAAAATCAAATGAATCCGCTTTAAAATATTTGACATACACACCCTTTTCTACAGTTTTAGTTTCACATATTATTGTTTGTTATGACAATAGTTTTTAATTTTATATAGATGTGAAATTATCTTGTCGAATTCCCCACGTATTTAAATTACTATCCGAAAATGTTTTCTCGATCTCGGAATGTAATGTTGGGGATAATTTTTATATTCGAGATCTCTAAAAATTTTCAGATTTAATTCAGAAACCAGGGAGATTACTAGTGAAAATTAGATGTTCACGATGTTCTACAACAAAGGCCCAGTGAATTTTTGTCGTATCTATTTCCGTAAGTAATGCAAAGTCAAAAAATCACCAACTTCGAAATTTAAATAATTTGTTTCTAATTGTATAAACCAATTGAGACCTTAAGCGTACTCACAAGTATTATTCCTATGGAATACCATGGAATGGAATTAAAAAAATTAATTTAAAAACTGAAATCGCTGTTTTGTTATAAATACTTTAAATACTTTGTTCCTTTAGTTTGACAATGGATGGATACAAAAGTTATACACCCTAAGTAAAGTAAAATCAGTCGCTAAACAAGACCTCTTTATCGGCTATACATGGACCTAGTATTTAAAGCACAATAGTTAAGAAGTTGATTTGTTATGTTAAATAAAGTATTAATGGTCACAACTTTGAATAATTAAAGATAATAATCGGTAAAAAAACCGACGCTTCACTATGGATAACGGTACATCAGGTATTTGTCCTTAAAACTTCAACACCAGATGTTAATAAAGCATGGTCTTTATGACACTTAACTACTGCGAATACTAGAGTCGAATGCCAGACACACTTAGATGATAGGTTTTCAAGGGCGGCTCTAAGCTAATACTGGTTCTTACATTCCAAAATATCTTTAATGTAATAAACAAGTAAATCAAATTTCATTCTAATAACAAAGTGCCAAATAAACAAACAATTAAGAACTATTGAAGCTTAAAAAAATAGACATGAAACATATTTACATATTAGTCATATATTAACTTTGGCGAATTTATCAATTACCTACAGTGGAGACTGATGATTTAATATCTTGGTGTACATGTAAAATCGCAAGCCCAACTAATCGGTCTTGGGAGGTATATTCGGTACAGACTTTAGGGCTCGGGCATGCAAGTGGCCCGTAGAGACCCGTCTGACCCTCCGTGTATACTTTTCGACTTTCTGCCTCCGCTTATCAATTTTTATTTTTGAGGGAAAACATTTTTTGTTCGATTTTCTCCTCGCCGCTTATCAATTTTTGTTTTTGTGAAAAAAAAATTGTTGGATTCTATTTTTTTTTATTTTCGAGAAAAAGAAAAAATTGACATCCAACAATTTTGGTTTAAACAATTAGAAACAGATTATTTAAATTTCGAAGTTGGTGATTTTTTTACTTTGCATTGCTTACGGAAATAAATACAACAAAAATTCACTGGACCCTTATTGTAGAACATCGTGAACATCTAATTTTCACTAGTTATCTCCCTGGTCTCTGGATTATATCTGAAAATTTTTAGAGATCTCGAATATAAAAATTATCCCCAACATTACATTCCGAGATCCAGAAAACATTTTCTGATAGTAATTCAAATACGTGGGGAATTCGGCAAGATAATTTCACATCTAAATAAAATTAAAAACTAATGGATCACTCTAACATTATTATCATAACAAACATAATAATATATGATACTAAAACTGTAAAAAAGGGTGTGTATGTCAAATATTTTAAAGCGAATTCATTTGATTTTTCACAGATTCTACAAAACGTCAAGTAAAATAAAATATGATTTAGCAATTTTAGTTGCATTAAACAATAGAAAGTACCTAGATTAAGAATAGTCTATATTATTATTTTTAATTTTGATCTACGAAATGTGGTGGAACGTTTATTTTTTACCATATATAAAAAAATTAAATTCCAATAATAAAACATTTGACAAAAAAAACTCCAGGGTAATTTCACCTACCGTATCCACCAGGCGAAAAATTTCTGGAATTTTTTATGGATGCTACCATGGTAACGATACATAATTAGAACCTCTGACTGATTGTAATATACAAGTGTGAACTTTTTTACGCACAAGCATATTATTATTATTATTATTACAGGCGTCCGCGTGAAAGGTTAAAAATGACCGTTTTTCGCGCTACTCTTTGGTCGCCTCAATTAACAATTGAAAAAAAAAATAGACAGTCATACAAAAAAGAAACATGGAACGTCTAAATCGCACGCAACATTTTTTGGCAAAGTTTGCAGATTATTAGCTTATTAGATTAGATTAGTAGATTATTAGAAGTATTAGCTATCTTTAGGAAATTTGAACATTACCATTTTTTTTACTTATGTATTTTTGACTACTCTTCGCGATGAGATCCTGTATTTTTCTTAAATATGCAGTTTTCAAATCACAAAACATAAAAGCAAATTTGGAATTTCCTCCGCTTTTGATCGATAGATCGATTTTTAAGAAATACTGCGTTTAATATTTGATAGAAAGGAATTCAAAATTAAAAAATAGGTGAAACAACTTTTTACTTAAAAATTGTTAGAAACAATCCATAACAGATGTATTTTTCACAAAAGTTTTTTCAGCACTCGATGAGGCTTAAAGATACCATATGAGGAACTAATTTTTAAAAATAATTATTCATTATTGAAATAAATTTCTCCCCCATCCCCCCGTAAAACTGCTCTGTACTCAAATTGATTGTTTTACAGTTTACACGTACAACCATTGATCAAATGTTTATTAAAGTAAATTTGGTTATGCTCATAATTTGGTGACAGTCTGTAATTTATATTATTACTGACTACATGAAAACAAGGAGACGATAAAAGTTTGTCATTATTACTATCAGGACCTCAAGAAAAAAAATTACTAGAAAAAAAGGGGCATTGCATGGCATCTGCTGGAGTGACGCAGTATCAAAACTCGATGATATTTCGATTCTATTCTGGAGAAAGTTAAAAATTTTAATTGTATGTTATTTCGGACAAGGAGCAAATTTTCGGAGTCTTGCATGTGATCGGAATCTACATAGCTATAGACCTAGTCTGTGCTACTTAACACAATATCCCTTAATTACTTTTGTTGCTTGAGAGATGGTTAAGAAAAAAACATTTTTTAAGAATAATTTAATAAGTATTTTTGTACGATCGTACAAATCGCTTACCGATATTGTTGGTAGTAGGTGTAGGTATTTAAAAGTTAATGAAGTCGATTTTTTAGCATTAAAAGTTGTCAGCTATAAAATGACCGGCATTTCATTTTTCAAGTCCAAGGCATTTCCGGGAACATTATACAAATATACAATACGATAAGCAGAGCTAATAATGACTTTATGACTTGCCACATGTTACCTACCCGCTATAATGCGTCCACTTTCTCTAAGTTTACTTGGTTAAAAGAACTACCACATTTACAAGTATGTTTTTCTTACTATATAATAAATGAGGCATTAAAAACTAAATTGCTTATGTTGAAGGAACTGCAAAACTGTGCACGCTTCTTCGCTGAATATTAAAAAATAATTTGTGTTTAACAGCCTTTAAAATTTTCTGCCATATTTAACATTATGGATTAGTATTGATAGCATAGTCGAGGTGGCGGCGGTGCTTTTAAATATTTATACATTTTTGGCTTAAGATGTCAAATATTTGATCCTTATTAAAAGATCAACCGAAAAAACTCTAATAAAAATGAATGAAAATTACGGATGCATTACAATAAATGCAATTTTTTAGCTGCCTTTTTAGCGAAATACATGTTTTTTAGTTTTCTATTTCTTTGATTACGACATCTTGCGGTAATCTTAAAAATATTTTGAGCAATTTTTATTTGCTGATTTTCCAATGCAGTATTTGTGTTTTTTGCAGTTCTTCTTAAATATTTCTAGTTGTATAGATCATATCGCAATATCACGGTTAGTGGCCTATTACACGTTTTAAAAAAACAAATAATTTTCAGCTGAAAATTTAGGGACAGGTGTTTTCAAGGGTACTATATTTAATGAAAATAACGTCACGTTTTACCGGAAATTGACATCAACTTCCTTATTTTAAATCGCATGCCTTATTTTTTATGCCGGATTCGAATTATGTTCATTATTTTAAGGTAATTTTCAAGATCATTTCCTACCTAAAAAACCAATAGTTTTTGAGATAGGTATTTCGATTTTAACGAAATCTGATGCGAAAAGTAACCCATAGGAAATTAGTAATATATGAGAGATGGAGCTTTCATTTACTCCACTAAATAGATATAATAAATTTGTCCATTAAAAAGGGGCTAGCTCAAAGTGTAATAAACTGTTTGGCTGATAGTTCCATTATTCTCAAAATTTCTATTAATATTAATAAATCGTAATATTATTGTACCAGGCGTAACACATTTACGAAAAAGAATATAAAAAAAGAATATAATTTCGTATTCAATAACTGTCTGGTTTGACCTGTATAGACTATTTAATTTGTCGGTGTTTACACTATCCCTATAAAATATGTACCATTACTTAGACATGTCTGAAAATATGTTGTCATAATGACAAATATTAGTACATTAAGAAAAACAGCAATAATGAAATATTTCAGAAAATCACATTCCGGCTACTGACATGCGCATTGCGCTTAAAGGATTAAATAATACACCTCATGGCGGAAAAAATGATTTAAAATGCTTGCATTGCATATCTGGTAAGTCATGTTACAACTATACCGGGTGCTACAGGTTAGTGGCTCCCGCCCTATATTTCCTTTATTTTTTAATTTATCCATTTAAAATTTGGGGTACATAAACTACCTGTAAAAATGAATTTTTGGACGCAAAAAACGGTATGAGACCATTTCCTGTTCACCCATAAATGACCGCAACTTTTGATTTTTAAATGGAACACCCTGTACATTTTTACATATTTGGACTCAAGGCAACATTCTGAGTATACCATGAGATTTTCGCGAATTTTTGAGTCAATGTTCAGTTTTTAAAGCAGTTTAAGACATGCGTCTAGAGTGCTTTGGAATACCAAAATTTGTTCTACAGCAGGTAAAGTCCAAGGGAAAAATATAATTTTTTCATTTAATTTCATTGATAACTATTTATGAAGCCTCCAAAATTGAACAAATCACTTTTTTATCGAAAACTTTTTTTTTTCAAATGGGAAGGTGGTGGCTCATACTGTTCGATAAATTATAGATTTTTTCTGAATTCATTGATATCCATTTCAAATCTATGCTATTTGTTTTTCTATTTTGTTGAATTTTTTTAAACATAAAAAAATCACTTTCAATATAGTTTTTCTTGAAATTTAACGTAGTTGCCTTTGCAAAAATCATGTCTAATAATGAAATGTGAATAACTACCTTTTTGTGAATAATAGCCTTTTGGTTCTCTCTTTTGTTTAGGTATAAGTAGGTACTATTGCAAAGTATAAGGATCAATAAAAATTATTTTGAAAGTGATTTTTTATTTTTAAATAAAAATAAAAGAGAAAAACAAAGAGCATGGATTTGAAATGGATATCAATGAATTCAGAAAAAAAAATCTATAATTTATTGAACACTAGGAAGCACCACTTGAAAAAAGAGTTTTCAATAAAAAAGTGATTTCTTCAATTTCGTAAATAGTCATTAATGAAATAAAATCAAAAATTATATTTTTGCCTTGGACTTTACCTGCCGTAGAACAAATTTTAGTATTCCAAAGCATTTTAGATGAATGTCTTAAAATGCTTAAGAAAACTGGACATCGACTCAAAAATTCGCGAAAATATCATTATATACTCAGAAATGTTGTCTTGAATCCAAGTATGTAAAAATCGAAAGTTGCGGTCATTTCCGAGTAAACCAGAAATGGTCTCGTACCGTTCTTTATGCCCAAAAATTCATTTTTACAGGTAGTTTATGCAACCCAAATTTCAAATTGATAAATTAAAAAGTAAAGGAAATATAGGGGGGAGCCTCTAGCCTGTGGCACCCGGTATATTATGAGAGATATTAAGATAACCCCTTGCCAATGGGGTGGGTGATTAATTTTCTTTTCTGGTACTTATTGTCCTGAAAAATATGTTAAATAATTGCAAACACCAAAAATAGTCACTTTCATTAACTTTTAAACGATTTTAGAATGTTTCTTCAAGAGTATTAGTTATGTTTCTCTCTTTAGGCTAATCTAGTAGGGATAAATTATTAATGAAACATCTGCATCTATAGGTAAGGTCCGGCAACAGTGTCGGGACTGGTATCGTCTATTAGGTATGTCATTATGATACACACGGGTCTGAAAAGGCGGTTGAACGCGTCGGTCCTGGGAACGATTATTGAATTTGGCAAAAAAAATAATCTCCATATTTTCTTACCCCTATTTGGTTGCTCTTAATTGGGGCAATAAGTACGAATATAAAACATAATATATACTACCCTTACTCAATTATTTCTAGTGGGTCTGAGTTCTCTGATGAACATGTCGGGACTGAGAGCGTCGATTGGTTCAATATATATATATATATATATCAATGTATGTATGTACCAATTTTTATTTCATTATCGTTTTAAACATTGTGTATTATACTGACGTGTCTGATTGTGTAATTGCACTGAAAAGGCAAATAAAGGACTTGAATTTGATATATTATTATAACCACAATAACTTAACAGAAGATAGTTCTATTTATCAAATATAATTGCACCAAACGTACCATACTACACTAGCAATTGACTGACAATGGAGCTACAGAGCTCCAGTTTATACCTGAGCTTGGCTTTTAATGTGTAAGTCAATGCAAGTAATAATTAATTTCGTTAAAGCCTCACCCTGCCCCTAGAATTGAACCATGTTGTCGACTATAGTGTTTATAAGAGCCTCTTTCATAGTATTGAAGATCAATTTTCATGTTATCCCATCGCAGACAGTCTTTGTAATGAGATAATCTGGTAGCAATGTTTCAGACTGACTTTAGAAAGACTATAGAAAGATATAGATTCTCCCTTAAATCTATTACACCCAATGTCAAATCCTCTGTTTATAGTCTTTACCATAATTTAGGTACTTAGTAGTTGAATTACATACAATACAGGAAATAATTAATAATATTTAATAAAATTTAATGATAGATATAATTACCCAATATAAAATATACTGCTTATTTTAGTTACACCGCTGCCATGTTACATATTGTTTTCATGAAATTCCTAAACAAACTCGGAGTCTAAAATCATACGCGCTGAGTTTATACAGGTATTCATGGCAGCGTTGATGTGCTACTAAATTTGATCGTCAATTGAAGTCAAATTAAAAGTGTTTTGTGCCAAATTAAATCAAATTAATTGGTATACCTAAAACTTGAACTGTGATTAAAACTGTGTATAAATATCTGTGTTACAACAAATTAAAAAGAAAGACAATAAAAATGTAAACAAACAGCAACAACATTCTTATCTTATCAGCTTGGGCGCGAAAAGTTTATTCTCGCTAAAGGATACCACACACTATAGGATACATATTAATTAATCGATTGTGATTACTAATTCAATGGATAGTCCAGATGGAAAATGTAGTAAATGTAAATTACCAACTAATCCAAATGATAATTTAATTACGTGTGGTGGAAAATGCAATAACCATTTTCATATCAAATGTGTGAATTTGGCAACAAAAGATTTTGGACTGGTTCAAAATTGTAAAAATTTGAAATGGTTTTGTGATAATTGTTTGCTGCATTTTGAACTTATTTTAAATTTTAGAACGGAAATTGCAAGTATTAAAACACAAGTTACTAGTGAGTTAAATGAATTCAGAAACATCATTAATAATCGTTGCACCGATCTATTTGAAAACTGTTCAGAAACGAATAAAAAAAGCTACGCCAATGTGGCTGCAGGAGAAGTTGTAATAATTAAACCTAAAACTAAACAAGAATGTAAAAAAACGAAAGAAGCTATACAAAAAAATCTTAAACCAGCTGCATTGGAGGTGGGTATGACCCAGATGAAAGAAATTAAAGAGGGAGGTGTTGTAATAAAGTGTAAAACTAAGGACGAACAGGAGAAAATAAAGAAAGCAGCAGAAAAGAAATTAACTAAAAACTATCAAATTACTGCACCTGATCTAAAAAATCCATGCATAAAAATAATAGATATTGAAGAAAAATATGGCAGTGAAGATTTATTAAATTGTATAAGGAAACAAAATACATTCCTAAATCATGATTTAATGAAAATGGAAGTAAGAATTATTAAACAAATGAGAACAAGGTACATGGCCATAATCGAATGTGATCCTCTCACATTTAAAATGATCTTAAATGAACAACATTTATATATAAACTGGTCGAGATGCAGAGTATTTGAATATGTCAGTGTATTCAGATGCTTCAAGTGTGGAGGATTTAATCACCATGCAGAAAATTGCTCAAGTGAGGAAAAATGTCTAAAATGTTCTAATAGTGATCATAAAGCAGAGGAGTGTGTTAATGACTTAATATGTGCTAACTGTGTAGAGGTAAACCAAAAATTTAAACTTGATTTTAAAGTTAACCATTTCATATTTGATAAATTATGTCCTGTGTATCTAAAAAAAGTAGAAATGGAAAAACAAAAAGTTAAACAATTAAATAACGAATAGCAATCAGTAAATAATAGCTTTACAAATTATTCTAGGAAAAAAAGGTGTTGTCAAAAACTAAAAATTTTACATCAAAATATTCAGTGTGTTAGAAATAAGATTGAAGAATTAGAGATTTATTTAAATTTTCATGATATTGACATTGTATGCCTTACAGAACACTGGCTTGCACCAGCAGAAGCTGATGCGATAAAAATAGATGGATATAAGAGGGCGTCAATTTTTTGTAGGCAAGAGTATAAAAATGGAGGTGTGGTTATTTTTTGCAAAAATAATGTTAAATTCAAAATTAAAGAATTGTCATACGTTCTAGAATCTTCAATAGAAAAAGTGATTGAGCTGGTCGGTATTGAATTAAAGTCAGAGCAGAATACATTTATTATATTATCTATATATAGATCACCACAGAGCAATACCAATAATTTCTTTTTGACGCTAGATAGTGTTTTGAATAAAATTTGTAAAAACAATAATAAAGTCATTTTATGTGGAGACCTAAATATTGATTACCTTTCAGATTCTCCTATAAAAAAAGAATTATGTGACCTGTTACAGATATACAATGTTAATATGACTATAAATCAGCCCACAAGAATAACATTTCAGTCCAATACCTGTATTGATTATATGTGTACTAATTTCTGTAATTCTCCCCACCTAGTATGTAAAGTATTCAATGATGGTATATCAGACCATACTTCACAAATTCTGGAATTCGGTTTTTCAAATATAAACAGTGAAAGTGAACACAGGTATACAAGACTATATAATGATATAAATTATAAACATTTTTTTAATCATTTGTGCAATGAATCATGGATTGATATATATAATGCAAAAACAGCGGAAGAAGGATTTACAAATCTTATAAATACCCTAATTTACTACAACAATGTGTGTTTTCCTCTAACAAAAATAAATGTTCCTAAAACAAATGTAAACAAGGGGTGGGTAACAAAAGGTATAAAAGTGTCGTCACAAAAACTAAAAATTTTGCATCGAATTATGTCTCAAACAAATGATCCAGCTGATGTTAGTTTTTACAAGAAATATAAGAACATTTACAAGAAAGTTATAGTATCAGCTAAAAAACTTCATAACGATTTAGTTTACTCGCAAGCTACTAATAAGTCCAAAACGGTTTGGTCAATAATAAATAATAATCTAAATATCAACGAAACAAAAAATGGCATCAAACATATTAAAATTGATAACAATCTTATTAATGATCCTTACATCATTGCTCAACATTTAAATAAATATTTCGTTGATTTGCCAGTAAAACTAAACAACGAATTAAACGAAAATCTAGAAACAAACAACTTCATGCCATTACAGGAATATCCAACTTTATTTTTAGAACCTGTTACGGAATCGGAAATTTTCAATATTATAATGAACTTAAAAAATAGTAATTCTTCCGGTGTAGATAATTTAAGTTCTACTTTAATTAAAAAATCTATAGATTTTATTGTAGCTCCTATAACATTTTTGATAAATCTTTCTTTAGCTGAAGGTAATTTTCCCTCCATCTTAAAAACTGCAAAAGTTATTCCTTTATATAAAAAAGGCGACAATACATTACCTGAAAACTATAGACCAGTTGCAATCTTATCAACCATTTCTAAAATTATAGAGAGAGTTGTCTTTAACAGAATTGTAAATTTTGCAATAAAATATAAAATCCTTTCAGAGTCACAACATGGTTTTAGAAAAGGTCGTTCTACTGAAACTGCTATAATGGCGTTTTTGAACAAATTATATGATCATTTGGATAATAATGACAAATGTGTCGGTATATTCATGGACTTAAGTAAAGCCTTTGATTTAATAAATCATACATTACTTATTGAAAAGCTTGCAAAATATGGATTAAGGGGCAAAGTGAATAACTGGTTAGTTTCTTACCTATCGAGTAGGATGCAAGTAGTTGAGGTAAATAGGGTCAAATCAGAGAAATTAAAATTAAATTTTGGAGTTCCACAAGGATCAGTCCTTGGACCATTGCTTTTTCTGTTTTATGTTAATGATTTGCCTAATTTCTTTGAGGATTTTCTAATTATGTTTGCAGATGATAATTCGTATTTATGTTGCAAAAATACTTTTTCAGAGGCCATAAACAGTACACATACTAATATAACCAAATTTTCAAATTATTTTAAAGCAGATAAATTATTTTTAAATATCTCTAAAACTGTTTTTATCATTTTTTCACCTAGAACCTCCACGTATAACGAAAGTCACCTAATTAGAATTGAAGGAAAATCAATGGAACAAGTATCATCAACTAAATTTCTTGGCGTGCACTTAGATAATGCACTTAGTTGGGAACCACATATTGATTCATTAGCAAAGAAACTTGCTCCCGTTTGTTTTGCATTATATCGGTTAACACAAATCTCTGGTAGATCCACTGTTATGTCATATTATTATGCACATTTTGTTTCAAGAGCATCATATGGAATTATGTTTTGGGGTTGTTCACGTCATTTTGAAAGAATATTCAAATTTCAAAAGAAAGCAGTTCGTTACATAGCGGGTGTTTCTAAATATTCATCTTGTCGGAACATATTTAAAGACTTAAATGTATTAACTTTAGCATGTATTTATATTTTAGAAATAGTTCTGTATGTTAAGAAAAACTTACATATTTCCGACTAATAATTTTAATCATACTTATAATACTCGTGAAAGAAACAACTTGAACACACCGTTACACAATTTATCAAAATTTGAGGAAAGCCCCAATTACATGGGGATTAAATTATATAATAAAATTCCGAACTCCATTCAAAACGTGAATAATATAAAATTATTTAAAAGCGAAATGATTAATTATTTGAGTAGTATGGGCTTCTATTCTATTGAAGAATATTTAAGTGCGTAGAATTTGATAGTTTTAAGTTTTATTTGTATTTATTGTATTTGTATTTTATATTTTTAATTTGTATTTATTGTTTTTGTAGTTTTTATTTGTATTTGTATTTATTTGCATTTGTGACTTATTGTAATTTTAAAACAGCAATCGCGACCAAGCATTGCTTTCATATAGGACTAGTCCTATACCTTTTGTAGGTCTTTTGGACAATAAAATTATTATTATTATTATTATTATTATTATTTATCAATTTCTAACATGTGTTACTTTTACAAAGCAATTAAAAAAATTTTTTGAAGCTTAGAATCTTGTAGCCAAAAGTCTCCTCTTTCAAAGCTTATTTTATTAGTATTCTTTAAGTGGTATATACCTCGATATCGCGCGATATCGCGCGAAATGGCCCATATTTGCTATTTTATGAGAGACGACCATTGCTGTAAGTTAACTAGCAGAAGATAATATTTTGTTTGAACTGACGATGCTGATTTGCCAATCATCCAAGCAGAAATAAAAGTGTCTTGCAAATGTATTGAAGTAGTATTGGAAGTAATTGATTGCTTATAATCTTGATTGTATTAACTCCACTCGAAACTTATTTTATAAAATCACTAAAAGGAAAAACGAGGGAAAAACCACGCGAAAGCATATTCCTCAAAAAACTTGAATTAAAGTTGCCCACACATTAAAGAGCATATTCTATTTTTCTACTCTTATTGGCTAAGAGTCAACATCGTCATTCAATTTCGTGAATTAATGAATTTGTTAAAGTGTGGGAAAATAGAAGAGATCTGCAAATAAGCTCTTCAACTATTCAAAGAAAACCAACCAAATAAATTTAGCCTCGTTACCTCCTATAGAGAATGTAGCCAAGGAATATTTAAAGAGATTGTACTTTCCAATTCAGATCTGGATAGATATGTCACCGGAGCTTTGGAGTTGGAAAATATTTAGGTAATTTATATGATGAACTTGCGGTCTATTTGTGAACATTTAATGAATTTATTTTTGGATGGAAAATGTGTGAAATTAATAATCAGTGACTTCGAAGACCCCTAAACGCAACATTTTTATGTATTTTTTTACAATTTTAGCGTAATTTTCAACTTTAGGTCAGCCATTTTAAATATGACATTTTGAATTTTGAAATTATGATGTCAGACTCGTAATCAGCGACCTAGAAAATCTCCGTACGAATTTTTTAGCAATTTCATCACTTCATTTATGAGTTGTTGTTATAAAACCCTGGAAAATCAAATCTATACAAGCAAAAAATTTAATTCCTTGCCTTATAGCAGGTCACAGTAGGTTTTCTTGGGAACTCCTCGACAACGAGCGACGTCTGGAATCAAAGGCAAAAAACTTAAAAGTTCGCCAACATTTTAAAAATCGAAACTGTTCTGAAATTTTTTCAATATCCTTGGCACAGAATTCGTAACTACCCCGAAGTTGCACTTGAATTTTATGTCGCTTCACGACTTATTTTCACAAAAGAACGCTTAACAAAAGCTTACAAAATTAAATAAGTTGTAAAACCGATAAGAAATATAATCAAGGAAAGTGCAAAAGGCATGTAGCCTCTAAAACGAATATTTAAACCAAAAAGGCAAAAATTGCCAAGGAAAGTTTTTACCATAAAAATAAATAAGTCCATCTGGCGGCTTGACCACGGGGCAGGGGCACGGACGGCTATTAAATTATTAGATATTATTAGATACATCCTACATGTGGGATGGCACGTTCAGAATTTTGGGAAAGATGTTAGAAAAAGTTCCTTAGCATATGAAAATCCATATACGGGTATTTACATAGGTGATAGCTCGATACTCTACCCTTATCATGCTGTACGCCTTCAATCCGTTTTCGAAAAAAGGAAGAAAGCCCCATAAAACGCATTTAAAGCTGCAACAAGCAATTATCAAATGCCTAGTTCTGTGAATGGTAAAATCACTATTTGGAACACTTACAGCCACCCACAAGCGAACCAAAATTTAAGCGAATATATTATAACGTTGATTTTATAGTTCTACAATAGTTCAAAACTATTGTGCTCAGATAGCAAACAGTGGAGTGATTCCAGGGTTCATTAAAAGTCAAGGAAGATATTTTCAAATTAACAAGTTTATTTCAACATGAACGTTTCTCAAACCTGAGAAATACAATTACAAATGTTTATTTCTAATTATGAGAGTGACTGTATTTAAATATTGTATAATTATTATCGTATTAACACATAAAGAGAATACTGAAAACCTAACCTTTAGTAAACCTAGCAACCTTTACCATATAAAATATGAATCTACAGACAGTTCTTGAATCGAAAACGTTCAAAGCAAAGATAAATTAATTAATATGACAATGGATACGTCAACTGAAATTTGATTAACGTCTAGTTCGAAAACTCTCTCTTTGACAGACAGTTGGTATTGAATATAATTGACATTCATCACTTTGACTTTTAATCGACGGTTGTCACTTTGAAAATTAACTGACAACTGGCGCTTCAACAATAAATGCTTATGTGTCACTTTAAGATTCAGTTGACGCAGCGTTTGTCCCTTTGAATTGAAAATAACGCGATGCAAAACAATTGATTAGGTTCGTGACGCCTCCACGACAAATACTGTGGTTTAACGCAGAAACCACACCAGCTTATGATAGGAGAAGTCTCACTCGAACTATGTCGGGCTCTACGCCGAGTGTAAAGACTATGCACTATCTAGCTAGTGTCACTTCTGCGATGTCACTACAATATTTGTGATTAAGTGTCAAGAATCTATTCAGATTCTCTCCGAGATGAGAATGAATAACATGAGCTCCTGCGGCCCTTTATATAGTAAATGGTTGCTAGGTCCAGAACATTTTTTTTTAGTTACGAAATATCAATTACTACGGATATGAGGAAGAGTTTGTTCGTAACGATGAATTCAAATTAACGATGTTAGTATGTGTTAACCGATTTTAAACACGATCGGTTGACAACTAAAAGAAATAATTCATCGTTACAATATGTCAGTCCCAAGTCAAGTAGCCATAATATAAACTTTTAAGAAATTGTGAACCTTCTTATGTCAGTCGATTGTTATTTCCATTGTATGTAGTTGAGATAACGCTCTTTGAGGGAGGTGTCTGTCCTTACCATGTTTGGTAAGCAGATATCATGAAATAATTTATTGACTAGATAGGTTCTTTACCACGTTCATTTGTATATATTTGTGAACTTTATTGACTGACAATAAGTGGTATTATTGAACTATTTAACTTTTCTTGATTGAATTACTAACTTTAATATAAGGAAAAACACTTTTACTTTGTTTTTATCATTATATTTATTATAACTTAAACGTTAACGCAGTTTCGGCATATGAACTTACCATTGTCAAGCCACTGATTCAAATGAATGGATTTACTAAGGATAATTCGTATTTATGTTTATATTATTCATAAAAGGTAGTTTGACCTATTTTTGCACTGGACTGTTATATTTAATCAAAATCATTAAAACCCTTTTAGAGGAGAGAATATTTGCCACTTTTCTAACCTATATTTAAGGGCTTACCTCCATTACTGATTTTGGTGATTGTATTATTTCAGCTATCTTTAGCTATTGTGAGTAGTACTTATGTATATGTTAATATTGCAAGTCCTTTTCTTGGAACTTCTTTTAACATTTTAGGGGTTATTTGATCTACATCAGGTGTTGGCTTATTGTATAAATGTAACTTCTATTCACTGACTGGCACATTTTATCATTTATATTATCTGATATTATTACGGATAATGCTAGGTCTAGGGTTATAGGTCACGGATAATGCTAGATCTATTCAGGGAAATAATCAATGTAATAGTCCCATTTTGTGATATTGTGTTTCAGAGAAAGGGAAAGGGTTACATTTAGGGGGATTTAAAGTCAATACGTTGAAATGTTCAATATATATTTGGTATTAATTTTGTTTAATGCTTCTTACAGCTTATTACGGTCATAAGGCCAATTAAATCATCTGCGTAAAGTATGCAATTTGCTTCCATATCATTTATAGCATCATTAATATATACAGTGCTTTCACTTCAAAACTTGACACCGAGAAGAACTGGTCATCTGAAGTAGACACGATTTTCAGCAAAAACATGTCGATTTAGCTTTCAATTGGGAACCATTGTTGGTAAAATTTTGTTCTCCACCCCATCACCCCCAGTCACCACAACTTTATAATTTCAAATGGCACGCTCTATCTTGTGACCCATCATTTTAAACTTCTTAAAAAGTTCTATTCGTAGACCAAAAAGAAATCAAATGGTTTAATCCGTTCCTGAGATAAAAGCAAAATAAATAAAAATTGGTATAAAACATAAGTACTTTATCATTAAGTGTTTAGTGTAGTTTCTTAACACAACAGTAAACAGTTCTTCAGAAATGGTTTCTACTTTGGCAGAGAGAACAACGATTATCTACATTTACTGGAAGTGAAAATCGTTGTACAGCTCGAGTTATCAACGATAGACACCCTGTTAAACGTGTAAACTATTGATTTTGTTAGGAAACTTGACAATACTGGTTCGGTGTGTAATATAAAAAATCATCAACCAAGAATTCTAGACGAGGCAACGCAGATCGAAATTCTTGGTCATTTCGCTATGGTACCTAATACTTCTATTCCGAAAGTGGCCAAATTAACTGATTTCTGTTGGTTCTGTACATAAAGTGCTCAATGCAAATAAGTTATTTCCGTACAAACTGCAAATTCATCAACAATTCAATGAAGATGATTATGGCAGAAGGAGAAGTTCTGTGAAGAAATGACTCAAAAAACCACAGATAATCCAAATTTGTTAAAAAATATTTGCTTTAGCTACGAATCGACGACATTTTTCTTGAATGGATTTTTAAACAAACACAATTGAAGGTATTGGGACAATGAAAAGCCACATGTTTTTCGAGAGGACCGTACACAGTATCCCGAGATCAATGTGTGGGCAGGTATTCTAAGGGACGAGATAATCGAGCCTATTTTCATTGAACAAAATCTTACTGGGGATCACTATTTAGAACTCTTAGAAAATTTGGTAAATCCACTCATCACGCTAGAAAACCAGAGCGATGAAGACAGAAACGTTATGCTGGACGAGCACAATTTGCATTTTTAACAAGAGGAGGGCTCTCCTCCTCATTACGCTCTTTCCGTGGGGCAATGGCTGAATGAAACATTTCCTGGGAAATGGATGGAAGGAAAAGTGCCTAAGAGTAGCCGCCAAGATCTTCATATTTAACGCCACTTGATTTCTTTATTTAAAAATTCAAGTTTATAAAACTCAGCCAGAAGACATTGATGATCTTAAGCTAGAATAACTCGAGAATGTAGACAGATATTCCGGGAAACATTTCGGAAAGTCCGGCAAGAATTCGAAAATAGGCTGTATTATTATTGTTTAGCAAATAATGGAACTCACTTTGAACATTTAAAAAAATAATTTTCTGATTTTCTGTCTACTTATTTTTAATCATTGCAGAATTAATTTACGCCTTATCTCAGAAATATATTGAGTAATTTCAGTTATCTTTGGAATACGGATAGAACTTTTTAAGCCGCTTAAAAAGATGGGTCGTAAGGTGCCATTTGAAATTATAAAGTTGGGGCGGCTGGGGGTAAAGGGGTGGAACACAAAATTCAACCAACAGTGGTTATGAAGTTCTCGAAAACTAAATCGACTTGTTTTTGCTGAAAATCGTGTCTACTTCAGATGACGGTGGCAAGGTTTGAAATGGAAGCACTGTATAATAAATAATGATGGTCCCAGTATAGATCCTTACGGGACCCCTAAAGGGGCACATATATGAGTAAATTGTTGACGGTGGTATTGTAAAAACTATTTTTTATATTCAAGATAAATTAAAAAAAAAACAATACTTTTTTGATACGTCAAAATTATCTAATTAATTAACAACACAGGCCCAAAAAAAAAGTGATCTGCGCCAGGATACTGACCACACCTATCCCTTGTATTTTGAGCCGCTGAACACGAATCTGACCTTAGTTTTTCCCCAGCACGTCAGGTTTTTTTTAAATGAAAAAAAGTCTGTTGGATCGTGAAATATATGTTTATTTGCGTTAAAAAAAAACCTGACGTGCTGGGGAAAAACTAAAATCAGATTCGTTTTCATCGGCTCAAAATACAAGGGATAGGTGTGGTCAGTACCCCGGCGCAGACCACTTTCTTTTTGGGGGATTGTGATACACTGATTGTGGCACAGTGGCTACCAAAAAAAGTGGTCTGCGCGGGGGTACTGACCACACCTATCCCTTATCCCTTGTATTTTGAGCCGCTGAACACGATTCTGACTTTAGTTTTTCCCTAACACGTCCGTTTTTTAACAGCAAAAAAGTCTGTTGAATCGTATAATATTTATATATTTATTTGCAGTTAAAAAAAACCTGATGTGCTGGGGAAAAATTAAGGTCGTGTTCCGCGGCTCAAAATACAAGGAATAGGTATGGTCAGTACCCCGGCGCAGACCACTTTTTTTTTATGGGCCTATGTAATTGATTGACTATCAAATGCATTCTAAAATATGAATATGACGTCCACCAACATGCCGGAATCAAATGGATCAGCTATGTATTGCATTATACAGAATAAGTTAGTAGATGTAGGTAGATCTTCCTTTCAAGAAACTGTTAATTTTTTGTGATTTTTACTTTAAATGGAAATTATTAAGTAACATTTCAAGATACTTAGAAAGATAATTTATTGATAATAGTAATGGGTAAGATTTTCAATTTGCCATTTTCCATCTTTCTTGTATAGATATATTATTTTAGAGATTATATTACAGCAAGTGGTATTGAAAGAAGTGATGCACAATTACGAAAGAAAGTGTTTTGTCCGGGTTGACAGCGTTTAATTTTCTATCAAGTGCCTCAATGTCAGTAAATTGCCTTTAGTGGTTAGGGCTTCTTGACTGGTATCTTCAGAATAAGTGCTTTCAGTGTAAGAACTTTGAATAAAAGTAGAAATAAATATTGATAACACGAGTGATAAATGTTTACGTTAATTTGATAACCCCGTAGTTTAACTCTTCTTCGCATTTTTTAGTTACATCTGCATAAACGCTACCTGCTTGGTAACAGGCTAAAGTAGACCTGGATATTAATGTGTGTCATGCTGCTGAAAATACAAAAACAATTTTACCCCTGGCTTTGATATAAACTGATTTATTAAATTTATCTACCTACTATGTTGCATACTGTGAGAAATTTGTTAGGTGTTGGCGTTGCCGTCAGAGTGGAAACTTTGTCTTCCATTTAAACGTTGAAATTGTTCCAGTTTTGTGGTTTTATAGAAATTCGCCTCGAAATGGAATAGGCTTGTAATATCTGAATGAACTTTCCCAGAGTTGTCGTTGAATGCAACAAAGTTTGTGTGTGGCAGTAAGTGCACACCAACTGTAATTGTTATAGGTAAAGTTTCAGTGGTGATTTTATATTCGTGGTCTGTTTAATACGACCCTACCATAATTTCAGGCAACTTGACGTTTTCTTCGCGTTGTTAAGTTCGCTTCAAAGTTCGCGATTTAAGGAGACGAAAGACTACTGCAAACTGGTGGAGAACCAAGTTCTAGGATCATATAATATTGTCAAGTTTAACACCGTGAAAATGCCAAGAGTATAATACAGATGCTACAATAAAACAGAGAATATAATCGTAATGTAAAGTTCGACTTTGCCGCAAAATTCTAGAATATTTGCAGAAAATTAGCTTACCTCCGCATCATAAAAATTTTTCAACCACCTCCAAGATATATAAAAGGATTTTCTAAAATGTGTCAATTAATACACGAGAAATAAGTAACATAGTGGAAGCAATTCGAGCAAAGCTGATATTTGATGGAGATTTTTAAGTTAGCGAGTATATTAACATACTCATGCTCCTAAATAACAATAATAATAATAATAATAATGATTTATTGACAGGAAAATGTACACAATAATAATAATAATAAAAATAATAATAATAACTCAATCTCTCCGACAGGCAACTGGTGGATTTGGAACCTGTGGATTATATCGGTAATTGGATGGCCAAAGAACTCCATGGACGGTACCCTGCAATTCTTAAACAAAACCACATTAATGAAAAAGCCTTACTGGAGTGGTTAAAAAGGGGTCACCTATTCCCAGAAACGGAAGGTTTTGTCGTGGCTATTCAAGATCAGGTGATAGCCACGCGCAATTACCGGCGTTATATAATGAAGGAGGCAACAGAAACAGATAGGTGTAGGATGTGTGACGAACAAGCAGAGACCATTGACCACATCGTCAGCGGATGTAGGGTCCTCGCACCAGTAGATTACACCAAGAGACATGACAATGTTGGTAAAGTGATCCATCAGGCGCTATTGGAGAGAGTCATTCCCGGATCTGAAAAGGTCCCCTATTATAAATATAGCCCGAAGTCTGTTATCGACAACACGAACTTCAGGCTGTACTGGGATAGGGAAGTAATAACGGATGTACAAATACAACACAACAGACCGGACATAATACTGATGGACAAAAAAAATAAACATACTTACCTGCTGGATGTAGCCATACCACTGCCCAATAACCTACAGAAAAAATGCACTGAAAAGTTAAACAAATATTTACCCCTAGCAAATGAGATCAGAGAGATGTGGGAACAGGAGAAAGTCATCGTTATCCCAATTGTTATCGGAGCCACAGGCGAGATATCATACACCACTTTGGAAAACTTACGAAAACTGCAACTGGATGAGCGCCTGTTTATTGAGATGCAAAAGATAGTATTACTTGAAACCTGTGGAATAGTCAGAAAAGTGTTAAACATCTAAGTCTCATAAATTATAATATACCTACAGTATATACTTACCACCATCATTAAAATACTTACCATATCCTTGTACAAATGTACCGGAATGGAAATCTAAACCAAAGCATGAACTTTGTGGAATCCGTAAATAATAATAATAATAATAAAAATAATGATAATATCAGGAAGTCAGTCACTGAAAAAATTGCCAAATACCAAGATCTAAGGCACGAAATCGAGGCAATCTGGAGATTGAGGGAAGTCCATGTGATACCATTTGTAATATCAGCAAATGGCTTAGTTGAGAGGAACTTCTGCAAAAATCTGGGAAAAGTTGGTTTGAATACACAGCTTGTGGAGGTAGCCCAAAAAGCAGCTATACTGGGTACCTGTCATATTGTGCGCAAATATCTACAGCGGCCGATATAACCTTGGTCCACGAAGGACCCGGTGATATCTAATCTACCGGATGCACGTCCGTGAAAAAAAAAAAAATAATAATAATAATACAAGGAAATAGTAAGCTCATTTAGGTCCACATAAGGGCCTGTCTATGGGCAATAGGGCATATTAATTCTGTCAGAACATTGTGACTCTGCAATTTAATAAAATTACATACATAAATCAAAACAAGTGCTCAGATGGAAAGATGGTCTTTAATATAAAAAATTATAAAATAAATTTTTCGAAAACTAACAATTATAAATAAAATACACATAAGCATACAAATATACATAAACTGTAATTTTACTTTTAGAAAAGCACGGTGTTATAGTCTGGTAAGCATTTTTCCAATGAAGTAAACGGTAAAACTTTTGTTTCATTAACATTTACCGTCAACAAATTAGCATTGAAACAGGTCATTTTCGGCTTTTGTTCTTACATCGGAATAGAGAATAACCGAGTCGTCAGAATAAGAGATAATGTTTCCGGATGATTCCAAAGTAAATAATTGATTTAAATATATAGTATATAGAATAGGTCCGAGGACCGTTCCCTGTGGTACTCCACAGGTCACGGTTTGCTCGTCGCTGATTACTTTATTTATTTCTACGAATTGTTTTCGATTTTCTAAGTAGCTGTTAAATAAATTTAGCACATTATCCCTTATACCAAGGCTCTCAAGTCTATCTAGCAAAAGCTTGTGACTGACAGTGTCAAAGGCCTTTGCCAGATCAACAAAGACACCCAGACATGGTTTTTTATTATCTATGGCACTGTTTACTAAGGATGTTAATTTAGCTATCGCATCCTGTGTTGACAAATTCTTTCGAAAACCGAATTGCATTTGAGATATAATTTTATTCTTTTCCAAGTAATAGTTCAATAATAGTTTATAGTTACATTAAATGAGGTAGTAGAAGTTTTTTTTATCTTGTATGTATTGTAGAGAGTATATAGAATCCAAGTTTTAGACCTCCAAACCCTTGGCAACGTTTAAAAAGTTACCCAGTGTGAATTTTTTACAAGTTGGTAAAAATTGTTGTTATTCGACTGCCAATTACGCCCATACCTCTTGATGAAAATTCAACTTTGAGACACTCATTCGAAGCAAAATTTAATGCTCTTTAATTTTGATAATAGATGATTTTTCTATTGGATACATTGTTTTTAAGTTATAGGCCACAAACTGAAAAAAGTGCCAAAAATTCGTGGTTTTTTCATTCTCACAAAAATTTGCCAAGGATTTGGAGGTCTAAAACTTGGATTTTACATACTCTATAATACATATAAAATAAAAAAAATCTACTACCTCGTTTAATGTAACTATCACCCCCTTTCGATGACGCCGTTCCTGAGCTATAACTACACAGCCGTTTTTTAATAATTTTTTCAAATATTTTTTCTATTGATGATATTAACGAGATAGCACTATAGTTCGAAATATTGTACTTATATCCTTCTTTAAACAGAGGTTTTATTATTGCTTTTTTAAAATGTGTCGGAATTTTCCCACACTCTATACATTTATTAATAATAAAGCATAATCGGTCCGCAATATAATGAATTGTTAATTTCAAGTTTTCGTTTGTTATGCCATCTGGACCAGGTGCCTTATTTTAAGTTTTAATATTACATTTTTTATTTCAGTTTTTATCCGTCCATTTTAAATACATGCTTAGTTATATTCTCGCTGTTGATTAAAGAAGCTCCTTGCTGAATGATTCGATATGGGACTTGCACGGCATAATGAGAAACGGGCAACAAACATTTTGGTGGTAAGAAGAAACCGACAATGTCTGTGATAGGTACAGATAGCTGGCAAATCACACACTAGTAAAGTAATCTACTCCGGAACCTGTCATACAATGAAAATATAATTGTGGGTAATAAGTAAGACTTTAATATAAGCTTTCCTTGGCATTAGCATGACTTCTTACATTAGTTCAAGTTTAGAAAATATAATGCTGTATATTTCAATCTAGAGTACAGCATCATCTGACTTTGAGGTAGTTCTCAAATCTCAAATCACGAATTATTTTGAAAATTTTAATCTTTTTAATAGTAGTCAATATGGGCTTCAGGTCAAAATTGTCAACGACATTAGCAATTAATTCGTTGATAAATGTATTAATAAAGGTTTTCTAGGCCAAAGAATTTGTGCATGGGCAATTTTTAGGCCTAAGTAAGGCTTTCGACTGTGTGCTGCACAATATATTAGTGAACAAAGTGGAATTTTACAAATTCTTTGAGGGTAGCAGAAAACTGATTATGTCATTGATATTAAATTTGGTGTCGCTCAGGGTTCAGTTTTGGGACCGATTTTATTTCTTAACAGTAGTTCCTTCAACAAACTTCACTCTCTTTGCTGATGACACAGCATTGGCTCATTCCCATAAAGATTGAACATTTTATTATCAGAGGCTCAAAACAGTCTGTCTATAGTAGTGCTTCTGACGATACCGAGATTTTTTTGGTTCGCTCTCGGTCTCGTAACGAGCCCCGAGCCCCGAGCCCGAGAGCAAGACCGAGACCTTGCGGCCGAGGCAGAGAGCGAGACCGACACCGGTCCTCCGAGAGTCTCGTTCAATATCGGTCTCGGTGCATTTTTTTTAAATATATTTTCCTAACAATATAGTGTTAAATTAAAATAAATATATAGAGGAAGATGCTCACAGTGTTTTTCACATTGCATTGTAAGAACATATCTTTAAGGGATAATATGTCCATTAAATAATTTTTTGTAGGTGAATCATGGAAGAGAACTTAAAATAAATAAAAGAGTTTATTAATACTCGCACTTATAAAATAAAAACAATAAATAATGTATCTAATACGTAAATAATTTTAGTACGTAATAACAAAATGCATTATAAAAAAATCAAAGCTTTTCTGTAAATCCACAAGTTGCCCATGAATTCAAACAGAGAAGGCTTCTTTTGGCAGAATCTTTATTTAAACAGTTTCGGTGTATTACCAGGGTGTATTAATTTAATACACTCTGCGTATTACTAAGGCTGATTTGGAGAATAATCTATCTGAAGGTACTGATGTAGCTGTCACGCTGAAAATATCTCGTGCCATCTTAGACATATGAGGAAAATTTGTTTGGTGCATTTTCCACCATTTTCTTTTTCAGCTCTAGTTCCAGTTCCCTTTGCGTTTCGGCATCTTAATATTCTTGATTTTATCAATTAAAAAAGACACTCTAAATTATTGTACAAATTGTTTGTTTTGATTTGCCGTTTGATACTGCGACACCGTTGCAGCGTTGCCGAGTATATGCGATGTTTAAGGTTACAGGCACCGATACCCGAGAGTCTCGGGTACGAGATCGATAACGAGCCCGATACTTTACGCATGATCCCGAGCCCGATATGAGACTGGCCCAGTCTCGGTCTCATCTCGCCGAGACCGAAGCACTAGTCTATAGTTCAAAACTGGTTTTTAAACAATAAACTAGTATTAAATAATGATAAAACAGAGACTATGATTTTTTTCTTTAAGACACTCTGTACAGATGACCTCTCATTGCGTTAAGCTTTTGGGCATTATTTTGGACAATAAGTTAACATGGGAGAAACACACGTCCTACATCTGCAAGAGTATATTACGTAATATTTTCTTATTGCGCAATTTAAAAAATTGTTTGTCATAGTCAACGGTTTTAATGTCATATCATGCAATAACCCAATCTTCCCTTACTTATGCCATTTTAACATAGGGCCACTCGGCATATACCTCAACAGTTTTTTCACTGCAAAGAAAGGCTGTCAGAATCGTTGCTGGGTTATCATATAGGGATGATTGTAAGGATGCTTTTATAAGCCTTAAGACACTTTACCCAGCAATTATATACTTCAGTGCCTTGTCCATGTTGAAAATAACTTAAATGATTACATAACATGTGAAGGTGTACATACGTACTCAACTCGTCTTGCGACTTTCAAAAACCAGAAATGGCACATGCTATTATTCAGTGAAATTTTTCAACGTGTTACCAATTGCTGTAAAAATAATTATACTCTCTTTAAATATGTAATTAAACGATTCCTAGTTGAAAATACATTCTATGATTTTGACGAATTCCTGTCAACTGATTTTTCTCGTTTAATTTTATAAACTTACTCTGTGTGTGATAATGATTATTTGTTCGTTATTCTATGTTTTATATTGTTATTTACTCTGCTTTGTTATTTATTTGTTTTATTTATTGTGTATTTTTTTTTTCTTTAAGACAACCACTTTTTTGTTGTTAAGGTAATGTTACTTGCTTATGTAAGTTTTGGTCGTAGGACCGAAAAAGAAATTTTTAAAAAGAATTAAAACTATTAACATAAAGAACAGTAATGACAAATAGCGGTAATCTAATGAAAGTGAATAAACATATGCCTACATTTATAATGTGGGTCTTACCGCTAGAAATGATTATGCACTCTTAAGATACAAAGGAAACATACAACATGAGGTCACATAATTTATACTTTTTTTCACAGACTAACGTATTTGACAATGGAAAATGGGACAACATTTGAACAGTACTATCTTCATTCTCCATTAATTAATACGAAGAGAAACTCTGCTTTGATGTAATTCGACAACACCAATTTCAACAAAGATAAAGCCTGACTCACCTTCCAGAGTCAGACAAAGCTGTCTCCTGGCTCTAATTCTTTTTAATATCTATAGTAAATACGTAATACGACGTGCGCTGGGAAACTGGCAGTTGGATTAGTTATAGACGGAAGCAAGATTTCTAACTTGAGAATTAATAACACCACCAAGTTATGGCAAGTAAAGGTGAGCTCATACATCTGCTAGATAATCTTCAAGGGATAGTGAAAACATTTCTATTGTTGAACCTGGAAATATTTAGCCTAAGACCATTCAGAAGTACTTTTTTACATCCAAGCTTTAAAAAAAAATGTTTCTCTTCGACTTGATGGCATAATTTTATGTGGCTGCAAAGTTTTAAACAATTTATGGTTTTTGAAATTTAATCAATTTTTATTTGAAATTTTCTGTAATTGTTAACGTTCGTAAAGAGTAAATATATATTTACATTTTTTTTATAAATCGTTGCATTATTATTAAAGCTGCATTAAATTGTTTAAAAAAGCTACATATTGGCTTTTCCTCCCTTACCGAAGGGAAGTATTGTAATCTTGAAAAAATCACCCTCCGAGATTTCTCCCGATTTTCACGAAAATTAAAGTCGTTCAATGGGCTCATTTAGCACTGACTTGATTCCTTTGATTAACCTAACAGGTGGACTGGATGTAAGGGAATTTGATGAAGTTGAAGGTAATACTCTTATTAGGAGAAGATTTCTAAATTCAACAGGGTTTTTAGTTTTTGGTAGTAGCATAATATTTTCCAGGGTGTTGGAAAATATTTTCTTTCAATACAACAAGTTACAATATTTGTTAAATATGGTATAATTAAAGGGCAATAAAGTTGTATACTTTTTATATCTAAACCATCTTCATCCAATGCTTTGGTTTTGCTGGTATATAAAATATTCGATTAGTATGTAATTTGAAATTAAAAGTATCTACTCTGAATCTAACGTTATTTTGGTAGAAAGAAATTTAACTGCGACCGACGCTGGTAAATGTACAGTGTTGGTGTTGCTGGATTATTCTAAGGCGTTTGATACTCTGGAACATAGTGAATTATTAATTATATTAAAACAAATTGGATTAGATAAAAAATCAGTATCCTTTTTTAAGAGTTATTTAAATGCTAGAAAGCAAAAAGTGTTGCTGGATGGTCATTCTTCTGATTTTTTAGATCTGTCACGGGGCGTACCACAAGGATCAGTGTTAAGTCCCATTTTATATACAGTGTACATGTCATCGCTACCCAGATTCATACAGAAATGTAATATGCAAATGTATGCAGATGATACGCAGGTATTATATTTCTTTTTTCCAGGTAAAATACAAAATAGCTGTGATTCTGTAAATTCGGATTTAGAAATTATTTACGAGGTATCATTAGAACATTCTTTACATCTAAATCCAAATAAGTGTATTGCTATGTTTTTTTTGGTAGAGCTGTTGATAGAGAGAGATTATTTCAACATGTCCATTTAGCAATTAATGGAACTCACTTGCCGCTCAAAGAAGAAGCAAAAGATTCAGGTTTAATAAATTGATACAACACTTAGATTTGAGAAACACATTTCACTTTCTATCAAAAGAGCTATTTCTATGTTAAAAATGTTGTACCGCTTCCTCCATGTTTTAAATATCAAAGTAAAACTATGCCCTGCGATACTCTTATTTTGTCGATTTTGGTTTATTGTGGTTCTATGTTATCTGCTTATCTGCTGCTACGACACAGCGAATACAAAAAATTCAAAATTATTGCCTTAGATTCATTTATGGCAAGTAAATCACAAGTTTTTGGTAAGTAACTGGCTGAACATGAAACAGCGACAAATTTTACACTGATGTACATTGTATCATAGAATCATAATTTTTAACAGTCCCTCTTACTTGTTTAGAAAAATTACATTTCGTACTGACGTGCACAATTTAAATTTAAGGCATAAGGGTATACTGACACCTCCAATTCATAAAACGGTACTTTTACATTTAGTATATATAAATTATATAACTCTTCCCCCCTCTACTGAAATTTTGCACAGGTTTCACTTTTGCCAAACATTTTAAAAAACATCTTCTGATTCAGCCGTATACATAAAAAAATAGTCATTCATTTGTTTTCCTTTTCTTCTAAATAATTCATTTTATATGGACAAAGGTATTTTTTTTTACTCATATTAATTATTGTACAAATAATTCAAATATGTCTGATGTTGCCATCTATCTATTAGCAGGTTAAGTGTAAGACCAACTGATCTGAAATTTCTGTTTTTTTCAGCTGAACTCCGCCTTTTCAATAATTAAAATATTATCCTTCATATGTACACTAATTTGATATGTGAATAAAGGTTGTTATTGTTATTATATAATGTTTCTAAATCAAGTTCACTGGGGGTTTGAAAAGAATTTGCATAATAAGAGTTTATCTGCTCAACATCACGTAACTCATCAGGTATTTCAATAATAGTGGATTTACTGTAAATGTTTATATTTGTCTTATATTTGTATATGTGTATAAAAATTTTACTTTTATATTGTATCCATTTCTCTATTTTCTATCTACTTGTCCTGTTCTGTAAATTGTAGCGGTATAAGCTAAATAAATAAATAAAATTCGTCACTTTGCTACATACTGGCAAACTAGAACACACTGTATATGATAAAGTAATGGAGGAATGTTTTAGCTGTAAATGTAAAAACTTTTAGATAGCAAATATTTGCTCTTCTCAAGAATATCAACACATTTTCATAATCTAGTTTGTATCGCTGCACGATGTTTGGAGAGACGGTTACGCAGGGTATAGGCAAATGAACTGTGTAAATAAAGAAGACAAACAGTAGATTTCAAATTTGTTGCCATTCGAATTTTTCACCAAGATAATCTGCAATTTTTCCAGAAAATTGACTTGTTATGTACCAAAACAAACACTGGGAGACGCGTTCTTCGTTTCGCAGAAATTGATTACATTTATAACCTTGAATCACTTGACAACCAAATTTCAATCTTGCCAAATCCCTCGCATACGCACCGAACCTTCAGATTGCTGGAGTCGAATATTTAAATATTTTAATAAAATAGATTTCCACAAAGCGTAAGCTTCTTAGTTCAATGATAAATAGCCAATTATTTCTTGTGCCACTTTCCAATTTCCGGCCTTATTAAAAATTTATTTTGTGTAAAATTACAAAAGAAATGATATCTGAAGTTCACGTGCATATACTTATTATTAGTATACCGTCTATTGTTTAATCGCTAAAGTATTCAATAAGCAATTGTTTCTCAAATAATAGGAGTGGTAAAACCAGTTTCACTTAATATTAGAGAAAAATAACGACATAATGACTTGTCTAAAATAGTTTCGGTATATGCACAGGGTTGACCAAATTAAATGGGATTTGAGGTTTTCTCTAAAACTATGGCAGATAGACAAAAACCAGTATAGGTGTCCTGAGCTCAATTTTCGAGAAACAAACAAATTTTAAAAAATTTTTATTGTCCAAATAGGCTTAAAATGTCATGAAACGTCGAGATTTTAAGTTTGAGCGAAAAAAAAATGTCTGTCTGTCTGTCGGTCTGTCTGTCGGTCTGTCTGTCTGTCTGTCGGTCTGTCTATCTGTCTGTCGGTCTGTCTGTCTGTCTGTCGGTCTGTCTGTCGGTCTGTCTGTCGGTCTGTCTGTCGGTCTGTCTGTCTGTAACTTTTTATTGTGCGCACGTTTACTCTGAAACCGTTTAAGATATTGACTTGAAATTTGGTACACATATGTACTTTAACGAGATCTAGAACTAGATTATATTTTCATCTTGTTCCGTCGAAGGGTTGGGTAAATTGGGGTAAATTTGGGGTAAATGGGTAAATTAAGCAGGTAGGAGACCATGAAATTGGTATTTAGTATATACAAGAGAAGCTGAGGTCTCAAAAAAATGTTTGGCATTAGCCACCCCCATTATCACCCCCACCTCCTTATTAAAGGGGATGAAAAAAAATATGATTTAGTGCATGTACAGGAATCAGAAACCTCAAAATATTTTTTTACTTCATCCACCCCCCACTACCACCCCCCTATCACCACCCCCACCCCACTACCGATGTGGGGTATCGTTTTATGGGTTGTTGGGGTAGAGGATTTCAAATATTATATTATTAAAGTTCCATAAACAATTATTTTCACATACAAAGTTTTTTCGTTGTGAGTGACTCGGATAGAGAATCTGGATGTGGAAGTAGTGATTCCTTAGGCAGCGGTTTTTTAAAATGTAGCATTTTTGGATGACCTCTATATCTCAATTACCAAGTGTCGAATCGAAAATCGAGTAACACATTCTCAAAATACTTTTTTGAGTAAAATCCTTTACTGATAAGAAGAAAATTATGGATGCCTCAGTTTTCGAGATATAGACATAACTTGTGTTTTTTAAATGGAACAGTAAATCAACGATTAATGAAATATCTAGTGAGTTACGTGATGTTGAGCCGATAAACTCTTATTACGTAAATTCTTCTCAACCCCTCAATGAACTTGAATTAGAAATATTATATTTCTACCAAAATAGCCTTTGATCCAGAGTAGATACTGTAAATTATTTCATAATTCGATCAGAACTTAAATTAGCTATCCAACGATATATCATATTATGTTATATTTATCTCTAGAGAAAGTGGTTAATTTTCGAAAATTTAATATATTTGTGAGGAGGCCATAGAAAACTAATAACAACAACAACACTTATAATATAAAATAATTTTGCCAAAAATACGAAAAACTAAACTACAATAAATGTTCGAATTGTCTTCCATTGACATCTATGCATATTTATCGCATTTCTAATATTTATTGAGAAGGCCATGGTAAAAACTAATTTGTGAGTTAATTGTGATTGAGCATTGTTAAAAATGGTTCAATTTAGTAATGGTGAAAAATATGATATGATTAAATGTTTTATAGAATGCGGAGAAGATTCAAATTAAGCTTCCGAGCTTTATTTTAATAGGTAAGTTACAGACAGTTTTGTGCCAAAAGGGCCGCCTAAACAATATTTTTAGATATCGAGAAAAGAGACAGTCAGACGTAAAAATATTCAAAAGGCTACAGCAAAATTTAAAAGAATTTGGATCATTTGTAAAACCTCGAGCAGGACTAGTTTATCAATGTCTAGTTAGCTAAGTTGTATATCATATTACATGATAACGACTTCTCTTATTAATCGCTTATCTTAGAGATATTATATTTCACCTTTGTTTCTCACATTTTATGCTGACTGTCGAATTGCATTTCCTTTGTTCTATATTTTGCTTACTCAGGTTCCGTATGTTATAAATACGACTAGACATGCTTTGTAAAGTCAGTTATTAAACTCACTTAGAATGAAACACTTCTAATTATTGTATTATTCCTTCTCCAAGAGCCAACGTCGGCTCCATTTAAGTAAATAAATCTTTTTAAAAAGTCACTCATGTGAACCGTGATCTAACATTGGCGCAGTCGGTAGGATCCGTAAACATCATCAGAACAAGAAGCCTAACTGGTAGTGAAGCGTAAGAGAACAAGGAGAACATCTGCAAAAGGTGCCTAACTAGTGCGTGTACATCTACTTGAACAAGGAGACCTTCCTCACTGGTGGTGGCGGATCCCAATCCCTTGACGGACGAAGAACCTACCCATGGAGATGAAATTACCGTAAGTCATTATAAGAATCATCTCGTACCATTTTATTATTTTATTATTTTTCGCAACTTATTTTATTAAAAGTGTATTATACTGCTAATACACTCGGCGCACAAAGCCAGTTCTATTGTCAAAGTGAAATCCATTCCTTTACAAACGCAACGAAACAAGTTCATTTAATTTTAAGTTTATTTATTTTCGTATTATACTGCTAATACGAAACATTGTGTATTATACAGCTAATATACAATCCATTTACCTCAGTAACCCTCCAACTATACTAAAAGCTGTTAGCAGAATTCGGAGAGAACTGCAACTCTCCTATTTTGAACGACAAAAATTTCCGAAAAATAGTCCGGTCAAAAATCCCAATTTACAACCCAAACGACCAACCTCTAATTATCAACAGAAATTCTGCTCATTTTGTAAAAGAAATGGACACACCATAAACGAATGTCGTACAAGGCAACAGCAACAGTCTATGCCATCGACATTAAACTTCCAGAGATCAAATTATCAAGGAAACCCAAATTTCCAAAATTTCTCTCAAAACAATCAATTTGGCCAGAGGACATTCCCTCAAAACAATCAGCCAAATCAATCGCAACAAAACAGGCCCTCAGCCATAAGGCCAAACCCGAATTTCAATCAACAAAAACCCTCTGCTATCCAACCTAACCCAAATTTTAATCGCTTTAATCAGCAAAAAACGCATCATTTGAACTATGAACCTTATGATGATCAATGTGATTATAATAATCAATACAATGACTATTCACCCGATTATCAAAATGTAAGTGACAGTTATGAAAATTACGATTTAGAAAACGCTCAAAGCTTTTCAGAGAATTATACAGCTAATTCCCAATATGAACAGTACGAAAATTATACTGCTAATTCTCAAACGCCACAGGAGGATTATACCGTTAATCCTCAGGATTTTCGCTTAGATCCGGAGTACCCCACGGATACTCCAACACAGCAAACAGACCAATTCGACCAAATAACAAATCAAATACGAACGATGAATCTCAATGAGAGTTTCGACCCGTCGCTGAACTTCCCGGAACAAGGGTTCATGTAGAAACGCTATCACACTCATTGTTGACCGTAAATTCAAAAAATCTATACTACATTAAAGACATCACAAACAAATTCAAAATTCTAATCTATACTGGCGCAGGTATCTCTATCTTTAAACCAAAAACAGCGGAGAATTACAAACGAAGATTTTCAGAAAATGTAATTATACAAGGCATAACTGATCAGAAAATTACTATTAGTGAATCTGTTCTTATACCCTTTACGGATAACGACCCACATAAAGTTTACATCTACGACCTAGATATCAGTTTTGATGGACTGATAGGAGCTGATTTCCTAGAGCACTATCATTGTATCGTTGACATAAGAAATAAACGATTAATAACCAATTTTAAAACAGTTCCACTTTTCAAAGTAACCGACGATTCGTCGAAACCCGAATGCGACAAAATCCAATCAAACCACAACCCTAATCAAAATAAGATTCAAATCGATGGCCGTACCGAAAAAATTTATAAACTAAAATGTAACCTTAGAAACACTGACGCTATTTTGCAAGCGCAAGAGAATGAAAAAGTCCGTTTACCTAATGCTCTTGTTAAAGTAAACGAAAACGGAGAATTTTTAACAACAATAATCAATGCTAATGTCATCCCGAAGACTGCCGATTTTTCCAATTTAAATTTAGAACCTTTACAAAAATTTAAGTCAATTTTTAACTTAAACACGCAAAACTCTGACCAACACCTAACGACGGACAGATCCTTCGAAATCAAGAACGAATTGCGCTTGGATCATCTAAACGAAGAAGAGGCCGAAATAGTAACACAGCTTTGTTTAGACTTTCAAGATATATTCTATTCAGAAGGAGACAATTTGACCTTTACCGACGAAATCAAACACCCTATTGACACCGACAATTCCCGACCGATATTCACTAAATCGTATCGATATCCTCAGGTCTATAAAGAAGAAGTTAAGTCCCAAGTATCGAAAATGTTAAGTCAAGGTATTATTCAACCTTCAATCTCACCTTGGTCCTCTCCTGTCTGGGTAGTTCCCAAAAAACTGGACGCTCCTGGTAAACAGAAATGGCGCGTTGTAGTCGACTACCGCAAACTCAACGAGGTTACAATCGGTGACAAATATCCTCTGCCCAACATTTCCGATCTTTTAGACCAACTTGGCAAATGCCAATATTTTACAATCTTAGATTTGGCTTCTGGTTTCCACCAAATCGAAATTAATCCCGCAGATATTCAAAAGACTGCTTTCACAGTTGAGAACGGTCATTATGAATTCGTGCGAATGCCATTTGGACTCAAAAACGCTCCATCAACTTTTCAAAGAGTTATGGATAACATCCTGTTAGGTATTCAAAATGAACGATGTCTCGTCTACATGGACGATATCATTATTTACTCTCCTACAATTCACGAACACATTTCCCGTCTAACTGAAGTCTTTAAACGCCTTCAAAAAGCCAACCTCAAAATTCAACCAGACAAATGCGAGTTTCTCCGCAAGGAAGTCGCTTATTTAGGACATCTCATTACAAAAGACGGCGTAAAACCGAACCCTTCGAAAGTTGACGCTACCTTAAATTTCCCTCAACCGAAAAATCCAAAAGAAATTAAATCATTTCTAGGCTTAGCCGGATATTATAGGCGCTTTATCCCTAATTTATCCAAGATAACCAAGCCCCTAACAAAACTACTACAAAAAGACATACCATTTCTCTTCGACAATGATTGTGTAAATTCTTTTCAAAATTTGAAACAAACATTAACAACAACTCCGATATTAATTTACCCTAATTTTGATGAACCTTTCGTTCTAACCACTGAGGCGAGCGCATTTGCCGTCGGCTCAGTGCTGATCCAGGGGCCTATTGGCAAAGATTTACCCATTGCCTATGCTTCTAGAACCTTGTGCAGTGCAGAAACTAAATACTCAACGATTGAACGCGAGCTTTTATCGATAGTATGGAGTGTAAAGCACTTTAGACCATATTTGTATGGTAGAAAGTTCAAGCTTGTAACCGACCACAGACCACTCACCTGGCTATTCTCTATAAAAGACCCAGGAAGTAGACTTGCCCGTTGGCGACTCAAATTAGAAGAGTACGACTACGAAATAATTTATAAACCAGGCAAAATCAATAAGAACGCGGACGCACTTTCCAGAATCAAAATTAATCATTTTTCCGAATGTTCCAAATTCTATTCAAAGGTTCTAGCCACGAATGACGAAGAGTCAGACAACGACGAAAACCCAGACGATAACAACGAAATCACTAACGAACAAATTTCCCGAGAATTTGAAACTTTCACCAACCTATATAAAACTACACCTTTAATAGACTATTCAAAAATCAAAGCCTCAAACAAACAACTCTTATACCGAGAACATAAAGATATTATAACCTTCTTCCAACAAAATAACTTACAAGACCTACATCACAAAATTATTGAGGACATATTTGAAGAAAACCCCGAATTTCATAACGATAAAATCAATATTGTATCGAGCAAAACAGTCAGACATAGGAGATATTTTATCATTCCCGTACCGTTTGCTATCGAATCCGTAATTGAACATTTATTTTTGGTATTATTTAAAAACCAAGATGTTTTAGACCTTTCTAAGACATACTTTGTCGAAAATAACCTAGACCTCCCCGTACTCGAAATTCTATCATTCATTTTTGCGGAAAAATATTTAAAAGTAGTAATTTGTCAAGATATCGTCAGAACTGCCGACGAAGATGAAATCCCAATTATATTGGAGCAAAATCATTTTGGTAAAAATAATCTACACCGCGGAATAAATGAAACGATTCGAAGAATTAGAGAAAAATACACTTGGCAAGGTCTAACTAAAGACGTTGAAAATTTTATAAAAAATTGCGAAATTTGCCAAAAGACTAAAGTATGCCGGAAAAACCTTAGTAACCCTCTAGTAGTCACAGAAACCCCAAGAACACCATTCGAAAGAATCAATATCGATTTATTTGAATTCCCCACTCGAAATTACGCTTTAACCATTCGCGACGAATTAACTAACTTCACGCAAGCCTATGCAGTCCCGGATAAATCCACAAAATCTGTCGTAAACACCTTGTTGTTATATTTTCAACATTATGGTACCCCATTAAGAATCCATTGCTATTACGGTGGCGAATTTGACAACCGTTTGCTCAAAGATCTCTGCACCCTCTACGACATAAAATTAACTTATTCAAGCGTAGGACATCCCCAATCGAACGGATCCATAGAAAGATTTCATGCTACTTTAGCCGAAATGATAAGAATTCATAAAACCGAGAATCCGAACGAACACCCTTTCACAATCTTACCATATGCGGTAATATGCTATAACAATTCGGTAAATAAAACACACGGTTTCACCCCATACGAACTTGTATTTGGGCATACGTCTAACAGACCACCCGAAACTTTATATAACCAAAAAGAATTAATAACCAAATACGTTAGAGATTTAAACAACAGAATATCCCACTACTATAAAATAGCCCGTAGTCGAACACAATCTCAAAAAGAGAAAGCAAAAGTTCGTTTCGACAGAAATGTTCCCCAAAAACGATCTGAGTACAAAATAGGTGACTTAGTTTACGTAAAAGAATCACAAATCAAAAACAAATTGCAAAACAAATTTAACGGTCCTTTTAAAATAAAAGAAATTTTTCAAAATTCTGCTACCTTATTAAACCTCGAAACGAAACAAGAAACCAAAGTAAATTTTGATAGAATGAAACCATATACTGAAAATTAAATTTATTTTCAGGTTTCTCCTGCTGTTCGGATCAGCACTCTGTCAATACAAAATTATCCCAATCAATAACACCGTTGGTGTATACTACCACCAAGACACGGACATCGTGGTGACAAATGACAAATGGACTCTACTAGTGCATAAAAACATTTCATCCCTCAAACTAGCTTTTGACAAAAATCAAAATATCTTAGACAGAATCCTGTACACTCTCCGTAATGGTGATCATAAGTCAATTATTTTTACGAGTGAAATTAAAACAGACTTTAACCTTTTAACACAAATATCCAACTCTATAAAAACGAAATTTGACGAAATCTTTTCAGATACAAAAAGATATAAACGAGGAATACTTAACGGTATCGGTACAATATTCAAATCCATAACTGGAAACTTAGATGCTGAAGATGGCCAGTACTATACTAATTGTATAAATAAACTAAATAATGACGAACATCAATTGGAAAACTTAATCAAAAATCAAATTTCAGTTACAACTTCTGTTATTAAAAACTTCAACTCGACTATACAAAAATTACAAATTGACGAGGAAACGTTTAACAAAGATCTCGAAGAAATCGAACACACAATTCAAACCATGACTCAAGCTATCGAGGCTGCTCACATAAAACTAAAATTCATATACATTTCTGAACAACTAATGGCAAGCTATTTGTATATCGAAGATAATTTGAACGACATTTTGAATTCAATAACATTTGCCAGATTAGGAATCATTCACACTTCAATCATAACCCCTAATCATTTGGTAACAGCATTACAAGAAATTTCACAGAGCTTACGAAGGAACAATTTGCCTCTCCCCATTAAATTGTCGGCAGTTGCTAAGTATTTGGATATTATTGAATTACAAGCATTTCAAATGGATTCTAACTTAGTATTTGTTTTAACAATACCACTTGTTGAACCCCAAAATTATAACACCTATCGCCTATATCCTATCCCGATACTTGATAACAGAACTGGTCTGCATCACATTTTATCTATTTCACAAAAGTATATCGCGAGAGACGATGATTCTTTAATGTACATACCTATACAAAATTTGAAAGAATGCAAACCTCTTTATTTTGGAACCAAACTATGTTCGAACCTGTTTGCCTATCCTATCGACCAAAATGCCATATGTGAAGCCAGAATACTAAAACCGTTGCCGAAACTTCCAGAGAACTGTCAAACTTCCTTCATTATTAGTCAGGGATACAACGTCCAAGACCTTGAAGACAACACATGGCTAGTAATTAATTCCGAACCACTTCACATCACCATCAACTGTCCAAAGAGAGAATCCACGACAGAGTTAATCAACAAAAATTCCATCATCAAACTACAACCAGGATGTTACGCCTATGCAGGCATTACTCGAATACAAGCCAGTGCCAAAGACTTCTCCGAAATTAAGGACAATTCACATCCTATCCAAATTCCTTTTGAATGCTGTAATCACATGCCCGACAAAATCGAAATTCCAAAATTAAAACCACTCAAATTAAACAATCTCGACGTAGAAGATCTAGATATTGCAAAAACCAAATTGAACCAATATTCCAAAGACCTGGATGACCTCATAAACGAGCCTTTTGTGACCAAACACGTATCTTGGTTCACGTATTTCATAATCACTCTCATCATCTTGTTAGTTGTACTTTACATAACTTGTAAATGCAGAAGAAGAAGATGTAGAGCATTGCGAATCCAACCCTCAACGGACAACCCTCCTTCACCTCCTTCAGAGCGAAGCAGAGTATTCACCAAATTTCCTAGACTTATCCCTCCAAGAAAGCGACCCGGTATTAAACCTCAAGAAGAAGAGGACATCGAGTTAATATAGACTTTCATATGTGGAGTTTTACCCTTGTATATTAATTTAGACCATTGTATTTTATTCTTATTACATTTATGTAATGTATTACTCACTTAATATTATTATCATTTACCAATTTTAACTTTATGTATTTTATTATTTTGCTTTGTATTCATTCAACATTGTTTCAATTTATTTTGCATTATATTCATTTAACGTTTCTAACAATTTTCAAAAGTTGCTGCATAACATCAACTTTTTTATTAAGGGGGAAGTTGTTATATAAAATTATACGATTATTATAAAGACTTAGTCATAACAAACCTCCACATGTATATCATATTACATGATAACGACTTCTCTTATTAATCGCTTATCTTAGAGATATTATATTTCACCTTTGTTTCTCACATTTTATGCTGACTGTCGAATTGCATTTCCTTTGTTCTATATTTTGCTTACTCAGGTTCTGTATGTTATAAATACGACTAGACATGTTTTGTAAAGTCAGTTATTAAACTCACTTAGAATGAAACACTTCTAATTATTGTATTATTCCAAAACTCCAAGAGCCAACGTCGGCTCCATTTAAGTAAATAAATCTTTTTAAAAAGTCACTCATGTGAACCGTGATCTAACATATATATATATATATATATATATATATATATATATATATATACAGTGTGTTTCACTTCTGGTGAAGACACCCCTGTATCTTTTTTATTTGTGGCCGAATTCATTTCAAATTTTTATCAGCCATACAACTCCATAAGAAGACTTTATTCAACATATAAATGCCGCCTAGATCTAAAGCGCCGGCCTACTTCGATAAAAAGAAGACACTAATTTTCGAGAAATCATAGTAGGCTTAGAGATAGACAAAAATTTTGTTAATAAAAGTTGTTCAGAATCACTTAATATGCCCCCCTTGTAAAATTTTGTGAAAATCGGAATATTTTCAAAAAATAAATTTTTGTTTCACTTCTCGTGAAGACACCCCTGTATCTTTTATATTTGTGACCGAATTCATTTCAAATTTTTATTAGCAATACAAGTCTATAAGACGACTTTATTCAACAGATAAATTCCGCCCAGATCTAAAACGCCGGCCTACTGCGAAAAAAAGAAAATAGCAATTTTCGAGAAATCATAGTAGGCTTAGAGATAGACAAAAATTTTGTTAATAAAAGTTGTTCGGAATCACTTGATTGCCCCATGTAAAATTTTGTAAAAATCGGAATGTTTTCAAAAAAAAATGTTGTTTCACTTCTCGTGAAGACACCCCTATATCTTCTTTATTTGTGGCCGAATTCATTTCAAATTTTCATCAGCTATAGAACTCCATGAGATGATTCCATCTAACACATAAAGAGAACTTTTTACAGCAAATGAAAGTCATTCACAATTATTATTGAAATTATTTATTATTTAATTACACGTGTATGCAAAATTTCAGCTCGATTGGATAACGGGAGGTGGGTAAATTTGATTCATCCATACATAATACATACTTACATACAGATTTCCAAGTATTATAAGAGACTGAAAAAAAGAAAACGATATTACATTTGTGCAATAATAAAATGTCCCTTTTAGCGTTTTATTGAATGCCGATTTTTGTTCACAACTTTCATTTGTTGGAAAAAGTTCTCTTTAGGTGTTAGATAAAATCGCCCTATGGAGTTGTATGGCTGATAAAAATTTTAAATGATTCGGTCACAAATAGAAAAGATACAGAGGTGTCTTCACGAGAAGTGAAACAAATTTTTTTTTGTTGAAAATATTCCGATTTTCACAAAACTTTACAGGGGAGCATATCAAGTGATTCCGAACAACTTTTATTAACAAAATTTTTGACTATCTCTAAGCCTACTATGATTTCTCGAAAATTGCTATTTTCTTTTTATCGCAGTAGGCCGGCGTTTTAGATCTAGGCGGCATTTATGTATTGAATAAAGTCGTCTTATGGAGTTATATGGCTGATAAAAATTTGAAATGAATTCGGTCACAAATAAAAAAGATACAGGGGTGTCTTCACAAGAAGTGAAACAATTTTTTTTTACATTCCGATTTTCACAAAATTTTAAAGGGGGACATATCAAGTGATTCTGAACAACTTTTATTACCAAAATTTTTGTCTATGTCTAAGCCTACTATGATTTCTCGAAAATTGCTGTTTTCTTTTTATCGCAGTAGGCCGGCGTTTTAGATCTAGGAGGCATTTATGTGTTGAATAAAGTCTTCTTATGGAGTTGTATGGCTGATAAAAATTTGAAATGAATTCGGCCACAAATAAAAAAGATACAGGGGTGTCTTCACGAGAAGTGAAACACACTGTATATGGAACATTCTAATAACATTGAAGAATTGGAAAACAAAACAGTCGCTGCGTTTCGGACAATAACTCCTGTCATGATTGGAAATGCAACAAACAAGGAGAAGGCGTCAAAAATGCATAGATGTCAATGGAAGACAATTCGAACATTTATTGTAGTTTAGTCTTTCCTATTTTTGGTAGAATTATTTTATATTGTGAGAAGTCTTGTTGTTGTTAATTAGTGTTGCCACGAGACGAGACGAGACGAGATTTTATCCATTTTCTATCTCGATCTCGAAAATTCTAAAAACAAGGTTCTCGATCTCGATCTCAGTAAATCTCGAAATTCAATTCTCGATCTCGACTTCGAGATTCTCGTGTCTCGAATATTAAGTACGTGCGTACGAAATGTTGTCTATTGCGACTGCGCAACGGCCAAGCGTATGTTCCGTGCTCTGTGTACCAGCCCCAGACCTGTCGTTGCACGTTTGTGTTAAAAACAATAACTTCGTTGTCGTGATTAAGATGAAACGCAATCGCAATATAAAAAATTTGTTTAAAACAACTGCTGAGAATATTTCAATGGAGAGCGATACAAGTGTAATAGAAGATGATGATGATTCGGTGAAAGATGCTGATTATGAGTATGCCGAATTTGAAACTGGTAGTGACGACGATGAATCGGTACCATCAACATCATTGTCTAGCAGTAAAAAAACTAAAACTTCTAAACTAATAAAAACTAAGCGCTTTAAAGGAGAGGATAGTTTACTTGTGGAAGGGTCTTGTGGCGTGACTGTACCAGTATTGAAATTACGCAAAACCAAATCGAGCGTCCGTAGCCATTTTAAGAAATATTTCGACATCCAAAAATTAGCAGACACTGCAGAGAGTGGCACACAGCGCAACAAAAATGACAAAATTGCAAGATGTACGCTATGTCATTCAAAAATAAAAATGAAGCAATCTAATACGACTGGTTTAAAGCGACATTTAAAAATCCATCACACTCAGGAATATAGTAACATATTTCCTAACAAAGACATTTCAAAATCAGGAACTCAACGTCTGTCGAAGTAATATAATTTATTAACAAAAATTGTTAACAAAAAATATGTGACCACGTACATTCTACAGAATGTCCTGTTTGTCTCCTGCGTCCTGCATCACTGCATTATGTCGTTATGTTAAATAGGTCACCCTGCATATTATTGCATTTTCGCATTGTCTTTTTATAGTCCAGTCAACGGAGCGCTAAAATTACCAAAATTTCTAACTTGAGTGCTAATGAATGAATTTTGATGAAACTTGTGCAATAGATAGATAGATAGATATTTATTGGTGTTAAGACATTTACAAGAAATGTATCCACAAGTCAAAATAATATATAAAAACTAGATATAAGTAAATTATGTAAAAATCACATATATGAATAAAGATAATATACCGGGTGCCACAGAATAGTGGCTCCCCCCTATATTTCTTTTATGTTTTAACTTATTCATTTAAAATTTGGGGTGTATAAAAGTGGATTTTTGGACATAAAGAACGGCATAAGACCATTTCCGGTTTACCCGGAAATGACCGCAACTTTCGATTTTTAAATGGAACACCCTGTATATTTTTACATATTTGGATTCAAGACAACATTCTGAGATTTTTGCGAACTAAAGACATTATCAGTCAAGAAATTCGAAGAAATTTATAAAACATTTTATTACAAAGCTCGTTATAAAGTTTATTCACCATCACCAAGTCAAAAACAAGCCTCCTCTGGCTCTGAGCAAGATGATTCGGATGAAGGTGATTCCTTTAATATATTTGCTCTGTTTAAAAAGTCCACTAGTACTAGTACAATTGATTACTGGAGAAAAGAAATCAATGATTACACATCGACACCTCGAGCCAGTGAAGATGTAGAAATATTGGTCTGGTGGAGCAATCACCAAGTTTTGTATTCGAACCTTGCTAGAATGGCTAGAGACTTTTTAGCTATACCGGCAACCAGTGTACCAGCTGAAAGGCTGTTTTCAAAAGCCGGATTGATTATTCGCAAACACCGCAACAGGCTTGATAATGATTCTGCTAGGGCACTGCTGTGTTTGAACTCTTGGCAGTCATGCAAATTTTTGAAAAAACATTTAAAATAACTAAAATTTATGAGACTATGTTTTTGTTCATTATGGATAATGTATTTCTTTGTGAAAATAAAATGCTATAAAAAAGCAGAATGGTTACACCATTCTGCTTTGTTTAAAAATTCTTCATAAATTTTTTAAATCGAGAATCTCGAGAGAAATCGAGAATTAGGTTATTTCTTCTCGATCTCGTCTCGAATATTCGAGACCTGAAAATGTCTATCTCGATCTCGAATTTCGAGACGAGACGAGACGAGATCGAGAATTATCTCGTCTCGGCGGCATCACTATTGTTAATAGTTTTCCATGGCCTCTTTCTCTAGAGATAAATATTACATGAAAAATATGATATATCGTTGAATAGCTAATTTAAGTTTTGATCGAATAATGAAATAATTTACAGGGCGTTCCGTTTTAAAAACAAAAGCCTATATTTCGAAAACTGAGGCAAGCATAATTTTCTTCATATCACTAACGGATTCTACTCAAAATATGTGTTACTCGATTTGGCTTCGACACTTGGTAAATGCCAATTTTCCAAAGGCACTCTGTAGCTCGGTAGTCGAGAAAGATAGACGATCACGGTTTGCGCGATTGTCTGTTTCTCGAAAATCGAAATTGGTTTTTGTCTATCTGCCAGTTTTAGAGAAAACCTCAAATCCCATCTAATTTGGTCCACCCACTTTAGCCATTCGACAAAATGCATAAAATCGATTTATAATAAATAAATTGACACAATGGAAAAAAGTCGAGTTTTGATCCTTGCAAATTCAACTTTAATGCAAAGGCAAAAACTCATGCTCACTTTAATTGCTATGCAGTATGTTCTATAAGTTCTATGACAAACTTTGGCATATAAGAGGTAATGTGATCCTAAAAAGTGCATTAGAAGAGCGAAACAAAGGTAAAATTGTGTCGTTTTTTTTATGAGCTTAAAACAAGATCAGACACAGTGGGTATTACCAACAACATCATTTTACACATAAAAACACAAAATACGACATTTTTTAGTGGTCACAGTTAAAAAAGTGTAAAAGTTAATTTTCTTTTAAATCATGTTTTTTTGTACATCCATTGTCATATCTCAAAAATGAATTGAGCTATCAATATGAACTTTTTTTGTTATAAAACACACACTTAAGCGCTTCTCTTTATTCATAGGATTGCTAATAGAAAAAATGTGAACATGCCAAAAACGTAGATGACCCTGAAAGTTTAGAGAATACGCCATCAAATTTTCATTAAGAGAGGAACTTTTTTGTTTTTGAAAATGTTGTGTAACATGCTGTGAAGAAAATGAAGTCAATAGACTAAAAAAATTTTTAGAAAAAAAAAATTTTCATTATTAGCGATAGTTTGCTAGTTTGCGAATTTTTTAGTATGGAGGAATTGTCCAAGCGTACGCGCGTCGTACTTAAGAATAATAATGATTATGTATTGTGTGTAACGGAACTTTTCATTATTATTTTTTTATGTTTAGAACTGTTTTATCACGTTTTAGGGCCTGAAAGGATAACTTATTTTTTCCAGTGACACATTAAGGACTAAGGTTGAAGGCTAAAAGGAATTAAAAATCTTAAATGGAGTATGCATTGCATTGGTATCTCGGAAACGGTGAAAAATAATATTATAGTAAAATGGAAAAAATGTTGCGCAACTAGGGGGGCTAATAAAATCCCATAAACAGAAGTTTAGGAAAAGTAATAATTTTGGAGTGTTTTGATAAAAAGTAAACTATCGAGTTTTCCTTTTTTTGCGTTATTATTGGAGCGAAATAAAAAAGACAGTTTCTTAAAGCACGTGGCAATCTTAATATTTGTATCCGACATTTCATGTGTCAGAGTCCCTATCCGAAACTCCCATGCATTGCATTTTTACCCTAGATCCACACAATAACACAGGTCGACAAAAAAAAATCTGCTCCAAGGACTAAACCTATCATGCCTTAAGTATTTTTGTGTGCTGAGTCCGAATTTTCCACTTAGATTTCGAGCAAACGTCAAACATTGTCAAAAAATCGTATTCTGACGATAAAAACCGGGATTTACTCGAAATCTACGCGGTAAAAAAAAATCTAAATTGAAAATTCGGATTCAGCACACAAAAATACATAAGGAATGATAAGTTTAGTCCTTGGAACAGAACTTTTTTTTTATAGATCTGTGGCACAGGTGCACTTTGTACACAGGTCTACAAAAAAAGAAATTCTGTTCCAATGAATAAATCTTCTGACATTCCTTGTGTATTTTTGTATGCTGAATCCGAATTTTCAATTAAAAAAAAATTTTACCGCGTAGATTTTGAGTAAATTCCGGTTTTTATCGTCAAAATACGATTTTTGACAATAAAAACCGGAATTTACTCGAAATCTACGCGGTAGAAAATTTTTTTATTTGAAAATTCGGATTCAGCACACAAAAATACTTAAGGCATGATAGGTTTAGTCCTTGGAGCAGATTTTTTTTTTGTAGACCTGTGAATTGAGTAAACGTGTTATTTTGGCCTAAATTAGGTAACAAAAAAGAAAAAACATCCTAAATTAAGTCTTTTTTAATTTCCTAATTATAGTCTCTAAACTTTGTTTCCATGGCTTGTGCACAAGTTTATCGTTTTCCTCTATTACTACGCCACATAAAATTCACTCCATTTTACAATGAAACTTAGATTGCTTATTTATCTTAAATATGTTTTAAGTAGATAATCCACGCATAATTCGCACAATGACCATACGTTCTACAATATAATACAAGTGGTAATAAGAGAAAGAATATCGTTACATATTTTACTTCCACATTCATTGGAAATATAGTATGGACAAAAATATTTTTGAAAATTTTTATTGTCCAAATAGGCTGAGAATGTCATGAAACGTCGAGATTTTAAGTTTGAGACTAGTTAGTTTTAGTGGACACGGGCGTATTAATACTCAATTTCTGCAATTCGCGCGCTCTAAAAAAAATCACTGTACCTAAACTATAAAAGACACAAAAAAAATTATGCTATCAAAAACTTTTTTGGTCTTTTGGCTTTATTTTCTTCGCAGCATGTTATACAAAATTTCCAAAAACAAAAAAGTTTGTAGCTTAGTACAAATTTGACTGCGTATTTTCTGAACTTTCAAGGTTATCTAAGTTTTTAACAAACTTAAAAATGTTTTAGTTAACAATACTATACACAGATAGAAGCGCTTAAGTGTGTGTTTTATAACAGAAAAAGTTCATGTGGATAGCTCCATTCATTTTTGAGTTATGGCATTAGATGTTCAAAAAGACATGATTAAAAAAAAATAAATTTTCACACCTTTTTAAAAATAACAATGTCCGTGACCACTAAAAAATGTCGTATTTCATGATTTCTAATGAACATCGACCTACCTAACGAAATGGTATATATCTAGGTTTGTTCTAAGATTAAAAAAAAAACTCGAGAAGGAAGCGACTTTTCCCCTGTTTTTTACTCCACTCCATGTCATATCTTGGTTAAGAAGTTATATAGTGGACGTACTGCCGGTATGATCGAGAAGCATTTAACTAAAGCTCTGTTTTAGTAAAGTTGATGATAAAATTACTTAAAAAGGAAATGGTGCCATATAATTTATCCTAATAATCGTTGCCATACGTCATTCTGACAATATTTGTTGACTGTGATTGAGTTGTTTCATCAAAAAAAAATAGAGAAACCATTATTTAAAATATCAGCAAATTCAAAAATAATATGCTGCAAAAAGTTTAATAATGAAGATATGTTATTTTTTTCTTTATTTGATTAGTTTAAATTTTAGGTGTGCTTTTCAGATTTTAAGGACTCTTTAACTTTAAGCGTGTTGCTTGAAGGTAATACCAAGCACCACGCTTTCAGCAGTCTCTATGACAAAATTATCTCGGTATTGTCAATGCTCTAGGTGTATTATAGGTGATAATCTCCCTAGGACAATTATCACTTATTATCCAGTTTGGCAGTTCAATAATTTAAAATTTATTTTTTGTCAATGTCACAATTACGATATGACTGCAAATAATACAATTTAATTGTACAAATTTCTTTTTCAATAATTATCTTTCTAATAAATAGTTTCGAATAAATAAACAAAATAAATTGCAAAAAAATTTCTATGCGAATGCCCCTCTAACATTGATAAATATATCATAATTTTAGCACAACTTCCTCAAGCACGTTGCTTTTAGGTAATATCCCTCCACCTACGGCGTCGGGATATTACCAAGCAACGTGCATTCTTAAACTGTGATAAAATTTTTTCGTATTATCAACGTCCTTTTGACATTATAGCTGATAATACACTTTCTTGTCGCTAGCTTCATTTAAGTTTTTTATTATATTTTGTTATATTTTAAGGTTTACCTAAAACCTTTTTAAATGAATACATACATAATAATAAATTAAATTTTCTGCCACTTTCTTACGTACTAAAAAACCCGTTTTGTTATGAAACATGTTGTTTAAAAAAATAATAAACAAAATGACCCGGATCCAAAAGAGCCAAATTTAAGACCAAAATCATCAAAAATTCTCAATTTCCTAGTAACTATGCTAATTATTCAGATTCCCCGGGTAAATTTTCTCGACATTAATCTGTTCGAGCAAAGAACACCAGAGCACAATCTTATATAAATGGTCTCCAATTTATCAAATGGTACTTAACTGTTCACAAATTATGTCTTGATGTAGTAGCATGTGATGTTAATGAAATTAAAAAATACATGTATATACACTTGTATTGTGTCTCTACGTCGTCGCATATTTATATCAGAAAATGCTTCGTCGCCTTTTTCACTGTACTGACAAATTTTACCTTGTCTTTAGCTCATGCAATACTTATGTATATAGTGCAACACCTAGATGTAAAAAATGGCGTGGCATCCACCCCTATAAAATGGATAACATAAAAATGTTTTCTTGATACATTATCAAAAATAATTATCAAAATAATTAAATTTAATTCATATGACGATTTTTCTAAACTAAAATCTCTACTGTACTATAGTCCTATAATATGTATTTGTATAAAATCTTTGTAAGTAACAATGCCATATGTACCTTTCTACCTTACATGTCTGTGAAATCTTATCCTGTAAGTAACTGAAATAAATAAAATTGGAGGAATCAACAACAGTCGCATTTTTCTGCGACACGTTTCTGATTTCATTAAAATATGGTCTGAAGCAAGATAGTGGCAGGCACCCCGCAACAAATCATGGGCCCCGGTACTAAATTCACAGGTGGGCCCCCGCGCCTAATAATTGATGAACGGGAAAATATTTTTTTGTCAAAATCTCTGGCGGGTCCTAGCTACGGGCCCCTCGGAAGCCAACGGGCCCCCGCGCTTAATAATTGATGAGCGGGGGAGAAATTTGAAAAAAAAAAAATTGCCAAAATCTCTGGCGGGCCTCCACTACGGTCTCCTAAACTCATACGGGGGGCTTGGGTAGTGATCAGCACAGTTTGTAAAAGACTTATAAGAAATGTTCTCGTCCAATAAAACTTTATTATTGCGTGTAAAAAGGAAAATAATGACCTAAAATGATGAATATTAAGCCGCGCTCTCACTATGCAACATGTTTATAAAACAATTGTATTAAAACAATTGTTTTGAAATTCCAGTGTTTCAAAACATGTTTAATAACATTTGGTTTCAAAACATTCCAAAAGGAGTAGCAAACTATGTTTGAAAACATTTAGTCATCATGGCGTTTCCAAGCGAGGATGATGTTATTGCAGCTATAATTTGTGTGGTGTTTAGTTCCAACAATAAAAAATGGCTAAAAAGAGACGATTTTGGGTTCGGCATTACAGGCCAGGAAGAAGTATAGCAGCAGTGACCTTTTGAGTGATCTTCGACGTGACGACCGAGATCTGTTAGCTGGAGAACTTAAAACTGATGGTAGGGATTTTGAGTATCTAATTACTTCCATTGGTAGGCGCGTTGAAAGACTCAACTTGTCCTATTAACTTCCTTATATTTTTTTTTCGGCCTCACCGACCTCCATTACAAACTCTTCGTCCAACCCACGGCGCATACCATGCTTTTTATTCCTATTTTTGTAATCTTCTTCCACCGGGTCCCACAACAATTTACTACACTGAACAGATTACAGTGACTGAATGCAGACGACGAAAATGATGGGTGGCAGCATCCTCGTCAGTGTTTTATAATGTTACAGTTTCTAAACAGAATTACAACATGTTTTTAAAATAAGTTACCGATTTTCTTCGATGCTTACCGACACAGGACGGGAACAGTGCAACTTGTTACAAAACACGAAAATTGTTTTAAAACGTGTCTGTTTTAAAACATTTTCCCTTTTGTAACAAGTTATAAAACTCTGTTTTAAAACAAATGTTTTATAAACATGTTGCATAGTGAGAACACGGCTTTATGGTTGCTCAACAAAAACAAATCTAAGTCCTGTATTTTCATTTTTCTAGGCCACATGTTGTCGTTTTTTTTAACGCTCGTTATAACATATTTTAATCTCTTGGATTCTACTGTATATCGTTTTCATGATGACGCAAATCCATATTATAGGCTATAAAAATGGGGATAAAACGTAAATAAATTTGTTATAGTTTGCATCGTAAAACAATCTTCCTAAGTACCTATCAAGCTAATAATTTTTAAGAGCGATTGACTTTCTCTCCTTGTATACTTGTATACTTATTGTAGTCGATAAGAAATCGTCAGTGAAAATCAACGAATCGGAAATAAATTGAACTTGATTGTCTTTTTGTAGGAAATTTGGTCTACTATAAAATGTGTTTTGTCAGATCCAAATGATTATTTCCGGAATTGTTTAAAAAATAGTGAGCAGTACTCGATTTTCAATTTTTTTTATATGATTTTTAAATAAAAAGAGTTAAAAGAAAGTTCAAAACCCACTATGGATTCCTTAAGATTCCAAAATAATGCAAGAATTTCAATAAATTGATAATTTTTCGTCAGTGTGTTACTAGGTGCTTTCTCTTTTGTTCTTCCTTTGCTCACTTGGTTCTGAGGTAAAAGCCAAGCTATGCTTGTGCTATAAAAAAAATAGCATTTTTTGAGTCTCTGCCCATTAGTGTCTAGTTTAAAACAAAATCACAAAAATTGAAAATTGTTGAAATACTTGTTTTAATACTACGTACAAACGCATGCCTACCTTTTGTAGATGGAATTTGTAACAAAAGTTATTTAGCCTATTTACCTAGTTATCAGATTTACTAGAAACAATGGAAAGGGTAAGAAGCAAAACGGTAAAAGTACACTTTTTCTGAAAATAAGTATGAAATGTATATTTGCAAGATGTAACAATTGAATACAATATTATAGTTAGTTAATAAACCTACTGTAGTAGTTGGGGAGGCAATGAAATTACTATATTATTGAAATGCTTGCAGGTGTGCATAATTAGAAGATAACTGACTAATAAAATGCAATACAATTCAACATGATCAAGGTATGCACAGTATAGCCATAACAGATTTTCATATTCAGTTAAATTATTAATGTGCTGTGTATAAGATGGGTCACATCTGACTGATTTACTCGGATCTCTTCGGTCAACTGCGGCCTCTACATACGCAGTTTGATATAGTAGTGGCCATCAGTACGTTATAGTTCCAGCGCCGAGGTTCCTTTATTTCTTTCAATTTCTATTTCGTTTTTTTGTACGAAATTAACAATTTATCTGTGGATAAAGAGCTTTATTTCAAAAAAGAATAAACAGAATCAGCCAAGTGGGAGCCGCTGGTGAAGCTGAAAAAGTGCTGTGTTTTAAATATATAGAAGATGTTAGAACATATAGCTGGAGAAGCTTAGGATGTGTAAATTGGTTTTCTTGAACATCTAGCAATAACAAAAGAACGATTAATCACATAATTAGCCTTCAAATGAAATTAGTCAACAAAGGATTTCGAATTTATAGTGTAACCACTAGACCACCATTCGTTACTTTCATAGGAGTTAATGTCTATAATATAATGTGTCTAGGTGAAAATTATATTTAGACCATATTATATTATTATAAAGTGTATATTAATAAAATATATAAATAAATAACGATATAAAATAACATCTCGCAAGATTTCTATTCAATTGGAAAACAAAAATTAAGTTGACAATTTTTTTGAATTTAAATAATTATTAACTTTGTTATTTATTTATCGATTTTGCTCAAAAACAATATGATTCTTTCTCTAGTTAACACTATCTTCACAATTTCAATATAGTCGGATTTTTCTTTCTTAGGTTATCGTGCTTACAAGAAACGTGACAGACAGACGGGCCTTTGGAAGTAGTTCAGAATTCATTCTCTGACACAAAGATATAAAAATGTCTTCTCTATGAGCGTACGAGCTACATTTGCAGTTTTGGAAATGTGCCGATTAAATGCTCTCATATAATCTTTGCTTTTGTTTTTGTCAGAACTATGAAAAGAAACATTTAACCAGAAATAGGTAACTGTAAAAAGACAACAGTTAAAGCAGGAAACAAAAATGAATGAGCAAGAAGATCATTTTTTTAGAATAGACAGTAGGGTCCAAGGGACCATGACTATCTAATTTTCAATGTAATGTCGGTTTATGTCAAAATTGCTTTAAGCAATTTCATATACAATAAAGTTCTAAAGCTGATCTGATTTATTTTTGCGCACCGATATACTTTATTTTACCTAAATAATTAATAAACTGTTGAAACACCTTACATTAAAAATATATCGTAGTCCTAAAATGCTTGGTGGTTCCGCAAGGAACCTCTTCATAAAAAGAAGAAAACGTTTTGTTTGAAAGATAATGACATATCTCTGTTAATTAAGTCATGCTGCATAACGCTGACAAAAAATCATAGTCAATCAAGCAAAAAAAATTATTGCCCTATAAAGGGTTTTAAAGGCCGTAGCCGGGTAGCTATGGGGAATCGGCCTTTGCATCGATTTGATTGATTTTCATCTCAAAGGTTGCTTTTTAAGCGAAATTGAGACATGTTATCAGCTTCTAGTTGTTGATATTTACTGAGAGAAAAATATTTTTCGAATATAAAAGAAAAATTTTTTCCCAGGAATCGCTGTTGCGAATTCCATGGGATTGAAATATGTTATAGAGGTACAAAAGATCTACTTACGAGATTTTTTTGTAATTTTCACTATACAGAAAGTCTGGGAAATAATAGCGAAAATATTTTAAACATTTAAAAAAATATCTTATACTCGGAGGAGAAGTACCATTTTTTTGTCATATGTTCCTTATATGTTCCCCTATAATATGATATCAAACTCAAAATTATCTGATATTATAACATATAAATATTTATAAACGTTTTAACTAACAAGCGCTCAACTGTAGTAATTATTTAATACACAAAAATACAATAAAAGTTTATTTTTAATAAACTAGCTTGAAAATGTATTAAGAACGGTATTGTTTAATCATTGCTACTGTCCTCTTCAATAGTAACAGGTGTATCATCATACTCAAATAGTTTAGTTAGGGTTTCAGGAGGTCTTATTATTTTCGATAAATATCTTGCATAATATAAATAATATATGAGCTATGTGGGTTATAGTCCAAAAAGCAACGGTATGTTTTTCTTAAAATGTGGTATGATGCAACTTGGACTTTTAAAATATTAGACTTGTCTTTAACAAAGTACACGTCTAGAGCCGTCTTTCTTCATGATTTCAGTTAAATTAGGATATTTATTGTCGATATTGCTAAGTACCCATGAAAAATATTTGGAGTTTTGGAAAATAGGATTCAAAGTATTAATGCCAGTCTTGAAAGGACAACAAAAACAATTAACTGTCAAACAAGCGAATGCTTCTCGATTTGTAACCAAAATCCGTTGGGCAGTTGAGTTTGTACACGAAAGAATTAAAAAAGATTCAACTTCTGGACAGATGTGAAAAGGTATTACCGGACTGCATCGTTTTTGTTGAGCAAATTCGGGAAAAAATTAGTGCGTGATGAAAAAATCTCTGCTGAAATTCTTGATCGTATGATTGCACGAAGAAACGAAAAAAATACATTAGCAGCTGAAATAGAACGTAGAGCGAAAGAGCTGGTTGCGTAAAGAACTACCTTTTCAAATGCTGTCCTCAACCGAAACTGAACTCCAAATATTCTTCACGGGTACTTACCAATATCCAAAAGAAATAACCTTTTTGGCTGAAATGATGAAGGAAGACGGCTCTATAGACATGTACTTTGTTAAAGACAAGTCTAATATTTTAAAAATCCAAGTTCTATCGCGTCACATTTCAAGAAAAACATACCATTGCTTTTTGGATTATAACCCACATAGCTCTGGTGGTTCTGGAATCCTAAGACATAATTGCGAGTGTCCTAATGGTATGAGAACAGTTGGATGTTGCTCCCATTTGGCAGCGATCATATATTATTTATGTTATGCAAGATATTTATCAAGAATAATAAGACTTCCTGAAACCTTAACTAAACTATTTAAGTACGATGTTACACCTGTTACTATTGAAGAGGACAGTGACGATGATTAAACAATACCGTTTTTAATACATTTTCAAGCTAGTTTATTAAACATAAACTTTTATTGTATTTTTTTGTATTAAATAATTACTACAGTTGAATGCTTGTTAGTTAAAACTTTTATAAGTATTTATATGTTATAGATAATTTTGAGTTTGATATCATATTATAGGGGAACATATGATGAACATATGACAAAAAAATGGTAATTCCCCTCCTAGTATAAGATATTTTTTTAAATGTTTAAAATATTTTCTCTATTGTTTCCCAGACTTTCTGTATAGTGAAAATAAAAATCTCGTAAGTAGATCTTTTTTACCTCTATAACATATTTCAATCCCATGGAATTCGCAACAGCGATTCCTGAGAAAAAATTTGTCTTTTAAATGCGAAAAATATTTTTTCTCAGTAAATATCAACAATTAGAAGCTGATATTTAGCATGTCTCAATTTCGCTTAAAAAGCAACCTTTGAGATGAAAATCAATCAAATCGATGCAAGGGCCGATTCCCCATAGCTACCCGGCTACGGTCTTTCTCATTCAGTTTTGTACTCACAACGCTAGTAGGTATTATCGTACTCAAACCAATGTAAATTCCTTTGTACCTCGTACCAGATTTGATGACGTAAGCCCATATTGTTCTACTACATTTACTATAACCGGCACTACGTCACAGACGATTGTGAGCTCACGACATGACTTAATCATCGAGTAGGTAATTTACTGGAACAAATACTGACCACTCATTATTTAACAATAAATCACGAATTTGGCAATTCCAGATCTCGCATATTTTTTGTAACCTTTAAAAATATAACTATTATGTTAAAACATATAAGAAGCAAGTAAATAGATTGCTTCATAATTTTTCATTATTTAAACCTTGTGTCAGACGATTCATTCATATTTCATTATACTAATAAATTATGTATTTAGCTGAATTGGCATTCATGCAGAAAATATGTATAAAATTGCATTTACTGAAGCATATCAACTACAATTGTAGAAAACTTTATTACTATAATAAATATTTATACTTAACACATATTCATGATGACAGATGTACACAGTAATCCATTTTTCGAGAGCATACTCTTGTATCTCAGGAGTTAGAAATAGTATTAATTAAAAGTATGGGTGGTAAGTATATAGTCAAGTATAAGTTGACTCGATCAACTTGGATGTCGCTCATTGGCGTGCAAACCAAGGTGAAAAATAAAGGTAGATTAAAAAAAAATAGAGATATTTTTTATAGAAATTTTGATTCTAGATTCGTATTCAGATTTATGAAGACTCCTCTTACCACAAATTTCAACAAATTATTTCGGTGGGTTTCCGAGACAGAAGTTTGCATGCATTTTTTATGCATTTTTTTATTTAAAAGTTTGAAAATCTCTGCCAAACTTTTTTTGTGCCTATGTTATTGCTTATTTTTATGTTTGTATTGTGTATTTTTATATACTTATATGTTTCCTGAATTTTAATTGGATGCGCCTATCTGTATTAGCAGTTGTATTTCTTAAGTTATTTCATTAATACCAAAAAATACTAATTATAATTATTGGTAACAATTAATTATAATTTCAATAACTCAGACAGTAATCTAATTAAATTTCGCTACACTCCTACGGATATGCTGTTCTGTATACAACTTTCAACAAGTTTCAATTATAGTTTACAATAAGTTACAAGAATATATTTATTTTAATTAAAGTGCAACAAACTCATACTCACTAAAGAAGCAGACAAACGAGAATTCAGTCAAGCTTAAAAAAATTGCATTGTTAGCGTTCAATGTAAACCTTTTGAAAGAAACTAATTATTTTAAAACGACAAAGCGAAAGATGTATTTCAGTTCTTGGAATGATCTTTTATTCTTAGCAACAATAAAATGTGATGTTACTGTAAAAAATTAAGTCGTGCCATTTTTAAGGACATTTTCGGACATTTACATGGGCTGGGTAGTAGATAATTATGTACAAATAAAAAATAGCTCCAATTAAACAATTATTTTTTATGCGTACTGGGATAAATATTACTAGATTGAAATTTTGATTCTAAAAATTCTTAAAAGATTGTTTTACATGACGTTTCCTTTTAACGTTTAATATCCTTTATATATACGCTATATTGATATTTAAAAAAAACTGTGTATTCAATGTTACAATGTAAGTAATATTTCAAATATAATTTTTATACGTTTTTAGTAACTTCTTTTGTGCCAAATCAATTTTTTTAATTGATTATCACAGTGTTAGTTTTTTAATTTGTTCAATAGTTTATTATATACCGGCACTATGCGTTTATCACGCAGACATTTTCACGTGCATATAATGTATATTTTTCTAAAAATTAATGCTAATTCAAAAGAATTTGACATAAGTGTATTTTACAGACCCCGAATACTAATATTAATGACATAGATAATATTTTATCAACTATTACTCCCACTGTAGATGGGATTATTTGTTTAGGGGATTTTAATGATTTGCCTAATCCACTTAATACCTATTTACAAACATATAATGAGCCCATTTATCATTTTTTTATTACATTTTCTGAAAGATCTATTAATTCTAGAGTGAAATGCAAAAAAAAGAATTTTCTAGGGTCTCTATAGGCTTCAAAATTAATCAAGAACATATCAACGCGTGGCGCTTTCATGTTATAGCTGTGTGACGTCAATGTCTCTATCGCATAAGAAATTAATACTCTCATCTCAGTTTATATAACGAAAAATGCCAAAAATGTCAATTTTGATTCGTTCGTGTCGAGCCGAATTTTCGAATTTCGGCGTGCGATTTACGACGCGGATCAACTACAAGTCTTCCTCTTTCCGTATCGACATGGTACGGGCGTCGCGGTATTAGACTGACGGTACATGACCAGTCAGGTGCAACGATTTTAAAATGCATACCAATCATATATATAGATGAAATTACCATGAATATGCCAGAAATGCACATTTTAGGCAGTCTTTGCGTGCAGAAGGGTGTGCAAATCGATTTTTTTTTGTTTTTTTTTCTTAATTTTAAAATGGATGCCAATAGTGCCAAATGAAAAGCCGTGAAAAAAACTCCAAAATCAAAATCATCCAAAATCAAGAATACCAAAAAATTTTACGATTTAATGTGCGCATCAAAATTTGTTTTGCGCGCGGAAACTGCATGCCAATGAATTTCTGCTGGATTCTGGTCAAGGAAGTCAAGGAATTAACCGCTGAAAATTTTATGAAAATTACCCCATATAAATTAAGCAATGAAGATTGAGGTGCTATAAACTATTTGAGGTACCTATGTAATAAGACGGACACAATTTCTTCCAGCAGTTAACCCCCCGTCTATAATGTAACTGTAGATTGGACTATATAATCCATTGTAATTTCTATAAGAACTTTATTTTTCATACATTGTTATGTAATTTGTCTTATAATTATACGTAAGTCATTTCTTCATTATTATTTTATTAAATATTCCCTTTTTATTATGTTTTATTTATCACTTCTACTACTATATATTGTTACAGTAAACTGAAATAGTCATTTACGTCGAACTTGTACTTAGGTACATGCATGTAATTGAAAACAAAACAAAATATCTTCACTAATTAAATAATTTATTATCCAAGGTCTATTAGTACTTCTAAGAATAATCGAGAAGAAAGTTAAAAAATTTTATATTATAACACAAAAATAAATGATTGTAACATAATATATACTTTATATTAATATCCATCTAAGAAATAAAAGTAACATTCATAGTTTATATATAACTCAAAGGGAATTTATAGCTACATTTAATACTTTCATAGCCCATTCAGACTTTGTTTATGCGTTCACTGGAGTTAGACCACTTCAAAGTTTTATATCGTGTAGTGTTTAAAAACTCAATGTTGGACTATTGGACATTGAAGAAGTATATTTTATACACGATATACTTTAAATGGGCACATTGCATCACTTGACAGCGGGTAGCTTGGAATCTCCTTTCTTAATTTATGTACTTCATCAAATATCTTTATGAAGCCTGCAAACTTTCTTCTTGGAGTGTACCTTATTTAAAACAATTTCTGCCGTTGCACTTTTCTCTCTCTCCGTACAGCTCCACACCTTCGCTCAACTAAATTTTAAACAAGAAATAATTATTAAAAATAATGACAAACCAATATAAAATGTTAATTTTCTTTACCATGAACTGTTTATTACTTGTTTGAGCAGCAGTAATTATTATCATAAGCAGTTTCAGTTTCACATATGGGTTTTAAATTATATCCCTTATTGAAAGAGGATGTCGAACTGGACGTATCATGATGGTCTTGTAATACTGCTGTTTTTCCTACAACATAAACCCACGTTAAAATTCAAATCCTTACATTAATATGCAACAACGTACCACTAATAAAATCCTTGGAAGTGTCTTGTAAAACCATTTCTTTTAATTGTTTGAAATCGGTTGCAGTCTTTTAACCCCTAACTTCTTCTGGTTGTAAATGGAGGTTATTTTATAAAAATTGGCATTGTTTCGGATTGTCACACTTCCACAATTAATAATAAACCAAAAACTTGTCATTTTGTATGTATAATATACATAGAAACAATAATATTACGAAAAGTTCAATCAGTTGCCATGTGACAGTTAAAGAATTTAAGTTTGTTTTTCCTAAAATCTCAGACTGTGACGTCATGCGCACGCGACTCATTTAGATGTCGGGTTTTCGATTGCGGTGGGCAAGGTTATTGGTAGGACTGTGGAGACATTTACGTCAGCGATTCGACCGCCTCAGCTTATGAAGAATTAGATTTTAAAGCAGTATATTTCTGGAACTACATATCGGATCGAGCTCAAATTTTCAGTGTAATAATTATTTGATGATTACTTCGCACAATTGTAATAAAAAGTGCAATATTAAATTTGACTAAATGACCCCATTTAACTAAAATACCGAACGAACCTAGGAGAATTTCGGGCCCCTTTAGCACTCTAATTGACCCCATTTATATTTCGAATACAGAACTTGTTAACCAGTGTGGTACAGTTTGTACGGATATTTCTGATCATAAATTAGTGTTTTGTGATTTAAAGATTAATTCCTACAAAGTGAAACCAAAACTAGTAACTTTCAGACGTTTTAGAAATTTCAATTATGATAATTTTTCAAACGATCTAGTTTCCATGCCTTGGTATAAAATTATATATGAAAGTGATATAGACAAAAAAATTGAATTATTTCCTGTTAGAAATTTTTAATAAATATGCACCACTAAAAACTGTTAGAGTTACTAAACCCAAACTCCCTGATTTACCCCTAATCTCAAGCTTCTGATGAAAGAGAGAGATAAAGCAAGGCGAAAACATAAACAAACTAAAAGCAATGTAGATTGGAATAGGTGCAAAGAATTACGCAACTACACACTGACTGTAATGAGGAATGAAAAAAAATATATTTAAACTCGATATGTGCTGAAAAAGATTTGCAAAAAACTTGGGTCTGCTTTAAAAAATGTTAATATTCACCAAAGTAATTTTAATAATATACCAGACGAACTCTCTGATCCAAATTTGATTAATGCATATTTTCCTCATTTGTTTAGTTTTACTAACTAGTGTTGAATAAGTCAATAAAATTATGAATAATATAATAGACTGGCGGTACATGACCAGTCAGGTGCAACGTTTTTAAAATGCATGCCAATCATATATATGAATGAAATTATCGTGAATATGCCAGAAACGCAAATTTTAGGCAGTCGTCGCGTGCAGAAGGCTGTGCAAATCGATTTTTTTTGTTTTTTTTTTTTGTTTTTTTTTTTTAATTTAAAGTGAATGCCAAGAGTGCCAAACGAAAAGCCTTAAAAAAATCCAAAATTAGAATCATCCAAAATCAAGAACACCAAAAAATTTTACGATTTAATGTGCACATCAACGTGTGTTTTGCGCGCGTAAACTGCATGCCAATGAATTTTCGCTGGATTCTTTTTCACGGCTTTTCGTTTGGCACTATTGGCATCCATTTTAAAATTAAAAAAAACACAAAAAAAATAAACAAAAAAAATCGATTTGTATATTGTATTTAAACCTAATAAATCCAACTTGATGGTATTTGGTAATAAAAATAAATTAGATATAGTAAAAAATTCACTAAATATTAGTATTGAAGGGGTGTCGTTAAAATTGCACAAAATTTTGGAGTCACAATCGATAGTAATTTTAGATTTAGAGAACATGTGAAGATACTAATGCAAGAAGAAGCACATTCCTCTTTGAACTTACTCTATTCTAATCGTCATTAAATTATAATAATAAAAAAAAAATGCTTTGTGAGTAGTTGGTTTTATCACACTCTAATTATTGTAACTTTATATATGGCCGCTAGGGTGGTCCAAAAATGACTTAATTTTTTATAGAGGGTCTTGATCCCCCCAATTTGTTTCCAAAAAAGTAAGCACGTACTTTTTGTTTCTCAAAATTTTGATTTTAAATGGTGCCTATGGAGACATGAAGTTTCCCATTTAAATTGCATGGAGAAAATCACTAAACAACTGTTCAGGGTTAGGGAAAATCTTGCATTAAACTTATGGGATTTGGAGAGGACTATCCAACGAAAAATTTGATGTATATACATATGGATTTGTCGTCCCTAACACACCTCCACGGTGCCTCGAAATCTACCCTTAAATCAAAAAATGTAAGTAGTTTTGATTTGGCAAGTAGTTAACGTGCACTGCATTGGAAGAAAACTGGTATATTTTGAGTGAGCAATATAGGGGGTTGACACCTTAAGGAAATAATTAAAGAGAAATATGTTACAGTAAATAATAATATTTGCCAAGAAAGAAACCCGCTTCAATTTAAGGAAAAAAGTGTGTGGTCACCAAAGGAATAATATAATTAACTAGGCTAAACCCGACAAACTTCAACGGAGGATATATATTGTTTCTTATGAACTTCTCTAGAGAAAAGTCAGACCATTACGTTGAATCGGGGCAGCGAATTTATTGAAAATGTCTCGACTGGTAACAAATTCAAAGCTGAAGAATAACTTCTGGAATACATCTTCAAACATCCCCACTCCATTTAATTTGGACGGGGTTAGCCTAATAAAGATAATTACAATTAAACTTGTTTTTAAATAACCAGTTGTAGATTTTTAGATTTTACAGTCGATATAGTAGTTTGTGCAACAAGAGTGGATATAGATAATCCACTCGAGTTGAAAAGTATACTTTTTTCTACGACCAGCTTAAGAAAAAACTACAAAATTTCAAAAAATATATTAAACATTAATATATATCACATATACCCACTGACAACTACTTTGACAGCTTATGCACTGACTTGAATTTTTTAAAACGAATAGTTACCTGTGTACTTAATTCACGAACTGTGATGGATCGGTTTCATACCCATCCTAGATAGTATATGAAACATATCCTTTCATTTAACTGGAATTGCCTACTTATCAATTCTACAGATTACAGAAAACAGAAATGTACATAAGGGAGTGGAAGAAATAATTTTCTCTCTTCTTACTGTTATTTTTTAGTCAGTACAAGATAATTAGATGTTTCTTGTAACAAGACAGGCAGTTTTTATCGTAAAAACAAAAAAAAAAATTTGATAACCTACAAAAAGTAAGGAACTCGGTAAGGAGTAATATTTTTGGATAGAGTATTTTTCAAGTTATTTTTAAATATCTGGTACAGTAAAAGTACAGCGACCCCCATTTTTCATCCTCTATGTCAGGCAGGTGGATGATTCACTTAAAAAAATTTTTGCCTGTAAAATATACGTTAATATCGGTGCTATTACAAATTTATTTTTACGTAATTGAAAATTATTCTTCCTATGCTATAATTAATAGTTATTCATGCTCAATCGCTTACTATAAAAACCCGTCAACAGTCACGTTTTGCCCAGTTTACCATGACCGCGTATATATTCACACAAATGAATTTGTTGATCGTCAAGCGCCAATCAAAAAAACATTATGAAAAACTGAAAAAAACTGGTTCTCCTATTAGAATTTCACATCACGTTCTACGAATTTAAACAGAAATATGATACATTTATTCTAAGCCATTTACTAAAATAGGTATTTTAATTATCCCAGTCCTCAAATCAATCAGCTAACACCAAAGGAAATACCGGATCTCCCGAGGATGTTAAAGGTTATCTACAGTTTAAATATATATAATATACGCTCGTGAAATCTATGAACAGTGAAGTGGCATCGACGAAAGTAATCATACACAATGAAAATACTGTTGTATTTGGCGCTAACAATCGCTCATTCTAACGTAATAGCTACTGGCGATTATGAGGTACCGGATCCTACTGTTGAGGTGTTTTCACCTAAAGGTTTTCGGATAAGTATACCCCACGAGGAAGGTATACATTTATTTGCCTTCCACGGAAATATCAACGTACCCATGGAAGGATTAGACGCAGGACAATTTTCGAGGGATATTCTGAAACGAAAAGGCGATAGATGGGTGTTTGAAGACAAGCGAACCGTATTAAAGAAAGGAGATGTGATTTACTATTGGCTGTTTGTAATAAAAAGGAACCTAGGATATCGGTTTGACGACGGAGTATATACAGTTACAGGTAATTTATAATATATGTACATATATTTTTTACAAAACAATTGCCTACCTACATCATTATAACATTTTAAAGTAATTTTACTCGATAGTGCTTATATCTATTGATTTATTGTCCTTGAATTAGGAATGTGTTAAAAAAATTAATTTGAATTTTTTTAAAATTCCAATAATTCAACTTATTTATTAATGGTTTATTGATGTCTTGCCTAAGGCGGCAAACCACAAGATATTATTAATTATGCTATTTTATATTTTCTCATGTACACACCTTTATTATTTATATAAAAACACTTAGCACGTGCAATATGCAACATGCATACTATATTTACAGGATGAACATTTTTATTGTCCGATTCTTCTACTTTTAAATTTGGAAAAAAATTGACACCGTTAGTTAAAATTCAGTATTTAACGTGACAGAAAAGCTCTATAAGAAGCTGCAACGAATAATTTGCTACGATTTAAAAAATATATATAAAGGGTTACTGGTAACTCGACGTATTCCTGTCAAGGGGTTTTAGAGGACCTAATATTCAATCTTTTCAACTCATGTGTTATATGCAAAATTTTTTAGTTTCCGAAATATTTCAATTTTTCACTTTTTATTGAAAAACCCCAAATTTGCATATTCAAAATTAAATTTATAAATTAACACTAATTCAATGGCACAGATTTTTATTTTCGTACTTAAATAATTAAACTTAAGAAAATTTAAACACTTGGTATTTTGTTTCACTGGTTTTTATTCAGATTTTTCTGACATATGTTTCGGTCTCACGACCATTATCAAAGAGTCTTAATAACTAACCTAAAAGTGACCGTTTACAATATATATGCACATTGTTACCTACAATAAGCTTGGAATGGGATGATACCTAATTTACATTTATTGCAATTGATTAAATTTAATCCTACCTGGTACTAAGAGCTTAATTATCTTACTAGGAACTTACTTATAGTATTCTGAATTTAATTATAATTTTAATACAGTGTCTAGTACGGGAGTATTTGCAAATATAATTTGTGTATTTGTAACATTTTTGTGGTTTTTTAGGGCCCTCTTTATTTCCAAAATTTCAAGCATATCTAGATTATCTCCTTTATTGACCTTGTGTAAAAGTTTAACATTACTATTGCTGAAGAAATGATTTTGTTGAATACAATGTTCTGCAAACCCCGTGGATTTTACGTTATCTAAAATTGACTTTTTATGTTCCTTGACCCTAACTTCTATGCTTCGACCACTCTGGCCTATATATAGGGCATCGCAATCGTCACACTTTATTTCGTATACCCCCGATTTTTCTATATCTTTTGTTTTTTCTTTATTATTAACTAATAAACGACCTAAGTTATTTTTATTAGTTAATAATAAAGAAAAAACAAAAGATATACAAAAATCGGGGGTATACGAAATAAAGTGTGACGATTGCGATGCCCTGTATATAGGCCAGAGTGGTCGAAGCATAGAAGTTAGGGTCAAGGAACATAAAAAGTCAATTTTAGATAACGTAAAATCCACGGGGTTTGCAGAACATTGTATTCAACAAAATCATTTCTTCAGCAATAGTAATGTTAAACTTTTACACAAGGTCAATAAAGGAGATAATCTAGATATGCTTGAAATTTTGGAAATAAAAAGGGCCCTAAAAAACTACAAAAATGTTACAAATACACAAATTATATTTGCAAATACTCCCGTACTAGACACTGTATTAAAATTATAATTAAATTCAGAATACTATAAGTAAGTTCCTAGTAAGATAATTAAGCTCTTAGTACCAGGTAGGATTAAATTTAATCAATTGCAATAAATGTAAATTAGCTATCATCCCATTCCAAGCTTATTGTAGGTAACAATGTGCATATATATTGTAAACGGTCACTTTTAGGTTAGTTATTAAGACTCTTTGATAATGGTCGTGAGACCGAAACATATGTCAGAAAAATCTGAATAAAAATCAGTGAAACAAAATACCAAGTGTTTAAATTTTCTTAAGTTTATTTAATATGTTTCATCAAGAACCTACCGCAGACTCAATTCAATTAATCTTAAATAATTCTTCAACAATGCATTACAAACAGTAAAATGCGAAAAAATACCCAGCGGTACAAAGATGCAATAAAAAAATAAATAATTTTTTTTTTCGATTTTTTTATTTCTGTTACAATGACGGCGATTTATTATAAAAATTCATTAATACATTAATCGTAAAAATCATGTAAATAACATATCTTCTTTATAAGCTTTTCAATGAGGTAAAAATGTTAGTTTCACGAAAAAGTTCAAAAACAAGTCAGCAGCAACACACTCTGCATATAGATGAGCTTTTTACATAATGCATTAATGTGAACTTGCCAATTTAGTGAATTATCAACGTTGAAAAACGTAGAATTTACTTGAGATAAGGACTTTCCTTTAATACTTAGGTAATTTTCACCTATAATACACCTAGAGCATTGATAATACCGAGATAATTTTGTCATAGAGACTGCTTGGTAATAGCCCGAGGCTGTAGGCCGAGGGATATTACCTTTAACCAACACGCTTGAAGCATTCTCTACGACAAAATTTTGAGTATTTATCATTGTTCGAGGTGTATTCGGTAAGATAATTTTTTACCTTGGCTGATAACACCACATATATGCGTGTTATCGCTGTAATCTTTTATTGAACTTTGACACATGACATGAAATGCAAAATTTTTATTGGTTTATAAATTTAGTAAAAAATTATCATTATAATTCTAGGTGTAAAATGAATAAAAAACTTTTATCACTATTTATTAACAATTTGTCACTATTAAATTTTGTAACAAAGCAACTAATTTATTTGCTGGGTATCTGTTCTCAAATCGTGAACATTTTTGTTGGAAATTAAGCAAGAATTATCATCAGAATACATTACTAAATTACATTCATTGGCAGCACTTGGAAAGTCGTTTACAAAAAGTATAAACAGTAGCGGGCCCAAAACTGAACCTTGAGTTACACCACAAGTTAAATCTAATGATACCATATACTATTACAGCTTGCTTTCTACTTGGCAGATACGACATCAGTCATTCACTTAGCTTCCTTCTGAAACCGTATTTAGGTAATTGTTCCATAAATAAGGACAACTTTCAGGATATCCGGAAATATTCCTTCACATAATGACCGATTAATCTATATAGTTGACAACAGATTTTAGCGTATTAGCACTTATTTTGTCTAAACCAACTGAATTTGATTTATTAAGATCAACAATTATATTAAATATTTCATTCTTGGTAACAGAATTTATAAATATAGTTGGATAGTTTTTAATATTTGTCATTTGTGTCATGACAGCTTCACTGTCGTCAAAGTTTTTGGCGAACTTATTAGGAAGTTCTGTAAAATGCTTATTCATCTGATTGGCAATTTCCACTTTATTTTTTATTTCTTCGTTATCCACTTTAACTTCAGTAATACTCTGAGACTCATTATTGTTTTTGTTACCTAACTCAGAATTAATAATTGACCAAACTGCTTTCGACTACCAGGCGAGTTATAAATTTTCTCGTTACTTCATTTTTTTGCTGCTTTAACAACTTTCCTGTATACTTTTTTATATGATTTGTACAAAGTATGTGCAGGATTTTTTGTTTCTATCATAACTTTGTATATTAATTTTAATTTTTATTCCACGTTTAGTCTTAGTAAAAGTTTTTCATGAACTTCTCTTTATCAGTTTTTCGGAAGCTGACGTCCAATAAAGTCAGTATTTAGTTATTATTGTATATTCAATGATAAGCTATTTTCTTCTAAATATTATTTTAAAACCCATTTAAAAAAAATTAAAACTGGATATCTTTCATGTATATGTCATTGACATATGCGCCAATTTTTGCCCACTGTTGATGTCAAAATTTTGTCTTAATGGTCAATTTAAAGTTAAGATATGTCACTTTAAGATTGTATAAATAGGCCATGCCCAAAAGTACAGGGGTAGCGACCAAACATGGCTACCCCCCGTTTTCGAAGGCTGCCAACACGAAGGTGATAGCCGCGCGGTCACTGCCCCCTCGAACTACCCCTAAACGCAAAAAAACCACCCCTCTTTACCATTTTTCGTTTTCAGGCATGCGAAGACTTGTTGGATCGGTTTTTTTTGAGGAAACTCAATATGTGCTATAAAATTTGGCAACCAGACATCCTGACGACTCCCGGGGATTGAAACCACCATCTCCCTCAATACCGAAACATGCAAAAAACATCCAAACATGCTGAAAATTGTTTTCTACATGTTTTCAGGGGCGGGGGACACGATGCTGATATTAGTCAGCCTCCCACCCTAACCAATTTCCCCAAAATTTATAGAACCACCCTTTCTTCCCATTTTTCGTTATCAGGCATGAGGGGACTTGTTGGATCGGCAACATTTTAACGATCCCGGGGGTTGAATACACCCTCTCCCTCAGTCCTGAAGTGTCCCTCAAAAAGAAGGTTTTATAAAAGGTATCCCCCGTGGAGAACACAGTTGTGGCATCACTTTATCTCTTAATCCTTAAAAACTACCCTTGCATGCTCAAAACCATCGGATTTTCTTAGAGTGAGATCACAAGCGCTCATTGGATCAAGTTTTCTAGGGAGAGAATTTGTTTATTGCAGGTTAAGAGGAGTATAATAGGACAAGTTATGCGCATGTATATAAGGAAAAATGGGAAAAAGAGGTGCTTTTATGAATTGAGGGGTAGTTTGTTAGTGGTGGGAGACTAAGTAATATCAACATCGTGTTTCCTGTCCTTGAAAACGCGTATAAAATAATTTTCAGCACGTTTGGATGTTCGTTGCATGTTTCGGTATTGAGGTAGGGGGTGGTTTTAACCTTCGTGCACCATTAGGATATCTAGTTGCGAAATTTTACAGGATATATTGAGTTTTCTCAAAAAAAAAAAACGATCCAATAAGCCCTCGTATGCCTGACTACGAAAATGGAGAAAAGGGGTGGTTTTTGCATTTAGGGGTAGTTCGAGGAGGGTAGGGATCACGCGCCTATTACCGTCGTGTTGGTCGAAAACGGTGAGGTAGTTATGTTTGGTCGCTATCCTTGCACCTTTGGGGTTTGACTCTTTCTCTGCAACGTTGGTATGGACTAAAAACATGTATGCATTTAAATAGTAATTTTCAAGCAATTTGCTGCAAATGAAAAGTTTCCGTAAAGAAAGTGCCAATTTTTTTTTTAATTTCAAGATAATTACAATTAAACTCATTTTTAAAAAGGCAGTCATATTTCTTTTACAACATATAAAATATTTCCCACAATTCTTTACTATCTATTTCACTTTTCAGCTAGTAAGACATAATTAGATGTTTCTTGTCATAAAGCAAGTAGTTTTTATCGTAAGAAAGCAAATAAAGCAAATTGAAGGTATTTTGATAACTTACAAAAATAAAAAGTACTATTTTTGGACACGGATATATACATATCTATACCTTTTTGTTTCTAAAACAACAAAGGAGAAAGGATCATGGATCTGTTAATAACAAACAAATTCCACTTACTTTTATTACCTACAGAAAATCATTAGTTACATTTTTTGTAGAAATCAATATTTATTTAAAGGGACATTTATTGGAAAGCTGGCAAAACGCACAGTGATCTCTATTTTTTCCACCCCCTACGTACAGCAGCTAGGTGATTCACTTAAACAATGTCTTTTTGTAAATTACAGGTCATTGCCTATAATAATAATAATAATAATAATAATAATAAATCATCTTTATAGTTTCCCCAATGAATAACACAAATAATATTCTAAGGCAAAATATACAGAAGTAAATAAAAAAATAAATAAATAAAACAAACACATATGCCCATATTATATAATATAATTCATCGTGGTATGACTACCTGCTACATGCGAAGTTTATCTTATGGTTAACTTATACTTAACATGCTGCAGGTAGTATGATAGCAGTACATTATCATTTTTTAAATACATGCAATTAAAAATGTAAAGGTACCTCGCAGCGAACTATATAATATATATTATGAACATGAGATATCATAATTAGTTTTGACTTCAACGAGTAGTCAATGTTTACTTTTAGTAATTTGTGAACAAATGTATTTAAGGGAAGTAATCTTCTATTCTCCATGGTTAGCCAATTAAGTTCATTATTTTTTGTGATACGTGGTCAAATTTACATAATCCAAAAATGTAGCGAACACAGATATTTTGAACCTTTTGAATACGTTCTTTGTAAGTCAGAGTAAGACAGGGACTATAAATAACATCACAATAGTTAAAAGCAGATAAAACAAGGGACTCACATAGAATCTTTTTAAAAGCACCATTCAATATAAATCTGTTAGAGCATAAAAGTTTCATAGAGCAGTATGATTTTTTCAACAGATTATCGAATCTAAAATCATCATCTATAATTAAGCCTAAATTTTTAGATGTTGATACAATGGGCAAAGGGTAATTATTAATTCTGATTGAGATAGAATTTTTAACAATGTTGACTTCTGACTTAGCACCAAATATAACGTGATTTTTTAGCATTCATTTTTAGATTGGGTTTTTGACATTTATTATACAACATCTCTAAATCGCTGTTGATGCTACCGACTGCAAAATTTTAACCAACCATTTATTTTTATTTAATTGAAACCAATTTTTCGAGTAATAAACCATACCGAAATGAGACAGATCCTTACTATAAAAACACGTTTCGCCCGTTTTAACGCGCTCGCGTATACATTCACACAAATGAATTTGTCTATCGTCATCTGCCAATTAAAAAAACATTATGAAAAATTGTAAAAACTAGTTCTCCTATTAGCATTCCATACTACGTTCTACGATTGACATAAAAATATGACTTACATTCATTCTAAACCATTTGCCAAACTAAAGGAAATACCGGATCTCTAGAGGATGTTAAAGGTTATCTGCAGATTAAATATATATAATATACGCTCGTGTGATCTAGAAACAGTGAAGTGGCATCGACGAACGACGAACGTAATCATACACGATGAAAATAGTGTTGTATTTGGCGCTGACAACCGCTTATTCCAACGTAATAGCAACTGACGAAAATTATGAGGTTCCGGACCCTACCGTTGAAGTGTTTTCGCCTAAAGGTTTTCGGATAAGTATACCTCACGAGGAAGGTATAAGTTTATTTTCATTCCATGGAAATATCAACGTACCCATGGGAGGATTATACGTAGGACAGATTTCGAGGGATATTCTGAGACGGAAAGGCGATAGATGGGTGTTTGAAAACAAGCGAACCATATTAAAAAAAGGAGATGTGATTTACTATTGGCTCTACGTACTTAAAAATAATGTAGGATACCAGTTTGACGACGGAGTATATACAGTTACAGGTAATTTATGATATATCTAATTTTTTACATTTTACATGATAGTTGTAGTTATAATTGTTAGCCATATCGTAACCTTTTAAAATAAGTGTACTCGACAGAACTAGTTTTTTTTTGCCGTCTTTGAATTAGGAGTTTGATTTGATTTTTTTTGCTTTTATGAATTCAGCGCTATTTATTAACGGCTTCTGGATTCTTTGCCCAAGTTGATAAACCGCAACATATTATTAATTGTGCTATTTTAATTGTATTTTAATTTGTTCTATTCAAACCAAAATTTATTATTAATATAAATTTTTTTTTTAGTATGCATATTTTACAGAATGAACATTTTGATGCTTTATATTTTTTGAAATTGGAAAAAATTATCGTTGTTAATTAAAATTTTGTATATAAAGTGATCGAAAAGCTCTATGATAGGCAACAACCAAAATCTCGATTTTTTCAAAAATGGCTTTAAAGATTTTGCTCAGGTTTTGTGCATTAATAGTATTAGTCTAGGTGCCCGCGTACATAAATGCAATTTATACATATCCTCGTATAACTTCTTGTATGGCATAATTGCACCTAATCTATAACTTTTTTCCTCTGCGAAAATTTTCGTAAACGCGGCGTTCCTCCTCGGCATGAAAAAGACGATTTCCACACGTCGGACTGGAAAATTGGCAAATATATTTTGTCCGACAATTCGAAAATTGGATTCTACATATTTTTATTTAATCTTGAAAAAAATCAGCTGGTTATCAATAAATGTTTTAAAGTTATGTTATGTTATGTTTAGGGTGGTAGACACCCTTAACGTTCCAAAATTTTTGTCGAACAGTTTGTAGAAATATATAGAATATATATGTAGAATCCAATTCTCAAATTGTCCGACAAAATATATTTGCCGATTTTCCAGTCCGACGCGTGGAAATCGTCTTTTTTATGCCGAGGAGGAACGCCGCGTTTATGAAAATTTTCGCAGAGGAAAAAAGTGATAGACTAGGCGCAATTATGTCGTACAAGAAGTTATACGAGGATATGTATAAATTGCATTTATGTACGCGGGCACCTAGACTATATTATATTACAAATCTAACAATATTTCATGAGAAGTTTTTGCCAGAAAATTCAGATAAGGGTAAGGTAGTTCACTGATACGAAAAATAAATAATTTCGATTTTCTCAAAAAATGACCAACGATTTTACTCAAATTTTGTAAGTTAATAGTACATTATAAGCATAACAATAAATCATTATTAGTTTACCTCAGAAAAATCACAAAAAGCTAGTTTATTTGCAAAAAAATCTAAAATTTCGATTTTCTCAAGGCGTCTGTCTCCAGCGATTTTGCTCAAATGTACGTTAATAGTATATTACGAATCTAACAATATACCACTATTAGTTTTCCCTGCAAAATTCATATAATAGTAACTTACTTATACAGTAGAGGGAAATTAGTAAAAAAAGTTAATCGAGTGCATCGCTACACTATTTTTGAAATATTTCTGGTTCTATTGGCGATAGAAAAATTTAAAAATGTCCAAATTACTCGTAAGTCAATAGACTACTGAACAGTATAGGTATTGTCACGCCTAGAACGTGCTCAAGCTGAAAATTAGGAAAGAATACCTGGACTACGAATTAACTTCACTGCACTTCAAACAAAATAACATTTATTTGATAACAACAATAGGAAGATAACAACACACTTTAAAAATGATATCACAACTACGATTTACTCTGGGGTACAAACCCGCTAAGCTTTCAACAAACAGAGGCCTGTGCCTAGACACCCCGGCGTCCAGGTGCCTACCTAGACGCACCTCGGGCGCCCCCGTAGAGACTCCCCGACCATTGTTTATCTCCTCGTTTTAATACCTCGGAAAATGATGCATGGTATTCATAGTTCAATGTTAGCTTTGTATACCAAATATACCTAACCTTGTCAAATCAGCAATTCTCGGCTTATAGTTGTAGACATGAATGTTATTGAACTAATTAATTGTAAATTATATAAAACATTATTCTGCACGTTTGTTATGAATTGTTTAAATAATCTATAATAAATTAAATTAGGAATTACGTTTGACACATTTCCCCCATCCATTGAAAGCTGGTCCCCAGCGTTTAAAACTACAATGTACAAGTTAAAATTACCTAATCTAATATAATTGAGTCTTTGAGAGTTCCAACACACTTAATGATTTTCAAGCACACACCCATTAAGTTTTGAATCACACTGTAATTGATGTCACTTATTTGCAAACTGATGTCACTGGTTCTAGTGTCTGTTAAAACCCTGATCTAGCAGTTGATCCTCGGTGGACTTGACTCCAAACTTGGTTGCGTTGCTGGACGTCTCTCCGCCTAAGGGGTGAAGTAGTGCCAGGACTATGGCTGGGTGGCACTGGGTTTAAGGGTATCTGTTTATAGGATTTTTGACTATAACGAAAAAGGAAGGGAAGTACATTGTTTACCTTGAAAACCAACCAAGAAATTTAGCCTTTTTTGGGAAAGGACATTGAAATATGCGGCAAATAAAATGTGAAAGTTGCCAAATGGAGAATTTGGGATATTGTGTATAGCAGAGGTAGTTTTGCAGTCCTCAAAACAATCTGCCATGGTCCATGCCAGGCGCCACGACCCGACTACATTTTTCCATCATTTATTGTCTCCACCTTGTGACAATTGGTTCCTTAGGGATGATTTTCAGATGCTTATGGTACTTTGCCGACTAGCTGGTAGAGATGTTTTCGAACTACATCCTCCTTTAAGAGTTACCCTTATCACCACTGTTAGACGTCCATGGATGGATTGTATCCGTGGGGTGCAGAATTTTTCAGTGATTTCTGTGTGTGCTTCGGTGTGTCGTCTCTCATTCGTGGGACGTGAAATAAATATCAAACAATTAACTCCAATTTTGACATAAAAAACAATTAAACAATTTATCCTAGTTGAAATCTAACATAAAACAAAATAATCCCTAGTACTACACAAGCTTAAAAATACTAACTACTATTATTACAATTCAGTCTGTTGTAAATTACTTGATTTTTCATCTAAAGTTTTTACGATAACTTTAGCATAAAAAAACCCAATAATAAACATGATACGTACCGCCATTCCAATGAACAAGTAAAAAAAATCATCAAATTAACAACAACATCCCAATTCACTTTTTTACATTAAAAACGCATCCTAACCTCAAAAAACAAAAAAATTGTCGTTTTTTTTGTGTTTTTACTAATAATGCAACAACTAACGTAAAAATCATCGGAACCGTTTAAGATATTGCGAAATTTGGGACACGTATGTATTTTAACGGTACCTGTAACTAGATTATATTTTAACTTTTTCCGTTGAAGGGTTGAGTAAATGAGGGAAATTAGGTAAATCAAGCAAGTAAGAGACCATAAAATTGGTATTTAGTATACATAAGAGATGCTAAGGTCTCAAAAACTATTTGTCATTAGCTACCCAAATTACCACCCCTCATCCCATCATTAAAGGGGACGAAAAAAAATAATAAAATTGTGATTTAGTATGTGCACAAGAACCAAAATCCTCACAATTTTTTTTCTACTTCATCCATCCCCACCCCATCCCCACTAGAGATGTAGGATATCGTTTTATTAAATCTTGGAGTATTTTTAGAAAATTGTAAGAAACTAACATGTATCTCTGATTTGGATTAAACCATCATATTTTCTATTTTTCGAGGCCTATATTAGCTTTAATTCTTTTTTCAGGAGAGACAGTGCTGATAATAATTGATTGGAAATATTTTGTCACACAAAAAATGGTCCTCTAGTATACTTGTCGAAAACGCAAAGGTTTTTCAGAATATGTTTAAAAACTTGAAATATTAGTCTTTTAAAATTGAAATAACTTTATATTTACCACAGTCTTCTTTTACTGAACTGACGACCAATGACCTATTAATTACAAAGGAATTCAATGAAATAATGTCGGTGGTATAATGAGGTGATCCGCTAGACCATAATAACTTCCGCCAACGCCCTATACAATCTTTTAATTGACCGTTTCAGTTAACAATTCGATAATTATTTTTCTATTTGCATTAACGAAGGCAAATATTAATATTTACTTTAAAGTTCAAAGACATCAGTATTGGTGAAAGCTAATACGAAATATTGTAATTTTATGTATGTACTAAATTTCGAATATTTAAAAATGGTTATTATATGGTATAATTTGATTAAATCGAATATATATTATAACTGAACAAAAATATTTAATAGATCATAGTACAAAAAAAATTAGCAGAAATCCTTTTCATAATATGCTGAACTGAAAAAATGACTATGCATGTATGTCATGTGCTTCTGTGAAGGCCTTTCTTGTAAATACCATAACTCCCTTTAGACTTATTATTTCAATTTTGAAACTTATGTAAAATAACATAGTGCCTATGGGCGATCTCCGTCATCGGTGATCGCTAGAAGCGTATAAACTTTATATAAATTACGTTTTGTTATAATTTTAGAGTAAAATGTCACTACGGTGTTTGAATTAAACACACAAAAATATGAAGATGTGCAAGACAGTTAAACTGCAATATACATAAACATAAACACACTATAAACAGTGGACAACCTCAGATCCAAAGCTAAGGCTATCCGGAACGGAGTTACGCATCTAAAAAAACACAGACATACATCCATACCCACCAACATCGTCGGTGCCGAAGCTGGAGTTTGAGAGCAGTACACGGTATTATGATTATCTTGAGCAGATTTAGGAGTACTGTCAAAAGTTATTTCTTGTGGGATGCATAAATTGGGAACTCATTTTCCAACTCTATAGCAGGATTAACAAGTAAACTCAAAGTTAAGATAATCTAATGATATGCACAATGTGAGTTGTAGTTATCTAAATTTACGTAATCCATCCATCAGGATAAAGAGTCGGCTGCCGAAATTTTATTATTAAATTACATTAACATATTTAAGTAATTTAATTATTGAAGTCATTAAATTTTTGTATGAGAAATCCATTTAGTATATGGAAATAGTAACATTACCAATTTTACATTTAATTTGGAAACGAGTAATTATCAAGTAATAATGTGTTTATTATTACGAGATGGATCCAATTAAATTACTATCAGTTTGGAATTCCTAAAATACCAGATGTTATGTTAGTAGTGGTTAAGTCAACTTGTGATGTATGACTTGTTCAACTATAGTCCAGTCAACCTCACTAATTTAGAGACAAGTGCAAGTCCAGTTTAATCTAGTAGAGTTCAGTCCAGTTAGTCAGAGTAGATTCACTTTTGGAGTATAGTCAAGTTCAACACGCGTAACAGCAAAACTGATAACGTTATTCAGGTGCTCCAGAGTAGCCAATATATGTCATACCACCATCTTGTAGTTTCCTGATTTGTATAATACAATATGGTAGGAGCTGAGGAAGCTCACCGGGACTGAACCCTCAATGCGTCCATCATCAGGTGGTGAGAAATATGTATATTTCTAAAGTATTTATTGTGCTACGATTTTATGACAGCAAGATATTAGTGAACTTTCTATTTTCGTTAACTATACATGTTTTGCAATTTATATATTTTTATATTTATGAAATAATTTTTGATCTTAGATATTTATTGTTTCTTTCATGGATTATTATATGGTATTTACGATGTGTTTACCAGCCATATCTTTAATAATCTAGCTTCTTTAAATAAATATTACTAACGATCATTTGGACCATGTGGTCATATTTTTTATACATAATCTTGCTATTCTGAATTAGTTTATATTTTTCTTTGTATTTCACTGATTTTTCCGATTTAAAAAGATGATTAATAAATTGTACATTTTGTCTTAAAATTTACATCTTTTTAGTTTGTTTGTCTGTATTTGTCTTATTATCAGGCTTTTCCATAGCAATCGCTTTGGTGATTAACGACGGTAGTTTATTATCAATTTTACTGTAGATGGCACCCATTTTAATAACAACTATATTTTTACTCCCTTTTTGACCATGAAACAAATTAGTCCTGTGAAACTATTACTCTCTCACTCATATAAAAACTAGATCCATGAACCCAGCCTCGCACAGGATCAGCTAGTCGTAAGCCGCCGTGATTGTGATTTGGTTGAAATATTTTTATTTATTGCCAAAACCACGTAAAAATAATCATAATTTTTCCAAAACCAAATACGAGTGTAACACACTGTAATAAATAAAACCTGAATGGGTTATACATAAGTATTAACAATGTTCATCCTATCACATAGATCATAAAATATAACAATAAATATCTTAAATACGGCATATATGAAGCATTTGAAATTTAATAGCACATGCACTATTAAATATTCACTTTCATGCGATAAAACAATAAGCGTTAAAAATTAATTTTATCGCGCATGTAAAGTGGTTGTATGATACCGGATTGACTACCGAAAACACACCCGTGTGCTCTATACATAGGTGTAATAATTAAATTCTACATGAATAAAACATAAACAATTTCAAACATTACCAATTCCCAGCTTGCGTGTCAAATTCATAAAAACACGAAAGCTTTTTAATTTATTTAGTAGGCTGCTCGTAAATGTGTCAATTTTAGTTTATATTAACGCGAATAAGGGTTTATTTATAGCCCTGGAATTAAAGGTAGCTAAAAAATCACGAACGTCACACCAACGCCGGGAAAAGGCAGAAATGCGATAAAATATTGGTTTGTTATGTATAATTACAAACGCAGCATGATATACGACTTAAAATAAAAATAAACACCTAGCAGTGTTAAACTGAGATAAACTGTTTCCCTCGATAACCTAGTTGATTGCGTTTCTAAACAAAAAATAACATCAAAATTAAATGAGAAATTAAAAATATATAAAAAATAGCAGTTTATTTTTTACATATTTCAACATTTATTTTATGGAAATATCTTACATTTTTTCTGAATGTATTGGAGTTTTCTAAAAGGTCTTAAACTACAGGGTGTTCATTAATTACTTGATATCGTTGTCAGAATTTATTTTTCGTAGTAAAATGAAACTAAAAGATCATATAAATGAACGTCCAGAAGTACACCGCTACTTCTCAGTGGGCTCAGGATTGCAAGTTTAAAATTGTTAAATTTCCGAAAGAAATTAACGTGAAAATTTCATTTTTACTCTAATATGTCATCTAGTGTAGCATAAAATAATATTTTGTGACTTCTTCGAAATTTTAAAAATTAAGAGTTACGACGAGACAATAGGCGCCTTTTTGCATTATTCTAATTTTTTCCAAACACTGTTTAAATTGTAGCATTAGAAAGAAAAATTTTAAATAAGACTTATAGTCCTTTTTGGCTTTCAGAAGATACACATCCTATTTTAAATCAATCTAAAGTCGAAAATTCACGGAACATGTTAGCTGGCGTAAAGGTTCAGTTTGTTTAGATATCTACAAAATAGAAACAGTTCGTTGTTGAAAACAAAATAATTTCTTCTCATTTTCATTAAACACGTCAAACATAATACTGGACAGCTTCGTCACTCCTTGTATCACAGTCAGTGTTAACTGTAGCTTCTCCTGCTTAGCTTCCACATCTGTCGTGCTTGGTTTCGTATATGCATATATCAGTGCATTTTAAGTTATTGGCTACACATTTGCATGGTCTTGCACGTATTTATTTTTCTTGCGAAAATAAGATGTTGAATTTAAAATTTCATTAAAATAAATCATTCATTAAAATAAATAAACATAAAAAATATTGCTTAAATTTTTGAAAAATATTTAAAAAAGAGAGTAGTAGCTCATTTAGAATGCTTAGGATTATTGTCAAAAAGTCAATATGGTTTTCGAGAAAACAAGAATACAGAACTAGCTATATACAGTATGCCCCACTTTTCACGGTAACACCTTTGTAGCTCAGTTATTAGTCACCCAATTTTAACCAATTTTGGAAGGTATCAAAGACCTTTATTATACCTTTTTTAAGTAAAACAAAACTTATTTCAGTCATTGGCGTGCATTTTTATTATGAAAAAATAGGTCGATTTTTCGAGAAATTATATTAGGCATTTTTTTGTTGAAAATCTAATTCGATATTATTGATCAGCATGCTGTAGAACCACTATGTCCAGAATTTAACAACATTTTGATTTTTGGTTTTTGAATTATGGCCCACTTAAAATTACCTATTTTAAACGTTAAATAATCAATAAATTGGTAACGAAATATTTTTCGAAAAAAAGTCATTCTCAATTTTCTCTTTAAATTCACTTTTTTACTATTCAAATTTCGATGGCCAAGAATTTTCATTGAAAAATTTTGGGTCATCAGACCTGGGCATTAAGGATTACCGAATTTGAAAGTATCGATGACATGGGGTGGTAGAAAAAACGAATTTAAAGAGTAAATAAAGAATAGCTTTTTTCCGAAAAAATTTACCAATTTATTGATTATTTAATATTTAAAATAGGTAATTTTAAGTGGGTCGTAATTCAAAAACCAAAAATCAAAATGTTGTTAAATTCTGGATATAGCGGTTCTACAGAGCATGCTGATCAATAATATTACATTAGTTTTTCAACAAAAAAATGCCTAATTTAATTTCTCGAAAAATCGACTCTTTTTTTCATAATAAAAATGCACGCCAATGACTGAAATAAGTTTGTTTTACTTAAGACAGGTATAATAAAGGTCTTTGATATCCAAACTTGGTTAAAATTGGGTGACTAATAACTGAGCTACAAAGGTGTTACCGTGAAAAGTGGGACACACTGTGTGATGTCATAAATTATATAAATGAAAATAAAAAATGTATTGCAATATTTTTAGACCTTGCCAAAGCCTTTGACACTGTTTCCTACGATATCTTAATTAAGGAACTACAGTACTATGAAATACGAGGTTTGCTACTAGTAATCAATAGCTATTTGACGATATGTTAAAACTTCAGATTCTTTAAGTGAGCCAATTATTACAGAGGGTACTGTTATTGGACCAATACTGTTTTTAATATATATTAATACTTTATTCTCCCTTGATGTGGGGCCTAAATATGTATCTTATGCTGACGATACAGTATTGTTATTCAGGGACAGTACCTGGGGAAAGTAAATAAAAAAGCGTCTAGTGGTGTAAGTAGGTACGGTTCGAATGTAGTTTGACAAAAATTTTATTAACCTAAATTATGATAAAAAAAAATTTGTTGCTTTCTCAAATTCAGGTGCTGGTGAAAACTATATTACAAATATCACTTTACAAAATAATACATGCATCCAAAAAAATATGAAAATTGTCAATGTAATATAAATATTCAATCTATCTCTCTCACTTTAAATATTATGTATTATAGTTGACCAACACTTGCGATGGAAAAAGCATATTGAATATATAACCTCAAAATTAGATCTTTGATACCAGTATTTTATCAATAAATATTTTTAATAATAGCATGTTAACCAATATATATATAAGGCTTTGGCAGAGTCTATATTTCGATATGAAATCATAATATGGGGTGGAATATACGACACTTCATTAAATAGAGTTTGTATAAGCCAAAATTATACTATCAAAGTAATTTTTAGGAAGAACCGTAACTATTCAACAGAAAAACTTTAACTAATACAGCATGAACACACTACCAGATCAATAACCGGGGAAAAAGTAGAAGAAAATGTATACAAAAATCTCATTGTCAGAAAATAACATACCTAGGACCAAAGTATTACAATATCATCCCGCAAAATATTAGAAATAGCAAAAATATAAAATATTAGCAAAGAAATAGTAAATATATCCTATATGATAAAACATGAACAATATAAGAGCGGTAAAGCTAAATGAAGCCAAATCCAAATTTATCGTGTTAAATTTTCTCAAAGGTTTTATAAGTGTCAGGTGGACTTACTTACATATCCGACTTATGACAAGCTGTAATCTTTGAGCAACTCGAGTGTACAGGGTATCTCAGAATCAATAGCGGCCATAATCTATCCCGCGTATCTAGTCAACCACGCCTTGCTTAAGGAGAAATTAAATACCTATGGACTCTGAGGAAAAATAAACGATTGGTTGAAGTCTTATTTACATAATAGAAAACAATTTGTAAACATTAGTGGTACCTATTCTAACTAGCGATATGTTACTTTTGGTGTTCCCCAGGGTTCCATTTTAGCCTCTCTTATTTTTGAGTTTTGTTGACGACCTCCCAGAAATAACAAACTCTGTAAAGTAACTTCATGATGTTTGCAGATGACAGTACTTATTTTTGTGATGATCTTACTCTGGTAGATGCTGTTTCTAAATCACAGATAACGATTACCTAATAAATGTATAGATAGTTCAAAATAAATAAGTTGCATTTAACACATATAAAACAGTTTCTATAAATTTTACTACTAGAAATAGTGTCATTAACAAAACACATTAAAAATAGAGAGAAAATCGATCGCCCAAGTTAAAAATACAAAGTCTCTTGGAATTTCTATATAAATTCATGTATGCATTAAATTGGGAAATGCACGCAAATATTTTCAGCGATAAACTTTCGTTTTTGTGTTTCGCCCTCTTTAGATTAAGAAATATTACTAACAAAAATATTCTTCTCTCCTTCTACCAAGCTCGGGGCGGGCGTAGATGCGTCTTCAGTGTGTATGTATCTCGATACTCCAGTGAAGCAACGTACAGCGCAGTTAGTACTTGGATAGGTGAAATCCATCTTGGGAAACACACCGATCTCGTCCCAGCTTCTAGCGGCTTGTATATCAGTGTATAAGCGGAAGCTATGTAATTTCAAGACGAAGATTACGTAGTGGATATACCATCCTTCGGAGGGGATGTAAAGCAGGCGGTCCCATGTCTATTAAATGTTAGGCAAGTAAAAGATCACTCTTATTAGGAGAAAAGGTTCGGCAAAATTTCCAAGTTGATTCTTCTCCTGGCGTCGGTGATAGGCCCTGGTAGCGGAAATAGGCCGACGTTAAATAAATACGTAAAAAAAAAATTCTACCATGCTCAATTTGCTATGGCATCTTATTCTGGGAATCACCAAGCCAATCAAACAGGACATACTACAACGAAAGCCGTAAAAAATATAGCAGATGTATCAGTTCGGAGATCCTGCAGGCCATAGTTTAAAAAATTACGATTACTAACACTACCTTGTATATATATATATATATATATATATATATATATATATATATATATATATATATATATATATATATATATATATATATATATATATATATATATATATATATATATATATATATATATATATATATATATATATATATATTATAACTATTAATATGTGTTCAATCAAACTTAAGTTTATAAATAATGACGAATTCCAGGAATATGAAACCACACAAAATTATTTACTGTCAATTTCTTCATATAGTTTGCCAATGCATGAGAAAAGCAATTATGTAAGAATTAAATTATGCAATAAATTAAATCCAAAAATCAGGCAAATAAAAATCTGAATTCATTCAAAACTGCCATCTATAATGAGTGTTATAGTATTTCTGAATACGTCAATTTAAAAGTATAGTTTATATATTGTATTTTAATATGTCCCTATAATTAGTATTTAACATTTTCTATTAATTTCGGTATACTTGTTCATTGTTTTAAGTTATATATTGTAAGTCTACATCATTCTTACGCTCATTTGCACATAAATGTAGTACACTTAAATGTTATCAGAGTAAGTCCTTTTTCTATCACATGTAAAAAGGTTGTAATTTTGCCGTCTCTGATATCAAATCTCTTAAATGTCATTTTGCATGGGTCACGCTCAATAATATTGCCTTAGATAACTAAAAAAACGTAATTTTCGGGTTACAAGTTACAACTGTTGTACCACATTTATGTGCCGCGCAGGGTACCTATTTGTTATTTTAAATTTGCTATTATTTTTTATTTTGTTCTAAACTATGTATCTATGGATCTAAAATTGAAATGTATCCTATTCAATCAGAGGAACTTCCTTTGATGTTTCATATACTAATTTAGTCTACTGGAATCTACTATCTATCTAAAAAAATAAAGAATGAGTTGAAGTTTGAAATCCGTGTATAACTATGTTTTACATATATTTTCTTAAGATACAAGTGAAAGTTACAATTTGGTTTTGAAAATTTTGGCTAAACTAAAATAAAAGAAATAGAATTTGAATTCGAAAACTTGAAATACATTAGAAGCGATTATTTGAAATAGTGTGTTACAAGCAAAAGATGTGGTTAACTTTAAAAAATTTACAAAAAAATACATTAATTGTAACTATCTTCTTCCTAAGGCTCTTCTTATCGTACTTTGTCGTCACATTTTTCTACACTAGGTGTTAAGTCATTGTAACAGTAACCACTCGACTTACATGCGTAAAACGTCATGCAAGGTAAAGCGGCATCTTTGGTTTGGCACGGGCTAGTGCTGGCATAAGAGCATTTTATTAGTTGCAGAATATCAGGAGGTGCAACTTCAGTGTTTTCAGGTAAAGTTGCTGGTACTAGTTTTGAACTTATTTATCTTTACAAAAAATGCATAATCTACCGGGTCCAAAACGTGTTTACAAATATAGATTTGAAGGTGGGCACGCTTTATGTTTTCAGCAAAAGCTTCATTTGTTGCAATCAGCGAGAGTAAATGGTATTTGTGACCTACCATTTTCAGTTATTTATATCCAAAGTTTTACGTAGGTCTCTGAAAGTGAGTCACATAAAGCTTTCCCATAGCTTGCTGCTATGAACTTGGTTGCTTGTTAAACAATTTCAGTTTGTATCCCATCACAGAGAGACAAATTTGTTTTAATATTTTGATGACTTTGTTTTTCTTATACCATAATACATTGGTGTCATATCACATCCGCTAATGGTATAAGCTGCTAATATGTGAGGTAACATATCCTGAGTTTGCGTTTATATCTACTACCGAATGACCACGTACTGGCGAGTCCAGTAAAACGGATATAGAATTTTCTTTAAATTTTAAAAATAAAGCAAGAACGGAAATGATTCAATGTCATCTGATATAACATCACTGTGCGTGTTCATTAGCAGCCACATGTATTGCTTGTCGGACAATAATCGTGTCGGGTGTAACATTGCTTGTTTACATTACCAGAATGGAAAATGATTGTGATAAACCAACAACTTTCACTTTCGGACTGTGTTTAGTAATGTAGCAGGATCATGGTACTTTGCTATAGTACTATCATATTACTGTTACAGTAAATGTAAAGAGTATTTTTTTATTCTTAACAAAAACGTACCCAACCAGCAAATTTGTTTTACAATTTAAATGTTATACGATTATTTTGTTTTATTGTTATTTTAATAATGCTTCTAAAATGCTAATTGATTATATTAGAGTTGCAGAAAACACTATCTGGTTGCCTGCAACTGAACTGTTCTATAAATTTATCATTAAAACGTTTTTACAGCAAAATTATAAAATATCTTATAAAGCAGTTGAGAATTATTTTAGAAACGTTTCCATGACTAAACTATAAAACATTTCGGCTTATAAAACTAAATAATTTTATAGAGTTTTTTTAGTTCACGTTCAGTATTTTCAGCACCGTTAAAAATATATATTAAAATTATTTTATAATTGTTTCCTATTGTTTATTAAAACAGTTATATTAAAGCTCTATTTGGGGCAGTTTTGCTATAGAAAGTAAATTGTTGTTCCAGAGTCTGCTGCATATTTATTACATAGCGTTGCAATCTACTACAATATGGCAACGGCAATAAAGTAGTTACAAAATAAAATTGTATTAAACAGTTTTTTGATCGGAGACACAAATTTTATGTAAAAAAAGTTTTAGCCAATTTGACCAAATATTTTTTCACTTGTTATTTTTAGATCCGGCGCCTTCGCCAAAATTTCCCAAACTTTTTTTTCTACGCTATTATTAAAACAAAAAATCTTTTTAGTGCAAAATATTCTATAAAGTACTAATTAGAAAGCATCACAATATAAAACATATGAGAAAAAAAACATGAATTCGTAATTTTTTTTAACTTGACCGCTTGTACATTTTTTGAGCTGTATCTCGGAAACTAGAGGTGGGGTCGAGATGGGCTCATGAGAACTCTGAATCACAAAGTCGAAATCTACAACAATTACCAATTTTAGTAGCTTAAACTGAATTAAGAAGAAACCCCCAAGCTATTTTTAACCTCTCTTAATAATTCAATTCGTTAATGTTGATAAATAATAAATTCAAAACGTATTAAACTAATAGTGTACCAGCACCCAGCATATAATTAAAAGGTGCACATATTTATTAAAAAAGTGAAAGTTTTTCCAATTTATGTAGCTTGAACCTACTTAAGTTGAAGAAACTCTTACGTTATTTTTAATCTCTAATTTATAATTTTAAGCTGCAAATGTAAACAATAATTATAGACCTTCTTATAACCTGTTCAGAGCTGCCAATCTACTTTTAAAAAAGTAGTTAACTACTAACTACAGAGTACTTATTAAAAATGCGTTGTAGTTGAAAAGTACTCAAGTACTTTTATTTTGAAAGAGCAGTTTAACTACGTGTCTTCAATTACATTTACAACTACTTTTGTAGGTACACTTTACACTTACACATCATGAAATTTTTTTCATGATGAAGGAAATTAGGTCACTAGAACTGTGTACTTAAGACACTGAAACCTTTCTTTGTCACATATGTCATAACCGGAAAGTCTAATATACTTATTTGATTTGTAAAATGATTGTGCCAATATGCGACAAAACGTCACAAAATGTTTTTCTACGTCGCACAGTGGCACGAATCGTGATTTTTTCGTTCAAAATTATCTAGAGCACTTGTTTCGCAACCGATTAGGGTAATTTTTTTTTTAAATACTCGTTATTTAATTTCCAAAAAACGTAAGAGAGCCGATTTTTTAATTATGCTAACCAAAATTATTGAGCTTAGCCAGAATGGTCATTTTTAATTTAAATCTTAATAAAACTTACAAATAAAAACTTTTTTTCTTAACCAAAGTAATAAGATATTTATGTAAAATATCTTATTACTCGGGGGTTTTTGAGGTCACTGATTACGAATCTGATATCCAAAATGGCGGAATCAGTGGCGGTTATAAAATGTTAACAGTTGATGAAAAATGAAATATTTTTGTTAAAGTTTATGCCGAAATCGGCTCTCTTACGTTTTTGGAAATTAATTAATGAGTATTTAAAAAAATATATCCCAATCGGTTGCGAAATAAGTGCTCTAGATAATTTTGAACGTAAAAATCACAATTCGTGCCACTGTGCGTTGGTGTGCAAGCAAAGTGTACCTACATAACGCCCCGACAACCTTCCCTTCAGTTTACTTACATGTTGTTCCGTTTTTGCCATTTGTAACCTTTTAAATTTATTTAATAAATATTTAATATTATTAAAGTTTATTATTGGGGGTATATCTGAAACTGTTTTTGTCACTGAGGAACTAGGCTGGATATTTATTAAGCCCATTTCTGAGAAAAACATATAAAAACAGATTCTATGAAAACACATAAACAGTAGTTTCAACTACTTTAGTAGTTAAAATTACATTAGTAGTTTTAACTACTTTTACTTTTAAAAAGTAATTTGAGTAGTGGATACTCAATATAATACCAATGTATTCACAACTACTTATAAGTACTTGTAGTTAGATAGTTAGATTGTAGTTAATCTACAATTGTAGTTAACTACTAGGCAGCTCTGAACCTGTCAACAAGCAACACTAATAGATCAACCCAACCTTTCTATGTAGTACACAGTCTACTAACTAACATAACCTAACCTAATCTAGCTGTCATTCTTATATTTATTTTTTCATTTAATTTGGAAGTGAAATTTTCTTACCGCATCCCCACGTGCTTTAATTATAATTGCCGGACATTTTTCAAGCACTAGGGAGATTACTAGTGAATATTTTCATAAAATGAGCAATGGTGTTAAAATGAAAACTTAACATGGAATTTAACGGTAATAGTTACAATAAATTATAGTTTTTATCAAAAGGTTTGTGATTCTGGCCACAGTTATTTTTCTTCACTTATAAGTTATAATAAAAATACAAGATAACCCCTTTTTGAAAAAAAAAATTGTTATATTGGTTCATTTAAGATACAGCCCTATCAGAAGTCCGCCACCTCCAAAATACTATTTTATAGATGTCTTGTAGGAATCGCCTATAGTTTAATTGTCTTAAAATGCTTGTTATTAACACAAAAGTATTTTATAGAGGGAAGCCATTTCATTTCATGAGACCAGCGTTCGAGGTCGTAAATATGACAAGACATAAACAATTTAAAAATCACATTTTTATTAATATTTATGTCAGTTAATATGTGCTAATTATAAAGTTATGCGACTTTTCGAATACAGTTAAGAAATAGTTTTATTTTATTGGTGTTTTATAGCAATAATAATAGTGAAATATGTTCTTTATAATGCAATTAAATGAAGATTCAATAAAACTGTTTTATGGTGGCGGTACCAAATTTTCTTAGAGCCTGCAGAAATGTTTATACAGTTAATTTGTAACGGTTGCAATAGGTTTTACAAAATATCAACAGTGACTGAATTATTTTATAAGATGTTGCTAATTTTACATTTATAGCTGTCGTAATAAAGTTTTTAAAGTGTTTCTGAGAGTAATATTATTTTATAAAAGTGTCGGAAACATTTCTGCAGCTTTTATAAAATCCCAAATTGCTAGTTGGGATAGAATCGTTTTGATTTTCATATTCAGGCAAGTGCCACTTTGTGGGCTAACTCAGGTAAAGTATCAATTACAGCACAGCAGTATGCATTGGTATAGTAGTAGTACTATACTACTGCTATCTCAAAAGGTCAAAACCCCATCGAAAACTTATGTTTGTTACCATTTACTACATTTTTTATTAAATATTACTATTATCATCACTATTTCATTATTAAACGAGATGCTCCAAGATGAGCTTATAATGTCCTTAAATATTCTAAAAAGAAAAAACTTAATAATACGAAAAATTTGACTTCGGCCAAAAACCCGACTCTCTCGGCCGGATAAGTCTTAATTTTTTTTTTAAATATGCAAATTTCAAGAAGCTTCCTTCAGAACACGCTAACAGAATATTTATCTTTGGTAGACGTCCATTACATATGCGTCCGTGGTCAGAGGGTCACTTTTCATTAAAAATATGTGGACATTTAGTTAGTCGATGAAGCATCCCTGAACGACCAACCATCTACCAATTAGCTTAAAAGGATAAAGGTGTCGGGGCTTTTTAATTCTTTTTTACGATTCCAGTTACTGGCTAATATTAAAATTTCTTTGTATTTGAGTGGTCATTTGTTTTTGTCATACTCACTGAAACACTGTTTGGCTTTTTCATTAAGGAAATACCAGGCATAATTTGAATATTTCGTTAACTTTTATGGCAGAATGAAAATACCGAATTTAATAATTAATCTCTTTTGTGGGTTATCTAGTCCAATGACATAAAATGCTTAAACATATACAGGGTGTTTCAATTAAGTCTCCGGGCCATTATCTCGAAAAATAATAAAAATGTTTGAAATTATTTTTCTTTGGCTAGAACCTCGAAACTTAATTCATATGATTGAAGAATGAATTATGAATAATTTTGGTAAAAACCAGCCATTTTGAAGCTACATGATTTTCTTTCTTAATTTTTTGTCTATGTAGATTTTGAAAACTCCAGTAACTTTTTGTTACTTACTAATTTTATAATATTGATTATTTGGTTTTGTCTTGTTAAATACTATACTACCTATATTATCACATATTTTGAAAATTCTTACTAATTTCAAATTATTGAAAATTATTCATAATGTATTCTTTAATCATTTGAATCATGTCTCAAGGTTCTAGCAACAAAAAATAATTTAGCACCACAGCGCCATCTCTGTACACTGCGAGGGAAAATCCTAACTGAAGTTTTTTACTGTCTTTCTGGTATCCAATCATAGGTCATTTACAAATTTCAAATATCTCTGTTATTTTTCGAGATCATTTCCAGGGGAATTTTAACTGAAACATCATGTATACTGCCATATTCTTTAGTTAATAACTAACATTAAAGATCTTAGTGAGGCATATATTGGCATACAATGGCATCGGCGAACAATGACTATCGACGATAGATTTTTGTGATCAAAATAATTCATTCATCTGGAAATGGCTGATAATTGCATTTCTATATTAGAATAAACACTGACGTGAAGTTGATTTTCATCTCGCAATATTTCGAGCAATATTTATTTAAAGCATACATTCATAAGAATAATATTTTCTCAGAATAATATAATCTGTGGTAATACCTGAGTAACAAATAAGAAAAACAAAATAATTTATGTTTGAGAATTAGAAAATTAATGCCAAAAGAACGATAATATATAAATATAAAAATATTAATTTTTGAAAACAGAAAGAAGTTAAACTAAAAGTAACGAATAGAATATATGGTATAACCGCATACTGGAGTTAGAGGGCACTACCCAGTGGAGGAAGATGACTGGGTAAGACGATCGGTTCTGGGCCCAACCTTGTGGAATATAATGTTTGATGATGCATTACGCTTACCCCAACCGGAGAACGTTAAGGTGATCGGATATGCCGACGATCTGGCAATAGCAGTCTCGGTCAGAACGGCGAGGGAAATCGAGGAGACGGCTAACACGGCCATTGCAAAAATAGAGAGATGGGTAAAGGGCAAGAAGCTGGAACTTGTCCCTGCAAAAGCCGAGCTGGTGGTCATAACCAGAAAGAGGAATCTCCCTGTCGTGAAAATAATGGTAGGGGAGCTTTAAATCGGTCCGAGTCAGGCGATAAAGTACCTGGGCATATGGCTTGATTCAAGATTGACATACAAGGTGCATGTGATGAAAATAGAGGAAAAAGCTGGGCGAGTGGGTAGGGCCATAAGCAGGCTGATGCATTACACCAGCGGACCGAAAGACAGCAAGAGGAGGGTGCTGTGCAGCGTAGTGCACTCCATTCTCCTGTACGTGGCCCCGGTATGGGTAAGTGCGATGGCAGTGGAAAGAAAGCGAAGAAGACTGGCCAGGGTACAGCGATGTGCGAAACTGAGAGTATGCAGTGCCTACAGGACGGTCTCCTACGAGGCAGTGCTAATAGTGGCAGGGACCTCCCTCCGTAGACGTTCTAGCAAAGGAAAGGTGGGAGACATATGAAGGTATTGGCAGGAAGGAGGCCAACGATAGAGTCTATCAGAGGTGGCAGGAGAGATGGAATATCTCGAGTATAAGAAGGTGGACGAAGAGACTCATTCCAGATATTAAAAGATGGGTGGAGAAAGGACACGGGGAGGTTAGGTACTACCTTACATGGGCCCTAACAGGGCATGGATGCTTTGCAGAGTACGTTTACGAGGAAAATCTAAAATCGAGAATGCATGTACTATGGGGAGATGCACGACGCGGAGCATACCGTGTTCCAGTGTAGCAGGTGGAGAGAAGAAAGGCTACGAGCCAAAGGCAGCCCAGTTACACCCGATGACATGGTGTTGAGGATGCTAGAATCAGAGGAAAACTGGCAACTTTTGGGGGACATGATAACATCAGTCATGAAAGCCAAAGAAGTAGACGAAAGAACACTAAGATTGAATTGATATTCTGACTATAAGCGAGAGCGATTCCAGGATATGAGAAAACACTGAAGAGATGAGGCCACTATCCGGAGAGGTTTTAGTTTGGTTAGAGTCCAGCACTACCCAGCTTGATCCAGAATGCTGATGATGGATTCCCCTCCCCGCGCACAAAAAAATAAAAGTATAACCGCATAGGGCCACAAACGAAGAGTGCATGGGATACTAATGATCCATGTATGACACTCATTTTATATGTTAGTATATGCATTTGTCAATAGATAACCTTTCTTGCATTTAATCGAATGCTTACGTATCCATGAAAATGTAGTGGGCCAATTATTTAGTAACATGTATAAACTATAAAAGATAAAAAAGTTAAATGCACATGGTCATTCATTTAAAAGAATTTAAATAATATAATAATACACGTTAATAAAAGTACGGCTGTGTTCTAAAAAATTTCATAATTGCATAAGAATACCCTAAATTTACTTTCATAATAATTGTATTGCTTTAAAGCTCAACCAGTTATTGGTCAAAATGAGCTCGTTAACTAAAAACATAAAATTGCCCAATTTTTCCCAATATTTGGGTATTTGGTAAAGAAATTTATTAAAAAACAACATAATTATGCCAACAATTTTCATTATATATTGTTTTTCATGGATCTATGTATTTTTCCTACGCACAAAAATTAACTTTTTTTTATACAGGACAAGTTTTGATGACTAACAAAAACATAATTTTGCGTAGTTCTGCAGAGTATTTTTTTAACACAGTACTGTTATGTATAGGTTCGAATATCATAAATACTGTGACCAATTTTAACTAATTGAATAAACCGATTGAAAAAGTTTGGAGGCCCAAGAATTTTATATTGAATATCATTAACAAAGGACTCCAAGGGGTGCAACTAGGTGTATCTTGAATATCTTGTATATACAGGGTGTATCACGACGACCTTCAACTATTTGAATTTCCGCAACTAAACTCCTGGCTAATTGAAGTGGCATTGAAAGCAAATTTTTAGGTTGAATTTAAATCCGCACTTTTTGAGAACCAGAATAGCTATCAATGCGCTGCTTTCAGAATTTAACAGATAATTTAAAAGTGAAACAGCGATGTTTGCCCGATTCTTTTATTTTTAAGCACGTTACTATCTACAGGGTGCGAAAGAAAGCTATGTTTTTTTTTTTCAAATTTTATAACTTGCGAGATCCACGTTTCTTGTAAGCACGATAACTTAAGAAAAAAAAGTCCGATTGTATTGAAAAGTACACAGTAAGTTAGTGTTAGCTAGAGGAAAAGTTATTGTTTTTAAACAAAATCTATCAGTAAATAAAAAAAATATTAATTATTTAAATTAAAAAAAGTATATTTTCTTATTTTTGTGTATTTGTAATTGAATAAAAATCTGGTGAAATGATATTTCATTTTAATATCTGAATGTTATATATTTTACTAATGTATATTTGATAATATAATACCCAACAGTGGAAATATGATTTTAGCTCATCTCTTATAATGTAAAAATTTACATTTTCTACGTAGCAGGTGGTGGAGTAGTTCTTACGCTTTTGACTCTGATTTGATTTTGACGATGATTTGCATCGTGGATGTCTGGTTGGCTCCAAATAAGTGCTCGGGAAGAACAATATTTTTGTATTTAATTTAAAATAAATTTGTTTTTGACTTTGACTCTAAATCCAAGGGTCCCAGGTTCGAAACCCACATAGTATTGTTACAGTTTTTTTTTATTTTTACTTTATTTTACACTGGGTCTTTCAACAACTAAGTTCGTACTATAAAATTAAAAATGTCTAAAACTAACATTATTTACAAGAAACTGCGAAGATCCTATAGAATACGTAACAATTATATAAAAAGTTCAGTAAATCGGCGAGGAGTTCGTTTTTAGCATGTTTTAATATTCATTATTAAACTTTAATGATTGATAATAATAAAATAATAATAAATTCTTTATTTAAACAAGCTCTACATAACAAATATGAAACGTCATTGGTCGCACATGCTGATATAATTTTAAAACCAAATTAATTTCAAACTACCTATACCGATATAATTCAATTTTGGGACTAACAAGGAAATATTTGTCTAATAGTACAGTAGATATGGGTTTTTGGGTGGAACTAATTCCCACAAGGACGGGGTTTGAATTTTTTTAGTTCATTGTTGGTGTCTTTTTGACATATGTACTAAAAGTCTAGAAAAATCTGAGTGTGCAAAATGCGTTTTTTGGCCGCTATCTCGAAAAAATGTAAAAAAATCGTATAAGATCTTATCAAATTACAGAAAATTTCATGCTGAAAAGATACGCACAAAACAATAATCAGTAACAGTGAAATTTACTGAGAGCTCTCCGCTTCTTTTGGCAAAGGACTCTTTCTTTCTAATAATGAAAACAAACAGTGCTTTATAACCACGCTAGGGAGACACTTAGAAGCGAATGGGTCACACTGTGATTCATGCTACAGATGAAGTTGACCCTTATTGTAAAAACAGCACTGACCTTGGCAGAAGAAAAACATGTAACAGTTATTGCTGTCGACACCGATATTCTTTATTCTTTACCATAATACACGAAATATTTCTTTGCAGTTATCTACGTTCGGTGATAAAAAACGTGATATTAAATCAATGCAGCATGTCCTTGGCGAAAAGGTACGCAAAATTATTCTCTTTTCACATGTTTTAACTAGATGTGATATCACAAGCTCCTTATTTGTTAAAATTAAATCGGCAGCATATCGACATGAGCCGTGTGGTAGTGGTAGATGTACGTGTCGACGTTATAGTGTGAAATGTACTGTGATATATTGTAACTGTTCTGATAGAGATTTCACAAATAGTGCACTGAAAGAAATTGATTTAGAAGAAACTGAAAAATACTATTAGATTTAGCTTTTCTCTTATGTAAGATGTAAGATTGATGAAATACATATGCATTTGTATTATAAAACGCATTTTGACTAATAAGAATATAATTTTCAACACTGCATAAGCTTTCAGTTTTTCGGCCATCATTTTGTTATTTATTTTCATTTTTTAAAACCAATATCATAATCTTTTTCAACATGAAATTTTCTGAAAACACACGATTTTTTATGATTTTATAAATTTTTTTCAAGATGGCGGTCAAAAAACGCATTTTACACACTCAGATTGTTCTAGACTTTTAGTATGTCAGAAATATACCAACAAGGAACTAAAAAATTCAAACCCTGTTTTTATGGGAATTAGTTCCACCTATCACTTATTTTTTGCATATATCTGCTGTACTATAAACACATATACTACCTCAAAATGCATTATTTTGACATCCCTCAATAATAAGCTTCAAATTCATCATTCTAATATTTTCATGTCCCTCGGGAGTCGTTAAAATAAATGTCCATCCCGTAAACCCTCCATATTTACGAGAAACATGTTAACAATTGATTAAATTTGTTGCAGATATTACTCCCAGACCCCAGGAGGAACAGCATCAAAATCATTCTCACGCTTCATCAAATCAGCCTAGTACACAATTTCATTTCGATGATAAAAACCGAACGTTGGAAAATGACCCCAGATGCGAGATAACATTGAACCTTACAAACACTGTGGACTATTTAACCAACGACGTAAGAATGTTGAAAGAAATAATAGATATTATGAAAGATATAATAGCGAGGGACAGTCCATCTGCAAAGACATTAAAATTTGAAGGCACTCTTCCACCCTACGATGATGCCCAATATACGGCCCAAGTTATTATAAATGAAAAACTCGGAGTGAGAATTCCAGTTGTTAATGCTACCTGGAGTGCTGATAAAAGTTCCATTAGCTTCCATGTTGCGACTCTTGATGATAAAATTTTCTTGATTAGAACTGCAAGAAATAAATTGAAAAAAATTAATTCCAAAATTATCCTTACATATTGATAGTGGTATTGTGATATTTATTTATTTATTTCTACTTTTGCTCATTAAATTGTCAACAAATGAAGGATATCATTTATTACTGTAGTCCACATTTTCCCTTATAGTTTTACGCATATAAATTATTGTGTTTGTGTGAGTGTGGAAATGTAGAGAAAATTGACAGAACACAATCCTCACAGACTAGGCACTGTTATATCATGTCAATGAAAGAAATATCTTACCTTTTTCATAGAAGACTGCGATATATATTATTCGTCTCATCTCAAATGTCTGAATTAATAATAATAATAATAATAATAATAATAATGGCAGGTTGCAAGGACAGCCTGCTGGTAGACCGCTGTATTACACAGGACTCTGTGCAGTACAAGCGGAATCTATCGATGGCCTGGATTGACTATCGTAAGGCATTTGACACAACATCACATGAACTTTTGTTACATTTGCTCAAATGTCTTGCGGTAGCAGAGCCACTAGTGAGATGCATAGAACAACTGCTGCCACTCTGGAGGACCCGCTTCACCATAACATCAGGTGCACAGCGGGTTACGACAGAGCAGGTGGCATTCAGAAGAGGAGTATTCCAGGGAGATTCTCTGATTCCCCTCCTCTTTTGCATCTCACTGCTGCCGTTATCTGTTGAACTCCGCCAAACTCGTGAGTACCACTGTGGACCACCCAGCAACCGGAGGCATAAGGTCACCCATTTATTCTATATGGATGACCTGAAACTGTATGCCTCCGGAGAGCGTGAACTTCAAAATGCTCTAAGGGTGGTCGAGGAGTACACGCGGGCCATTGGTATGGAGTTCGGGTTGGACAAGTGCGCGGTCGTCCACGGAAGCATCCTAAGACATCTGGATGCCGGAGAGACCTACACATACCTGGGTGTGCAACAACATCACATCCAGGATGTGCAACAAATCAAGGAATCTCTCCGCGGCAAGTACAGACGCCTACTCCGAAAGATTTGGTCGTCCGAACTTTCGGGGAAGAATAAGGCGTCTGCTACTAACATGCTTGCCATTCCTGTTCTGCTCTACTCCTTTGGAGTAGTAAAATGGACGGTAGATGAGCTGCGCCAACTAGACAGAGACACCCGCAAGATGATGAACATCCATAGGAGTATTCATCCTAGATCGTCCCTTCCTCGTGTTTACCTCCCACGTCATCGGGGGGGCCGAGGACTCTTGGGTCTGGAGTGTATGCATGGCAAAGTAGTACTGAGTATGGCATGTAACATCCTCAGGAGCTCGGATCCGCTCCTGCTATTAGTAAGAGATCACGAAATCGCAGGGGTGAGCGCAGGATTGTTAAAGGCAGCAAAAAGAGCCGCAGATGAACTCGGTCTTGTATTCGACGCCAGACGAGGCGACCGGCGCGGTGCTGACCCAGAGTCAGTCACTGAGCTTCAGCCAACTCGTCTGAAAGCCCAAATAAAAGCTGCCGAACAGGAGAGCCTGTTTAGGCAGCATGTCGATAAACCCATGCACGGTGTATACTACAAAAACATGGAAACACTGGGTTTATCGACTAGGCTGACATTCACCTTTTTAAGGTCAGCTGGGCTTAAGTCGGAGACCGAGGGATTCATTGTGGCCTGTCAGGATGGTGTAATAAACACCTTGGTCTACCAGAGCCGCGTAATGGGTGTAGAGGTCCCTAATACCAACTGCAGGACCTGCCGTCAGGCGCCGGAATCGCTGATGCATTTGCTTTCAGCATGCCCAGTATACGCGATTTCGGCCTACATCCACCGCCATAACGCGGCTTTACTAGTGCTATACTACCACCTACGGCACTCGTATGGGGTAGACCAAACACCAGTGCTGCCTTACATCCCCGGAGATATTGAGTCCGTTGTCGAGAACGAGAGGTGCCGAATTTATTGGAACTACTCGTTCCCAACCGTCAGGCTAATTCAAGCCAACAAGCCTGACATAGTCCTCCTCGACCATCAGAACAAAGTGATGTTTGTAATTGAATTCTCAGCACCTGCTGAGACAAACATCGCTTTGAAGGAGGGGGAAAAACGGACCAAATATCGTGATCTCCGGCATGAGCTCCAAGTGCTATACCCAGACTACTCGGTCAAGATGGTCGTCCTAATAATCGGCGTACTCGGAGGGATGAAGCCTTCGCTGCTCTCAGAATTGAAGATCATACCGGCCTGTCAGAATTCGGCAGAATGGTTGGCAGGCCAGATGCAGAAGGCGGTTATCTTGGGGTCCCTTCGTCTACTTAGGGCACACGATTTAAGTATTTGCAGTCACTAACTCCACAGGTTGTGGAGAGTGGCTGTAAGGAATTTGCCGGCGCGGCTACCGTGAGGTGTCGGAGGCCACGGAAGTCCTGTCCGGCGGCGGGCTACCCGGAAAAAAAAAATAATAATAATAATATTTAAGCGAGAGATAGACCTAAATAATAAAATTAATTAGAAAGTGCAATACAAATCGTTTATTTCACATAGTATACATTCGTATATAACATATACTTAAAGTTGCAAGAGACATATCTAACCGATTATCAGCAACAATTAATGCATATTGTAAGTATATTCAAATATTGTAGTATATTGATACGCACTGTTGGAAGACGTTATGTTGTTACAGAGGAATACAAATATTTACTTGTCGATTTTACTACGAAAAAAATTAAATAAAAATACTTGTCAGTGAAACTTGCGTATCTGCAAAAGGTTTACTAATGAATGTTTCTCATGCAAATTATTTGCAAACTGTATAGTTATTTATGTACCAAGGGTCGTAACTGCACTTTTTTGGTCGAGAATAGTTTTTTTTTCTTTTTTTTTTCTTTTGGGAATGGAGTTGGCAAGCCGAGGCCCGTCGTAGGGCCGGGGTTTTTAGTGATATGTTATGGTCAAGTCTGTCGAATGCCTCTGTGTGAAGAATATTTGTTTCTCTACATATGAATAGATTCAGAAATGAATTGTGTGATGAGAACTAAATTAAAAAGGGTGGATAGATTTTTCATGATGCCATGTGGTGATAGCCGCAGACGCAATAGTAAATGTTATTCACTCATTAAGTTTAAATTGTATCTAATCTTTGTCATTCAGTAATATCTGCACAAACACTAATGGTTACTGTATCAAAATTACATAAAGCAATAACAAGCAATATGTAATAATTGTGTAACAATATAACTTGTACTTAGGTATAACAAAATTTTCCTCTCAACAAATACCAACAGATTATCTAATATGTGTTGTCTTAAACTCAAAATAATCGATTCAATTTTGTTGGCAGTTAACATTAAATCGTTTACCAAGAGAATGTACAGATTTTGCTAAAATGCTGTTAAATGGTAAGGTATTATAAAAAATAAGAAAAATAGAGTTGGGTCCAATACGGAGCTCTCGGGGACACCAAATTTAACGTTTATGGGATGGAATTCATGTTGGGATAGTTAGCAAATTGGAATCTGCCTTGAAAACGTATTGATAGTAACTTCTAGCTGGTAAAGGAAAATTTATAAAAGCAGTCGAGAGCTTTACTTAAATCTAAAAATTAAGCAAATTAAAATTCTCAAAGTAGGATGTCATTTGTAGTTTCAGTACGACCTCAAACATTTTTGCGAAAAAGAAATTATGAAGATTGGTCTATATTGACAGACTCGTAAGTATTGTCGTGTTTCAGAATTGAAATAAAATTTATATTAAAAAACTTTTACAACTTTTCTAGAGTTGAAATAGAATGTAAGGTTCAATAATTGTTGTGAATGACTGAATTTCAATAAATAATTAAATGCTAGGAGTCCTATCATGTCATTCGTTACTTCATTAGTATTAGCTAGAAGAGTAGTTCTTTTGATTGGATCTCTAATGATGAGTGTTTTAAAGTGTTTTCCTAAGTAGTATATTAAGCGCTACCAGATTAAGGTACCAATATACAGAAAGTACGATTTAAGTATTTTTAATATACTTTTTTGCTTTAAAATTCTAAGAATCCTATCATGTAATTCAATACTTCGTCAGTATTAGTTGGAAGAGTAGTTCTTTTGATTGATTGACTAATCAGTGTTTTAAAATATTTAACTTTTTTATTTATCTATTTATTTAACGTCTGCCTATTTCCGCTACCATCTATCACCGACGCCAGGAAACAAGGTACCCTTAACCTGGAAATTTTTCCGAACCTCTTCTCGTAAGAAGAGTAGGGATCTTTTACTTGCCTTACATTTAATAGACAAGGGACCGCCTGCTTTACATCCCCTCCGAAGGATGGTATATCCACTATGTAATCCTCGTCTTGAAATTACATAGCTTCTGCGTATACACTTATATACAAGCCGCTAGAATGTGGGACGAGATCGCTGTTTCCCAAGATGGGTCACCCGTCCAAGTACTAACCGCGCTGCACGTTGCTTCACTGGAGTATAGAGATACATACACAGTGAAGACGCATCTACGCTCGCCACCAAAGTATTTAACTAACTAGTATATTAGCATGTTCAGATTAAAGCAACAATATACAGAAAGTAGGTAATTTCATAATAAATAAAAAAAGTATGTTGTGATTTGCTTAATACCTAAATACTATTCTCTAATCATGATGAAAGCAAATAAACAAAAAATAATTAATTGTAAAAATAAATCAAGAATAGGCTTATAAATAATCAATGAATGTTTCTATACTCTACTGTTGAGAACTAACAAGTCCTAAAAAACTTGTACAACTTTTCTAGAACTGAAGTAGATATAAGATTCAATAATTGTTGTGAATAACTGAATTTCAATAAATGATTAAGTAAGTATTTTCAATATATTTTTTTGCCTTAAACTTCTAGGAGTCCTATCATGTAATTCAATACTTCGTCAGTATTAGCTAGAAGAGTAGTTGTTTTGATTGATTCTCCAATGACGAGTGTTTTAAAGTGTTTTCCTAAGTAGTATATTATCATGACCAGATTAAGTTACCAATATACACAAAGTATTATTTAATTATTTTTAGTGTATCTTTTTGCTGCTTTAAAATGCTGTGAATCCCATCATGTAATTCAATACTTCGTCAGTATTATCTAGAAGAGTAGTTGTTTGATTGGTTCTGCAATAATGAGTATTTTAAAGTTTTTACCTAACTAGTATATTAGCGTGCCCAGATTATGGCAACAATATACAGAAAGTAAATAATTTCATAATAAATAAAAAAGTGTGTATGTTGTGATTTGCTCAATACCTAAATAATATTCTCTAATCATGATGAAAGCAAATAAATAAAAAAATGATAAAAAAAATTAATTGTAAAAAGAATTTGAAATTTTGAGAATTTGCGGAAATACTATTACATTGATTTTTTATAGGTTTTGTTGTATACTTTTCCCAATCAGAGTTTGTATTATTTAACACACAGTACTATTACATGTAGACTTGAAAACCACAGGCACGCGTGAAAAATGTTTACTGATTGGGTGGCTTTTATGCTCAAGCCACAAAGTTTCTTAAATCCTAAGTCCTCTACTGTTTCTTTTATTTATTACTTATCAATGTTAATAATCTCTTCAACATTTTGTAACCATTAAATTGTAAAAACACAAATTAGGTAATATATATGCAGACAGTACAATGCCATATTTAAATGTTTTAGTTATTTTTGTGTTATTGCACTTAGTCCAGTCAATGACCTGTTTCCCGTATAATTTTGCCAAACAGCACCAATTTTCATAAAAATTTGGATTTAGGTTCTACTTACCCTCTACTCCAAAGTTGACCCTGTACCGGGGGTTGCTTTTACCCTGGGGGTGGATGCCACCGCTTCTCGAGGGAGAAAATTGTTTCATTGAAAATAGATAGATTGGCTAATTCTAAACAACTTTTGTTCTATAAAGTTTTTTCCGAAAGTCAATACTTTTCGATTTATTCGCGTGTGAAAGTGTCAATTTTTCAACCAATAAACCCACGTTTTCACACGGTTTTTCGCGAATAACTCAAAAAGTAAGTATTTTATCGAAAAAATCATTCTTAGTAAAAATGTAGCTTATAAAAAAGAATAGTGGGTTTATGGTGTCTGTAGTCCCAATACAAACGGAGTAATAGCTTTTTGAAGGTTGGTTCTTATTCGTCAAATGCCAAAATTGAAAGTTTCAACGTGAAGTTGTCAAAGAACAATGCATTTTTAGGGGAAACTCATGCAACCTTTTTTGAAGTGCTTGAAAAAACCTTTATTTTTAATTCTTATAAAAGTCCCTAGCATCAAAACTAAGCGAGTTATGACGAAAATAATGTTGTTCCCTATTTTTTTCGGCGTCAAAAAAATGTGAAAATCACCCCCTAATTACTACCCTAATTGAAAATAATCGTTACCACTTTACAATGTACTTTATTTATGTACTTGTAACATGCTCTAGAAGTTTGACTGGTTAAAGTGCTTAGTTTTGAAACAATTTGAGCTTGAAATGAAAAGAGCATTTTTGTAATTTTGAAAAAAATTGCCTGTTCTTCAAAATAACTCAAAAACTATTAATGATATGCAAAATTTTGTAGAGTACAAAATTGTAGGTTTTGCTTTTCTGAAAATTTTCGTTTTTTTTTTTTTGGATAAAACTTGAGTAAGATATGGCCGTTTAAAAATAAGGTCCGAAAGAAAATTAAATTATATGAGCTTCTAGCTTTTGAATAAACCTACAAAATGATTTTTTGAAGGATTTGATAGCTTAAAAACTAAGCGAGTTATGGGTAAAAAACCAATCACATATTTTTGCAGATATCAGAACACGTATATTGGAGCATTGATGAATACACATTATAGCTATATTTAGGCACAGCATACTTACACCTATTCCTAAAAAACAAAAATAGAGGTTTTTTCAAGCACTTCAAAAAAGCTTCCACGAGTTTCCCCGAAAAATGCATTGTTCTTTGGCAACTTCACGTTGAAACTTCAATTTTGTCGTCTGACGAATAAGAACCAACCTTCAACAAGCTATTACTCCGTTTGTATTGGGACCACAGACACCATAAACCCACCGTTCTTTTTGTATTTTTATAAGCTACATTTTTACTAAGAATGATTTTTTCGATAAAATACTTACTTTTTGAGTTATTCGCGAAAAACCATCTGAAAACGTGGGTTTATTGGTTGAAAAATTGATACTTTCACTCGCGAATAAGTCGAAAAGTATTGACTTTCAGAAAAAACTTTATAGAACAAAAGTTGCTTAGAATTAGTCAATCTATCCATTTCCAGACTTATTTTCAATGAAACATTTTTCACCCCCAGGGTAAAAGAAACCCCCAATACAGGGTCAACTTTGGAGTAGAGGGTAAGTAGAACCTAAATCCAAATTTTTGTGCAAATCGGTGCTGTTTGGCAAAATTATACAGTATCGCCGTATTTTACCTTCAATGACTGGACTAACTGTCTTATATTGTCCTGTTAATGGGTGTTGAGCTATTATTATTATTAATATTATCAGTCTGTTAAGAAAATATTGTGGCTTAGAATTTGACAACAAATTTAAAGTATCCCGCATATCCGTAATTAAGGCCTCTAGGGGATACATATGAGGGTGTCTTCGAATACGCTGGATATACCCTATTCCTCATTAAACCACGTATAGTTATTCATAGAATTCTCTGTATACAAATATATTAATAACAGTATCTAGAAAAAAATATAGTTTTGTGTAACTTTCCCATTACATTTTTTAAGCTCACTTGCCATACTTAATTTTCTGCAATTGTGGTCAGTACCAGGTAAAGTTTGAAGAACGAAATCCACTGGAAATTTTAGTAAACGGACTTTAAGCATTAAATTTATAACAGAGTTCGTCATCTAGGAATTCTCTTCCAACATTTCTCAATATACGCAAATTACGAAACTATTAATTGAAATGAAATTTAACAATAGATCAAAGCTCTATTATAGTTCGCACTTTGAAGCTGGCTTACAAAGCATCTAAACTCTCGCTCCCGTTTCCACATATGTAACCCATCTACATAGAAACTTGGATCTAGTTTGCAACAGTATCCTTTTCTTCCACCAAATCTAAAATTAATATAACTGTTTAATTTATACGTTAACTAATTCTATCATATTTCAGGCTAGAAGTCTGAAGTGCCATAAAATTTTTCAATTCATTTATGAAATAAAACATTATATATCTAAATTCAAAAATAAAAAATCGCCAGGATTTGACAAAGTTAAATCTGAGACCCTTTACTAAATACCAGAATATATTACTATGTCACTAACAAAATTAATGAAGAAATCGCTTAGTTCTGGTACTTGTCCAGAAATTTTAAGTGTCTATTGTAAAGTCAATTTATAATACAGGAGACAAGTTGATACCTGTGATGAGGCGCATGAATTTATGTTCTAAATCTCCCAGTTTCCTTATAGTGTGGTGGCTTATCGAAAAGATCGTGACCTGCTGGATTAATGCTTCAAATTTGGCACACTTCTTATATACACTAAGTACTATCAATCAGAAGGGGGTGCCCGATTTCAGTGTCCGCCATTTTGAAATACGACACCATCTTTGTTTTCTTTGGACTGTACCTGTAAAGTTTAGACTTTTATTTGGTTTTTACTAAATATCTCCCCAACTTCTGGGTTTGTAGCAAAAATGATTTAATATAAATTAAACTCGCTACAATTTGAGACCAGAACCGCTTTTGTAACTTTAATATTTTGCGTGATAAAATCTTCCAAAGCTTTGGACTTTTTTCAGGTTATTACGAAAATCTATATTTTTGTCGGTTTTGCTAAATATCTCCAATGCAGTCAGTTTTACAGGAAACATTATTTGATTAATATTTAAGAAGAATAAATAGGTTACAATGTGATTAAAGAAAGACATCGATACAATCACAATTTGCTGAGATAGTGTATTTGACCATGTTACAAACGTTTCAATAAAAAAAATTACACAATAACTAATATGAAAATAATTTAAAAAATTATATTTATAATGATGTCCTTATTATATTTATAATGTTGTTGTTTACTATTCACAATGGCCTTTGCAATGACAAATGGCTGTGCAGGAAAGTGCGGCCTTGTTACAAACGCAATTCTTAGAGCACAGGGCTTCAGCCTTACAGCTGCAGCGTTTGTTTGCTTCCGATATAGACATCCAAATTGGTTGCCATGTCTCTTCGTTTCTTTTCCATCCAAAGTTAGCCAGAGTAGGTGCATTTTGGAGTGATTTCAAACTGGTTAACCAGATGGTAGATTGATAGATGCAGCGATTAGTGTGTTGAATGGGGGCATCCTGTGTGGACGGTAGACTTTGCATCATTTATACTTTCTTGTGTGAAGAGATCCTCTCTGAGCTTGTTGATGCTGTCAAGTTCTGTTGTGCCATCATACAGGATGCATGTGAATCGTTCTATAAGTTCAAATGCCTTTGTTTTAGTATCTACTGGCTGAAATGGATATTTTGCAGAGAAGATAAATACTTTCAGTGCCTGGAGGGTATGCTTTCCATGTCTTCCATGCTGACTTTTCCCATTTACCACAAAATTGTGATGTAGTGTCTGAACCCGTGAAAGCATGCGACATATTTTCTCCGTGCTCTTGGCAGATGGCGCTGATATAATAAGTGTTTACCCTTACCAAATGGAATTCAAAGTTGAATATTAGGTTATTAAGTTTGTGGCTCGAAAAAGATACCTACTAGTACCACAATAACATGTGTGTCAAGTGTACTTATGAGGATGTTGATTGCACCCTTTCGTAATGCATCCAATATATAAAGACACATGCTGGTTATCAGCGTCTTCGTCGTTAGTTTCGGACATCGCACAGTGGGCCAGAATCCACAAAAAGTGGACAAAACTCTGAAAATTTGGAAATGTAACTGCACGAGGGAGATAATCATTGGAAAAATATTTAAAAAAATTAATCCATTGAATGGGGTGAGTTTCAGGGGATGAAATAAATTACCAAAAAATCTAAAACTTTGAGAACATGTTCAATTTGAAAAAACATCCATTAGAAAAATAGCAAAAAAATTAAATCATTGAATGGGGTAAGTTTCAGGGGATGAAACATAAATAAATTACTAAAAAATCTAGAACTTTGGGCATGTGTTCAATTTGAAAAACATCCATTAGAAAAGTATTAAAAAAAATTAAATCATTGAATGAGGTGAGTTTCAGGGGGTGAAACATAAATAAATTACTAAAAAATCTAAAACTTTGAGATGTGTTCAATTTGAATAAACAGCACTGTAAATTGTGGATACATTATTTATTATCGGAAACGATCTTAGATTTATAATGTACATATATATTTACATACTATTATATTTATTATAATAATAAATATATTACTCATTAAGCGCAACATCGCTTTCACTTTCTGATGAGAAATCATCACTTTCGCTTTCCTCAGATGCAGATTCCAAATTTGCCGGAGTAGAGGAGCGAGGTGTTTTCTTGGATGTGTCTTTTGAAGGCTTTTCTAATAAAGATAGAACTTCGCTGCAAATTGTTGAACTTTTTCTATGGGGTAACTGCCGTAATGAAGAAATAAGCGGATCTGATGTAATAAGTAGCCTATTTAAAAGATCCTGATTGGTGCATATTCTAGATTTTTTACGGGAATGAAATTCTCTAAAGTGCTTTAGATCTTTATTCCTCGATTCTTGGGCTTCCTCTGACAACTGTCCAATGGGCAAAAGTGCTTCCTTAATTATGATTGACCCATGAATCAATATTTTGTGTACGGAAGCTGGCATGTAATACCATGGATATTTTTCAACATAAAGCCTAGCAGTTTGTAGAGCATATTCGTTAAAAGCCTCTATATCAATAGCGTATCCACAAGACAGTGTACGTAATATTACTCCAAATCTTCTAATAATGTCTTCATCTACCCCGGTAATTGATGCTGATAAGGTGATAGCACTAAAAAACGTTCTTGCTGTATTGCCATCATTTGTAGTTCCGCTGCCGCCGCTTTTTGGGATATCGACGAGCAATCCCATTTTCTCTCGAAAATCCGCCTGAATTTTTCTCTTCCTTTCGTCAAAAATCATCTTGTTTTCTTTCCCTCGTACTTGCCACTTCTTTACGTCTAATCTGTAAGAAATATGTAGCAAGCACTCAAAAAATCTAATCCAGGCGTGAAGCGAAGATAGTCCGAACTTTAGTACTTCTTGATTTATAGGTAGCTTAATAACTTCGCTAATGCTGTTCATCTGCCTTGGAGTTGCCTTACAAATATAGCACGTCTGTGCAGAAGTTGTCTCCGAAATCGCATTGCATATCTTGCCATTTACCATTGTCATCATGCAAATATGAGACACTGACAGTTCCTGATTCTGCTCTATATTGTATTTTGTTGGAATGAGGTTTTTGATTTGCTCTTCCATGTAAGTCGATTCTAGCATTGTTAATTCCGTTGTTTCTTTCTTGAACTGGAACCTTATTGGTCTACAGAATCTAGTGGAAGATGGTCGCGGATTTTGCCAATTATTAGTTTATCTCTACCTGGAATTTCAGCATATAACTGTAAGGGAACTAGCGAAGTTAAGAACATATCGCCATCACCAAGACCCAATTCTGAAAATGCTTGTTTATATTGGGAATGGCCTGTGCTTCCATCACAACCCCACTTCACCAATAAAATTAGATTACTTAATTCATCTTGTGTTAGGTTTTCTATAACTGGCTTTTGCAATTCGAGTATTCGGCGTGTAGTGTGATCAAGAAGATCCTGCAGGCGAATTTCCGCTGAAGTCTCAGTGATAATTTGGGCTTCCCTCGTTGGATAGCAACGCAATTTGGCTGCAATAATCTTGTGATAAGAGGGATAAATATTTGCGTTTTGCTTTTTTGCTGCATGTCTATGAATTAAATACGAATACTTGCTGTCTTTCGCCTCCACCATCATTGACAAGGCATAATCAGGTGTAAGCGGCACAACACTTTGTACTTTTTGACTTGAATGCCAAGCTTGTTGTATTCTGGAAGCTCTAGTGGGGGTGATAAAAACCACCTCCGAAACCAACTTTGCGGCATGCGGCTTCCCAGCTTGTTTAAGACCTTTCTTAGCGGCTAAAGTAAGTTCCTCAGTTTCATACTTCTCTAACAGCGTATCAGCTCTTCTTCTTTTAGTTCTCGAACAACCCTCAGAAAAGGTTACTTTAGGGCGACCGCGTGCGCCGCTACTACCCGACGATGTGCTTGGTTGTTGATGATCACTACTTTCTTCAGTCTCTTCGGCTTCGACTTCAAAATTAAAAGGTTTATTGAGCCAACTTTTGTTCTGTTCCAAAAAGCGCTGAATTTTTTGACCACACTTATCAATCTTTGAATAAACTGTATTACAAAATTTGTAATTAAATGCTTTTAGTCGTGCCATCATATGTTCATCATATTGTATTCTAAAATGGTTGATCAAGTAGTTATAAAGACTTTCCGTTCGTACAGAACGCCCTTCTCCCTTCCTCTCGTATAAAATTTCAAAGACCTGTTTTCTTGTCAACATTGTATTTATAGTTACAACTTGAATGATAACTGAAACAAAATAAACAGTTCATACCTTTTCATACCTAATTTTGTCATAATTTATACAGGGTGATCCGAAGTTTACCTGACAAACTTAGGGAAGTGGTAGAGGGACTTAAAATAAGCAGAAAAGTTGCTATAAACATGGTTCCGAAAATGCATATTAAGGGGGCTAAGGCCCTTCAAATGTGGTTTTTATTTTTTATCTCGGAAATGCTTAGTACCATAAATAAACTGTCACAACATGATAATGCAATTAGCAATTAATATAATTGATATTACGGCACATTGATTTCAGGTTCGCGACATGCAGAATTGTATTTGGACCGATTTTCCTCGAAAACGGTTAGGTTTGGAGCTTCCAAATAAGGGTACTATTTTTATGCAATATTGATCAAGTAATCATAATTCGGTAACAAAATTACCAAAAAGTGATGGTACAAAAAATGGTCCCTAAAAAACAGGAAGCCTCCTCGGCCACTACGCCCCTGATTTATATTGGTGATTGCCAGTATTAGTAGTGCTCCTATAAATATTAATTCGCCCACAAAATCTCATTGTTGTGGGACTAAGCATTTCCGAGATAAAAAATAAAAACCACATTTTGGGGCCCTTTGAAAGGCCTTAGCCCTCTTAATACGCATTTGCGGACCCGTGTAAATAGGAACTTTTCTGCTTATTTTAAATCTCTCTATCACCTCCGTGAGTTTGTCAGGTAAACTTCGAACCACCCTGTATGAGACAGTACCTAGCCTTAAGGTGAAAAAGTTCCAAAACTTAGAAAGAACGCCATAATATGTAACAATTTTTTTTTAATGAAAAATTGTATAGAACCTTCTCAAAATTTGATTCTCTTTTAATTCTAATGGACTTCTTTCTGCGACACCCAAGAGGGTCTTTCATACATTTATTATTAAATTAGTACTGGAAAATCGAAATTGAATGCACATGAACGCCTACAATACAACACAAGACAGCAGTGAATGTGCGCCGCACCTTAAAAAATAATATATTTCGAAAAGGCGGTTGAAAGCGGCTACAATTTTTTTTTATCTTATAAAGGAAGGCCCAAAGTATTTTTTAAATATTTTTCCGAGGCATGACTAAGTAAGACTTTTTTTGTTTCTCTATTGAAAACTACATTCACTTGTAAAATTTCCCGTTAAACGCGACATTAATGAAATGATTAATTTCAAAATTTCAATCCCAAATCTTCCTTAAATATTATATTAAAATGAAGTACATACCTCAAAGAAGCTTCTAGAAAAAAATCACTTTGAACTAACACGTTTTAAATTCACACTGTCTCTTTAAAAGTTGGTGAAACAATGAGCTGTAAATCCGATCGGTCGATGCCAGGTAGAAGGGTTGTGTTTGTCATCCTCTTGCAGGTAGAGATTTCACCCAATGAGCTAAATATTTCAGAAAAACATACAATGGTCTTTCTTTTAACTATTCTAAAAATATAGAATAAATATATAGAAGGGGTATGCGAAATTTGAAAAAATATATTTTTGTCCACTTTTTGTGAATTCTGGCCCACTGTGCATCGGTGTACTGCTATTTTTTGAAATAACAGATTTACCATAGATGATGTATATTTCTTTACCTTCTTGTACGTGCGTACAGCTGCGACTGCATCACTTAGTAGGTCTGTCTTGTTCTCTGAATTCTTCAAAATGTAACAAAGTTTTTGAGGAGTGTGGTTTCCCTTGTGACTTTTCTCCTTTCTCCCTTCCCTCTCTTCACACATATAGTTTTCTTCAGACTGTCTGGCTTGTATATGTCCCATACAATATCGACTCTTAGGCAATCCTGAAGTTGTCTCTTGATCCATGGCAAGAAGATCATACCACTATATTCTCCAAATGTACACGCATCATATTTAGGAAAATATTAAAGTTACAAAAGCAGATCTAGTCTAAACTTGTAGCAAATTTAGTCTAGATTAAAACTGATTCGAATAGTGTTGCTGTAAACCCAACCAATTTTCGTAATAACCTGAAAAAAATCCAAAAGTTTGGAAGCTTGTATCTCGCAAAATATTAAAGTTGCAAAAGCGGCTTTGGTCTCAAATTGTAGCAAATTCAGTTTAAATGAAATCCTTTTTGTTACAAACCCAGAAGTTGGGGAGATATTTAGTAAAAACCAAATAAAAATCAAAGAAAACAAAAATAGCGTCGTATTTCAAGATGGCGGACACCGAAGTCGGGCACCCCCCCCCCCCTGAATTGATGGTACTGAGGGTATATAAGAACTCTGCAAAATTTGGCAGTTTAATCCACCAGGTCACGATTCTGTCGAGTATTTGTTTTAAGCCACCACACTAGTAGGGACATGTCAAAGGTGCCTCACAGCTGGAAGAACAAAACTTCACATTTAAATGTGACCGCACATATCGAGAACGCCTGCAGGGTAAACTGCTGCTAACATCTTCGGTATGTGCGGTCACGTCTAAACGGACAGATTTGTTTTACAAATTGATAGTTTCGAAACTGCGGCCTGAACTTATAGAATCTTCGGCATGTTCGTCGTTATCGAAGTGCTGCACCACATCAGTGTCGTGTATGTGTTGACCGGCCTTGTTACAACAGTGTATACCAACATTTTATTTTGTCGGTTCCTACAAGGAGTGGATATAGACTCCTCGACATGAAATAGACTGTCCGTACCCTTTCGTTTGCGTGAGTATTAAACACCAGTCCCTGATCCAGTCTAACCCCCAAGCACTTCATGTAGCTTTTCGTTGGAATTTGAATTTCTCGAATCAAAATTGGCGTTATTACTTTATTTTTAGTTCTTCGGCGCGTGAAGACTATTGCTTTTGATCTCTCAGCATTTACCCTTTTCTTCTTTTACCTTTTAGGCCTTATGACCGCTACGAATTTATGAAATTTCCCCATTCAGGCTGGATTCTTCACCCAAAGGCCAAAACACTCCCTGTGGGGGGCATTCCTCCAGCACCGGATAACCAATGCCGAAGTGTTTGTGCTTCAAGTTTACAAGACTAGGGAAGGAAATTAGGACGTAGATGAAAGTTTCCTCCTCGTCCCCGCAGAACCTGCAGTCGTCAAGTTGTCAACCACCCCATAGTATGCAGGCGTTTTCTGAAAGAGCCGTGCCCTGTCAAATGTCCTACCATGATTTTGACCTATTTCCTGCTTACTCGCGACCCTGATATAAGGAGCTTCACTTGCCGGAGTCCTGGATGGAGGCCCAGAAGTCAAATAACTGGGAACGAGTCCAATTCTCTATTGACTTTTTGGCATTGGATCTTGCATAGAAAAGAGTCTGCTGCAGACCCAGCAGGGGTCGCTGAGAGCCCCTTCCCCCTGGCCAAAGCATTTACCCGCTCGTTTCCCTTAATGTTGCTGTGTCCAGGCACCCAGAGAAGTTTAACTTACTTGGATGAGCCAAGTTCACGGAGAGCCTGTTCACAATTTTGAACCAGTATTGACTTGGTCCTGACTGATGTAAGGGCCTTGAGGGACGCTTGACGTCATTTACTCGAATCTTCCACCGATCGTAATACACCGTAGCACGGGTCATGCAAGCTTCTAGCAGCTAATTTTCCGCTTGCGTATTATGGGAATGCGCATACATGACGCATTTGACCAAATGGGTATTCGAAAACTCTGGGAAATTGGAAATATACCGATTGTATAATTTGAGTGAAAGGCATGACCACTGCGGTATCCCCACACGAATATTTCGTCATGTTGATAGCTTTTTACTAGCCCCTGCAGTGACTTACCCTGCAGAAACCACTGAATAGGTTTGGTGATGTGAGTGGGAAGTTATATTGTTGCACCTTGTAGAGTATGGCTGGAATTCAAACGGTATCGAAAATCTTCTCAATGTCTCAGAGCACCATGGTGATATTCTCCCTGAGAATATATTGTACTCCAATGTCGTTAACTATCCTGACGCCTTGTTGCACTGTACTTCTGCCCTTCTTGAAGCCGAACTAAATCCATTAGACCACCATTCGCTACTTTCAAAATTGTTAATATGTCTAATGTAATTTCTTTATTTGATATCATATTGTTATCAAATCAAATCAAATCAAATTTATTTTGTATTATATACATTACATAAACATGACAATTTTGAGAACCTGGCAGCTGAGTTGTGAACAACTTGTGTTTGCCAGGGAAATCTTAATACAAAGGGCATAGCAGGATAAGCATGTGTTAGGTGCCCCAGCACCAATCCGGTCGAAAGTTTCAGCACAAGTTGATAGTAGTGTTAGATGAAATTTCCCAAAATATTATTTTTGGAAAACCATTTTTTTCTGAAATCGATCGGGAATGTCTACATTTTCGGCGCGATTTTAGAGCGAAAAATGCACAATTCCAGTATTTTAGTCCGTTGCTAGGAAACTATCAGAAAACAGACCGGAAAAGATCCGTTGCCAAGCAACAAAGCCGTACGGGAATGTTACTTCCCGGCCTAGGCCGGGAAGTAACATTCCCGTACGGTTTTTTATATATATTTTAATATGTTAATATTTTTGATTTTTATACGTTTAAAATGGTATGGATTGTGATTTCAGAAAAAAATTTTTTTTAATGTTTATATTTTTGATTTTTATACGTTTAAAATAGTATTTATTGTGATTTCAGAAAAAATAGTATGTGTACTTCGGTGTGAAAGCACATTCCCAGACTTCGATGCTTGTTGGCCTCGGCTAGCGCCTCGGCCAACAATTGCATCGTCGTCCGGGAATGTATCGCTTTCACACCTAGATACACAATATACTATTACGGGAGTTATGGGGGTAAAAAGAAACATGGAAAAAAATTTTTTTCTCGAGAACGGATAAACCGATTTTCATGAAAAAAATATATGTTATGGCTTCTGATGGTGCAAATGTGGGAAAAAATTATTGAGTCCATTTGTCGAAAAAAAGTGGTGAAAAAAATTTTTCAAATTTAAAAAAAAAAATTTTTAGGGGATGTTCTAGAGGCACACCCACCATTTTGTTTCAAATAAATGCTTATGTGCCCCTTTAAAACATATCCAATTTTCAAAGCGATCGGAAGGGTACAACATACTCAAAATTGATAATCATTGAGACTGCGGGGGGTGCGTAGTCTATGTAATGAAGCATTATAAGACGACTTCTTTGTAAATATTTCGTGCAAAGACGAGATTACCTTCCCCCTCTCGTTTTCGAGGGTGCTGAACACGATGCAGGTGGTGGGAGAAGTTTTTGACCGCCGCAACCTCCTGAAATGGCCATCCTCTTATGAATCCCTTTATGTTTTCATATATAAACGGGTTTGGGGAGTGATTTTTCGACGGGTTATACTTGAAATAATGTGGAAGGGGGTTATAGAATAAGTGGAGTCCAGACAGCAGGCCTAAGGGGTCGATTAAACCCTCCCGAGAGGTGTAGTTTTTTTTTTTCAAATGATTCGGTTCGGCGTATACCCCATTTTCGGGGTCGCTGGTCACGGGAAAAATATTCATTTTTAGCTCCAACCCCCTCAAACGGCCAGAAATCACCCCTCACTCACCGTTTGAGAGATGAAGAGAGGTTGGAGCTAAAAATGAATATTTTTCCCAAAAACGGGGGAAACGCGTTTGAACCCGAATTATTTGATAAAAAATGATTTTCCACTCCTCGGAAGGGTTTAATTAACCCCCTGGCCTGCTGTCTGGACTCAACTTACTCTATAACCATCTTCCATGTTATTTCAAGTATAACCCGTATAGAAAACATAAAGGGATCCATAAGAGTTTTAGGAGGTTGCGGCGGTCAAAAACTTCTCCCTCCACTTGCATCGTGTTCAACACCCTCGAAAACGGACGGAGGAAGGTATTCTCGTCTTTGCAAGAAATATTTACACTATTTCTGCCTTTATTACATAGACTTGCGGTTCATTACTACATCTTACTACCACGGTCACTGGCGGCCATTACAACCCTAGCATTTAAATCAGTATCAAACTTCAAGAAGTGTGGCGCAGAAATTCTCTGACGTCAACTGTGGGGTCAAACAAAATCTAGTTTGAAAATCTGAAGATTTTGCAATGATGACATCTGCAGTCAGCCTACGAAAGAACTAGTTTTCAAAGTCCACTACGAGGAGGTTACAGTGCCTTTCACTAGTGAAGGTGCCTGTTTATTGTGAGTCCCCTTGCCTCTCACGAGTCGGGGTGTTTATTTATCGTGAGTCTCCTTTAACTAGTCGGGGCGCTTGTTTATTTTAAGTTCCCTTGCTTCTCATTAGTCGAGGTGCTTGGTTATTATGAGTCCCCTTGCCTCTCACAATTCGGGCTGACTTTTTTTGCGTGAGTCCTCTTGCCTCTCGCGAATCAGGTTACTCTATATTGATGAGACTTCTCTTAGTCTTCATTCTTCGAGAACATCCCATAAAAAAAAATTATTTTAAAAAATTTTTTCAAAAAGTTGCAGGGGGTTGCGGCGGTCAAAAACTTCTCCCACCACTTGCATCATGTTCAGCACCCTCGAAAACGAGAGGGAGAAGGTAATCTCGTCTTTGCACGAAATATTTACAAAAAAGTCGTCTTATAATGCTTCATTACATAGACTACGCGCCGCCCGCAGTCTGCCAATGATTATCAATTTTGAGTATGTTGTACCCTTCCGATCGCTTTGAAAATTGGATATGTTTTAAAGGGTCATATAAGCATTTATTTGGAAGAAAATGGTGGGTGTGCCTCTAGAACATCCCCTAAAAAAAATTTTTTTTTAATTTGAAAAAATTTTTTCACCTGTTTTTTTTGACAAATGGACTCAATAATTTTTTCCCACATTTGCACCATCAAAAGCCATAACATATATTTTTTTCATGAAAATCGGTTTATTCGTTCTCGAGAGCCCTTTGTTATAATGTACAATGGAAATTGATACAAACAATATAAACAAGTAGTGAAGAATGCAATATAGAAAACTAATTAAAAAAAAATAAAACCTGAAAAATAGTATTGATTGAATGAAGCAAAACGGGTGGAAAATGAAACTCACGAAGGCGTCTGAACTTGTCTGAACATGTTTTGGTGTTCAAAAACATATTTTTTAATTTCTTTTGAAAACTTTCTTTTATTAAGTATTCTTATATTTTGTGGGATATTGTTATACAGTTTTGTTCCGAAAAAAGTGACGAATCTTTGAGAATAGTATATTACGTCATGAGTGTTGTAAGAAGCATATTACGCACGAATGGAAAAGTTACGCACGATGCCGCGTAGCGGCGAGTGAGTATTTCCATGAATGCGTAATCGCTTTACAACTCGAATTATGTACTATACTTTACCTACGATCATATTTATTTATTTATATAGTAAAATCTGAATTTAGTTTATAGTCAACAATATTATTCAACAAATATTATGTCAGTTTTGTTGTTTTTTCAAACCCCGCGTCAGCGAACTAAGCCACCTATTTTTGCATGTCCCGTGCGTTTTGTTTACCGTGCGATTTGTTTACAGTGCGTTTTGTTTACAATATGTAAAATTCAAGTTACATAGATCGCAAGTAATGTGTTTTTTACCACTTACAGTAGTGATCGTAGGTAAATATTATTACAACATTTTGGTGTTTTCAACTGTCTGTCTACATTTGATCTAGTAAGGTAATTATGATCCGAACACTTTCTTAAGCATGGAAAATTATAATGAACTGCTTTTAAACAAGCAACATATACATATACATATCTTATATTTAAAATATTATTTAAATGATATATTTCATTGGTTGGAAATCTAAAATTCAAGCTAAACATTATTTTTAGGATTTTATTTTGACAAATTTATAAAATTTTTAGGTGACTATCATACGTTCCTCCCCAGACAATAATTTCATCTTGCAAAATCGATTCTACTAAGGCATTATAAAGAAGTGTAACGGTTTTCTTATTCATTATGTCTCTTAGGATATAAAATCTATGAAAAAGCTTTCTCACTCTCACTCTATGAAATTTATATTAGTAAAATATATAAAAAAATTAAGGGAAATAACATTTCACAAGATTTTTATGCAATTACAAAACAGAAAAATTAAAAAAACAGTTTTTAAATTTTAAATGGCTATTAACTTTTTTATTTACAGACTGATTTTGTTCAAAAACAGTGAGGATCTTCCTCTCACTAACACTAACTGACTGTTAATATTTTAAAATAAGTGTAGGCACATTCAACGTTCAAGATAATAATTTTATATAAATAATGCGTTAATAAACGCTTGTTTATTTTTGTCGCGCCCTGTACAATATGGAGCTCAAAGGGTATAACAACTGACATTGTATTAAAATTATTCATACCTGAATGTACATTTATTTATTTCATGTGGAAATACTTTGAATTATCGTCCCCATCTCCACGCTTATTATCTGCGGACGAACAATGCACAAAATAAATTCTCTTTTCACTAAGAACGCGAGCGATTCAAATATTCGGCTTTGTTAATTAATACAATACACTTAATACACAATATGATATAAATTGTAAGCGCTGATATTTATATTAATTAAATTTATAGATGCGTCCTTTCAGTAAATCTAGATGGAGGCTCTTTCTTTAATTTCGCCCTCGTAGTATTTCAATCTGCTGTTTTCAACTTCAATATTAATAAATACTTCTTTATAAAGTATTTACGGTTCGATGGGCGTTCCATCTGAGATTCATTGCAATGCCATATAGCTCTGTTATTGGTTTCCTCCATTGTGTTTATTTAGAGATGAATCCAGAAGCGGATGTACGTTTCATTTGCGATAAATATTGCTCAGTTAATAACTGTAGTGCTAGTTCCATATTTTCTGTCGGTTGTTGAAGCAGCTAATATATACCCGATCATTCGTTACAAAAGATAATGCAGTAGTGTAGTTCTGTTTATAATTACTGGTTTATACTTTGTATGAATAAAATGTGCCCACTGCTGCTAATGTATGTTATGAATTGTTTATAACAAATTATATTTTTATCGGCAGTTTGCAAATGTAAAAAACAATAGATTATGTACAGGGTAATTAATCTCTTCTAAAAATTTTAGGGAGATATGTACCTTTAAAATTGAGGTTGATTCTGTCATGGAACATCCCAGAATCGACTTAAGTTGAAGACTAAATAAAATTTCAACTTAGGTAAAAATTCATTTAAAGACATTTTTGAGTATAATATACAAGTTTGAAAGGCATCAGAGTTGAAAACTAGCACAAAAGAACTTGTATACTTTCGTTAAGACGTAAGGCACAACCAGGTGAAAATTCGAAGAAACGCCGAATTTTCACTTAGGAAAATATGTTTATGTCCAGGCCCTAAGAATCAAAGCACATTATGGTCATGGAAAAATATACAGAAAATAAAAGTATAATTTTGGTGAAAGGCAAAAGTATAATATACTTTGTCAAAAGTGCGTCAGAGTTGGACTTCTTTATGGACAAGGAAAAAGAAACAATATATTTAAGAAGTACGCCAAGTAGAAAATATTTATGAATATTGCCAACTTTTTAATCGCTTCAAGTAATAATACAATGAAAGTGAAGATACACGTTGTAAGTATCATTCAGAAGAATGAATATGAAATTTTAACGATGCGACAAACTGAAAGGGCGAAAGCAACAAATGTGGCAAAGTCGCGCAGCGTCTAAAGGCAATTACTTGGCAAAAATTAGTAAAAATTGACAAGGCCGGTTTCTCGAATAAAACAAATTTGGATTCATCCAGCTGCTCGAAAATTGGACAAGTACGTTGGATAATTAGTGGGGTCGGGTAGCTGAAAGAAACTTCACATCTGAATCTTTGGATTCAGATAGTACATGGGTAGACGAGTCTAAAAAGCCCAGGACACAAATTTTCCTGGCCCTCTAGCGGTGCTGATGAAGTAATCAATATGGCTGCCAAAGTTTTGTGACACACTTCTACATTTCCTTATCTAACTCGGGTTTGTATTTTAATATCAACCTATATTATTAGTGATCATTAATCAGAAGAAAACGCGCTTTCCAACGTTATATTTGACATGGTTTAAGTTCATAATACCAGAAATATTTGTAACTTTAATAAAATTTTTGTTTTTATTTTAATTTTTTCGAAACATTTTGCTAGATAACTTGGAATCCATTACATGTAGCTGAAAACGTATCCCATAAAATCAAATCAAAATCAAAATAAAAACAAAAGCACAGCACTGTTTTTAATGATAGCTTTAATAAAGGAGTCATAGCGCATCTGCTCGAGAAACGCTGATAGGTCTTCGACACGGCTCAATTTTTTTAAGTGTATCTCCTTAGCAGCTCCATATAGTAATATTGTGCAGTACCTACCAACCGGCTTCTAAAATTTCTTATACATATACAGATACAGGCATATGTGTTTACAATACATGAATCGATTCCGGATCATGACGAAGTCGATCGAATCATGATTCGTATTTAAGGTCACCCGGTCGGGTTCTCCCACCTCGCAGCCGCCGCGTGCGAGGGTCTAGGAAAAGAATCCTAAGGATTCCTTTCTCCTTTACCTGCGTGTTTAAATATAAGTGAGAAATCGTGGGCTTTCAAAATGAGTTCCGACAGTGCTTAACAATCATCAAGTTTCGACGTAAGTGTTTCTACAATGAGTCTTGAACGTTGCCACCTCACGCCGTCACTGAACGCGTCGACCACATATACAGATACAGGCATATGTGTTTACAAGTATTTACAAATGCTCCAAAATTGTCGAGGATAAAACAATTTACATGCTCCGAAAATTTCACCGAAAAAGGGCGATTAGTTTTTCAACGATAACTTCCTTCATTTTTAAGCTATTCAATCGCTCTAAAAATCATTTTGCAGATAATTTTAAGGGCTATGAGGCATGTAAAGTTGGACTTTCTTGAACCCTTCGTATTTGAGATTTTTAAGTTTAAAAGGCTCTGGGAAGGTAGTCCTCGTACCCAAATGCAAACTTATAACGGTGTTATATCAATTAATTTTTATTCTAGAGAAATAAAAAAAATAAATAAAACTTTCAGCAAAAGAAAAACTTAATTTTTGTACTCTAGCATTTTTTACGTATCTTCTTCAGTTTTGGAGTTATTGTGAAAGAATGAAAATTTCTTAAGAAATTTCAAAAATCAGTTCAAATTTTAATCAAACTTTTGTTCAAATCTAAGCATCCCAAACCGGTAGCCGTTTTCCGCATCCTAGCCTCCACTCTTTTCTATCATGGAAGTCCTCCGCTTCCATGTCCCGCTTCCTTAGACTACTCTGTATTTCCTTGTTCCAAGATTTTCGTGGTCTTCCTTGTTTTCTTCTGCTCCTAGGCTTCCATTTCCATATCTTTTGAGGTAGTCGTACCTCATTCATCCTACGCATGTGGCCGTACCATAAAAGTTGTTTTTGCTCAATTTTTTTCAGTAGTGGTGTTGGTGACTTGCATCTGTTCTCGTATTCTTTCATTTGTAACTCGGTCCTGGAGAGTGAGTGCACAGGATCTACGCCAAAACATCATCTCAGTTGCATTTACTTTTCTCTTCATATTTTCATTTAACACCCACGTTTCTGCCCCATATATAACACAAGTCTCAATCAAGGACGAGAACATTTTCCTTTTCGTTGTTTTGGATATTTGGTTGTTCCACAGGATCGAATGCAATTGTTTTATGGCAACTTTTCCTTTGGTTATTTTATTTTGAATAAAACGTACTAACTACCAGAATGGTGTTGAGTTACTGAATATTATGATTGACATACAGTGACAGTGACAAATCGTATAACAATCAATAAAATAATACGTCAAAACTTAGTCTTAAAATTTACTTTGTCATAAAAACGTACCTTACTTGTAAAAAACGGAACTAAAAAAAATGTGAGTAAAAAGTGTATGAATTATACCTTGTTATAATCTACATAAATTGCACTAGTTTTTGTTATTACGGGAAATATTTTTGTAGTTGATTTTTTCTACGAGGGTCATTTTAAAATTCAGATATTTTTTTATGAACCCAACAGTGATCGTAACATCTTTTAGTATAATTGACAATTGCTAACTAGATTCATAAAAATGCCTCCATCAGAAAAGTACAACTTTCAGTAGCCTATTTAAGAAAAAAAAAAGCAAAAAAACTTACAGTATTTCGTACCACTTTCTTACTAAACGTACTATGCGATTTCGGACAGAAATATAAGAGTTGAAATAACTTTTGAACTATCAAAAATTGGATAACAACATAAGTGGTTATCTTGGTGGGAAATGACCTCATCTATCATCCCCCTTCCTTTTATCCATGACTTATGGGACACCTTGTATACCGAACTTCGTTTTCGTTAATGATATAATCACGATAAAGAACCTTGAAGCTAATCATAAGCGGCCCCAAATTTTTTAAGTAAAATGTTTTTATATTATTATAAGTCAGCCACAAAAAAAAAACAAAAATGCTTTCATCAATTTCTAGGGAAATTGTGTGAATCTTTTCTATTACCAAATCGATTGTTAGCGCATGCTCTCCATCGCATGGTGGCATCTAAAACTCTCTTAAAGAGGTGATCGACTTTGCCCTACTTGTGGGAGACGATTATCTTCAAATTATATAATTTATTAGATAGCAAATGGTACTCTTTGAACTTTTTGCATTTTATTGATTGTATAACTTGCTGTAAGTTTCATCCCTCGAGGACTTTTGTTTGATATGTTGGAATTTAGTAAATTGAGTGTCTCAGGACCCCATAAGTTTAAATTTCAATACCCCGGTTACCTTATTTAAGCTCGAGAGGGATTTTTTATGAAAACAATTCAGAGGTCTTTAGGCATAAAATCCATTACCATTAGGTAAATAAGTAAAATTGCATCGAGGGAAAGACCAATTTTTATTAGAGAGAGCATCGTTAATAACTTCGACCAATATATACATAGACCTATCATTTCTTTGTTCTACATAGACAACTGTTTGAATGCAGCATTAGGGGGATTGGGGAAAGGAGGGTAGAATCCTTTCCATGGGCGTATCAGTTATTAGGGGACCAACTTTTGTAATTTATTGAAAAATCAATACACATTAAAAATTTACCAAAAAATATCAAAATCGGATATTTATAAAAAAAAAACACTGTCCCAGAAATCACTGCTTCCACATCCAGATCTACTACCCAAGTCTCTCACAACGAAAAAATTTTGTATGTGGAAATAATTGTTTATGGAACTTTAATAATGGAAATTTAATAACAAAATATTTGAAATCGTCTACCACACAAACCCATAAAATGATATCCCACATCGGTAATGGGGTGGGGGTGGTAGTGGGGATGGATGAAGTAAAAAAAATATTTTGAGGACTTTGGCTCTTGTGCACACACTACACAATAACTACACTACACTACACAATTTTTCTTCACCCCCTTTTTTATAATGAGGTAGGGGTAGTAATGGGGGTTGCCAATTCCAAGAATTTTTTTGAGACATTAGCTTCTCTTCTATACACTAAATACTAATTTTGGTCTCTTACCTGCTTGATTTACCTATTTACCCCAATTTAACCCCCAACTCTTCAATGGAATAAGATGAAAATGATTATATTTTCATCTTATATAGTTCCAGATCTCGTTAAAATACATACGTCTACCAAATTTCAAGTCAATATTTTAAGTGGTTCCAGAGTAATCGTGCGTACAAAAAACTTATTGACGGACCGACAGACAGACAGAAATTTTTCTTTATGCTCAAACTTAAAATCTCGACGTTTCATTACATTCTAAGCCTATTTGTACAATAATTTTTTTTTAAATTTTTGTCGTTACTATACGTCCACTGGATGTGGAAGTAATAAAAACGTGTATATAATTCATTGAAAAATGAATTTCATAATGAGAATTGTGAATTTTTTAAACTGTTAAATGGAACTAATAAATTTACCATTAGGCTTTTTCAAAATTATAGATTATTTTACAGAAATATTTGTAATAAATGTTACTATTTATGCTTTTATAAAAAAAAAATATGCATGTTTGTTTCATTGCCTACACTGGTTATCAATACCTTGAAAGGATGGAAGACTGGTGAAGAAAATAAATGTAAAAAATTTATATATTTCATGATAAAATAGATAAACAATATAAACAATAAATGGAGTCTAAATAAGTTTTAGTAAAATACATAGATTTCATGAAATACCTAATCATTGTAAAAAATAAACAAGTTACGTTTAATGAATGGCCTCAAGTGATTTACGGTCCCTTTTCACGCCTATGACTTCTGTTTACGTACTTGTGAAATGAGCGACCACATCCTTTACCCCAATATTTTTTGCATACAATGCATTTATTTACCATGATGAACACTAATAATTCTCAAACTAACTGAAAATTCTAATTAACAGTTCGAATATACAAGAAAAGATCACAAATCAACAAGAATTAAATATAGCGACGACAATTAATATTTGACACTTTAGACAGTATGTGTCCAATATTGCACAGTTGCCAACACTTAATAAAATTTGCAGATAAATAAAAAAAGTGTGCAAAAAAATATCTAATTCGTAGATAAGGTTATCTAAATCATTACATTTTGAAGATAATAGGCTAGAACACATATGTGTTATTAGTAATAATTACATTAGGGTGGTTTTAAAAACGCAATATCCTATCCTAAGTATTGGGATATTTCCTTAATAACATGACTAATGGAGTGACATGGCAAACTTGCATTAAGTTCTACCCTCCTTTCCCCACCGCTATTCATGCCATCGTCATTATATGTAAACAAGCTAGGTCTATATGTATATATGGTCGAAGGTTAATAATCTACGGTAGTGCAGCCTTGGCCTATTTCTTATCTATCAAGTATCTCGTATCTCGAATCCGCCACATAAGAACAAGGGAAAACGCAACTGGCGCCCTTATTAAATACATTGATGTCGCGTCTCTCAGATGCTGTGTGCTAGGTTCTTCTACAATACCACCAAGAAAATATGATCAAATTCTAATAGAATATTCGCAAAAAGTTATTAAAGTTATCAGACGTTGTTGGATAACTACGTAAAAATATTTTAACAAATATTATATGTATTAACGCTGCGCTGTTCTGGAGGGGATTGAAAACGTATGTTTGTCACTGCCTCCGAAGTAGTCTCCATATTAACTCTTTATGAATTCTTATGCGCAACATTTTCACGACTATTATAGGAGTTCTATATGAGCAATAGAGATATCACTATATAGAGCAAAATTGCTCCATGTATTCTCTTATAATTGTTGTATTAGTACAGCTTTAAAAATAATAGACCAGTTTTATTAACATTTACAACACCTTTATACAACTAACATAATAGTGCTTCAATAAATCACTCCTAAAAAGGCTGTGTATAGAGCAAGTATAGGACCTTAAGTAGCTACGAAGTAGTAAGAGGGCACATTTAGGACAATCGTCTTTTTTGGCAAATTTTCTAATTCTCAAATTTTTGACATTTTTACAGATTTTTCAAAAATCTCAAATTTTCTGCATATTTACAGAATTTTCAATTTTGATGACGTGAAAGCTTTTCTGCATTTTACAGAAATTTCTAAATTTTCAGTATTTCTCCAGAATTTCCAGTTTTGATGACGTCACGGGGCAAAGGTCAAGGTCAATCAATGACGTCATCAACATGATCAACATCTCAAATTTTGTGTATTTGACAATATTTCAAAATCATGAATTGATTGCGTGATCAGCTGTGACGTCATTAAAGTATGTAATTAAATTTTATGTAAAAGAGTAGAAAAAAAGTTATTTTGCTCTTACCTTAAAAACACCATCACTTAAACATATAACTTTACTTTTAAATTCTCTTATAAAAGCCTCAGATAATGTTTGATTCATGGCAGCAAACCACATAACTTTATCTGAAAATTATCTTATAAAATTTTCAGATAATATTTTATTTGTAGATATGCATTTCCAATTTACTTTTTCTTTAAATTCTCTTACAAAAGCCTCAGATAATGTTTGTTCCTCAGAAATTAACACCCAATCTACTCTACCTTTAAATTCTGTTTCAAAAATTTTCAGATAATTTGACGACTAACTGCAGCAGTTACGTGCGGATTTTCATGAGCCTAATGGTGATTATTATGCCGATTAAAAATTCGGGCACTGCTTAGATGGGCCTCGTCTGTCCATATAATTGTTCCTTCAGATCCTGACACTTCATTGCACTGACGCAAAAACCACTAGCAAAAATCGAGACGCCTTTGAAAGTCGTTTGGGTATTTATGGTGACTAATCCTAATTTTGTAGGGTTTGAATTTATTTTTTTTTAAGCTATGCAATGCAGTTGTTCTTGGGACCCCTAAATTTTCCTGTATTTCGACGATATATTAGGATTTTCTCTTACAGTTTTCAAGACAATATTTTCTACAGCTTCTCTACCTGCTTTATTATATATTTTTGCCTGAGGTTTTACAAATGATCCAAACTCTTTTAAATTTTTTTGTAGCCTTTTGAATATTTTTATGTCTAGCTGTCTCTTATCTGGATATCTAAAAATATTGCTTAGGTGGTACTTTTGTCACAAAGTTTTGCTGTCAACTTACCTATTAAAATAAAGCTCGAATGCTAAATTTGAACCTTCTCCGCATTCTATAAAAGACTTAATCATGTCATATTTTTCACCATTACTAAATTGAACCATTTTTAACAATGGTCACTTACCATTAGTTTTTGACATTTGTGATTATTTCGATTTTCTTTTTTTTACCATGGCCTTCTCAATAAATATTAGAAATGCGATAAATATGCCTAGATGTCAACGGAAGACATTTGGACATTTATTGTAGTTTAGTTTTTCCAATAGGCGTCTGAAAATAAGGAGTACGCTACCTGGTGGTCTATAGTCAAACTAATTATGGGCTTTTCTGTCATTGTCTCTTTGTGTACGATGATATCAACAATAAGTAAATGATAAACTGAGATGCTAAGTTATTAAAAATATGATAGCGTTTAAAGGGGCTACAATTTGCTGGAGCCAACCTAGTCGGTATCCTTTGTCGACTGCAGGGACAACTCGTGAAAGTTGAGTTGGCACGACAATGTTCAAAACATACCCTCTTTGATGTAGACACCTTTAACCAGGCATTGAGAGGGAAAAAGCTGGTGCAAATAACCTTGGCCCGGGTAGCAATAATAATGTCCTAGACAATCACACATTGTAAGTGAAATTTTTGAAATAAGTAAATATATGTAATTCCAGTATATCTAAAAGTAATGTATACTATTGCACCATGCACTATTATGTTTTAACCCCTGAATATTTCTATTTCATATTTTACAAAATACTGTTTCATTTATTTTACTTAAAGAATTAATAAATGTCTTTTCAGTTATATTCAATGTACCACTAATTTCATGGGTATTTGAATCTGAGACACTTGTTTGTAAACATAGAGCATACACATTTATTTATTAAGTTTTGTGTTGAATATGGGTTGTACCACACAAAATTATATATCCTGCATTTAAATCATATTCCCCTTCATACACACACTTAGAATTTTTACATTTTTAGTGCTTTACAAATGTTCCATACATTGCAATATGCTTAACCTAAATGTCTCATGTTTCCTGAAAAAAAAAGTGATTTAAACTACAACTGTACATAAATTTAGAAATATTTAAGTTTATTAATATTTAACTAGCCAGGCACCGTTTATGTCGAAGAAACTGTACTTTTCAAGGGAAAAACTAGATAACCTAAAAAATATATGAATTTTGCTGAATAATGCCATTAACGTCTTGCAAATCACTTACAACAAAATCTTACAAACCTTTAGATCATATATTATTAATGTTATTATTTTTAACGCCAAAAATAACAATAAACAGAAAAATATCAATATAAGTATTCTCCACACAAATAAATAAAAAGCCTATAATTAGTTCACGAGTTCTCCACTTCGGCGCTGGCATCTTAAATTCAGACGCCTATTGTTTGCAAAATTATTTTAAATTATAAGAAGTGATGTTAAGAGTTATCCATGGCCTTCTCACAAATATATTACATTTTTCGGAAATTAACCACTTTTTCTAGAGATAAATATGATATATTGTTGGATAGCTAATTTAAGTTGTGATGGAATAACGAAATAACTTACACGGTGTATTTAAAAAAACACAAGTTATATCTATATAAATAAATAGTAAATAAATAAACGTTTATTGTGCACAAAATAGTTAACACAAAAGGAAGAGGTTAGCCTAAGCTATCCTCCACCTCCCCACATTAGAAACAAATTAATACTGTACGTAGTATTACATTATACCGAGAAAACCTACTAAACTAAGTTTTTATATAATTATTTATATTACATTTCTTACAAATAAAAACTTAAAAAAAAAAAAACAAATATCTGACTATCAATTATCAAAAGTGAAATGGTATATTGCTACGTTTGCCGTAAGATTTAAGTAGTCCAAATTAACAGTTTCTCTACCAAAATATTGCAAAATATGGTACCTACATTTTACAACATATATAACTATATGTTATACCTAAATACTTTATAAATAGGTACCTACCATAAAGTATTATAATTTAAGAATCTTTACAAGCGATAGTAAATTCCAAACAGTTATAATATTTATAATAAAAAAAGAGAGAAAAGAATGATTCACTTAAAGAAAGAAATAAAAACTTTTTTTTTTAATTTTAACCTGCATTACTGTATATAAAGAAAAAATATATATGTCTATGTATTTAATTTGCATCTGACAGAGAACTTTTTGCATTTTCCTTAAATTTATCGAGAGATAAATCTAAGTGATCGATAACGTTATTTAACAGAACAAATAAGAAAAACTAACTTCATATTTTCTAGTCGAATGTTGTGGAATTGTAAAGGTATTTGCTCTTATATTGACTGCATGTATATCTGATCTCTTAACAAGAAGTTTATACAAATAAGAAGGCGTTTTGCTTTTTAATAATTTATATAAATAATGGAGAATAAGTAATAAACTCTATTTTTGATATTTAATTCATTTAGAGCCACGACATAAGGTGTTATATGTTCCCTAAACGGTATGCAGCAAACAAATCGCATACAGGCATTTTGTATGCGCTGAAGTCTTAATTGATTATGCTGAGTAAGAAAATTGTAATACACTGCGCAACAATATTCTATATGCGGATAAATCAATGTTTTGACTAATTTTAATTTTACTTCTTGACTTAGTTGATATTTAAATTTGTACATTGACTTTAGTTTTAAAAATGTAATTTGAAAGATATGATCGACATGCTTCTCAAAAGATAGATGGTTATCTAAAATTACTACTAAATTTTTCGCAGATTGTACCCAGTTTATATTTGTTCCATTAATATTTATTGTATGATCCCTCGTAATGTTATTGATTTGCCTCTCAGGCCCTATACATAGTGCCACTGTTTTGTTCGGGTTAATACGCAAGCCATGATCTTCAGAATATTTTGCTGTATTGTATAAGTCTATGTTTATGTTTCCTATATCATTTTCAAGATTACTTATTGACATATATAATTCAAAATCATCAGCATAGAGATATACTTGACAATGAAACAGAGTAGAGGGGAAGTCAAAAATGAATATAGAGAATAATATTGGTCCCAGGATAATACCCTGTGGTACACCAGATGATGTTTCTCTTATGGACGAATATAAACTATCATCAATTAAAACTCTTTGTGATCGACCTCTGACATAGCTACTTAACCAATTTATAGCACTATTTTCAAATCCAATGTATTTTAATTTTGCAAGAAGTAAATCAAAATTTACTAGGTCAAAGGCTTTACTCTGATCCAGTAAGACTAATATTGATGGCAATGATTTGTCCATTGCAGTGCTAATGTCATTTACAACTTTCAATAATGCTGTTTGTGTTCCATGTTTTTGACGAAAACCTGATTGTATATCTGGAAGGATTCTATTAGCTTCAATATAGTCTTTTATCTGAAATGATAGGGTTTTTTCGAGCAATTTGGAAAAAGTCGGTAGAATACATATAGGGCGTAGGTCGTTAAAACAGGCAGGAGTATTTATTTTTAGAATAGGTATAACGTTAGCAGTTTTCCATGAGTTTGGAAAAATACCCTGTTTTAAAGACTGCTTTATAACATCAATACAATAGGGTAGAACTAGTGAAATCATTTTAACATTTATACCATCCACACCAAAAGCCTGAGATTTAAATGATTTTAAGGCATTAAAAATTTGCTGGTCATTTATTTCGACAAAATTAAAATGTGCATCTCTATTAAGTAGATTGCTGTTATAAAATGAAAATAAATCATTATTTATTGTTGATTGGCCGGCGACATTTAAAAAGTAATCATTAACTTATTCCGGTTTTTGCAACTCGACTGGTAACATATTTTTTTTTGACGAAGACTTAGTAGCAACACCACATTCTGATAAATTTCTCCAAATTTTCTTTTGATTATTTTTATTTTTGTTTAATACATACTGCATATATGCAATTTTTTCGCGTTTTATTGCGTCATTCACATAATTACGTATTGTGACGTAGTACTATCTGCTAGTTGCTGCTCTGGTTTTTATATATTTTTTGTGTGCTTTGTCTTTAGCTTTTATCATTAATTTTAAGTTATATGTTATATATGGCTGGTGTTTACGCTTTTTAATTATGGTACATACTGGAGCATGCCGATCAAAAAGAGACACTATGCAGTTATTGAGTAATTCCACTTTTGAATTTATAACGTGTTGATTAAATATATTTTCCCAAGGTACATTGTAAGTGGCATCAATAGCAAAGCTGTTCAAGTCAGTTTTTTTTATAATTTCTGTAAATAATAGTATCATTACATACCTTTATATTTTCAATAAATATCTCACAGAAAACCATCATGTGATCCGTAATATTAAGCATATCCATTGTATCACAATTTTTTACCACAATATCATTACTGGTGCATACAACATCTATCAGTGACTCTGTAGTAGCAGTTATTCTGGTTGGTTTTTTTATTATTTGACACAATTCAAAGTACATTTTATAGAATCGGGTGAATTTACATTTAACAAATTTATATTTATATCTCCCATGAAGATCACTGAGTTAACCTCCAAATATACACGTTCCAATACATCACTAAGTTCATTTAAAAGAGTTAAAATATTTGCACTAGGAGGTCGATAAATAATGCCTAAAGCCACTTTTTGTTTATTAAAATATCTCGGAAACTGAGACATGCATAATTTTCTTCTTATCAGCACCGGATCGTGGTTTGCGCCTTTGTTTGTTTCCCGAAAATCGAGCTCAAAACACTTATATTTTGTCTATCTTTTTGTCTATCTGCCATAGTTTTAGAGAAAACCCCAAATCTCATCTAATTTGGTCCACCCTGTACCTAAAATTTAATTCTCCATCCACCTACAGCTAATTATATATACATATATATAGACTACGATGTACTTTTTGCAACTGCAAATATTTTCAAAGCTTTTATCTTCTTTAAGAGCTTCGAGGGAAAATTTTAAACTAAAATTGATATCACATATTAATAGCTTAGAACGTAATAAAGCAGAATCTGTAGGAGTGAAACGCTTGTGTAAACAGATTTCGAGTGAAATCCGGCTTATATTTTCATTCGACATAAAAAAGGTGTCTGGTGACGAAGGAGATAAGAAGTTATGTGTGCAAAGCTCACTGTCATTTACTTTTATAGAGAAATTTCTGTAAAAAATGGCTCTGCAAAAGCGGGATTGAAGCGATGAACCGCGGAATTCAATTTTCCATTGACACCCATTCATCTTCCGAGTAGCGGAATCACGACGCTGGCCCCTGACTTGAGGGGTGCCGCCCGACATACATAGATATTCTGATATACGGTATAATGTTACTAATGCAAAATGGAGTAATGTTACGGCCCTCGGTATCATGAAATATTTAGCATTTAATATACATTAGTAAGTTAGTGTCCCTGTTCGTCCGTTATCTATTCAGTGCATTAATTAAAATGTTCCACAATTTAGGCTTAATTATTAAACAGAAGAGCTATTATACAAGATGTTTCAAAAATTGTACAAAAATTTGAAGATCATATTCTGCCTAAGGAATCACTACTTCCACATCCAGATTTCCTACCAAAGAATCTTACAATAAAAAAAATGGTACTATATCTGGACTCCATTATGTGGAAATAATTGTTAGAACATAATAAAATATTTGAAATCTTCTATCTCAAAAATTCATGAAACGATATGCATCGGTAGTGGGGATGGACAATGACATAAAAAAAATTTAGGACTTTAGTTCTTGTTCACTCACTAAACCACAATTTTATTTTTTTACAACCGTTAATAATGAGGTGGGTAATGAGGCAGCGGGGCTCTTGGAGATGCTTCCAATGGGCAGCGCCTTGATCTTCTTTTCGGTGACCGTGTAGACACTTTCGATCTGTATTTATTTTATTGTTTAAGTATTCCGGATAAATGATGCATCGGTCATTAATTTCTAGTAGTTATTCTACATAAAAAAAATTAAAAGAAGTTCATATAAACATAGGTCCGGAAATTCCTCCTAAGGGCGCTGTGGGCCTCTGAAAAATTAACATTTTATTTAATATCTTAGGAACCCTTTGACTAGTTTTTTCACGTGATTCGATATCAATAAAGGTCATTATCTGATGTTATCCACCAAGTGTAAATTTAATCAGGGGTGCACAAAATTGGAAAGAGGGGACTTATTTCTCCCGCCCTTAGGAGGGAATTCGGATGCATGTTTATATGAACTTTTTTCATATTTTTTCATGTAGAATCACTACTAGAAATTATTGACCGCATACCTGAAACACCCTGTATATGTATTCAAATGATATTAGATCGAGTAATAACACAGCCCCACAAAAAAAAAATGGTCTGTTCGGCGGACCAGACCAGTGTATTTGGACCCGCTGAAACCGAATCCAAACTCAGAATTGTCAGATTTGCTCGTTTTTCACACTTAACCCCCAAAGGCACCCCCAAAACAGAAAAGGGTCTGTGTATCCTTATATATTTGGACCCACTGAAATTGAATCCGAAGCCATAATAGGGTCGTTGACCATTTTTTTAAATTTTATATTCAAGTACTTTATTCAATTTTATTTGATCCGTGTTTCTTTATTTTACAATCTAAAGTCATTTTAATAGTCAAATTAATTATTTAAATTAAGAAATTTTGAATTCGCGCCTATCGCCACGTCAGATGTGAGAGCATACGCAGTTAGATAAAGGAATCATCGACGGGCGTCGGTTGCTTTGCTCACTGACCTCTATATAAACTGAACTGCCAATACTAATGGGCTACGCGTAAAAAATTAAGACACAGAGGAGCTCATGAAATGGCTATTGCGCATGCTCAAAAAGCAGGTAAACTGTCAAATTTAATCTAGAATATTACATTCTAGCATAGGCGTAGTGATAACTGATCATTCTGAGTTCAATCAAGTGGTGTAAGTTGGTTACCAGTTCTCTTTCTTGTATATGCATTTAGCTCACATAAATCTAAAAATAATTCTTTTCGTTTATTTTCACTGATATTTTACTGATTTTATTTGTAGTAAAATAAATCATTATAAGTAACTCCTAACTTCGAAACCCAACAGTGACGCCCATGCTTGTCTGTAAACAGTTTATCGGTAATACGCATGTGCAGTTTGCAGTTGCGCAGTTTCAATTTGTTGCAGAATTAAACTATTGCTTTGTTTATCCAGTTTATATAGAGATCAGTGGCTTTGCTTATTTCTGTTAGCATATAGTTCAGTCAACACACATTTGAGTGCTAATGAATAGATTTTTATGAAACCTTGTGCAATGTGTTTGTAATGACGTTAAAAAAAAAGTGTTGAAAAAAGATCGGAGTAGGAAATGATCGGAGGGGGCAGAAAACACCCCTTTTATCATGGGTTCGGTAACTTATAGAATTAGGTCAAAAATGAAAGAGAAACAATAAATTTACCTTTTTTGGCCCAAAATAAAATGTTTTTCCTTTTGTGAATTTTTTCGAAAAATGCATATTTTTGGAGATATGACCACTCGAAAATTCCTAAAAGTGGGGGAGGGGAAATGTAAAAGTTGAAAAAAAAATCTGAAAAAATTCAGGTGAATGTGTTATTCGGAAAAACATGAAAAACTACCCCTTTTTTTGAAATTGTAGCACTTCAAAAATAACGTAATTTAAAAATTTGAAAAACGAGAAATAATGTACATTTTTTGCACATCAGTACATGAAAATTCAAAAAATGAGCGTATTTAGGTATATTATTGTAAAAAAATATGAAACCTATATGTACCATTTTTAAAAGTTCAATATAATTTTTAAATTTTCATGTATTTTTTAATATGCAAAAATGTAGTACAGTAGTTATCGTGAAAAACTGCCTGTAACTCGGAAAATTATCAAGTCACAAAAATTCCAAGAGACAAAAAATGTTTAGAAGGCCTCAATGCATACGTCTGAGTTTTCAAATTTCTAAATTACATATTTTTAAAGCGCTACAATTTCAAAGAAAGGAGTTGTTTTTCATATTTTTCCGGATTAACTCGGTGAAAACGCACTACAGAAAAGTTGCAAAATAAAAAAGTCTTGTATTTCGATGATACATTCACCTGACTTTTTTCAAATTTTTTCTCAATTTTTACATTTCCCCTCCCCCACTTTTAGGAATTTTCGATTGACCATATCTCAAAAAATATGCATTTCTCGAAAAAATTCACAAGAGTAAAAACATCTTATTTTGGGTTAAAAAAGGTAAATTTATTGTTTCTTTTTCATTTTTGACCTAATTCTACAAGTTACGGAACCCGTATCTACTCCTTCCGATCATTTCCTACTTTAATCATTATTTCCCCTTTTTTATTACCGTCATTACAAACACATTGCACAAGGTTTTATCAAAATCCATTCATTGGCACTCAAATTAGAGATCTTGGCCATTTTAGCGCTCTGTTGACTGGACTAATAGATTAAAGTTAGTGTCGATGTGAGTCATTGTATTTTAAAGAAATACTGACCTCAAATTTTTAACATTTCGGAATTCGGCACTTAAATAGTTCAAATTGTCTACATAAAACTCGTGTACCATATAAAAATCCACTATGGGTAAATTTTTTGAAGTACCTTTTACAAAATTAGGTTCCATTATGAACAAATATTAAACACACAATGTAAACGTAAACAAATCATTCAGAGCACTACCGCCAACATGATAAATGAAAACATGAAAATTTTCTAGAATTGAATGATCATTAGATATGTCATCATTTACCGCCTTTTTATTTTCAAAACCAATTTGTTCTTGCATGTGATGATTAGAACTTTTTTAATATGGTATATACTTAATATACTTTTTGATCATATAACAATATCTTGTAAATTTTGTTGAAGGAAACTACCCTATTGTCAGATTGGCTTGTTCTTTACCCCCAACACCCAAAAAACACACCCTCCCCAAAGTAGTCTGTTTGGCAGACCATACCGATGTATCCTTATGTATTTGGTAAGGATACACTGGTATGGTCCGCCTGACAGACCACTTTTTTGGTTTTGGGGGTGTTTTTTGAGATTTGGGGTGAAAAACGAGCCAATCTTACAATTCTGATTCAGATTCGGTTTCAGCTAGTCCAAATACATAAGAAAACATTGGTATAGTCCGCTGGACATGCCATTATCTTTGTTTTGGGAGTGTTTTTTGGGGTTCAGGGTTGAAAAACGAGCCAATCTTACAATTATGACTTCAGGTTCGGTTTCAGCGGGTTCAAATGCACAAGGATAAACTGGTATGGTCTGCCGGACAGATAATTTTGTTTTTCTGGGGTTTGGGGTGAAAAACGAACCAAACAAACCAAATTCTGACTTCGGATTCGGATTCAGCGGGTTAAAATACATAAGGGTACACTAATATGGTCCGCCGAACATACCACTTTTTCTTATTTTGGGAGTGTTTTTTGGGGTTAGGGATGAACATTGAGCCAATTTTACAATTCTAACTTCGGATTCGGTTTCAGCGGGTCCAAATACATAAGAATACACTGGTCTGGTTCGCCGGACAGACCATTTTTTGGGAGGGTATTTTCTTGGGGTTAGGGATGAAAAACGAGCCAATCTGACAATTCTGACTGCGGATTCAGTTTCAGCGGGTCCAAATATTGACGGTGTTTTTCCTGGCCTACTCCAGTAGGGACTGGAATACACCCCCGGTAAAGTGGAAGGAAATAATGGTAATATTTATACCGTATGTACCAATCGTTATCAAAATCGTATCGGCCCACTTTCCCCCTTCCTGCTAAAAAGTTTGGACAGACTGTATGATCGAGAAATCAGAGATATAGTGTTAGTTTTACATGCATCCAAATCAATACGTTTACATCCAGGGAAATCTACAGAATCAGCACTTCATTCCGTGTTGTCTCGTATTGAAAGATCGGCGGACAAGAAAATATCTACTGTAGGGGCGTTTATTGATATCGAAAGTGTTTTTGATAAAACAACCTTTGAGGGCATAGGCATAGCTCTTCAAGACATTTTTTTGTGAATGGATAACACACATGCTTAAATCGAGAGCAGTTCGAATACAGGTGGGTAACGTAGAGACTAGAGATATAGTCAAATTGATGTAGCCGAAGGATGGGGGTGGTGGGCCAATTAAGGGAGGAGGGAAGTAGGCAATAGAAAATCAGCTTTTTTCCCTGACGTGCAATTTTGAAAAACCAAAATGAAATTTGTTCTTTATTGCCTCTAGTATTTGACTGATTAATTTTATATATTTTTTCAAATAAACAAACTTGTGAGAAGGGAGAAACGGCAGTTTATTAATAAGTTGCGCTATTACTATAGCGTACACATTTCACAAACCTTAGATTCTGACGAGTACCTTAACAACTACGTTGGCGTTATAATATTAAAAATACTTAAAACAAACATAATTTGTTTTTTAACAAAATCGATCGGTAAATAGAAAAGTTATTCATCATGTAAAATTAAGGAATTACTTTTTTGTACATTAGTGTTACGGCGAAAAAACGCGTATTTAAAAAAATCACGAAAAGTTACCGTTCGATTTGAACTGCGCTTCCGCGAGATCTTCAATTTTTGAATTAACTTTTTTTTCAAGTCAATAATAACAAAGTTTTAAATTTTAAATACGAATTCCTCCCCCACCCCGTGTGATTACTTACTTGACCTTACTTGAACTTGACAACATGATAAAACAGAACGCGTGTAACCGAATTGTCAAAAAAAAAAAAATTAAAACGTTCCGCTCCCCTATTACTCCCTATTGAAATTAAGCCATATACGTCAGAGGCGTGCAAAATGTCATTTTCATGTAAAACAGGTTTTAATCTAATTTCAGAGAAAAATGTTAAAGTTGACTACACACTTGTTGAGCACGTAAAAAATGTCGGCGTCTTTGGCGATGCGGTGCGGCATGTTTGATGGTCAAAGGCGCCGATATTTGTTGAGTGCTTAGTAGACCTGAAGACAACTATCTTAAGGTATTCGATTAAGCACAAAAATATATTCTAATGTTTTAACCAACTTTATGTAGATGTCACAGAGAATGCAAAAAGTTAAAGTACATAACTTGCAAATTTCGGATAGTTTAGTTGTCAATTCGGGAGTTCCTCAAGGCTCAATTTTTGGACCAATACTGTTTTTCTTATACCTGTCAGATTTTCCTAAAGTTGTAATACACTGCAAAGTGCATTCGTACGCGGATGACACACAAATATATTTTTCATATCGTCCTACATTCGTTGAAGAATCCATGGCAAAAATTAACGAAGATCTTTTCAATATATCCATATGGTTAGATAAACAGGGTTTAAAACTTAACTGTAATAAAACCGTTGCTATAACTTTCAGATCTGCTAGGAATACTTTTGAAGATAATCTTGTGCAACTATCTATAGACGGTGAGCAAATTGATAATAAAAATACCGAAATCTTGAAGTTACTTTCGATAGACATTTAATTTTCAAAGAACATGTAACCAAAATTGTGCAATCCTCTTTCGCTAAACTTAAATCTATTTATCAATTTAAACTCGTACTATCTACATCCACAAAGTTAAGACTTTCAAATTCGTTAATTTTGTCCAAAATTGAATATGCTAATGTCGTTTATGGCCCTTGTCTAACAGAAAGGGAGGCCTATCGATTACAAAAAGTTTAAAACTCATGTGTTCGTTTCTCGGTTGTTGTGCCCAGACGTGGGCATATAACTCCTTATCTAAAAATGAATAATTTGCTTAATAAGCATCAGAGATGGGAGCTCCATCTCATTTGCCTTGTTTACTGTGTTTTAAAAAATGATGCACCCTTATACCTCAAAAATAAACTTAATTTCCGAAATCAACATCACAATGCTCATCTCATTCGTGGCAAATACTTTGCATATTCCTAGACATGTAACTACTCTCTTTAAATCATCTTTCTCATACTTAGCAGCGGATTTGCATAATAAAGTTGCCCAGTCTTTTGTTTTATTATCCTACTCTACTTTTAAGAAAAAAGTTCAAATGTATTATCTTCAGAATTAAGATTAAGCTTGTTATCTTTCACCGACTTCATTATATTTACGTATGTACTAGTGATAGCTTTTTTTTTTTTTTTTTTTTTTTTTTTTTTGTGGAGGAGGGGAAATCTTGCATAAGACGTTGTGCCGGATTCTTACCGACTAAAACCCCTCCCCCTTCGTCTCGCTTCTCCCACCGGAAACCGCCTTCGCATTACTTCAGTGGGGAGCCAGCCCTTAACTTCCTTTATCGACTTTCTGCTTCCTTCGTCTCTATTATTGTACGGACTGTTCCATACACTTGTCGCCATGATTCCTCGGATGCGCATAGGCTTGCCATCATGTTTGTGTAGTTGAAAGTTGACCCAGTTTGTTGGGTATAGTCCCTCCTGGTCTCTTCCCACCGAGTACAGGTAAACAGGGTATGCTCTACGTCATCCACCTCGTCGCAGTAGCTGCATCTGTCTGTATCTGCCCTTCTGCGATCGTAGAGATACTTCTTAAAACATCCGTGTCCTGAGAGAGCTTGGGTTAAGTAGTAATCCACTTCTCCGTAGGGACGATTTATCCATGTCTGAATGATAGGTATCAATTTATAGGTCCATCGTCCATACGTTCCGGTTTCCCATTTTTGTTGCCATCTTGTGGAAACGTTCTCTTTTGCTACTCTGGCTTCCACTCCATTATATTTCTCTGTCCTTTCTTGTATTAGAAATTCTACAGGTGGGACTCCCACTATGACCCCCACTGCCTCTGTTGAAATGGTGCGGTATGCACTGCCGATTCTGATTGACATCAGCCTCTGGAGTCTTGCCAGCTTTGCTATTAGTTTCTTGTTTCCGGTTACCGTATGCCAGACTGGTGTGGCATACAGTATTTGAGAGTGGACCACACTTGCCATTACTCTCCTCTTCGATGCTCTTGGCCCTCCTATGTTGGGCATTAGGCTTGTCAATGCTGCGACCGTTTTTTCCACTTTTTCGATCGTTCTTTTGACGTGCTCCGCGAAGGTAAGTTTGGTATCAAGCCACACTCCTAGGTATTTTATTGTCTTGCTGAGTCTGATCGAAGTATCCAGGATGGTGAAAGTGATCGGCGCTATTTTTCTTTTACTGGTAAGGAGGACTGCCTCCGATTTGTCTGGTGCCAGCTTTATAGACTGGCGGTACATGACCAGTCAGGTGCAACGTTTTTAAAATGCATGCCAATCATATATATGAATGAAATTACCATGAATATGCCAGAAATGCAAATTTTTGGCAGTCGTCGCATGCACAAGGGGGTGCAAATCGGTTTTTTTTGTGTCTTTTTTTTGGGTTTTATTTTTTTATTTTTTTTAATGGATGCCAATAGTGCCAAACGAAAAGCCTTCAAAAAAAATCCAAAATCAAAATCATCCAAAATCAAGAACACCAAAAAATTTTACGATTTAATGTGCACATTAACAGTTGTTTTGAGCGCGGAAACTGCATACCAATGAATTTCTGCTGGATTTTTTTTTCACGGCTTTTCGTTTGGCACTATTGGCATCCATTAAAAAAAATAAAAAAATAAAACCCAAAAAAAAGACACAAAAAAAACCGATTTGCACCCCCTTGTGCACGCGACGACTGCCTAAAATTTGCATTTCTGGCATATTCATGCTAATTTCATTCATATATATGATTGGCATGCATTTTAAAAACGTTGCACCTGACTGGTCATGTACCGCCAGTCTATTAGTTTTCTTCCTTCCAACCATTCTGCAACTCGCTGGAGGGCAGTGTCTGCTTTATTCATCAGTAAATGCTCGGTTTCTGCAACTACTGTCATGGCTACGTCATCCGCAAAGCCGATTAATGTTACACCCGCTGGCTGTTCCATTTTAAGGAGATCATCATACAGGACGTTCCACAGGGTTGGACCAAGTACTGATACCTGAGGCACTCCACTGCTGACTTCTACGGTCTTTGTCTCGTCTTCTGCTTCCAGGATTATTTTCCTCTGGGATAGATAGGATGCTATTACCCTGACTAGGCTCTCTTCTATTCCTCTTTTTCGCAGGTCTTCCAGAATGATTTGCCATGATGCGCTGTTGAAAGCATTTTGCACGTCTAAAGTTATTACTGCACACAGTCTTCGGTGCTGGTGCGCGTAAGCAGCAGCTTCTCTGGCAATTTAGGTCACTTTGTAAGCCGTACTGTCTCTCTGCCAGACCACCAGTGCATACTAGTTCTCCTTTGAGCCTTATTAGTATGAGCTGCTCGTACGTACTAGTGATAGCTTCCTTTGTAATGTTCTTTCTTCTTTAGCTTATAAGGTACGTTTTTCTTAGGTATTCTTTATAATAGTTAGGTTAGGTTAGGTTAGGTTGGGTTATAGTCGGATATAAATATCATTTTATCCGTATTCTAATTTTTATGGATTTTATCACGATTGTGTTAATCAATTGAGTATCTGTTAGGTAAGATAATGTACTGGCCCTGGTTGGCATTTATAGCAGCTTTGTGAGCTGACACCCCGCCAGGTTAAATTAAGGCATTTTTATTTATTTATTTATTTATTTATTTATTTATTTATTTATTTATTTATTTATTTATTTATTTATTTATTTATTTATTTATTTATTTATTTATTTATTTATTTATTTATTTATTTATTTATTTATTTATTTATTTATTTATTTATGTATCTATCTATCTATCTATCTATCTATCTATCTATCTATCTATCTATCTATCTATCTATCTATCTATCTATCTATCTATCTATCTATCTATCTATCTATCTATCTATCTATCTATCTATCTATCTATCTATCTATCTATCTATCTATCTATCTATCTATCTATCTATCTATCTATCTATCTATCTATCTATCTATCTATCTATCTATCTATCTATCTATCTATCTATCTATCTATCTATCTATCTATCTATCTATCTATCTATCTATCTATCTATCTCTCTTGTTTTAGTGGGGACGTAGGGGTAGCAAGCTACCCACAAGTGGCCCCCCTGACACCGAATCGCCACCCTGGTACCGCTTTCGCATTTCTTCGGGGTGGTGACTGTTTGCGCCCGGTTGGGCTCCGCCTTTTATGATCGCCATTTCCCTACGTCCCCCATCCTCTGTGAGATTAGGGGTTCAGGGGCGATTTGCTTAGACATTGTTTCTCTCGTCCATATACTCAACCAGTAACTACAAATCTCTACAGTCACCCTCCTTAGTCGCTATTATCTGTCGGACTACTTTATATGCATGTGTCCATGTCTCTTCTGACTCCACTAGGCTTGCCATCATATTTATTGCATTAAACACATTTCCTGTTGTCTGTTGGTACACAAGCCTTTCTGCGTTCCATCGCTGACACACAAAGAGTGTGTGCTCTGCGTCGTCGACTGCTTTGCAGTAGTTGCAGTCGCTAGATTCGGCTCTCCTGCGGTCGTACAGATATTTTCTGAAACATCCGTGCCCTGACAGTGCCTGCGTAATGAAGTAGTCCACTTCTCCAAAAGGTCTATCAAGCCATTTTTGAATTACAGGAATTAAGCTCCACGTCCATCGTCCGTACCGCCCGTTGTCCCACTTCTCTTGCCATCGGGTGGAAAGATTGCTTTTTGCATTTGCTGCCTGTACCCCGTTGTATTTTTCCAGTCTTTCCTGGATCTGTAGCTCCACGGGTGGTATCCCGGCAAGAACACCCGCAGCTTCTGCTGATATTGTCCTGTAAGCACTACAGATTCTGATAGACATCATCCTTTGTATTCTGGAAAGTCTTTGAGTCAGCTTTTTGTTTCCAGTTACCGTGTGCCAGACTGGTGCGGCGTACAGCAACTGCGAGTGTACTACACTGCCGAGAGCTCTTCTTTTTGATGCCCTAGGGCCTCCAATGTTTGGCATAAGGCAAGAGAGCGCTGTTGCGGTTTTCTCCGCCTTTTTGACAGACTGGTTAACGTGTTCTGCGAATGTTAGTTTGGTGTCCACCCACACTCCCAGGTATTTCACCGCTTTGCTTGGTGTAACCAGGTTTCCACAGATAACAAAGTGTATTGGGGAGATCTTTCTCTTTGTGGTTAGGAGAACCGCCTCTGTTTTTTCCGGCGCCAATTGCAGTCCTTTTCCCTCCATCCAATTTGCCACTTTCTGCAGTCCCGCGTTTGCCATGTTCATAAGGGTCTCTTCATTTCTTGCTGTCACAACCATTGCCACGTCATCTGCGAAGCCAATTAGTGTGACTCCACTTAGCATGTTCATACGTAGTAGTCCGTCATACAAGATATTCCATAGGGTTGGACCCAAAACCGAGCCCTGCGGTACACCACTATTTATTTCTACTATCTTCTTATTATTTTCCGCCTCTAATATTAGTTTCCTATCTGACAGGTAGGACGCTATAATCCCTATAAGGTTTGGATCTATATCTCTTCTTTTCAATTCTTCTAAAATGTATTGCCAAGATGCGCTGTTAAATGCATTTCTGACATCCAGTGTGATCATTGCACACAGTCTTCGGTGTTGCGGAGCGTAAGCAGCTGCTTGCCTTGCGATTCTAAGCACTTCCCCGATTGCATCCACTGTTTGCCGTCCTTCCCTAAATCCAAATTGTTTATCGGATAGGCCTCCGGTTCGTTCTAACTCCCTGTTGAGTCTCGCGAGGATTAGATGCTCGTACAGTTTGCCCTCTACATCTAACAAGCTAATTGGTCTGTATGAAGTGGGGCTGTCGAGAGGTTTATTCCCTTTTCTTAATAGTACAAGTCTTGCCTGTTTCCACTCAGCCGGGAAGTTAGTTCTTGCAGCCAATTTATTGTAGACTGCCAGGGTATAATCAGGTTTGTTTAATACTACCTGCTTTAAAATTTCTACCGGGATGTTTCCGGGCCCTGGGGCTTTTTTATTTTTAAGTTTATCACACGCTGCTAGCAGTTCATTCGTCGTAAAACTAATTAAAAACCTATCGTCTATATCACAGTTGAATATCACATCAGGATGAACAGGGAATAAGTGATGGACCACTTCTTCCATAGTTTCCATGGTCATCTGGAGTCTTGGCGAATACCCAATCATCCTTTTCATAACTATTTTGTAACCATCTCCAAAGATATCACAGTCTACGTTATCACATAAGGTTTTCCAGCACGTTCGTTTGGATTTTTTAATGGCGTTTCTCAGTATTTTTTTGCTCTCTCTATAATCTTCCCATAGGTGCTGGTTTGCCGGTGTTAGGTTTCGTCTGGCATTTCTGGTATACGCTCGTCTCTTTCTTACACAGTCGCGGCGTAGTTCTGATATTTCCTCTGTCCACCAATATACTGGTGCTCCTCTAGGTACGATTTTTCTTTTTGGCATCGTTTTATCACAGATTTTGACTAGATTATTTGTAAAGCTTTTTGCAGTTATTGTGCTTTCGTCCGATTGGATTTCATCCAGTGCTTGACCTAGTTTTTGATGGTTGAGTTTTCTTACTTGCCAACCTTTATTTTCCTGCTTCATATTAGGGGAGTGTGTTGTTTCTGCTAAATCAAAAATGATATAGTTGTGATCACTGAGGGATTCTCTATCACTTACTTCCCATTTGGTAATACGGACACTTATATCCTCGGTAGCGATTGTTAGGTCCAGGATGGATGAATAGTCCTGCCTTTGGAAGGTCGGTTCCTCACCTTTGTTGACAATAACTAGGTTGTTTTCCGCTATCCACTCGGTCACTATTTGACCTCTTCTATCTGAGAAGGGCATGCCCCACTGTGGTGATTTAGCATTGAAGTCTCCCGCGACAATAGCTCTCTCCTTGTTAAGCCTGATTTGCCTGCCAATTCTGTCTAAGGTTTCTTCCAGTTCCTCTATGTCGTCATTTCCAGATGAGTAGCAACTGTATATTGTGAAGTCTCTCGTAGTGATATATGTGTATCCTGGTCCATGTCCTTGTTTTTTTGTTATTAAACCCTGATCCAAAATTTTTATTGCAGTATCCAGAGGTGTATCGTATTCCCAATCATTTCTGTCCATAATCGCTTTGCGGTTCGGTTCACTAAGCAATATTATTCCCGCTCCAGTATCTTTGGCGGTGGCCAACGCCATATCATGGGCAGCGCGGCTTCTATTAATGTTTATTTGGAGAATTCTAGGCATAGCTAGAGTTTTCCTTTGTTGCCTCCGTCAACTTTTTTTGGTTTTTCGGACATCTGGGGTTTCCTGATTGGTGTCCTTCTGCCTTACAGTTCACACAATATGCCGGATTTTGACATTCACTTAACCTATGCCCCTCCTTTGCGCACTTTAGACACAGGCGTTCTCTATCGGGACCTTCACATTGTGCTTTAACGTGTCCATATTCCCAGCACTTGAAGCACCTTAAATCTTTCTTCCTTTCTAGGATTCGGCATACTGTCCACCCAATTTTGATTTTCTCCATCCGAATTAGCTTCACGGCATCTACTTCGGGCATTATTATTGTCACATTTTGCTTATTTCCGTAGGCCGGGCGTAGAGCCTTTACCTCGAAGAGTTCTGGCTTCACAGTCGTTGCTTTAGAGACTGCTTGCCTTACTTCTTCCTCCGTTGTTACCTCGTCTAGGCCCTTGACGTGTATAACTTTCTTGTTTACCAAGAGGGATGTCTTCGCTTCCGGGAGCTTTTCCCTAATTTCCCTTCTTAGGACCTCTGCTTTGTCGAGACCATTCTGAATAGTAAGAAGTAGCTCTCCATTTCTTGTCTTAATTATATCCTTGACATCCATTCCTATCTTGCTAGGGTTTACAGTTTGTTTCACCGTTTTCAGTAGATCTGCGTATGAGCAGTCCCTCATTTGAATTAGAAGTGCCTCGTGTTTAGGTTTCTTGGGTGTCTTTGCGGTAGAGCCAGTGTCGTCAGTGATGGTGTTTAGCCTACTTCTGTTGGGTGTTTTTGCCGCCCTGGCCGAGTTATGTTTACTCAGTTCCGTCTTTCTTTTGACGTCGTTTATTCTGTACATTGACGTTTGTACTGCTGTATCTGCGAAGAGATACTCTATAATTCGCTTAAATACGATCCCACCTACCCCTTCTAGTTTGGGTATGGCCAGTTTGGTCTTTCCATGTTTTAACATGTGGTCTTTCACTGTTTGCAGGGACTTAAATACAATTTTGTCGTCTGCTTCTTCCTGCTCGTTTGTAAATATGGGATAAAATATATCTCTAGTCGTATATGACATATTACCATCGCTATCTGGAAAGCCCAGCGAGTGTGTCATCGTAGCTACTTCGCCTTTTGTTTTATTTTGTGCTTTGAGGCCCTCTCTACCACCAAACTTGTTTATGGCTATGCCGACGGATCTGTTATTTGAATCAAAGTTTGCATTACACGGCAGTATAATTTCGAAGCCACTCGGTACTTCCCATATTTGGCATTCTAGTTCAGGAACCTTTTCAAAGATTTCATTTTCCCAATCGTGTTCAGTTACTCTCTGGAAATTTTCAAAAGTTTCTTCTTGTTTTAGTGAGCACCTTCGGTTTGCTTTCATTTCTGCTATTATGCAATTTTCACATTGCACTTTGTTTGTTCTTTGAGAGTAGGTTTCCAGTTGCCTATATTTTTCTTCGAGTGTCTGTAACTGGTTTCGTAGTTTACTGTTTTCTTCAGCCAATGGTTTTTCCGCTTCTTCGGTTTTTGATCTACCGGTTGCTTGTATGAGGCCATCGGTTAAGTCCTCTCTCTGTAACTGTTCAGCATGATAGCTCAATATGCTCGCTATTTCTTTGATTTCTTGCTTTGGCTTGTACATGCCGTAGAGGACTTTGTTGAGTCGATCTATTTGTTCAAACATCTTATCTAAAGTGGCGTTATGTTCGTGCATTCTATGCCTTATATTTTTGTCGGCATCTAGGTTCTTTTCGGGCGTTTGCTCCGTTCTCTTCCTCTTATTAGGCTGATCCAGATTTGAGGTCAGGAGTATTCTATCCGTTTCGTCAGGAAGGGAAAAAGTTCTTAATCTCGGTGGAGTTCTCTGTAACGAATCTCTTCTAGCGAAGGGATCCGATACGCCACTTTCATCTCCCGTCTTGGTGCTTTCAGATTCTGCGTATTGTCTCGTAACTTTATCTGATGCGTTTGTCGTTTGATTGCTCCCCCCAGAATCCATGGAGCGGCCTGAAACTTCAGGGTGGGATTCTGGACATTCCGTCCTACCCACCTGGGGTAATATATTTTTACCAGACGACATTTCATTTCTATTGCATTTTTTACCTTCTGCCAGGTCTGTTTTAAGCGAGGGATTTAGTCCTGCTGTTTGGTGTATGGTTATACCGCCAATGATCGGTCGTCAGAGCCTCTTTAGTTATCTAGCAGGGTGTGCCGCGAGCAGGGGAGGTTGACATTTGGGTGGCATTTGGTGTTGTCGATGTTCTTCGCCACCCCTTACACCCTATCTATCTATCTATCTATCTATCTATCTATCTATCTATCTATCTATCTATCTATCTATCTATCTATCTATCTATCTATCTATCTATCTATCTATCTATCTATCTATCTATCTATCTATCTATCTATCTATCTATCTATCTATCTATCTATCTATCTATCTATCTATCTATCTATCTATCTATCTATCTATCTATCTATCTATCTATCTATCTATCTATCTTTTTTTTTTTTTTTTTTTTTTTTTTTTTAGTGGGGACGTAGGGGTAGCAAGCTACCCACAAGTGGCCCCCCTGACACCGAATCGCCACCCTGGTACCGCTTTCGCATTTCTTCGGGGTGGTGACTGTTTGCGCCCGGTTGGGCTCCGCCTTTTATGATCGCCATTTCCCTACGTCCCCCATCCTCTGTGAGATTAGGGGTTCAGGGGCGATTTGCTTAGACATTGTTTCTCTCGTCCATATACTCAACCAGTAACTACAAATCTCTACAGTCACCCTCCTTAGTCGCTATTATCTGTCGGACTACTTTATATGCATGTGTCCATGTCTCTTCTGACTCCACTAGGCTTGCCATCATATTTATTGCATTAAACACATTTCCTGTTGTCTGTTGGTACACAAGCCTTTCTGCGTTCCATCGCTGACACACAAAGAGTGTGTGCTCTGCGTCGTCGACTGCTTTGCAGTAGTTGCAGTCGCTAGATTCGGCTCTCCTGCGGTCGTACAGATATTTTCTGAAACATCCGTGCCCTGACAGTGCCTGCGTAATGAAGTAGTCCACTTCTCCAAAAGGTCTATCAAGCCATTTTTGAATTACAGGAATTAAGCTCCACGTCCATCGTCCGTACCGCCCGTTGTCCCACTTCTCTTGCCATCGGGTGGAAAGATTGCTTTTTGCATTTGCTGCCTGTACCCCGTTGTATTTTTCCAGTCTTTCCTGGATCTGTAGCTCCACGGGTGGTATCCCGGCAAGAACACCCGCAGCTTCTGCTGATATTGTCCTGTAAGCACTACAGATTCTGATAGACATCATCCTTTGTATTCTGGAAAGTCTTTGAGTCAGCTTTTTTTGTTTCCAGTTACCGTGTGCCAGACTGGTGCGGCGTACAGCAACTGCGAGTGTACTACACTGCCGAGAGCTCTTCTTTTTGATGCCCTAGGGCCTCCAATGTTTGGCATAAGGCAAGAGAGCGCTGTTGCGGTTTTCTCCGCCTTTTTGACAGACTGGTTAACGTGTTCTGCGAATGTTAGTTTGGTGTCCACCCACACTCCCAGGTATTTCACCGCTTTGCTTGGTGTAACCAGGTTTCCACAGATAACAAAGTGTATTGGGGAGATCTTTCTCTTTGTGGTTAGGAGAACCGCCTCTGTTTTTTCCGGCGCCAATTGCAGTCCTTTTCCCTCCATCCAATTTGCCACTTTCTGCAGTCCCGCGTTTGCCATGTTCATAAGGGTCTCTTCATTTCTTGCTTTCACAACCATTGCCACGTCATCTGCGAAGCCAATTAGTGTGACTCCACTTAGCATGTTCATACGTAGTAGTCCGTCATACAAGATATTCCATAGGGTTGGACCCAAAACCGAGCCCTGCGGTACACCACTATTTATTTCCACTATCTTCTTATTATTTTCCGCCTCTAATATTAGTTTCCTATCTGACAGGTAGGACGCTATAATCCCTATAAGGTTTGGATCTATATCTCTTCTTTTCAATTCTTCTAAAATGTATTGCCAAGATGCGCTATTAAATGCATTTCTGACATCCAGTGTAATCATTGCACACAGTCTTCGGTGTTGCGGAGCGTAAGCAGCTGCTTGCCCTGCGATTCTAAGCACTTCCCCGATTGCATCCACTGTTTGCCGTCCTTCCCTAAATCCGAATTGTTTATCGGATAGGCCTCCGGTTCGTTCTAACTCCCTGTTGAGTCTCGCGAGGATTAGATGCTCGTACAGTTTGCCCTCTACATCTAACAAGCTAATTGGTCTGTATGAAGTGGGGCTGTCGAGAGGTTTATTCCCTTTTCTTAATAGTACAAGTCTTGCCTGTTTCCACTCAGCCGGGAAGTTAGTTCTTGCAGCCAATTTATTGTAGACTGCCAGGGTATAATCAGGTTTGTTTAATACTACCTGCTTTAAAATTTCTACCGGGATGTTTCCGGGCCCTGGGGCTTTTTTATTTTTAAGTTTATCACACGCTGCTAGCAGTTCATTTGTCGTAAAACTAATTAAAAACCTATCGTCTATATCACAGTTGAATATCACATCAGGATGAACAGGGAATAAGTGATGGACCACTTCTTCCATAGTTTCCATGGTCATCTGGAGTCTTGGCGAATACCCAATCATCCTTTTCATAACTATTTTATAACCATCTCCAAAGATATCACAGTCTACGTTATCACATAAGGTTTTCCAGCACGATCGTTTGGATTTTTTAATGGCGTTTCTCAGTATTTTTTTGCTCTCTCTATAATCTTCCCATAGGTGCTGGTTTGCCGGTGTTAGGTTTCGTCTGGCATTTCTGGTATACGCTCGTCTCTTTCTTACACAGTCGCGGCGTAGTTCTGATATTTCCTCTGTCCACCAATATACTGGTGCTCCTCTAGGTACGGTTTTTCTTTTTGGCATCGTTTTATCACAGATTTTGACTAGATTATTTGTAAAGCTTTTTGCAGTTATTGTGCTTTCGTCCGATTGGATTTCATCCAGTGCTTGACCTAGTTTTTGATGGTTGAGTTTTCTTACTTGCCAACCTTTATTTTCCTGCTTCATATTAGAGGAGTGTGTTGTTTCTGCTATATCAAAAATGATATAGTTGTGATCACTGAGGGATTCTCTATCACTTACTTCCCATTTGGTAATACGGACACTTATATCCTCGGTAGCGATTGTTAGGTCCAGGATGGATGAATAGTCCTGCCTTTGGAAGGTCGGTTCCTCACCTTTGTTGACAATAACTAGGTTGTTTTCCGCTATCCACTCGGTCACTATTTGACCTCTTCTATCTGAGAAGGGCATGCCCCACTGTGGTGATTTAGCATTGAAGTCTCCCGCGACAATAGCTCTCTCCTTGTTAAGCCTGATTTGCCTGCCAATTCTGTCTAAGGTTTCTTCCAGTTCCTCTATGTCGTCGTTTCCAGATGAGTAGCAACTGTATATTGTGAAGTCTCTCGTAGTGATATATGTGTATCCTGGTCCATGTCCTTGTTTTTTTGTTATTAAACCCTGATCCAAAATTTTTATTGCAGTATCCAGAGGTGTATCGTATTCCCAATCATTTCTGTCCATAATCGCTTTGCGGTTCGGTTCACTAAGCAATATTATTCCCGCTCCAGTATCTTTGGCGGTGGCCAACGCCATATCATGGGCAGCGCGGCTTCTATTAATGTTTATTTGGAGAATTCTAGGCATAGCTAGAGTTTTCCTTTGTTGCCTCCGTCAACTTTTTTTGGTTTTTCGGACATCTGGGGTTTCCTGATTGGTGTCCTTCTGCCTTACAGTTCACACAATATGCCGGATTTTGACATTCACTTAACCTATGCCCCTCCTTTGCGCACTTTAGACACAGGCGTTCTCTATCGGGACCTTCACATTGTGCTTTAACGTGTCCATATTCCCAGCACTTGAAGCACCTTAAATCTTTCTTCCTTTCTAGGATTCGGCATACTGTCCACCCAATTTTGATTTTCTCCATCCGAATTAGCTTCACGGCATCTACTTCGGGCATTATTATTGTCACATTTTGCTTATTTCCGTAGGCCGGGCGTAGAGCCTTTACCTCGAAGAGTTCTGGCTTCACAGTCGTTGCTTTAGAGACTGCTTGCCTTACTTCTTCCTCCGTTGTTACCTCGTCTAGGCCCTTGACGTGTATAACTTTCTTGTTTACCAAGAGGGATGTCTTCGCTTCCGGGAGCTTTTCCCTAATTTCCCTTCTTAGGACCTCTGCTTTGTCGAGACCATTCTGAATAGTAAGAAGTAGCTCTCCATTTCTTGTCTTAATTATATCCTTGACATCCACTCCTATCTTGCTAGGGTTTACAGTTTGTTTCACCGTTTTCAGTAGATCTGCGTATGAGCAGTCCCTCATTTGAATTAGAAGTGCCTCGTGTTTAGGTTTCTTGGGTGTCTTTGCGGTAGAGCCAGTGTCGTCAGTGATGGTGTTTAGCCTACTTCTGTTGGGTGTTTTTGCCGCCCTGGCCGAGTTATGTTTACTCAGTTCCGTCTTTCTTTTGACGTCGTTTATTCTGTACATTGACGTTTGTACTGCTGTATCTGCGAAGAGATACTCTATAATTCGCTTAAATACGATCCCACCTACCCCTTCTAGTTTGGGTATGGCCAGTTTGGTCTTTCCATGTTTTAACATGTGGTCTTTCACTGTTTGCAGGGACTTAAATACAATTTTGTCGTCTGCTTCTTCCTGCTCGTTTGTAAATATGGGATAAAATATATCTCTAGTCGTATATGACATATTACCATCGCTATCTGGAAAGCCCAGCGAGTGTGTCATCGTAGCTACTTCGCCTTTTGTTTTATTTTGTGCTTTGAGGCCCTCTCTACCACCAAACTTGTTTATGGCTATGCCGACGGATCTGTTATTTGAATCAAAGTTTGCATTACACGGCAGTATAATTTCGAAGCCACTCGGTACTTCCCATATTTGGCATTCTAGTTCAGGAACCTTTTCAAAGATTTCATTTTCCCAATCGTGTTCAGTTACTCTCTGGAAATTTTCAAAAGTTTCTTCTTGTTTTAGTGAGCACCTTCGGTTTGCTTTCATTTCTGCTATTTTGCAATTTTCACATTGCACTTTGTTTGTTCTTTGAGAGTAGGTTTCCAGTTGCCTATATTTTTCTTCGAGTGTCTGTAACTGGTTTCGTAGTTTACTGTTTTCTTCAGCCAATGGTTTTTCCGCTTCTTCGGTTTTTGATCTACCGGTTGCTTGTATGAGGCCATCGGTTAAGTCCTCTCTCTGTAACTGTTCAGCATGATAGCTCAATATGCTCGCTATTTCTTTGATTTCTTGCTTTGGCTTGTACATGCCGTAGAGGACTTTGTTGAGTCGATCTATTTGTTCAAACATCTTATCTAAAGTGGCGTTATGTTCGTGCATTCTATGCCTTATATTTTTGTCGGCATCTAGGTTCTTTTCGGGCGTTTGCTCCGTTCTCTTCCTCTTATTAGGCTGATCCAGATTTGAGGTCAGGAGTATTCTATCCGTTTCGTCAGGAAGGGAAAAAGTTCTTAATCTCGGTGGAGTTCTCTGTAACGAATCTCTTCTAGCGAAGGGATCCGATACGCCACTTTCATCTCCCGTCTTGGTGCTTTCAGATTCTGCGTATTGTCTCGTAACTTTATCTGATGCGTTTGTCGTTTGATTGCTCCCCCCAGAATCCATGGAGCGGCCTGAAACTTCAGGGTGGGATTCTGGACATTCCGTCCTACCCACCTGGGGTAATATATTTTTACCAGACGACATTTCATTTCTATTGCATTTTTTACCTTCTGCCAGGTCTGTTTTAAGCGAGGGATTTAGTCCTGCTGTTTGGTGTATGGTTATACCGCCAATGATCGGTCGTCAGAGCCTCTTTAGTTATCTAGCAGGGTGTGCCGCGAGCAGGGGAGGTTGACATTTGGGTGGCATTTGGTGTTGTCGATGTTCTTCGCCACCCCTTACACCCTATCTATCTATCTATCTATCTTTTTTTTTTTTTTTTTTTTTTTTTTTTCGGTGGGGGAAAATCTTTCAAAGACACCACGGCCCGTGGTAGTGTGGGATTTCCACCCACTAAAAACCCCCACCTCTTCACTCTCACACCCTGGAATCGCTTTGCAGCATGCATCTGAATGTGGGAGATTCTGCCTTAATTCTCATGTCTCCTTTGCATGTCCCTCTCTTCCTGTTCTTTTGATTTCATCACTTTTCTGATGTATTTCTCTATCAAGCTCCATTTTTCGCAGTTTTCCATCATTTCTTCAATGATGTTGTTCTCGTTTAATATGACTCCTAATTCCAGATTTACCCTCTGTCTTTCGGCTTCCCATCTAATGCATTCGAACATTGTATGTGCTACTGTGTCCCTGTGTTCGCAGTATGCACATATCTCCTCTTCTGCCTTGCCTATCCTGTGCGTATAGACTTTGAAGGATCCGTGTCCAGTCAGCATCTGAGTTGTAAAATAGTCCGTATGTCTATGTCGGCACTTGACCCATGTCCTCACGTCGGGTATGAGAACTTTGGTCCACTGAGCTACATCAAGCGTGTCCGTCCACCGCGCCTGCCATCTCTCCAGGCTGGTCTCTCTCTCCGTTTTCTTGGCTTGTAGCGTACCCCCGTCTTCTCTTTCATAGAGTCTTCTCCTTTCATCTATCAAAAGGTCTATGGGGAGTATCCCTGCCACTACTTGAGTTGCGCTCGCAGATATCGTCCTATACCCACTTATGACCCTTAATAGCGCTTTCCTTTGGGTGCTTATTAGCATTTGTCTATGCCGTCTTCTCTCTATAGCCGCGTGCCATATCGGGGCTCCATACGTCAGTATCGACTGTGTCACGTTGTATAAGACCTCCCGCTTCTTGCTTCCAGGTCCTTTTATATTGGGCATAATTCTCGAAAGTGATGCTATGTTCGCTTCTACTTTCTTGATCGTATGCTTGATGTGTTCGCCGAAAGTCCCCTTTTCGTCGATTATTATTCCTAGGTACTTCACGTGTTTCTTGGGGATAATTTGGACGTCTCTCAGTTGGAAGCTGATATGTCTTCTGTCCCTTTTCCCTTTGAGGATAACCGCCTCCGTTTTTTCTGGGGCGAGTTCTAAGTAATGGCGTCTCATCCATGCATCTATGATCTCCAAAGCGTCATCTGCCTTGGAGACTAATCCTTCTTCTCTGTCTGCTACTAGCACTAGAGCGATGTCGTCGGCAAATCCTACGACCCAAGTGTCCTCCGGCATTTTCTCTTTCAGAACGCCGTCATAGAGGATATTCCATAATGTCGGACCGAGTACTGAACCCTGCGGGACTCCAGCTGTAACTTTGAAGACTTCTCCTCTTTCGATCTCCAACGATCTTTCTTCGAGGTAGCTGCTCACGATGTTAACGAGGTACTGTGGGATTTCCCTTCTCGTTAACTCCTTCATGATTTTTCCCCATGGTGCGGTGTTGAACGCATTCCGAACATCAAGAGTGATTAATGCTCCCCACTTCTTTGTCCCATTGTCACTGATTAGCTGTCTCACTTTTGCCACAGCGTGCAGTGTTGATTTGCCTTTTCGAAAACCATATTGATGGTCCGACAGTCTTTCTGTGTTTTCCAAAGCTTCTTCCAGTCTTCTTTTTATCATTTTTTCGTAGAGCTTGCTTATGGTAGTAAGTAAGCATATTGGTCTATATGCTACTGTGTCTATGCCGTCTTTTCTTGGTTTTGGTATAAGAACCAATCTTGCTTTCTTCCAACTCTTTGGAAAGTTTTGCTCTCTCAGTAGTCTGTTTAGAATACCTAAGAGCCAATTGGGTGCTATCTTGCCCACTACCTTGATAGCCTCTGCAGGAATACCATCGTGGCCTGGGGCTTTCCCGACTTTTAGTTCTTGTAGGGCCTGGTTCAGTTCCTCTTGCGTGAACGGATCTATATTTTCTACTCTTGCCATATGTTCCCATTTGTCTTCTCTCGTTGGGAAGAGTTCTTCTACTATTTCCATTTTAGTATCTATGTCCAAGTCATAGGAGGCGTATGCTTTTAAGCTTTTAGCCGCTATTTTGTATCCTTGGCCGAAAATGTCATCTTCCAGTTTTTCACACAACTGATTCCAATGCTTGCTTTTTGAGGCATTTATTTTCTTCTGCAGCTCCTTTTTTGCTGCCTTGTATGCTTCTTTTGCTTCTAGCTTGTCCTCGTCAGCAATACTATCGTCCCTTGCCGTTCTCGTGGCAATTCTTCTTTTTGTTAGACATTCGCGTCTTTTAGCCGCTATGTCGTCATCCCACCAGTATGGCATCCCTTGTCTGTTTTCAAGCCATTGCGTACTTCCGCGGTAGGCTTCTTTCAGTGTTTCCTGCAGAAATTCCACTGTATGTTGTTCTCCATCCCTATCTAGCTTCCATTCCACCAGGGTCTTGAAGGAGTTCCAATCGACTATCAGTTCGCTTCTCGGCTCCATAGGACGTAGCAACTTATCCTCGATATCAAATAGTATGTCTCTGTGGTCACTCAGGTTTTCCGTTACAAGTACTTCCCATCCTGATATGTGTCTTGCTACTCCCTGCGTAGAGCACGTGACGTCTATGAAAGACTCCACATTTCCTCTAGCGAAGGTAGGTATCCTGCCAGTATTGTGTACCACCATATTTAATTCCGAGAGCCATTGTGTGAAATACTCTCCTCTTCTGTCCGTAGTCAGAGAGCCCCACTGCGGGGATTTCACGTTTAGGTCACCCGCCACAATGCTTTCGCCTGGCGTATTCCTGCATTTGCTCATGATATCGTCGATTTCCTGCTTGAATGTTTCTAGCGGGATATTCGGGGAACTATAACAACAATAGATCCTATAGCCTTTGAAGTGTATGGTTACAACCCCCTCCCCGATTTCCAATTTAGACACTTTTGTTTGCCTATTTCTAATGTATAGGGCCACGTCCTTCCTGTGGTCGGTAATCCAGCCTTTTCCTTCTATTATTTTCTTGTTGGGTTCTGTGACAATTAGAAAGTCTACATTTTTCTCTGTAGCCGTGGCAAAAGCGATGTCGTGTGCCACCCTTCTTCTGTTCAAATTGCATTGCAGTACCCTAAGGCCTTTTTTGTGGCGTGCCGGCTCGTCTCTTCTAGGGTTGGGCTGCATTTTGTGAGGGTATTTACGTTCTTGGGGTCCTCCTTCCCCTCCCTTTTAGCCTTTCTTGATCTACTAGTTTTTTGTAGATTGGGCATTTCATGCTGTCTACTCTGTGGCCTTCTTTTTTACAGCTTGGGCAAAATGCTTTGTCGTTGCATTCTCTTGCCTTATGTCCTGTCTTTCCACAGTTTAGACATCTTTCTTCCCTATCCGGGCCTTGACAGTTTCGCGCCACGTGTCCATATTCTTGGCACTTGTGACACTTAGCGGGCGTAACCCGTTCTATCACTCGGCAGCTAATCCAACCTATTTTTATTCTTCCGGTCTTAATTAGGTTTTGTGCTGCACTTTCACATATTTCTATTGTGGCATTTTGATTGCCACCATATGCCGGTCTCATGGATTTCACAATTACTTCGGGTTTCTTTACTCCGGTTTGTGTAATTGCATCCATAACCTCTTCCTTTGTCGTTATACCGTCTATGCCGGTAATGTGGAGTGTCTTTTTCTTAGTTTTATCTCTTACGATAATTTCCGTATCTTGCATTCCGTTTGTGATGAGCTCCTTTACTTTTTTGGCGCTTTCTTGTCCTCCTTTTACCGATATTATAAGGTCCCCTTCCTTGCTTTTCTTTACCGTTTTTACTTCATAGTTGGTCTTTTGGATTTCTCCTTTCACGGTTTTAAGAATATCTGCATATTCCTTTCCTCTCGACTTCACTATGACTGTTCCCGTGTCTATCGCAGTTCTGGCTGGCTGTCGTTTCTTCTCCAGCGTCTTTCCCTGAATCTTCCACTCGTTTCCTTTTTGTCCGTGTATTGTGACTTTGGTATCCGTTCCTCTGAATACGCATTCAATCACCTTTCTCGTCTTTTCTGCATCTATGTTGTCTGGAGCTGGTATATGAATTCTTTGTCTTTGTTTCTTGCCTGCGATTTCTTTCAGTCTTTGCATTGCTCCCATAAAAGTGGATATTTTGTTTGTTTCATCCACCGTTGTCTGCGCCGTGAGTCCGAACACATATCTTTCTTTTTTTCTATACCCGTCATTCTCGGGGACTTCCGTAATAAGTCTTATATACGGAACGTGCTGACCTTCTGTTGCTAGCTGTTCGGCTAGGTCGGGGTATCTTTCTTTATATTTCTTTTCGATTCCCTTTTCCATGTTCGAATTTTCTACATATACAGCCTGGTCCCCTTCTGGTTCTGTTAATGGATTGCCCGTTTTTAGATCAGTTGCTTGAAACACTCTTTCAGGCCATGTTTGATCTAGGAGGTCTAGAAGCTCCGTTTCATTTGCAATGCTCGCCATTTTTTTGTTTATTTCCATGGCCTGCTGTTCTTCCTTCCCTTCCTTCTCTTTTTCGCTTTCCGGTCCATCATACTGGGTGCCGATTGTAGCTTTATTTATATAGGTCTGTGTGCTAATCGACCTTGTGCTTTTGCTGTGGTCCTGCACAGTCTTTTCAGGACTTTTATCGTCTTCTAATATTCCTTCGAGCCATTCGTTTATCTCTTCACTTTGTAGCCGCTCTACTTGCAGAGTCAGTCTACCGGTTATATCCTTCAGTTCCTTTTTGGGATTGTACATATCCTTTAAAGTTTTGTCTAAAAGGTTGACTTGTCCGCATATTTTCCCAATGATGTTTCTAAATATGTCCGCTGTTACTGTGTCTTTCCTTGAAGTTTCAGGAGTTTTTTCCGTTCTCTTCCGCTTGTTTGCTTGATTGACGGTAGCTATCTTTTTGTAGCTTTCTTTGGGAGGTGTTCTCCGCATAGAGTCCCGTCTGTGGAAGGAACTATCTCTGCCTGACCCCGTGTCTGATCGTGTCACCGGGGAACATGTTTTCTGACTGCTAGTGGTCGCCTGTTCTCTTGCTTTAGGGGGACTCCTAACTATGGAATCCCTTCTGGCAAAGGGGTTCTCTCCTGCTTGTCCAGTAGTAATGTTTCTCGCCCCGGCCTGGGAGTCCACCAGGGGAGAGCCGCAGTAGTTGGCTGACGGTCCAGTGAGGCCTGCTCCAACACCTTCTGCCTGGACCGGTACTGGGGTTCCGGGCCCCTGCACCGTAATCTGCTTTTCTATGGGTTTCATTTCCATGGAATTGCTTTATGAGTCGTTCTTAGTTTTCCCTGCTCAGGTCAAACCAGGTCTGACCATCATTGCAGCTACTTAAGCCCCCTCACCGCGGCAAGGTGACGACTCCTCGAGGGGATCTATCTATCTATCTATCTATCTATCTATCTATCTATCTATCTATCTATCTATCTATCTATCTATCTATCTATCTTTTTTTTTTTTTTTTTTTTTTTTTTTTTCGGAGGAGGGGAAATCTTGCATAAGACGTTGTGCCGGATTCTTACCGACTAAAACCCCTCCCCCTTCGTCTCGCTTGTCCCACTGGAACCGCTTGCGCATTACTTCGGTGGGAGAGCTGTCTAGATTTCTTGGACTTCATCATACCTGCCTCTCATCTCTTTCCTTATTTTCGATAATCTTTCTTACTGCTACATAGGCGCATTTCCAATTTTCCTCTGTCGATTTGAGGTCGGCCATCATGTTTGCTGCATTAAACGGTCTTTCTCTTTCTCTGCTGTAGTTTTCTCGGACCTCATTCCAATTTGGGCATTGGAACAGGGTATGCTCAACGTCGTCTTGCTCGCTGCAATAGTGACAGTTGTCTGTTTCCGCCCTCCGGCGGTCGTACAAGTATTTCCTAAAGCAGCCATGACCGGATAGCGCTTGTGTCAGGTAGTAATCTACTTCCCCGTACGGCCTGTCAATCCACGCCTCGATGTCGGGTATCAAGTTGAATGTCCACCGCCCATACCTTCCTTGCCTCCACTTGTTTTGCCACCTAGACATAAGGTTGGCTCTTGCCGTCACTCCATCTAACCCTGTGTATTTTTCCTTCCTTTCCAGTATCAGGAATTCTATTGGAGGAACTCCTGCTATAACCCCTACCCCCTCGGTCGAAATGGTCCTGTATGCAGAGCAAATCCTTATGGACATTTTGCGCTGTACGCTTGACAGTCTTGTTATCAATTTCTTATTTTCTGTCACCTTGTACCACGCTGGAGCGGCGTAAAGCATCTGGGAATGGATTACACTTGACATCAGTCTTCTCTTGGATGATCTGGGCCCTCCGATGTTTGGCATAAGACTAGCCAAAGCTGTTATCGTCTTTTCTGCCTTCTGGGTCGTTTTTGCTACTTGTTCGGCAAACGTGAGCTTCGTATCTAACCAGACTCCTAGATACTTTATTGCCTTTGATGGAGTCACTGTTATACCCTGGACATTGAAGTGTATCGGGGATATTTTCCTTTTTGTTGTTAGGAGGGCGGCCTCCGTCTTTTCTGGTGCTAGTTGGAGTCTTTTTCTGGCCATCCAGTTGGAAACTCGTTGCAGTGCAGTGTTCGCAGTATTCATTAGTATCTCCTCACCTTTGGCGACTACAACCATAGCCACGTCGTCGGCGAAACCTATTAGGGTAACTCCTTCGGGTTGTTCCAGCCTTAGCAGTCCGTCATACATGACGTTCCACAGTGTCGGACCCAATACTGAGCCCTGCGGAACACCGCTATTTATTTCTCTTGTCTTTGTTGCGTCTTCCGCCTCCAGTATTATTTTTCTTTCAGACAGGTAGGATGCTATAACGTTTATGATACTCTCGTCTATTTCCCTCTTTCTTAATTCCACCAATATGTTTTGCCAAGATGCGCTGTTGAAGGCATTCTTAACATCCAGCGTTATGACTGCGCATAGTCTCCGATGTGGGCATGAGTAGTTGGCCTCCGCTTCACGAGCGATTCTTAATACCTCGTTAATGGCATCCACCGTTTGTCGTCCTTCCCTGAAGCCGTATTGGTGTTCCGACAGGCCGCCGGTGCGTATGAGTTCGCCATTTAGTCTACCTAATATCAAATATTCGTAGAGTTTTCCTTCCACATCCAATAGACATATCGGCCTATAAGAAGCCGGGTTGTCAATTGGTTTATCTCCTTTTCTTAGTAGCAGCAGTCTGGCACGCTTCCACTCTGATGGGAAGATTGCTCTGTTGGCCAGGTCATTGTAGACTGCCAATACATATTCGGGCTTATTCTTAGCAACTTCTTTGATTATTTCCGGTGGAATGTTTCCCGGTCCGGGTGCCTTATTCTCTTTCATTTTGTTATACGCAACACTTAATTCGTCTAAACTAAAATTTGTGAATATCACAGTTCTATCACAGTCAAATATCACTTGGTCATGCTCGGGGAAAAGGTGGTCTACTACCAATTCTACGGTTTGCATGGCCATCTGCAGTCTGGGAGGGAAGCCGATCATCTTTTTCATGACGATATTATAACCTACTCCCCAGATATCACAGTCTACTTCATCACAGAGCTTTTTCCAACTCGCTCTTTTAGCTGCCTTGATCTTTTTTCGGAGTCTCTTCTTTATTTCTTTGTATTCCTCCCATAAGTGCCTAGTTTCTTCCGGCGTACCACCTCTTGCGTTCCTGGTATAGGCTCTCCTTTTTCGTAGACACTCCCTACGGAGCTCGGCTACGTCATCGTTCCACCAGTAAACCGGTTTACCTCTGGGGCTGGTTTTCCTTCTGGGCATCGTTTGGTCGCACATGCGGCTCAGAGTGTGTGAGAAATCTTTCGCCCTGACTTCCTCGAGGTCCATTTCCGTTTCCGTAAGCACTTGTAAGAGTTTTGTTTTGTCCAACTTTCTCACTTGCCAACCTTCGTTCTTTGTTCTTTCACGAACCGGCGCTCGGTTTTCTTCTACTACTTCAAAGGATATATAATCGTGGTCGCTCAGGGATTCGTTGTCCAACACTTCCCAGTTTGTAATGTTGTTTCTTATATCTGCCGTAGCTATAGTCAGATCGAGGATAGAGGAGTATTCCCCCCTATGGAAGGTAGGTTTATCCCCGTGGTTTACGATTACTAAATCGTTTTGCGCCATCCACTGTGTTATTACCTCCCCTCTCCTATCTTCTACTCTCTCACCCCATTGTGGAGATTTCGCGTTGAAATCACCTACTATGATCGCTTTTTCGTTGTTCGATCTGATATGCGCTTCGACTTCTGACAAGATTTGCTCGAGGTCCTCGATCTCTTTGTTTCCGGAGGAATAGCAATTGTATATTGTGCACGCTGTTGTGGCTATATAGGTGAAGCTATGTCCACGCCCCTGTCTTTTTACAATAATGTTGCGATCCATCACTTTTATAGCAGTGTCTATATCTTCATCGCATATCCAGTCTCTCCTGTTTCTAACGGCATTCCGGTTTGGTTCGCTCATGAGGATGATCCCGACGCCTATCTCGTTTGCAGTCGATAGGGCCATGTCGTGAACTGGACGACTCCTGTAAGTGTTTATTTGGAGCAATTTCATATTTCTAATTGGTGTTTTGGTGCGTTGTCTGTGACGTCTGCGTTTTATTCCCGTTCTTCATTGGACATTTTGGATTTCCAGATTGATGTCCTTCTAGGTTGCAGTGGACGCAGAACGCTTGGTTTTTGCAGTCCACTGCCTTGTGTCCCTCTTTGCCGCACTTCAGGCACAGGTTCTCCCTGTCGGGGCCGTTACACTGCGCCTTCGTGTGTCCGTATTGCCAGCATTTAAAGCACTTTACTTCCTTTTTCCTTTCGAGGATTCTGCATCCTGTCCACCCTATTCTTATTCTCCCTATTTCAATAAGTTTCTGGGCCTCTGCTTCTGGCATTATCACAGTGGCGTTTTGTCTGCTTCCATAGGCTGGTCGCAGGGCTCTTATTTCGATATTTTCGGGTTTACCAGGGGTGTACTCCAAAATGGCTTGTCTGATTTCATCCTCCGTTGTTACTTCGTCTAGGTCTCTTATGTGGAGGACTGTTTTGTTTATTAGGAGGGATGTCTTCGCCTCCGGCATCTTTTCCCCGATTACCCTCTTTAATTCGGTTGCTTTGTCGCATCCGTTCGCCACTGTAAGCAGTAGTTCTCCGTTTCTTGTTTTACTGATTCTACTTATGTTGACCCCCATTTCACTAGGATTTACTGTCTGCCTCATTTCTTTCAATAGGTCCGCGTATGTCTTATCCTTTGATTTTATTAATATGGCCTCTTGCTTTGGTTTCTTCGGTTTCCCGATTTTCTGGGATATTTTTCCCACACTCGAGGGTTTTCTGCTCCTTTTCTGGTTGTCATCTGATTTGTACCTTACGATCTGTATGTTCGTGTCGGCAAACAGGAACTCTATCATCCTATTCATCACAAGACCTTGTTTTCCTCCTATCTCTGGTATAGCCAGCTTAGTTTGTTCTTGCTTTAACATGTGTAACTTCACTGTTTTTACAGCTTGGAACACACACTCGTCCTCAATTTGGTCATTTGTGTTCCCCTCTGAGATGATCGGGTAATAAATATCCCTGGTGGTCTGTACATAGTTCCCATCTTTATCGGGGAAACCAAGAGATAGCTTCATCATAGCTGCCTCTCCCTTTTTTCTATTTTGTTTTTTAAGTTCGTCTATGCTGCCAAACTTTTCTATGGCTTTCGCTACTATTTTATGTGCACTGTCCATGTTTGTGTTACAAGGTATTAACAACGCATGATTGTTTGGGGCATCCCAGATGTAGCCTTTTTGCTCCGATATTTTGGTAAAAACTTCCTCGTCCCAGTCTTCTTCCGTTATTTGTTGGAAGCTATCGAAATTGTCATCCTGAGTCAGGATTTTTCTTCTTTCTGCCTTCTTTTGCACCTTTAGGCACTCTTGACATTGTATGGTGGTTAGCCTCTGGGTATGGTCCTCCAGCTCCCTCTTACGCTGGGCCTCCATGTATTGCACTTGTTTCCTAAGGTTTAGATTTTCACTTTCCAGTATTCGTCTTTTTTCATCCTCTTTTGCTCCACTGGCTGATTCATCCTGCCCGTCTTTCAGGTCTTTACTCCGGAGTTGCTCCATGTAAAGGACCATTTTGCTGACGCATTCTTTCACTTTGGTTTTTGGTTTATAGGCTTCCTTCACTATGTTATCGAGATATTTTATTTGTTTAAAGAGCCTGTCCAGAGTGCTCCTAAAATCTTCTCCTGATATCTCTTTATCCTTTTCAGGAGTCTTCTCAGTCCTTTTCCGTTTGTTCGGCTGCTCTATTGGTTCACGTTTCTTTGTTTCCCGATCGGTAAAGGAACATGTTTTCTTGGTGCTAGTAGTCGCCTGATCTCTTGCTCTAGGGGGAGTCCTATTTATGGAATCCCTTCTGGCAAAGGGGTTTTCTCCTGCTTGCCCAGTAGTGATGTTTCCCGCCCCGGCCTGGGAGTCCACCAGGGGAGAGCCGCAGTAGTTGGCTGACGGTCCAGTGAGGCCTGCTCCAACACCTTCTGCCTGGACCGGTACTGGGGTTCCGGGCCCCTGCACCGTAATCTGCTCTTCTATGGGTTTCATTTCCATGGAATTGCTTTGTGAGTCGTTCTTAGTTTTCCCTGCTCAGGTCAAACCAGGTCTGACCATCATTGCAGCTACTTAAGCCCCCTCACCGCGGCAAGGTGACGACTCCTCGAGGGGGATCTATCTATCTATCTATCTATCTATCTATCTATCTATCTATCTATCTATCTATCTATCTATCTATCTATCTATCTATCTATCTATCTATCTATCTATCTTTCTATCTATCTATCTATCTATCTATCTATCTATCTATCTATCTATCTATCTATCTATCTATCTATCTATCTATCTATCTATCTATCTATCTATCTATCTATCTATCTATCTATCTATCTATCTATCTATCTATCTATCTATCTATCTATCTATCTATCTATCTATCTATCTATCTATCTATCTATCTATCTATCTATCTATCTATCTATCTATCTATCTATCTATCTTTTTTTTTTTTTTTTTTTTTAGTGGGGACGTAGGGGTAGCAAGCTACCCACAAGTGGCCCCCCTGACACCGAATCGCCACCCTGGTACCGCTTTCGCATTTCTTCGGGGTGGTGACTGTTTGCGCCCGGTTGGGCTCCGCCTTTTATGATCGCCATTTCCCTACGTCCCCCATCCTCTGTGAGATTAGGGGTTCAGGGGCGATTTGCTTAGACATTGTTTCTCTCGTCCATATACTCAACCAGTAACTACAAATCTCTACAGTCACCCTCCTTAGTCGCTATTATCTGTCGGACTACTTTATATGCATGTGTCCATGTCTCTTCTGACTCCACTAGGCTTGCCATCATATTTATTGCATTAAACACATTTCCTGTTGTCTGTTGGTACACAAGCCTTTCTGCGTTCCATCGCTGACACACAAAGAGTGTGTGCTCTGCGTCGTCGACTGCTTTGCAGTAGTTGCAGTCGCTAGATTCGGCTCTCCTGCGGTCGTACAGATATTTTCTGAAACATCCGTGCCCTGACAGTGCCTGCGTAATGAAGTAGTCCACTTCTCCAAAAGGTCTATCAAGCCATTTTTGAATTACAGGAATTAAGCTCCACGTCCATCGTCCGTACCGCCCGTTGTCCCACTTCTCTTGCCATCGGGTGGAAAGATTGCTTTTTGCATTTGCTGCCTGTACCCCGTTGTATTTTTCCAGTCTTTCCTGGATCTGTAGCTCCACGGGTGGTATCCCGGCAAGAACACCCGCAGCTTCTGCTGATATTGTCCTGTAAGCACTACAGATTCTGATAGACATCATCCTTTGTATTCTGGAAAGTCTTTGAGTCAGCTTTTTGTTTCCAGTTACCGTGTGCCAGACTGGTGCGGCGTACAGCAACTGCGAGTGTACTACACTGCCGAGAGCTCTTCTTTTTGATGCCCTAGGGCCTCCAATGTTTGGCATAAGGCAAGAGAGCGCTGTTGCGGTTTTCTCCGCCTTTTTGACAGACTGGTTAACGTGTTCTGCGAATGTTAGTTTGGTGTCCACCCACACTCCCAGGTATTTCACCGCTTTGCTTGGTGTAACCAGGTTTCCACAGATAACAAAGTGTATTGGGGAGATCTTTCTCTTTGTGGTTAGGAGAACCGCCTCTGTTTTTTCCGGCGCCAATTGCAGTCCTTTTCCCTCCATCCAATTTGCCACTTTCTGCAGTCCCGCGTTTGCCATGTTCATAAGGGTCTCTTCATTTCTTGCTGTCACAACCATTGCCACGTCATCTGCGAAGCCAATTAGTGTGACTCCACTTAGCATGTTCATACGTAGTAGTCCGTCATACAAGATATTCCATAGGGTTGGACCCAAAACCGAGCCCTGCGGTACACCACTATTTATTTCTACTATCTTCTTATTATTTTCCGCCTCTAATATTAGTTTCCTATCTGACAGGTAGGACGCTATAATCCCTATAAGGTTTGGATCTATATCTCTTCTTTTCAATTCTTCTAAAATGTATTGCCAAGATGCGCTGTTAAATGCATTTCTGACATCCAGTGTGATCATTGCACACAGTCTTCGGTGTTGCGGAGCGTAAGCAGCTGCTTGCCTTGCGATTCTAAGCACTTCCCCGATTGCATCCACTGTTTGCCGTCCTTCCCTAAATCCAAATTGTTTATCGGATAGGCCTCCGGTTCGTTCTAACTCCCTGTTGAGTCTCGCGAGGATTAGATGCTCGTACAGTTTGCCCTCTACATCTAACAAGCTAATTGGTCTGTATGAAGTGGGGCTGTCGAGAGGTTTATTCCCTTTTCTTAATAGTACAAGTCTTGCCTGTTTCCACTCAGCCGGGAAGTTAGTTCTTGCAGCCAATTTATTGTAGACTGCCAGGGTATAATCAGGTTTGTTTAATACTACCTGCTTTAAAATTTCTACCGGGATGTTTCCGGGCCCTGGGGCTTTTTTATTTTTAAGTTTATCACACGCTGCTAGCAGTTCATTCGTCGTAAAACTAATTAAAAACCTATCGTCTATATCACAGTTGAATATCACATCAGGATGAACAGGGAATAAGTGATGGACCACTTCTTCCATAGTTTCCATGGTCATCTGGAGTCTTGGCGAATACCCAATCATCCTTTTCATAACTATTTTGTAACCATCTCCAAAGATATCACAGTCTACGTTATCACATAAGGTTTTCCAGCACGTTCGTTTGGATTTTTTAATGGCGTTTCTCAGTATTTTTTTGCTCTCTCTATAATCTTCCCATAGGTGCTGGTTTGCCGGTGTTAGGTTTCGTCTGGCATTTCTGGTATACGCTCGTCTCTTTCTTACACAGTCGCGGCGTAGTTCTGATATTTCCTCTGTCCACCAATATACTGGTGCTCCTCTAGGTACGATTTTTCTTTTTGGCATCGTTTTATCACAGATTTTGACTAGATTATTTGTAAAGCTTTTTGCAGTTATTGTGCTTTCGTCCGATTGGATTTCATCCAGTGCTTGACCTAGTTTTTGATGGTTGAGTTTTCTTACTTGCCAACCTTTATTTTCCTGCTTCATATTAGGGGAGTGTGTTGTTTCTGCTAAATCAAAAATGATATAGTTGTGATCACTGATTGTTAGGTCCAGGATGGATGAATAGTCCTGCCTTTGGAAGGTCGGTTCCTCACCTTTGTTGACAATAACTAGGTTGTTTTCCGCTATCCACTCGGTCACTATTTGACCTCTTCTATCTGAGAAGGGCATGCCCCACTGTGGTGATTTAGCATTGAAGTCTCCCGCGACAATAGCTCTCTCCTTGTTAAGCCTGATTTGCCTGCCAATTCTGTCTAAGGTTTCTTCCAGTTCCTCTATGTCGTCATTTCCAGATGAGTAGCAACTGTATATTGTGAAGTCTCTCGTAGTGATATATGTGTATCCTGGTCCATGTCCTTGTTTTTTTGTTATTAAACCCTGATCCAAAATTTTTATTGCAGTATCCAGAGGTGTATCGTATTCCCAATCATTTCTGTCCATAATCGCTTTGCGGTTCGGTTCACTAAGCAATATTATTCCCGCTCCAGTATCTTTGGCGGTGGCCAACGCCATATCATGGGCAGCGCGGCTTCTATTAATGTTTATTTGGAGAATTCTAGGCATAGCTAGAGTTTTCCTTTGTTGCCTCCGTCAACTTTTTTTGGTTTTTCGGACATCTGGGGTTTCCTGATTGGTGTCCTTCTGCCTTACAGTTCACACAATATGCCGGATTTTGACATTCACTTAACCTATGCCCCTCCTTTGCGCACTTTAGACACAGGCGTTCTCTATCGGGACCTTCACATTGTGCTTTAACGTGTCCATATTCCCAGCACTTGAAGCACCTTAAATCTTTCTTCCTTTCTAGGATTCGGCATACTGTCCACCCAATTTTGATTTTCTCCATCCGAATTAGCTTCACGGCATCTACTTCGGGCATTATTATTGTCACATTTTGCTTATTTCCGTAGGCCGGGCGTAGAGCCTTTACCTCGAAGAGTTCTGGCTTCACAGTCGTTGCTTTAGAGACTGCTTGCCTTACTTCTTCCTCCGTTGTTACCTCGTCTAGGCCCTTGACGTGTATAACTTTCTTGTTTACCAAGAGGGATGTCTTCGCTTCCGGGAGCTTTTCCCTAATTTCCCTTCTTAGGACCTCTGCTTTGTCGAGACCATTCTGAATAGTAAGAAGTAGCTCTCCATTTCTTGTCTTAATTATATCCTTGACATCCACTCCTATCTTGCTAGGGTTTACAGTTTGTTTCACCGTTTTCAGTAGATCTGCGTATGAGCAGTCCCTCATTTGAATTAGAAGTGCCTCGTGTTTAGGTTTCTTGGGTGTCTTTGCGGTAGAGCCAGTGTCGTCAGTGATGGTGTTTAGCCTACTTCTGTTGGGTGTTTTTGCCGCCCTGGCCGAGTTATGTTTACTCAGTTCCGTCTTTCTTTTGACGTCGTTTATTCTGTACATTGACGTTTGTACTGCTGTATCTGCGAAGAGATACTCTATAATTCGCTTAAATACGATCCCACCTACCCCTTCTAGTTTGGGTATGGCCAGTTTGGTCTTTCCATGTTTTAACATGTGGTCTTTCACTGTTTGCAGGGACTTAAATACAATTTTGTCGTCTGCTTCTTCCTGCTCGTTTGTAAATATGGGATAAAATATATCTCTAGTCGTATATGACATATTACCATCGCTATCTGGAAAGCCCAGCGAGTGTGTCATCGTAGCTACTTCGCCTTTTGTTTTATTTTGTGCTTTGAAGCCCTCTCTACCACCAAACTTGTTTATGGCTATGCCGACGGATCTGTTATTTGAATCAAAGTTTGCATTACACGGCAGTATAATTTCGAAGCCACTCGGTACTTCCCATATTTGGCATTCTAGTTCAGGAACCTTTTCAAAGATTTCATTTTCCCAATCGTGTTCAGTTACTCTCTGGAAATTTTCAAAAGTTTCTTCTTGTTTTAGTGAGCACCTTCGGTTTGCTTTCATTTCTGCTATTTTGCAATTTTCACATTGCACTTTGTTTGTTCTTTGAGAGTAGGTTTCCAGTTGCCTATATTTTTCTTCGAGTGTCTGTAACTGGTTTCGTAGTTTACTGTTTTCTTCAGCCAATGGTTTTTCCGCTTCTTCGGTTTTTGATCTACCGGTTGCTTGTATGAGGCCATCGGTTAAGTCCTCTCTCTGTAACTGTTCAGCATGATAGCTCAATATGCTCGCTATTTCTTTGATTTCTTGCTTTGGCTTGTACATGCCGTAGAGGACTTTGTTGAGTCGATCTATTTGTTCAAACATCTTATCTAAAGTGGCGTTATGTTCGTGCATTCTATGCCTTATATTTTTGTCGGCATCTAGGTTCTTTTCGGGCGTTTGCTCCGTTCTCTTCCTCTTATTAGGCTGATCCAGATTTGAGGTCAGGAGTATTCTATCCGTTTCGTCAGGAAGGGAAAAAGTTCTTAATCTCGGTGGAGTTCTCTGTAACGAATCTCTTCTAGCGAAGGGATCCGATACGCCACTTTCATCTCCCGTCTTGGTGCTTTCAGATTCTGCGTATTGTCTCGTAACTTTATCTGATGCGTTTGTCGTTTGATTGCTCCCCCCAGAATCCATGGAGCGGCCTGAAACTTCAGGGTGGGATTCTGGACATTCCGTCCTACCCACCTGGGGTAATATATTTTTACCAGACGACATTTCATTTCTATTGCATTTTTTACCTTCTGCCAGGTCTGTTTTAAGCGAGGGATTTAGTCCTGCTGTTTGGTGTATGGTTATACCGCCAATGATCGGTCGTCAGAGCCTCTTTAGTTATCTAGCAGGGTGTGCCGCGAGCAGGGGAGGTTGACATTTGGGTGGCATTTGGTGTTGTCGATGTTCTTCGCCACCCCTTACACCCCATCTATCTATCTATCTATCTATCTATCTATCTATCTACTATCTATCTATCTATCTATCTATCTATCTATCTATCTATCTATCTATCTATCTATCTATCTATCTATCTATCTATCTATCTATCTATCTATCTATCTATCTATCTATCTATCTATCTATCTATCTATCTATCTATCTATCTATCTATCTATCTATCTATCTATCTATCTATCTATCTATCTATCTATCTATCTATCTATCTATCTATCTATCTATCTATCTATCTATCTATCTATCTATCTATCTATCTATCTATCTATCTATCTATCTATCTATCTATCTATCTATCTATCTATCTATCTATCTATCTATCTATCTATCTATCTATCTTTTTTTTTTTTTTTTTTTTTTTTTTTTTTTTTTTTTTTTTTTTTTTTTTGGAGGAGGGGAAATCTTGCATAAGACGTTGTGCCGGATTCTTACCGACTAAAACCCCTCCCCCTTCGTCTCGCTTTTCCCACTGGAACCGCTTGCGCATTACTTCGGTGGGAGAGCTGTCTAGATTTCTTGGACTTCATCATACCTGCCTCTCATCTCTTTCCTTATTTTCGATAATCTTTCTTACTGCTACATAGGCGCATTTCCAATTTTCCTCTGTCGATTTGAGGTCGGCCATCATGTTTGCTGCATTAAACGGTCTTTCTCTTTCTCTGCTGTAGTTTTCTCGGACCTCATTCCAATTTGGGCATTGGAACAGGGTATGCTCAACGTCGTCTTGCTCGCTGCAATAGGGACAGTTGTCTGTTTCCGCCCTCCGGCGGTCGTACAAGTATTTCCTAAAGCAGCCATGACCGGATAGCGCTTGTGTCAGGTAGTAATCTACTTCCCCGTACGGCCTGTCAATCCACGCCTCGATGTCGGGTATCAAGTTGAATGTCCACCGCCCATACCTTCCTTGCCTCCACTTGTTTTGCCACCTAGACATAAGGTTGGCTCTTACCGTCACTCCATCTAACCCTGTGTATTTTTCCTTCCTTTCCAGTATCAGGAATTCTATTGGAGGAACTCCTGCTATAACCCCTACCCCCTCGGTCGAAATGGTCCTGTATGCAGAGCAAATCCTTATGGACATTTTGCGCTGTACGCTTGACAGTCTTGTTATCAATTTCTTATTTTCTGTCACCTTGTACCACGCTGGAGCGGCGTAAAGCATCTGGGAATGGATTACACTTGACATCAGTCTTCTCTTGGATGATCTGGGCCCTCCGATGTTTGGCATAAGACTAGCCAAAGCTGTTATCGTCTTTTCTGCCTTCTGGGTCGTTTTTGCTACTTGTTCGGCAAACGTGAGCTTCGTATCTAACCAAACTCCTAGATACTTTATTGCCTTTGATGGAGTCACTGTTATACCCTGGACATTGAAGTGTATCGGGGATATTTTCCTTTTTGTTGTTAGGAGGGCGGCCTCCGTCTTTTCTGGTGCTAGTTGGAGTCTTTTTCTGGCCATCCAGTTGGAAACTCGTTGCAGTGCAGTGTTCGCAGTATTCATTAGTATCTCCTCACCTTTGGCGACTACAACCATAGCCACGTCGTCGGCGAAACCTATTAGGGTAACTCCTTCGGGTTGTTCCAGCCTTAGCAGTCCGTCATACATGACGTTCCACAGTGTCGGACCCAATACTGAGCCCTGCGGAACACCGCTAATTATTTCTCTTGTCTTTGTTGCGTCTTCCGCCTCCAGTATTATTTTTCTTTCAGACAGGTAGGATGCTATAACGTTTATGATACTCTCGTCTATTTCCCTCTTTCTTAATTCCACCAATATGTTTTGCCAAGATGCGCTGTTGAAGGCATTCTTAACATCCAGCGTTATGACTGCGCATAGTCTCCGATGTGGGCATGAGTAGTTGGCCTCCGCTTCACGAGCGATTCTTAATACCTCGTTAATGGCATCCACCGTTTGTCGTCCTTCCCTGAAGCCGTATTGGTGTTCCGACAGGCCGCCGATGCGTATGAGTTCGCCATTTAGTCTACCTAATATCAAATATTCGTAGAGTTTTCCTTCCACATCCAATAGACATATCGGCCTATAAGAAGCCGGGTTGTCAATTGGTTTATCTCCTTTTCTTAGTAGCAGCAGTCTGGCACGCTTCCACTCTGATGGGAAGATTGCTCTGTTGGCCAGGTCATTGTAGACTGCCAATACATATTCGGGCTTATTCTTAGCAACTTCTTTGATTATTTCCGGTGGAATGTTTCCCGGTCCGGGTGCCTTATTCTCTTTCATTTTGTTATACGCAACACTTAATTCGTCTAAACTAAAATTTGTGAATATCACAGTTCTATCACAGTCAAATATCACTTGGTCATGCTCGGGGAAAAGGTGGTCTACTACCAATTCTACGGTTTGCATGGCCATCTGCAGTCTGGGAGGGAAGCCGATCATCTTTTTCATGACGATATTATAACCTACTCCCCAGATATCACAGTCTACTTCATCACAGAGCTTTTTCCAACTCGCTCTTTTAGCTGCCTTGATCTTTTTTCGGAGTCTCTTCTTTATTTCTTTGTATTCCTCCCATAAGTGCCTAGTTTCTTCCGGCGTACCACCTCTTGCGTTCCTGGTATAGGCTCTCCTTTTTCGTAGACACTCCCTACGGAGCTCGGCTACGTCATCGTTCCACCAGTAAACCGGTTTACCTCTGGGGCTGGTTTTCCTTCTGGGCATCGTTTGGTCGCACATGCGGCTCAGAGTGTGTGAGAAATCTTTCGCCCTGACTTCCTCGAGGTCCATTTCCGTTTCCGTAAGCACTTGTAAGAGTTTTGTTTTGTCCAACTTTCTCACTTGCCAACCTTCGTTCTTTGTTCTTTCACGAACCGGCGCTCAGTTTTCTTCTACTACTTCAAAGGATATATAATCGTGGTCGCTCAGGGATTCGTTGTCCAACACTTCCCAGTTTGTAATGTTGTTTCTTATATCTGCCGTAGCTATAGTCAGATCGAGGATAGAGGAGTATTCCCCCCTATGGAAGGTAGGTTTATCCCCGTGGTTTACGATTACTAAATCGTTTTGCGCCATCCACTGTGTTATTACCTCCCCTCTCCTATCTTCTACTCTCTCACCCCATTGTGGAGATTTCGCGTTGAAATCACCTACTATGATCGCTTTTTCATTGTTCGATCTGATATGCGCTTCGACTTCTGACAAGATTTGCTCGAGGTCCTCGATCTCTTTGTTTCCGGAGGAATAGCAATTGTATATTGTGCACGCTGTTGTGGCTATATAGGTGAAGCTATGTCCACGCCCCTGTCTTTTTACAATAATGTTGCGATCCATCACTTTTATAGCAGTGTCTATATCTTCATCGCATATCCAGTCTCTCCTGTTTCTAACGGCATTCCGGTTTGGTTCGCTCATGAGGATGATCCCGACGCCTATCTCGTTTGCAGTCGATAGGGCCATGTCGTGAACTGGACGACTCCTGTAAGTGTTTATTTGGAGCAATTTCATATTTCTAATTGGTGTTTTGGTGCGTTGTCTGTGACGTCTGCGTTTTATTCCCGTTCTTCATTGGACATTTTGGATTTCCAGATTGATGTCCTTCTAGGTTGCAGTGGACGCAGAACGCTTGGTTTTTGCAGTCCACTGCCTTGTGTCCCTCTTTGCCGCACTTCAGGCACAGGTTCTCCCTGTCGGGGCCGTTACACTGCGCCTTCGTGTGTCCGTATTGCCAGCATTTAAAGCACTTTACTTCCTTTTTCCTTTCGAGGATTCTGCATCCTGTCCACCCTATTCTTATTCTCCCTATTTCAATAAGTTTCTGGGCCTCTGCTTCTGGCATTATCACAGTGGCGTTTTGTCTGCTTCCATAGGCTGGTCGCAGGGCTCTTATTTCGATATTTTCGGGTTTACCAGGGGTGTACTCCAAAATGGCTTGTCTGATTTCATCCTCCGTTGTTACTTCGTCTAGGTCTCTTATGTGGAGGACTGTTTTGTTTATTAGGAGGGATGTCTTCGCCTCCGGCATCTTTTCCCCGATTACCCTCTTTAATTCGGTTGCTTTGTCGCATCCGTTCGCCACTGTAAGCAGTAGTTCTCCGTTTCTTGTTTTACTGATTCTACTTATGTTGACCCCCATTTCACTAGGATTTACTGTCTGCCTCATTTCTTTCAATAGGTCCGCGTATGTCTTATCCTTTGATTTTATTAATATGGCCTCCTGCTTTGGTTTCTTCGGTTTCCCGATTTTCTGGGATATTTTTCCCACACTCGAGGGTTTTCTGCTCCTTTTCTGGTTGTCATCTGATTTGTACCTTACGATCTGTATGTTCGTGTCGGCAAACAGGAACTCTATCATCCTATTCATCACAAGACCTTGTTTTCCTCCTATCTCTGGTATAGCCAGCTTAGTTTGTTCTTGCTTTAACATGTGTAACTTCACTGTTTTTACAGCTTGGAACACACACTCGTCCTCAATTTGGTCATTTGTGTTCCCCTCTGAGATGATCGGGTAATAAATATCCCTGGTGGTCTGTACATAGTTCCCATCTTTATCGGGGAAACCAAGAGATAGCTTCATCATAGCTGCCTCTCCCTTTTTTCTATTTTGTTTTTTAAGTTCGTCTATGCTGCCAAACTTTTCTATGGCTTTCGCTACTATTTTATGTGCACTGTCCATGTTTGTGTTACAAGGTATTAACAACGCATGATTGTTTGGGGCATCCCAGATGTAGCCTTTTTGCTCCGATATTTTGGTAAAAACTTCCTCGTCCCAGTCTTCTTCCGTTATTTGTTGGAAGCTATCGAAATTGTCATCCTGAGTCAGGATTTTTCTTCTTTCTGCCTTCTTTTGCACCTTTAGGCACTCTTGACATTGTATGGTGGTTAGCCTCTGGGTATGGTCCTCCAGCTCCCTCTTACGCTGGGCCTCCATGTATTGCACTTGTTTCCTAAGGTTTAGATTTTCACTTTCCAGTATTCGTCTTTTTTCATCCTCTTTTGCTCCACTGGCTGATTCATCCTGCCCGTCTTTCAGGTCTTTACTCCGGAGTTGCTCCATGTAAAGGACCATTTTGCTGACGCATTCTTTCACTTTGGTTTTTGGTTTATAGGCTTCCTTCACTATGTTATCGAGATATTTTATTTGTTTAAAGAGCCTGTCCAGAGTGCTCCTAAAATCTTCTCCTGATATCTCTTTATCCTTTTCAGGAGTCTTCTCAGTCCTTTTCCGTTTGTTCGGCTGCTCTATTGGTTCACGTTTCTTTGTTTCCCGATCGGTAAAGGAACATGTTTTCTTGGTGCTAGTAGTCGCCTGATCTCTTGCTCTAGGGGGAGTCCTATTTATGGAATCCCTTCTGGCAAAGGGGTTTTCTCCTGCTTGCCCAGTAGTGATGTTTCCCGCCCCGGCCTGGGAGTCCACCAGGGGAGAGCCGCAGTAGTTGGCTGACGGTCCAGTGAGGCCTGCTCCAACACCTTCTGCCTGGACCGGTACTGGGGTTCCGGGCCCCTGCACCGTAATCTGCTCTTCTATGGGTTTCATTTCCATGGAATTGCTTTGTGAGTCGTTCTTAGTTTTCCCTGCTCAGGTCAAACCAGGTCTGACCATCATTGCAGCTACTTAAGCCCCCTCACCGCGGCAAGGTGACGACTCCTCGAGGGGGATCTATCTATCTATCTATCTATCTATCTATCTATCTATCTATTTATTTATTTATTTATTTATTTATATATCAATTTTACCTTAAAATATCATTATGGTATTTTTAATAAGATTATTATGGAATGAATGAAAGTTGCAGTCGGGCGTTGCTGACTGCAAATATATGTTAAATATGATCAACTCTGTTGGACTTAAAATTAATATTTAAAATTTGGAGTATAATGTATAAAATAGCATGGACTTCTGACAAAAAAATTGTAGAATAGTATGGTAGAATAACGTTATTAAAACTAATTCATGTACATCATACAGGGTGATCGCCAGAGGCATGTAAAATGTCTTAGTTAAGCACAAAAAATATAAAAAATTGTAGAAAATTAGAACTGTAACATACAATGTCTCTCTTAGGTTTGAACCAAACTTTACGTAGCCTAACTGATATATCAATTTTACTTTATAATGTATTAAATTGTTTGTGTCTAATAAATCGATTGTGAAAGAATGTCACTTGCTTTATTTGCTCTTGGGTATAAATACTTACTGTAGAACTGTAGAATGTAATATACTTGATAAATGATATACCAAATATAAAATTGACTAAATCTTATGAGAGTAACTAATTACATTACATTCCGATAAGTTTAAATGTATTACGCCACGTGAATTAATTTATAATTGTATCATTCGAAATCTTTAATTCATGTTCAAATTCAAGATTATCACAGTGGCTCAACTTTTATAATGCCACAAATAAATAATAGACATAGGAGAAGTCCAAGATTGGACTTTTGAGGAATATCTGATGTAGCCGCATATACCTATATCTGACCTAAACCCATTATATTAAGCAGCGTATTGTGCTATACTATTTAAATAGATAAATTAGTTAATTATATTCCAGGATAATCCCAAATGTATTAATTTTAATATTATAATAGATTAATCAACAATACCAAAGGCATTTGAGAAATTAGTAGGGCAGCTTATCATGAAAATGTGAACACACCGGACAAAACCACCAAATATTTTCCAGGTACTAGCTAGGTACGTAGCTCTCAATTTTTGATAGGAACCAACTCCTCCATCGGCCATCTTGGATTTTATAGTGGCCATTTTGAAATATAGACATATTATCAATATTTCAGCTTCTAAATCACTTAGGATCACAAACTTGGTGCCTAAGAATACATATTTAGGGTCAGAGAATACAACTACACAATTTTTAAATGTATCCATTATATATTTATTCACTGATATATGTACCAAATACAAACTATTCACCGATGAACTGTTTTGTCGAGTGTGTCCACATTTTCTAATATGTTTTTTTCATTTTGTTTCAGATTGAATTGTAATACAAGATGGATTGGAACATGATCTGTCAGAAAACAACTTCAGAAAATCTAAAATGTCCACTCAATGCATATGGAATCGAATACAAGATACATACCACATACCGGTCTATCTTGAACAATATCAGTGAGTTTAGAAGATTGGAGTCATTGCCAGTGAAACTAAATTTTGGAAGCGACACGAGTGCGGATGAACTGGTCCAAAACCATGGTGCATGGCAGAAATCTTGTTACGTCAAGTTCAGCAATTTGTAGTGGGATAGAGCTAAAAAGCGGAGAAATATTTCAGGAGGCAGCACACTGTGCAGAAATAATCTCGGCGTGAAGCGAGTGACAAAATGGCGTGTTTGTGATATCGTGGGAGTGACGAACTCCTTCATGAATTTCGAACATTGACAGCTGATATGAGCATGAGGTGGTGATCTTATTGTTCTTGACGCCAAATATCATCTGCAATGTTATACAGCACTGAAAACTCGCTACCAGTCTCACCTAAGGAAACTAGAGCAGGATTTGATGGGAGTATCCGCAGAGGAAAGTCAGATAAAGGCTACAGCACTTGTGGAGCTTTATGCTTATACCGGGTGCCACAAGTAAGTGGCTCACTCTTTTTTCCATTATTTTTTAACTTATTCATTTGAAATTTGGGGTGCATAAACTACCTGCAAAACGGTATTATTGGACATGAAAAATGGTATGAGACCATTTCCGGTTTACCCGGAAATGACCGCAACTTTCGATTTTTAAATGGAACACCCTGTATATTTGGATTCAAGACAACATTCTGAGTATATCATGAGAATTTCGCGAATTTTTGAGTCGATGCTCAGTTTTTTAAGCATTTTAAGACATTCGTCTAGAGTGCTTTGGAATACCAAAATTTGTTCTACGGCATGTAAAGTTCAAGGGAAAAATACAATTTTTCATTTAATTTCATTAATAACCATTTACGAAGCCTATAAAGTTGAACATATCACTTTTTTATCGAAAATTTTTTTTTTCAAATGGGAAGGTGGTGGCTCATAGTGTTCAATAAGTTATAGATTTTTTTCTGAATTCATTGATATCCATTTCAAATCTATTTTGTTTTTCTATTTTATTTAATTTGTTTAAAAATAAAAAATCTACAGAAAGTGAACATATCAAAATGAAACTAGGGGGTCTAGGGTCATACAGAAAACTACATATTTTGACATATGAAGTAATTTAATACCATTTCCGGTTTCGCCGGAAATAACCCTGACTTTTGATTTTCAAATGGAATACCCTGTATATTATTACATTTTTTGATTCAGAATGAATTTTTAAACATGTGTGGTGATTTTTACAAATTTATGACAATTTGTTATTTTACTTCCACATCCAGTGGAAGTATAGTAACGACAAAAAAATTTTTAAAAATTTTTATTGTTCAAATAGGCTTAGAATGTCATGAAACGTCGAGATTTCAAGTTTGAACGAAAAAAATTTTCTGTCTGTCGGTCTGTAACTTTTTTGTGCGCACGTTTACTCTGGAACCGTTTGAGATATTGACTTGAAATTTGGTACACATATGTACTTTAACGAGATCTAGAACTAGATTATATTTTCATCTTGTTTCGTCGAAGGGTTGGGAGGTGAGAAGCTAAGGTCTCAAAAAAAAATTTGGCATTGGCCACCCCCATTACCACCCCCCCCCCCCCCCATTATTAAAGGGGATGAAAAAAAATGTGATTTAGTGTGTGTACAAGAACCAGAAACCTCAAAATATTTTTTTACTTTATCCACCCCCAACTCCCACCTCCTGTCACCACCCCCACCCCACTACCGATGTGGGGTATCGTTTTATGTGTTTTTGGGGTAGAGGATTTCAAATATTATATTATTAATGTTCTATAAACAATTATTTCCAGATACAAAATTTTTTCGATGCGTGACTTGGATAGAAAATCCGGATGTGGAAGTAGTGATTCCTTGGGCAGCGGTTTTTTTTTATAGCAATTATAAATTTTAATCTAGACTGCTATGAAATAAGAAAATACGTACTTTGTCATTTTAGTTTTTGCAGAAAAAAATATTTATACATAGTTACTATTATTAACCATTTTGTAGGCATTTTAATGCAAGTAATTTAGTTTTTTTTGAAATAAGTCTTTTCAAATGGGACGGTGTTATTGTATCCATTAAATTGCCCTTGCTATAAAAAAAATAAAAAATTTATAAAAATCACCACACATGTTCAAAAATTCATTCTGAATCCAAAAATGTAATAATATACAGGGTGTTCCATTTGAAAATCAAAAGTTAGAGTTATTTCCGGCGAAACCGGAAGTGGTATTAAATTACTTCATATATCAAGAAATGCAGTTTTCTGTATGACCCTAGATCTCCTAGTTTAATTTTGATATGTTCAAAAATAAAAAAGTTATAGGGGTGAGACACTACTTTGTGTAGATTTTTTTTTAAACAAATTAAATAAAATAGAAAAACAAATAGCATAGATGTGAAATGGACATCAATGAATTCAGAAAAAAATCTATAATTTATTGAACACTATGAGCCACCACCTTCCCGTTTGAAAAAAAAAAGTTTTCGATAAAAAAGTGATATGTTCAAATTTGGAGGCTTCGTAAATGGTTATTAATGAAATTAAATGAAAAATCATATTTTTCCTTTGGACTTTACATGCCGTAGAACAAATTTTGGTATTCCAAAGCACTCTAGACGAATATCTTAAAATTCTTTAAAAAACTGAACATCGACTCAAAAATTCGCGAAATTCTCATGGTATACTCAGAATATTGTCTTGAATCCAAATATGTAAAAATATACAGGTTGTTCCATTTAAAAATCGAAAGTTGCGGTCATTTCCGGGTAAACCGGAAATGGTCAATTTTTATGTCCAAAAATCCATTTTTACAGGTAGTTTATGCACCCCAAATTTCAAATGAATAAGTTAAAAAATAAAGGAAATATAAAGGCGAGCCACTTACCTGTGGCACCCGGTATAGAGAACTGTGTGGAAGATGGGACCTTCTACTTTATATTTTCAAAGTTACATGAACCCTATGAGAACCGATTAAAAATCCTTGGCGGTGAGAAGGAGATTAACAGAGCCAGATTGAAGAAGAAAGTGCTAGCTTACTTTCCAGAGAGGCCAGAACAAAGTGATGGAAAGTATAAAGTTTTGGTGTTTGAAGAAGGCATGCGGAAAATGCTGCAGCAGGCCATACGATGTGATTACGAATATGATGTTCTTTTGTTAGCCAAATTAGTGCGCAAAGAAATTGCAAGAAATTGCAAGTTACACAACTCCATCTAATGCTGCCGACGATTGAGTTTCTTGCAGTTCTGTTGCCATTTTTCGTATGCTCGTATCAGCTGTTAATGTTCGAAATTCATGAAGGAGTCCATCGCCTGAACGACATACCAAACAAACCATTTTGTTACTTGTTTCACGCCGGGATCGTTTCTCCACAGTTGTGCTGCCTCCTGAAGTATTTCCCCGCTTTTTAGCTCTATTCAACTTCAAATTGCTGAACTTGACATAACAAGATTTATGCCATGCACCATGGTTTTGGACCAGTTCATCAGCACTTATGTCGCTTCCAAAATGTAGTTTCACTGGCAGTGACTCCAAGCTTCTAAACTCATTGATATTGTTCAAGAAAGTTGTTTTCTGACAGTTCATGCACTTCTTCCAATCCAGCTTGTATTACAACAATGCAATCTGAAACAAAATAAAAAAAACATTAGAAAATGTGCACACACCGGACAAAACAGTTCATCGGTGAATAGTTTGTAATTGGTACATATATTAGTGAATAAATATATAGTGTGATACATTTAAAAATTGTCTAGTTGTATTTCCTGACCCCAAATACGTATACTTAGAGACCAAGATTGTGGTCTTAAGTGACTGAGAAGCCGAAATATTGATAATATACCTATATTTCAAAATGGTCGCTATAAAATCCAAGATGGCTGACGGAGGAGTTGATTCCTATCGAAAATTGAAAGCTACGTCCCTAACTAGTACCTGGAAACATTTTGGTGGCTTTGTCCGGTGTGTCCATATTAATGCGAAATTCGGCGTTAAGTTGCCTCACTAAATCAGTATACATCACATCTGCTTGTTATTGTTTATTTAGGATTTGTCATGTATTAACGGTAGTTAATTTTCTCTCCTCATCAGCAAAGGCGACTGAACCGATCTTCATATTTTTAAAATATACCTCTTTTCATAGTTTTAGCGCACGATGTTAAAAGTTTCAGTTCCAGCTTTATTAGAAATTTTATTGCAAGTTTTAACACATTAAATTAAATTTTCCAGACCATACTCCACTTGACAATCCCATATGATATTTATTTATTTAAATTATTAACAATCAGCAAACAATCTACATCAAACTATACAAGCCATAAACATAAAATAGCGAAACTAATTCATATCATAAGCAAATATGTAATAAATTTTATCGGTTAACATTAAAGCTGTCACAGACTTAACGATTTATTGCCAGTTTTTCGATCACGAGTATTATTATTGTAAAAAATAAATATTCCAAAGTGAGAATTTTAAAAATGATTTAAAGTTATTAGATTCTGCGGCAGAACAGTATATGCAGTTTTAAATTAAACTTTAATTTATAGGTGCGTGGTAAATTGTAAATATATGGCATTTATTGTTATATTGTGTTAAAAAAATATATATAAAAAATTTATATGTAATTTTTGGTAAATAATTACCAGTACGACTATCTTAACTTTTCAAATTTTCTCATTGCTTTCCACAATTAATAATAAAGGTTTTTCTTATAACGCTACATACAGTTTACATACAGAATCGAATAATGCCAGAAACCATAAGACAAGTTTGATATTACAATATTCTTTCTATTCCTATCATTTGTAGCTTTTGTAGTTTTAAAAATCTTCTTACATGATTTCCTGTATTATCATCTTCTTTTCTTCTTCTTGGATGTGATAAAGTTTACCAACAGTTTGGTTTAATTTTCATTTCTGTGCGATGAAAATTGACGGAGAGATCTTTCTAAAAATAACATAATTTTGCAATTTATGCTTTTCACATAATACTATCTCGAATATCTTTAAAACGACTACAATTTAAAGTCACCGTGGATTAAGTACCTGAGTTTTTTTTTTATTTGCCTACAACTAAAATTTATAAAATTACCATATCAAATACAAACAAACTGTTATCAACATTCTTATATTATCAACAATAATCCTTAAAAAAAAACAATAAACATAACAGAACGAAGTGTGTAAAAATGGTGTTAACACGTTGACTGCCATCTCGGTCTATATGACCGAGGTTTTTATTGTCTATGAGGCCAACTCGGTCCATAAGACCGAGTACTTATATTTGCCCTGTGGACCGACTCGGTCTATAGGACCGAGTCATGATTTTGGGATCTCTAGATCTTCTGGATCTTTTCGGGATCTCGGAATCTTCCAGCGACTCGGTCCAGCACACTTCTATCGTTATAAATAGAACGAAATGGCGCAGTAAGGGACCGAGATTTTTTTTTGACGTTTTTTTAGCAGTTTTTTTTTTCAAAATATTGTGTGTCAATTCATAGTGTATTAGCCGATGACATTCATGGCCTGGAGGGATATTTTATTTGGTTAAACCGTTGCTACCGGTTGGTGCCTTATGAGAAAGTTGTCTTAACCCGCATGGCAGTCAACGTGTTAAACATATTATAGGGGTGGTCGACAACCCCGACTGCAGGTTCTGCGGGGATCAGGAAGAAACTTCCATTCACGTCCTAACTTCCTGCCCTAGTCTTATGAACTTGAGGCACAAACACTTCGGCATTGGTTATCCGGTGTTAGATTAAATAAGGAATGCCCCGTAGGAAGGATTTTGGCGTTCGGGATAGAATCCGGCCTGAACGGTAGCACAAGGGGCCACAATGCCCAAATGCGTCGACCTTTCGAGTTATGATGGAAAAAACATTGAGATAGATAGACAAAATAACTTCTGGAAATACTCTTTCTGGCTTTGATATCATTAAGCAAACCCGAAAGTGTGTCAAATTCTAAGAAAGTATGAAAATAAAAAATACCTACCCTTACAGATTTATTTATGCATATAGATTAATAAAAATAAAATAAAAATCGATTTTCCAATACTACCAAAAAAATTTATAGAGTTATGTAGGTAAGGGTGCCAAAAGTTATTACCATTTGATTATATTCCATGCTACACTAGGTTACGCTACTACACTAGGCTGTTTAATGCTCTAAATCATCTTGAAAATTAATTATATTGAATAAGGGAATTTTGCTCAAAACCAAGAGAATTTCCACTTGATGAAGTAGAGGATCTGTGTAATTATTTTCCTTTTTAAAATAATAGAACGTTTGCTGTATTTCCTTTAGCAGTGAATATGATTTACAAGAGAAATAATTCAAAATAAATTCCTCCATTTATTCTGATATTCTAATGGTGCCAAGGAATAATTCTCTCAGGTGCGAAAATGCACCGAGACGTTTTCTAAGTGTTTCTCGGTTTATTGTAATGCCACAACACATTACCTTTGTAAGAGTTGAATATTCAACGTAAACGTCAAAATGAGCAAGTTTTATGGACCGTGTACGATTGATGGTGCTTAAAGTTTTATCGGGAGACGATATATGACTATTTTTTGAAGTTTTGCTCTATATATCTGAATTAACCAAAATGTTTCGGGAATAAATATTTCGTAAACAACATTAAATTCACATTATACGGAAATGTCACTGGGATAGCCAATATATAGCCAATTACACTCCAAATGTAACATTCTCTTCGAATAGTTTAGCAGTTCATACTTGAAATAGTCACAATTTTATCTAAGCAATTTTAAAACGATATCAGCATTTTCGACTGGGTATTTCATACACATTATTTCACTCTTTCTACGTTGTCTAATTATATTTCATAATTAGGCAATTTGTAACTGAAAATAATTTTCAGTACTAAAATTACAAACTTTACAACCTTCATTACTTACTAATCAATTATATCATACATATTTGACTTAATCAAAAACGTGTGTTAAGACAGGAAAAAAATTTAACAGTCATTGTAAATAGTATACAGAAATCTGTTTCATAACACGCTAGACTCAAATGTCGAATAAGATCTGTGTGTCACTATGTAAACATGATCACATCTGTTAAAATTTTCATTTCAAATCTGATACATATAAATAATAGCATGATAGAGTATTACTGAAACTGGTCCATATTCGTCATACAAACATACGAGGATGTACAATATACAGTGTGTATACGAGAGAATATTGCTGTAGGGCGTTGCCAACTACTAATAACTTTAACAATAAAAATGAAAAAGATATTATTTCTGTATTTGATTTTGTAACATTTGCTTTGGCGTTACCATTTACTATAATTTTTGTCCAGATTCCTTATATTTGACATGCCCTGTACATATACACGTATGCCGATTTTCGTAAGTGAGATCAACTTATAAGTTGAAAGAAACATTGTTAAATATTATATTCTTTGTTTGACAACCATTATGTATTTTCTCTGTTTTATCCATTTTATTCCGAATACGCTTAGTGGCGATGCTTAACTATATGCGATTTATACAGAGATATGTAAAATATTTGACAGATTTCTCCTGCAAAAATTGTAAAAATACGGATTTACTTTAGACTTTCTAAACTTTTTTTTAATCCTATCTTTGTAATTGGAAATAAATATGTAGCATCAAGGCTTTTCATTTATTGAAGTACCACAGGGTCTCTTTCTCTATTTATTAACGATATTTGTAAGGATATTCAAATAATGCCCTTTTACATGGTGATGAACTTAAATTGTTCTATGGGTTTTTTTTCCTTATGGGCTGCGGTGCCGAAGCCCCGCTGTACTGAAGCTTGAGCTTATTATACCCCATCGTCTCGTTATCCCATTAATCCCATTCCTCTCCAAAAGGAGAGTATACGGTCAATGGGAGCTCTGACTATTTCTTCCAGGGTCACGGTTAGTCCCCCGAAGTATGAAAACCTCCCAGCCACCAAGGCTGGGCATTCACATAGTATGTGGTGAGGAGTTTCTTCATCCTCACCACACATCCTGCATTCTGGATTATCCTTCACACCTATGTTGGTTAGGTGTCTGTTCAGTGTGCAGTATCCTGTTAGAATTCCCACTGCACATCTCAACTGTTTTCTGCTCAGCTTTAGCAATTTGTTTGTCTTTGTCTTGGATAGCCCGCCGGTGATGAACATACGTGACTGTCTCATCCCCGGCGCGCCGGTCCAATACAAGATATGTTTCTAACTCAATAATTCCTTTACCATTCCTCTTGCGGTATTGTATGATATCCCGCAGAATAGCCTCCGATTTCATCAAGGCTGTTTTTGCGCCGTCTTTGGCCAGCTTATCTGCTTTTTCGTTGCCTTCATTGCCCTGGTGTCCTCGCGTCCACTCCAGTTGTATACTGTTGTGTTCCGCCAGTTTCGCCAGGGACTCAAGGCAGTCTTTTACCGTTTTGAACCGTATCTCTACTGCATTCAGAGCATTGATAGCTGCTTGACAGTCAGTGATGATGCGGATTCTTTTGTCAGTATATGACCTCCGGATCATTTCTTGTGCACAGATTTCTATGGCTGTGACTTCTGCTTGGAATACCGTTGCGGTACTGCCCAGGTTCAGACTGATGTCTGTCCCTGGTTGGTCCCCCGTAACACCTGCTCCAGTACTTCTTGACATTTTCGATCCGTCAGTATACCATATGGTATCATTTGGATGTCTTCGCAGTTGCCTTGTTCCTTCCTCTTCCCTATCGGGTATGTATGCCCTGAAGGTGTTTGTGAAGTTGTGGCTTATGCTGATCCTATCTGACTGCATATCTAGTAGTCGATTTTTTCTTATTTGTTGGAATATTTCTGTGTGGTATCCTATTCTTGGACTGATCCCATGTCCGTTTATTTTCAGCCTGTACGCCGCCAATAGTGCCTCACTCTCCACTACTAATTGTAGTGGGGGCAAGCAAAGTAGCGTTTCCATGGCTGCGGTAGGCGTTGTTGACATTGCTCCCATTATGCCTAGACAATCCAGTCTTTGTACTTTCCGTAGTTTTCTCATTGCCTCCCCTTTTCCGGGATTATGCCACCAGATCAGGGAGACATAGGTTATTATTGGTACTACAACCCTTTGGTACAGCCAGTGCACCATTCTTGGTTGTAGTCCCCAGTTCTTGCCTACCATTCTTCTGCTGGCCCATAAGGCCCGTGTAGCTTTGGTAGTCACTCTGTCTAGATGTGAATTGAAGTTTAATTTGGTATCTAGAATTAATCCCAAATATTTCACTTCATTACTCACCTGGAATTCGTTTCCCCGGAGATATAATCTTCCCAGGTTGAGTTTCCTCTTTCTTGTGAAGGCGACGACAGCGGTCTTCCCTGGATTCACGGAAAGACCTTCCTGGGTACACCATCTGTCTACCATGACGAGGGCGCGCTGCATCTTTTCTGATGCAGCGCCCTCGTGCTTTCCTGTTACCAGGATGGCGATATAATCTGCATAACCTTGCGCATATATTTCCCGCTGCTCCAGTCGAGATAGGAGCTCGTTCGCAACCAGGCACCACAGGAGAGGAGATAAGCCCCCCCCCTGCTGGCATCCTCTGGTCACGGACACCTCCTCTGTCGTGGATCCTAGCGTGGACTGAATTTTCGTAGTTCTGTGTGCTGAGTCGATCCATCTTGTTATTGACTTCTCCATTCCGCGCCTCTTCACTGCATCACTTAGTGAGTCGAATGAGGTATTTTCAAAAGCACCCTCTATGTCTAAGAAGGTTCCTATGGCAGTTTCTTTGCTGTCCAGGGCCCTTTCTATTTTTTGAGTAAGCTCATGTATTGCTAACTCACAAGATTTTCCTGTTTGGTAGGCATAATGGTTTCGATGTAGAGGTTCTGTACTCAATTTATCGTCCCTGATATGCCTATCAACCATTTTCTCCAGGATTTTCAGGAGAAATGATGTTAGACTAATAGGTCGGAAGGATTTGGCCTGGGCGTAGGTATCACGCCCTGGTTTTGGTATGAATACCACCTTTATCTTCTGCCAGCCGGTTGGCAGGGGTTAGAAAATCAAAAAAAAAAAAGTCCGCCGAAATAAAAATCCACCGAAATGTACCTCAAATTTCCAACTTTTGCCAACTGGTAACGTACCCCCCTTCACTACGCCCCTGTTCTCAGATCTGTATCACCTTGTAAGTGACACAGGAGTACTAAAATGGGCAGAGTAACAGGACTAGCACAATAAGCTCAGGAGGCTACAATGCCCTCGGAGTACTTTACAGACGAGCAATAGGAGGAGGGGAAGCCCATGACTGTTTCCCCTCCTCGTTAAAGTATAGCCGCAAGTGAGTAGACGCGTTTACGAGTCTCCTACAAATCTAAATTAAAACATAATTACATCTATAAGCCGATTTGATTAAAGTGACGAAATATAAGTACTTGTGTCTCTCATTGTTCCGGTTTATTAATCAACCAGCTCCTAATACAAAATGAGTAGCGGTTCGAGAATTACGAGGAATAATAAAATGGTATCTAACAAAAAGGCAAATAACCTGGCCAATGTTAATTCGCGCATTAAAGATCTGGAAAGCAATTTTCTATCTCAACTCTCAACTTTTAAAGGAGAATTGTCAAATTTAAGAAGTGAAGAGAGTACTCCCGAAAATGAGGAAAAAATTGTAGAAAAACTGTAAACTTTGGCAAGTTCGAGACGTTAGTTATGAGAACTCTGGAAGAAATTAAAAATCAGGTTAGTCATTGTCTCTTGCAAACTGATACTAATTTACAACAATCTTTCAAAAATAAATGTATTCTCTATGGTGTTAAGGAAACCGAACAAGAGGATTTGTTTGTAAATGTAGTAGATATACTTAATACTAATAGTTTAGGAAATAGCGTGCAAATTCGACAACGAATGGTTACCGTCTGCCAGTCGGTAATCGAAGAGACCGTATAAGTACCAAATTTTTGTGGATTAAAATTAAAGTAAATAAACAGCAATTTGCAGTGGGTGTTACCTATAGACCACCTGATTTTTCTTACAATGATTATATAAATAACTTGGAACAAAATCTAACTTACTTATTGCCACATTATGATGAAGTATTTTGTTTGGACGACCTTTACGTAGATATGTTAAGGACGGATTCTCCGGCATCTATTAAACTCAACACGCTACCTGACACATATAGCTTGGTACAGATCGTAGATTCGCCAACCCGCTTTACTCTTACATCAGCAACACTTATTGACCTTATAACAACAAACGACAATATTGTAGAAAATGTAGAAGTAGTATCGTTAAGTCAAATGTCTGATCACGAGCTTATTTACTGCAAGCTAAATATTACTCATAAAAATTGAATCCAATATACAAGGTAATTAGAGACTTTAAGTATTTTAACCAGGACCAATTTTATGCTGATCTTATGTGTAATCCTTTTGAAAACATTTATGAATTAAAGAATATTGGTGAGAAAGTGAAATGAAAATATATTATATCTCTTTAATATACATGCACCGGTTAAAACAGTAAAAATTACAAAAAAGTATGCACCATGGTTCAGTGAAAATATACGTTTACTGATGTCTTTGAGAGATAAAGCTTGCAATAAATGGCGCCGCACAAAAATGAAGCTCACCATAATTATTGCAAAATGTTAAAAAATTATACAACATTAGTATGCCGAAATGAAAAAGAAGAGCGTATTTTGAGCTGAGGGTAGACGATATAAATAAAACCTGGAAAGATTTGGGCCTTTTAAATATAGCTAAACAAGAAAAGAGTATGCCTGATGAGCTAAAAAATATTAACGACCTCAATAATTAATTTATAAACTCCATTCCAAAATTGCCTGTAGATCATGATACAATTACTACTTATATAAATAATGTTAAACCAAATATCGACTCATTTAAATATGGTTTTTATATGGTATAAAATCTAACCCTCAGGGATATGATGTTCTTAATATTAAATTATTACTCATGTGTTGCCCTTTAATATTGCCTTTTCTTACTCACTGTAATGAAGCGTATTTTCAACCCGAATAAACCACTTATATTTTCCATAAATAAATATGTTTCTGTTAGATTATTTAATAAAAGTTACCAGGCTGTGAAAAATAATTATATCACCGCATAAACTAATAGGCCCCACCAGGCCCAACCGTTCTGCAAATACATACTAAACCGTGATCTCCGCAGAAAGCATTCAGTTGCTACCAGTGAACGACAGCGAGCAGAAGTGCCTTCTCCAGGGAACCCGGCAGCAGACGTAAGTTACAATATTTTATATTTCCGCGACACTGTACTAAGTTGCGACTACGGCAATCAATATCCACGCGCATCGTTCCCCCGTCATTACCGCGAATAGAGGGGATAGTGGACTAGATACCCGATGCACTGAGAGCAGACAGTCAGTTCCTCACGAGCTCCAACAGCGACCAGACGTGCCCACTGCAGCCAGCTCCGGAAATAAGATCACCACTGAGAAGACCGGAACGAGAGTGCGACTCGAGACCGTTACCAGACCGGACGTGGGCCAGGACGAAAAGTGAGTAGGTTCATAAATAATAGGTAGAGGTAACGACTTGGCTGATATTAGGGATTCATATCTTTCTGTTCTTTGTTTTGGTAAGATCTGTGTTCTCGGGGTACCAGAAGGTCTAGCCGTTTCCCTGAAGGTACGTCGTGGGCATAAGTTGGACGCACCAACGACTCTGGGGTCTAGTCGTTCTTTTCAGAGGCTGTTGGTGCGTTTACCGCTTCAATAATTCTTTGTTGCCTATAACACTGTTACTGGTAAAGTTCTGTGTTCTCGGGGTGCCCGAGGGTCTAGCCGTTTCCCTGAAGGTACGTCGTGGGCATGGAACCCACACACTAACGACTCTGGGGTCTAGTCGTTCTTTTCAGAGACCGTTGGTGTGTGTACCGCCCTAATCATACATTTATTTCAGGCCAGGAGGACGAGAGCATCTACTGGGTTGCCACTTCCAGGATTCCTTTAGTTCTGTTAGGTAGAGTCCTGTGTTCTCGGGGTACCCGAGGGTCTAGCCGCTTCCCTGAAGGTACGTCGTGGGCATAGGATTAGCACACTAACCACTCTGGGGTCTAGCCGCTCTTCCCAGAGACCGTTGGTGTGCATACCACTCTAATCATACCTTGTTACAGGCCAGGAGTTGCAGAATGCCGCTTGACTAATCATACCTCTCTTCCAGCTTTGAGATTTCTGGTATTAGCCAAGTTTGACCCTTAAAATAATTAATTTTGCTGCTTTGTTTGATAACTGCTTGTTTCTTCCTGGTATTTAATGACAACCCGTAACCTGATTAACTCGGCAATTCACTCCTTTAACCTGTCATTGTCTGTCAAACTGTACGTCACCGCCATTTTTACCGCCATATCGCTGCTTCACTCCTGCTTACCTTAGTAACGTCACTGTATCGCATGGTAGCACTTACCGTAATCATCAGCACGTCACAGCCTGGGTTTGCTCTTTTGTGCGTTATGAATGTACTGTATATATTAAACTAGTTAAGCTGTAAATAGTTTCGTTATCACTGTAACTTATAGGAAATAAATAGATATTCTGTTTTACCGAATTCTGTGTTTTACTGCTGTTTGTGTAACAGTCCAATTTTCCCAAATTGACCCACTGGAAGTTACTGTTTTCTCCACTGTAGCTATCCCAGCCCTACTGTAACAGGCTGTGTTAAGAGGCTAGTGTGGGACCTTTGCCCCACGTAAAAAATTGTAAAGGTGGCGCCCGAGTAACCGAACCGTTGCTAAGGTGCCAAAAGTGACCACTTTCCGGCCTCACCGGAAAGTATACGTCACAAACTTGGCGGCCCGAGCAGGGACTGTATTAAATTAAATTAGATTGTGGGAAAATTTAATTGGACTTTCGCATTCGGCAGTCACCGGACGCGACCGAAAAAGTACCGACCGGCCTAGAGAGACATCTGAGGTGTCATTTTCGACTAAACCGACCACGAGGAAGCGATTGCGACCATTACCGAACCGCTCCGACCACTCCCGAAGACGTTCTCGGCCATTTTAAGAAGACTATTAGATTTTGGGAATTGAACATAGGTTCCGGCGGTGTTAGCATACGAAGAGGCTGCACTTTTAACCGAAAACCCGAACTCCGGCCGAACGTTTCCGAAGTGTACCGAAGGGATCCGAAAAGGAACGAAGTCGTGTGGGGTATCAAATTCAGGGTAATCGGACCCAAGGAATCGATTGCCACCAGCGTCCGGCCGATCAGACCAACCGTTCCGGAAAAAAGTGCGCTACGGCCAAAGTAAGGGTCGAAATTGAGTAACTCTGATACTAGGTTGTAGTCCGGACCCAGATACACCTTCTGCACCGAATTTTACCGAGCAACCGGATTTTACCCGGAATACTTGGAGTCCCCGGAGTCCGGAGTTACTAGGCAAGTGACCCCTCGTAAAATAGTAACTTTGGGACGCTGAATCGATTGTCACTGGTTTCAGACCGCTCCGACCAACCGTTTCGGAAAACCGTGTACCACCGCAACCTGGGAGGTCGAAACTGAGTAAGACCGACAAGATTGGGTAACTGGCATCTCAAGACACCATCTAATTCGATTTCACCGTTTCTACCGATTTTCCGGATTATCCCCGGAGTCCTACCAGTTCCGGTGATAAATTCTATACGTTTGGTGCCTACCCCTACCAGTGGACTTCCAGTGCGACAACCATTTTGCGCATAGTTGCAACCGCTTATATCCGCAGCCCAGTAGTCAGAACAGAGAGTTCTGCTTGAGAACTCGAACGGTGAGGACGTCTCCGAAGAAGCACTACCAGATACCGCCTGATACCTGCTTTCTTCACTGTCACCGCCACCGTTCACTGTCACTGTCACCGCCACCGTTCACTGTTGTCCGTTACTATCGAGAGAGTTCTGCTTGAGAACTCGAACGGTAAGGACGTCTCCGAAGAGCACTAGCAGATACCACCTGTTACCTGCTTTCTGCACTGTCACCGTCACCGCCTCTGTCACCGTCCACCACTGTCACCGTCACCGCCATCGTTCACCGTTGTCCGTTACCGGAGAGAGTTCTGTTTGAGAACTCGATCAAGAAGGACCTTTCTGAAGTAGCACTACCAGACATCATCTGTTACCGACTGTCCCAACATAGACCGTCCACCGTCACCGTTCATCGTTGGTCGTTACCGTCCAGAATCGCAGTGTTTGAAATCAACTCAGAGAAGCAAACATGTCCGATACCGAGGAAGAATCGAAACATGAGTCAGAAAACCCGGAGGATGTCCGCCCACCGGAAACAGCTGATGTCCGTCTGAGCTGGATTTATAAGCTCAGGAAGGAACAACTGGATACCGAACTAAACAAATTCCGCCTGGACCTGTCTGGCACCGTAGAAGAAAAGAAACGGCGCCTGATTAAATTCATCAAGGATGGGAGTACGTCACCACTCCCAACTACTTCACGACTCACCTTCCCGCCATTCCTGCCACCGCCTTTAGTGATTCCACCGCAAGCCCAGACCGTAACATCTGTCCCACCTCCGTCCACGGTTACTAGTAATACGATGCTAGACCCTCTCAAGATCCGTAAATGGGGTATCCACTTTAATGGGAAAGGAGACCCTGCCGCCTTCCTAGAGAGGCTAGAAGAAGTATGCTCCTATACTGGAATGCGACCGGAACAGCTGTTACCCGTACTACCAGAGCTGTTACAAGGAACGGCAGTCTTATGGTACCGCAATAACCGGGCTCGTTGGACCACTTGGAGCGAGTTTACGAAAGATTTCCGCATCTTCTACTTCCCGGTGAACTACCAGGAGGAGATAGAGGCGCAGATTAGTCGCCGCTTACAGAAACCGGAAGAAGCTGCCAGCACCTATCTGATTGATATGCAGACTCTGATCCGGAGACATGGAGACTTCTCCGTACAGGAGGAACTTCGATGGGTATACAGAAACCTGCTTCCCGATTACAGACAGTACATCCCAAGGACCACGGTAACTGACATATCCACCCTGACCGCCAGAGTGATGGAATACGAAACTCTACGCCGGGAAATGCAGCAGGTGTATCGTGCCACCTCCGCTACATCACACCCAGGTATGCACACGACTGCCCCCCTCACCCATCGAACAGCACCAACTTACCGCCCTGATCCGCCACCGCCAGTACCGTCAGGAGGAGCGCGGATGTCCAGTACAACATCCCAACCGCCTCCAGGAAACCGCAGAGACATTGAACCAGCACCAACACCGTCAACACGCGCCGGAAACAGACCGCTGGAAAGTAGATCACCGGCAAACAGACCCCCGAGCCAAAGACCGCTAGAGAATAGGCCGCCCGCCAATAATGGATCCACACAGGACCTCAACAGTATCTGCTGGAGATGTGGCAGATCTGGACATTTCCGCAATCAATGTCGGTTTCCGCCAAAACTGTTCTGCTCACGCTGTGGCCGACCAGGCATTATGACAAGGGATTGTCAGTGCCAAAGGACGGAAAACTAAACCGGAACCGCACCGTAACGAGGCCAGTACGGTTCCCTCCTACCTCCGCCTCGCAAGATACCGACTACAAGGATAACAGACCGCACATATCAGTAACCATGTATGGTAGAACGTTCTCCGCCCTAATAGACACCGGTGCCGTCCGTTCCTACGTGGGAAACCAAGTAATGGAACTCTGCAAGCAACAAGGAATACCTTCGGTAGCAATATCCGCCCCTTCCGCCCAGCTAGCCGATGGAAACCTTGTAAACGTCACCAGTGCCTATGATCTCGACTTCATGGTAGAGGAAAGTTCGTTTTCCGAAAGACTACTCTACCTCCCGAATCTGGCATCCGACATTGTACTAGGCATGGACATCCTGAGTACAAGGGAATTTACACTGGATCTAACTACCGCCACCGTCTACCTGGATCACCGCCCTGTCTCACTGCCGCTGCCAACTGCTCCGCTGACTGGAATCGCCCTGACTCTGTCCCAGGATGAAGAAACCCGCCTTCAGGAATTTTTGGATATGGAACTGCCAAGTTTTCAAGACATAACCGGAACCACTAAACTAGCCCAACACCACATCCGCCTGTCGCGACCGGAACCAATCAAACAGAGATACCGCCCACAAAACCCTAGGATGCAGGAAATTATTAACACCGAAGTCGACGAAATGTTAGCTAATGGAATTATCGAACCGTCCAACAGTCCATGGAGTTCACCTGTGGTAATAGTCCGCAAAAAGGATGGAAAGCCCCGTTTCTGCATAGATTTTCGGAAAGTAAACGAGGTTACGGAAAAAGATGCCTATCCACTACCGTATATCAATGCAATACTGGACAAACTCCGGAAAGCTCGTTACATTTCCAGTATAGATCTAAAACAAGGGTACTGGCAAATACCACTCTCCGCCGAAAGCAAGCCTATCACAGCTTTCACCGTGCCAGGACGAGGACTATTCCACTTCCGAGTTATGCCGTTTGGACTTCATTCCGCACCTGCTACTTTTCAACGACTGTTGGACCGAATCATTGGACCTGATATGGAACCATATGCTTTCGCATATTTGGATGACATTATAGTCCTGGGTGAAACTTTTGAAGATCACCTGAAGAACCTACATGAAGTATTCCGCCGACTGAGAATGGCCAATCTACAGCTGAACCCCGAGAAATGTCAGTTCTGTAGAAAGTCGCTACGTTACCTAGGACATGTGGTTACCGCGGAAGGCATCAATACCGATCCAGAGAAAGTGGAGGCCATTGAAAAGTTTCCCACACCTCGAAACGTGCGAGACGTCCGTCGTTTCCTTGGTGTTGCCTCATGGTACAGACGAGTCGTACCAGCATTTTCCCAAATTGTGACTCCGTTAACCCGACTCTTGAAAAAGAACCACCGTTTCAAATGGGACACCGAACAGGAAGAAGCTTTTGGTCAACTCAAGAAGTGTTTGACTAAGGCTCCAGTTTTGACCTGTCCCGACTTCAAGAAGCCGTTCACCCTACAAACCGACGCCTCAGACCAAGGTTTAGGGATAGCCTTGACACAGGAAATTGAGGGACATGACCGAGTTATTGCCTACGCCAGCCGAACCTTAACTCCCGCCGAGAAGAACTACTCCGTAACGGAAAGGGAATGTTTGGCCATCGTGAGGGGAATAGAGAAGATGAGACCGTACCTCGAAGGGTCCCACTTCACCGTCTTGACCGATCACCAGTCCCTCCGCTGGTTACACTCTATCAAAAGTCCGACTGGCCGCCTAGCTCGCTGGAGCATATTTTTGCAACAGTATGACTTTGAGATTAAGTACCGTAAAGGAAGCTTAAACCGTGTAGCTGATGCACTGTCACGTCAACCATTGGAAGGACCTTCTCCCGCCACGGGTACCGAAGAATTATGTGCTGTGAATGAGGCACCAAACTGTTCTTGGTACAGACGGAAGAAGTCGGAAGTTGAAAAGAACCCAGAAGCTAATCCGGATTACTGTGTACGTAATGACCGGCTGTACCGCCACTTCTGGGATTCCAGTGACTTAACCGAACCCGACCAATACGACCCGTGGAAGTTATGCGTACCAACGCCACTCCGGACCACAGTTTTGCAAGAAAACCACGATGCTCCGTCCGCTGGACACATGGGAATTGCCAAGACTACAGCCCGGATCACACAAAAGTACTACTGGCCAGGGATGTTCCGCGACATCGCCAGATATGTACGTAGCTGTATGCAGTGCCAACGTTACAAGATCTCCCAGCAGCAAACACCAGGAGCCATGCAACCGTCCATCAGCCGCCAACCCTGGGAAACTGTTAGCACCGACCTAGTAGGACCGCTACCTAGATCTAGTAAAGGGAACAGCTACCTAGTAGTGTTTCAAGACCGTTTTACCAAATGGGTCCAGTGCCGACCCCTACGAAGTGCCACCGCCCGCAATGTCAGCCAAGCTCTCTATGATGAAGTTATCACCCGTTTCGGATGTCCGCGTACCGTGATCACGGATAATGGTACCCAGTACGACAGCCGTATGTTCCAGTCATTATTGGACGAATTTGGTATCCAACACCGTTTCACGCCACCGTACACACCACAGGCAAATCCCGTTGAGCGAGCCAATCGCACTATCAAAACTATGATAGCACAATTCTGCGAACAGGATCACCGGAAATGGGACCAACACTTGAATAGCTTTCAGCTAGCTATCAACAGTTCCAAACATGAATCAACCGGATTTTCACCCGCCTTTCTGAATTTTGGAAGAGAATTGTCGCTGCCAGCCACCGTATACCAAGCCGAAACTAACGAAGATACCGAACCCAACGAAGATGAGGATAATCAGATCCCAACTGTACACACCGACCGCCTAAAGAAGCTACAAGAAGTGTTCGAACTGGTTAGGATAAAGCTTGCCCAAGCATATACCTCCCAGAGCAAATATTACAACCTACGACGCCGGGATATCCAGTATCACGTGGGTAACCGGGTTATGAAACGGGAACATCCCCACTCCTCGGCTATTAAAGGTTTTGCGTCTAAGTTAGCTCCGAAATATTCTGGACCGTATACCGTGACCCAAGTCGTATCACCCGTGGTTTACAATCTGAAGTCGGATACTGGAAAGAAACTGGCCCGTATCCATATTAAGGACTTGAAACCACATGTAGCTGTCAACGAGCCGCCAAGGACAGAACAGACCGCCAACAAGAAATCTTCCAGGAGACCACCAACCTCGTTTCCTGACGAAGAAAATCGACCGCCCGTCCCGCCCGAGTACGTTACCCGTCGATCTGCCAGATTGAGACAACACTAAGAAGTTCAGCGTAACCTACTCCCATAGGGACCTGATCGCCGCAAGAATAGAAAAAGAAATCCAGCATCAACCTCAGAAGTAACCGTTTAATTTAGGTATTTTAGGTATTTTCTTTTTAGGAGGACCCTCCCTACCAGGATCTAGTATGGTATCCAGCCGTAGCAAGAGGACCTCAGAAATGTTTTAGTTACTATTTTTTTTTATTATTAGCATTGTTATTTTTGAAAATTTAGTTTTGATTTTCAGTTGTAAAAGGTGTATGTGCCCCCAAATAAAGTTTATGCAACCAGTGTGGGGTACACGCCTTAAAATCAGTTAGGGAACTTGAGTAAATTTTCTTTTAATCTTTTTGCAGTACCAGAGAAAGAAAAAAAATAATTACATTATTTTTTTCTTTTATGAAGTAAGAGGGGGGTGTAATGAAGCATATTTTAAACCCCAATAAACCATTTATATTTACCAAAAATAAATATGTTTCTGTGAATTATTTAATAAAAGTTACCAGGCTGTGAAAAATAATTATATCACCGCATAAACTAGTAGGCCCCACCAGGCCCAACCGAAACTGAAAATGCATACTAAACCGTGATCTCCGCAAAAAGCATTCAGTTGCTACCAGTGAACAACAGCGAGCAGAAGTGCCTTCTCCAGGGAACCCGCGAGCAGACGTAAGTTACAATATTTGAATTATATTTCCGCGACACTGTACTAAGTTGCGCCTACGTCAATCAATATCCACGCGCACCGTCTCCCCGTCAGCACCGTGAATAGAGGGGATAGTGGACTAGATACCCGAGGCACTGAGAGCAGACAGTCAGTTCCTCACGAGCTCCAACAGCGACCAGACGTGCCCACTGCAGCCAGCTTCGGAAATAAGTAAGTAAATCACCGCTGAGAAGACCGGAACGAGGAGTGCGACTCGAGTCCGTTACCAGACCGGACGTGGGCCAGGACGAAAAGTGAGTAGGTTCATAAATAATAGGTAGAGGTAACGACTTGGCTGATATTAGGGATTCATATCTTTCTGTTCTTTGTTTTGGTAAGATCTGTGTTCTCGGGGTACCAGAAGGTCTAGCCGTTTCCCTGAAGGTACGTCGTGGGCATAGGTTGGGCGCACCAACGACTCTGGGGTCTAGTCGTTCTTTTCAGAGGCTGTTGGTGCGTTTGCCGCTTCAATAATTCTTTGTTGCCTATAACACTGTTACTGGTAAAGTTCTGTGTTCTCGGGGTGCCCGAGGGTCTAGCCGTTTCCCTGAAGGTACGTCGTGGGCATGGAACCCACACACTAACGACTCTGGGGTCTAGTCGTTCTTTTCAGAGACCGTTGGTGTGTGTACCACCTTAATCATACATTTATTTCAAGCCAGGAGGACGAGAGCATCTACTGGGTTGCCACTTCCAGGATTTCTTTAGTTCTGTTAGGTAGAGTCCTGTGTTCTCGGGGTACCTGAGGGTCTAGCCGCTTCCCTGAAGGTACGTCGTGGGCATAGGATTAGCACACTAACCACTCTGGGGTCTAGCCGCTCTTCTCAGAGACCGTTGGTGTGCATACCACTCTAATCATACCTTGTTACAGGCCAGGAGTTGCAGAATGCCGCTTGACTAATCATACCTCTCTTCCAGCTTTGAGATTTCTGGTATTATCCAAGTTTGACCCTTAAAATAATTAATTTTGCTGCTTTGTTTGGTAACTGCTTGTTTCTTCCTGGTATTTAATGACAACCCGTAACCTGATTAACTCGGCAATTCACTCCTTGAACCTGTCATTGTCTGTCAAACTGTACGTCACCGCCATTCTTACCGTCATATCGCTGCTTCACTCCTGCTTACCTTAGTAACGTCACCGTATCGCATGGTAGCACTTACCGTAATCATCAGCACGTCACAGCCTGGGTTTGCTCTTTTGTGCGTTATGAATGTACTGTATATATTAAACTAGTTAAGCTGTAAATAGTTTCGTTATCACTGTAACTTATAGGAAATAAATAGATATTCTGTTTTACCGAATTCTGTGTTTTACTGCTGTTTGTGTAACAGTCCAATTTTCCCAAATTGACCCACTGGAAGTTACTGTTTTCTCCACTGTAGCTATCCCAGCCCTACTGTAACAGGCTGTGTTAAGAGGCTAGTGTGGGACCTTTGCCCCACGTAAAAAATTGTAAAGGTGGCGCCCGAGTAACCGAACCGTTGCTAAGGTGCCAAAAGTGACCACTTTCCGGCCTCACCGGAAAGTATACGTCACAAACTTGGCACCTTAGCAACGGTTCGGTTACTCGGGCGCCACCTTTACAATTTTTTACGTGGGGCAAAGGTCCCACACTAGCCTCTTAACACAGCCTGTTACAGTAGGGCTGGGATAGCTACAGTGGAGAAAACAGTAACTTCCAGTGGGTCAATTTGGGAAAATTGGACTGTTACACAAACAGCAGTAAAACACAGAATTCGGTAAAACAGAATATCTATTTATTTCCTATAAGTTACAGTGATAACGAAACTATTTACAGCTTAACTAGTTTAATATATACAGTACATTCATAACGCACAAAAGAGCAAACCCAGGCTGTGACGTGCTGATGATTACGGTAAGTGCTACCATGCGATACAGTGACGTTACTAAGGTAAGCAGGAGTGAAGCAGCGATATGGCGGTAAAAATGGCGGTGACGTACAGTTTGACAGACAATGACAGGTTAAAGGAGTGAATTGCCGAGTTAATCAGGTTACGGGTTGTCATTAAATACCAGGAAGAAACAAGCAGTTATCAAACAAAGCAGCAAAATTAATTATTTTAAGGGTCAAACTTGGCTAATACCAGAAATCTCAAAGCTGGAAGAGAGGTATGATTAGTCAAGCGGCATTCTGCAACTCCTGGCCTGTAACAAGGTATGATTAGAGTGGTATGCACACCAACGGTCTCTGGGAAGAGCGGCTAGACCCCAGAGTGGTTAGTGTGCTAATCCTATGCCCACGACGTACCTTCAGGGAAGCGGCTAGACCCTCGGGTACCCCGAGAACACAGGACTCTACCTAACAGAACTAAAGGAATCCTGGAAGTGGCAACCCAGTAGATGCTCTCGTCCTCCTGGCCTGAAATAAATGTATGATTAGGGCGGTACACACACCAACGGTCTCTGAAAAGAGCGACTAGACCCCAGAGTCGTTAGTGTGTGGGTTCCATGCCCACGACGTACCTTCAGGGAAACGGCTAGACCCTCGGGCACCCCGAGAACACAGAACTTTACCAGTAACAGTGTTATAGGCAACAAAGAATTATTGAAGCGGTAAACGCACCAACAGCCTCTGAAAAGAACGACTAGACCCCAGAGTCGTTGGTGCGTCCAACCTATGCCCACGACGTACCTTCAGGGAAACGGCTAGACCTTCTGGTACCCCGAGAACACAGATCTTACCAAAACAAAGAACAGAAAGATATGAATCCCTAATATCAGCCAAGTCGTTACCTCTACCTATTATTTATGAACCTACTCACTTTTCGTCCTGGCCCACGTCCGGTCTGGTAACGGTCTCGAGTCGCACTCTCGTTCCGGTCTTCTCAGTGGTGATCTTATTTCCGGAGCTGGCTGCAGTGGGCACGTCTGGTCGCTGTTGGAGCTCGTGAGGAACTGACTGTCTGCTCTCAGTGCATCGGGTATCTAGTCCACTATCCCCTCTATTCGCGGTAATGACGGGGGAACGATGCGCGTGGATATTGATTGCCGTAGTCGCAACTTAGTACAGTGTCGCGGAAATATAAAATATTGTAACTTACGTCTGCTGCCGGGTTCCCTGGAGAAGGCACTTCTGCTCGCTGTCGTTCACTGGTAGCAACTGAATGCTTTCTGCGGAGATCACGGTTTAGTATGCATTTGCAGAACGGTTGGGCCTGGTGGGGCCTATTAGTTTATGCGGTGATATAATTATTTTTCACAGCCTGGTAACTTTTATTAAATAATCTAACAGAAACATATTTATTTATGGAAAATATAAGTGGTTTATTCGGGTTGAAAATACGCTTCATTACACCCCCCTCTTACTTCATAAAAAAAAAATAATGTAATTATTTTTTTTCTTTCTTGCTTTGGTACTGGAAAAAGAAAAATTTACTCAACTTCCCTAACTGATTTTAAGGCGCGTACCCCACACCGGTTGCATAAACTTTATTTGGGGACACGTACACCTTTTACAACTGAAAATCAAAACTAAATTTTTCAAAAATAACAATGCTAATAAAAACAAATAAAATATTGCTGAGGTCCTCTTGCTACGGCTGGATGCCATACTCCTAGATCCTGGTAGGGAGGATCTTCCTAAAAGAAATACCTAAAATAATGAAAAATTAAACGGTTACTTCTAGTCTTTGATGCTGGATTTCTTTTTCGATTCTTGCGGTGATCAGGTCCCTATGGGAGTAGGTTACGCTGAACTTCTTGGCGTTGTCTCAATCTGGCAGATCGACGGGTAACGTACTCGGGCGGGACAGGCGGCCGGTTTTCTTGGCCAGGAAACGAGGTTGGTGGTCTCCTGGAAGGTTTCTTCTTGGCGGTCTGTTCTGTCCTTGGCGGCTCGTTGACAGTTACATGTGGTTTCAAATCCTTAATATGGATACGGGTCAGTTTCTTTCCAGTATCAGACTTTAGATTGTAAACCACGGGTGATACGACTTGGGTCACGGTATACGGTCCAGAATATTTCGGAGCTAACTTAGACGCAAAACCTTTAATAGCCGAGGAGAGGGGATGTTCTCGTTTCATAACCCGGTTACCCACGTGATATTGGATATCCCGGCGTCGTAGGTTGTAGTATTTGCTCTGGGAAGTATATGCTTGGGCAAGCTTTATTTTAACCAGTTCGAACATTTCCTGTAACTTTTTTAGGCGGTCGGTATGAACGGTTGGGATCTGATTTTCCTCGTCTTCGTTGGGTTCGGTATCTTTTTTGGTTTCGGTTTGGTATACGGTGGCAGGCAGCGACAATTCTCTTCCAAAATTCAGAAAGGCGGGTGAAAATCCGGTTGATTCGTGTTTGGCACTGTTGATAGCTAGCTGAAAGCTATTCAAGTGTTGGTCCCATTTCCGGTGATCCTGTTCGCAGTATTGTGCTATCATAGTTTTGATAGTGCGATTGGCTCGTTCAACGGGATTTGCCTGTGGTGTGTACGGTGGCGTGAAACGGTGTTGGATTCCAAATTCGTCCAATAATGACTGGAACATACGGCTGTCGTACTGGGTACCATTATCCGTGATCACGGTACGCGGACATCCGAAACGGGTGATAACTTCATCATAGAGAGCTTGGCTGACATTGCGGGCGGTGGCACTTCGTAGGGGACGGCACTGGATCCATTTCGTAAAACGGTCTTGAAACACTACTAGGTAGCTGTTCCCTTTACTAGATCTAGGTAGCGGTCCTACTAGGTCGGTGCTAACAGTTTCCCAGGGTTGGCGGCTGATGGACGGTTGCATGGCTCCTGGTGTTTGCTGCTGGGAGATCTTGTAACGTTGGCACTGCATACAGCTACGTACATGTCTGGCGATGTCGCGGAACATCCCTGGCCAGTAGTACTTTTGTGTGATCCGGGCTGTAGTCTTGGCAATTCCCATGTGTCCAGCGGACGGAGCATCATGGTTTTCTTGCAAAACTGTGGTCCGGAGTGGCGTTGGTACGCATAACTTCCACGGGTCGTATTGGTCGGGTTCGGTTAAGTCACTGGAATCCCAGAAGTGGCGGTACAGCCGGTCATTACGTACACAGTAATCCGGATTAGCTTCTGGATTCTTTTCAACTTCCGACTTCTTCCGTCTGTACCAAGAACAGTTTGGTGCCTCATTCACAGCACATAATTCTTCGGTACCCGTGGCGGGAGAAGGTCCTTCCAATGGTTGACGTGACAGTGCATCAGCTACACGGTTTAAGCTTCCTTTACGGTACTTAATCTCAAAGTCATACTGTTGCAAAAATATGCTCCAGCGAGCTAGGCGGCCAGTCGGACTTTTGATAGAGTGTAACCAGCGGAGGGACTGGTGATCGGTCAAGACGGTGAAGTGGTACCCTTCGATTAATTTTAGCTTAGAAAAGAGAATTCCTGGAAACAGGCCATAGTGCAACCACTGCCTTAAGAAACTAATCCCGGAGAATTCAAAGACCTCCGACCAATTAGCATTTTGCCTACTATGTCAAACGTGTTAGAAAGAAAGAGAGAGCTGCGCACTCAGGTAACTCAATTTCAACTATTACCTGAAATACAATCTGGCTTCCGGCCTATGCATAGTTGTGAAACTACTCTCTTGAACATCACGGACGATATTTTGAGAGGATCAGTTACAAAAAAGTACTATGCTGGTACTTGTCGACTTTACAAAAGCGTTTGATACGATCAATCATGAAATTATTTTTGCCATACTTGGCTCAATGAGTTTAAATGCTAGCGCAGTTAACTTTTTTCGCAGTTATTTATATAACAGAACACAACGCGTTAAAATTAATAATAATTTGTCTGATCCTCTCAACGTGTCATCTGGGGTGCCACAGGGATCAATTCTACGCTCTTGTATACGTTATATACATCAGGCTTCGAAAAAGCAGCTGAGCGTTGTCAGACGCATTTCTATGCTGGCGACACTCAACTCCATTTCTCGTTTGATCCAGACGAATAAGCAGAAGCGATGGTTGCTATTAGTAGAGACTTAAGCTCGTTAATACAAATATCAGCGGTACCACATTTGGTAGGTTTTGATTTCTTTTTAGTAGAATTTTAAGGACTTTTTGTAAAGTTTGGTAGGTAAAATTTGCTGGTAGATTTCTGATAATTCTATCAGAAATCTACCAACAAATTTTACCTACCAAACTTTACAAAAAGTCCTTAAAATTCTACCAAAAAGAAATCAAAATCTACCAAATGTGGTAACGCTGACAAATATCTAAAAATCACGCCTTAAACGTTAACGCTAATAAAACATCGCCTCTTGTTTTTGGCCATCATAACAGTAGGTCAGTTGTAATGGAAAATCTTCAAATAAATGTAGATGGACACCACATAGCTTTTACAGAAAAAGCAAAAAATGTGACACAAATGACACAAATCTAAGATTTAAACTGCATATTAACAACTGTATACGTACTGCATATACAAATTTAAAATTAATATATAACATTATTCATTTTCTGAATCAAAAAATTAAAATAATTTTATGCGAATCATTGGTTTTATCAAGGTTTAATTTTGCCGATACTGTATATGGTCTTTGTTTAGATGCAGTGGATATACGTCGAATACAAGTACTGCAAAACTCTTGTTTGAGACTAATATTTGGGGTTAAGCGCCGACAAAGTATATCACACAAACTAGTCGAAATAGGTTGGCTCAATATATCTAGGCGACGCTTTTTTCATTCTGCTTGTTTATTTCATAAAGTTATTAATAACAAAACTCCTAAATACCTGGATACAAAAATTTCATATAGAGCAGACGTTCACAACTTGAATATTCGTTTCAAGGGTACACTTACTCCTCCCCTTCATCGCACAGATTTATTTAAACGTTCATTTACCTAACAAATTACCAAAATTTACAATTCTATACCATTACATATAAAAAGTAAAACATTACCAGCCTTTAAATCTACTTCAAAAAGACATATTTTGACTGAACAAAATAATGCACCACAGGTGAGTGAATTCTTCTCATTTATTTATTTATTTTTTCAAGTACTAGCTAAATATAAAATTATATATTATATGCATATTTTTAATGCCTGTGACATTATATTAATAACATATTTATCTGTTATTTATTTTGTAATATTATATATTTATTTATTTCTGGCATATTGCTGTTATCTACGCTTAAGATTAAATACAGAGGTTTGTCTTGCACAACCACCTGATCTTCGGCGTTTTTCCTGTACTTTTTTATCATGTTATTTATTTTTGTTCCTTTTTGGGAAAATAAAGACCTATTATTATTATTAAACACACAGAAAGAAATTAAATGCATTTTAGGGACATTTCCACACTTTCCCATTTGTATAATGCTAATGTGAGGCAAAAATTACAATATGCTAGTATTGTTTGGAATTCACAATATGATATTCATCTTACTTCCACATACACGGAGAGGGGTGGAAAGCAACGGTAAAAAAAATTGTTGTTCAAATGAGCTTAGAGTGTCATGAAATGTTGAGATTTTAAGTTTGAATTAAAAAAAAATGTGTTTGTTGCTGTGCCTATCCGTAACTCTTTTGTGCGCACGATTATTCTGGAATTTTTATGGTATTGACTTGATATTAGGAACACCTATTATAACAATATCTAGAACTAAATTGTATTTTGATCTTATTGCGTTGAAGTGTTGGGGGATAAATGGGGGTAAATAGGTAAAGCAAGCAAACAAGAGTCCATTAAATTGAGATTTAGTATAAGTACGAGAAGCCAAGGTCTCAACATTATTTTGGCATTAGTCACTCCCACTAACACCCTTTACCACCCCCACCATATTACTAAAGGGAGTAAAAAATAAAATTGTGATTTAGTGTATCTATACATTCAAACCAAAGGCCTAAAAATTTTTTTTTGGAAACAGCCAGTACATAAAATACCGTTTATTTATTATTTTCTTCATGTTGGTTTTGTTTGCATCTTTTACTTATATATTCGCTTTATAAAGATATGTTTATATTTTTTTTCAAAATATTAGTTTTCTTTTTATTATTAAGCTTGTATTGTGTATATTATATACGTTTACTTGTATGTTTCCTGTTCTTTAATTGAATGCTTATCTATCTGATCAGCTGTATTCTTGAACAAATAAACCAATGTCATTTAATAATATCATTTTTTATAATTTTTCACAAAATTGTCCATGTCAAGTCCCTGTATGCTCTGAGACTATACAGACCATTGACACAACACGTGAATCCTCTAATTATCGAATAATGAACAAGAGTTAGAACAATTTTCTGCAAGGCAGTATATCTGACTAAACTTAATTACGACACAAATACAAAGTAATAAATAAAGCAGAGAAACAAGAATCAAAGGGATTACTTTAACAAAATCACTTTCCTAGATTGAAATTCTGTGGGGCATTGAAGTTGCATTTTTAATGGCAAATCTTTTTCTCTTAAGATATATTGAATTGATGAGTTGGCAGTTATTGGGGTTCCTGTTCTCATAGATTAGTTACGTGAGAAGAAAACATTACTTATTATTTATTGGCCCTTCCAAAAAGCTTTAAAGATAATAGCATTGGCTTTGTAACTCGTTGTTTAGATTCTTGACTCCCTGATGCAATATAAATTGCTGTTATAAATAAAATACTTCATATTTCTTCTTCGTCCTCCGTTTGTTCTTCATCGTTCACTAGTAATTATGTTCCTTATTTATATTTCGAAGGAAATTCGAAGGCAATAAATTAAATTATAATAAATTTAGCAATGTTTGGAGCACGATAAAAATTAATTCAGTCAGTGTTTATTACACAGTTAATTAATAATAATAATAATAATAATAATAATAATATTTCATTTCCACATTTAAAATGTAACTGATATACAACAAAATGTAGAATACGTCAGCACTTCAAAACTAATGTATAAATGTACATATAAGAGTAGTAACAAATAATAAAAAAACACTACAATTGTCAACGAACAAAATTAAAAACAAATAAATAAATAACATAAAGCATGTAAATGTAAAATGGCAAACTATCAGCATTAAACAAATAATTCGTCTAGGTTATAGCAAACTTTATTTACTAAAAAATTTTTGAGTTTTGTATTAAAAATCTGAATGTTTGGAGATGATTTAATTTCATCTGTTAAAATATTGAAACACTTATAGCCATTATATATAAAACTTTTTTGATACATTGTTGTTCGAAAGGAATTTATTTGAAGCTGCTCCTTATGCCGTGTTTCGTACACGAGTACGATTATTTAAGAACATAGACTTGTTTTTATAAACGTATATGCTGATCTCCAATATATAAATACTCACTAAAGTTAAAATTCTAAGATGTTTAAAAGTATTTCTGCAAGTTTACAAACATTTTAGTCCCGCAATTATGCGTACTGCATATTTTTGTAGAATGAAAACTCTGCTTACTTGTGAGCTATTTCCCCAATTAACTATATATTTTAAGCTCGAATGAAAGCATATTAAAGAGTAAGTAGGATGTCCATATTACAATGATTGGACATAAATTTTAGTCCGAAACAGGTGCTTAATTTCCCACACAGCGTCGGTATACATGATACAAAGAATACAAGGTATGACATTGCGCATGTGGGCGGAGCCAAATCGACAGTTGCTTCGTCACGCGGTGATAATTTTCTACCCGCTTCCTTCGTAAAAGTGAGTTTGCCGACGTCTGTGGAAGTTGTTTTTTGGATTATTTTACTTATTTTAGTGTTCTTGCAATAACCTTTAGTTATAAAAATGCGTTTTGCATTGGCATCATGTAAAAGTGACAATATGTTTAAAACGTATTTATGCGGAGATAAAGCTCATTTATAAAGAACGATGCTTACTAAGAACGCTAAGAATCCCTATTTATTCAAAATTCCAATGAGTTCAGACAAATCCATGATACAGATTCTTTGTATCATGAGGAAAATCCTATGTAATTTAAAATCCCACTATCACCGAGTGACGTCTTGCGCCAACCGGACCGAATTTGGCGCACTATCTAGCATATCTTCTATTCTTTTTATCATGGTATGTATATGCTGATTCCATTGTAGATGCATATCTACAGTAATGCCCAACATTTTAATGGATTCTGTAGGAAATATTTGAAAACTGTCAGAGAAATGCAATTTGTCTGGATTTTTCTTTAAACTAAACAGTATTGAAGTGGCCTTACATTTGTTTAAAAATAATCTGTTTTTGCCTGTTCATTTAATTATTGTATTATAAACTTTTTCAGTAGTAAATTTAATCTATCTAAATTATCTTCTACTATAAGAATATTAGTGTCATCAGTATAACAAATTGTCAAAACATTAGGTATTTTATTCAGGCACAGAATTAAATCATTGGCAAAGAGTATAAAAAGGAGAGACCCAAGTATAGATCCCTGCGGAACACCCTGTTTTATCTCTAAACTATTGCTAGATACACCATTAGAAATTTGTACAATTTGTTTCCTATCCTATAGATATGAGTACAATAAATTTAAAGGAGAGCCTCTTACTCCATATAGCTTTTAAGAGCTCATGGTCATGGTCAACATAGTCGAAAAGCTCGAGAGAAATCTATGAATAGCCCTAACACATATTTATTGTGCTTCGATTATGTTCTTATGAAAGACACAATGCTGTTACAGTGCTTCTGTTGCTAGTAAGGCCATGTTGTGAATTGCAGAGGTCATTTCGATATAAGAAGGACGTGAGAGGTTCCTTTGTGTACAAATTCTAACTTCAGCGCCGTTAAAGGTCTGAAACGACTACAACCATAACTGTTTCATAATATTTTGCCGGTGAGGCAGGAAAGTGTTGTAATTTTCATTTTTAGGTAATACATAGCTAAAAAGTGTGACACCGCATAAACAGGCATTTTCGGTGTGGTCAGTTTCAAATATAATGTCGTCAACATGATTAGAATTAGCTTAAATAGTCCACGGTTGCAAAAAAATAGCAACTCCAGTCATCTTTCTCTTAAACAGTTCTTTAACAAATTATATCAATATGTTGAAGTTAATAATAACGTAACAGTTCGTGAAGAAGTTGCTCATATTAATGCTTAACAATTTTTCAACAGAATTTTATGGATAATTAATATGATACTAAGAAAGTGAGACACGCTCTCACGCGTACCTCCCCTTACCGCAGTCTCTGTTACGTCACCTGAGAGACAACTAGTTCAGCGATCAATTTTTATTTTATATGTAAACTAAAATTACCTTAACCGAAGCTCCTTCGGTGAAATAAGAAATTACGACTCTTTTGGTTGGTTGTGACAAAATATAGAGCCAAAAATGATTTTGGCATTAAATAAAATAATTCAACCAAATCACAAACACGGCGGCTTACGACTAGCTGATCTTGGCGGGGCTGGGTTCGTGAATCTAGTTTTTAAATGAGTGAGAGAGAGAGAATCAATAGTTTCACAGGTATTCGCCCAGCTAGTTTGTTTCGTGATTAAAAAGGGAGTAAAAATTAGATGTTGATTAAAAGGGCATCCACAGTAAAATTGATAATAAACTACCCTCGTTAATCACAAAACCGACTGCTGTGGAAAAGCCTGATAGTACAGATAGAACAGACGCAAACAATTAAATTAAAAGGATGTAAGTTTTAAGATAAAATGTACCATTTAATTCAGTAAAATAAAAAGAAAAATATAAACTGATTCAGAATGGCAAAATTATATATAAAAATGCGACCACATAGTCCAAATGATTATTGTTAGTAATATTTATTTATGATAAAGTTGGTAAACACACCGTGCATATCATATAATGATCCATGAAAGAAACATTAAATATCTAAGATCAAAAAATTATTACATAAATGTAAAAATATATCAATTGCAAGACATGAATAGTTAACGAAAATAGAATGTTCATTGATATCTTGCTGTCACAGTATCGTAGCACAATAAATACTATATAAATAAACATATTTCTCACCACCTGATGATGGACGCATTGAGGGTGAGTTCTGGTGAGGTTCCTCAGCTCCTACCATATTGTTTCATATAACTCAGGAAACTATAAGATGGCGATATGACATACATTGGCTACTCTGGAGAACCTGGATAACGTTATCAGCTTTGCTTTTACGCGAGTTGAACTTGACTATACTCCAAAAATGAATTTACTTAAACTAGCTGGACTACTACTACTACTCTACTAGATTTAACTGGACTTGAACTTTTCTCTAAATTAATGAGGTTGACTGGACTATAGTTGAACAATTCATACATCACAAGTTGACTTAACCATTACTAACATAACATCTAGTATTAAGGAACTTCAAACTGATAGTAATTTAATTGGATCCATCTCGTAATAATAAACGTATTATTGCTTGATAATCACTCGTCTCCAAATTAAATGAGAAATTGGTAAAGTTACTATTTCCTTATACTAAATGGTTTCCCATACAATAATTTCATACAATTAAATTTCAGCAATTAAGTTAGTTAGTAATTAAATTAATTTCGGCAGCAAAACTCAACAAACAATTTATAACCTTTAACTTGATGGATGGGTTACGTAAATTTAGATAACTAGACAGGCGACGTTGTACATATCTTTGGATTATCTTTACTTTGAGTTTACTTGTTAATGCTGATATAGAGTCGGAAATAAGTTCCCAATCTCTGCATCCCACAAGAAATAACCTCTGACACTACTCCTAAATCTGCGCAAGATTACCGTATTAATTTTAAATAGAAATAATCCTGAGAAATTACCATATAGGCAACTTACAATACTAAGGTGTGTAACTTAAATCCTATACCCTCACTTACAAATTGTACAAGATCGAATAATTAATACGGCTTTAAATAAAACGGTGTTCTCTTTACGTTATATCTGTAACAATATTCATAAGGCGTTATAACAAAAAGATAAATAGGGTGCTTAAATATAAATGCAGAAAATGGCATGTCTTACATCTAAACACAATACTATCACCAAATAATTAGATGTCTGGGCGTTATTAATTAAAAGATAGTAAATATAATGTACAGTGTGTACTGAAATAAAGTGTGTTTTACTATATTTTATTTAAAAATATATTTTAGTCTAAGCGAAACGCTACAGTTTTAAACAAATATCTGTAATTGGGAGTCTACTCCTGTAGATAAAAAAATTAATAAATAAGTACATAAATATGGAAGAATGGTTATTTTCATGTTTTTCATATTTAATGTTGGATAGTAAGTGTGTAAAAGAAGTTCTTCCAAGCTTTCACGCCCATTGCAATGGTTTCTTTAGGGTGTTACCGTGATCGTCGAATATGACTTGACGTTTCGCTGATCATGGTGTCAGCTTCATCAGAAGGATTCTAAAGACTGAAATCGTTGTGTTCTTCTCCTCGTTATATACCTTGATACTGATTTGCTTCGCTGCCCATTTGTTGTGTTTCGTTGACTGTGACTGTAAAACCACTGGTGCTTGGCAAAGCACTTGGAGACTGGCTTTGAGTCTGCAATGAGTAATTTTTCACCAAACCTCAGCTCAAGTAGAATGATTTCAATTACATAAGTCGAAAACACGTTTTAACTAACTTACGCAGCCATCAATGTGTTATTTGTGAGATCATTTCGTCGTTAAATTCACAGAGGGAGAACTTTTGAGAAGACACAATTAAAGTTTGACCGGTTTTTCATTTTGTCACTACCAGAGAAGTATTAGACCAGTTGTATTGAGTTTTTGCATGCACTTGCAATCTATTGTAGATGACTAAATGCCGATATAAGGAATTAAAGAAATATCAGCTGGGATGGATAATTTTGAAAATAATGATATACGCCTTTTCGTAATTTTGTTTTATTAAACATGTCCATATGCCCATTAAAATGGATGAGAAAATACAAAAGAAATCAGTTATTTCTACTACAAAATGTTAAAATAAGTATTTTAAAGAAGAAAACTTGAAAGCAATCATTTTTATAAACGGAAATGATTTCCGTAAAAATTTCTTCAATCCGAATAACGGGAGTCGGTCCTTTGCAAAGTGGCAACAGAGATAAATACTATTTAATGGAAACTTAAGGCGTGCCATTACAAAATCTTATTCTATGTCTTTGAGATGTCCGCATTTCTTTGTAAGGAGATTGTTTGATTTTTTTTTCTATGTGATTGGTTGTATAAAATAACTTCTTTTCCTTTTCTACCCTTATGGTGGACATTTTTGTCCAATTTAGGGAGTCATGAGATTCAGAAATCATTTCGTCAGGGTGCCGCACAGTTATTTAATGAACTAATTTTATTATCGGTATTAGATGACTGGGTATGAAAATATTAGCACCATGTGCCGAGTTGCTTTCATTTTAGCCATGGCACACCTCAAAGAAGTGAAGTGTTATGTGTTTAATATTTTTGCTGCCATAATGTAAGAAATAAGCAAATTTTACCGGTATGACTGAATTTTTGTTATGTTCATAGCAACCATCAGAATACAGTTCTACAGTCTCAACTCGGTTTTTTGCCACAGTTTTTCAAAAATACGTATAGGCAACTTGACATTTTCGATGAACTACGTTAGCTTTGAGTTTCATATCAACTGTAACAGTGACAATCTCTTGAGGAAAAATTATCAAAAGTATAATTGAAGAAAGCAAGGCGTTACTTATAAAATTTGGCAGCAATAAATTTTGAGGTTAAAACCTATTAATTTAGTTTCACAATAGTGAGAATATGGCATATACGCCACGAGATGGAGCCCCAATAGGCTTGACAGGTTAAGAAATAGTAAGTCTATTTCGTATTCTAATCCAGTCAATGAAATACAAAAAAGGCCGAATAGGGGAAATAATTCGTGTGGTGATCAATTTTTGTACAGTTGTCGGGGGGGGGGGAGTGTCCTGAACAACATACTGAAAGTCCTAGTTTAAAAGTCTCCTTTTCAAGTTTTTCTTGAATAATTCAAAAACTACGACCTCTAGCGAAAAATTGTTCTTATACAAAAACCGCTGCCTAAGGAATCACTACTTCCACCAGATTTTCTATCCAAGTCTCTCACAACGAAAAAATTTTGAAGTTGAAAAAAATTATTTATTGAAATTTAATAATGTTATATTTGAAATCGTCTACTCCAAAAACCCATGAAACGATATCCCACATCGGTAGTGAGGTGGGGGTGGTGATAGGGGGTGGTAGTGGGAGCGGATGAAGTAAAAAAATATTTTGACGTTTTTGGTTCTTGTACACACATTAAATCACAATTTTTTTTCATCCCCTTGGGGGAATGGGGGTGGCTAATGCCAAAATTTTTTTTGAGACCTTAGCTTCCCTTGTATATGCCAATTTTATGGACCCTTACCTGCTTGATTTATCTATTTACCCCCCTTTTACCCCAATTTACCTCCCCAACCCTTCGACGGAATAAGATGAAAATTTAATCCAGTTCCAGATCCCGTTAAAGTACATATGTGTACCAAATTTCAAGTCAATATCTTCAAAGGTTCCAAAGTAATCGTGCGCACAACAAAGTTACACAGACCGACAGACAGAATTTTTTTTTTCGCTCAAACTTAAAATCTCGACGTTTCATGACATTCTAAGCCTATTTGAACAATAAAAATTTTCAAAATTTTTTGTCGTTACTATACTTCCACTAAATGTGGTAGTAATTAAACTAGATGAAATTTTCTACAAATAAGTTCCTATTCATTTTTTATGTAGGATAAGTACTTGACGAGATATAGAAGTAGTCCAGTCAACGGAGCGCTAAAATGACCAAAATCTCCAATTTGAGTGCTAATGAATGGATTTTGATGAAACATTGTGCATTGTAATGACGTTAATAAAAAAGTTGAAAAAAAAATTAGAGTAGGAAATGATTGGAAGGGGTAGAAAACACCCTTCTTATCACGGGTTCCGTAACTTGCAGAATTAGGTCAAAAATGAAAAAAAAAAACAATATACTTTTTTGGTCAAACAATATACCTTTTTTGATCTAAAATAAGATGTTTTTACTCTTGTGAATTTTTTTCGAGATATGGCCACTCGAAAATTCCCTCGAAAATTCCTAAAACTGGCGCGGCGGAGGGGAAATATAAAAGTTGAAAAAAAAATCTGAAAAAATTCAGGTGAATGTATCATCGAAATACAAGCCTTTCTTTTATTTGCAACTTTTGTGTAAGGTGCGTTTTCACAGAACTTTTCCGAGAAAACCTGAAAAATACTTATTTTTTTTTTTAATTCGCGATTTTTCCACCACTGTATCTCGTAAAGTATTGATCCTACATAAAATATGAATAGAAACTTATTTGTAGAAAATTTCATCCAGTTTAATTTTGTATAAAAACAATTTTCGCTAGAGGTCGTAGTTTTCGAGTTATTTAAGAAAAACGTGATAAGGGCATCTTTAAACTACCCACCACCCACCCGCCCGCTCACCCCGCACCGGTCAGGATTTTTGGTATATTGTTCAGGGCACTCCTCCCGACAACTATACAAAAATTTGCAACTGCACGAAATAATTCCCCTATTTTCCCTTCGTTGATTGGACTATTCGTTCGTTTGCTTCAAACTTTAGTACCTATTTTAGACACACACTTAAACTATTTGAAATTGATATATGAAACTCTGGGAGCTAATAGAGGAACTGCAGCGTTATTTAAAATCCCATAGATCCCATTTTCACCATTTTCTGATATACGCATCTTTGTAAATTTAGCGACGATTTATTTATTAGTAATTTTAAGTTTTCTTGAAACCGATTTTTTATTACGTACCGGATTCTATTTGCGCCGTAATAAAATTATGGAGAATATTTACTATCAACAAAACAGGCCTGCTTTCTTTATTCATGAAACTGGAATTGTTCCGTTATAAAGGCAATATGTTAACAGAATTGTATCGCAAATATCCCTTGGGGTTAGTTTAATATAAACAAACGACAAATGTTTACTTTAGACATTCTATTTTTAAGTAAAAGTAAATAGACCTTTTTCAGGATTTAATATGTGGAGAATAGCAAGTTGTAGACGGAATTTCAGTTGCAGCCTAAGGCACACTGCAAAATCCTAAATTCCTCTAGTTTTTGTAAGACACTGATAATGTCTGCCTAAGGCGGTTTTGTAAGAACATAGTTGAAGGGTAGCGATGGTTTAAATTGGGTACGGTATTTTACTGGAAGCAATATCGACACACTTTTACCATTTTCATGAACAAATTACATGAAAACAAAACTTACTGCAGAATAAAACTGTTGTTTCAAATTAAAAACTTGTTCATTAGAAACGATATAGCTTTAATGTATGACTAAAGGCAACTGTGACAGATTGAGGATTTGATTTTTAATAACATTTTAACAATCAGTGACGGTATTTTATAAAATGTAGCTGTCGCATCCACCAAGTTATAGCCAGTATAGGATATCAGTAATATTATGCTATCAGCAAAAAGACAAAACATTGCGGTGTTGAGGCTTATAAAAAACCGCTGCCCAAGGAATCACTACTTCCACATCCAAGTCTCTTACAACAAAAATACTATATTTGCATTCCACTATATGAAAATAATTGTTTATGGAGCTTTAGTATTATAATATTTGAAATCATGTACCCAAAAAACCCATAAAATTATATGCCACATCGGTGGTGGGGATGAATGAAGTGAAAAAAATTCTTAATGACTTTGGCTCTTGTTCACACACTAAATTAAACTATTTTAATAATGGGGTGGGGGTGGTAATAGGTGTGGCTAATGCCAACATTTTTTTCAGACCTTAGCTCCTCTTATATTTACTAAATACCAATTTCCTGGACTATTACTTGCTTGATTTACCTCTTTACCCCCATTTACCCCAATTTACCGTTTAACTCTGCAACAGAATAAGATCATAATACAATTTAGTTCCAGATCTCGTTAAAATACTTATATGCCATATGTTAAACAGTTCCAGAGTAATCGTGAGCACCAAAAAGATACAGACAAATTTATTTTGTTCAAACTTAAAATATTGATGTTTCATGACATTCTGAGCCTATTTAAACAATGAAAATTTCCAAATTTTTTTTGTTAGAGGGTTGGTAGTGGAGGTGAATGAAGTAAAAAAAAAAATTGAGGCCTTAGTTTCTTGTAGACACTAATATTACTAAATTACAATTTAATTTTTTTCACCCCCTTTAATAATGGGGTGGGGGTAGTAATGGGGGTGGCTAATGCCAAAAAAATTTTGAGACCTTAACTTTTTTTATATATACTAAATATCAATTTTATGGACTCTTACCTACTTGATTTACCTATTTACCCCCATTTACCCCTATTTACCCCCCAACCCTTCAACGGAATAAGATGAAAATATAATCTAGTTCCAGATCTCATTAAAATACATACGTGTACCAAATTTCAAGTCAATATCTTAAACGGTTCCAGAGTAATCGTGCACACAAAAAAGTTACAGACAGACCGACAGACAGAATTTTTTTTTTCTCTCAAACTTAAAATCTCGACGTTTCGTGACATTCTAAGCCCATCTGAGCAATAAAAATTTTTAAAAATTTTTTTGTCGTACTATACTTCCACTGGATGTGGAAGTAATAAAGTGATTCAGTTTGTATCATGTAATGAATAGAGAACATTATTTAGGTATTAAGCAAACACAACTTACACACTTTTATTTATTACTTTCTGTATATTGTTGCCCAGATTAGGGCACGCAAATATATACTAGTGTGGTAAATACCTTAAAACACTCCTTATTGGAGAACCAATCTTTTTACAATTAATTATTTTTTATTTATTTGCTTTCATCATGATTAGAGAATACATTTCTCCACAGCCATTATAGAATGTAATAATTCCGAAATCATTTTTAATAACAGAAAGTAAAAATTATCACTCTTGAGATAGAATATTTATTCTGAAACTCTTGCTTCTTATGTGTTTTGCATGTATTGTCATTCTATAACAAGTGCCAGAATGAATATTCCATAATTATGCTCAACTAAATAGATAGATTGCCGTGGATGTCAAAATTGTCAGTGTCAATTCAGTAATCGTACAAACACTATAAATATAAATATTAACACAGTGTAATATAATTGTTTCAATAAATAACTTGTTTTGTTCAGATTTAATTGTTTTTTTTACTAATTGTCGTGAAGAAAATACAGTCTGTTACTCGGTTAGAATGAAAATTCGATCTACTCGTGGTTCGTCACACTCGCTTTCGCTCGCGTTCGGAATCTTCCACTCGTATCGAATTTTCATTCTAACCTTGTTACAGAATAAACATTATATATTAAGCAAATCACAACTTAGACACTTTTTTGTTTATTATGAAATTACCTAAAAATAAATCAAGAATGAGGTATATAAATAATGAATCTTTCTACACTCTACTGATGAGATCTAACGAGTTCGAAAAAACTTGTACAACTTTTCCAGAGTTGAAATAGAATGTAAAGTTCAATAATTGTAGTGAATGACTGAATTACAATAAATTATTTAAATATTTTCAATATATTTTTTCACTTTAAAATGCTAGGAATCTTATCATGTAATTCAATACTTCGTCAGTATTAGCTAGAAGAGTAGTTGTTTTGATTGATTCTCCAATAATGAATGTTTTAATGTATTTACCTAGCTAGTGTATTAGCGTGCCCAGATTAGAGCAACAATATACAGAAAGTAGGTAATTTCGTAATAAAAAAAAGTGTGTAAGTTGTGATTTGCTTAATATCTAAATAATATTTAACGGTTTGTTGTCGGGTAGCTGGTTTGGAGATTAATCAGGGTCCAGATTAGTTAATAAGACAGCCCAATGAAAATATAAACAATTTATTTTCTACTTCAAACAGGTAATACGTGGCAGTGTTATATAACATACAGGTTGTACAGGTTATACAAGTCCGTATCTTTTACAGCTCTTGGGATAACATTTTCTATTATCAGATGGAGAGAGAGAGAGAGAGAGTGTGTGTGTAACGATGCGATGCGACGTTAGTTGCTGCTACTGGAGTGATATCGGGCGTCGGGCGAATATCGTCGACTCAAGAAGTTTCCCAGCTCAACACGCTATAGGAGGTCTCCAGGTCAGGCTCATCCGCTCTGGTTCTGGCGGCGAAACGGCGTCGGGGAATAACTAACGACTGGAGGGGTGGTCCCAACTCAACACGCTGAAGGATTCCCAGAGTCAGGCTGCATTCGTTCCGTCGTGTTTGCGTCGGGAGATGCACAAAGCTGTAATATGTCCAGCTCAGCACGCTATAGACAGATTGACAGAATTGCCTGCTCTGAATTATGTTGATTTGGGGCTGGGCTTTTATATCCGAGAATCCTCGCTTACTGGTGACGTAGAACTGTGTATAGTTTAATGTCGTGTGCAAATCCTTGCCTCTAGACGGGAGCTAGGTAGATTTGCGTGCCGTGTGCACATTGGTATCGTGTGTAAATCCGGAATCTTAGTAATGGAGCAGGAATTTAAAGAATGCTTCATTACACTAATTATAAGGGAAGCAAATAAATAAAAGATCATTAATTGTAAAAGACTAGTGAAGTTTATGTTATGAACGTCAGGTTTTTTTATTGATAAAAAGGCAGTATGTTACCTTCACGATAAAGAATTTTTAATTTACGTGATTTTACGTTGTATACCATTTTTATTTAAAATATTTTCATACAAACCTACGGTAAATATTTAACTTTGCCATACTGATGGATTTCAATATAGTTAACATTTTGTTTGCAGTAAATCAAAATTTAGTTGGTTTCAGATGTTGCAGAAATTTACATAAATAGAGATAAGCATTAAAGTGATAATGAATTTCCTGTTTCTTGAGAGGGTTGCTAAATGTAAATAATAATACCACGGTATGCAAATCTTACAATTGGTGGAATTGATAATTTAGAATTGTACGTATTTCAATGATTGAAATACAAATTGATACTTTCCTGGGATTTGCGAAATAAAGAAGTAAAATAACTACAGAGCGTATACATTTTTGCTAAACTGGAAGATTTATACGCACATTTTAATGTATACTGTGCCCTTTATGCGTTTTATAATAATTATTTTATATTCATTTACATTAAAGTAGCATTACCGTATTTAATATTATAAAAAAATCGTTAAGATCCACAAAACTTCCCTCTTTATTTAGCACCTTCTGTTTATTATTTTTTCTGTTTATGGTCACCCTGTGTATTTTTTTAACCAAAAGTTTATCAGGTTTTCTTCCTGACAATAGTCACAACTATATTTCAAATATTATTTTCCTCTGTCATGTCCTAATTTTTTTTGAAGTTACCACCCTGTATATTCTTCACTAAAATTGTAGCAGGTCTCTTCCTTGGTCGTTGTATTAACTACATGTCAAGTATTATTGCCCTCTGTCACATCTTTTTTCCTTAATCATTAGAGAGGTAGGCAGATGGCATATTGATTCGTTAGAGATACTGGAGACATTTATTACGAATTCTTTGACGAACCCATCTTACCCATCGAACCTCATCTTAGTTTCAATTCAAGAAATACATCCTCCAAAATGACCCTTCAGCATCGCAATCCCGTTATTTTTTGGTTAATAGAAATAGTTTAGGTATAGGTGACGCTCATCCTAGAGGGAAAATAACTTAATGTTGACAGGGTTCTTATGTAAACAAACTATATTTAAGGTTTTATATTGTTGGTCAAATATAATTCGTTAAGTAATAATAATAATATGCCTTTTACGTGGTCAATTGTGGTTGCAAAATACAGCACGAGATGTAGAAGTAATTTTTTTCTGAAATAAACGTATTTATATGTATTAAATTCGTAAAAAATAATATGATTATTTTAGAATTCAACATTACCTCGAATTTAGTCAAAAAATAAGATTTTAGAGTATAGACTAGGTTATTCATACATTGAGGAGTTTTCTTGTATTTGTTAATATCAAAGTGTTCTGTTTTATTTTTTAAATCTAATGTGACAAAGAAAAACCCACCTAAATATTCCTCAGGATGTCAATAAATTTTTACGAAACATCGACTATTTAAAAAATGTTCCTGACACCTTCTGGTCTATTACCTGTCAACCGTTACCAGCATTAGAGCACAGGCCATCAACCACTAATAAAAATAAGATACAAAGCCAATTTTCTCATATGTAAACGTAAACAACAAATAGCAAGATTATATTTTGTTTTACCTCCAAGCTCAATCGCATTCAAAAGACTCAAAATTCTTGAAATTAATTTTGTCAGAAAATATGAGCATATTAGATATATACCTAGGCAGGTTAATTGATTTAATGTGAATTACAGTAACAGTGAATTACAGTTAAAGCCAGAATCCCTTATATTTTTAATAAATAGTAGTAATTGCTTAGATTTAAGAAAAACATATTTTTATAAAGTTTTTAATATATAAAATTTTGCCAATCCAAGTTGTTTTGTATCAATCAGCAATCCAATACCAAAAGACAAATAAATAAATTCCATATTCCAATTATTATTGGTGTAACCCAAAACAGTGAAAAATCATAAATATCTGGATTCTACATGTCAATTTCGGTCCATCTTGTTGAATAAATCACCCGTGCTCATTTTATATGCATTTTCTGAGATACTTGTACTAATTTAATGAAATTAATAAATATATATATATATATATATATATATATATATATATATATATATATATATATATATACAGTTTGTTTCACTTTAAATGGTAACAGCCCAATAACTTTTTTATTTTTTTTTTTCCAATTTGAATCAAATTTTACTTAAGTATGGAACAAATTAGGATCTACTTATGACCAGAAAAACATTCGCCTCCTACAAATGCAAAGCCACCTGCGGTACCAAAATATGCGGAGAAAATCAAGAAATCATATTAGGCATAATTTTATCGAAAAATTTTGTTAATGAAACTTTTTCAGAATTGTCCAAAAACCTTAACTCCAAAATGTAATCAAAGTAAAAAATTGTATAAATTTAGATTGAAATAATGATCAAGTCCGAAAATATCATATTAATGGGTTTTTTGTTTAGAAAACTGTACTATGACAATTTTGTTTGAAACTAAACCCAAGCTGCCAGTAGTTGTCAAGCAATTTACAGTTTTCTTTTAAATAATTATTTTTAAAATTTTTAAAATTTTAATTTTTCGATTTTTTAGTTTTTATTAAATTTAAAATCCCTATGATTTTGGACAATTCTGAACAAGTTTCATTAACAAAAATTTTCCGATATTTTGATAACGCAGGTGACCTCGCAGGTGACTTTACATTTGTAGGAGGCGAATGTTTTCCTGGACATATGTAGTAGGGTGGAGCGCGCTTATATGAAAGAAAAATGTATGTGCTTTAATCGTTTGCGCGGGGTGAAGGATTGATGCTCTATCACTTAAATAACACTATCATATAAAAAAATTTCTAAAATTATTGTTACAAATACTGCCCCAAGCCGATGAAAATTTTACAAAAAATAAAAATATGATTTTATGTAAGGCCTACTTTTAATGGCCACCTTTATGCATTTATGATTACTAACCTTGTCCTAATTTAAAGTAAAAAGTTCAATAATTAAATTATACTAAGTTATTCTGGTTCTCAACGTTGTTATCGCCAATATTTCTCCCCCCACTTTGCGCATATTTCACGGAATTCTTCTTCCTGCGCTGGACCGTCAACACGTTACCTGGTTCTGAATACGTAAGACACATTTCATCAATATCTTGATGGCACAGCAACTGGCCCTAAAAGTTTCACTGGACCAATTGGAAAATCTCTTAAAAATTGTGAGCAACTTCCGATTGTCGGTTTTCGATCAATTAAATGCACCTTACCTGTCATAACAAAATCTAAAGAAAATTTGAGTACAAATCAGTTATATTTAATGGAAATTTGTAAAGCTATTGATAAAGGACTCTGTGACCCTAGTTTGTCTAAAAGAAATCCAGGACAAATTTTGCATCAAGGTGGCTTACGACAGCTAATCGAATCCTTAGGTTGTACGTCGCATCAGAAGTACCGTCTGAAAATCTAGTGATCTTAACTACATTTATTTTAAAAGTATACGCTCCTATGTGGTTCAAAATAAAAACACTACCAGTATATGGTGCAAAGCATTTACATAACACTATAAAACTATCACGATATTTACCAGACAATTTAATATCGATCGTAGATCCAGTCATTCAACGAAACGGATTATTCGGACACTTTGAGAATATTTTACTTACCATGCTGGCAGATGAACGACGACATATAAGAGAATTAGCTCTTCGCAAAATTTTGAAAATTAGAAACACATCATCAAGAGATGCTCCGCTCCGTATTTTCGAAGTACCCGTATTAAATTTTAAGGCCGAAAATTATGTCGAATTAATAGATTGGAAAAATATTACTGAAACCCCCTCTAACAAAACTAATAGATTCGGAAATTCTCAGGCAATTAAAGAGCCAGACCTAGTGGAAAAAGATATTTTAGATAAATTCAGACTATTGCCTTGTCACACTCAGGCAATTGAAAGATGTGTAAAATCGGTGACAGAAGCCTCTTCTGCTGTCTGTGGGCCCTTGAGGAGAGATGGATTTATAATAAATAAACTTGAAGCTCACCGTATAATGCCAATTTTTAATATCAAAAAACATTATTGTGTTCAGTAACCTTATTTTTGATAACTTTTTATAATTCCAGTTTGTTTTTTAATTATTTAAAAGGACTCATGGTTTTTATTATGTTACCAACTATAATGTTTTCTTAGCCTAAAAATTAAAAAACAATTTATCTGTATTTTAAAGTTATTTGTATTATTCAAAATTGTATGATGCTGTTATTTCGGTGATATTTATAAATCTCACCGTCGGCGTTATAGGGCGGTATTTAGAGATTTAATACAAAAGTTGTTTATTATATGTACTTTTAAATTTGTATAACAATAAAGCATCGATTTTGAACCCCATTCGATAAAATTAAAAAAAAAAAAAATGAAATGTGGAAATTTCAATATCCTTGGGGCAGTATTTAGAGTTATAATATCGAAATAGTTTATTATACTTTTAAATTTCTATAACAATAGAGCATTTATTCCGAATCCCGCCCAATCGAATTTAAAAACATTTTTTTTTGCCAAATTTTAAAATTTCAATATCGTTGGGGCAGTATTTAGAGTTATAATATCGAAATAGTTTATTATAATTTTAAATTTGTATAACAATAGAGCATTTATTCCGAACCCCGGCCAATAGAACAAAAAAAATTTTTTTTTGCAAAATTTGAAAATTTCAATATCGTTGGGGCAGTATTTAGAGTTGCACGGCGAAATTTGAATTGTGTTCACTGCTAGTTGTTTCTGACAAATGCGCATGCGCATGCGGAGTTATCAAAGCCAAAGCAGAATAGGTGTCGCTTGACGCCGTCATCCGACCTTCTCGATCTTACGTCACGTTTCAGGAGTGGGTAAATTCGGGCAAATTTGAATCGCTTACATTTCTGGAAGAGATTTTTTTTATTATTTTTTTGTTGTCTATGGGGTTTTTAATGATGTTAGTTTACAACTTTGAGTATTTTAAATTAATTTTATTTTTTGGGCAAGTTCCCTATTACGCAGAAGAATCTTTGAATATCCCCCCACCTCAAAAGCGCCAATCCATGTGTTAAATTTAATAATGCAGAACAATTTAAGGAAGTCATTTTCAATGCAATTTTTTAATTATAGCAGCCAAGTAGTAAATAGGACAAAACCTGATCAGGGCCGGCCTTAGTTCCTCAAGCGCCCTCGTGCGAAATTTTGAAAGGCGCCACTTATTCTGGTCAAGTCAGAAAAAAAAATTTGTAACAAGTACCTAAAATCATGTTTTTTGAGACGAATCGTAGCTGGAATAGCCGATAAGTCCCAAAAAACTGATTTTAGGTACGTGTTACAACATTTTTTTGTTAAAAGTTCCTAAAACATATTTTTGATCAGAGCAAATATTTCTCGAAAATAGTAGAAGGAAATGATGTTAGATTTACTTCCAGTGAAATCTCATCAAATTTATGAAAAGGAACATGAAGCATTCATTCGATGGAAAGAAATGAACGACATTGTAAGTGTAGACGAAGATGCAATGTTGAACTATTTACATGAAAAGGTAAGAGCCGCTATTCTTTGCATTCAATATTAATAACATATGTAAATTATTATTGTGACTATTTTCGTATTTTCCTATTACAAGAAGTAAAACCATCTACTCTCTGGTCAAAATATTCGCTGATAAAAGTTGTTTTGTCTGTCAAAGAAATTATAGAAATAAACAAATTTGTCAGAGTCATAGCTCTTTTGAAGCGAAATTCAGTAGGCTACGAGCCCACGAAGTCAGAAGTTTTGACGCTCCAAGAAATTAATATATTTTTGATAAATGCAGACGATGAGAAGTATTTATTAATCGAAGTAAGTTTAAAATCATACTTTAATGACTTGCATCAGTTTCATATTTAATTTCGCAAGTTGCTCTTCTCATTGGCGTGTGTGGTGCATGCAGGCGCGAAGAGCTACATTTATTAAAAATACACGATATTGTCCGAAAAGATACACGATGTCTTTTTATAACATTTCCCGATACGAAGACTAACATTAAAGGTGTGTTTCCCGTGGTAGCTGAAGGTGAAGCTGTTAATCCTATGGAGTTGTACCAGAAATATGTTCGACTACCACCAGCGAATGTTAAACACGATTAATTTTTTATTTCCTATCGTAAGGGAAAATGTACGGTACAACGTGTAGGAATCCATTCCATTTGGGAAACTTCCCTCTATCGTTGCTGAATTTTTTAAACTGCCGAACCCGATAGAATATACAGGGCATTGCTTCCGGCGTCTCTTGCGGCAGATGCTGACGTCGATTTAATCTCGTTGAAATGGCTAGGAGGATGGAAGCAAGTTTTTTTCACAATATTATTTTCTTTTTATTCTGAATAATAATTAATTTCAGGTCGTCTTCAGTGGCAGAGTCATATATATAAGAATCCATTGTGAAGAAGAAAAAAGTGTGCAGAATGTTAATGGGGGAGAAGAAAATCAAACCATCGAGTAACATAATATCGGTTACTATCGAAGCTACTACCCCAACATCAAAAGAAATTAACACGATACCGTCGGGTTCGGGTATTTTGTTAGGGGGTAATAGTTCTGAAGGTGCTCAAAATTGTTCATTTAATTTTCATTTTGGGCCATAATCATTTAATTATTATTAATATAATTTACAAACCTAATAATTAAGTCATACTGTTGTACCTATTAGATTAAATAAACTTGTTGCCATGGCAACTTTTTGGGATTGAGTCCGGAAAACACTCGTTTTACGGACTCAATTGAGTCCGTAAAATAGCTATTTTAGGGACCAAATACAAAAAATTTTTTTATTTGTCCTCATAAATTTTACTCAAAAAGAAGCGCCTGACTTATATTAAGCTCGTGGCGCCTCCTAGGGTAGGAAGCCCTCGTAAGAGGCACGGTCGTCCCCCCCCCCCCCCCTCTAAGGCCGGCCCTGTTTATAATCAATTAAAAACTTAAAATTTAAGCTACCGTACACTCAAAGAAATAGTATGGGTAAATTCAACAAAAAAAATGGTTAACTAACAATATCGTTAATTTTGTTAAACTAAATTATATTGATGGTATTTTTAAACAAGAGGTGATTGTTATTTTAATTAATAAAAAGTTGTCGTACAACAAAACAAGCATTAACTTAAAAAATAGATGAATAAGACTATTATTTTTTTCGTCTGACTATTATTTTGTCAAATTAAACTAGATAATAGTATATTTTACTTTTAACTATTATAGAATTGTAATTCTAACCCAGTATTAGTTCGCTGTATTATTGTACTTGGTAGACAAACCTATATTATTGTCGTCTTCTAGAAGTTCTAAAAGAATTACCATAAAATTTGCTTACTTACCACGTAGTCTATTACAGAAATTGTTCCCAGATGACGCCACGTACAAATCACTGACAATAATCAATCATGCATTGTCTTATACTCTTATGAATTTATAGAAAATTAATAACATGATTGCAATGTTCAAATTCTCTCAGGGATCATCGATATATTTGGATGGATCTTATAAACGATCTCTAATCTTTGGTTTGGGTGGTCTGATCACAGACTAAAATAAATCAGATGTTTCACTCAATAGTATTCCCTATGTTACTAGTTTCATTTTCACTTTTAATTATTGTTTCGCATCATAAGGTCCCTCCTGTGACTATACTCGCTGGTTAAGACTCATTGGATAATGCGCAGATCACCGCACAAATTGGTACCTGTCTGGAGTTGATTTATTATTTAAACCATGATACGTCATAAGTGAAATATCTGATTTGTTTCTAATCTGTGGTCTGATGTCTCAATACTGAGATTTTGGCTAACCAAAAAAAACTTCATCATATAAAAATTAGTTGGTAAACAAAAAACAAAGTCGTTGTACTATTTAATTGTAGATCAAATTGAAATTTGTTAGTGAACATAAAAAAATGTCATTGTACTATTTAATTTGTTACAAGAAGATATGATTATTAAACTACTATTTGCCTACGAAAACAAATAAAGTTGTATGACCATTCTTTCCTGATTGATTTAACTATGAAACTAGATAGGCGCGATTTCATATGCTCTTTTTCGTTAAATTTACCTATCATTTTCTTTGAGTGTATGATTTCTATTTATAAAGAAATGTTAAGTCTGTTTAGAAGAGGAACAGCATCCTGAAGCTTCATACGACTAATACTTGTGTGGCCAAAAATATTAAATTAAAATCTTAAAATAGAACTTTCGATAAAACTTTTGCCTTAATAATACCTTGGTATACACGAGTTGAGAGCAAAGAATATATACGATTTTTTAATCATTTTAGAAACAGCAAACTTTCAGAAGATAAGTAGTGGGGTGATACCATCTTAAGTATAGAGGATGGAAATAAACGCGGCATGTGGGCAGAAAGGGATGTAAGGGATAATAAAACTGTCGATTATATAAAAATGCCCAATGACTTAAACATAAGGTTCGTAAAAAAGAACTTCGAGTTTGTCTGCGATCATTAAAATAGAATTATTGTAACATCTCAGATATCCTTTTTCAGTTTATAAGAAGGTCCACCCATTTAATGAAGTTTTCTGAATCACAAACAGAAAGTTACTTCAGTAATTTATAGTTTCCAAACTTTTAATAGATTTAAAATAAAAAATGTCAGTTAATGCCAGTGACAACTTGAGTCTTTACTAAACATACGAATTTTACTTAGTTTTCACTAACACCAACGCTACACCATGCGCGTTTTGCATACTAAGTTGGCATTATCCGAAGAGTTTTATGTCATTCTAAGTAAGTATTAAATAAGAAAATAAATTGAAACAAGAGATTTTCTCAACAAAAAATTCACCAGCTACATTTATTTTGAAGTTTACTTAACATATCCAAACTATCCAACTAAAAACTTATATAGTCGATTAAAATCATTTTATATTGATGATGATACTTAATAAAAATTGGTCAAATACATTTGGCGGTCATGCTCGTAGAAAATTGTGGAAAATTTTCTCTCACAGCGGTTTTGGTCGAGTTCTTTGAGGTGTATAAGAAATAGTTATTAAAGAATATTTGAGCTTTTTTTAATGAACTGTGGTGATTCATAAGTTCTGTCCAAAATTTCTTAAGGACATATATTTTAATTGTTTCAATCATATGATATACAGAATTAAATATAGAAAGCCGCGTCATGAAGTTTTTATTTATAGTGCTTTTAGTCCAGTCCTTTTTCCCGTATAATTTTGCCAAACAGCACCGATTTTCATAATAATTTGGATTTAGGTTCTACTTATCTTCTACTCTAAATTACCCTGTACTGGGGGTTGCCTTTACGGTGGGTGAAAAATGTTTCATTGAGACTAATTTTCTGAGCAACTTTTGTTCTATAAAGTTTTTTCTGAAAGTCAATACTTTTCGACTTATCGCGAGTGAAAATGTCAATTTTTCAACCAATAAACCCACGTTTTCAGACGGTTTTTCGCGAATAACTCAAAAAATAAGTATTTTATCGAAAAAATCATTAGTAGAAATGTAGCTTATAAAAAAACAAAAAGAATGGTGGGTTTATGGTGTATGTAGTCCCAATACAAACGGAGTAATAGCTTGTTGAAGGTTGGTTCTTATTCGTCAGACGCCAAAATTGAGTTTCAACGTGAAGTTGCCAAAAAACAATGCATTTTTCGGGGAAACTCATGGAAACTTGAAAAAACCTTTATTTTCATTTTTTATAAAAGTCCCTAGCATCAAAACGAGTTATGACGAAAATAATATTGGTCCCTATTTTTTTGACGTCAAAAAAATGTGAAAATCACCCCCTAATTACCACCCCAATTGAAAATAATCGTTACCACTTTACAATTTACTTTAATTATATACTTGTAACATGCTCTAGTAGTTTGACCGGTTTAAAGTGCTTAGTTTTGAAACAATTTGAGCTTGAAGTAAAAAGAGCATTTTTATAATGTTGCAAAAAATTGCTTTTTCTTCAAAATAACTCAAAAACTGTTAATGACACGCAAAATTTCGTAGAGTACAAAATTGTAGGTTTTGCTTTTCTGAAGATTTTTCTTTTTTTTTTTTTTGTTTGGATAAAACTTGAGTAAGATATGGCCGTTTAAAGTTTGCATATGTTCGTAAATAGTAACTTGTTCAAGCCCTTTCAGCTCAAACCCTTTCAAAAATAAGAGCTGAAAGAAAATTAAATTTATATGAGCTTATAGCTCTTGAAAAAACCTACAATATGGTTTTTTAAAGGACTTGATGGCTCAAAACTAAGCGAGTTATGGTCAGTAATGTACTGTCATGTTGTACGGACTTGCGAAGGACACTCAATTGAATAAATTGAAAAAGGTGAATGACTTACCTGCATATCTCGAAAAAATGAGATATGAATCTTTTATAACGGCCACCACGAAAAAAAAATGCAGTTAAGTTGTCCTCGCTCGTTCCAACAATTAGTGCTTTAAATGAGCACATAAAAAGGGTTTACTTGCAAACCCAGTTATGGCTGGGAAATAAAAATACTAATACACTTGATTGGGGTTGGGTTAATATTGAAGGAGTATTAAATCCAATCAAAACTCCGAATCAACCTGCACCTGAAGAGCTGTTGAACATGACTTTGTAGCTGTAAAAAAGGGTGCGGTTCAGCGTGCGGTTGCCGAAGACTAGGACTTTTCTGCAGTTCGACATGTATAACATGCAGCAGAGACAATTGTCAAAATAGTGCTCCAATTATGGACCAAGAGGAGGACGAGGAGGAAGACGAGGATGAGGCGGACGTGGAAAGGAATGATGACGAAGAGGAAAAGGAAGACGATAGTGAAGAGGATTTTTGATTATTTATATATTTTTTGTAATAAAAAGAAAATGTAATAAAAATTAAAAAAATTAAAATCCATATAAAAATAAAATTTTTATTTTCATGCAAATCGGTGATATTTCATCATTCCAAGTTGCTAAGGAACATTTTGAAGATATTTTTTTAATTAGAACTATTCTAAGGGGTGACTTTTAGGGACGAAACTGTTTAATAAATCATAAATTATGTCTCTTAATGTAATTTGACGTTCATTCAATTTATTAAAAGATGATTTCAATCGATTACTCGCCCGAATCTACAATTCTAAAATATAAAAGGCAACCTCCGGCACAGGGTCAACTTTGAAGTAGAGTGTGCAAGTCGGTGCTGTTTGGCAAAATTATACAGTATCGCCGTATTTTACCTTCAATGAATGGACTATTTTATGAAGAAATTTATCTTGTATAATTTTCTTTCAAATTTTGTATTAAATTATGAAACATTCAAAAATCATTGAAATTGTGTTAATTATTCTTTTAGAACTTACACAGATGGGCGATATCGCGATGTTAGTTTTTGCAGTGACTTTCTTATACCGCTGCATTCCGCAGAAATATAATCTGAAACTAAAATATTGTAAACGTCATTTTTTTTATTGTTATATTTTATACAGGGTGGACCATTAATAATAGGCCATAGTTCAAGAGTAGATTCTTTGGACCAAAATATGAGGATATAATCAAACATGCTCTAGTAAATTGTTGCTGTGGAAAAAGATATGTGGTGTCAAAACTGTATTTTTTTCTTTTTTTTTTTGCAATATCTCAACTACCTCTTGACCGATCTTCTCCCAATTTGATAAGGAAACTTTTTTTTTAAGCTAAGAAACAATAATTTATGTATTACATCACGTTAGCCCGTGGAGGGCGCCTCATGAGCTATACCTGATGATGAATATTTTTTATCTTTTTGTTTATGAGACGTAGTGCCACTTTCGACTAGAAAATATCACCCAGGAGTCATTTCTACGAAAGAAGGCGCACTTGATAGAACTTGATAATTCCAACCGGTTTCGAAAAAACTGCCTCTCAAAAATTCTTTGAAAAGGAAACATTGTATTTATTGGAAAGTGTGCTTTGGTGAGTTCTATCAAAATGTCAAACTAATGAAATTGTGCGAAAGTGACAGCCAATCGATTTTGACCACGAAATACACAGAATTGTTTATTTTTGTATGCAGTTTCATAATTCAGTGTCATCAATTTGGAAAAGTGAATGTAAATTTTTTCATAAAAAATCAAAATTACTTAATCCGGCCCCGCAATATTCTATATTTGATTAAACATGGTTTTTAACACACCCAAAATAGGATCTAATTTTAGCAAGTTCAAACTGTAAATTTAGTAAAATTCTCAGTTTAAACTGTTAAGATCCAAGTTTAAACTGCAAATTTTGTTAATTTTAGTAAAACTTAATATTTTGTTAATCTCAAATATCAATATCTGTTACAGCCTCCTTGGTGGCTGTAACTCAAATCTCTATTAGAACGCCTTTTTCTTGGTACACTGCGTACACTTACTCAAGGTAACAACCGTGCGCACTGCATGGGTCATTCTATCGTTAGACGACGAGTATATTTGGTTGCATATCGGTGGCATCGATTTCGATTTCGATCGTTGAAGGAAGTGTGGTTACCGGGTACGAGACGGCGACAGTGGTCATTTTTTTCGGGGTCAAGGCAGAACGTCAGCTGGGGAGCGTGTAAGTTTGTGTGAATATTAGAAGACGTGGAAATCACGGATTTGTAAAACGCAGCCCTAATTTCGAGAGGTTTCCTGATTGTTTATTGCGTGATATCAGTTGGGATTTTGGATATTATCGTGTTGATGTGGAAACCTTCAACGAAACCAAATTATTGGGAAACGGAGCTGGCGTGGCCCCGCCATTTTGTCTTATTTTAATTGGTGGTGAAAAGAACCGGAGACGTCCGTGAGTACTACTTAATGGTTTTTCATTTTAACAAGGAACTAAGTTCTGCTCTTATTATATTTCAGGGTTCTTTTCTCGTCTGTTCTTCTCTTCTCCTTTCTTTTCTTTCCCTGGCGGATTTTCGCTGGAGACGTCTCACCCTTGGAGGTTCTTACCCTCTGGAAGCCCCCCTCGATAGTTGCAAGAACTTGTGTCTGATGTGTTCGGCCTTGTTATGATGTGTGCTGGTTCTATGGGATATGGGAACCTAGACGGCGAGAGGTAGTCTTGGGAGACACCGCTGTAGAGGCAGAGCTGGGGTGCTGCTACCCCATCGTCGGCGACCTGCAATCGTGCGACCCACTTCAAGTGGCCAAAAAGACGGATCGGAACCCTTGGAGTGTTACATAAGCCTGAGAGGCCCCCGACTGTAAGTAATTTTTACACCTTTTACTTTCGCTGCCCCGCTGGAAGTTGAAGCCGAAACCCAACCACCACTCACCCCTTGCGTGTGTTACTTTTTTTATTATTCTTTCATGTGTAATTAAGACTCGTCGGTTTATTAGTTTATTAACCTTGTTCATGTGGTAGTCACTGGCCACCTTTTATCTGAATTTTTAATTTGTCCGTGGTAAGTTATATGTATTTATTCGTATATATTTATTCGTATCAATCTTTCACATATAAGGTAGTGTAAGTTGGCTTAGAGGCCATGATTTTAGTACCTTTGTAAGTAGTGTAGGTCATATTAATACGGAATTTCCTTTTAAATAATTTTTGGCATTTTGTACTGTTAGGCGAGTGCCATTTTAAATATTAGTATGTTGGTCATGATGGAGGTCCACATTTGGACATTCAGTCTGCTTTGTATAATATAATTGTACACACTCTTCCCCTATACAGCAAGGGAAAGGCCTTTTCTGTGTTATCATTGAGTGTATAGTTCGAGAGCCATTCGACTCTAGGTTCTGTTTGTTCTAAAATAACCTCACTATTTGATATCGCTCGACTATCCTCGAGGGAGACCATTAGGTACATTTAGGTCACTGGACACTCATTGTAGCTAAATCATATCCTTTTTTTTGGTAAGGTGTACCGTAACCTTGCTTGAATACTTATTACTGTAACTTTTGAATAATCGTCAACCTTTGCTTGAATTATCATTACTATAGTCCTTGAATAATTGTTAAACTCATGAAATATACGCTTGTTAAGATATTTGTGTAGTTTAATTCCAGGTGACCGTTACCACTGAAACCACGACCTCACCCCAACCTTAACTGACTTAGCCAGGTTTATACATTTTTGTCGGCCCCCTTAAAATTTAGAGTAGCAGTAACGTATCTTGGACCTTCGATGTTTGGTTTAAATTAACGGATTTGAATATCATTAAAACTTCAATTTTTCTTGAAAATACGTCTGTAGGAATTAGTAGTGTATATCGGTCTCCTTCGTCAAATATTGACGTGTTTCTAAATGAGTTGGATAATTATATGAAAATAAATAATAATAATAATAATAATACCGAAATATTTACAGGTGATATAAACATAAATATTTTAAATAAACATGACATTTACAATAATATGTATTTAAACATAATGGCAAAATATGGCTATATACCACTAATTAATAAACCTACTAGAGTAACCAATGAAACAAAAAGCTGTTTAGATCATTTTTTTCTTAAGTCTGACGTAAATAAAACTGATAGTCTATTTAAATCTTTCATAATAGAAAGTGATATTACTGATCACTATCCAATTTATTTAAATCTTCCCATTCAATCTGTAAAATCATGTAATGCTCATAATAATGTAATAAAAACAGATTATGATAAAGTATTTCAACTGTTAAGCTTCGAAAATTGGGAAAATGTTTATAACCATAACGATAGCAATACATGTACCAATAATTTTGTAAACACAATAAAAAAACATATTAACACTGCCACTATTCATTCGTCTAAGATTTTCAAAAGAAAAATTAAACCATGGATTACCAATGGACTACACAATCTATCAAAACTAGGGATAAGATGAAAAAACGCATTTTATATAATAGTGATAATATACAATTACTTAATGAATATAAAATTTATAGAAACAAACTAACAAGACTTATTAAAATAACAAAAAATAATTATTATAAAAATCAGCTTAATACATGTAAAGGAAATATAAAACAGACTTGGAAAATAATAAGAGACGCTACAAACACAGAAAAAAATAAATGTACAAATAATATCAATATAGTGGACAAACATGGCAATATAATTACCTGCAATGAGCAAAAAGCAAACGAATTTAATACTTTTTTCCTGTAATATCGATAAGGAGATTACCAATTTAATTCCTACTCCAAAAGATGTCCAAACTGATAATCTTAACACTCCACCCCCACTCAATAGTTTATATTTAAGACCGGTTGAAAAGAATGATGTAATAACATACATAAATAGTTTACGTAATGAGAGCGCCACCGGCATGGATCAAATATCTTCCAAATTAATAAAACACTGTCATAGCTTTTTAATAAAACCTTTAGTACATATCATTAATACCATTTTTACAACTTGATGTGTTCCTCATCATTTCAAAGTATCGTAACGCCTATTTACAAAAATGGATGTAGAACGGAAAATCGAACTATAGACCTATATCTGTAATTAATAATTTGGCCAAAATATTTGAAAAAGCATTAAAAAATCGCCTTGAGGAATTTCTAGATAAGAATGACATTATTTCTAAAAATCAATTTGGTTTTAGGAGCTCTTGCAGTACAACGGACGCAATTTACAAACTAGTCAATACAATTAACAACAACTTACAAGAAAATAAAAAATGTATATCTGTCTTCTTGGACTTGGCGAAGGCTTTCGACACTGTGTGCCATATAAAATTACTACAAAAATTGGAAAACATCGGTATTAGGGGCACAGTGTTGAAGGTATTCGCTAGTTACCTGGAGGACAGAAAACAATTTGTAAAAATAGGGGATAAAATAAGTGAGGAAAAATTAATAACCATAGGAGTTCCTCAGGGCACCGTTTTGGCGCCAATTTTGTTTTTAATATTTATAAACAGTTTATGTAAATTAAATATATCAGGCCAACTTATTTCATATGCAGATGACTCAACAATTATTTGTAAAGGTGATGATTGGAATGATGTGAAAAATTGTGTTGCGCAAGATATGAAAAAAGTTAGATCGTGGCTCGACGTAAACCAATTATCGCTTAATATATCAAAAACTAAGTTTATTGCATTTTCTACTTACAATTCAAATTTACCTGATTTTAGCGACATAACTATTCAAGAGAGTAATGAAAAATTCAATCCACTAGTACAATAAAGTATTTGGGTTTAATGATAGATAAAAATCTGAGGTGGTTGGAACACTCAAGCTACGTAACAAATAAAATTAGAAAGTTGATTTATAAATTTTACCAACTATTTTATCTAAAAAAACTATATTAAATGTATACAATGCTCTCGGTGAATCTATCATACGGTATGGCTTAATAATATGGGGTGGTGCGTATGAAAATGCTCTAAATCCGGTCAGTCATACAGAAAACAATTTTGAAGATAATACTAAAAAAAGAACCCAATTTTTCAAGTGATCAGTTGTTCAGGGAATGTAATTGTGTAAATTTAAAACAGTTATATACTTTAGAATGCTCTATCTTTATCAAAAAAAATATATCCAAATTTAGTTTACCTACACATTTACATAATACTAGGTCTATTATAAATAAAAATATAATGATTCCAAAATATAACCGAACTAAGCAACAAAACTTTATAGATTACCTTGGGCCTAATTATTACAATAACATACCAGGTTATATAAAAAGTATTAACAAAATATCCAGATTCAGAAAAGTATTAAAAACTTTTATTATAAATAACACAAATATTATTCTTAATACATAATGTTGTCTTGGTTTATATTAATTTGTCCTCTTTCATCATTCACCTAATGTGTTCACGTAATATGTACCTCCTTGTATAATGATTATATAATATAATTAAAAAAACTTTAGTCCAATCAATGAATGCCCAAAAGGGGATTGTAGAGAACATTTTGGAGGGGAGAATTTTTCTCTTCAGGGATGTGTTGGGGGTAGTCAGGAGGTAAACATACTAAAAGTCCCCACCCTTAGCCCCGCCGCTTCAGGGGGGAGGGGGGTGGAAAGGTTCCTTTTTTCGATTCTTCGCTTATAACTCGAAAATGATGCGTCGTATGGGAAAAGGTAATCTATGCTAAATTAAACGTAATTAAATTTCCCACAAGAATGTTTATATTCATTTTCTTCCTATGTGTTATATTTTACGAGATATTTGCCAGCGAAAATCGATAATTAATAAAAAAAAATCAATTGTGTACCTTGAATATTTCTATCAAAGCGGTTTACCGTGGTCTGCTAATAAATCACAGTCACAAAACAATCTTTATTTTACAACACTAGACGTATTTACTAACGTAATATTTTGTCGAAGTCTAGACATTTCCTTAAATATACAGTGTGACTCACTTAAAATGAAGATACCCTTATAACTTTTTCATTTTGTTTCCGATTTGAAGCAAACTTAGTATAGAGAAAAATAGGATCTACTTATGACCAGAAAATCATTCACCTGCTATAAAAGCAAAGCCACCTGCGGTACCAAAATATGCTGAAAAAAATAAAACATTTTGAATGTTAGAAATTCTTAAAAATGCATCCAATCGGCGCCACAAACATACATACACCAAAATTTGATTTGATTATGGATGGGGGATATCTCATACATAAGCTCATCTGGCAAAGGGGATCCTCAGTTTCCGCAATTTGTGGTGGCTACGTAAAATTCATCGTTCGTAAGATTAAAAATCAATATGATTTTTAATCTTTTTCATCATATTTTGGTACCGCAGGTGGCTTTGCCTTTATAGCAGGTGAATGATTTTCTGGTCATAGGTAGATCCTAATTTGTTCTATACTTGAGTAAAATTTGATTCAAATCGGAAACAAAATGAAAAAGTTATAAGGGTATCTTCATTTTAAGTGAGTCACACTGTATATTTAAGGAAATGTCTAGACTTCGACAAAATATTATGTTAGTGAATACGTCGAGTGTTGTAAAATAAAGATTGTTCTGTGACTGTGATTTATTAGCAGACCACGGTAAACCGCTTTGATAGAAATATTCAAGGTACACTATTGATTTTTTTTAATTAATTATCGATTTTCGCTGGCGAATATCTCGTAAAATATAACACATAGGAAGAAAATGAATATAAACGTTCTCGTGGGAAATTTAATTACGTTTAATTTAGCATAGATTACCTTTTCCCATACGACGCATCGTTTCCGAGTTATAAGCGAAGAATCGAAAAAAGGAACTTTTCCACCCCCCTCCCCCCTGAAGCGGCGGGGCTAGGGGCGGGGACTTTCAATATGTTTACCTCCTGACTACCCCCAACACATCCCTGAAGAGAAAAATTCTCCCCTCCAAAATGTTCTCTACAACTCTTTCATTGACTGGACTACTTATAAATAGTGTATGTATAGCTGTCACTAACATAAACATGGTGTTTCATAAATTATTAATATGTGCGCACACAATCCTTTTTGGGGATTAGGCGCAATTTTATGGTAAATTCTATTTAAACTGAATGTACATCATGTCGTATAATTATTAATAAATGTTTTTGAATTTTTTGAATTTTTTGAATAACCGATTCATTTTTCCTAAATTTTGCTTGTAATTATTTTTTCATAACATTCGAATTTTCTTTTAGATTTGCCTTGCTCATACTTAGCTATCCACCACTCATTGAATTACTAACTAATCAGCCAATTATTTTTTGTTAACAATAATTAGTTTTTTTTTTATTAGCAAAATATAATATATTTTTTAACAATGTGTACTAATTATTATTTATTTTTTTTTTTTTTGGGGAGCCAACATATCCTCTAATACAAAAAGAGCAATAGTTGCCGTGTGCCCCATAAAATAAACGACAATACAGCTACTCGTGCGTTTTTCATAGTTATTGCTTCTCATCAGCGTAGCTTAGTTTAGAGAAATTGTTTTTAGGTCAGGAACAAAACAATCAGAGGTTGGAAAGTACTGAGTGCAGAGTGCTCACTCCTGTGCCACATTTAGGACCTCTATGGCTGCAGTTAGCACATAGAGCTCTATACGTGCTGCTCTATTTACACCTGGTAAATAAATAGAAGTTCGGGGTTCATTAATTACAAAAATGAGAAAATTAACAAAATTTTCAATAAACAAAGAATTTAAATTTAAGCTTAAACTAGGAATTTAGCATAACTTACAATTTAAATTGAAAATTTAACAAAATTTGCACTTTAAACCGGGAATTTAATAATACTTACAAATTAAACTGGAAAATTAATCAAATGTATAATTTAAACCGGGAATTTAGTTAAATTTATACTTTAAACTGGGAATTATAAAAATTAAATATTGCATGTCCATTTACGCGTTCGTAATATAGAAGGAAATTGTCCTATTGTGTAATTGAAATATCAAATAGGCACTATTTGTTGCTCTTAACGTCTCAGTGCTAATTTTCTCGATATTACTTCTACATCCAGTGGAAATGTAGTAACGCAAAAAAAAATGAAAATTTTTAATGTTCAAACAGGCTTAGAATGTCATGTCGAGATGTTAAATTTGAGCAAAGAAAAATTCTGTCTGTCTGTCTGTAACTTTTTTTTGTGCACGATTACTCTGGAACCGTTTAAAATATTGACTTGTAGTCCCTTGAGGTAAAGCTTTTACCCCAAAAGTTCTGTGATTTGACCGCGGCCGTTTTCGGGGCGGGGAACACGATGGTGGCAATATTTTCAGGTTATTACCTCGAATCAGATTCGAATAAAATAAGTAAATATTGACCACAGGTGACCTAACCCCCCCTTCCCCTGATAAATAAATTCCACGCAAACAACGCAAATCAGCTTGAAAGCCCCGTAAACCCCCGTTTTCGAAGGCGGGGAACACGACGATGACAATATTTTCCTCCATATCCTTCACCACTATCCCTAAACCTGAAAACCACCTCATTTCCGATTTGCTGTTAGACTTACGAGGGCTTGCCGAATAAGGTTTTTTCTCATAAATTCGAATAAAATAAGTAAACCTGGATCAGACAAGACCCAACGAACCAGGGGGCTCAAGCAGCCTTTACACGAAGTGAACTTTTCCTTCAGTGAATTAATTGAGACGAGTCAATGGTATATATTAGATATTTTTGTTTTTTCATTGATTACATACTATGTAAAAATATTCTCGTTTTTTCATTCAATAATCATTCATTACATTTGGTTCATTATATACAATTCTTATTCTATACTTATAGATCTTTCGACGCTTACAATTATTATCACACTATTCGTAAGGGTCGAAGTTAACATCACACTCCATCTCATTACATTCATAATCATCATCTTCATCGTCATTACCATCATCACTAGAATTATCATCATTAGTATCATTACCATTATCATCAGATATTATTATTTCTGGAATTAAATTTATGTCGTAATCAAGATTATTATCATTCTGTACAAATGATTCCTTTACATGCACGCAATTATTACAGTCTCTACCCTTCACAATTCTTACGGAACGAGCTACATTTAATACCTAGTTTTTTATAGTCACATCGCTGAACTATCAACTCTTACAAGCACGATTATTTTGCTTAAAAAGTAAATCTGGAAGGAGTTCCTCTGAAGAGAATTTTCGTTCTAAAAATCCATTTCCCTTCAAAAGACGGGTTTGATATTGAAAGTTTACCTTAAGAGCATGCTCGCGTATCTATTTACATATTATATCAACATTCTTATCTTGCTGAGCATGAATTGGATTCTAATGTCATTAAAATTTCCTTCAGGAGGATATTTTTGCAAATATAAAAATCTGACTAATTTTAAAGCTGCCTTGCATAGGTCATTAGGTCATTAGATAATTCGGCAATGCATTTGGATCGAGAAAAATTTCCGAATCCGTCACCAGATCATCGTAGTTGCTTTTTTTTTCTTCATTGTGAGAAACTTGGATAGAAAATGTGGATGTGGAAGTAGTGATTCCTTGGGCAGCGTTTTCTAATAAAATGTAAGAGCTTATTATCATTGTCGTGGTATTTCGTTATTGGGGGTGAGGGCAATTTGAACCCCCGGGGGTGGGTTAGGTCACCTGTAGTCAATCTTTACTTATTTTATTCGAATTGATAAAAAAACCGATCCGACAAGCCTAGCACCAAAGAATCGGAAACAGAGGTGTTTTTTCGGTTCAGGGGTAGTGGTTGGAGGGTAAGTCGGAAAATGTTATCACCATCATGTTCCCCGCCAGAAGTTTTGTGCTTTTTGCCTTTTTCTGGTTTACTGCAAGGGACTATTGACATTTGATATACGTATGTATTTTAATGAAATCTGGAACTAGATTATATTTTAATCTTATTCCGTTGGAGGGTTGGGGAATAAATTGGGGTAAATGGGGGGTAAATAGGTAAATCAGGCAAGTGAGTGTCGATAGAATTTATGGATTATTTAATAGTATTTAGTAAAGTATATATAAGAGAAGCTAAGATCTCAAAAAATGTTTTGAACCCCCACTTCCACTACCGGTGTGGCATATTGTTTTAAGGGTTTTTGGGGTAGACATTTCTAATATAATATTATTAAAGTTCTATAAACAATTATTTTCACATACAAAATTGTTTCGTTGTGAGAGACTTGGACAAAAAATCTGGATGTGGAGGCAGTGATTCCTTGAGCAGCAGTTTTTTGTATTATTAGAAAATATCTGAGCGCTGTGAATTTATTTTAATTCTCAAAGCGGAAAGTGGAAATAAAAAATCTCCTCGTAGTAATATTATTATTATTTTACTTAGCTGTCTTGCTGCATCAAATACACAATTTCTTTTTCAATTACTGCTTTATTATGTTACGCTTAAAGTAACAAAATACCTTTGTATACCTTACATTAACAATTTAAAATGAAATAACTATGATAAACGTATTCCATTCCCTTACTTTGTTTTAACTCAATTTTGTCATTCTTGTTCCTGTACTTCGGCCTCGAGCTATTATTTTCAATTTCCGCGGTTTATTTTGCCGGTGTGTTGTCGCGACATTTTTTAACCGAGCTTCAACCTACAAATGAAAACAAATCTGTGGTCCCCGTCCACGACACATGGAGGCTTGGAAATTCATATTACTGCAGTCTTGTTTTTCCCTTTGGACATAAAAAAATTACTACGGTTTTATGTAGCTTTATTGCTTTTAAAACCAATTTCATCCATTTCGGCGTTTTCCAAAGTGTTAAATACCTAATATTTTTGAGTTAGTCGACATAATTATTGACCGCATAATACAATAAAGTAAAAAATATGCTTTAGAAACAATGTCACATGTAATGATTGTCTTTTTCATGAGTGATTCTTGTAGTAAAAGTGTCATCTTCAGTTTCTATATGATCCCAACTCTTGCTCTTACTCCAAAGGGGTAGAAGCCAACAAGGCCCGGTATTTTTATCAATAAATAGTGATAATTATTTTGCAGAATAATTTTTATCCAGAAGTTAAGCCAAAAATCGGTATTTTCACCTACAAATAGTGATATCCATTAGATAACGCTTTAACTACTATAACCCAGTCACTATACAAAAAAAGGTCAAGTCTCTAAAAAAATCCAACCGAAGATTTTCCAGCGGAATTCTCTTTATTTCAGCGTCACAAATAATTTCTCAAAAGTCTACAAAACCAACTGACAGAAGTCACGAAAATCAGTTTTTCTCAAATATCTCGTAAATTATCGGTATCGTTAATTTTGTTCATGGGATAAATCTGCATGAAAAAGTTCTATACAAAATTTACGTAGAACCAATAGTTTGCGAGATATTGGGCTGAGAAACAGCGCATGCGCCACTATTCTATACGTATAGTGGTGTATATAGATAACAAGACCGATGTATACATAGGAACATCGTTTATGCACATGTACCCGCATAATTTCTGTATGAGATGTCCTTGAAATGGGCCCTTCTTCATAATAACAATAGTAAACAGCGTTGCCATATTGTTTCGTGTGAATCTACCATTTTTTTTTGTTTGAATCTATTAAAAATCTACTAAAGAAATTTTTAAGAAGTTGTTATTGAATTTTTTTACGTAATTATATGGTCTGATTTAATTTTAAATAAATAACAAAAACATAAGAAATTAAGGGAAAACAAAAAACGACACAGGAAGGGAAAAGTACGGGAATTCGTGATAAAGTCATAAAATTGATTCATTCTTGTCAAAATTTAACATATATGACAAAACATAATTATTGCCTAAAACTAGTACAGAAAAAAAAGAACCGATTCTGATATTAAAGGCTTAATCATTAACAACATTTTTAACAAAACATAAGTTAATGCTAAGCAAAACTCTTAACCATAATAATATACCAAAAATCTATCAGAAATCTACCAGCAAATTTTACCTACCAAACTTTACATTGTTTATTTTAACTATGTACGGAGCTCTAAAAAAAGATAATTATAGATATTTTAGTTTTGCAAAATGCACTAGACTAAATAAGCTAGTGCAATTGTCGTCACTTCCACCCACAGCAGCAGCTATTCAACAACATTTATTCAGATTATATTACTAGGTTCAAACGTGGCTGGGAAAAGAAAATTTAGACCCTCAGCAATGGGGTTGAACTTTAAATAATAATTTATTAAAGCCAACAACTACTCTTATTCCTCCTGCACCAGGTGAACTTCTCAATTATATTTTCTGCAATTGCACAAAAGGTTGTGGCATAAATTGTGGATGCAGAAAAATAGGATTACCATGTTCCGTAGTGTGTGGCTCTTGTCGGGGCCAGTGGTGTCTCAATACGATGTCGATGATGAGGCCGACCTCATTTCACTATTTTCCGCTGAGATGATTGGTGATGAAGGTGAAAATATTGAAGAAGTGGAAACAGAAGAGATAGACGGAGATGAAGAAGAAGAAGTCAGCAAAGACGAATAATAATAAACAAAATTATAATATAACTTGTAACCCATGGACATTATGTAAAAAAAAGCACCTTGCATTCTACCTTGAAGGTGATGCGGAAACGAATGCAGCGCAATGCCCGAGTTTTCTCAGCCCTATACCTCAAAAACTATTATATCCACGTAAATTTTGTATAGGACCTTTTGTATGTAAACTTATCTCACGAACAAATTTTCTAACAGCCAAAATTAACGCAAAACCGATAATTTACGAAATATTTGAGAAAAACTGATTTTCGTGACCTTTGACGTTCTGTAACTTTTGTAGCCATCCAATTGGGTTTATTGACTTTTGAGAAATTAATTTTTAACGCCAAATAAGAGAATCCCGTTGGAAACTATTCAGCTGGATTTTTTTAGAGGTTCATGTTTAAAGTGACTGGGCTATAACCACACCCACGCGCTTTTGTTGTGATTGACCGAAGTGATGTTTTGTCTTCTAACCCAGCTTTTTAAAAGTTTTTTTTTTATATTGTGTTTTAACTTTAAATTTATAAAGCAGATATAAATAATCAAATTGACTAAAATGGCATTAGTAAAATGATATCATAGACTACTATATACTTATATTGTAATATGCATATTTTAAATACGTTGTTCTAATAAAATAAGACTATTTTTGTAGGTTGGGAAGCCAACCTATAATTAGCGGTCTAGTTTATTAATAAACAGTATTGAAAAATTATAGGAGTGGATTTTTAAATGTTCGCCTTTGACCAGTATATGAGCTATAAGCTAAAAATGAGATACCAATACCAAACATGAAAATAAACTTAAAAAAACTTAAAATTTCAGGATATGTTAGTTATATGATGCACAACTATTTCAAACAATATGATAAATAATCATAAAAAATTACGCAAATGTTATAACCCAGAAACAAACCAAGTAGGGGGATCTTTTCTATCTTTGCTTGAGCATAAAACTTCCATACTTTACCGTGTCTTAAGTTGGCAACACTTACTTTGGGAAGTAAGTCACATCTAACCATCTAACGAATAGTTAACCGAGGATATATTTTGAACGAAAGTACAGAGGCATCCTACAGATAGCAAGTTCCGGTTATTTCCGTTATTCGTCGGATCTCGTCGGAAGTCTAAAAATTAAGAAAAAAGTCAAAATCAAAATGGTGGTTCCAATATGGCACTTGAAAATTTTTTTTCTAAAGTAAGTGCTTAGTAATTGGGTATTTTGTTAATTACTGGATAATTACAGTAACACAACAGCGACATTTTTATTTGAAGACACACATTGTTTCCATCAAAATTTCGTTGTTTTTTATGCTAATAAATCACCAAAAGATGTTTTTAAAGTTTTAATTATGTATATTTGATTATGGTTGTTAGAACCTTTGCGCGTTGGTTTAGTTTAAACATTTAAACTAAAAACTTCATTCTGTGAACATTCGGATGCCATCTTTAAACCATAACAGCTTTAATTTTGGCCCTACCACTTTTTTGCTGAAACCAATATTTACTGTGATATTTGAAGGGAAAACAAAAACAATTTACGATTGTTCGAAAATACCTTTAAAATTATTTAAAATACAATTTTTTCTAAAGAGAATGATGTAATCGAAAAAACATTTGAGCATCTTGGCTATATAATAATAGTAATAATAAATAATAATAATAATAATAATAATAATAATAATAATAATAATAATAATAATAATAATAATAAATTTGGCAGAGATCTTAGCCGGCAGGATGCAGAAGGCCATTATCCTCGGCTCATTACGTCTACTCAGGGCACACGATTCTCGGACCCAGTAGTCACTCACCAGACGGACGTGGGGAGTGGCTGCCGTGTCGGTCGTGGGCTTGCTGGGCTAACCACCCACAAGCCCAAACCCAACCGGTTCCTATTGGCCGAGGACAGGGCCCCCACGATCGACCCCGTTCGGATAGGGGTCAAGGGCAAGGTGGTGGGGCCCAACAAGATCGACAGCCCATTGTTGACAACCGCGATGAACAAGGACGCTTTGAGTGGACAGATGAACTGAGGGACGACCTTATGCAGTGCTACGAAAGCAGTGAGCCCGCGCGAAGGGGATACATGGGGCGAATGCACGTTCTGTGGTGTGCAAGGCACCCAGAACACAACGCCTTCACGCCACAAAACCTGCGTGATTATGTGTCCCACCTTCGTCGCAGGGGCTACGTGAGAACTGCTCCTCAGCCGATGAATGAGGTGGCCGAAGGTCCACCGAATGAACCGGTTGAGGTTGCAGTCCCAGTCGTTCCACCAGTACCAGAGGGCCTCAGTACCAGAAGGGGGTTGCACAACATAAAACCCCCGGGCCACAAGATCTGGCCAGAGTGGATGCGGAACTTCGTGCAGCGCTACCAGAAGAGGCTGACATCTGGCACATAAATTGTGCCGTGTATGCTGCCGCTCAACGCTTATCTCAGGTGGAGAGGCGGAACAGTGCTTCTCCACAAGAGAGAGCGAGACGGCGCATACACAAGATGGAAGCCAAGATCCGGTCGGCGAGGCAACATGCATCCCGTATCCAATGTGTGATGGACTATATGACGGCCAATATGCCTTTCACGCCTAAAGTGCGGCGAGTAGCTGCTAACTTAAGACGCGTCCATCACACACTCAATGGGGCAGTGCTACAAACCACCAAACAGCACTGCCTCGACAGGATACGGATGCTAGTGTCTTGTAAGAAGTCACTAGTGAGGCGGGCGAGGGGGCTAGCGGAAAATCAACTTTTCCGCAAAAAGCCCTCGCGCCTTTTCGAACCGCCTCAGCGTGTTGCTGAAAATCCGCCGACTGCAGATCAGGTGGAAAACTTCTGGAAAACGTTGTACGAACAGAAGCTTCCACTCAACAGAGACTCTCCAGCCCTGGCACACTTTGAAACCTTTTGTCAAAGGTTTCAGCAACCACAACAGGTGTGCCAACCGATAATCCCAGAAGAGGTTCGAAGAGCTCTTGAGGGCTCTAAGAACTTTGCTGCTCCAGGTCCCGACGGGATCAATAACTTTTGGTGGAAAAAATTATCCAGTACCCACCACCATTTAGCCAGAATTTTCAATTCATGGCTAAATGGGGAGCAGCAAATTCCTTCTTGGGTTGTCGAGGGGCGGACAGTGCTGATCCCGAAGAACGGAGATTTGTCTAACCCAAAGAACTACCGGCCGATAACCTGTTTAAACGCATGTACATCTTGTACATGCGGGTGCTCCACGCAGTTGAACCGGTTTACGAGCGGATATATGAGCAACGAGGGTCAAAGAGAGGTGTCGCTGGCTGTAAGGAGAACCTGCTGATTGACAGGTGTGTCACGCAGGACTCCATGCAGTATAAGCGTAACCTCTCCATGGCCTGGATCGACTACCGCAAGGCATTTGACATGACATCGCACGAGCTTATTGTACACTTGCTCCGATGTCTTGCGGTACCTGGTCCCGTAGTGAGATGCATCGAAGAACTGATGCCGCTCTGGAGGACTCGCTTTACCATTACATCGGGTAATGATAGAGTCCAGACGGAGTCGGTAACATTCAGAAGGGGAGTATTTCAGGGAGACTCCCTCAGCCCCCTTCTATTTTGCATCTCATTACTGCCATTATCCGTTTCGCTCCGGAAAACCCGTGGATACAACTGCGGTACCCCTGGCGATAGGAGGCATAAAGTCACCCATCTGTTTTATATGGATGACCTTAAACTTTATGCCTCCGGAGAGAGGGACCTACACCAGTCCCTTAGGGTGGTACAGGAGTACACGCAGGCTGTCGGCATGGAGTTCGGGTTGGACAAATGTGCACTGGTCCATCTCAAGAGAGGACGATGCGGGAACTACGGAGAGGACGCGCAGCTCGTGGACGGAAGCATCTTACATCATCTTGATGCCGGAGAGTCGTACAGTTACTTGGGTGTCGAGCAACGCTCCACCCAAGAAGTGAGTGTAGTGAAAAACGCCCTCCGCGGCAAGTATCAGCACCGACTCCGACAGATCTGGTCTTCAGAGCTGTCGGGGAAGAACAAGGTGTCTGCTACCAACATGCTTGCCGTTCCGATCCTTCCTACTCCTTTGGAGTAGTGAAATGTACTCAAGAAGAGTTGCGTCAACTCGACGTAGGAACCTGCAAGAAGATGCATCTCAATGGGAGTTTGCATCCTAAATCGTCTGTTCCACGGCTATACCTCCCACGACATCGGGGAGGCCGTGGACTCTTGAGTTTGGAGAGTCTCCATAATAGGATGGTTCTGGATGGAGCCTGTAAGGTCATCAGGAGTTCGGATCCCCTCCTCTGCATGGTCCGAGACCATGAACATGCAGGGGTAGGAGCCTTTCTGTTTAAGGCAGCACAGAGAGCAGCCGATGAACTTGGTCTCTCCTTCGACGTCGAGCGGGTAAATCGCGACTCTGTCACCGAGTTGGAACCTGCTCGTCGAAAAGCCCAAATTAAAGCTGCAGAACACAACAACTTTCTGCAGCTTCACACGGATAAGCCAATGCATGGAGTTTTCTATAAAAATATAGAAAACCTTGGCTTATCCGAAAGGCTGACCTTTGCCTTCTTAAGGTCAGCCGGGCTGAAGTCTGAGACCGAGGGATTCATAATGGCTTGCCAGGATGGTGTATTTAACACCCTCGTCTATCGTAGTCGTGTCATGGGTATAGAGGTCCCTGATGTCAGCTGCAGGGCCTGCCGTAGGGCGCCAGAGACTCTTATGCACTTGCCGGCTTGCCGGCTTGCCCGACATATGCAGTCTCGGCCTATATCCAAAGGCACGACGGAGCATTACGAGTGCTTTACTACCATTTAAGGCACTCGTATGGGATAGACGAAACACCAGCGCTGCCTTACGCTGCGGGGGATATTGAGTCCGTTGTGGGAAATGAGAAGTGTCTAATATATTGGAACTACTCTTTTCCCACCGTCAGGCAAATACAAGCCAACAAGCCTGACGTAGTACTCCTCGACCATCAACTCAAGACAATGTTCGTCGTGGAGTTCTCGGCTCCCGCGGAGAACAACATTGTCTTGAAGGAGGAGGAAAAACGGACAAAATATCGAGATCTGCTCTTCGAACTCCGCAGACTGTATCCAGACCATACTGTTAAGATAGTGGTACTGATTATAGGAGCCCTCGGTGGAACGAGACACACACTGCTTTCGGAACTTAAGATCATACCGGCATGCCGAAACTCGGCAGAGGTCTTAGCCGGCAGAATGCAGAAGGCCGTCATTCTCGGTTCATTACGTCTGCTCAGGGCACACGATTCCCGGACCCAGTAGTCACTCACCCCATGGGCGTGGGGAGTGGCTACCGGTACTACCAGCTCCCCTCTGTGAGGGTCGGAGCCACAGAGAAGGGTGACTGGTTTTTAGCTAGCTAAAAAAAATAATAATAATAATAATAGTTAAAAACAAGTTAAAATAGTGCCTATAGTGATTTCGACGGACGGAATGGTAACAAAGAATATTACGGCCAACTTAGTCAAATTGAATTTACCAACTTACTTGATATCCGTTATACAGAAAGCCACCATTCTTCAAACAACTCATATTATAAGAAAGTTTTTTAACTCTGAGGGCTGAAATGAATTTTTCCTTCTCAGATGACCACCTGATCCTATTTAAGACCGCAAAGGATAGGTCAAATAATTCCAGTAGTAATGCTGTGAAAGTGAATCATATAATAATAATAATAATAATAATAAATAATTTATTTTCCTTAATAGACAATACAAAATTGTATAGGAATAGTCAATAGCTACTACAAGTAAAAAATACAAGTAAATAAAAAAGAAACACATTGCAAATAAAAGTAATAAAAAGGTCAACTAAATTAAATTAGGTGTAAGATAAAAATCTGATAGTGTGTAAAAACATCGTTCTAACAAAAACGATTTAAGCCTACCTCCTTTTAAATAAATGTAAGTTTTTACTAAACTTTATATAGTCGGGTAAATTATGATGAAAAGTAAAATGTATATGACAAAAAAGAATAATTTTAAACGGGAGTCCTTTGGCTCAGGGGGCGGGGGGGGGACACTCGAATTTTGAAAAATTTTTTCGCAAACTGCTTTTTCAAAACATTTTAGGGGCCGTTAGAGGAGTGCTTCTCTAGATGTTATTTGCCATATTTCGTATGGGTCCCATGCGCCACAGACAAGAAAAAAATTATTGAAATTTCTAGATCCGCCCTTGAACTTCGGGTACCATTGTGAGATGGTGAGTTTTTAGTGACTTTATATTTTGCAAAAGGCACATGTATTAAATCTTTCTGCCGTGTGTTAACATCATGAATGTCTTTATTGAGCTGAAAGTTGTCTTTATTAGAAAATACATAAATAGATATTTCTAAAATATAGAGACTGGCAAGTGTTAATATTTTTTTACTCACAGAAATTTTTACATGAATGACACTTCGGAATATTTCCAATACAACGCAAAACACGTTTTTGTGCCTGAAAGACGTCCTAGACCTAGATTTGACCTGGGCGTAATATACACTTATTAGTTAATGCTTATGCAAAACTAATCGCAAATTCTTAAACATATATGTGATAGAATTTATTTTGGAAATCAAGTGTGTACAGTGAGATTTCCAGCTCAAGCATTCATCCATGTACACACCTAAAAATTTTACGTCTGAATGTTTGCTTTGAAGAGTAGTGTTATTAACGTTGAACTTTAAAGGTTCAGTCGTCTTGTGATGTAGCACTTGTGTCTTACTGGTATTAAAATATAGATTATGCGAATTGAAATAGTTCGAAGTTGTAGTTACAACTTTTTCACATGTATTATTAATATTTTCAGTATTCTCTGCAGAGATAAGTATAGAAATATCATCTGCATACATAACAAAGTGTGGATGAGATATTTCAGCTTTTAATTGATTTATATATATTAAGAATAGGACAGGTCCCAATATGGAACTTTGTGGGACTCCCATTTGAACCTGTCTAATTTCAGACATAGCATTCGAGATTAGATTCTCATTTTGGTATTTTATTGAAACATATTGATCCCGATTTGTCAGGAATGAGGAAATCCAACTCAAAGAAACTCCTCTTACGCCACAATATTCCAATAAACTCAGCAATTTATTGTGATTTACGCAGTCGAATGCCCTGCTTAGGTCACAAAATGCTGCAGCAGGGCACTCACTTGCGTCTATAAAATTTATTAGTAGTAGTATATTAGCTATACTCATCATACTAAAATGCTTTTGGTGCTCGTCCACGATGATTTTTAACGATTTGTAACTATTCCGCAATCTTTTCTGCAGTTTCTGATTTTTCTTTGCGGAAATACACCATTCGCAAACGCAAAAAATCGCATGTGAAACAGAAAATATTTCGCTCTGCCTAATGATGCGCATTCCATAGGGCCACACAAATCAGCGTAGATGATTTCACCAGACTCCGTCGAGCGCTGCTGTCGTGACTGGAAAATATTTTGATGTTGCTTCCCCTCAACACAAGCACCAAAAAACTCATTGTCTAACGTAAAGCCGATTCCGTTTTGTTTCAAAAAGTTCTATACGTGTCGTTCCTTTTAATGCCCCAACCGCTCCCTCTTATAGAAAAGATATTCAATTTTGATTTCTTCAGCTATTTTTGGAGTTTTATATTTTTTCCCTAAATGGCGAATTGATCAATACATATCGGACAGGTCTATATTTTTCAAGAATTTCATTTCAAATAAGCCAGTATTTCTAAAATTCCCATCCGATTATTAGTGCAAGATATATTAAGCAGATAAGTTGAAAATCCGTGAAAGCGCGTCAAATAGTGCATATAACTTTTGACGCACAAGGAATTTTTGTGCGCAAATATTTTTTTCGTAATCAGGACGTCATAATACATAAGAATCAACAATAAAATTTCAGGTGGAATGTTGTCGCTGAAAAAAATTAGATTGAATTAAATCGACTGTACTATAAGGAACTACCCAGAAACAGAAAAAAAACGACGATTTTTTTATTATAAAGAAATAACAACGTCAAATATAGGAATATTATGTCCGGGTCAATATTTTTTTAAATTTTTTTTGAGCCATTTACATTCAGTAAATTATTTAATAAAACAGGATTTTGTTTGTAAAAAATAAAGTCATTAGAGAACAAATTGTGGTCTACTCTGGGAACCTCTACTATCCCTTAATTGTACCACTACTGTTCTGGGAGAACACAGTGTCCCTTTAGCATTCAGATACACAGGAGACAGTATTTCTAGCAAATAACTGCAATACGTCCGATTATTATCAGGGTACAAACTCAGGATGATTATTTTTTAAGTCGTACATATACGTTTTTGTTTTCTTCCTTTTTATTTTGATATCTGAGATCTAATTTTATTTTTAAACATATTTACAACAAAATTAAATTTTATACCAACGTGAGCAATAGACACTGGATGATTGGGGATTCAAATCTAGTTTTATATTTAAACGTATTTATAAGAAAATTAAATTGCGATTACGACATGGGCGATACACATCGGATGATTAAGGCTTCCGGTACACATCTAATTAATTGAACGATTGTCTCTTCGTAAAAGGATGTCGCAGCACTACGGATATAAAGCTGATCTTCTCCAACATGATGTATCACTATTATTGGATTACAATAAAACCTTAAAAAAAATACACTCATTACTTCGGAATAAATTCGCCAGAAACATTTTACGATACGTTTTAATTGTAATCAAAGTTTACCAATTAAAAAGTAAGTAAGTACGTTGCACGATATTGTTAAATTTAAGCCTTTTTCCATTAGGCAGTAGTTTTAACTCACCAAGCCCAGCCTCACACCCACCTCGGCGATGTTCGCCGTGGTTGTCTGGCTGGCTCCGGGCCGGACTCCGGAATGGAACATATTGTATCATGTAACATTAATAAATGCTTGTTGTTGTTGTTTGCAATCCAAAGGTCCCGTGTTCGAATCCCGCACAGGTTGGATGTTTTTTTTTTCATTTTTTTTTTCATATAATTTTTTTCACAACAATGGTATCACAAAATTTAGGATGTCCAAAAACTAACATTATTTACAAGAAAACTGCGAAGAATATCCTATACAATGTGTAACAATTATATATAAAAACCCAAGGAACAATTTAAAAGTCATTTGGACTTGAGGAGGTTTTAAGAAAGGTTTGTCAGGGTTAGGAAATAGTCATGTGCTTTATTGATGTTGTAGTTAAGGCCTTTTAGGCTTCAAGTATACTTGCTCTTGATAGTAAGTTTTAAAGCATTCTGTAAGACCTAATTATAAAGCTAATTTGGTTCTAGAATAATATGTATTTGTAATGGATTTATCATAACCTACATAAAACTCTCCATAAAGCTAATTAGTTTTATGAACGTATTAAATTCCATTAAGATTTAAAGAGGCTTTAAATTATTCTTTATGGTTTTAACATATTTGCAATAAATGCATTTTAAATCCTTTTTAAAACTAGACATTTTCAATGCCTATTAGTACTTATTAAAGGCCATTACAAAACTAGACTCTTAAATCAGATATGTCTGTCTCTTTCATTCGATTCCCCGCTCCGCGCGTCTCTATCGTCTATGAGCTGCTGATCGAGGTAACCGTAGAGTTTACTGACCGTGGTAGCGATTAACGTGAACAGTTCTGTATTAAATGGATCGCAACTCGAATTTAATGTTTGTCTACCTACCAGTAGAGGGCAATAAATTGGATGATTCAAAAATCATTAAAAATGGGCATTTTCATAAAAGTTTTCACTAAATCACTAGATTTAAAAAAAATCATCAGATCTAGTGAAATTTCACTAGACCTGGCAACACTGGAGAGAACTGTAAAATGACAATTAGGTTTTTAGTTGGCCGGCCATGTTTTTCTTGTTATATAAAAATATTCAAGATCAATCTCACAATTACAATTATCAATAATTATCACTTTTTCGTTAGCAAATTAAGGTAGAATTACAAGAAACGACTGAAAATTACCGTAGGAACCGAGAAGCAGCCCACTTTTTTAAATTTACTGATTACGTGTGTCTATGCAAATTTTGTATGGATATTAAAATCATTATTATTTCTGAGGGGCTCTTGTTTTTTGGGCCTTTGCCGTTGGTTTTAATTTTTTTGTCATACCTGATGGCTTTTTATTACCTTTCAAATCGGCCTTAAAGAGGTTATAGTGCTCTACACTTTATACATTTCAAATTCCATTTTATCTTCAATAAGTCTGATGGTGTTTGCTTAAATCAGTTTAGAAAAAGTAAATGCAATAATAAAATTATTTGGATTCCTTCGTGGACATTCTTATAGCTTCTCAGTTCTAATATGGTTTTAAAAACCAGTTTTAAGGTAGCCTTCTAGGTGTTTTCTAGAAATGCAGGAAGCTAATAGAAAAGCTTCTGACAGCTTTAAAATAGGTTTTAAGAAAGGTTTTAAAACGGCCCGAACAAGGTTTTCAAGAGCAGCACTATGCCTCCCTAAAGAGTTTTATGATGGAATTTAAAAAGGCCTTAACAACCTTCATAAGGGTGGGCCCATTTAGTCTACAAGTCGCTTTATGATGGTATTAAGGATATTGTTACAGCAAAATAGATTTTTCAAGGCATTTTATAAATAGTTTTATAGCACCATTGTATACATTTAAGAAACTAAAACTGTTCCGTGGGAAGCTCAGTAAATTGGCGAAGAGTACGTTTTTAGCTTATTTAGGTTTAAAATAACAATTTTTTTTTGCAATTTTCTTTCAAGCTGTTTAATGTATTATGTGATGGTTGGGTTTATCACAATATCTAAAACTAAAAAAATTAAAATGTTACAAGGTTAAATAAAGAATTCTTACGAAATAATTGGTTTTTCTGAACTTTCGTGAATATCTTAAAAACCGCCATAGTTAAGTATGGGAAGTAAATGTAAACTATCCATATTTTTGGTCGTAGAATTTGATTTAAAAAATGGGGGTTTCCATTTAAAAAATTGAAGATATTTGATGTTTCTGGATGGAAAGATGTAACCACTTTTGTACTCACCCTGTACAATATTTAAATGTTTTCAATTTTTTTTTTAATAATCTACGACTATGCTGATTACTTCCACAGTAAAAGATATTTAGATTCTTGTATGGGTTATTCACATGAAGAATTTCTTTAGAGGTCTGAAGGTGTCAATTTTTTGGTAAAAAAATTAATATCTCGAAAACTATAAATTTTAGGTACAAGGTTTGTTATACAAAGTGACCTTAAAATTTTATAATCTATCAATTCCGATAATAAAAATATGGGTGTTCCATTTAAAATAACCGGAAGTGATAGAACTGTCAAAATATTTTAGTTAGAAAGATCATAAGCTCTTTACTATACATATGTAATTTTACAAAAATTTGTTGAGTAGTTTTCGAGATATGGATCGTGTAAGCTCCCAGCTGGACACGCTGTATATATACATGCGTATGTACCGGTAAGTGTAAACTTGTATTGTTACGTACAATATCGTGAAATATGTACTTATTTATTAAAATAAATATCCTAATTTATTTCTTTTTGTTAATATTTCCTATTTTTTTCAAGTTGTCAGGCAATACATTAAAGAATTTAGGGCCAAAATAAAAAAACGAAACGCTGTGTGCGGGTTTTCCTAAATAATGGGACCCTTAATGGTTCTTGTTTCATGACTGCAACAAACATTTAAGGAACTACGAGATTTAAATGTCCATACAAGTCACTGGTAGGTATATAGATTTTTACATCAAATATTCCGGATTCCCGATATAAAGCCTCAGTAGAATAACGTCTGTTCTTCTTAAATATTATTTTGATTGGTATATTTTGGGTAACTTGCAAATTATTCAAAACATTGTTAAATAAGCCACCCTAGGCTAAAATACATTATCATCGTATAATAGACCACAAGGGCGTAGTAAACGGTAGACAAATTTTCTACGTTTAGTATTTCTCTCAAAGGGTAAAATTTTGGTATTAGCTGTCTCATACGTTTGTTTATAGTAGTAATATGCTCAATCTGGCGTGGTTCAAAATGACTTAATTTTTTATAGAGTGTCTCGATCTCCACAATTTGTTTCCAAATCCGAAAAAAGTAAGTTTTTGTTTTTCCAAATTTTGATTTTAAATGGTGCCTATGGAGACATGAAGTTTTCCATTTAAATTGCATGGAGAAAAATCACTTTTAGGATTTTTGAATAATTGTTCAGGGTTAGGGAAAATCTTGCATTAAAGTTATAGGACTTGGAGAGGACTATCCAACGAAGAATTTGATGTATATACATATGAGTTTGTCACCCTTATCACACCTCCACAGTGCCCCTGAAATCTTTCTTACGTACCTACTTTTTTAGGGTTCGGAAACAAATTAGGAGTATCGAGACCTTCTATACAAAAAAAAGCTCATCCTATGTTAAATGTTGGTCTATCATTACACCAAGGTGTTTTATTTTATTTGTTTTCTTTATAATAGAGCACATACGATTATTATCTTTGTGACAGTTTTTTTTTTGTGTATAAATATATTTTCGGTATTAGGTTGATTTGCTTTCAAAAAAGTAAAAGTCATAAATGTACTTTCTTCAACAATAGGAAATCAGACTATAGTTTAACCATTTTTATATTGGAGATATACTTTGTACGGCTTTTAAGAATATGTTTGCGCACGTGTCTCCTTTAAAACCGGAGCAGTATCATATGGGTATGATACTATTTGTCCATCATAATTCAGTATATTTACTATTGAGTTTATGTACACACGGAATAAAATTTGACCTAAAACTGTTCCCTGTAGCACTTCCATGTCAATTTTCAAGGTTTCGATAAGAACATTATTAACACGTATCTGTTGTCTTCTATTAGGCAAATAGCTCTCCAAGATATTTAAAGCAGATCGTCTTATACCACATTGTTTAGACGTTCTAGCAAGTCTTTATGTGAGATGGTATCAAACGCTTTGGCTAAGAAGAAAGGCAATAGTTAATGCCTGATCAAGGAAAAAATGCACAATCAGAAACATCAACATTTGAATATATATTTTGTTTTTTATATTGATAGCTTTCAGAAGGAAAACAATAAATGTAAATAGTAGTGATGATGAAAACATCTTCTATAAGCTACAAAACAGTCTGGCTAGTTAATAAAATGACAAATTCTATTTTGTTAATTTACAGTAAATACCTACATCAGGCATGCAGGAATATAGGTCATTTTATAAGGAAAATAATCTCTAATAAATACAAACAGTGACAATTGCTACCAAGAAAACATTTTCTATGTACTGATAGTGAATAAAACGAATAAAACGAATAATACAAATATATTTTTATTTAATTATATTAAATACCCGCAGCAGGCATGTGGGTATCGGGTATAGCCATTTTATAAAATAATCCAAAACGTTAGCAAACTATTATTTTATCTACGTGTGTCATTTATTTGTTTCTTGAACAATGCTCAACTCAACTCAAATTAGAGACAAGCTGAAATTCGGTACGGTGCTTTGTTTTGAAATGCTAAATATACCTTAAAACCCCAGCGGTGAGCCGTTGAGCCCGTCCTCCCAAAAGAACCCTCCAAAATGTCCTTTTTTCACTTTTTTCTTTATAACTCAAAAACGAAGCATTTTATGAAAAAATGCCAAGAGGGTAAAGTTAAAGAGCAGAAAATTCCCTACGAAATATGTTCTCTTTGGAAAATTTCGAGTTAGTAGTGAGGTAGCAATGAATTTTTAAATTTAGGGTATTTTTTAAGTATTCCGAAAAAGTGCTGAATAATGTTTTTTTGGCTAGGTTACTTCAATTTTAATCAAATGTATAATAATACAATGTAGCACTATAGGGCTTTAAATTTTTTAGGTGGTGGGTATAATAATAAAGATTAAATAAACCAAAACGTTTTAATTTTAAAATAGGATAAAAAAAACAAACAACTTATCTAAAGATCTTCTTCTTCATCTGTGTCCAAATTTAGTGCATTTCAGGCCAGTAGAGTGTTTATACCGGAGCTGAGCCTCCCCCCACCACTTTTCGTGACGTCATGGGTGGTGGGGGGTAATTAGTATGGTGGGGGGTAATTACTGTGGTAGGGGGTAATTACTGTGGTGGAGGTAATTGGTGTGGTGGTGGGGGGTAATTAGGGTTAGTAAATTATATGGTGGGGGAAATTATTGTGGTGGGGTGGATCTATTACTATAAATGGGGTGCGACAGTATCACAAACATTAAATCCACATCTGATTACTCAAGAGTTAACAAGTGAGTGTAGCACAACCACCTCAATTATTTCAAGTGAGCAATATTTTTTATATTACTTTTTACGACTCTTTCACTGTAGACACCCATTTTAACTATGGCAATTTCGGAACTAGACTTATTAGCACTTAATGCGATGATAAGTGAAAGTAGTGAAGTTTTAGAGCAAAAGCCTATATCATCATTAATTAAAGACAAAGCATATGTCATAAAGAAAATGTCAGTGGTCAATACGCGGTTTGGAAAATCAATTATCGTAAATTTGTTTGAGGAAAGTACAATAACAACTTTCAAATCGTTTTTACCCAAACGAGTTGTAGAAAATATAAGTGAAGATGTAATCAATAAGATTAATTCATCTGGTGGTAAATACACACTAACATATTTAGGTCAGCGTCCACCGACGTACATCGGTGCAAAATCCAGTGCAATGATACGTTTTGGTGTTTAATTTATAAACAGCAATTGTATTAGTTACTTTTTAGTTCCTAGTTTTAATTTTCTACTAGACATAGAATATAGTTAGAAAGGGTAGTAGGAGTATTATAAAACACAATATTGTAGCTCATTTGAAAATATAAGAACGTTATTGTTTTGGTAAACGATAATAACTTGGTTTGCACAAAAATAGTTTCGTCAGTTTTTAAACTACGCTTGCACCTTGTGTAAGTAAGTGAATTGATTTAGTCTTTCTGTATGCATTTTAATATATTTGTTTGCTTTTAGTTCAACCATTACTAACAAAATATGTGGATGCAATATTCGGCACAAAGGTGGACATGGGCGGAAGACATTAATTCAGCCATTGATAGACTGTCTTGTCAACTGAGTGACCTAAGTATGGATTCTCTGCATGCTATAAACTATGATCTAAATTTCTGCTTCGATGCTGAACAAGTCGAACGTCTTAAGGCGGATTCTGAAATGTATAATACCGGCGCTAACCTGTGTGGCAAATATTCCAGCGGTATTTTAAATTTAGAAGAATTTTGTGAGCAAATGGTACAAATAGGTTTAAAACGTTTTCTATATGATATAGAAAAATATCTACCTAAAAAAATTATCGACAGATATCAACTCGACCTATCTGATGAAGAAGCTGTTGACAATTGAATTAGTAGTTAATCACTTATTGTTTTTTCATTTTGAAATATTTATAATAATTAGAATTATGTAACTATTGTAATTGATGATGTACATTAAAATGTATTATTGAACTATATTTATTTTATTGTAAGGGTAAAAAATGAAATAAATGAAACACACATTGCTAGATTATATTTTTTATTTTCCTATTTCTTGGCTACATATCTAAAAAATATGTTATTAATACTAAATATGAATATACTTAAAGATAGGTATTTATTCAAATTTTATATCTAAATCTACAATACATTTATTAAGATAGTGAACATTTGCAAGAGCACAGTGACTATTGTTGGGCTGATAATGCTCCATACATCTTGGTACACTCAAAGATTTGAGACTAGGTATACAGGGGGAGCAGTCATCTAGGTCTATGATTTTATTCCATCTTAGATGATGCAGTAGAACGTTTTTCTTTAGTCTGCCTTTGCATAAAATTATAACATCCTGTGGTGATACATTACATCCATAATTATTAGCTGTATTTTGACAAAGCCGTAGAAGTATCATTGGAAATTCTGATAGTTGAATATATCCGTCACTCCATTTTACACCGCCATGATAGTAGTTCTGTAGCCATCGATATTGATTCTGTTCACCTCGGGTTAGTGATGAAAAAGGATATGGTGGCTTGAAAAAGTAATGTGCTTGCTGGTTAGTGTTACAGCACACCACAGCCAATTCCTTTACTGTAAACACATTCTCTTTATATTGAAATCCTTGTAAGTCAACAATCAAAGTAGGAAATTCCTTGCTTAAAGATGACATCACAAAAGAAAGTGTTATTTAGCGCCGGCAATTCCAGACTGAACTGAACCATCCAGTGCACTATATCTTAAATATGTATCGTGGAGTATAAGCGCATATACACGAGTTTGTGCGGGGAACTTCGTCTTTCGTGTTTCAAATTCTATTTTTATGTCTACAGTGGATGATTTAATTGCATCCGGTTGGCAGGAGCAATCTATGACAAATAATGGGGATTTTCTGAATTCTCCCAGATCCATCAATGGTTCAGCCATATCTCTGTAATAGTAACTACGTTGAAAGTTCTCGTATGCATAGTATGCTGCAGAGTCGAGTTTCTTACCGAAATCCAAATTCCAGCGCTCATATGGAAATACTTCAGAGTTCAGATATAGTCGAATATTATTAATATCTGCAGATATAAACTGTGTGACGTCCTTGGTTCTATCATTAGAATTGCCATTGTTTTGAAATCCGATAATGATGTATCGAGGTCTCTCAAGGCTGCTAGTGGTTTTGACAGCCCATATGTCAGACGATGTATCACGTAAAGTAGGTAGCTCGTAGAGATCCCACATGCGGTAAGCCATCTTTACTATGGCATAATTACCGCCCTTATTAATTCTATTTAATAGTTTAAGTTTTTGTTTATCTTCAGGCACAATATGTTTTATCTTCCACTCAATTTTGCTAATTTCTAGATCTGCATCAACTTCACCAATGTAACTATCTTTAAAGGATCGAGCTATGATTAAAATTAATTCCTGCTTTGCATTTAAAACACCTTTTGTGTAATCTTCTGCAAAACCCATGATGTATTTAAGAGGCAGCCTACCACTGAATACGTGACTGGTAGTATCTAAAATTTCTTGCTTCTCTTGGGTCAGACCCCAACCTGCAGTTAAAAGTGATCGGAGATGTGTTTGTCCATATGATACCATAGTCTTCATTGTAGTAGTGATACCAGGCTTTCTAACGACAGCCACTTGTTCGCCACCCATTTCATATCTGATTTCCTCGAAGAGAAAGGCTAGTGCGTTATTGGATAAATAACACCGTTTGGTAACATCACTTGGAGTAAATTTTCCTTCTATGTAAATATAACTCTCTGTAATGTCGAGTATAAGGTCTTGAAAATTGATAGGAATGCGTATTTCATCCGAGTTATTATAATACGGTGATCCGTATGGTTTATATGTATGCTCATGTAAACTAGCAAGTGATTTATCAAACACGGGCTCGTCGAACACTTCAAGTTTTTCACTAGATGTAAAAGCTGCCATTATTATTTAATTTTCTCTCAGTTTTAATCCAATAGATTGAAGAAATGCACGGTCCTTAGCCGACAATCTATGTCTTAACTGTTTAAGAGGTATACGCTGAATGAATTGGTTTCTACAATCACTCTTCTTTTTATCGTTAAACACTTTATATCGGCAATGTGCCAATCGTTTCTGATTATATCGAAAGCCCATTTTTGCTCAGAATATTAAAATTGTTTCAATTCTAGCTTCACAATAATCTTTTCACCTCGAAAGTTAATTAAATCTCCATTGTCATCCAATATGTGCAGAGTAATGTTGTCGATAAACTGGCGTCCTTCTGGTCTAACAGGTAAATATATGATGTTAGCTGGCTCCTTAGTAAGTTTGTATCCAGGTTCAACATCAATATCAAACTCGAAGAGTGTGTGGGATTTTAGGGCATTCAGATACGCTCCGGAAATAATGTTGCAATTCACACGTACCATCCTTACTTTCATAATATCAACAGGGAGTGTTGATTCATGGCTCTGGTTTGGATGTAAGTATGTTGGTTCAAATCCCAACAGACTACCAATAGAGTTTGCTTGTGAAAAGTCAATTCCATATTTTGACCAAATTTCACACTTCAGCGTATTGTTGTTTGCTCGTAGCCGGAATAATTTTTCTTTTTCTTCCTCTGTATCAGCCGGTATAGCTTTCAGTATTGCTCGATATATTTCATCAATTTCATATGCTCCATATGGTATATGCTTGTATACGAGGGGTAGTTTTGGACGCTCTCTATAACAAAAACGATTGTTTGTCTCGTCTACATTAAAAATAGAGTTGTATGAATAAAATCCAATTAATCCCAGTCCATATCGACTACCCATATCTAGTTCAATGGGTGGATAAAATTCTGCACTGAGCACGCTTGAGCGGCTTGATAAAGTGAAGGTGTGTGACATGACTGATCTTTTTGGAGATTGCTGCATGAATTTATTGTGATTTACAGCAATTGTTGTGGATTAATCTTCTTTTTTTGGGGGGTGATGGAGATACATTTATGTCATTATTTGACACCACATTCACCTCGTCAACTTTACAGTAGCAGCAAAATATTTTTCGAGGTGGTGAGCCATCATTAACATCAATATTATTTTCATCATTAGAATAATGTTCTTGACAGTACTGATATTTTAAAATATCAATGTCATCCTGAAGGTGTGTAGGTAACTTATCCCAAACTAACGCAATTTCATTAGGGGCACACGCAATCATTACTTCTTTAGGCATATCTGAAAGTTGCTGTTTGCTCATCTTCAATAAGCTGCGTAGTCTAGAGAAAGCAATCAAGGAGTGGCCCATCCGTTTAATTGCTTCTCGATCCATTGATGGTGTTACAGATTCCATTTGAAGAGTTTTACTTCATTTTTTGAGGAAAGAAACTTTAAGCACAAATGACCACACCACACTGTGTTGAAATTTTGTTGGCGCTCATAATTATAGTAGATTTTATCTACAGACATTGAACCGTTGCGCAAGTACAGGACTAATTCTCTTGGTGGGGGTAAATCGCCAAAACTATCGAAATATGTGACTAAACTGCCGCGTTTTTTAAATGCCACCCAGTGTGTTCCAGGGCCATCTACACTATCCAAATTTATGATGACGGATTCATTATGACGTGGTCCAGAATTTGGTAGATTGTCACGCATAAATATACCTCGAAAGTATGGTACCTTCATCTTCTCAGCATAATATTTAAGATCGATGTCAGTAAGAGGTTTTCGAGGTAGGGTGTCTAGTAGTTTTTTGAACTTTGTGGTTTTAAATAAAGACCCAGTCCTTTACGATACGGTTTCAAATATAATCCTTTGCCACTTTTTCCTAGAGCAATCGCTTCCATGTGTCTATTGTGACGATTTTTTTCGGCCAATTCCTCTCTGCTTGTTTTAACATCATTTACAGCTTTGGCTATACCAGCTGCACTTCCAGCCAAACTACCTAACGCTGATAATCCAGCAAAAATAGGTATTAAAGGTAGAATTCCACCAACTTTCGGAATCGGTATTATGCGAGGTGTACGAATATTGCGTTTTCCACCAGCCGCCCTCATATGACGCCGTGCTGCTTGAAGCGCCATTTGAGCAATTTTTTTTGTATCATTAGCAATAGAGCGCTTGCCACCGGCCTTGCGTAGATCATCACGTACCTTGCGCACTATTCCAGCACCGAACGCTACATTTTTAACGTTCTTCCTGTTTTTTTTCTTCTTTTTAATCATATTTTTTCTTTTTGTAGTACGAGATGTTGACCTACATCCCATACCGAGACGTTGTTTCCCCTTCATTATGGTGGTAACTAACCACGCTGCAGCCTTTTCTTTTATACCTGCGTCTTTGGATTTAACTCGTTTCCAAGCAGCTTGTTCAAGCTGATAGTCTGCTTTGTGTCGGGCAGCTAAATCGTTCGTTTTTTGATCGTATGCAATATCGTGTTGCTTGCATGCAGAGTCCAACTTATTTATACCTGGATCACCTCGCGCTAATCTTTTTTGTAATTTAGTACCGGGGCCACAGTACTGATAACCTCCCGGTAAATGCAGTTCAAATGGAAGCTTATTTATTAGGGAATTTACTACTCCTTTACCAGCCTTTAACCGATGGCGGTTTTTACTTGTGTGCTGTTTGACTGACAACATTTAAATAACAATTGTAATGCATACATCTATTTATATAGTCTTCAACCGTGCTACAATGCGTATTGTGAAGCAGAGACAGAAGTTTGCTGTAGACAATTTAGACGAAAAAGTTGGATGTGGGTTACAAGTCGAATCGCGCCATGGACCATTACTTCCCTCAACTATTCGTGGGCTATTAATCGGCCCAAGTGCCTGTGGAAAGACAAATTTACTGATATCTCTGCTTACTCACCCACTTGGACTTCGTTTTGCAAACATTTACCTATATTCAAAGTCTCTATATCAACCCAAGTACGAGTATTTGCGCAAGATATTAGAGCCTATTAAGGGACTAGGATTTTACACCTTCAGTAATAATGCGGATATAGTGCAGCCATCTGATGCTAAACTTGATTCTATATTTATATTTGATGATGTTATATGTGAAAAACAAGATGTAATTCGTGCGTTTTTCTCAATGGGTCGCCATAGAAATGTAGATTGTTTTTATCTGGCACAAACATATTCTCGCGTGCCAAAGCAGTTAGTAAGAGACAACGCAAATTTTATAGCATTGTTCAAGCAGGATGACATGAATTTACACCACATTTTCTCTGATCATGTCTCGCCGGACGTATCTTTTAAGAAATTTCAAGAAATGTGTGCAGAATGTTGGAAAGAAAGATATGGGTTTCTTGTAATTGACAAAGATAGAGAAGTAAACGAGGGGAGATACAGGAAAGGACTTGATAGTTTCATATATCCATAAAGAATTGTAATTAGGACTTCAATCGATCTGCAGACAGCGTCGGTATTACATCGGCGAAATTAAGCAGAAAGCTAATATGGATAGAGATGTGGGAGCTGAAATAAGTCTGAAACGTCAATTAGTTGAGGCTACCGACTCCGTACGTAAGAAATTCAATTCTCTCAAGAATAGAGATGCTGAGAATAAATTAACGTTGGAGAAGATATATGAACCTATAACCACACCTTTAAAAGACTTATCATCCGCTTCAAAGGTAAAATCACAAAATAATGTGCCAACACAGACACAAACACCAGGGGGTGCAAGAGCTAGTACCAGTGCATTTAAAGCAGCATCTGAAACTAGTGATGAAGATGATGAGAATAATGCAAGTCAAGCATATTTTATGGAGACACCACCGAGATCATCGTTAATGAGTACCCCAGGTTCAGAAAGTATCCTTAGCAGTGCAGAAAAAGAGGGTGATGTGATCAAACAACATGTAGAAAATGTAAAGTCTGGTAATCATAAATATGATAGTGTATACGGTGTGCGTCTAGATCCCAACACAGATAAACTACTAATAGGTAATAGCGAAATACGCTTTTCTGGTGGAAATATTACCTTGTGGCGTGGTAATAAGCGAGTGGGAAAGTATCCTGGCAGTTCTAAGTTGTATGATGTAATATTTATGAAATATCCATCAGTTCTACGTAGTGATGAAACTTTTATTGGAGATGAGCGTGAAATATATCGGCAAATATTAAATAAGACAAAAGCACCGTATAACCGCTATGATACAAGTCTGGGTTTGAAAGTAAAGAAATGGAAGAAATTCAGTGAAATTATAAAACCACTGTTATCTCCTACAGTAACGACGAGATCTAGAATAGGTTCGGGTATGCCAATTAAGAAATTATACAATAGTAGAGGTGTGGATTATGTTTATTGGAATAAACCGAAAGAGTTGGTGGATCGTCTACGTCTGCTGTATAGTTCAAAAATGGCAGGTAACAGTGGTGTTAACAATGAAATAGTTAGTTTGTTGGAGGAAATGAGAGAAGAAAAAATAATCTATTAGCGAAATTAAATTTAATTCCAGTAAGGAGTGTCAACGTAGGAAGTAATAATTTAAATAAAAAAAAAGAAAAATTGATTTTATTAAATTTTCTTGTGAATATATCTAATTGGGAAGTATAATATATTGTGAAATACTTAAATCAGATCAGATGTAATCAGAAATGCTACCTGTTCACAACACAATTGACAAGTTTGGACGTAGAAGAGGCGGCGCTAATAAAACATTAGTCGTACGCGGTCCACCAGGTCTTGGCTTTAACCTCACCACAGATAATCACTTTGATATCCAGAATAAACGTTTAAAGAACATTGGAGAACCGGTAGATAGTAAGGATGGTGTAACACGTAACTATGTTGAAAACCGATTTGCTACATTCTTTGCAGACATCCACAAGGCTATGGATGAGATCAGTGACTTAATTATTGCAGCAATGAAAAATTATGTCAATAGTCAATCTGACTTAAGTAGTGTAGCTATGAAAAAGTATGTTAATGAGCAAATGCATAAAGTTAATGATCAAGCTGGCTTAGTTAGTGGTGCTGTGAGAAAGTACGTTGATGATAAAATGCAAAGAAAAAAAGAAAAAGTTATTGCAGCAATGAAAAAGTATGTTAATGAACAAATACAAAAAGATACTGATAAAAAACATAAAGAAGTTGAAAATGCAGTTTCTCTAAACACTAAACAGATTAATAATTTAATTGAGAAACTTGTTAAATTAGAAGAATTAACTTATTAGAAATTAGTCTGTCTGCAAACATCTATCAGTTAGGTGTATCTTTCGCATTGGAGCCAAGAAGTTATCATGGAAATTAGTAGAACAAAAAGGGGTATTGTGGAGGAGCTGCACAGATTACCCCGTAAAAATTTTCGTAGAAGAAGAACAATCATCAAGGGTTACGGTGATTTATGGCAAATTGATTTGGCTGAAATGCAACCACATGCTAATGAGAATAAAGGTTATCGATATATTCTCGTAGTGATTGACTGCTACTCAAAATATGTGTGGACAAGACCCTTAAGAAATAAAACGGCAATTGAAATTACGAAGGGCATGAGAAGCATTTTGCAAAAATCAAACTACACACCTAAGAATATTCAAAGCGACCAGGGTACCGAATTCTACAACAAACACTTTTCCACTTTAATGAAGAAGCATTCCATTAATCATTACTCGACGTATAGTACAAAGAAAGCAGCAGTTGTGGAGAGAGTGATACGGACATTGAGAAATTGGTTATATAAAGAATTCTCAGCTAGAGGTAAATACAAATGGTTCGACATTCTAGCCAACATTACAAATATGTACAACAACAAAGTACATCGTACGATTGGTATGAAGCCTGCTGATGTAAAACCAACCACAAAATTGAGTGTTTATGACAATATTAGGATTGCTTTAAAACCTAAGTTTCATGTTGGTGACGTAGTCCGAATAAGTGCATACAAAGGTGTATTTGAGAAAGGTTTTACAGTCAATTTTTCAACTGAACTTTTTAAAATTGTGAAAATAAACATAACTAACCCAACAACTTATCAGCTTCAAGATATGAATGCCCAACCAATTAAAGGATGTTTTTATGAAATGGAGTTACAAAAAACTAAATATCCCGATATATATCTAGTGGAGAAGGTGTTAAGGAAAAAAAGAAACAGAATATTTGTTAAATGGATGGGACTTTCCAAAGAACACAACTCTTGGATTGACAAAAAGGATGTTGTGTAATTTATTAAATTTTGAATAATGTAAAATATACATAATCAATATATTTACTTGTGTATCAGTAATATAGAAATAAAATATGTATACGACATTAATGTGTTTTATTTAAATGTCTAAAATTCATTATTGAATAGCTTTATTTCACTGTAATATTATTTACATTTTATATTTCAGTAAGTTAATAGAAGAAAAAAAAACAAATTAATTTAAATATATTTTATTGACAAAATATAAATTATTCTAAATCCAAATACAATAAAGAAAGAAATTTTACATCTTCATAAAATTCCATGCCTTAATTCCATGAAATAATCTCATGCCTTAACAACTGGATTTCTTGATTAACACACCAGCATTTTCTTTCGTGATGCACAAAATTCCCATAAAAATGAGCAACATTCTCGCACAATATTTTACCTCCTCTACACATCCTACACACATTGTTCCAACAATCGTCTTTGTATCTATCACAAGAGAGACACCGCTGCCTTAATGGATGTTCCACCTTGCACACATCACAAACATCTCTGATTACTCCGAAATTTGTGCGAGTTAACAGCTGCAGACACTTGCGGCATTCATTTTCTTGGCGCTCGCCTGAATCTCTTCCTTGAACCCCTTGGCTTTTCTTAATTGGCACAGGATTCGCATCTCTACATTTTCTACATAATCCCGTACATGAATTTATGTACTCCTTCGGCCAGGACACGTAACAATTATGACACACAATTTGGTTATGCGTACTATATGGGTATGCAGCGATGGTTGGTTTGGATTCCCATTCTTTTGGAAAAGGCATTTTAACACTTGTTAATACTTTATAGTATATGCAGTACGAAAGCAGAAAAATAACTGTGCTCCTCTTCGTATTCATTCGCATTTAAGTAATGTTGAGGGTGCTGATGTCATCCAAGGTGTGGGGGTCATGACGTCACCGGTTGCATATAAATAAGGAGGAGACTTGATACGATTCAGTTGATTTTCGACACTCTACGTTTACGAACTAATTTTTTACTCTTATAATGGCTGCTGTTCCTAATTTTATGATGGGTGTACCCAGAGGATGTGCCAATCTAGAATTTTTGGATTGGTTGGCGGAAGTGGACGGCATTAACAATATGTGGAACGACCATGAAGGAGACGCCGATATAGCTGCCGAAGGGGATGTTGTTGGAGCCGGAGTGGAAGTTGTTGACGTCGAAGAGATGTGGACGGTGAGGAAGGTGATGATGCTGTCGTACTGGAACAAGTCGAACTTGATACTGCTGACGATGGCATAGTTGCAGACGCATCAGACGATGAAGAAGAAATGGAGCTCACCGATAAGTATCTCCTAAGAGGACACCACCCCAGGAATGAAATATTCTGCACCACTATGGCATATGTGGCTGTCGACGCAAGGGATGGTGCAGAGTATCAACTGTGCTACGGTTGTTATATGGGGTACCAACGACGTGTCGACCTGGCGTTGCATCGGCACGTAGACTTTCACTCCACAACGCGCCTGACAGACGGGGAAAGGGGTTATTGCAAATCTTGCAGCGAGCCACTCCATCAAATTAGACCTGTGGAGATCTGCAACATTTGCAATAACAATAAAAAAAGTTAAAATGTAAATAGTTTAATATTGTAAATAGTTTAGTTTAAGTAATTGTATAAGTGATTAGTCCTTAGATTAATTTTTAAATAATTTATATAAATATGTTTCTTTTTTTTTTTTGTAAATAAATATATCTCCTTTTATGAAAAATGTTTGTTTTTACTATCTATTTTAAGTGCAAAATAAAGTGGGGGTATATCGACTTATATACCTAGTAAGAAATAATGAACTCTTATTCATTTGAGTTTGTGCATTTAACTTGGTCACAATCCAAGATCCAACAGTCTCCTCTACCAGTGATTCGATATTATCGAATTTTGTACCATTGATATGGTATGAAGAAGTAAGGTATCAGGATCCTGAAACCGGCGAGTGGTGTTCATATTTATCGTGGGTTACAGAGGAGCCACCTGGTCCGGCCGATAGCACTACAAATGGATACCGACAAACATTCTCAGAAGCTGAAGCAGTGTCCTCTGAAAGTGATCCATCTGAATCCGACGCAGAAACGGATTCTGAAATTTAAAATAGTCTATAAGAAACTCATCTGCTGTTGGTTATGGGGGTGGTGACATTGATGGTACGTGTATAAGAAAGTTACTACCCCACTCTCGTTTATGTTGGTTGTGGTGGAGTGGGAATGTGTTTATATAAGAAACTTCTCACCGCTTGGTCCTCAGTTAAACTGCAAAACTGAAAGACAAATGGCTACTCAAGACAATATTGTCAGTTCGAGCGACTCCACGGAAACAACAATGTCCTTCTGGGAGTACAACGTGAAGGTTGCTCTATCATACGATGGAGATGGTCCAGATAGCAGTAGCTGGGTGGTGTCTGTGCCCAGCCATGGAGATCTGGGGCGTGAAGGGGATCCAGACAGTGGTAGCTGGTCCATGGAAGCTGAGCCGCCGAGCAGACCATATTCACCATCAGCTTGGTCTATGGTCACAGAACCAATGGGTGCCAGCGACTTGGACTCCGAGGAAGAGCTACCCAGTAGGCCATCTTCACCGTCAGCTTGGTCGCTGGAGACGGTGCCAATGGATGCCAGCGATTCGGACTCGGACTCCGATTGATATTTTTCATATTGTTTTTTTTTTGTACATATTTTTTATATTGTTTTTTTTGTACTTGTTTATTATTATTATTTATATTTTCATATTAGGTATGTAAGAAATAAAACACCAGTATTTGGAAACTTATTATTTATATTTTTATATTAAGTATGTAAGAAATAAAACATCAGTATTTGGAAAATTATTTTTTTATTCACAAATTTTTACTTAAACTATAAAAATCGCCAATATAGCGCAATCATCTCAAGAAGCAACATGGTGAATCCCCCAGCTGATGATCCGATACCTACAAGCTACGTTAAACAGTGTTCTCTCTCACCACAAGATATATTAAATAATAATAAAATGACATTACCAAAATGACAACGATTGAAATCTTAATATTTTCGGTAATAATTCAATGCAAAAGAAAAAATGCAGAAAATAAAAAAGTATCAAGTGTCTCGTACTATATATGCACCCTGTATATATATTTTAATTCCATGGATCGAAATCTTAAGATATTTAGTACTAATTTAATGCAAAAGAAAGAAATGCATACATTTAACAAAAAAATATGACGTAATCAAGTGTCTTGTACTATATAGACACCCTGTATATATATATTTTAATTCCATGGACCGAAATTATAAGATTTTCAGCACTAATTTAATGCAAAAGAAATACATACATTTAACAAAGATATGACGTAATCAGTAGTCTCGTACTATATAAACACCCTGTATATACATTTTGATGTCATCCAGCGGTCTTAATATTTTTCGGTAACAATTCAATGCAAAAGAAAAAGAAATATTAATTTAAGAAAAATATGATGTAATTTTATACCTACCCTGTATCTATAATATATTTTTTGTTAGTTTGTTAAATCAATACTGTTAGCTCCATCTAGATGAATATAGAATTTTAAATAATATGCTTTGTCGATGTTTTCTGTAGTACACATAAGGTAGGTAAAAACGGCAGGTAGGAAACCCTTAAAATTTTAAACCGGTAAATGCCTACAGTTAAATATATTGTCAGTAGGTGTGGTATTATATTAGCAAAGAAACATTAGAAATTAATATTTTTGCACTTAAAAATTAGTTAAATACTTATTCGCTTCAAATTAACAAATATTAACAAAGAAAAAGCAGTTTTAAGAATAAAAAAGAATAAAATCAAATATATTGGAAGTACATATTAAATAATAAACAACCAAAAAGCAGAGTTCTGGTAGTCGCATAGTGTAAGGCGCTGGTCTTTGGGTTGATCGTCGAGGGTGTAGACGGTTCGAAACCTGTCGCCCCTATATGATTACTAGAACTTTAGGATTAATTACATGGCAGATCAACTTCATTGATTGAAAATGTAAATTGATCCGCCGGGCAATCAATCCCGCTTCCGGAGTGGAGGGCGGGAGAGAAGCAGGGATTTATTTCCCGGTTTTTATTTTGATTTCTATTTTATATATCAGGTTCACAGGTTCAGGCGGTGGTACCGCACCCAACACCATGTCAGAATGTGTAGAATTCTGACTTGGTGTTCGGTGAGGTGATGGCGCCGCCGCATTAGAAGTGCCAGCTTCTTCTAGTGCGTCGTTGCCACCTGAGGGTGGTGATGATGGCACTGCATTAGAACAACTTGGTTGTTCTAATGCGGTGTCGTCAAATCTACCAACTAAAACCGGACTTGCATTCGCGTCGCGATTTACCTCGCCGTTAAGGCTCATTAAATTTCCCTTTCCTCCCATGCCTCTGCCTACAGTTTTTATTACAGGCCTAGGAGGATCCTCCAGAATAGGGGTTAACGGCGCAGGTAAATTTTGGTTTAAATCTAACATATACTGAATAATATGTCGTGGAGCATCGGAAAAGTCTGGTGTTAGTTGAGTAGCCGCCCTTCTTGAACCACGCCCTGATGCCACCGATGACGACTTTGTGCTGGGGTTCACAACACGAGTACCCCTGCCCCTACCCCTGCCACTCCCCGATGCCGCCGATGATGACTTTGTTTTACGACTATTACATTTTTCAATTTTGACGCTCTTTTTACAAGTTTTTCGCTTAACAACAAAGTCATCTTCGGAGTCATCACTGTGAATAACTGCCCCTTTAGGCTTTTTGACTACTGGCGGTTTCACAAAGTCGTCCTCAGAGTCATCACTAGTGACCAACGATACGGATGCAGACGAGGGTTGGAAGGTGACGCTACGCCCACTCTGATTCCTCGATGCAGAAGCTGCCCTTTTAGATGGTCTTACTTTGCTATCTAAACGAATCAGCTCCTCAGCATCACGGAATTCGCTTTCACGATCCTGTAATCCATCTACGACTTCGGTGCTATTGGAATTAATTCCTCCAGCATCGTCGTCGGAGATGTGAATTACAGGATGCATGCCAGCATCAGACTGGTCAACAGCGTGCGTCTGTTGATTGCCATAAACTGACCCATGTATCGTGCTATTTGTCGAAGTTGCATTAGAGGTGACATTAAGCGTTGTTGTATTCGTAGCCGGGATTCGAACATTCGATATTATATTTACCCCTAATCCCGGCCTACCTGCGATGCTGTATGTCGGGCCCATATTTCCAGCACCAGGTCCTAGGGGTGTCGGACCTGCTGCGCTACCACTAGGTGTTAATATTACATTATTTGCGACGCCGGCCACAACGAATTGAGCCGCTGGGGCTGCCGCATAAATAATATTCATTGTTGTTTTAACAGGAGCACCTACCGTGGTAGCGGGGCCCGACATAAAATTTGACAAAATGGCCACACCCTGCAACATCCTCTGAGCATTAGTAGCCTCCGATACATTCGTCGTTTTACGGCCACCACCAGGTACAATATGTCTCACCATTATGAGAATTACGAATTACGAACAATTAAAAAAATAATAAACTTACAAATTGTTAAACTTGAAACTTGGCACAGAACACAAAACACAGAACATAAAATTCACAACTACACACTGTGAAAGTTGAAGGTAAAGAGACCGTTTGAAGAGTCCACAATGTATAAATACACCACGCTAACCCCCCCATCATCCCTACTCTAGGAGTGGTGGAAATGCGGCCTCCTCATTGGTTGAAATGTGTCACACCACCAAACCCAAACGCCGCGTCACCTCGAGTTGGCATCAGCACTGTTGCCACATTACCCACTCTAAACAATAACCCAAACTGTGGTACAGCACCTACCATAAGAAATTCCACTTTATTTTACTTCAACAAAGAAATTCTTGTTGCCATTTAACCCACGCTGAATCTCACAGCTTGCAAACATACCTTGAATAGACGCCAGCGTTGTTGCCACATGACCCACTCTAATCGGTATGTAACCCAGAATGTGGTACAGCACTTTCATAAAGAATGTGGTACAGCACTTCCATAAATACGTTGGTACAGCACTTCCATAAAGAATGCTGCTTTATTTTACTTTAAAATAGGAATTGTTGTTACAAACATGCCTCGAATAGAAGCTATGGTACAGTACCTTCCATAAATGACGCTCACTTTTATTTACTTTAAAACAGGAATTCTGCTGTAAAGCTTAATAACAACACATAATTATTCTTTTCTACATATACTTTATTACAATATAGTTCTCCAATTAATTATTATATATTTTTTAATTACATATTATTACATATAAAGTATGAAATTAACTTACAGTGTCTTTACAGAATAGTAGATGCATAAACTTAACATATTTAATAATATTTTGGAATTGTACGTTAAACGAACACCCACTTTTTATGACAATATAAATTACTTGCTTAACAATACTCTACTTAATTTACAAAGAAATATATAAATAAACTAAATCTAATTTATAATATTCTGGACCTTTACGTCAAACAAACATTCATATTTTAATAACGATTACTGGCTTAACTCTGCTATTGCCGCAAGTAAATGATCTATTTTATCAATTTCCACAGTACTACTTTGAACAACATTAGCAGCAGACATTAACCAACGCATATTTTGTTCTAGCTCAGTTTGAAAAAATTGTATGTCAGAGTGACCCCACGCTAGGGTTTTAGTTGTATTGGGGATGACAAAGCGTTTATCATCGTGATGAGACAGAGCCACTTTGTTCTTTACTTCGGTAAAAATATCATGTAATTGACTTCGAAATGTATTCATCTTTCTGAATATTAAGCCACCTTGTTCAACGATTTGCCTATAGTCATCTATTGATAATTCTTTTTGAATGACAGATCTCTTTACACCTTTTGCTTTTTTTAATTCATTCCCCACGGATTGTACGTAATAAGCTTTTGCTCCGGTACCATAAAAACTAATTATTGGGTCCGCGGGAAATTCATCTTTAAAATTACCTAAAACCGGTGGGCCTCTGGGTACATTAAATATATTACCATCCTGATAATTTGAAGTGTCGAATTTGTCTCGGTTATCTATTATAAAATCGTAAAAATTTTCTGTTAAAATTTTGATAATCAGACTATCGGTATCAGAATACAGTAAAGAGGCATTATCCCCATACTCTCTTTTAATTACATTATAGAAAAAGTTGTACAATACTGTCTTTGACAATTCCAAGATGCAAAAGCCCACGTAAATTGGTTTATTATAAGTCACCTTTTGTTTAGCCATATGGATCGCTACAAAATCTTCAGTAAATATCGAACAAGTTTTAAAATTTGGACGAGATATTAATGCATTTGCACCCATACTACGTCTAATACTTTCCCAATGAGTAACCAACTTTATGTCTGATCTGTTGTCCACATTTTCCATCGTCTTACCAAACGCCGCATTATTCATTAATTTGTATTGATCTTTTTCAAATTTATTTGTAGCTTTATTTCTCATCTCGGTGTTTAAGTCAATATATTTCTTTAACCACGCCGATTGATTAAATTTAAGAATTCTATGTATTTTCGTAACCACTAACCCGTTATTAATAGCCTGCTTTAAATTTACATAGTGTACGACGTACTTTTTTTTATCGTTCAGGTTTGGTATTAACTTTGTTAATTTTGATTTTGATTCAGGAGGCACAATATTTTCAACTAAGAAGGGGAGATTTGAGTGTAAGTCGTGCAGGTATTCCGGATAATGTATATCTACTTCAAAGACGTACCCGTGTGGGCTATCATCCGAGATATTCATAATATCTAAATCATTTATTTCTCTTTCAGATAACCACATGAAACAACCCGTGGGTAACACCTTAGACATACTATGTCCATATAAATTCGTGGCGTCTAGATACGTGATAAATGATGACGGCTCGTTAGGGTCATAATCAGGTAGAAATTTATTATTTGCAATATGCTTCCTTTCTGAACACTGACTTATTCCACCCCTTATACCTCTTTTAAAGAAATGGATCATATCGATATCCGTTAACAATTCTAACTCGATTCCGGTTAATTTCAACATAGCGTCCCACGATAGCCCCGGGGCTGTATAATACTGAGCTGGATCTAGTCCATATTTATCCAAAGAAATTGCGCGAAAATTTTCAAACACGTCACATAAAAGAAGCACGTCTGATTTCAAATAAATATCTGAATAATCACCTAGACTGCGACATTCAAACAAACCCCAAACATTCTTAGCCCGCAAATAATCAGCGTCTGATATGTGCTCTTTATTTAAATTATCATAAAATTCCTCCTTAGATGGTAATTCAGTTCTATTTAATTTCTCTAAACTATCCATAAAACTGTATGGAAATACACCCTTCTGTCTCATTAAATTAAATTTGTCATTTTCGCTATAAAAACTCCGCATTGTCCCCAACTGATCATCATCTAAATTCGCACCTAAATTTTGTAATGAAGCCGATAAAAATTTAAAACTATCGATAAATCGCAGTTGTAAATATTTCTTTTTTGTAACTCCCTTCTTATCAACATAATCGTGCATATACAGATGTTTCGTAAAGGATATGTATTTTTCTTTATTTTGTGCTATTACACCAACTTTATCCTTGTATTTGCACAACTCTTTGATGAATAGGTGACTATCGTATCCACTCATGTTGTGAAATATAATAGGTATAAAATTGGGTAACTTGTAATTTAAGTTACATACAGAATGTGCGGCACCAAATCTTACCTTGCCCGTTAAGTGACAATGGTCTCGAACTTTAACATCCTCCCCCTCGAAAGGCCCCCCACATATACCGCACACGGTCGCATTCTGAAAGTCTAGGTTTTCTTGCGCTGTGAGTTTAGCCATTGGGACTATATTTTTCATATGTCTATTATATACATTCCTTAAATCTGTCTCTATATGCTCTATAAACACTCGGGCTGCATCACACCCCCGATATAAATCAAACTTAGATAGAGAATTATCAAAAGAGCATTTAATGTAATATGCGAATGAATAAGGCTCATGTTTAAAGGTTTTATTCGTGAAAGAGAGTTCGGGGTTTGGCTGACACGTATAGATAGGTTTTAAAATTGACTCAAAGTCTGCATATACTACGAATGGTACTCGCATTTGTTTCTCGATATTCTCAAATTTTAATATATTCTCAGCTACTTCTTTTCCAAATTTGTTAATACGAAATTTTGTTGTTGGTGCTGTTGTATAAATATGATTACAGTCATTTCTCTGGTGTTGAAATAAGTGACGTTCAGTATTAAAGTAAAGTAAACAACCGTCGCAAAAATGTTTCTTATGATCGCTAGCGGAAACTTGAGTGGAAACTAACTTAGACAAATCCTTTATCCAACAATAGTGACTATTAGCACAATCATTATTACAGTGGTGATTTTCATCGCCAACACATTCACTTGAAATTAACAATAAATTTACGTGAGTATACAATTTCTTACCCGAGTAACGTAAAGGTCCAACAACTTCATATTTAACCCTATTATTTTCAAATTTCTCTTCTAAACCGTACACATTAATTGAAATATTATTCATTTCTTCAAATTTCGATATATCTCGTAATTTTATTGGAAAATTCATACCTGTTACATTTAATACTCTTGAAAAATGTGGATATGATGATGTGTACGATACATGGCCATTTGCGGGGTATAACGCTGACGTCACAGCCCAAGCGAAGCAACATTGATCTTGATTCTGTACATTCACCACCGCCTTCTTATTTTCGATGTATTTCGGTAATTTTATGTACGATGAACCACCCAAAGGGCTATACTTGTTTACGTTAATTTCAACAAAAGCAATTCGTTCGAGGGCCCAACCTAAAAAAGAGATAATGATTAATCATTATGTTTTATAATTTAAAAAAATATTAGTATACCTGAATCACGCTCCTGAAACTCAGTACTTTGCGTAACCATTGAATCCACAAAACTATTCAAAACATCATTCAGATCCATGGATTCATCCAAAATCCTATTGGAGGTATTAAATGATTTCATTTCAGTTAGATCTTGAGTCGGTAAAATGTACTTGGCGAACGATTCCATATTTACTTTCACTGTTTTATGGATACGCAGCACTTCTTCGAGTAGATTGAGAATCTTTGGTCTGATTTCGTTGAAAAACATGGCGTAATCTAGATAATTATTTTGACAATGCACTCGATATGTAATTATCCTATTTTTAAAAGCTGTTTGGACAATAGCTACACCATCCACCATAGGGGCACATGAATTTGTCCTATGTTGCAAAGTTCTTCTATGTGATTTCATCTGAGTCGCTGTTAAAGTCACGTTACAGCAATCACATGTTTGCATATTAGTACATGATGTTGAAGGCGTTGAATCAACCCTAGGTCGCTTCGCGAGAGGTCCATCGTTCCCACATGACTGCCTTTCATGACGACGTAAATTGTCGCCACGTGTGAAACTTTTACCACAAGACGTACACGAAGGCATACTAAATTTACTATAGGAGTCTAGCCTATTTAATGATCATGTGTCAACTCCTCTCTTGCTTTTATAAGGATGGGTTGCCCCCACTCCCGTGAATAAGATTGCAACGACAAATCATGAAGTCCTCATTGCTACATCAATTACTCAATCACTCAGTACTCTTATTACCTCCAACCACACCAATTACCCCCCACCACATTAATTATTCCCACTACACCAATTACCCCCCACCACCACACCAATTACCTCCATCACAGTAATTACCCCCCACCATACTAATTACCCCCCACCACCCATGACGTCACGAAAAGTGGTGGGGGGAGGCTCAGCTCCGGTATAAACACTCTACTCAGGCCCATGCTTTGGTCGGAATGAATTGGCTGCAATTCTTGGTTTTTTAGACTTCAACCTCAATCTTGCGGTGGTAAATGGTTATTTAACCACGCTTGTACCTAAAAGTTGAAAAGAATACGACTTAAAGTTTTAGTTGCATGATAAACCTGACTTTGACTTACTTGGTGAAAACTCTAAATCCGTGATACTTTGCGCTGTTTGAGGTAGGTGGTAATGTGGCCAAATTAAAATCAGTACTAAGACTTCGTTTACATACGTACTGTTGATAAAGAATGTATCTAGCACTATCCAAATCTGTATTTGTTGAGTTTTTAACATGTGCTGCTATAAAAAATTGCGTTGTGACTGCTTTTAATTTCTCCTTTGTAGCCTGAGGATTATAAAAATCTTTTAGCAGGTTACATAACTTTTTTTTCTTGATGATATTTACTAAAATAATCTTCCCTCTATTGAATAATGCAGACTTTGTGTCACAATCGGACATAGCGTGCAAACTTAGAATAACATCTTTTATGTCTCTCAGTTCTTGTTGTAAAGTTAGTATGTCGGTTATTTTATTTGGCTTTGATGATTTTCCCGGACGAACCATAAACAATCTTTTCTGGCAATAATGGATTAATAACACCATGATGTCGGTATCATCGCTAACTTCTGCTACCGCATCTTCAGAAGAATTCTCACTAATTGCTATTGCTGTCATGAGAGTATCGGCATCACCATCTGAGTATTTTACGTTATTTTACATTAATTCCATTTTCAAACAACATTTTTCCGAGGGCACGTATAAAATTGTTCTTATTGATGCTATTTGACAAAAAATCTGCAGATAAACCTGAAAAAGATACAATGGATCCTACTCTTTTGCCTGTAGACCTGCGATTTTGCTCAACTATTTTGGTCTCCATTTTCTCATAACCTTAAAAACTACATTGACGTTTTGACCATAATGGTATTTTATGTAGTTATAGTACTGAGAAAATATTTCTGAAAATATTGCAGGACTTTGCCAGACATCTTTATGAATTAAGTGACTTGCATCTATTACATAATGTGTTATGCAACTTGGATTTTGAAGTAACGGCGGGCATAGCTTGTCAAATATTTTATATAACGCTGATTTATTAGTTTTTTCGTAACGATCCATTATGAAACAAACTAAACTGAAACAAACTTGGTGCTAATTCGTACTTAAAACATTGTTTGATTTCTTCAGGAGACGATGCGGAGCAGAGTATTCTACTAAAAAGGAGTGCAGGGTTTACAGTTATTTCTCTATACTTTATTTTTATTGAGGAAATTCCTGATAAGAGTGGTTTAACTCTGTCATTACGTTTAAGGTGTAAATCACTGTAGTCGGTACCAATGATTCTACTTATCACCAATTTCTGCAGCTTTGTCGCAGTTAACGTCACTGTTGGCCACTACACCAGAATTAATCGACATTAGCTCATTTATATCAGGATTAAACGGATTGCGCATCTCCAACCAATCAAGTAGTTTAACTAAATCGTTTTGATCGCGCTCTATTCGAGAAGACCGTAACTCTACATGCTATTCAGATGCAACTGTAATTACACCAGATAATCTTTCTAATGCCTCAGTTACTTTTAGGCATTTGGGCATCCCATTTATCCAGCGAGATAACGTACTGTCTGTAATTCCTCTTCCGTGAGTCAAACCTCCAGAGTTTTCATATGTCGCATAAGCTCTTGTTCAATTATCATGTCCATTGGTGTTCCGAACCAAAACTTATTATTTCTACGCACTACATGACAATCTCTTTGGGCCATTTTTTTTGTAATCTTCCATATCCATACTATTTCGACAAGCCAACATATTTTGAAGATACAGGTGACAACTTTTTGCGTAAGGTAGATGTTCTGCTGCGTGGAAATAGGGTAGCATGGAATTGGCGCAATATAGGTGTAAATCCCAATCCGCAGTTCTATCTGCTGTAATTGTCATTTTAAAAATTTCTATCTGTTTCCAGTATTGGCACCATAATTTCACAGTTCGATTGGAATCTTCTATATTTTCTAATATTTGTTCAAAACATTAAGCAGACTATTTAAAACTGGATGTTCGTTGATATTTTGTATTTTATTACTCGAGCTATACAGTTCTTTCAAATCATTTACATACTTTAATAATTAATCCTAACTATAAAATATTAAAAATTCATTGTTCCGCCACTGCTAATTCACAATTTCTCAAAGTATACTTTCTTGATAGGAAATTTTGTGCTCTTCAACTTTGGCCTCTTGGGATTTTTTGCTACAATGCTTATAAAGTTATAAAGAAAATAGTAAGAAAAAAGACAATTTTACCCCCTTTAGGGGGTTGTTTAGGGGTGACGGGCTCAACGACTCACCGCTGGGGTTTCAGGGTATATTTAGCACTTCAAAACAAAGCGCCATACCAATTTTCAGCTTGTCTCTAATTTGTTGAGCATCACTCACATAACATGAGAGATCGACCCTGGGCTAATAGAGAAACTAATTATAATAACATAGAATAAACATATGAATGCATACATTTATTAATAAACAACAGTTGTGAATACCTCAATACACCTCTGTTCTGAACACAAAACTTGAATAGGTACTAATTATATTACGTCTTTGTGATACACGATACATTTTTTTGCAATTTTTTGTAGGTTCAAATACCATTTGGTTCACTATACATGTTTTTATAAATTACCGATTTAAAAAATTGTAGTATTGTTGAAATTCCTAGTTTTATTTGTCACATTTTACATCGTAATAAATTTTGAGGTTGCAAATTGAAAACAGAATAAAACTAATCAAATATACCGAATGTAATATCCAAGTAACTTTAAGATTGTACATAAATCCAAAATTGGATGAAGGTGGACTACTTACTCCATTCACTTTTGTACCTCATAAATTGTATTTAGTACGGTGATGTCAACTAACAATTGGATTCTACTCTAGATTAATATCCTCTATAAAACCGTCAGCATTCGGGCTGTGTAGTGCACTACCAAACAAAATTATAACAACATTCCATCATCATCACCAGGCAACGACTTACATTCACGTCTTCTTGAGTTACTGCTTCGAGTCAACACAATGTAATTAACCAAGGCGTTTTATCTGTTGGAGATTGAATGGCAGAGAAAACGTATATCCTTGCCAGGGGCTGCGTTCTCGGAAACAGGACGCAATTACAACCTATGGTGGTTTTGGAAGGATTGAAATAAGTACTGCATTACTGAGATGTCAGAGTCAGAGATTGGATTTTTCACATTCTTTTTTACAAAGGGCATATAATTTATGACGGCATTGAGAGTCTATAAGAGCACTTACACAGGGTGGTCAACGAAAGACGCTGAACGCACAATGATTTATATTCTCTGAGATGTTTATACCGGGTATCCCGTTATATTTTCCCCTATTTCAATACTTTATATTTTTTAAGAGAATTGAGATGAGAACGTTCGGTTTTCACTAGACTGTCTTAAATGATCACAAGTTTTTTTTTGCTTATTTTTAATTTTTTCGCAGTTCTGGAAAATGGTTTATTTTAAATTTTCCTTATAATGAAGCACATTTTTATAAGCATAGTTGCACTTATACCATATTCATTACGCTGCTGTTTTTATTCACTGTATTTCTTGTAAAATTATAATGCTATGATTAATAGCCGTCGAAATTTACAATCCGCCGAGTAGGAAACCACTATAGCCACTATACTAGTCCGCTCTCGCACCGAGCGCAAATCAGTCCGGGCTTAGCCATTCGAGAGGATAGATGTACATCAGCGACTCTGCGGCCGTGACGCAACCGCCAAAATAATAAGTAACAATTAGTCCCAAAATATCGACTAAGGAATATTTTTACAAGCGAAGCACTTCGTCTTGAAAATATTCTGTCAGTACAACGTCACTTGCTACTTCCACGCAATGCTTTTGGTCTTTTTTCCCACTCCACCACCGTTGGATTTAAGATAGCCGGTAGTTGAAATCCAAGCGTGGAGTCAGTCCGCCAGACCGAAGAAGACGTGCCCAACAGAAGGCATGTAAGTGTGATAGAAGATACTACGAAATAAGTCCATCATCGTCATCAAGCAGACAAATTGAAGTACTCCCACTCCACAACTGGCAATTTGTTCTAGAATCCATACAAGCCGCAAACCGCAGAGTCAGTCCGGGAAAAGTGAGTAATAAGAGTAGTAAGAATAATAACACATTGGGATCTATAGAATTTAGTATAAATAAAGACTGTATTCCAAACTGCCTGTTTTACTGCTGTATGTGTGAAAGGTCTAATATTCCCATCTATCTGAAAAAAAAACCAGCAGACATTTTTATCGCACATTTTTCAATATTTAACAAAAATTGCAGAATTTTGTGAAATTTCGGTCTTTTCAAAGTGTTGCTACACTTGCCCAAAACCACTTGCGCGTCTGCCAAACGTATTTTCCCATCCCTCTCGTGAGCCCTCTAAAACAGCTAACAAAGTTTTGAGCCGTTACCGGACCTGTCACCTCATTCATGTAACAGTCGTATCTGGCAAAATTCCAAAATTATGTTTTTTCGGGAATATCTCTGGATCGCAACCACTTGCGAGGGTCAAACTTTGCAGGAGATATATCCAGGATCATATCTACCGATATATCAAAACGGCAGACAGTTACCGGTCCCGTCACACGGTCCCGGGAAGTTGCTACATAGAAATTCGAAAACCCTGACTAGGCGACTTGGGGCACTACCAACAATGATATTTTATGGTCAGCAGACAGTCCCATTACCTGTCATAAAAACATATAGGCAGCTTTCTGACTATTAGCTTGAATATAAAACTGTAATAAAACCGATTTCTGTACAATTTTTTTTCTAAGATGATAATTAATATTTTTTCGGTTAAAATATACTTATCTGATTAAATCAAATCGTCACATATGACTGTAAAGTTAAAGGTAGGAAGAATTAATCTCTTGTAAGTGGCAAAACCGAGGGACAAACCGCGAAGGATGGTGTACATTCAGAAGGGGAAAATCTTAGGAAATCCCGCTCTTCAAAAATTTTTTGAAAAAAAATCGAGGAAATCTTAAGTAAATCCGAGGAAATCTTAGGAAATCCGTGGAAATCTTAGGAAATCCCAAGAAATCTTAGGGAATCCGAGGAAATCTGTGTAATCTTCGTCGCAGAGGAAATCTGATGTACAACATTTTGGGCGCGGGCAAAACCGTAATAGTCTTAAACATAGGACTGTGGTACATTGATCTGCAATTTCCTTTGATTAAAATACCGCTCATTTTTTGCTCTACTGTCCACATTTAATGCTCAATTGGGATATATTGCCACATATGTTTTCTTTTTGAGTAATAACTCATCCAAATCATTTTTAGGTGAACCTGTCATCTCCGTCCAGATCCATTGAGATGATAGTATAATATAAAAAAAAACCATCATGATTCTCAACTAGTCCCAAGATCTAGAAACTCGAATACTCATTTGCAGAGTGTTTTCCTGAATGGTCTAATGCAAGTATTCTCACGTATGTTGCAATATCTAAATTATATCTAATAGAACTTTTAGGTAAGTAGGTAGCTTTCTAAACGAACCGAAGAATTTTCAGCTAAAATCTTTGCGTCATACTTTTTTATCTGTGACAATTCCAAGTGTCCAGGTATCTAACAGACTGTGACAATATGTATTATTTTTACATAGAAAGGTTCTTCAGTATAGTAATACCACTATTCTACAAATAATCTCGGATGCTAGAAATAATCTCGGATGAGAGGGTTTTAAAAGCAGATTGGCCATCTGAAAAATCATAAATTTCTTTATTTTTATACTCCCAAGAGATATACACCTATCATGCACATCTTTTGAAAACGAAAACATATTCTCCAAGGCTATAACGTATATTTACCTTTGAAGTTATTCTAAAGCAATGATCATATTATAGAAGATACAAGAAGTATAATTTCATATCCACTTAAATAAACAGAACATATAATTTTTCGTATATTTTTCTATTTTTTTGCATGAAAAGTACACAAAAAAAAATATTAAAAAGCATTGGTTGTATCTAAAGGTAAGGCTTTTACATGTGTTCTAAATTTCAACTTGATATTTTTAACCGTTCCAGAGATAATTGGTGTTGCGTTTTTTACATTTTGATCTAGGGAATCCAAAAGCATATACCGATTTTGGGTACTCCAGTGGTTTCCATGAACTGAAAGTGCATGAAATGTACTTATTATTATTATTTAAAAGTAGCCATCATATACAGAAGACAAAATGCAGAACGGCAAAAAAAAATGAAAAAAGACGGGTTTTTAGAAAAAAAATCATTATCTTGTAAAATAAAAGAGATATCGAAAATATACAAAATTTTTCGTGAAATCTCGGTAATTATAAAATTTGATTAAAACACGCATTTCTTCACACCCCGTAGACAGTAACATACTTTAAAATAAAAGAGTCGAGCAAGACTTTCACAAAAAAATTATTTCTTTAATCCTGAAAACTGCATATTGATACCTGTTCTCCTTCTCAAAAAAATGTGGCTTTAAATTCCACTCCAAAATTCTCTTGGTCCGTTTCAATTGGCCAGCAGTTTAGATCATAACAGTAATAATTACCAAATAATAAGTAATTATTAATTAATAATACCCACTTCTATTTATATTTCATGTCAGTTATTTCGAATATAATGATATTTATGTTTTCACTGAAAATTAATTAATAACACATCTCTTATTAATTAGTAGAGCGTTACAATGGAATGTCAAAATAATTAGACATGTCATTAAAATATAAGTATGAAAATATGAACTTTTGTTAAGTTTAATTAAGCTCTTGTCAACAAAATGGAACCATGTCATTTGCAAATTAATTACATTTATAAATAGCATGTATTGTTATTCACATTGCTGTATTTATGAATAGGTTGGTTAATTTTGCGTGTGTTTGATGCATTGTTTGGTAATATGTATTATCCATCAAACTAACATAACATGTTTCGCCTCAATTTAAATTTTTTGCATTTCACCCATAAACTTTCTATTCTAATTTTTTTGAACATCGATATAATAAGGAGCACATTATGCACAGGTTTTTTTCCCTCATAAAGTGGTAGGTTTCAGAATAAAATAAGTTTTCAGAAAGGAGCACGCAGTATTCAGAAGTAACCAGTACGATCCCAGCAAACATTTAGGTATTATTTGACTTCAAAACTACCTAAATTATGTATAATAAATTTGGTCGCAGAATTAGAATTAACCATGTTTTGGTAAAATGTACGTTGACGCTACGTGGAATCGACAATGCGACATCGAGTTGACTAGCCTTAGGTAGAATTTACCGAAGTATGTGAAATTGGAAAATGACACCAAGGGGAAAAAAATAAGATTTTTATACTTATGTGATATTTTTCTCTAGAAGTAGTCGAAAAATTGTTGTTAGTCACCTACAAATTTGAAGAGATACCAACTCACAATAACGATACAAGATGAATGTCGGTAACTAAAATAAATCCAATTTATAAGGAAAGTATATGCAGTTCTCGTTTGTTGAAATAAATGCGGCGAAAATTTTTTTGTGCATAATAGCAGCTGTTCTTCGTAAAATGACAATGCACCTCCAACATATTCATCTATAAGGAAATTCCTATTGCCAAATAAAAAAAATATAGTAATAATTTGAGCCGAAAGTATGATATACTTGTTAAATATGAGTTTACAGGTATAATTGTATTTTTCTTTGCCTTTTCGTCAGATTGTCTTCATACACACTAATTTTTAAAATTCCAATTTGGAATCATACTTAGACTGTGCTAAGAAAATATGGTGTTTTGAGCTAATTTAACCTTAAAGTTAACTGCCTTTGAAAATGCAACTACAAAAGATAATTGACTTAATGGTTAAAATCAGGTATATAAGCTAGGTAGAATTTATCGACTTTGTCGACATAATATTACTTCAATAGTGACCAAATAGGTTGCGATTTAGGTATACACTACGTGGGATTTACAACGAAATCTAGCTAGTAAGATATTCGACTATTAGGAATATTTTTAGTCGCTAAAAAGTTAAATACTACCTAATTATATTACCTATCTCGACCCTATTGGAAATTTATCCTTCAGGTCATTTTTGATAGATTTTCTTAGTAGTTTTTCATTCGCTGCTTTCGTTAAATTTACTTTCAAAGAAAATTGTGTATGAGGTAGATTAATTGGTATTATTTACGTAAACTGAAATCTAAATGAAGGCCCTTTGATAAATTTTTATCGGAAGTGTATTTTTCCAGTCAATTTTACGTCATAATTACTTTAAAAAACAAATTCCTCTTTTACCAAGTCGAATTGGAGTTAATTTTAACAAAAATGTTTGCTGGGGTAGCACAGAGAGCTAGAGCTATGTGGCCCACACGTTTACTCACATTATCTATCTATCACACTACCTATCGTATATTGGTTTCGATCTCCACTCCCCAACACTGACAGTTTTTGTGGGTAATGGATGTCTGTCTATGTTTCTTCAAGAGTGTAGCCTCTTTCGGACAGTCTTGACTTTGGATTTGTTGCAGCAATTGGAATTAGGAAGGAAACATTTGAAAGCCGAATTAATAGTTTTTTATTTGACTCTTAGCACTTTTAACGTAAGTGCCATAGTTTCTGAGATATTTAACACTTTAACTAAATGCTTCATCTTATAAACGGACGTCATCTTTGTACTTCCAATAAGAAATTCATCTCCGATTTAGTAGCTCCATTATTTGTCTCTAGCATGTTTTCGCTCAATGTAATACTTTTCGAGTTATTTGACATAAATTAAGTATAGAAAACATTTAAAAACAATTAATCAAAATCCGACCTGTTCCTGAGAATTCCGAGGACAAAATCTTCATTAACTCGACTATTAGCAAACTAACTACTGCTACGGAGATGGCTGTAAAACTGTACAAGCGCACTAATGGTTACAGAGTCGGGGCACCATTTAACCCATGTGGGTCGCAATAAAAAATAGCTAAAAAATAACTAACAGGACACATGTGCCCAAATTATTAGGAAAAAGATTAAATAAATATTATTGTTGTAAAAATTGAACAAACGCTTTGAAGCAGGATCTTTCCATGTAAGTAACTATTCAGCGATTACGTGTTAGTTGGTCCTAAGATCATGAGGTCCCCGATTCATGTACTGGCTAGGGTATGAAAGATTAGTGGCATTTTTATGTATTACCGAGAACGTAACAGTAGGCTACATCGAAGCTAAGTGTGACAACATGGCGTTGTTATCTCTCCTGAGTTTTATTCTCAGCTGCGGTAGATGGTAATGTCGCAGGCAATGAATGGTTGTTGTGTCATTGTTTCCTGGTTGAGTGGTGGAATATCTATTGCTAAATTCCACCAGGGCATTAATATAAATAAGGCGATTAAAAAATTGCATTACCAACGGGCATTCAACCTTGTTCCATAATGTATCGACATTGAAAAGTATGAATTTAAAATTTTCACATATTTTTTAAAAGTTGTTTTCAGGAGTTAATAAAGCAACTGTCAAAAACAAAGCTAAAGCATTATTATTTATCATAATCATATTTATTATTTATGACAATATATGTCATTCAACGCATGAAATACATTAATATTATAGCTATAGTTTTTGCTATAATTAAATATATTTTTAAGACAATATTTCAGTGTAAATTACCCAATAAAATCGGTCTCGCTATCTCCTAACTGTCTACATTGCGCCTTGTCAGTGATACATCATCCGGAAAGCAGCATTGCCCGGTAATTTATATAGCAGCAGTATCCAGCATCCTGTTCAGTATCTGGACAGACCGACAACGCCAAGTTATTGATGGTGACACATATTAAGCGGACCTGTCATCCGATTTTTTTTTATCGAAATTTAATAACAAACAATGTCACGAAAAGCGATTATCAAAAGCGAACCGATGATGTCCTCATTTCTGTACTTCGAATTCTTGCTATTAATCAATACGGAAATCATCGATCCATTTGATACCGTTTACAAAAATCACGAACGGTCTAACTAAATTAAGTATGATGTGTCACAATTTTATAGTCCTCTCTCTTAAAATTAAATCCTAAGCATGAAATTGTAATTCGTTTTATAGTACGGCAGCCCGTTACCAAAAACTCCTATCGGAACAGCGAGCTTTACCGCAGAGAAACTATAGATTATGAAATTCTAGGACATTTTGCTATACGACAAAAGTTCGAAAAACGATACGGGCGGCTTGCAAACGATTTTCTGTCTATCGAAAAAAATGTCGTAATTTTTACACCGCGGCGAGGTAGTTCTCGATTAATTCCCGTTAAAAATGATGAACAAGACATGAATTAATAGATTAATTCATTGACCCTAAGTTCCAATAATATCAATCTTTGTATCAAATTGGAGGCTAAAATTACACGGCCCCGCAAAAAAAAAATAAACGTTCAAAGCAGCGAACCAGACCCATGTATACCTATGTATTTTCGGTCGCAGAATCCGAATCCCAAAAAAAATCATACACCCCCAAAATCATTAGCTAGAGCCAAAAAACACCCCTGAAATGGGATAAAAAGAAGATTAAGCTACCAGAATAATTGTTACTTCTTAATGAATCGAATTAGACAAATTAAGGTTAAACAGCAGCGTACATACAATAGATATGAAACGCACCCCCAGGGAGGGACGAAAACTAGCCCCCATATATAAAAAAATCGATTCAAAACAGGAATGACTGCTGAAAAGCTCGAAATGTCTAAGTTTTGTTAAAGTGTTAAGAAACTACATCAGGTCCAACGTAATCTTCATAAACTGCCCCTACAGGGTTGAGAACAACCACCCTTGAGTTCAAAGGACACGAGAAAAACAAGAAAAAACGTAAAATCCAGCAGGATTTTTATTTTCATGGATGCTATGATTGGCTAAAATAGAACCATATTTACGTATCATCAACATCCTACACTGTCAACCCTCAGAGAATGTGAAAACTACCCCCTATGTAAGATTTAACTATAAAAAGTTACAGTGACTTCTATAAAAATTCGAAACACCTGCGTTGTGTGGAAGAGAGAAGAAACTAGGTTCGACGATGTGCTTGAAAACCACCCCCACGGGGTTGCGAGATACTACACCTACATCTGTAGGGTGCTGGAAAAACAGAGAGAAATTAACCGGATTTACATTTTTATGGATGCTATGATTGGCAAAAATCGCGTTGCACACTTAGAGTTTGAAACTCATGTCCTATAAATGTTATTAAGTAACAACCCCAGAAAGGATGTAAACTACCGTAATTCAAGATGTAACGAAAAGGCTATACTGTTGCTTATTCGTTTCATTTCCATAGTTTTTTTTTATAGGGGGTGGCGTCTCTCAACCCCGTGGGGGTGGTTTTCAAGCACAGCGTCGAACATAGTCTAGTTTCTTCTCTCTTCCACACAACGCAGGTGTTTCGAATTTTTATAGAAGTCACTGTAACTTTTTATAGTCAAACCTTACATAGGGGGGTAGTTTTCACACCCTCTGAGGGTTGATACTGTAGAATATTGATGGTACGTAACTTTCTAATTCTATTTTAGAGTACTACACAATTTCAGCCAATCATACGTTTTTTCTTGTTTTTCTCGTGTCCTTTAAACTGGGGGTGGTTATTCTCAACTCTATAGGAGCAGTTTATGAAGATTACGTCGGACCTGATGTAGTTTCTTATCACTTTAACAAAACTTAAACATTTTGAGCTTTTTCAGCAGTCATTGCTGTTTTGGGTCGATTATTTTATATATAGGGGCTAGTTTTCGCCCCTCCCTGGGGATGTGTTTCATATCTATTGTATGTACGCTGCTGTTTAATCTTAATTTGTATAATTCGATTGATTAAGATGTATCAACTATTCTCGTAGCTTAATATTCTTTTTACCCCATTTTAGGGGTGTTTTTTGGCTCTAACTAATGATTTTTTCGATTCGGATTCGGATTCAGCGACCGAAAATACATAGGAATACATGGGTCTGGTTCGCTGCTTTGAACTTTGTTTTTTTTTTTTTGTGGGGCTGTGTTATCAAAGCAGCGAGGCTAAAACTTTTTTTTATTTATAGATAAAAAATACGAACTGCCATTTTCCGTTCGCCGTAGCTGCGTGAAATCGAATGGAGTCGCATATACGTTCGGCGAGCTGGCGCGGCGGCGCGCGGAGGACATAGATATGCTGGATGACTTCGTTGCCTATGGCAACGACACGGAGTGTATCCAAAGCCATGTAGCATCTCCAGCGGAAGGTATAGAACGCGTGCACATGTAAATAAAAGATGGCAGCTGCTGAGATCGAGGATGCTGCGTTGTCATTATACAGAGATGGCATACTCCGTATAGTGCCAACGCAGCATCCTCGGTCCAGGCAGTTCGTATCTGAGTCTCCTGGTATGTATATGCGTGCTCCGGAATGACGCGGCGGCTATTTAGATGTGGACTACGGAGACGAATCAGACAATGAGATGCATAAGAGTGAAAGCTCATCAGATGATGGTGAATTAAATGTTTGAAATTATAATAATAAACCTGACAATTTTAATCCTTCTTCTATCATTACTGTATATTCGAAACCTTGAAGTCCAATTCCAATTCCATTTAAACAAATTCTCTGAGAGCTTGTGCTTAAAAACATCCTTAATTTGCTTTTTTTTGCCGCGATGGAAATCATTATTCTCAAATATGAACTGCGAAAAAGCGAAAAAGTTCAGTTCATATTTTTTTTGCCTTCTTGATATTTCGAATCGTCTGAAATGGAAAACTGCGTCGCCGCGATGACTTGATCAGCCCTCAAAATTAAGCAACATGCGAATATAATCACTCGTAACTGAACTAGCAAAAAGTTCCGTTCGAATTTTCTTGTGGTTAAGAGACATCGAAACTACTCGATAATGAGCAGAACTGCCTCTCCGCGGTGACCAGAATTTTGACCGGTGGCTATTTGTAATTAATTCGGTCTTTGTAATTTGGCATATCAGTCAAAAGGGCAGTTCTCAATTTACCCTCATTATATTTATTTCCATCGACAAGAAGAAAAAAGAAACTGGCTCGCTGCGAAGACCGAGATAACCGGTTTTTCTTTACATGTTCAAAGTTCGATTTGAACGCTTTAGGACAGGCAAAACGTTCCATCACCCTGAACTTTTCTTCTCAGCTCACATAGAACTGATGAGAAACGCTGGGATTATCTTCGCTAAAGTAACTCGAACATTTTGGTAGCGGGCTGCCGTACTATACAAACCGTTTTGATATACTAAGGTTAGGAATTCTAAATATAGTAAAAATGCATACAGGGCTACATGATATAGTCCACGCAAATTAGACGAAAAAATAGCGAATAGAAGAAAAGTAATATATATTATAATTATATTTGGGCCATGCATAGTTCATAGGGGTAGAAGTAAGGATCCGAAAAGTTCCCACCTTACCCGTTGATGGAAACACCCTTTTGGGGCGAAAAACCACCCCTAGACAGGAGTTAGATACGATTATTCTCATTTTTCTTCGAATCCGTCATTCCCACGAAAACAAAACAACAAAAATATTCGTCATTAAATTCTACACAAAAAAAGTTCTAAGGTCGATTTGCGTACTCCCCGCTGTTTTCTCGCTATCGATGTTCATAGTAGGGGGCGCTCGGAGAAAAATCGGTGGTACGCGATTTTTCACAGCGAATATCTCCGAACGGCTACATTGACGTAAAAAATGGTTATATTGAAACTTGTAGAGCGAATTTTCCTCTACGAGATTCATCTTGTACTTTTCTTTTTTTATATTATTCTTGTTGAATTTTCTCGCTTTTATCCACAACGTGTACTTCATAATTTTAATATTTATCATTTCTTTTCGCCCAAATTCTTTGAAAACGTCACGGCACTGTTATGTTTGATCTTCGGATTCTGTCGACGCTGCATGACAGATTCCGGTTTGGGGAATGTGAGGAAGGGGGGCAGGTATGAATTGTCCATTCTCGACGCTCGAATATTTAGTTGTGAAATACCGTTGTTAGACTCGGTGCGTATTTCGTGTTGATGAGCGAAATTGAAAACGGAAATTGAAAGGCAGTTAATTGAACGGCATTTTAAGACTACGTGAGGGTGTTTTGCGAACATGGAGCACGAAAAAATTTTCATAGGCTTATACCAATGTTTGACGTTCGCACGAAAAAATTGAAAGTAAGCATTTTACAGAGATGCACCCAGAGAAAAGATGATTGGAGCGAAGTCGTTTCAAGACGCGTAAACAGCGTGGATTTAATTGCAGCCGACGCACGTTATCATAAGGCATGCTATTCAAAATTTATGGCGAACGAGCCGACACTTCGAAAATGCGGACGTCCCGAAGACGAGGAATATTTAACAACCCTCAATCAACAAAAGAAGAAGTCACAACTGCTGGAGAGCGTTTCACGATGGCGTTATATAAAGCTCCAAAGAAAGAGAAATCTTTAAATAGACATAGATTTCTCACATTCAATAAATTGGTTGGGAAATCAAGTAACGCCGTACTATTATCGAGACGACCGCCAACGTCTGCCGCTTCTCATCAGCATGCTTATATGGTTTTTCATCAAATTCAGTTATGGAGAGGAATAAACCTTGATCCGACACAATGGGGTTGGAAGAAAACTGACACTGTTCTTTCACCCATATTTACACCTGAGGCACCAGCTCCGTCTTCCGTTCTACAACTTATATCTTGCAACTGCAGGATGAGTTGCGGGGAACGATGCAGGTGTGTAAAAGTAGGATTCCGTTGCTCAACCATGTGCTCCAACTGTCACGGACAAGGCTGCTTAAATTCACCTACCGAAGATGAGTTAATTGAAGAAAACTCTATCGACGGCTGAAACCGGCAATGACGACAGTGGAATACGCCTACAGGGGAAACCACTTACAAAAAAAACATACCTCATATTACAAAGTGCGTTTCCTCGAAAAAAGCGAGAAAATTCAACAAAAATAATAAAAAGAAAAGTACAAGATGAATCTTGTAGAGGAGAATCCGCTCTACAAGTTTCATTATAACCATTTTTGACGTCAACGTAGCCGTTTCGGAGATATTCGCTGTGGAAAATCGCGTACCACCGATTTTTCGCCGAGCGCTCCAAACTACCCCCTACTATGAACGTCGATAGCGAGAAAACGGAGGGGAGTACGCAACTCGACCATAGAACTCTTTTCGTGTAGAATTTAATGGAGAATATTTTTGTTCCTATACCTGTTTTTCGTGGGAATGATGGATAAGAAGGAAAATGAGAATAACCGTAACTAAGTCCCGTCTGGTGGTGGTTTTTCGACCCAAAAAGATATTTCCATCAACGGATAAGGTGGGAATTCTTCGGATCCTTAATTCTACTTCTATAAACTATACATAGTCCAAATATAATTTGTATATGAATTTTTTCTCCTAAAAAGTCTAATTTGCGTGGACTAATAGCTTTCTTATTAACGGCTGGCCAATTGAAACGGACCCAGCGAATTTTTAGGTAGAATTTAAATCCACATTTTTTGAGAGAGAGAATAGATATCGATATGCAGTTTTCAGGATTTTATAGATAATTTATTTGTGAAACAGCGAGTTTTGCACGATTATTTTGAACCACGTTACTATCTAGAGGGTGTGAAAGAAAGGTGTGTTTTTTTTAACAAATTTTATAACTCCCGAGATTCCACTAAAATTATTTTATATTTTTTTGATGCATTGTTTTTGCCCCCACTTGTCTTTTCACTATCTTGTTGTTTACCCTGCGTCTCTGAAGAACTCGTAAGCAATTGATTTACCATTTTGCGTAAGCCTATAAGTATAGCCTTCAGATTCTTTTTGTCCCAATACGACTCTTCTGCAACTGCGACATTTACCTTCTCAGGGCTTTACTGTAGACATTCCCGCTTAATATGCCCTAATTTGCAGCACTGAATACCTCCATTTGGTTTCGCTCCGCCTTGATGTTTGTCCTGTTTCGTCGGAGAATCTGATTTGGCCAGTAACTGTCTCATCATTTTAAGTATGTCCTTCAGCCTAGTGACTATGTCCTCTTGATCCGAATGTGCCTCTTCAACTGTCACAACATGCAGTCTTGACTATGGGGTGTCCTTATATACTTCAAAGGCACGCACCAAAGCTTCGCTACTACTTTGATGTCGCGTTAACCTAAGAACTCGTCTTTTATGCCATCTATAAAGGCTCCCAAGGCTAATTGTTCCTGAAATGCTCTTGGTGCACTCGGATATGCCAGTCTTTCTATTGCAGCTTTAAATTCTTGTAAGCTTTTCCCAGCCTTTTGCGACCGTGATTTTAATTGATATACTTGGGCAAGATGTTGTCCGCCATATCTCAAGTCCAAGGCAGCTTCCAAAACTTAAAGTCCCTTTGTTTCACTGCTGCCATGCTTCTTGTTGTTATGGGCATATAATCACTTTAAACAGCTTATTACAGAATAGCGTTAACAAAATCCAGATATCTCGTCGATATTTGCAATGGAACTTTCAAGAAAAATCTTGGAATAGCACAATACAGTCTTATTTAGAGTCTATATCACTATCCAGTTTTTAGATTTCCACTATCTCCAGTAATTTCCAAATAGAAAGTTCTAGAAATCTTCTTAAACTAACACAAATAAGTCTTATTTAGTGTCTACATCACTTTCCAGTTAAGAGAATTTAACTATCACCACTAGTTCCGAATAGAATGTTCTATTTTTCGCAAACTAACACAATCTTTTTCAGTGTCTGTATTACTTTTCAGTTGAAAGAATTCGATTATTTCCACTAGTTTCTAAATAGAATGTTCTGAAACTTGCCCGAAAACGCACTTTTTACAGCTTTCAGTTCAAAAAAAGTCCTTAAACAATGTCCCTAAGTCAATTCTTCGTGTCACTACTAATTCCCGAGAAGAACACTATAGAAACCTCGAACAATCCAAAAATCTTCCATTATAATCCCGTTTCTGACACCAATTGTTACACCCCGTATCGTGGATCTGGAAATTATAACACCAAGGTAACACTAAACACTAATTTATTAACTATTAACTACTAATTATAAGAATTAATTACTTTACTAATATTACACTGAGTACTATAATTCAATATTTCAGTCACTTTATCACTTTGCTTACTTCTGAACTTACTGTCCACCTTCTGGACTGAACTAAACTGACCATCTGAACTGTACTACTGCTCACGGCTTCTCCATTCCTTTATATACCCAATGATGAGAGCTCCAGAATATTCTCAGCTAATCTGTAATTTTCTAGTAGGCTCTCTACAACTTCCAGACTATGACACAGCGCGCCATCTCTGGGCCGATTGCCAAACTGACTAACTAACTTAATTGTTTTCTGTTACTTATACATAACTTGGAGGAAACTCCCATAGATGTCTGCAGGGGTATAAAGTCTGTTACACTATACTGGATGTGGAAGTAATTCGCTTGATTCGTTTCAATTGGCCAGCAGTTTATATAGAGTAGTAAGTAAATAGTTTGTGTACGCCGCTTATCTTGAATTAGGCAAAATCCAATGATAGTTCACATGCTTCACCTAGTTAGGTATTTTGGTTATTGTCTTTTTTATCGTCTATTCGCAAAAAGTTGGATTACTAATTAACTGACGAGCTGGTTGTTACGGTCCCTATATTTGGTGGCATATCTACTAATAACATCAAAAACCTAAGTTCTTCGTGGAGATATGTACCATGAAGCGTTTGTTATCATTCGAAGCATTTTGGAGAGGAAGGATTGGAGTATCTTGGTATTCAATGCTTCTCTGCAACCTCATAGTTCTGTGCCATATGTCCAGATGGGAGTTAACATGACCTTTTACATCAGTAATATATTACCTGATTATAGCGATTTTCTACCCATTAACCTATACATGTTCCTTACCTAAGCTTAATTGTTTTTTTGGCATATGAGTTTTCCATGTTAGCTCTTGATTAAGGTGTAGTCTGAGATATTTAAGTTCAGATCTTATAGGTATCGGTGCACTATTTATGGTAGTAATAGGCATATACTTCGTTTTGTCATGAAGGTTACTTGAGTGGAATTTTCAATATTGACTTTGATTTACCATCTTTTCAACCAATCCTGCAGCGGATTAAGATAATTTTGAAAATTTTCGGTTGTTCTAACTGGACAGCATTTAATAATGGGATATCTGAAGTAAAAGATAAGTAAAGGAATAGCCCAAGAACATTATTCAACGGTGATCCTGCTTTTATGTATTCTTAGTTTTTACTTGGAAATAGCGGTCAGTTAGATGCATTTTCAACTTATAAAAAGTCCCTGTTGGTTTATTCTCGAATCTCTATTACAATTGTCGACCTCGACAAATATCACTGATAATTGTCGCATGCTTTTTTAAAATGGTATTCTCGAGAAGTAATAGACACTGCTACTATTACCATCCTACAAATATGCCGCATAACGAAGTACGACAACACTGTATAACAACTCCACTTTACCCACTTGTTGAACATTCTGCTGATTTGTCGAATTTCTGTTGTACACCCAGGAAAAGGGAGGCACAGAGGTACACATCTTCTTTTCTTCCGAACTTTCTTTGTTATTATTCACTCTTCGACGACACTGTTCAATGGAATTTTTTTGCCTAAAACCGAATTGATGTTGAGGAATTAGCTTTTTTAACTATACTTTCATTACGCGGTTTTCCAGGCTTAGCAATAATTAAAACTTATGCATATTTCCATTGTATGGAATAGTAACAGTCCCAGACTATTTTATAGTTACTTATTAATAGTACTATTGCTTTACGCGGTAGATGTCTCAGTACTTCTCCCAGTCTAAGTCATAACCGGATGCTATATGTGAAATTGTCTGGTTTATTTCTCTGCGGACCTCTGCTGATGAAAAGGGCTTCACATGTAAATAGTTGACATAAAACATTCAGATAGTTTTCGATCCTGGCATAGTCACATTGATATCTGCTTGCGGCGTGAATACGTTTGCAAGATGTTATACAATGGTGTTCACTTTTCCTTACCCGTTCATTTCCAGTTTCTGTCAGGTTTTCTTAAGTGGTAGCTATTATTGGCCTTTTATAAACTTCTTCGTGACTTTCCATATTGAGTGATCTTATGGAGATATGTTCAAAATATAATGGTTAAATATGTCGTCTCTATTTTCTTGCAGAGCTATATGAGCTTGACGAGCTAGCCTGTTTAATCTGTTTAATTTTTGACCTTTGACATTTTTCGCATGCTCCTCTCTTTTCCACTAGAATTTCCCTGACTTTGTGGAATGATTTTGTTGTTTAGAGATGTGGCTTTTTATGCTGCATCTTGTATTGCTTCAGTTGGATACTGAACTACTCTACTTCGTGGTTTCTAATCAGTATGTTTCGTACCCTGTATGGGTAACGGCTCTCTGCAAATTATACTCATACATAATGTTATATTATTGCATTATAATCAGATTTCAAATTCTGTTATGCTGTGTACATCTGATATTCCCTTTGTTATTGCATCTTTGAAATACAAATGTAAACTTTTGGTTTTCACAGTAATGTTTTCAAAATTATACAGGATATATATATTATTTGCCACTTGTAATATGCCCGATTACTCCCGCTTCGCTTATACTGTTAGAATAAGACACTTCACTTAGTTTCACACCGCCGACCTACTCGTACCGCTGTTCGATATAAACTGCCGTCTCCTCCGGCCGGCAGCTGCAGAGCGCCACCTGGTATTCGGTAATACTTTATGACTCCTCAACGTTAGGTACAAATAATTCCAATGCACTACAGCATGGAAATGGAGAACCTCACTTTTATTCAAAATATTTTCTTTAAATTTTGAAATGTACCAGGTGACTATAATACTCAACTATTTTTATGTTTAATTTATTAGGCAGAAAGTAGATGGGCCCATAAAGCCGGTTTTCGGCCTAATTTATTTGTAGACAGTAATAACTGAAAAACATTTTTTTTATTATTTTGTAAAATAAATATCGAACCGATTCCACCACAAATGGAACTATCCACCACTCACCTCCCCTTTTTGTACCCCCATAAACTATTAAATAACCAGCATTCAGTAATAGACCTTGCTTTTGCACTTAAAAAATGTAAAATACCCTTAGACAGTCATATTCCTTTTAAAAAAAAATGCACGCTCCGCTAATTCTTCTTATTTTAATGTTTCATGTAATTATACTTAAACGTTATTATTCCTCTTGTACATATTAACTATATAAAGCTATTTGTATATGCTGCACAGGGTATATGGTATATTTCGTTCCAAGAGACCTTATTTGAAATGCACTGTTACAGTTTCTTTTACCTTCACAAAACCGGTTCGAAATAGAGTCTTGACCATTTAAAACATTATGGTTTTGGTATTTCATTAAAAATTGTTAAATTGTCAATAATGAGTGGCAATTACTGCATTTCACTGACATTAACTCCAAAGTAACTCTATTATCTTCTTCTGTATACTTTATAAATGAACTGTAACTAAAAATTGAATTTTTCTTTGTCCCTATGTCACATTTATTACCTCCGTTATTATTGTCCTCATATTATCATGTAATCTAATTAATCTTTGTTCATATACTTTTTGATTTCTTACTTGTGGTATCCTTTCTTTCAAATTATTTAATCCTTTTGTCTTTGGTCATCGGTTTCTTGATTTCTTAATTTTGACATTATGATTTTCATATCTAATAATCTAGTTTGTCTTTAATCATCTGTTTCCTGACTTCTTATTTTTGATATCCTCTCTTTTATATTTTCCAAATCTATTTCGTCTTTGATCGTATATTTCTTGACTTCATGCTTAAAATTCGTTACTTCACATTATTTTAATTTTCGAATTTCGATGGTTATTGAGATTTTTCCAAAATCCTTCATTTGTCATAATCCCGTTGGAAATATTTTTACAAATATTCAAAACAGAAACTATAAACAACACTAAAAACAAATAGTTGTTTGAAACCGATCTTTTAATTATTGAGAATGGTTTATATTTCCTCTAAAACTGAACTAAAGACTGGAATGCAAAATATTTTTTAAATATTGCATTTTATGGACTACAGTATAATAATAATAAAATAAATAAAAACACTACAAATTCAAATTAATATTATAAATTAATTATTATGCAAAAGCTTTGTTTCTGTCAGAATTTATAAACCTACAAGGATTTTTTTAAACATGATATATAACATAAAAGCCTCCACAAGCATTCTACCTCTGCTGGATTTTCTAGTTTTGCACAACAAAAAACTTTATGTTTTCGTTTATATTAAACTGCAACTGAAGCGTAAAAAATGCTTAACTCTAGGGACACATGTAAATTGGATTAGTTTTAATGGGGATAACTCTAATGTTTCCTGTTACTGATTTTAATTGGCCTGAATATTATTATGTTTGTTGACAAGAGACATACTTTTTTGCTAAAAGACCTTCTGGATGTAAATTGTGTACGCAGGATGTATTTAAATGTCTAGAGGATTTACCAATACCCAAGTTCTCAAAGCATAAAGTTAATGACTTTATTATAGACGTCTATAATAAAAGCAATTAAAGTTAATGAAATGTTCAAGGTACCTGTGAATGATTAAATGTTTCGAACAGTTTTTTATCATTTTGAAAGAGTACTTAAAAGGTAGATGCAGACTGAATAAAGATGTGTCTGAGTGATACATATTTGTGTATGCTGAGGCATGTATTGAATTTCCAATTGCATCATGACGATATTTTGTAATGTTATTAAACAACTAGTGCGGATCTTTTTGTTGTTATACAGGAACTTTATTATTATTTCTTCTTTCGTCACATATCTATAGTATGGTGGCCCTTATTTTTCAAATTTAGATTTGCACAATTGCAGCAAAATTGTTCCATTCCATAAAGAAATACGCTGTGTAAGATTTTACTTCAATCGGATTACGTTAAGAGGTGCCACAATGCCCTCGTTTTTAGACAATGGAATTCTTATGGGTTTAATGCGCCCTCAGGTTGAATCGATTTTTTCACCAATTCCTTGCGGCACATTTTACAAAAAAAAATAACAAAATAACACTAAATATCATATATTTTATTGAAAACAAAAACATCATTCCCTTATATATTGCTTGGACAAAGTTTCTTTTTTAAAATCGGGGAATCGTTTCCTACGACACTACTTGGACCACATACTGTTTTTGCTCGTCGTCTTTTGTCAATAAACTATTATAATCGCTGAATAATAATTTAACAACCCGTTCTGCCATATCATTGGCGATTTTCAGTTTTCTTAACAAAATCACAACATTTCAAATATCTTTCGTTTGTGCTCCATACTTCCAGAAGTTGTTGACCTAAATGAAACCTCGTAAAAAAACTTCAAGTTGTCATAGAAACAAAATTTTCTAGGTTACTCTCCACCAAAAGTGTTATTACATCAGAACTCAGCTGAAACCGCTTTGTGTTGTTACTGCTGTCTTCATCTTCACTGGATTGCCTCGCCAAAGCTTCCACCAGTTTAATTCTTGTTTCTTGTGACAGTCTCGAGTCAAAAGAAGATAAGGAAACTGTTTGTCTTCCTCGGTGGACATCAATTGCAATGCTTATGCATGTGCCATATCAAATAAATTATGAGATCTTGTCACAAAGTATCTCTCTTTCCATGGTTGGGTTTTGGTTGTCCGCTTAGAGCACTTTTGCAGTTCTCTCCATTCGTGGTAAAGGTTTTCCAACTTGATGATGCAGTTTTTTTAAATTCTTGTTGGAATTTTTTGCTTTTTACCAAAAAACTAATGCCTCCTTAATAACAAGCTTTGAACTTTCACGTAGGTCGAACTTCACTTGTCTGAGTTTAAAAAATAACATACTTAATACTTGTTTATTAGATGGAAGTTTACTTTAAGTGATCGCATGAGTGTAATGTCCAAGAAGATAAACTCGATCATCATGACGTAAAGTAACTCCCGCCATGTCAAAATTAAATTATTGGAAATATTCGATGCAAAATTGCTGCATTTCACAGTCACTCTTTACAATACAAGAAACAGTGAGATACTGTTAAAGCCGTACTCACTTTACCACAACAAGCCCTTCCAAATGATTCACTGTTCCTCCCTCTAGCAACGACCTTGCGCTTTCTTGGAAAAAGGGTCTGGTAAACTATTTTATATTTGCCCATCGTGAGTTAACACCTACCTACCTATTGCTTACTATTTAGAAAAGGTTAATTATTTCACAATATGGGGTGTTTCAAGAAATTCAGAATCTTGTGGTACGTCTTCCCCTTAACCGATTTGACTCGGATTTTCAAGGGATTACTTTTTTAGGAGTTGGAATCATTGTTAGTGCAGGCAAATCCAGTTTTGAGTATGAACTATCTGGGGACAGCTATTTTTTTATCGAAATGGATAGCTTTATTCATGTAGAATGAGGATATAAAAGTCAGGAAAAATCCCAATGTGAGCTAAAGCCACCATTTAGAAAAAATGGCTACCAGAACCGTTTCTTTAGAAGGACATATCTCAGTAACCTTTGTTCCGATTTTAGATTTCTTTTTTTGTTCTCTTCCCCGTTTTATATACAATCGAAAGTGTTATTACATCTTTGTTCATAAAATAGAAGATAACTGAAGAAAATAAGACTTAAGTTCTTGGAAATATACAAGGTGTCCAGTTAGTGCTTCCTCGGAAGATTGTGCAAAAACTAGTAACTTTATAAAAAAACTTTTTTAACAAAACTTTCAATGTTTCATCTCTACTACAACGTGAAATTACTTTCAATTATATAAGGTGTCACAAAAAGGAGTTACACAAGAATGTATAATTTTTTTAATGGAATACCCTCTAATTTTTTGGCACCGGTTAAGCCTCTAAGGGTCCTGAATTGCACCCTAAATTTTTTTGCCAATCGGATACAGCGTTGCCAAGTTATAATTTTTTTCCTGTTTTTTTTGTCAAATTACAAACATTTTTTTGACTACCATATCTCCGCGATTTATTAATTGTTTTTTCTAAAAATGTAAGGTGTTATTCGATGATGATACATTTACTGAAAAACATTTTTGAAATAAATTATTATTATACCGGGTGTCCAAAATATTTGTTTACATTTCTTGTTATTTAATTATTATTTTTCTCAAATTTTTTAAATGGAATGCCTATATTTTTTTACATGGATGAATAAAGCATAAAATTCCCCATATTCTAATATTATTTCAAACCGTTTTTGAGATATGATTATTTCAAATAAGTTTTGCGTAAATTGAGGTGCTTTTTATTTTAGCATTAAAATCTAGAATGGCTTTGGTCTTTTGTTTTGCGTTTGTTTTTCACTCTATGACATTTCTCTAATGTGTTTAAGATTACCGTGATTAAGTTGAATTAATATTGTTAATATTTAAAAATACGAATTATAATTATTGTCAATAAGATTTAATATCTATGGTAAATATTATGTTATTGGTGAATGTGATGGAAATTATTTATTGGCATCAAGAGAGTATGGTCAAAAATATCCCTGTAGAAGATGTCCTGATGTGAGGTCTCTAGAAAATTTGAAAGAACGTTTTGAACTTACTGGAACTTTTGCAAATGAAAAGAAGGCGAGACGACGAAACGTATTGTAATGAAGAAAATGAGCTGGCTATAACTTTAGAGGTAATCGAAAATCCTACGGCAAGTGTTCGGGAGTTAAGTAGGGAATTAGAGTGAATCTAGTGTTTCCCTATGTCTTCATAAAAATAAGTTTCACCCCTATCGAGTTCAGCTGCATCAAGAGCTTTGGGATGTGGATTTAAATCGTAGATTAAATTTTTACCAGTGGGCTCAAAACCAAATTGGAGAAAATGAAGAATTTTTCAAATTTGCGTTGTTCACGGATGAATCAACGTTTCATCGCAACGGATTTGTGAATCGGCACAATTTCCATTATTATGCCAGAGAAAAATCCTCATGTTGCACAGAAAAATCAGAACCAGAGTTTAAATGTAAGGGGAGGAATTGTACATGATTATGTTATTCATCCTCGCTTTTTTGACGGAAATGTAAATGGAGCAGTCTTCTTAGATTTTACGCAAAATACGTTTCCACAAATAATCGAGCATATTCCTGATTACATTACAAATAATATGTGGTTACAACTTGAGGGTGCACCACCACATTTTAGTAGAAATGTTCGACAGGCCATTAGTAATCAGTTTCCTGAAAGGTGGATAGGAAGAGGAGATCCAATATTTTAATAAACTGTTAAATAGTATCTAATTTATTATTTTATTAAATTGTGTTAGGTCTCATTACATGGCCGCCTAAGTCACCCCGACCTGACTTCAGTGGGTTTTTTTCTTTGAGGATTTGTGAAGTCAGACGTTTATAAAGTAGAACCAACGACTCGAGAAGATATGATGGAAAGGATTCGTCGGTGTTTCAATCGTATAAATGTTGATATGTTACACTGTGCAAGGCGCTCATTTATCAAGAGACCTCAGTGTTACCAAAATGGTGGACATTTTGAGCAGTTGTTAGGTTATTTTCAATATCGTGAAAAAAAATCATTGCTCAAGAACCGTTCATAAAAGAATGTGTACGATATCAAAATGTGAGAAACTGTAAGCGTTCTCATCCATTTAAAAAAATTATAGGCATTCCATTTAAAAAAGTTGAAAAAAATGTAAAACAAAATATATATTTTAATGCTAAAATAAAGAGCACCTTAATTTACGCAAAAATTATTTGATATAATCATATCTCAAAAAACGTTTGAAATAGAAATAAAGAGATATTAAAATGTGAGGAATTGTATGTTTTATTCATTCATGTAAAAAAAGTATACCTTGGCATTCCATTAAAAAAAAATGAGAAAAATAATAATTAAATATCAAGAAATGTACACGAATATTTTGGACACACGATATACTAAAAATTTATTTCAAAAATGTTTTTCAGTAAATACATCATTATCAAACTACATTCCACATTTTTAGAAATAACGATTAATAAATCGCGGAGATATGCCAGTCAAAAATGTTTGTAAACTGCCCCAAAAAAAAAAAACAGAAAAAATAATTTGGCGAAATATTTTAGGGTGTAATACAGGGCCCTTGGAGGCTTAACTAGCGTTAAGGAAATATAGGCTGTTTTATTTAAAAAAATTATACTTTCTTGTGTGACTCGTTTTTGTGACACCTTGTATAATTGAAAATAATTTTAAGTTGTAATAGGGACGAAACATTGACAGTTTTGTTAAGAAAGTTTTTTTATAAAGTTAGCCGTTTTGCACAATCTTCCGAGAGAACACTGACTGGACACCCTTTATACCTTAATGTACATTATTAAAAATGATTACAATTTTATATATAAATAACTATTACTCTGTTAATATTTGAGTTAGTAACATCGGTCAAAAAGCAATTGTGTGCTCTAGAACTTTTATTAAAATTATTTTTTCAAAAATTGACTAGAAATTTCAGTACAAACTTCTCGAGTTTACAAAAGTTTAAATTTCCGTAATATTTAAAAAATTTTTAATTTCCTAAGTTTATCGTTTTTATTTATCGTAAAATATGTAATCATACTTTCTGTAAAATGTGAGGTGAGGAATGGAACAAAAAAAAGAAATCTAAAATCGGAGCAACGGTTACTAAGATATATGATTTTAAAGAAAATGTCTCTGGCGGTCATTTTTTCTAAATGGCGGCTTTAGCTCACGTCGGGTTTTTTTGCGACTTTATGTACTTATCCTACATTAATAGAGCTATCCATTGCGATAAACAAATAACTGTCCCCAAATAGTTCACGCCAAACCCATTTTACACTGAGAATTGCCTGGTCTATGTGGAGAGTGCCGCAAACTAAATTCGATTTTTTTTTTTTTTCGGTCAAGTATGAATAAATCTACAGGCGTCCAATATGTGCAAATATATGGTACGTGGGTGGCTGTCATAAATCCTTAACGAATTTGAATGCTTAATTTGTTTATTCTATGCGACAATTTTCGTTTTATTGTATTTTACACTTAAACCATATGCAGAGCTTACCGTTTAAAAACTGTAGTGCAGGTATATGAACTCATCTACGGTTTCTGAAAATGCCTCCTTTACCAACTTTACATTTGTTGGAATTGACTTTGCAGATCCTTACCAAAGTACAATTTTCATCACAAAATTGAGGAATAATGAATGTTAGATGTCTAGGTTGTTCCCATCTCTAAGAGCCAGTTGTACCAATTTGGTTCAAGCCAAGTTTAGCTTGATCCAGATCAAGAGCCAAGGTAACAATTGTTACAATAATCGTAACCATGGATTTTGATCTTGAATCAAGCTGAACTTGGCTTGAACTAAATTGCTACAACTGGCCCTAATGCTACGGTCCAAATATGCATATGGACGTAATATTCTATTGACCTCTCGATAAGTTGTCATAAATTCAGCATTTGTTCTCTACTCGTAGTACCGTGTCCTTGTACAAAGCCAACTTCCCCAATAAATATTTTCAAAAATAGATGATGCTGAACTGAAGAACGTGCATCATTACTTCATGGTATTTCATGGTATCTGCTTACAAACACGGCAAGGACAGACGCCTCCTTCAAGGGGCGTTATCTGAACTACATTCAATGGAGAATATATCAATTGACACAAAAAATTACAATTTCTTAGAAGTTTATGTTATGATTATTGGACTTGGGACGGACGGCAACAATATACTAACTTAAAGGACACCGCACGTTTTATAGGTAAATTGGTGGCCTGTCAAATTTAATGAATTTTTGATATATTGTAGCTCAACTGATTCTGAACAAAAAGTTCCTTTGGCAAAACTTCAAATTGTGAACAATTTCTCCGATAGATGGCTCCAAAGACTGGTCCTACTCCTCGATACTTTATCAACGACTTCTCAAAACGTACTGCAGGTATTAAAATGGTAACTGCGGGAAATGAATAACCAGACTATTTACCATTATTTGGTCTTAGGTTGACGTGCTAAACTTCGGTTTTGCCGGAAGTGACGTCAAATTACGTTTTTCGAATGCACAACACCCGTTTATTTAAATTTAATACATCATATACATAAGTAGCTTTATTGAAATTCACTACCTTAGTAAATGATTGGTAGAGCATTAATGCTAGCTTGATACTGGGTACATCATAATCTTGGTACAAAACAAAGTTGATTTTATTTTTCAAGATATAAAATTGCAATTGTGTCTAGTCATTGAAAACTAATTATTTGTGAGACCTTTAGGCAGAATAGGCAGTTTTTTGTTTATTTATAATATATTCAACTTTATTATTTTCATTCGCTATATTATCATAGGGAAACCAATTGACTTATTGCTTATATAGAATTTTCACTGGACTGTTTTACAACAACAAATAAAAACATAATCGATAAGGTCTCCTGAATGGGAAAATGACTGCTACCGTGCTCTCATTGTTTATTATTTTCTATTTTTAAATGCCATGATTGAATATAACAATCAATCAGTTCAATCAAAACCAACAAGCAAATCAATAATAAGAAAAAATGTAGTGTAATTAAGTCACATGTCACAAAATTAAAACAAATGACCAATAGTACAGGAATTACATTTACAGATAACAACAGCCAAGTACGTACACGCAGTAGATTGAATGCGCAACGATACAAAGGTATTTAAATGGTGGGGGATTGATCGAGATGCTAAAATCCGGCCCGCTGTAGATGCTTGCCAGTCGCTATCCGTATATGAATTCCGATTGCTTTTCTAAGTTTCAAAGTAACTCATTCTTGTTATAAAACCTAACATGCCGCACGTAGGATTTATTTTCTCCATGAATAAGGTTTAATTAACATGAATTAAATTTTATTGGTTTGATTTCTATTAAGAAATGACTAAAATAAGTAACTATTTTAAAAATTAAAATAATCAGTTATTCAATTTTTGTAAAAAATAATAAAGTTTAATGTATTATAAACAAAAACTGCCTATTCTACTTAAAGGTTTCACAAATAATTAGTTTCCATTGACTAGACACAACTGCAATTTTATATCTTGAAAAATAAAATCAACTTTGTTCTCTTCCAAGATTATGACGTACCTGGTATCAAGCTAGCATCAATGTTCTATCAATCAGTACACGCACTTACTTATTTACTAAGATAGTGAATTTCAATAAAGCTGCTTATATATATGATGTATTAAATTGATTCAAACGGGTGTGGTGCAATCGAAAAACGTGATTTATAGTGACTTCCGGCAAAACCTGAAGATCAGGCACATCAATCTAAGACCAAATAATGGTAAATAGTCTGGTTATTCATTTCCAGCAGTTATCATTTCAATACCTGCAGTACGTTTTGAGAAATCGTTGATGAAGTATCGAGCCTTTGGAAAAATCTACCGAAGAAACTGTCCATAATTTGAAATTTGCAAGAGGAACTTATTTTTCAGAATCAGTTGAACTACAACATATTAGAAATTCATTAAATTTGACAGGCCAATTTACCTTTTCCTTTTGTATTGTTTGTGAATAGCTTTTCGCAGCGGAAAACGAATATGTACACGAGAATCTATCATGTCTAATATGCGGGAAGCGTATATTTACGCATGATATGAGATTGTACTTCGAGATGGAATATGGCGTGATCAGCCATTGAACATGGTCACCGTGGCTATTGGGCTAGTAATAGGCACAACAAATCTGGAGTGGGAGACATTCGGTCTGTTCCCTTTAGAATTAGAAACTTATAGATAGCATATAAATCGAAAGGCGGATGGATGAGCAAGCCGTGACATCACCCGGCCAGGCGGAATGCTGCACTTGAACGTGCCCCGTTCCGAAAGGGTTAGAAGTTGCAAATAGTTATTTCATCATTCACAGAACTAGGCATGTGATAATTGTTGCTTGTTACAGCTTTGTATGAGTTGTATAAGGCTTTCCTGCTTCTTCGCGAAAACGTACTGACGTCATACAACTCAACGACAAGGTACCAAGAGCTTGCTTCCATGCTACCCCATGTAAATATCCGTATAAGGATTTTAATTTAATAATAATAAATCGTCTTTATTTTTGTAGAGAAATACAAAAATTTTATCTATAATAGGTGAGACGTTGGGGGTGCTCGGCGAAGTTTAGCTTAAGGCTACTCTTACGTTTAACCAAGCATCTTGAGGATTACAATATGTAATAAACTTAACGTAACTTAAGGCTAAGTATAAATTGTACGAAGTACATTTACTAAACTTTAAACTGCAGGAAACAAGAAGATGTTTAATCAATTTTTAATTTAAAATTAAATGAAATTGGTAACTGTCATACAATTAATGATTTGATACATACATATTTTTATTTGCTTACCCATTTAAATACTTGTTTTTTATAGATATACGAAACTGATGCAATCACATGAATTTGATATTTTCAGGTATACCATTGTAAAATTTTACAACGTTATAAGAAAATGATCTTTGGAAAATGGCTGTAGTATGTTGAGGCATTGTAAGCCTGGTATGAAATTTAGTATTAATATTGCGTATGGAATTTCTAGATATTACTTTTTGTCTAAGGCAAACTGAGACGAAGCTCAATAAAAGTCGGCGAATGAAAGTTAAATAATGATATGTTGGTATGGTCTGCCATTTTTAACTATTTGATTTGTGCGAATTTGTCAGATAGGTAATCAAATTTCCTCAAATTGCATACAAATCGACAACAACCTTTTGTATTTTTTGAATACAATGAAAAATTGGTATTACTAGTGATTCACAGAATTTTTTCTTAGTTTGTAATTCATTATATGTCTATTTGAATATAATACTTTAAGTTTGATATAGGCTTTTTGAATTGACTTGGATGCCTGTGAATGAAATCTAAGATTAGAGAATATTATTTAGGTATTAAGCAAATCACAACTTTTCTATTTATTATGAAATAACCTACTTTCTGTGTGTACTAGTTAGGTAAACACTTTAAAACACTCATCACTGGAGAACCAATCAAAACAACTACTTTTCTCGCTAATACTGATGAAGTATTGAATTACATAATGGGTGTCCTAGCATTTTAAAGCAAAAAATATGTCGGAAATAGTTAAATCATTTATTTGAATTCAGCCATTCAATATACAGAAAGTAGATAATTTCATGTTAAATAAAAAAGTATAAATGTATGAATTTAAATAAATAATTTAAGTATTTTCAATATATTTTTTTGCTTTAAAATGCCAGGAATTCTACCATGTATTTAAATACTTCATCAGTATTAGCTATGAATGTAGTTGTTTTTATTGGTTCTCCAATAATAAGTGCTTTAAAGTATTTACCTAACTACTATAATAGCGTGCCCAGATTAGGGCAACAATATACAGAAAATTGATAATTTCATAATAAGTTAAAAAAGGTGTAATTTGCTATTTGCTTTTGCAGAGTGAGAGGGAAATATGCGTTTATTTTCGATTTATTATAAATATTAAAAAACCAAACATATTATGATCTTTAAAATTGTTTTAGATTCTTGATATCGTAGTTCGTCAATGAAAATAGTTCCTAATTTCATTATTAGAGTGTAGCATTTAAGTCTGTACAAAATTTACGATAAAAACTGAATATGGATGTATTCCTTAGAGCAATGGGAAGTACCTGAAGCTATTTTAAAAATTATACCATTTATGATTTTTTAAATATTTATAATAAACCGAAAATAACGTATATTTCCCTCTCACTCTGCAAAATCGTATCCTTAATACCTAAATAATATTCTTTGATCATGATGAAAGCAAGTAAATAAAAAATAATTCATTGTAAAAATTAAAATCCAAGTTTTTCATCCAATATGATAATATTTTTGATTCTTGAGAGAATTGCAGTATAGTGTTATCTATCATTATATTTATATCATTTTTTATGATCATGTCCTTATTATCATGTGCTATTCTATTATTTTTAAGTAAATTTACTCTCAAAATTAATCCGACTCTATCAACACAAAGTAAGCGTATATAAGCTGTGTGTGTCATTTCCTTTAATACTTGTTTAATTAGCTAATGGAACAGGAAATTATTTATCGTTAACGACGAAGTCAATGAAACATAATGAGCATGTTTACAAGCCTCGTTCCTTTTTGATGTTAGCGGAAGAAAATATTGCATAATTTTTAATCGCTTTCCTTTGCATCTCCGTATTTTAATTTTCCGATATTTCATATGTTAATCAACCGTTGATTAACGCTAGTAAGTAACTTATGAAAAAAATTATTGGCTAAAGAATTTTATGTGATTAACAAACAAATAACCATATCATAATAGTATCGTTGTTTAATTTACAAACTCTAATTATTTTAAAATTAAGTCTTTGATAGTGTTGATACAAATTTAATCTTCGAGGTATGATGTAGCTCATTAAAAAACTTGTGTTCGATTTATTTACTATGCATGATAAGTTAATTAGGGTAAATAACGCTCGTCCAAAAAGACAACGTCAAATTCCCTAAACAAATGAGAATGCAGAGCTTAGGTCGATTTCCATTAAGCTCTCATATCATATGATGCATTAAATAGAATAGAAAATCTTTATTGTGTCTTAGAAGTCGAAACAAAACACAAAAGATATTAGGTACGGGGCGAGCGTAGAGGCGACTTCAATGTGAATATCAGTCGATATTCCATTGAAGCAATGTCGAGCGCGGTTAGTACTTGGATGGGGTCCCATCTTGGGAAATACAGCGTTCTCGTCCCAGCTTCTAGCGGCTTGTATATCAGTGTATACGCGGAAGTTACGTAATTTCAGACGAGGATTACGTAGTGGATATACCATCCTTCGGAGGGGATGTAAAGCAGGCGGTCCCTTGTCTATTAAATGTTAGGCAAGTAAAAGATCCCTACTCTTCTTAAGGGAAGAGGTTCGGCAAAAATTTCCAGGGTGGGGGTAGCTCGTCTCCTGGCGTCGGTGATAGGCCCTGGTAGCGGAAATAGGCCGACGTTAAATAGTTAAAAAAAAAAGTATTAGGTACAGTAGAAACTGATATTTAAACCTAAACCTAACAGCTTAATAATATTCAAGAGAGAAAAAGAACACTCACGAATTTAAGTGATCCTTAAAATAATAATTAAAATTTTAATACTACAACAGATGTCAGATAAATAAAAAAACATTAAAACAGGTTCAAATTGATCGTTTATTTTTGATCATATTTATTATTTTTTTTAAACACTGTAGATGACATTTGGAAGAGATCAACTGAAAGCAGGTACATTGTACACATGTGGTGCCAAATGGGAAAGGCTAGAGCAAAAACCAGTAGTGCGATGGTGTGGCAGGTCTAATGTACTTACATCAGATTATTATTTTTCTTAGGAAGGGAGCGTTTTTCAACATAAGGTTAGGTTAGTTTTCCACGGGGTTAAAAGCTAACTCCAGGGTAAAGTATTTATTTTAGTCCAGGTTAAAAACCTTGGGTTAGTCGGAGTTAATTTAGCTCGAGCTCCAATGTGGAGGTTATACCTGTTACCCCAAAGTTAAACTAAAAGTTTTATATTCTTGTCAATAGTTGCGTGGAAAATAAAAATTATTTTTTGCTAAAATTATTCACAATGGAAGCTTTCGACGAAATAATCGATGATAATGAGGATATTTTGGAATCTTTGGAACCTGGAAGACGGCCCTACATACCCTGGCAACAAAATAATCTCTTCGAAGGTTATGACAATATGGACTTTTTCATCGTAATTAGGCTGAGGAAGCCTACAGAAATATTTATTTTGCCACAAATCGGGGCATTGGTAAAGTTTACAACTGAGAGGTAAAAAGTTTTCTATTGCAACTATAAAGCAGATATTAAAATCTAATTTGTTGTATTGCAGAGATAATTTAATTTCGTCAATAAGTTCATTTATTGGTGAAACTAAATATTTTTTTTAACATTGGAATATTACACAACTGGCAGAGGTGGGCACTACTTCAAGTAAAAGTGGTATAAATTGTACTTCAATTACTTTTTATTACTTGAAGTGTTTTACTTCAAATACCCGAAGAAATGAGTACTTGGTACCTGATACTTGCAGATATTTTAGAATAGTACTTAGTATTTAGTACTTGTTAAACGAAATTACAGTACTTAACTTCAAGTATTTAAAGTACTTGATCACTACTTCAAATACCTTAGATACTGCAAGTAAGTTTACAATCCTGTTGATATCTGCGGAGGCTGGTAAGAGCAATTATTCGTTATTGCTAAAAAGAGCATTGGCCTTTAGTTTGTATTAGACAGACATAGTGTGAGGGTAATAAACATGAAGCCCTGTATTGAGAGTGTTTATATTATGTGTTAATGTGTTCAGGCAACGGGCCAAAACTGGTGATTTTCAAAAAAAAAAATCTTCTCAAATTTTTAGTTTTTGTACCAAAGAATAATCTCTGTGAATGCCAACATTTTTTTCTCAATGTAACCCCCCCCCCAAACCACCCCCAAAACCCCCAAACATTGAAATACGGATTATTATGCCAAAAATGACACATTTAGCGAGTAATGACCGAGAAATTATCCTCTTTAACATAACAATAATATTTCAATATTTGGGAATTTACAAGTCATTTTTTTTTTTTGGAAAAGCACCAGTTTTGGCCCGTTTTTGGCGAAAAGTCCAAATTTTTTCCAAAAATCTGGAAAATGGGCAAGCAGAAAATGTTGGCATATGATTTTCAAGCAATAAGCATTGACAACGAAAATTTTCTACATGGTCAGAAAGTGTTAGGTATACTACGTTCCAATTTTGGCCATAAATGATGTCGTCAGTGCTGCCAATTGCACGGAGAAAAAATGTTGGCATATATCGATATGTTGATAAGCAAGATACCCTCTTCAACTAGCACCAAGCACCAAAGTGTGATACTCTGTTCCCCAATTGAATATTTTCTGGGGCGGCCTCTTGCCAAAACGGACAGGTGGTCGGGGGGAGGTCTGACTCACATAAGATAAAATACTAGAAAAATATTTGTTAAAACATAACATCAATGTCAACAAGTTATGTCCCAGGACCCATATATCGAGCTATCTCCTAGACCAGGGATTCCCAACAGGTGGTCCGCGGACCCCTAGGGGTCCGCGGACGATGTCTTGGGGGTCCGCGAAATGTCACTGAGATATTCAATTGTTTTGTATTTTACTTGACTTGCAGTGGTAGATTCTACATAATCTTCATTTTAAGAAGAATTTAAGCTTGTCAGTGTAGCAACCGACGAGGGGGTCCTTGAAAAAATCTTGTTGGGAATCCCTGTCCTAGACTATTATATTTTTTAGGAGCAAAATTTTCTCATTTAGTAAATAAATAAAACAAATTCAAAAAACTGTATCATTTTTGAAATATATTAAATATTTACACATAAAGATTGGTTTAGATAAAAATAAAAAAATTAAAGTACTTGAAGTAGTGAAATGTACTTGTAAATGTTTTACTTTTAAACAGTACTTGATACTTGATATAACAAGAAAATACTTGAAGTATTTAGCTATTACTTTTATCAATCATTAAATACTCAAATATTAAGCATAGAAAATATGATGTATTTTCATCAGAAACTGTTAGATACAAGTTTGTAAGCAAACCTCTAAATGACGTATTAGCGAGAAAAGCTCAAATCCATTTTATTTACCTGTTTGGCGGAAGCAAACTTCAACCTAACCAGCAACTAAAATAGAACTCCAAAATTAAATTAAATAGTGCATGTTCTAAATTAGAATCAAACCTAATAATGGCCATAGGAACGGCCTAATGGCGAACTTTAGCAGATTCTATCCGGAAACGTGTTCGCATGTCCGATCTCTTAGTTGACCATTCCGAGACCGAGCTGAACCCTAATTCGATTTGTTTGTTGCCGCGCCAGATGGATTGGAAAGACAACATCGCATCTTCCAACTTAAGGCACACTCTTTGATCCTGATGTTTTCTAATGCACCGTGTGTTGTTTTATGTAAGACTTTAAATTAAATTTGGAATACACCGGAGACACAAGTTTGTGTTGTATTACGCCGCCTTGAATTCTATTGCATCTTCGTGGGACATTCTAAACTGCCCTGAGTTGTTACTTACATATATAGATCTTTAAAAAAACTGGTCATAATGCCTTTTTGATTTAATCAAATAGGTATATTATAATCGGACAAACATTTTTAATAAATCATATTAGAAAACAAATTTTTCTACACAAATCCGTTTCATAACAGTCTGAACTCAAATATCGAATACGAATTATCTATATGTCTGTGTGTAGACCATTTCTTGTAAACACGATAACTTCTGTTAGGCTTAAAGTTATTTCAAATTTGGCATATATGTATTTGGCATGGTAGAGTACTTCCTATTGAAATTGGGCCTTATCCGCCACACAGGGGGACCGCCAGTGGCATGTACACTATCATGATTTGTATAAAATATACTACATTATCATTTTAGGGCAAAACGTTACTAACGTATTTGATTAAACACACAAAAATACGTATGCGCATACCTATTAAACGCGATAGCTTCAGTTAGACTTAATTTTTTTTTAATTTTGAACATTTGTAAAATAGCATAAGAAAATGCTTCTTATTGGCTCTGTTGGGCTGATCCGTCGACGAATACCGATTAAAAGAAAAAAGAAATAGTATGTACTTTGAGTGCAAAATTTACAGGGTTGACACTAAAGAAATGAAAAAATGTGACGGAGGACGACAATATGAGCTAAACCCGCTATACTTTTAGTAACAGTACACAGAGTCGTCACGCTAAAAAAGTAACTATCTACGAAAACGAAGAAATAATATTCAGTGTAGTTGACAACATTTTCAAGGAAGGAAACCCGATATACTTTTAGTGAGCAGAAAAATATACAACGCTGTCACCCAAAAGAACGTGAATAGAGTCGTACCAGAGGTCAAACCAAAATTGAACTCACATCCAACTGTAGTCTCATTTTTTCATAACATTTTATTTTTAATACACTTTTTTACCATTGCTAATAGAGAGATATACCGAGTGGAAGAAAAAACAAAATTTTTGTTTGTTCTATACCATTTTTTGCCGCTTATCCAATTTAAATAAACTTGATGTCATTAGGTTGACAGAGCCTATAATTCAAAATGGATAACTAGAAATAATCAAAATGGCGGACAACTTTGAAAATTGAGAGTTATTAAAATATGACCAATTAAAAAATGCTAGCAAACGCTATTTAAATCCGTACACTGTAAATTATTGAATTCATAGAAATACCCTAATAGTATTAGCTTCTTACATCTGTGTATATGTGTGTTAGAGGTCGATTAAGTAGCAAAAACAATGACATTTAAAAACCAGTAATATTTCAGGGTGTGATATTTAGGTCATTGTATGAAGAAAAGTTCATATGAACAAAAAACATTTATACATTAATAAAATTTAATTTTGATCTTTAGTATAATTGACATAAGTAACATAGTTTCTGAAATATTTAATATTTAAACTACATACGTTGTCTTTTAATCGTTAGGACGCCACTTTAAAACTTGCATACCTCCCAAACGGTTAGTGCTATAAAAATAAAAAAGAAATCAAAATTACCTTCAATTTATAAATTATCTTTTCGGTATACAGTATTTTTCGGTAAAGTGATACTTTTCGAGTTATTTAATGAAAACTGTTTAGAGGTATCTGCTTCCTCAAGGTAAAATCGCAATTTTTAAGTCATAACTTAAAAACTTTAAGATATGTGAAAAACAGTGTAGAGCCTCTTTACTCAAAATTTTATTCTTTTCAGTGTCGCCTCCTGAAAAAATTACAATATCGATTTAGTCTATGTAATGAAGGCAGAAATAGTGTAAATATTTCGTGCAAAGATGAGATTACCTCCCCTCCCGTTTTCGAGAACGCTGAATAGGATGCAAGTGGTGGGAGAAATTTTTGACCACTGCAGCTCCCCTGAAACAGCCAAAAACCAAACGCAAACTTCGCAAAAACCAATCGCAACCTTGTTTTCATATATAAATGGGTCTGGGGAGTGATTTATCGACGAGTTATACTTGAAATAATATGCAAGGGGGTTATAGAGTAAGTGGAATCCAGACAGTAGTCTTAGGGGGTTGATTGAACCCTCCCGAGGCGAGGGGTGGAAAATCATTTTTTTTTCAAATGATTCTGTTCAAACGCCCCTTTTCGAGGTTGCTGATCATGGGAAAAATATTCACTTTTAGCTCCAACCCCTCCTCATCCCTCAAACGGGCAGAAACCACCTCTCACTCACCAGAAAGCATGCTATCCAGGATTTACAGGTTTTTTGACACATGATCGTTATTCCTGTGCATATACCTTCATGTTTCACGGAAGAGACGGTGGTAGCGACCTCGGGGGTTGCTTCAACCCTTCCAAGGGGTGTAAAATTCATTAATTACACCTTCATCTCCGACTCTCCTCAACCCCTATAATGGGCGGAAACTTACCCTCATCCACCAGTTATCGCTGAGGCGATGATTGAATAATAAATCTTGTCATTAGCAATGTTGTTTATTCAAAGAATTACATGAAAATATTTTTATGACAAAAGAAATTATTTGCTTACAATTAATTAAAGAAACCTAGGTCGTTTACAAAATCATAACAATCCTCATATTTTCATGTAATTCTTTGAATAAACAACATTGCCATTGACGACAAAATTTATTATTCATTACTCCCTGATGAAGAAATCATTATACCCTACTCAGCAACCTACACAATCATCGCCCCAGCGATAACTTGTGGATGAGGGTAAGTTTCCGTCCATTATAGAGGTTGAGGAGAGTCGGAGATGAAGGTGAATATTTTTATGGTGATCAGCTCCTGCGAAAACAGGGGAGGGCCGACGGTTCAATGTGTAATTAATTAATTTTACACCCCTTGGAAGGGTTGAAACAACCCCTCGAGGTCGCTACCACCTTCCCATAAAAAATGAAGGAATATGCACAGAAATAACGATCATGTGTCCAAAAACCTGTAAATCCTGGATAGCATGCTCTATAACCCCCTTCCATATTGTTTCAAGTATAACCCGTCAATAAATCACTCCCCAGAAAACATAAAAGGATCCACAAAGGGGGTGGTTTTTGGTCGTTGCAGGAGGTTGCGGCGGTCAAAAACTTCTCCCATCACTTGCATCGTGTTCAGCACCCTCGAAAACGGGGGGAGAGGGAAGTAATCTCGCCTTTGCACGAAATATTTACAAAAAAGTCGTATAATGCTTCATTACATAGACTAATTTGTATATAAAAATATTTGCGTTCTGTAAATTATTTATTTCGTCCGCTAATGATTTCTTTTGCATCACTGAAATCCAATATTTAAAACTGGAATATCAATAAAAATAATTTAGGAGTGGTTTCGATGCGAATATAAATTACTCGGATCGCAGAGTTTGATACAAAACAGAATTTAAATATACCCTGTAAAACTTATTTAAATATTAATTTCCAGATTTATTTCATTTATACTAGATCATCGACATTTTCCCGTACGATAAACCTTTTTTAATAAAGAGCTGGTTTGCCTGGCATGTTGGATAGCTGACATCCGTGATGTTCCCTCGTGCCAGAGTCTGCATTGCGCACCGTGGCATAATCAAGATCACTGATTTATTTATAAGCAATCCTACTTCAGAACTGCTAGATTTCCCTCGTTAGACGATATTCCCGCACTGGGCTGCCTACAGCAATCTACTTGGTGAACATTTCAAGAACGTAATTTCAAACGGATTAATATCAAAATTCATATTTTATGAGGTGTTATTTTTGGAAATTATAAACGATTTTGTTGAGAAAATTATGGACAACATAGGGCGAATTTAATAACATAAATAATTACTTATAAGCAATTGCTATGAGAGTATAAATTAGTTTTTAGAGAGACCAACAAAAATTGGTTTTTAATTTATGCAGTAATTGTACTATTTCAATATTTTAATGAATTAAATGCTAAAAATTGTATAATTCTTACAGTTGTCAATCAGTCTTGTTATTTTTGTTAGGCAACCATTTTAAGTGACTAAATATATTTTCGTCATGTGTGCGCTAGATATATATAATATATTTATATAGAATTACAGCTGTGTGGAGATTGTAATTTTCAAAATATAAGAGATTTTATGTACGGAACTCGAAATTTTCGAAAATAGTCTTATAGGATGGATGAAACCTTAACCACTTCCGGTTCGCTGACGATATTGTACTGATTTCGAATAGATTAGATAAGGCAGAGGCAATGCTGACACTATTAACATCTGCTTCACAAGTCGAGCTCAAAATAAACACATTTAAAACCCAGTTTATGACAAATCTAGTCCCCAGCCGACATCCGTAAAGAGATATTTTCCAAGTTACATCCTACAAATATCTAGGTTATGAAATTAAAATTGGCATATTGAAAACTTAAAGACATCTTTAGAACCGAAATTCCCATACGCCTCAAGCGTAGAGTATTCGACTAATGTGTTCTACCTGTGTTGATCTATGGATCGGAAACTTTAACCTTAACACAGAGATCAACTAACAGAGAAATAGTAGCTCAACGAGCCATGGAACGTTATATGTTAGGAATTAAAATAAGAGACAGAGTTCCAAATGAACAAATACGGCAAAGAACTAGGGTTAGTAATGTAATAGAACGTAGGATCTTTCTGAGGTAAAATTGGGATGAACACGTCGCAAGGACGCCCAGTAATAAATGGACCAAAAGGATTATAGAGTGGCGCCCCATGCAAGATGTGTTTGGGAATAGAGAGCATCCACCCAGCCCAGTCAACAGACGACATAAACGAATAACAAGAAATTGGATCCAGGATGCCCAGAATCGGAATAAATTGAAATAATTAAGAGGGGCCTGTGTTCACTAGTAGACAAGACAAGCTGCTTGCAGAAGAAGAAGAAGATATAATGGATCCTTAGAAAGATGAAGAAGGTGTTTCAATGACCTAAGGTGCAATTTCTGTATAAAAAAATCTTTCTAAGTTAAGAGTAGAGGTTGTACTCGGGAAGAAACACCTCAGAGTGGGATGGCTTCGATACCGGGTCCGTGAAAGGTCAGACGAAAGGTCAGAGGTCGAAATATGCCACAGATACTGGAAGGCGTGAGGCATATGAGATTTAACTGCAGAGGGGTGGACAAGACCAAGGCCTGTCTGAAGTGTGTCAAAGAAGGCCACACGGTGAAAGACTGTGTAGCAGCTGCTTTGTGCCCTAATTGTAACAGAGGAGGGCATTGCGATGATTCGCTGGACTGTCCTATACTGGCAGAAGCGAAAAAGAAGTCGAGGCGAACGCGGGAAGAAAACCCGGCGCATTCGCCAGAATAAGGCAAGCAAATCTTAATAGATGCCGGGCCGCTCAAGATCTGGTCTGGGCTACAGGGAAACGGAAGGGGGAGGGCATCTTAATAATAAGTGAACCTAATAAGAAGATGGTGAAAAACAGGCCCGAGTGGTTGGTCGATGAAAACATAGATGCCGCGGTGGGGATCCTAAACACCAGGCTTAGCATATATGGAACTGGTCGAGGAAAAGGGTACGACTGGGTGGAACTGAAGGAAGCGGTTCTCTTCAGCTGTTACTTTTCACTCAACGCTGGTATAGCGGAACTGGAAAATTCCTGGAGGAGCTCGGAAGGGCTGTGAGAGCGAGTAGGAACAGAGGAAAAGAGGTTATAGTAGTCGGCGACCTCAATGGCAGCTCCCCAGAATGGGGAATGGACCGTATAAATGGTAGAGTTATCAACGAGTGGATAGCCAGTGAAGACCTGCAGATACTGAATGAGGGAGCAGCTTATACGTTCGTAAAGGGGACCACCGGCTCCATCCCGGATCTTAGTCTGGGCTCAGAAGGGGCAGCCAGGAGAACCAGTGGGTGGAGAGTCTTAACAGAGAAGGAGACATTAAGCGACCACCGCTATGAAATTGGGCAGAACCGCGCCACCCAGGTGGTAAAAGGTAGAAGGTGGAAGCTTGGTAGGCTGAATAAGGATACATTCAAAAGAAGTCTGGCTGGCTCCTTCCGAGGGGGCGTGATCGGAGGAGGCCCTCACCGATGCAGTTACTAGAGCTTGCAATGAGTCAATGCCTAGAAAGGGAAGCAGAAAGATCAGGAAGGAGGTCTATTGGTGGACGGAGATCACAGCCCTCAGAAGGGAATGTATCGCGATTCGTCGGCGAGGTATAAGACAGAACAGGAGAACAGGACTTGGGGAGAACCCGTCTCTCCAGAAGAACCGTAGCGCCAGGAAAAACCTTAGAGAGGCAATCAAAAGATCAAAGAGGGAGAGGTGGGGGGAATTATGCGACACTGTAGATGAAAATGTATGGGAAGATGGCTACAAGATAACGACTCAACATATCAGAAATCCCCCCTCTTCCTTGCCGGCAGAGAAAGTGGAGGAAGTCGTGGATGCCGAATTCTGAAACAAGTGTCCGTAGCTGCTTCGTGTTTCCTCTTTGGAGTGTATGGCGCTATTTTCCTCACTATTTGTTTTTGACCCTACCCATTCCTTCCTATTTTATTTGACTCGCCAGATTGACATTGGGCAGTCCACATAGGGCTCTATGTGCTGACTGTCGGTGAAGGTCTTAAATAGGCCGATCTAGATATGAATGCACAAATAAGAGTACTGTAAGAGTACTGTAACCATTAATTATTGTTCATATCTGTCCTTTCCAGATCCTTTTTGTTGCTACGCTACGCTGATGAGGAACAATAATTCCGAAACACGTGTCCGTCGCTGGTTCGTGTTTTCTCTTTGGGGTGTATGGCGCTATTTTCCTCACAGAAATTTAAATAAAACTTTAATTGTCTCACACTAATACATCAATTGTAATATTAAACTAACTAGAAAAACGCTGCTCAAGGAATCACTACTTCCACATCCAGATTTTCTATCTAAGTCACTCACAACAAAAAAATTTTGCATGTGGAAATAATTGTTTATGGAACTTTAATAATATAATATTTGAAATCATTTACCCCAAAAACCCAGAAAACGATACCCCACATCGGTAGTTGCGTGGGGGTGGTGATAAGGGGGTGGTAGTGGGGGTGGATGAAGTAAAAAAATATTTTGAGGTTTGTGGTTCTTGTACATACACTAAATCACAATTTGTTTTCATCCCCTTTAATAATGGGGTGGGGGTGGTAATGGGCTAATGCCAAATTTTTTTTGAGACCAATTTTATGGACTCTTACCTGCTTGATTTACCTATTTACCCCCAACCCTTCGACGGAACAAGATGAAAATATAATCTAGTTCTAGATCTCGTTAAAGTACATACGTGTACCAAATTCCCAGTCAATATATCAAACGGTTCCAGAGTAAACGTGCACACAAAAATAAGTTACAGACAGACCGACAGACCCGACAGACAGACAGAAATTTTTTTTTCGCTCAAACTTAGAATCTCGACGTTTCATGACATTCTAAGCCCATTTGAACAATAAAAATTTAAAAAAAAATTTTTGTCGTTAAAAGAATAATTTAACTTTAATTTTTAACGATTTGAAAGCACTTCACTCTAGCTGCCAGCTTCTATCACTAACATGGTTGTTTATATTGAGTAGGAGAGACACCAACAGGTATTTCGAGTGCATCTCGTACCACTGGAGACCCACTAGGTGCCTGGGGCTTTTTCAGATTCAACTAATATACTAGCAACTCGAGTGGTATGAAATACACTTGGTTCCCTTGAACACCGGTTAGGCCTGTACCTTGGAAGCTATATTTAGCATATCTACCACTTACCTCGCAGCGTTCGTGGATAAACTCATAATAAAATCGGGGCTGCCAAAGATATGAGATCCACTTAAAATACTTGTCAATGATTCTCTTAGTAAATATGCTATTGCTGCAGAGAATTTTTCATCACTTCTGCTGTCCTAGAAGTTTGTTATTATCCGCTTTACTCATGTTGTTTACAGATCATGAGGGTCACAAAAATATTTTTAACCCACCTCCCTTCCCCTTGTGACTGGGCAACCTCACCAACCTTGAAATCAACAGTTTTAAATCAGTTACTATAAAACGTACATTGTAAAGAAACATTAATTTTGGTTGAAATACATTAAACCTAGTACCGTAATAAATTAAACCATCACATTAAACACGTTTGCTGAACTTTAATTCTGCAAATTTTCCAACAATAAGCGTATAGGGGATAAAGCTCCCAGTTTATTAGATCATTTAAGACAACAGTATACCCTTTGTAGGCCCGCGAAATGACTATCATTGTTTTTTATTATTCCTTTTATGAGAACGAAGTTTGCAAATAGTATTTTCTAGATTTTATTAATCAATATAACATTTACTCATACAAATATAAATGGCCGAGTTTTTAAAATATTACCTCGTCGACTTGGTACGCAGTTAAGCTAAAGTTCAATAATTCTGATAGTAAAAATTGACGGGTAAGAAACAACTTTTTTAAATAGTCTATGAATAGACTGGGTCGCCCATAAATAATATTTTTTTTATTTCCCAAAAATAATATGAAATTTGCAAGATAGTTTAGTAATTATATTGAACATCAATTTTAGAAATAAATAAAAATCGTCTGGAATTCGTAGACTAGTTCTTGGAAAAGTGACCTATAACTATTTCTAAGCAGCAGAAAATATCAAGAATGTTACTTAAGGATAGGCAGAGTGAGAGGGAAGTATGCGTTTATTTTCGGTTTTCGATCAGAATTAAAATACACCATTAAAAGAATTTAATTTAATGATTCAATAATCATGCAACTCCAGACATACCATATAATATAAATTGACGACAAGATACGTCACACAAATGTTGCTGTTATTCTATAATTTATGGAATGTATTTATCAAATTAACAATTTCCAGCGCAAATCCTCTATAGATGTATTACTTTGGTAGTGTTGGTGCTCTGGAGTATATCAAGTAAACACAAAAGATGCTTGTAAAGTATCTGCATTGAATGTTGGAGAGTGCTTTATATTAATCTAATAAGTTCTGCGTCGACAAGTATAGTCAGCCTTCCAAGGAGTAGTTTCTTAGCTCTCGTCAACATAGAGAAGCCTAACCAAAGTGAGACTAGCGTTGGTCCCGGAGTGGTGATCCTTATAGTTTCCACTTCTTTTGGTGCTTGCCATATAGTACAGTACCTAGAGGTAAAAAATATGCAAAACTTCGGAATAATGTCATACTGAACGGATTTCGTTCATTTTTGGCAGTATAATAGTAAATGCTTCACAGAAAAGTTTCTATATTGTGCGGGGGCTTGCTAATTTATAGGGGGTGGCACTTAAAAAATATATATATTTATTGGAGCAGAAGTAGAATCAAATTTTAAGAAGAAAAGGTTCTATGTAATTACTTTCACATCCAGTGGAAGTATAGTAACGACAAAAAAATTTTTAAAAATTTTTATTGTTCAAATAGGCTTAGATTGTCATGAACCGTCGAGATTTTAAGTTTGAGCGAAAAAATATTTCTGTCTGTCGGTCTGTCTGTAACTTTTTTTGTGCGCACGTTTACTCTGGAACCGTTTGAGATATTGACTTGAAATTTGGTACACATATGTACTTTAACGAGATCTAAAACTAGATTATATTTTCATCTTGTTCCGTCGAAGGGTTGGGGGGTAAATTGGGGTAAATTTGGGGTAAATAGGTAAATCAGGCAGGTAAGAGTTCATAAAATTGGCATTTAGTATACACAAGAGAAGCTAAGGTCTCAAAAAAAATTTGTCATTAGCCACCATTACCACCCCCACGCCATTATTAAAGGGGATGAAAAAAATGTGATTTAGTGTGTGTACAATAACCAGAAACCTCAAAATATTTTTTTATTTTATCCACCCCCACTACCACCCCCTATCACCACCCCCACCTCACCACCGATGTGGGGTATGGTTTTATGGGTTTTTGGGGTAGAGGATTTCAAATATTATATTATTAAAGTTCCATAAACAATTATTTCCACATACAAAATTTTTTCGTTGTGAGTGACTCGGATAGAAAATCTGGATGTGGAAGTAATGATTCCTTGGGCAGCGGTTTTTTTTACATAAATTGATAGTTTTTAAGTTATGGCCACTTCAAAATTACGATTTCAGCTTAAAAAAAAAGTATTTCCAAACGGCTTTCGTCAAGTATCTTGAAAAGTATTACTTTATCGAAAAAATATTACAAACCAATTACAGAAAGTACAAACTGGGAATTAATTATATTTTTTGTTTATTGATGTAGGATTAATAATTTCGGAGATATTTAAGTTTACATTTGGAATCCAAGTGTTCATAAGATAATTATTTGGAGTAAGAGTTAAATATCTCAGAAACTGTGACACCTACGTCAAGAATGCTAATAGGTAGAATCATAGGTTATTAATTATGCTTTCAACTGTCTTTTTATTTGTTTCTGTAGTATAAAAAACAAAGAAGTTATGACCGAGGCAATGTGCATCTACACATTTTTTTTAATAACAATGTCGCCATTTTGTTCCTGTAATTAACCAGTAATTAAAAGAAAGGAATTTCAAACGCTGTTTCTCATTAATATATAGCATGACGTAGATGCTCAAAGTTTTTGGTTCGTATACAGCACTTGCTTTAGAAAAAAATACAGTTTAAACTATAAAGGTATTTTCGATAAAACGTATTTTTTTTCCTTTTCCAAGTATCTCAATAAATATTACTTTTATTGAAAACTGGGGTAGAGACCAAAAATAAAGCTCATAAACTGATAATGAATTTCGCTTGTTTATTTATTTACATAGATTTAATAGTTTCGGAGATATTAAAGTTTACAAATGGCATTCGAACGTTTATAAGACGAAAAATGTAGTTTAAATGTTAAATATCTCAGAAATTGTGACACCTACGTCAGGAATGCTAAGAAATAAAATTAAAGACAATTAATTGCGCTTTCAAATTATTTTTTACTCGTTCCTGTAGCATAAGAAATAAAGAAGTTGTGACGGAAAAATTTGTGTATTTATATTTTTTTTATATAAAAAGGTCGCCATTTTGTTACTCTATCTCAAATACAGTTTTTCGTTAAGATGGAGGATTACATAGATGCTCAAATTTTTTTGCTCGTTTAAAGCATTTACTTTAGAAAAAAATGCATTTTAAACTTTAAAGGTAATTCCGAAACACTTGAATACCAAATATAAACTTAAATATCTTCGAAATTATTAATCCTACATCAATAAACAAAAAATATAATTAATTCCCAGTTTGTACTTTCTGTGATTGATCTGTAATATTTTTTCGAGATACTTGACGAAAGCCGTTTGGAAATACCCTTTTTTTAAAGTTAAAATCACAAGGCGTTATAACTTAAAAACTATCAATTTATGTGAAAAAAAATTGCATAGAACCTTTTCTTCTTAAAATTTGATTCTATTCCAGCTCCATATATATATATATATATATATATATATATATATATATATATATATATATATATATATATATATATATATATATATATATATAATGTGCCACCTGAGAGGGGGTGATATCCACCCCCTATAAATTAGCAAGCCCCCGTACAATATAAAAACTTTTCTGTGAAGCATGTACTATTATACTGCCAAAAATGAGCGAAATCCGTTCAATATGACATTATTCCGAAGTTAAAACCTCTAGTTACTGTCAGGCCTGTAGCTAGGAGGAGGCAGGACGGGCGGTGCCCGTCCTGGAATAAGTTTCGCCTGACCTACGGTGATCGTAATGGGGGCAATTTTAACTGTTTTTTTAATATTTTGAAAGAGATTGGGTAAAAATTATCTAATTTTTTCGGATTAAAAAGTTTTTTTTGAATTAAATTTTTTTTTTTAATTTCTCCCCCCTCGCTCATCAAAAAATTTTCCGGACAAAAAAATGTTTTCTGCTGGATTTATTCCCCCCGCTCACCAACAAAAAATTTTTCGGACTTTTTTACGGGCCCGTCCTGAAAAATTGTTTGCCCGCCCTGAAAGCACTTTCTAGCTACAGGCCTGGTTACTGTACTAATAGGTTATTGCACAGTTTATTGCATAACTTGCCCCTGCTTGGAATGGCTGGTTCTCGGTTGCATAATGTTCCAAGTAGAGATGGTAGGAAAGAACTGAACCTGTTCTTTCGGAACAGGTTCGAGCTAATCGTTCTGCTGAAAAGTTCCCAGATAAAAAAAAATACCAGTTCCAACTCCGCTGGACTGTTATGTGTTTGAGCGGAGCACTGAGCACATGATAACGTTGAACCTTCGGACTCGGAGCCGGAGCAGAGTGAGCGGATCAAACCTACGGACTTTTTGGTATTGATGGTAGTATTTGTGTGCGATGTATACCTATAATAAATTCTGTTTAATTAGTGTAACACAAGTATTAGAAAAATGTAGCACTAGCATTTTTTAATTCGAGCGGTTTTAGGAAGCATTAGGTGAATATTTTTACTTATTTCCATGTGACAATGAAGTGAATTGAAGAAATGGAGAAACTTAAAAATGAAATACTCATGATTCTAAATCACATTGCAAAGCAAATTAAATATACATTAATTTATAAGACACATCATCGGCACCCTCTACTCTTATTCAGAGTTCAAATACTAGCTCATATCGGTTTTGGTATATATAACATATTTTGCATTGACCGCTAAGAGCTTGAAGCCCTGGAGGTTTCAAAATCAAAACTGTGATTGGTGCATAATTGACAGTTGTCAGTTTTCAACCTTCATCAACCAACCAGCATTCTTGCTTTAAAAAACTCAGGCTACAAGCACTTGAAAAGAAAGCGGTCATTATAGAGCAAATTGGGCTGCGAGTGCAAAAGAACGGGCAATCACTAATGCCGGCCTCGGAGCAGATCGGAATCGGAACAGGTTTTTGGAACAGATATACTTTTTTACCCGGAACAGTTCGGACCTGTTCCGAAAAAAATCCACTCAGTACCATCCCTAGTTACAAGTTGAATAATGTCAGTTCCGAATGTGTATAGGTTTTAGTGTTTTTTTTTAAGTTAATATAGGTTGTGGATTATTATATTAGTGTTGTTACATGCACAGTGTTTGATATTTATGGCTCTTTTTAACATTTGTATTTAGAGATGGTACGAAAGAACCGAACCTGTTCTTTCGGAACAGGTCCGAGGTAACAGTTCCGCAGAACAGTTCTCAGATTTAGAAAATACTAGTTCCGATTCCGCTGGACAGTCATGCGTTTGAGCGGAGCACTGAGCACATGATACTAGTTCCGACTCCGCTGGACTGTCATGCGTTTGAGCGGAGCACTGAGCACATGATAACGTTGTACCTTCGGACACGGAGCCGGAGTGGAGTGAGCAGATCAGACTTGCGGACTTTTTGGTATTGGTGGTAAGTGGTAGTATTTGTGTGGGATGTATATAATAATAATAAATTCTGTTTAATTAGTGTTAAGTATTACAAAAATGTAGCTCTAGCAGTTTTTAATTCGAGGAGTTTTAGGAATAGTTTGAAGCATTAGGTGAATATTTTGACTTATTTCCATGTAACAATGAAATGAATTGAAGAAATGGTAAAACTTAGAAATGAAACACTCACGGTTCTAAATCGCATTACAAAACAAATTAAAAGTATACTAATTTATGACACCCTCTACTCTTATTCAGAGTTCAAATACTAGTATTTTGTATTGACCACTTTCTTTTCAAGAGCTTGGAGCTCTGGAGATTTCAAAATCAAAACTTTGAATGGAGTATATAATTGACATGTCAGTTTTCAACCTTCAACAACCAATCAGCATTCTTGTTTCAAAAAAATCAGGACTCCAAGCTCTTGAAAAGAAAGCGGTGTCATTATGGAGCATATGGAGCTGCGAGTGCGAAAGAACGGGCAGTCACTAATGCCGGACTCGGAGCAGGTCGGAATCGGAACAGGTCGGAATCGGAACAGGTTTTTGGAACAGGTATACTTTTTTACCCGGAACAGTTCCGACCTGTTCCGAGAAAAATCCACTCAGTATCATCTCTAATTTGTATTAGTTGTTATTATGTCTGATCTTTAATGTACGCAATGTTTGTGTTATATATTAAAATTAACTGTATATTTTGGTTGCTTTTTGTTTTAACCTAACCTAACCAAAGTGGCAGATACTGCCCTTATTTATCTTATCAGGCTAGTTCTAAGGCAGCAACTTGAAAACCTAGTTGATAGCTCCATCTACATTATTCACTGCAAGTACTTTTGAAAGCCCTGAGTATGATGATTATCAAACGTATAGAGAATTATGCAAATTCGAAATAATGCAACTAAACTGTTCTTAAATAGTGTGTCATTAAATTATAATTTGTCGTAATGGCATTGATAAAGTGTATCTTAGGTTACTATTATTGTAAAGCTAAAATAAATAAATTGGAAAACGCGGGATATGATTTAGCAATTTGTAAAAAAATAGTTTAATAAACTACCCCGTACTAGACCCTGTCGTAAACGCAGTGAACATAAAATTAATAATTAATTTTACGAATATGAAAAATAATAAGTCTCGATTAAAAAAATTATAAACTAATTTGCATAACTTTTTTCAATAACATTTGCTCTGCATCAAAAAATCTAATTTGTCCGGGAATAATAGAATATATGAAAGATAAATAGAGCAGTTGGCATAGTGGGATTTTAATGAAAGCTCAGCGAGCGGTTAGTAAAAAAGGCAAATTTGTAAGAGATAATTAGTGCATTGTTTTATTATCAACGTTTCGGGTTGGTTATGAAATATTTATAAAAGCGTTTTGAAACTAGAGTATAAAATGGGATTTAAAATGAAAGTTATCCTGGAAGAGAAATGATCAGGTATTTTATAGTTAATGTATTGATAAATTAATAAAAAAAAATAGAAATGTCTTTATCATTAGTTCGTTTATGTGCTGGACTGTTTACTGTTTGGAAAAAAAGACGTCCATACAAGAATAAAGTTTTCGGAAAAAAATGTTTTGTTCATTTTTTCCGTGGAATAAATAATACTCTCGCAAATGTGGCGGCGCGAAGATTTGGATTAAAATAAGCGCAAGAAAAATAAAAGTATAAAAATTACAGAAATAAAAATTAAAATTCACAAATAAAAAGTTCACAAATGAAAGTCTATCTTTGGGGTGTTGACTCGGGTGAAAAGCTAAAGAAAAAACCTGTATGAGAACTACCGACCTGGTGGTCTCCCTGACGCCGGAAAAATTTGGTGGAAAAAGTGTAGGGTTTAAAATGTTTGAATTTTTTTTTAAAGGTCATTAGCCAAAAGGAAATTTTTGATGACAAAAAGAGGACAAAGGGAACAAATAGAATAAAAACGAGAAGAAACACAAACACAAAGAAAGACAATAGAAAGGATTGGAAAGATAAAGTTAAGGAAAGATCAAAGGTGGGGAAATGGTAGGTTGTGGTATAGGAAAATATGGCTAGGGAGGAGGTTCTCGGAAGATAGGCAACGCCTGGTATGGTAGGGGCTGTTTGGTATGGAATGGGGCATTATGCATTCTCATTTGGATGTAGTCCGCTAGTGGGGTTATGTCGTGATATCGTGCGTATAGATCTCTGAAAGAGGTGCTGCCGGAATCAGAAATGAGACGCATTTTATGTTCAAAAACTTTGAATTTTCGCATTGTCGTGACCGGGATACTGCACCTCACTGGCGCCGCGTATGTGATTGCCGGCCTGATCACTATCCTGTACAACAGTTTCTTATTTGTCCTGTTAAGTTCGCTAGAGTCCAGGATGAGAGAGAAGTGTCCTTACTTCTCGACCACGCAGTTATACAAATGATAACAAGCTAAAAACATACTCTTCGCCGGTTTACTAAAGCTTTTTATATAATTTTTACAGAGTCTATAGGGACCCTTGACCTCCGAGTCATTCCATTTAAAAAGTGTAAGAACTAAATCACCACCTGCCACGTAGAAAGATGTAAATTACTTCCACATCCAGTGGAAGTTCAGTAACGACAAAAACATTTTTAAAATTTTTTATTGCTCAAATAGGCTTAAAATGTCATGAAACGTCGAGATTTTAAGTTTGAGCGAAAGAAAATTTCTGTCTGTCGGTCTGTCTGTAACTTTTTTTGTGCGCACATTTACTCTGGAACCGTTTAAGATATTGATTTGAAATGTGGTACACATATGTACTTTAACGAGATCTGGAACTGGATTATATTTTCATCTTGTTCCGGCGAAGGGTTGGGGTAAATTTGGGGTATATGGGTAAATCAAGCAGGTAAGAGTCCATAAAATTGGTATTTAGTATATACAAGAGCAGCTAAGGTCTCAAAAAAATTTTGGCATTAGCCACCCCCATTACCACCCCCACCATTATTAAAGGGGATGAAAAAAAATTGTGATTTAGTGTATGTACAAGAACCAGAAACCTCAAAATATTTTTTCACTTCATTTTTTCATCACTCCCACCCCACTACCGATGTGGGGTATCGTTTTATGGGTTTTTGAGGTAGGGGATATCAAATATTATATTATTAAAGTTCCATAAACAATCATTTTCACATACAAAGTTTTTTCGTTGTGAGTGACTTGGCTAGAGAATCTAGATATGGAAGTAGTGATTCCTTGGGCAGCGGTTTTTTACATTATAAAAGACGAGCTAAAATCATATTTTTATGGTTATATGTTATATTCTGAAATATATATTAATAAAATGTATAAATACTTAGATATTAAAATGAAATATCATTTCACTAGGTTTCTATTCAATTACAAAAACATAAAAATCAGCTTTTCAACTTACTGTCCCAATTTCAATACAATCGGACTCTTCTTTTTTAAGTTATCGTGACGGACAGACAGACGGACATTTTGAATTCGTTCACTAACACAATGTTATGAAATGTTTTGTCTGCCAGTGATGTTTTACTGTTTTAGAAATGTGACGATCAAATGCAATATACTCTTTGTTTTCGTATTTCCGAAAAATATAATAATAATCGAACTCTAACACCGCCATATATATTTATTTTAAAATGCGTCGTTTTCATGAAAAATAATGTTAACAATTTTATTAGTCATCAAAAGATATAAGCATCACATGACATGGCTATTACGTACTCAGTAAGTATAGAACTGCTACATATGAGAAGTCCTCACATTATAAGTGCTATTTTATATAATGCTCTAATTCCTGAATATAAAAGTATAAAAAATCATAGCCACTTCAAAAGCGCAATTAAAACGTTTCCCTTAGAAGGAGCGTACTACTCCATAAATGAGTTTATACACAGGCAGTAAGTGCCAATTATCTAATTGTTGTTTTACTTCCACATCCAGTGGAAGTATAGTAACGGCAAAAAAATTTTTAAAAATTTTTATTGTCCAAATAGGCTTAAAATGTCATGAAACGTCGAGATTTTAAGTTTGAGCGAAAAAAAAATTTCTGTCTGTCGGTCTGTCGGTCTGTAACTTTTTTTGTGCGCACGTTTACTCTGGAACCGTTTAAGATATTGACTTGAAATTTGGTACACATATGTACTTTAACGAGATCTGGAACTAGATTATATTTTCATATTGTTCCGTCGAAGGGTTGGGGGGTAAATTGGGGTAAATGGGTAAATCAAGCCGGTAAGAGTCCATAAAATTGGTATTTAGTATATATAAAAGAACTTAAAGTCTCAAAAAATGTTTTGGCATTAGCCACCCCCATTACTACCCCCACCTCATTATTAAAGGAAACAAATAAAATTGTAATTTAGCGTGTATATAAGAATCTAAGCCTCAAAACTTTTTTTTACTTAATCCACCCCCACTCCCACCTCTCTGCCACCACCCCCAACCCCCACTACCGATGTGGCATATCGTTTTATAGGTTTTTGGGATAGACTATTTCAAATATTATGTTGTTAAAGTTACCTCGAGTAGTATGGATGCGCGGTGGCTTTCCTCGGCTACTATGGATGCGCAGTAGGTTTCCCCGAGTATTATGGATGCGCAGTGGCTTTCCTCGAGTATTTTGGATGCGCAGTGACTTTTTTCGAGTATTATAGAACGCAGTAGGTTGTAAGTAAGTATGAATGAGCAGTGGCTTTCCTCGAGTACAATAGATGCGCAGTAGGTTACCACCAGTATTATGGATGCGGTGTGGCTTTAGATGCGCAGTAGTTTACCTCAAGTGATATGGATGCGCAGTGGGTTTCCTTGAGTAAAATGGATGCGAAGTGGGTTACTTCAAGAAGTATGAATGCGCAGTGGCAATTGGATGCACAGTGGTTTACCTTGAGTAGTATGGATGCGTAGTAGGTTTCCTCGAAGAAAATGCTCGAAGTAGAGTACTTTTATCGTGTAGTTTACTTCACGATTTTTTATATCTTTGTAATGCCATTTTCTGCGTATTACTTCCACATTCAGTTGAAGTATATTAACGCAAAAAAAATTTTTGGAAATTTTCATTGTTTAAATAGGCTTAGAATATCATGAAACCTCAATATTTTAAGTCTGAGCAAAATAAATTTGTCTGTCGCATCGGTCTGTATGTTATTCTTGTATCTTTTTAGTGCTCACAAGTACTCTGGAACCGGTCTCAAAAATTGGCATTTGCCACCTCTAGTACCACCCCCACCCCATTATTGAAGGTGGTGAAAAAATAGTGTGATTTAGTGTGTGTACAAGAGCCAAAGTTATCAAGAATTTTTTTCACTTCACCCTTCCTCTATTACCGATGTGGCTTATAATTTTATGGGTTCTTGGGGTACATGATTTCAAATATTATACTATTAAAGTTCCATAAACAATTATTTCCACATAGTGGAGTGCAAATATAGTATTTTTTTGTAAGAGACTTGGATGTGGAAGTAAGTGATTCCTTGGGCAGCGGTTTTTTTAATTATATACAAACTTGGGCGCGAGTCTTAGTGTATTGTATTTGTATCTATCAACTTTAGTGTTATTGATTTTAAAGCTATACTTTCTAGATCACTACTTATTTTAAACTGTATAATTTCAGTTTCTTGTTAATCCGCCCCGCGCAATAATTACCCAAGGCAAAGAATGCGATGGCATCAAAGCAAAATATATCAAATAAATGCTGCACACTACAAATTTGTTTACACTTTACATGTTTTAAGTTTTGGAATTTTTTTCAATTTACATTTTGTTATTTAGGTATGTGGCCATATAATATTAAATGGCGATCTATATTTAGTATTTGATATATTTATTTGAAGCGTGACAGAATTTATTTGTAATTTGCCTTTTAGTAGATTTGGCGAGTAAGTGCTGATTGGGACAAAATTAATATTATGTGCATTTATCGTATGTAATATCACTAGTGCTTAAAATTTTATCGAAAATTTTTTCGAAAGCGTGTTGCCTGGTAATATAAAGAGTGTAAATTGACAGTTTATTATCTGATTAAATCCCGACCGCTTTAGCGGGAGGGATTTAATCTTTGATAATAAACTGCCAATTTGCACGAGTTATATTAACTAGGGGCAACTTAGCTTGAGAAAAAATTTTTAGATAAAATTTAAAGCACGAGTGGTATTTGTGGAGAATATTTCACGAATAAATAATTCATTAAGTATATCTTCAATATTATGTTCAGTAATTAATTGCCTTCAGACGTTTCCTTGTTGCTTTTTAGAGATTACTCACCTTTATCTTCAATTTCATCATTTACGTCACATAAAAATACATTTCCAAAGCGACTCATCTAATGAAAAACAAAGTAGGTTTAAATTATGGTCAGAAGAAAAACAATATACGTTAAACCATAGGTACTGTAACTTATCAGACTAGTCATCACAACAAAGCACGCTTCGACCAATCACATTACGGGTAAAATCACACAAATTGCATATTACCAATATATCCCTTTTACGTTCTAAGGCTGCCGGCTCAGATGGTATCGTACCGCCATCTAGTAACGCTAGCTTAACTTAGTTACTAGCCTAAACAGTGAATTGAATTTTTATATTAAAGTGTTTATTAATATATATTTATGTATTTAATCCTTGTTTCTAATTTGAGAAGTTTGATAGTTAAGTTAAGGTTTACTTGTTTAAGTAGAGAGACTTTAAGTACTACTAATTATAATATATATAGTGATACTGCAGAGTTTTGATTTTCCAAATAAGTGTTAGCTGCTTTGTAATGATTGATGAATTACCATAAGTAAGTACCTACATTTGTGTATTTATCATGAAATAACTGATTTGTCTGCTTCGTAGATATTCATATTTAATTTTAGTTGGGAAAATTATTTTGTAATTATGTTAGGTATTAAGCCATTGAAAGCTGTGTACCTATAACTTGTCCCGAACCTATATAAGTTCCACACAGCATTGGCTTTTTAGGTTATTAATACAGTACTACAATTTACAATTTACGTTAACAATTAGTAATAAGCTAGAGAAGATATTTATAGATAACATTTAAAAGCACGATTTGTCCTATTTGCCGAAAACATGTCACGACACAAAACGTCAAAAAATTTTCGCAATATTTGCCGCTGCAGCGACCTAAAAAATTAGAGCGATAAATTTTGCATGTTGGTCCTGTCAAAACCAGATCTAGTTTGAATTACCACTAATAATGACGTTTGATTGGTGCAATGTTGTGAAAAAACGGGCTCTCATTGGCTATAGCGTTAATGAGTGAAATAATCGTAAGTATTTTTTTACTGAAATTGACAGAATCATCTGCGTAGTTATTTCGCCATAAAATTAAATAAAGTAAATTAAATATGTCTTTAATGTAAGTAAAGAACAATATTAAACCAAGTACGATTCCTTCGCAGTTAACTCGTTTGTGTTCACTAATCCAATAATAATTAATGTTCATACACTGCTTTCAGTTATTCAGACAACTTTCCATCAATCAGTAACATGTTCCTTTAAATCAAGTAATTCAAAGAATTGCGTAACTTATGGTGTAAAATGCTTTAGCTAGGTCGACGAATATACCAAGTAGTGCAAGAATGTTATTGTCTAAAACATTATACAGGGTGATTTACATCTTGTCTGAGACATTTTAGAGAATTTACAAGAAATCCATACTAACAGCGGATAAAAAAAGAAAACTTTGAAAATCATTTATTTTATCTTCTTATCCGCAACGACTTGATACACGTTTTGTAATTCATGCAACGATTACGATGGAGGCCATTCTTGGACTCACTCCCTTACACGTTGAAGTTGAGCTTGAAGCCAGGAAAGCACCAAACAGACTATTCAAGATTGAAATTTGGAATATGATAGGTCAAGGGTTAGGACATACAAAGGCTCTGGCTCTACCGGCAGGGGACCAGGTTATCGCTCAGTCAGAGAATGACCGTCTATATGTTCACAGTTCCATAATCGAGACAATTAGGAAAGCGATAAGTCGCATCTTCTGAGTCGGTGGTCTGGAATGGTATACAGACGGATGGAAAACTCAGGAGGGAACGGGGGCGGGCATACACGGATGTAAACCAAGGACTCGTATATCAGTGCCACTTGGTAGGTATCCCAGTGTATTCCAAGCAAAAGTATATGTCATAATACTGTACGCGAGCGAAAATCTCAAAAAAGGTTTCGCAGACAACCATACTGATGAGTGACAGCCAGGTGACTTCTAGGCTGATGCTGAATTGCCGATATACTTTGACTGAGCTCTGCGAACGCAACTCAGTTAAACTGATACGGGTGCCTGGACACAGTGGTGTGGAGGGCAATGGAGAAACAGATCATCTGGTGAGAGAGGGAGGGAAAACTTTTCCTGACCTTAGCCAGCCTTCGCTCTACCAAGGAGTCTGATTCATTCAGAACTGTGACACTGGGTCAATAACTCTTGGTCTCAAGTCCCTGGAATGAGGCAGTCAGGGCCCCTTATAAATGGGGCTTTAACTGCTTTTACCGTAAATTGGGCTCGATAAAGATAGATAGAAAAATGAGATAGATGGTAGGCTGAATAACAGGACACTATCCTCTGAATAAGCACCTACATGGAATGAGGTTGAGAGATGATCATATTTTCGGATATGTGGAGTAGAGCAGGAACCATCATTCAATTTCCTATGCAGTTGCTCCATTGCGAGTGTCAAGGTATAGGCATCTTGAGAGGCAATTTTTGCAACCAGAGGAGTTACGTGGTCTACCTTGGAACACACTACTGTTCTTCGTGGACTGGTCTTTTCGAGGGGAATGTACAATGGACCTACAGGCCTGAATACTGCGGATCTCGGAATCCGCTCGCGTTCTATAATAATAATAATAATAATAATAAAATTAATATCATATTATTATAAATTTTACTAATTTTTTTATTAATCTTGTTTGCTAATGTCTAGATCCTTTTCATATTAAATGTATCTTTGATATGTTGGAGGAGTCGGATGAACAAATGGGCGACATTGAAGTGAGAAAACTTATTTATTTCTCAACAGGAAATAACTGATCTCATTGATAAAAATTCCAGGTAAGAGAATGAGGAAGGATTTTGGCACACAATTATCAGCTTCGCGTAAGTTGTCTTAGAAATATATTTGAAGTGGTTGACCAGATATTAAGGCGACATTCAAACTTATTCTATTTCTGAACCACCCCATACATTTCCATGATATTTTTGTCTCATTTCAACATGTTTTTTGGCCAAATCTGTCTGTGTGGTGTTTTCCAGAAGCACTGTCAATATACATCGCCCTGTAAATTAACAGGACTCCTCGTGAATTTATAGCATTTTTTGCATTTTAAATATCTAGAATGCTTAGAAGATACGATTACACAGGCCCACAAAATAAGTGGTCTGCGTCGGGGTACTGACCATAACTATCCCTTGTATTTTGACCCGCTGAACACGAATCTGATCTTAGTTTTTCCCCAGCACGTCAGGTTTTTTATTTTTAAGCAAATAAATATATAAATACTACGATTCAACAGACTTTTTTGCTGTTAAAAAAAAAACGGTGTTAGAGAAAAACTAATGTCAGATTCATCTTCAGCAGCCAGCTCAAAATACAAGGGATAGGTGTGGTCAGAACCCCCGCGCAGATCACTTTTTTTTTTGGTGGCCACGTGGGCCACACACACTGTGGCACAGTCAAACAAAAAAAAAAGTAGTCTGCGCGGGGGTACTGACCACACCTTTCCCTTGTATTTTGAGTCGCTGAACACGAATCTAATCTTAGTTTTTCCCCAGCATGTCAGGTTTTTCTTTTAACGCAAATAAATATATAAATATTATGAGACTTTTCCGCTTAAAAAAAAACTGACGTGCTGGAGAAAAACTAAGGTCAGATTCGTGCTCAGCGGGTCAAAATGCAAGGGATAGGTATGGTCAGTACCCCGGCGCAGACCACTTATTTTTTTTGTGGGCCTGTGTTATTTTTATAATGGTACACATTTTCCACTCCAGTCCTAGTACATTAATATTTTTAATTATACAATAAAACCACAGTAGAGAAACAGCAAACAATGAAAAATATGACAAAAAATTAATACCTAGTAGGGCCACCACGCGCTTGTATGGTATGCATTCTCGTGGGGTAGGTACTATGACAATATTTAGAATGTCCTAAGTAATGCTATCCCGCCTTTCTATGATGAAATTTTCCAATTCTGCAATAGTTATTGCTGGAACAACTTCTTTTTAAACTAACCCATTTGTGTATAATAGAGCTGCCATCGGGTCCTGGCCAGCCAGCTCATTAACCACTTGATATCTGTGGGGCCTTAAGCTATCATCTTACGTAGATAACTCCAAAATTAACTGCAAAAGGTCCCATATGCCACTAGGTATAGTCCAGCTTTTGCTTTTAGAGTACTGTTAATGAACGTACAAAGTTTAATTCTACATCCACTATAAATGACACCCGAAATTACACTAGAGTCACCGTTTTATCCAAAATCGTTCCCTCTTTTTCTCCACACATGAATTCTATTGTCATCCGGGAATAGATATAGATATTTTTTAATAGTAATTCTTGTTTCGAATTGAATATATATTTCTCCTGATGGATTCTAAAGAGAATGAAAAAAGTTGTACAATTTTTAGAGGGATTTAATCAGTCGAAAGTAGAAGGTATATTTTATACCTATTTTCTCTATGTTATTTAGTAGTTCTTGGCTTTGACATGTAACAAATATTTGATTATAATGGAGTATCCTCTAGGTAGGGCTAGAAATACCAGAAAGAATGTCCCGTAAGGGAGGCTTCTTATAATATATTGGCATGATCAGACTTAGATCATCAGTATATAGAAGAATGGATATTTTCCTGTTTTTCACACTGAATATTAGATGTATGAAAGAAGTTGGCAAGTCGGTTCGTAAGGGAACTTTTTGTTGATATTCTAGCTTGGTCAAATTTAGATCAATGGTGAATGAAAAGAAAGAATGGTTTATTTGAAACTTATCTGTTGAATAACCAAAATAATATCATAATCTTAACAATAATGTAAGCAGAAATAGGAAAATATATTTTTTTAAATACAAGAAAATTTTTGTCTCATACGTATACTTTTGGCTAAGTCTTCCAGAATATAAATATAGTGATATAAAATCAAATCAAATTTCAGAAATTCGGAAATTTCGGCTCTGAAAGTTCATTATGTCTCCACCAGGGCATAGCACGTTTTACTTAAAACACAAGCTATTATCTTTTCCGGCTTCGCCAGCGGCTCCCACTGGAGCCATTTTGATATTTTTAAAAAAATAAAGCTCTTTATCCCCAGATGTGTTATCACTAATTTATTTTATTAAATTGTTATTTTCATACATAAAAACAAAATAGAAATTTAAATAAATAAATAAATCTCAGCTCTTGAATTACAACTTACACTACTATATCAAACTGAGCATGTAGAGGCATGCAGAGGCCGCAGTTGACCGAAGAGATCCAGGTAAACTAGACAGAACCGGCGATCGCCAACGTGTATCTATCGCATATCTCATATTCAGTCTAAAACGAATTGGAATTAATTTTAACTTTTGTTTTACTCATTTTTAAGATAAAGTATTTTTTGGAGACTCGTTTCATCATGGAACGACATGTTACTCCCATTTTAGGTGACGGAAATTGTTCATTTGCTTATTTTTTAATATTATGAAGGTTTTTCTTTGTGGGCCATTAATAATTTAATTGAAAATGAAAATTTGTTATCATTATATGGTGCATCCGTTGGTCATATCGAATTGTATTGCATTGCATTAGTCAATTATTTTCTAATTATTTATTTAGGGTATATAGAGACGATGACAACGAAAAAAGTTTTGACTAGGGTTCGGAAAACATTATTTGTAGCTAATTATATAATATCTGGAATGTGGTTCATAAGGATGAAAATCTGATACACTTTTGGTAAAAAAATATACAAAGTGGCCACTGAAAGTAATAAGAAAATTAATGAACAAAAGTGTGAATAGAGAAGGAGATTTTGCAAATAATTTTTCAAATTCTTTAGATTCTTCGCTTGCCAAAGAGAAGTATTGTATTCGTGAAAAAATCACTATTCCAGATTAATTAGAATTTTCACATTTCAGATTTAGATTATGAAAATTTAGATATTTCATTTCAGTCATTCAGTCCCTCTGTCGGTCAGTCTCTTGGCTCCATATCTAAAAAAATATTTGATTGAGAAAAATAATATTCGGCAGGTAAATAATGCTTATTGCCCTGAAAAGAAATAATAAATAATATAGAGGCTAAGCACCCCAAAAAAAAAATAATAAAGAAAAAAAATGTTACGGAAAACAATAATAAATTTACTTGTAGTTAACAAAATTACTAAGGAAGAAACCTATTTTAGTTTTAGCGAATAAGATATCCGGGGTGGTCACTAAAAGAATAAAATAATTAGCTGGACTAAACACGTCAACATTTGACGGAGGATGTATAGAGTAGACTCTTGTTTTTATGAACTAGGAGAAAGTGAGATCATTACGTTGAAACAGGGCCGTGAATTTCTCGAAAATGTAAATGCTGGTAGTAAGTTCAAAGATGTGCCTCTAAAAGAATAGTTTCTAGGATACATTCTTAAACATCCCCATTTTAACGGGCTCGGCTAGTTTTATTTAATAGTCAGTGAAGGAAAATAGGGTGTGCGGGGCATACGGGCCCAAAGAGCCCGAGGGCCCAAATTCAATCGCTTAATTTTGCATATTCCCATCATAATTTGGAATCATCGAAACCGATGTCAGTGTCAAATCAAATGAACGAATAAGAAATTTCTACGATTTTCTTGAGAAAATTTACGTTTTTTTTTTGAGAACAGCATCAATCGGTGGTTCATTCTTACTACAATTTTCGGAACTAAGAAGCATACCCTAAAAAGATTGCGTTCAACTAGGTGGTTTGCACCACTTTGATTTTATATTTTTTAACGATTCCTGTATCAGTAGCTTCAACCGAGAGGTCATTTTCGAAATTGAAATGAATTAAAAACTACTTGAGGAACTCTTTATTACAAGAAAATTTGTCAAATTTAGCCATACTTTCCATTGAAAATGAAACGGCCCGAAGTAAAATAGATATCAACAGAATCATCGCCATTTCGCCGAAACCAAAGTCAGGAAAGTAACTGTTTAATCTATTATCATTATTATTGTAACGGTTTTTTATCAGGTAGCTGGTTTGGAGATTAATCAGGGTCCAGATTAGTTAATAAGACAGCCCAATAAAAATATAAACAATCTATTTTCTTCTTCAAACAGGTAATATGTGGCAGTGTTACATAACATACAGGTACAGGATATACAGGTCCATATCTTTGACGGTTCTTAGGATGACAGTTTCTATTATCAGAGAGAGAGAGAGAGAGCGTAACGATGCGATGCGAAGTTAGTTGCTGCTACTGGAGTGGCATCTGGCGTCGGGCGAATATCGTCGACTCAAGAAGTTTCCCAGCTCAACACGCTGTAGGAGGTCTCCAGGTCAGGCTCATCCGCTCTGGTTCTGGCGGCGAAACGGCGTCGGGGAATGACTAACGACTCGAGCTCAACACGCTGAAGGATTTCCAGGGTCAGATTGCATTCGTTCCGTCGTGTTTGCGTCGAGAGATGCACAAATCTGTAATATGTCCAGCTCACCACGCTGTAGACAGATTGACAAAATTGCCCACACTTAATTAGTTGATTTGTAGCCGGGCTTTTATATCCGAGAATCCTCGCTTACTGGTGACGTAGAACTGCGTATAGTTTAGTGTCGTGTGCAAAACCGTGCCTCTAGACGGGAGCTGGGTAGATTTGCGGGTCGTGTGCATATTGGTGTCGGAAACTTTAGTAATGGAACATGAATTTATGAATGCTTCATTACATTATAATTATTATTTGTTTAAAATAATGGTATTATTTTATGCAATGTATTAAAATTTATTTATTATTGTAAAGAATTACGTTTTTGTGAATTGTTTCACGAATATATTATTTTTAATGCTTTAATAATTTTTTTAAAATTAATGTTTAATTGAGGTGTTTTTTTATTATTTCATGAACGGTGGAGGTGGGCAAATGACAATCTGCATACGGGCCTAATGGTTTCCAGTTACGCCACTGTTAATAGTACGTTTAAATCTTTTTAAATTATCGTGCAACATGTATTTTCAATTAACTCTTACATAATAAAATGGAGATTAGAGAAGAGAATAATTAAATTCTGTAATTTAACAACGGTGAAGGTTCCATAAATTTCAATTATAAAACTACAACATACTTTTATTACTTTCCGTTCTGTGAAAGGAGTTCCCGCGAACGAGTCTTAAACAGATGAAATTCTTAAGAGTAACTTACGATTATAGAGCAATAAGGGGCGAGAAAATCCGGATAAAGTTAATAAAAGCGGATATTTCAAATAATGTAGAGTAAAGCAAATATACGCCGGATATTAGGCTTAGTTATGTTCCCTTGTGTATAGTAAATACAAAAAGAAATAAAATAGGATATAACAAACATTAAGAGAAAAGATTGTACTTGAGCAGGGGCAGATATTAAACTCACAGTTTGCACTTAGAAAATAAATTTCACCAGGATCAAGTTTTTCGATAAAATAATGGTAATAATAAACAGTTTCTTTAGTCTCTCTTTCCATGCTTGCAATTTGGAATTAGTGAATAACATTTTCGTTTACGCCAATTTAAAGTCTGTTTAACATACATATATTAAGAAATAATGTTCTAACATTTTATTTTCTGATTAAATAAAATAAATGTCACTATCCTGTGGTCAGTGACACCATGGGATAACCTTAAACCACACAAATAAATATTTGTTCAAACAGAACATAACATCACGTATTAATCACCTCATTATCCCTGCAAATAACCAGGCGGCAGATAAAAAACTGAATTAAATACTATATTTGTAGGTTTGTTAATATTCTTACAAACAATATGATGGATGCTTTTCACAGTTTTTTGAAAGTAAGTTAGTTTTACTTCCACATCCAGTAGAAGTATGGTAACAAGAAACAATTTAAACATTTTTATTGTTCAAATAAAAAAAGTCAATGTCATGAAACGTCGAGATTTTGAGATTGAGTAAAAAAAATGTCTGTCGGTCTGTCTGTCTCTAACTTTCTTGTGAGCACGATTACTGTGGAACCGTTTAAGATATTGACTTGAAATTTGGAAATTTGGTACAGATCTGGAACTGGATTATATTTTCATCTTATTCCGTTGAAGGGTTAGGGGGTAAATTTGGGTAAGAGGGCGTAAATTAGTAAATAAAGCAGGTAAGAGTCCATAAAATTAGTATTTAGTATATACAAGAGAAGCTAATGTCTCAACAACATTTTTGGCATTAGTCACCCCCATTACTACCCCCACCCCATTATAAAGGGGGTGAAAAGAAATTGTGATTTAATGTGTGTACAAGAATCAAAGGCCTCAAAATATTTTTTTTACTTCATCCATCCCCACTACCACCCCCCCATCACTACCCTCACCCCACTACCGATGTGGGATATCATTTTATGGGTTTCTGGTGTAGACGATTTCAAATATTAGGTATATTATTAAAGTTCCATATTGGGCAGCGGTTTTTAGCTAATATTACCATGTTTGTAATTTTAATAATCCCTTCTTTCTTTTGATTAGCGAAACGCGTGTCAAATATGATATGTAGTATTTTTTTGTAGAATCTTATCAAAGGTTGTAATAACTTCATGTACAATTCCTTGAGGGATCTACAGACGATCCCACCAACTAACCAACTGACCAACCAACCTTTAAAAATTACCATGCCAACTCGTAAAAGTGAGCTGGTCTGCTGGAATTCCAGCAACCTTCAAAGCGTATCGACAAAGTTAGCTCCAACACGTCAGGTTGCTCCTTTAATGGACCAATGTAATTAGTCGGTAGAAGAAAAAATATTTTTCCATTATAGTTGTCTTCAGATCTAATCTGCACTGAAAAAATGTCGGCATCTTTGATCTTCACCGCACCACCAAAAACGGCGACATTTTTTACACGCATAATGTGTAGACAATTATACCATTCGATTCAGCTCATTGGGAATTATTTGTGAGTACTTTTATAGCCCTCATTTGATTTAAACAATTACAAAAGAATTTCGTTGACGGTGTTTTTGACCTTTCACCGTTTACGTAACGATAACGGTAGTAGATACGACAATAATGCATTAGACCTTTTTTGTAAAGCATCGAATTTTCTGCAAAAAGTTTGCAAGGGCATATTTATATCTACTATGGTTTACAAACTACGGGCGCCTAAACACAAACGTAAAATTTATCGTTTTTCGCGCAACCCTACAAGCGGCCCGGGCGTAGAAAATTTTCTGAAAAATTTGAACATTTATGAAGCTTCTAAAGACCATGCATGCTTGTTTGGGTAAGTTTTTTATCGACTTTTTTAAAATTTTGACAACACTAATTGCAAAACTTTTATTGTCCTTTATTAATAATAACAATAATAATAATAAACTTTATTGATCCCTAGTATACTACAAATTATTGTAAATAGGATAGGTACGTCAAAAGGTATATATAAAATATATAAACTGTATAACAAAGAACACTGTATAGACATAACAAATAAAATAAGTAAATATCATACTCTTAATAGTGTGGTGACTTAGAGCAAATACTAGGTAGAATCGTGACCTGCTGGATTAAAGCGCCAAATTTTGCAGAGTTTGTAACAAAGCTGCACTTCCTGCACAGCTCTTTGTCATTGCAAAGGCCATTGTGAACAGTAAACAACAATATTATAAATATAATTTTTATGATTATTTTCTTAATAGTTATTCTGTAATTTGATTTATTGAAGCGTTTGTAACATGGTCAAATACATTATCTCAGCAAATTGGAAGCTTGTACCTCGCAAAATATTAAAGTTACAAAAGCGGCTCTGGCCTTAAATTGTAGCAAATTTAGTTTAAATTGAATCCTTTTTGCTACAAACCCAGAAGTTGGGGAGATATTAAAATCGTACAATTTTTTTACTCTAGTCAGTATGTCTCTTGAGGTTGACAGTCATCCGACGACAGCGAGCTTTTGGGGGTTGGTGGGGGGATCAGTAGCAAGTGTATTGGTGAATTGTTGGTGCATTGCGCGATTAGGTTTGCCACTATCTTGTATAAAATGATTAAGAAGAGTTCTTTCTTCTCTCGGGCTTTCGTATTCTTCTCCATATAGGTAATTCCTACGAATGAATTGTTCTATATGAAAATTTTAAAGCAGGAAAAACCTACCGTTATTTTAATTTTTCGAACAATAGTTTCCACTACAGCGCGCCGCAAAAGTCCAATTTACGTTTCTGTTTTTTCTGCGTCATAGAATCTATCAAGAATAAAATAAAACAAATTAATAAATTCTTCCAAACGACTACGAAGAGCGAGAATACAACATTGTAGAGATTACACATTCAATGAAGTCATGTGGTACCGATGACTCAAGAAAAGTTTTTAACCAAGGGAGAAAAAACAAGGATAAACTTAAATATACTTCTGACATACTTGAACCAGAACAACATAAGAGCCACACAGATTCAAGTAGACGCCGATACCGAGATAGTAAACACCGCTATTAGGCATGCATCAAATTACGATTAGATAGTAATTCCTGATTTTGGATTTGGCATATCGAAATTCACCACCACTTTGAAGAACGATCATTTGGAAGCATCTCCGAAAATTTCTAAAGAAAACAAGTTTCCCCCAAACTTCTCGCTACCGCAGAAAAAACATTCTTTCTTGCTTTGTACAAAGAAAATGAAGTACAAAAAAGTTAAATTCGCCAAGTTACAAACGTTTTATAACAGCGAATAAAAAGTCAAAAGCGAACCTTGCATCACTTCTATCGACATCGGATGCGGTCCGGCAACACTTTCAGGACGAACGTTCACTTTCAAGATCCGGAAAAATGGGTATGAATCATCGAAAATTGTGGGCTCGAACCGCAAACCATCACAGGAAAAGCTGCACCCGGTGAAATTCTAAAATTAATAGCCTGCAAATGCAAATGAAACTGCGGAACAGCTTGTGGTTGCCGAAGAGCTGGAATGAAATGTTCCATTATACATCAAAAGTGCAGCGGTAAAATTTACGACAACGTTACAGAATTACCGAAAATCTATGTGCAAGACGGCATCAGCAACAAATCCGACGAAGTGAATGAACAAACTTCTATCGATCGACAATGACAATGGATACATCCGAGAAGTAATGCGCGAGCTGTTCCGTTCTGAGGTGTCGCTGTGAAAGGAGGAAAGAGTTTTAGTGAGTAAAAATCTCACACTACCCTGCCGCACAACATCTAGGCGGGTGTCTTTTGAAGATTTCCCGTCCTTAACACAAAACAAAAAAAAAGGACTTGCCGACTTTTGCGATGCTCTGTTGTGCAAACTATTGCTCGAAAATAAAAATTAAGGAAACGGAGCTCTAGGTTTTTCCTGCTTTACAAATTCATATAGAACAATTTTCTCGTAGGAGAAAACTGTGAGATGCGCCAGCCGCGTCCTCATTTCAAACTTTCTTTCTCAATAAACAAAAAGCTATCAGGTCTTAAGAAAAAAATGTAAATTTGAATAATTTGAAAAAACTTCACAACTATTTTTTTTCAATATGGCGGAAAGTTTCGGTGGCGTGGTGCCGACAATTCACCAATGCACTCACACACTCACCAATGACCTGCCCACCAAGTCCCAAAAGCTCGCTGACGTCGTATGGCATAATTACCTTAGTAATTTCATATACAGGATAATTTACCACAACATGCGAAAAATTTATCAGTAAGTTGCCCCCACCGAAAGAAATTAAAAAAAAAAATCAAAAAAATTTGACCCAAAAAATTTCCTTATTTTTTTTTGTAGAAATGCGTCGCCTATGACTTTAACCAATCTGACGTAACTCGGTGCAATCATATCACTTCCCCTCCCCCTTTATCAGACTTGGTGCTGACAACAAAGCTGGCGGGGATTTAATCACACTACAAAAATAGCAACAATTTAAATAATTTTTGTAAAACACAGCATAGCTCAAAACAAACAAAAGTAATGAAAAGTCAAAGAAAATGTTCGAATGCACATTCGAAGCACTGTTCTAAGCGCAAAATGGTATATTGAACGGTATCGATCTACGAACACAATTTAAAATTTAACGGAACGCTCTAACTGGAAATCGGGAAGGCAATAAATTACTGACCCTATGACAGTAAACTCTTATACTACGTACAAAGATTAGAGAATTAATTCTCTAATCTTTAGAGATGCCGCAAGACAAGACGACAAGACTAAGCAAGTCTTGTCTTGGTTTCGAGATAGTCTTGGCTTAACTAGTCTTGTCTTGGTCTTGAAGCTTTCTTAAACTAGTGAGTCTCGTCTTGCCTTGATCTTGTATTGGTATAGTATTGAGTCTTGACATTTAATCCTTAATTCAGAAACAAGGTCATATAAACTATAAAATAATATAACCTGTCGGAATGGGTAAACAGAAAAAACAATTTTTGTGTAAAGAGACCGATTTATTTAAATCGCAATTGAACAGAACTTGAATCAATGTAAAAATGCGAAATAAACTTTTTTCAACGGTCAGTAGTATTCAGACTACAATAATAATATAATAATATAATAATAATATTTATTAATTTCAGAAAACAGTAGGTACAGTATGTACTTAAGTTTAAGAAATTTCATCGATATCTTAAATATAAAGGTAAAAAGGTAAAGTACAAACAAAAAAAACATAACTTTAAAAAGTTTAAAGTCAATACTATCATATAAATAAAAAAAATAAAAAGAGAGCAGTGCAATGCAAATAAGTACTAACAAATACAACTACAGTCTTGGTCCTGCGGCATCTCTACTAATCTTTGCCACGTACTTGCAACGGACCTCATTGTTGTCGAAGTTCGCAATAAGACAGAAAGAGACAGATACCAGTCACGATACGTGTTGACCAAATTCGATTTGCCTTACTTTTATTTGAAGGACGGATCCGTTACAGGTGCGTAGTACATTGCTTTATATGCACTGACCATAGACAATAACAGTAGCGTATATTTGCTAGTTTTAATGCAAGGAAATATACTAAATTACCTCGGATTAATCTAAAATTTTACAGGGACTTTCCCACATAGAAGACTAGTACACCATTTTATTTTACGCATGTTGTGGTAAATCACCCTGTATACTGACTGAAGTATTTGCTTCTTTACAAATATCACAATAAATATTAGTTTTATCGAAAAAATTGTGGAGATAAAAATAATCCTTATTAACTGAGAATGCATGTATTTAGTTAAAATGTTGAATATCTTAGAAACTATGTCACGTGCGTCAAAAGTACTAAGGAGGATTAGTTAAACTTTCAAATGATTTTTTTGTAAGTTTCTGTATCGTAAATAACAAAGAGGCTATGGCCGAAACAATGTGCATCTTCACATTTTTCTTAACAAAAATGTCACTACTTTGTTACAATAATTGTCCAGTAATTAAAAAAATATGTATTCGAATACTGCCTTCCGTAAATATAAAGCATCACCAAGATGCTCATATTTTTGTCAGTTTAAAACACTCGTTTAGAAAATAATGTCCACATTGAAGCCGCCATTTTAAATTTTTTAATTTTCACTCGAGATTCTTATTCAGCGATCCCAAAAACATAAATATCCTACATTTCAAAAACAAATCAGCAACATTTATTCAAATATTAATTAGCTAAATTTTGGGGGTGGTTTCCACCCCTATTGGGTAAGAGCAAATGTAGGGACGATATAGAAACTGAAGATGATACCTTTTACTAAAATAATTACCCATAAAAAATTATCGTTACCTATGACATTGTTCATAATTCATTATTTGTGGCATATTCATGATTTCTTATGTTTGTTGGCTATTTTGCCACTTTAAAAAATATTAAAAAAATTAATGAAATAAACCTCTGCACCAAAAGTTTTTAATGCTTTTATTACAAAATGTCTCACATCCAAAAATATGTAAACGTTTCGGAAAATATTTCTTTTTCCGTTATCAAAACTTTCACTTTTAATTATGTCAAACATGACAGTTTGTTGTATTTGTATTTCCATAGCCACATAAAACATTATGTTTATTTTATTTTTACTTACTTCGTCTCTGAGAATCGGCAACCAGCTGGTACAGAAATCTATGGAATAATTAGAAACACATTTATATTATTTCTAAATTTCACATATTTCTTACCTCTAGGTACGGTACTGGTTTGTGGATGGTGCATAATTATACTTAATATAATAAAAGTTAATTTATAATTAATAATTTAATGTAAATATAAGTAATAAATAAATAAATACATAATAACTAAAGGACCCCGCAGTTCTTGATAGGAAAATGGTCTATTGTTCTGAAACTTCAGAAAAATGTTCTCCTGGGCCCCCTGATTAAAAGTCTACATGTCTCCAAGTCTCCACCAGTCCAACCGAATTCGATTTTTTGATCTACAGGCGATCGAAACTGTGAAAATCTGAGATCTTGCACCATGGCGTTTGTTTCTTCTTTATACATTGGGACATTCCACGTCAACCGGATCACTTCTGCGGTCAAAATTTGAAGCGACGAAAAAATACCTACGAACCTGAACTCAGAACTACAAAAAGCCGTATGCGCCTTTGCAAAAATCAAGAAGGCGGCATCAATATGGCGGCCATAAACTTAAAAATTGATGATAAATGACCAAGAAGTTCAATTTTAGAGTCGTCAAAATGAACTATCCGGTTTGAAACTACTCAAAAGTAGTAACCGGAGTTAATGATCAAAAATTTGGTACAATAACTTTGAAATCACAAAATGGCGGATCCAAGATTGCGGACTTTTTTCCAAAACCTAATCTTTAAAACCATGAGATTTGTTTGAAAATGAATTTGCAGGGATTCTTAAGGCCACTTATCTCAAATCTGGCGTGAGATTCCAAATCACAAAATGGCGGACTCAATATGGCGGACGTATGGCCGAAACTCCCATCAATTGCCTTTAGGAACACTGAATCCCATTGAAAACGGATGTATGAAGGTTTTTAAGATCGCTCATTATAAATCTGACATGAATAATTCCAAATTAGAAACTGACGGACTCAGGATTGCGGATTTTTTGCCAAAACCTGATGTAAATGCCTTTACAAACATCAAATTTGTTTGAAAATAGATTGGCAGGGATTCTTAAGGTCACTTATCCCAAATATAGTGTGATAGATTAAAAATCACAAAATGGCGGACCCAAGACAGCGGAAGTATGGCCGAAAGTCCCATCAAATTGCCTTTCGGAACACTGAATCCCGTTGAAAACGGATTTCCGGAGGTTTTTAAGATCGCTTCTTATAAATCTGACATGAATAACCCCAAATTACAAATGGCGGATCCAAAATTAAATTGAAAATGCGTTTCCAGCACACAAAAACACTTTTTTTTTTACCTGTGTAATTGAATGAAAAATGTACAGCAATTTTATACAGAATTTTCAGAAGAAAACCAATATTGAAGAAAAAGTCCCCAACTATCCTGAGAAAGACCGTTGAAAACTTATCACCGTTCTCCTGCAGCACACTATTGAAAAACTCGTCAACTATTCTGAAAAGAACCGTTGGACGAGCGATTAATCAAAGCTGCTCTCCTAGCAACAAATGAAAGAGTCAACAACTATCTGAAAAAGACCGTTGCTGAGTTTCACCTAAAGCATTGGGATCATGTAATGCAACTGATCTAAAAAGCAATGTGGAAAAGCAGAGCATAGATTTCATCATTACGCAGCGCAACATTTATTATTTCTACATCACATCGTTGAAAAAAATTGAGAAAATTCAATTTAAAAAATTCTTAATTGAAAAATAATTTTTGGCCACCCTGTTCATTTTTACGAAGTGAAAATGATTCAAAAACATTAATTAGATGTTTCGTAACTAGTATTCTCATAAGTTTTTCTTAAAATGCATAATTGTGTGTTTGGTGATTTTTTCAATATGCATCTGCAGATGGTATTATTTCAACAAAAAAATTCATTAATAATATAGAAATGAATAGAGTCTGGAAAGAGGCTTCAAAAAATGTACTGCTATACATAGCATGCCATATTAAAAAAGCATTTACTATCAAAAACTGCGGGGTCCTTTCATTGAGATAAAAAATATATTTCATAAGAAAAAAATAATAAGAACGAACAAACAAACAGACAGACGGAGAGATGGACTAACAGACAGACAAACATTGTGAACTTCGGAATTTTCAGATTTTTTCCATTGAATTGAGGAGACAATTGGGAGTTGCAAAAAAATTTGCAGTAAAAAATAAAAGCCACGCGCTCATCGATTAATTGCTTTGGATAAATCAATTGGCAAAGATCGTTAATGTGCAGTGGTGATTTAAACTTATACGTTTATGTCCGCTTCATTTCATTTTTGCGATATTGTTCTTGGAGCGCGGTAATGATTGGGGGTTGATTAAATCTACGACAGCCGTTAAAGACTCATCGCGTGTCATCGACTTAATTGCCAGTATTACCGAAACTATTACTGAAATCTAATTACAGCAATATGCTTGGAATTCTGAGATGACAATTATCCTAATTTGCACCTATTATATCCTGTCTTAACTATAGTATGCCAGCTACGATTTAACGTCAAGATAGACTTAATTGGATAGGCATTTTACCACCATAGTTTTCCGCGTTACGTTCAACTCTACTGACTTGTTATTCTATTCAAATCCGTGAACATTCTAAGTGATTTTAATAACGTTACGAGGTATAATCTAATAATCTAATCTAAGCCTATAATATCATCATGGATAACTTTTGTCAACTAAATAATAGGTATTTGACAAAAAACTATTTAAGATTTGAGAAAAAATTACAAAAAGTTGACACAGCAGTTTCATAATAGCACAACCTGCTGAGTGCACTCAATTTCGCTGATAAAAGTCACTTTTTAATTTTTATTTTTACCATGTTATTATTGCATATTTTTTATAAAATGTAATATGAAGGCCAAATTTGAATAAGTGTATGAAATATGACTTTTGAATGAATCTGCAGGTGAAAATCTAGCAAGCGGGAATCTTTTTTATTTTTCCAAATAGATACCAAGTATATCGAGAAGAAATGAAGATAAAGGGCGGAGGTAACTTTTTTATTTGAAACTTTATTTTCCAGGATTAACAGTTTCCAAGAAAAAGGCATTTGACAATATGGAATGCTCTCACTGTGTAAAGTAGTTAGATAGACGATGAAAGAAGAAACATTCGCCTATTATCAGAAAAGAGTCCTATTCCTAAAAGTAAGATACGTATTCATGTTTTTGGGATCCCTAACTATGTTTTAGAACATTCCAGAATCGACCTAAGTCGAAGACTAAAGAAATTTCGACTTAGGTAAAAATTCATTTACAGATTTTAGAACATAACATACAAGATTGAAAAGCATCAGCACCGAAAACTGACACAAAAGAGCTCATACACGTTCGCAGAGACGTGAGGCACTACTAGGTGAAAATTCGAAGAAACACCGAATTTTCATTTAGGAAAACATGCTTATGTCCAGTCCGTAAGAGTCAAAGTATATTATAGTCATGGGAAAGTATACTGAAAACAAAAGTATAATTTTGGTCAAAGACAAAAATACATTACACTTTGAAAAGTGCGGCAAAGTTGGACAAAATATTTTCATGGACAAGGAAAAGGAAATAATATACGTTTTAAGAAGTACGCCAAAGATGTACTTACTACTGAAAATATTTATGAATATTTTTAACTCTTTAATCGCTCCACGAAACACAACGAAAGTGAAGATACAGTCATTGTGAATATCATTCAAAAGAATTAATATAAAATTTGACGAGATGCGACGTACTGAAAGGACGAAACCGACAAATGTGACAAAGGCGCGTGGCGTCTATAGGTAATTACTTGGCAAAAATTATTTAAAACGTACAAAGTCGGTTTCTCGAATAAAACAAATATGGATTCATCCAGCGGCTGGTCAATTTGACGAGTGCGTTGAATAATCAGTAGGGGTCGATTGTAGGAAAACCAAATGCAGGTCTTTCCAAATGATGAAGTTATAGAGTGTGCATAAGTAAGGCAAAAAGCCATTTTGTCAAAAAGTCGTTCGAAGGCGAAGTCGTGTCACATCACCTATTGAACCTATACCTATATAAGAACCGGTACGTCGTGAGACTGACAGAAAGTCGTATAACTCATATGGAACTCCATTCTTGTGACTGATATAATCACGATAAAGAACTTTAAAGCTAATCACAAGCTAGCGCACGCTCTCCATTGTATGATAGCATTAAAAGATCTCTAAAAAAGGGGGACGGCGATTCTATTTCAAATTATATAATTTATTAGATAGGATATCGCACAATTTTAGCTGTATTTATTTTAAACCTAATTAATAAATGATATTATTTGAACGTTTGCATTTTATTGATTGAATGACGAGGGTTTTCGTTTGATAGTCTGGAATTGAGTAAATCGAGTGTCTCAGGACCGTAAGTTTGTATCTCAATACGCCGGTCACATTACGGAAGCTCGACAGGAATTTTTTTATCTAAACAATTCAGAGATCTTTAAGCATAAAATCCACCTAACCCGGTCAAAATAGACATTCAAGGTTACAATAATTCACATAGAGCTGAAAATTGGTTCGAATGTTGGGAACACCATTATAAATGACATGTGAAAAGTCCTCATTGATCCCACATCTGAAAAAAAATTTATTCAAGGTCAAAGTTCACAAATATGGTTTTTTGCATTTTTCAGCATAAGTATTAAATTAAATGTTTTTTTTTTGGAAGTGCACCTTACTTGCCATATCTTCTATATCCGACATTATTTTCAAAAATGTTCAGAGCTATTATAATAATATGATTTAATTTATCTTGACAGTAGTTGTCATTTGAATAAAAGCCAAGTCCTAAATTTATTTTATTGACTGTTGCCATCCATATTCCATGCATCGCTACCTTCTCTATTAGCAAATATGAAATCTTACTCAAATAATTACGGATTTTCACTAGTTTTTTCTAGTTTAACGATTCATGGGTATGATGAAAAATATAATATGCACCGCGGGTCGTACACTGCGATTTTTTGGTCTAAAATACTTGCAAACCTCGACCCTACGGGCCTTGGATTGCAAACTATATTCTCGACCAAAAAAAGGGCACTTACGACCCTTGGTACATAAATAACTAAAGAACAATCAATTTATATGAGAAGTTTCATAGAACCTTTTCTTTTCAATATTTGATTCTTCTTCAGCTCCAATTTTTTTATTTAGGTGCCCTGATAACAGATAGTATCCACAGCCTGTAGCGATTTTGAGTTTTTAACTGTATTGTGTAATGTGTATATTAATTGAGTTGTGTATATTTATCACTTTTTTTGTACTGATACATTGATACAACCTACTTTGTACTCTGTACTTTTAATGGTGAATAAATTATTTTATCCTATCTTATCTTATAAATTACCAAGCCCCTGCATAATATAGAAAATTTTCTATAATTCATTTACTATTCTGCCCCGCTCCCCAAAAACAAAGAGATCTAGTTTCCATGACATTCCAAAGTGTTTTATTTATTTATTTAACGTCGACTTATTTCCGCTACCAGGGCCTATCACCAACGCCAGGAGACGAGCTACCCATAACCTGTAAATTTTGTCGAATCTCTTCTCTGTCAAAGAGTAGGGATCTCTTATTTGTCTGGCATTTAATGCGCAAGAGACCCACTGCTTTACATCCCTCTAAAAGATGGTATATCCACTACGTAATCCTCGCCTCAAATTATATAGCTTCTACGTATACGCTTATATACCAGCCGCTAGCCATAAAAATGGGCACTTTTAGAGATATTTGCATTCAAAATAAAAAAAAAACACGAAAAAAAAAAATATATATATTTTTTTCAAGTTGCTTTTCCGGAAAAGCCAGTGGGATAATCAGAAAAATGTATAGCACCTTTTTTTATAGGAAATCGTATTCTAAATGCGTTTACCTATGTTAGTTTAGCTTTAAAAACGCTTACTTTTCCAAATGAAAAAAAAAACACGAAAAAACGTATATATATGTATATATCTCAAAAATCATGTCTTTTTTTTCTGCGCATAAGCAAAACCTTGTTCTAAAAGTTGAATACTTACTTCCTATGCAGAGAAACTGCTGTTCAGAATTTTTCTCTAAAACGGCGTTTTTTTTTTCCTAATTGAGTGGACTATATGTATTTGGACCCGTTGAAACCGAATCCGAAGTCAGAATTGTCAGATTACTTCTTTTTTCACCAACCCCAAAAAAATACCCCCCCCCCCCCAAAAGTGGTCTGGCCTGTCAAATTATATTTTCGTACTAATATTTGCAACAGCCAATAAACATATTGAATTTTTAGTGGTCTGGCCTGTCAAATTATATTTTCGTACTAATATTTGCAACAGCCAATGAACATATTGAATTTTTAGTAATCTTGTATATCTATTATTGGCAACACTGAGACACTATTATTTTCTTGACGTTCATGTTTAGATTTGCGGGTTAATATTCTTTGTATTTAAGTTTCTTATAAAATTATAATGATAAAAATGAACAAGAATATTGAAAAAAAATAAGTAATTGAATGTGATTAAAAATATTTTAGTGAGATGTAGGATTATTTATAATATGTTGTTGAAGTCTTTCTCCAGCACCTAAATCTGGATTTAGTTTTGCAAACACTAGTTCAGCATTAACATCATTTTGAAACAAGTCAAAATCTAAATCCTCATCTCCCATAATTCATGGCAATCTGTATACAGTGTGTCCCAGGATAGATGTGACAACAGGTGTAATGGACCAAAAATTTTGGAATTTTGGAATGGTATTTGGGGATTGAGTCCTGCTTGTTGTAAAACTAAAGTATACCAAAAGTGACTTGATTTGGTGTTCTATAGGGTGTTTTATAAGCAAAGTTGTAAAAATCACCACTAATAAAGTACCTTTATTTTTCAAAATATGGAAAAATTTCACTAAGAAAAGTTATTTAGAATGCAATTTTATACCTCTATACCAAATTTCAGGAATATAAAATTATTTTTTTGAAACTTTTTTTCAATAAATTAATATTTTATTTTGAACCATTCAGTTAAAACTGCATAGAAATTATTTTTTGTGAATTAATATTTAAAGTTATGTAGAAGCTAAAAGTAGGCTATGAGAAAAGCAGTGGATACACATTAATCATTTATTATTGACATATCTGTCAAACCTAGTCAATATTATCCTTAATTTCTGTTTCAAATTAACGAACCAAGCAAAAAAAAATAAGTAAAAATGGTACTCACAGTGCGTGCAAAAATTTATATTGTGTAATGCTACGTAATTGGCGGAATTTCCAAACACTGCTTTGTCACGTACTCAGGCTATGAGAATAATTAAAAAGTTTCTGGCTACTGGTAGTGTTCTTAACATAAGAAAACTAAAAGCATATGATGAAGACAATGTTGGGGTTATTATAGCTCATGCCTCTGTTATAGAAAATCCTAGGATGCCACTATTAATATTAGCAAGTCTGAACTCCAAAGAATTTACAAGGCAAAGAAAATATAGGGCGTATAAAGCAAATTATAAACATACGCTTGAAGAGGGAGATGACGGCCGGCCGTAGGTTAGATTTTTGTTTGACCATTGGAGAAAAAATCATGGAAGAGGGATTTTTTCATCATTTCATAATTTTCTCAGATGAATCCACATTCACAACCAATGGTGTTGTTTCATCTCAGAATTGTCGGTTTTGGGCTTCTGAAAATCCAAATTTTAGAATTCATTGTAGAAGACGATATTATAAAAAAGTGAATGTGTGGTGTGCCGTTTCTTATCACGTTGGAGTTATTGGACCTTATTTCATTGAGGGAAGGTTAAACCAGCACACTTATTTACAGCTTCTTGAAAGATTTTCTGAAGAACATTTAAATATTTTAAGAGATATGCCTTTAGTTCATTTTCAATATGATGATTGTCCTGGCCACTCCACAGAAATGGTTAATTGGTGGTTGAATTTAAATTTTGGAGAAAATTGTATTGCCAGGAATGGACCGATCAAGTGGCCGGCGAGATCCCCAGACCTATCAATATTGGATTTCCTTTTATGGGGTCGCCTCAAGCAGTTGGTTTACGCTGAACCACTTCCTAACGATGTAGCAGTATTGAAGCAGAGAATTACAAATGCCGTAAACTCCATACCGTTAGATCATATTCGAAACAGTTTTAAGGACTTCAGGAGAACGATCGAAATGTGTGTGGATGTGGGTGGTAGCTACGTCGAATAATAAAAAAATTGTAAACATTGTTTTGTATTGGTCAATAATTAATTTGTTTGTGAATCTGTTATGTTTTTGACATTTATTACTTGTTATAATTTTTAAATCTCATTAATCTTCTCTTAGTAATTGTTTCTTGTTTTAGAATTAGTTCGATTAACATTATACCTTCTTATATCTCGTATATTCAATTTTTTATGTACCAATAGCCTACTTTTTGAGATGATTAACATTTGCTACTACACTACTTTAAATATGAATTCAACTCTTAATTCGCAAAAAATGGGAAGTTTCAAAAAAATAAAATTATATTCCTGAAATTTGGTATGGAGATATAAAATTGCATTCTAAATAACTTTTCTTAGTGGAATTTTTTCATATTTTGAAAAATAAAGGTACTTTATTAGTGGTGATTTTTACAACTTGGCTTATAAAACACCCTGTAGAACACCAAATCAAGTCATTTTTGGTATACTTTAGTTTTACAACAAGCAGGACTCAATCCCCAAATACCATTCCAAAATTCCAAAATTTTTGGTCCATTACACCTCTTGTTACATCTATCCTGGGACACACTGTACATAACCTAAAAGTAAAATTTATTAAGAGAATTTTCAAATTCCTCGTAAAGATCACTTGACAATTTTTTCCATTAATATCAAGAGAAATATTTCCTACGATTTTTTTTTAAATTTCACAAAATCATGAAAACATGACGTCAATTTCTCATTAAAATTAGTTCCTACGATTTCACCAAGAAAATAGGATATTAACAAAAGGTTGTGATTTTGAAAAGTTCAGATTTTTACTAAATTTTTGGTCTAAATGGAATTTGGAGAGAAAAAGGCAAGATAACAAAGAGGACAAAATAAAAAATATAAAGCGAGAGGAATAGAGAGGATTGAGAGTAAAGTTACGAGAAATATCAAAGTTAGGCAAATGAGAGGTTGTCGTACAGGAAAGTATGTCTAGGGGAGAGGGTGTCAGAAAATAGACAACGCTTCGTATGGTGTAGGGGGTGTCTGATATCGATTGATCATCTGATTTGAGTTATGTTGCGGGTTAGCGAACTATTGCCTAATAAAATTTTTGTGAAATTTCTTGGACATAGTCCGCTAGTGCGGTTATGTCATGACGATATGTGTATAAATCGAATTACGTGTACAGCCAAGACGCCTCTACGCTCACCCCCTTTTCCAAAGTTAAAATCTCTAGTTACTTTATAGGCCAGTAGGCTTAAAATCCAAATCGGAAATAATTGCTATAAAAAGTTTTATTGTTTTAATGACTTCATTTGTTGTCTAATATGACTATCCTAGGCTTCCCCCCCCGGCGGAGTTGTGTTTAAGTGGTAGGAGGTAAAAATGTACCCCCAAAAGGAGTATTTTTGTGGTTTTACGGTTATATCTCGTAAAGGATTCACAATATCGAAAACATAGTCCTATTAAAAGTTGTGGGGCATTAAATTCTGCATAGACGCGTATTTTTTGGACCTCTCGTTCCCGTGCTACTGCCCATCAAAGTTGGACAAATTTTACATATTTATGAAAAATGTGTTATTTACACTATATTAAACATAGTACTATAGCACTCCATTGTACTAGTCCTGTACTTAGTAATTGTATAAAATATTAAAATTGTAGAATATATAAAAAGATAATAGTAAAAAATGATTTCATATAGAATATTATGAGATCCATTCAACTGATATAAAGATGAAGGCAGGATAAGAAACACAATTGTTGAAATCGATTAGTAATGATTATATTTCATAATAACAAAAATTGTAGTTAAAGGTATGGTAAAGGTACACAAATTTCACAGACGTCGACGTTTGATTCTCGTTGGGCCAATCGGCTCCTCAAAGTCTGTAATTTCCGATACTGAGCTGGTCGCCCCATCACTCGGCTCCTGAAAGTCTGTAATTTTCGTCGCCCCATATATACAGTCCAGGTCTTCATCAACATCTGGTTCGTCAATTGCATCTGGTTGGAGGGAGTTAGTGCAGAGTTCCCCGTGCAGTTGGCACAAATCAATGAGCAATTAATCCCAGCCTTCCGATACCCACAATGACCTGCACACCCCTTGATGCATTTGCAGAAAATTGTGGAGAGAAGAGAGTGTGGAGCTGGTTCCTTGGAGGTAGAAACGGGGTCAAGACCAAACTTTGAATCCTGCCCAGTGGAGCGGAGCCATCTGGTGTCCTAACCACATTTGTACTTGTAGGTAAGTTCTCAAGCAATGTTGGCTGCTTCGGATGTTGGTGGTAAGGATGCCAGATTGAATTTAGATTTCACTAGGGCTTTGGAAAATAGATCGAATCGCAATGTATCTCCTGCCTTACCTCCGTAGAAGATTGTTAAAAATCATAGGCCAGCTTCGGGACTAGCTTCAGCTTGAGTGTCATGCTCGAAGAAAGGTTTGATTTCTTCGAGAAGACATTTATTTTCGACGAACAGCTTGACTACCTTCTTCTTACCCTGTCTGAAGAGTGCTAAAGTTGTGTCACATCCACTTACGGTGTGGAGAAATATGAGTGATTTTCTGATGTTGTCTGCCAGTTTGTAGCTGTTGGGACCAAATGCTTTTGATGGGGTCGTTCTTCGTCCAAGTTTTGAGAAATATATGTTTGCTGATGGTGTGTCTAGGGCATTGAGCATAATGAGGAGGTCCGTATCCTCATCAACTACCACAACCTTCTCATGCTCGTGTGATACCTCAAGGATTCGCGACAACAATCAGGTGGTCAGCGTTTCATTAGCTTGCTTTACTGAGAAGCCTTCACCTTCAAGCCTCTTAGTAAGCAAGCTAATAAGACGTGCTTTATTTACTTCTCTATAACTTTTTATGGACCACTTTATTGATAGATGGGTCAGTTTAGATGATATTACCAAAAACCAGAAGTTAAAACGAAAATTTTTCATAAATATGTAAAATTTTTCCAATTTTGATGAGCACTAGTATGGGAACGGGTGGTCTCGTACAATGCAGAATTTAATGCCCCACAACTTTCAATATTGTGAGCCCTTTACGAGATATAACCGTAAAACCGCAAAAATAACCGTTAGGGGTACATTTTTACCCCCCACCACTTAAACACAACTCCGCCGGGGGGAAAACCTAGGATAGTCATATTAGGCAACAAATTAAGCCACTAAAACAATAAAACCTTTTGTAGCAAATATTTTCGATTTTTGGTTTTACACTACTGGCCTATTCCTACTATCCTATAATTTACATTAACAGTGAGGTTTTATTGTAAGTATCCATAAAATTATTTTTAGTTATACAATATTTTATTATTTGCGTTATTGATAAGAAGTATACTAACAGCCGGTTTTACAATCGCAAGTTGACTTTCATGTTAATTGACTTACTTGCGGGTTAACTACAACTTTACCGACATTTTTTCAATGTAAAGTTAAGTGATGATTAGTAAACGAGAGGTTGTGAATAAAATTTATAATGTTGGTACTAGAAAAATGGATAATACAAGTACACAAGTTTAATTTATGAATTTTTGTCAAAGTCACACGTCACCTACTATCAAATATAAATATCAGAAGCGATTTATGAGTTAGTGGTTTATTATTAAGTATGTAGTATTTAATGTTTACAATTTTTTATAAATATTATCTTTATATAATTTATTCTACATTCTACTACAAAACATATTTTAACAATAAAAATGTGTTTTATTTCAAGTATTACATTATGGATAATAAAGGCTGCGCAAATTTTTCTGCCGTTGAGGAGAATATTCTCGTAAATTTAATAGAAAATTATAGAGAATAAAGAATGTATTCTTCAAAAAAGTTAAGTCTATACCGGATTACCTTGGGCCTTCTTGGCTCCTCATCACTGCTATATGCATTTACTTCGTACGTATCCATTTTTAAACGAAATATCAAAACATTATTTTGTGACAGCTATTTTATAGGTTATAAATTGCTAGTAAACTACCAACTTCTAGTTTACTTACACCTCATCTGCTAGTAGAATAGAATATAATAGAATAGGATAGAATAGAATAGAATAGAATAGAATAGAATAGAATAGAATAGAATAGAATAGAATAGAATAGAATAGAATAGAATAGAATAGAATAGAATGTTTATTGACCATTTAAGATACAATTTGTATATATGGTAAGTGAAAAATTACAAAATCGTAGTTGAAATATATAAAAACAAAACAAAACCAAGAGAAATGCATATGTGAACATATATATGTAAATATAAACAGTAACCTATATCTGTAGCACACTCTATTACTAACATAATAAAAACTGTTATGTATGTTACCATTGTAAAGACTCGCCCTGTATATAAGTCTGTCTGTGATATAAAAAGTAAGTTTTTGTATACCAGATAGCTGCCTACCGGCGCGGCGATACGCAAGTAGTCAGTTCTCGGATAATACCCATGTACAGTTGTATTTGTTTATGTGAATAATAAATGTTAGTGTAAAAGTTATTAAGGTTCTTATTTATTCATCTACAAAGACAGAACAAATGGCGACGAGGTGTATTTAAAAACCCGTGTGTGTGAGAACAAAACAAAAAAACTGTTTCTGTTTTATACACGTAAAATAAAAACGCGGTCAAGATATTATACTATATTTTACCGTTTATAAGATTATAAAATGGGCGAGCAGCAGATATATTGTCCATTAGCAATAATAGAGAAGTTTGATCCAAAAAAGGGTGACTTTACTGTTTTCAAAGAAAGACTCAATCAAAGTTTTATTGCTTATGATATTACGACTATGGAGCGTAAGAGAGCAATGCTTTTAAATTCGTTAAGTGAAGAATGTTATGTAATCGTCAGAAGCTTATGTGTGCCAAATTTACCAGAAACAAAAACTTTTGAGCAATTATTAACAATATTGACAGATTATTTTTCGCCGGTGGCTTCATTATTTGGTGAACGACAAAAATTCTATCATGCTGTAAAGGGTGAAACCGAAAGTATTTCGCAATGGTCAGCAAGAGTAAAACAGCTGGCAGCAAACTGTAAATTTGGAGAAGAATTAACAATACTTGTACGCGACATTTTTACAATTGGGATTGATAACTCTAAAATTAAAGATCGCCTTTTTGAAGAGGATCCTACAGTAGAAGCCACCACATTAGCAAAAATGGTGAAAACGGCGAGAGACAAAGAATCGGCGCTTAGCGAGCAACACCCTAGGGAGAAATCTGGCTGTGTAGAGGTGAAGACCGAACTGGCAGAGGTAAATTTCAATCAGCAGCGGAGGCTATCAGGTGCGCTGCCCAAATCAAATCGTAACAGTCAAACACCAGGATGCTCAACGCAAAACGAGGTTAGTTATTCAAGAAGGAATAATTCACAACAAAATCAAAGTAAGTGTTTCGTTTGTGGACGTCGTAACCATAGAGCAAATGAGTGTTCCTATCGCAATTGCACTTGTTATAAGTGCGGTAAAAAAGGTCATTTAGCGCCTATGTGTAATTTACGACCTCAAAATTTTTTAGTAGAAAATGACTTGCAAAATAGCGCCGAAACTGAGGAATTTACAATGTTTAATTTAAGAAGTATTGAAATAGATAATAATGGTAATGTTAAACCCACATATGTCAAATTATTAGTAGAAAATGTACCAATGGCTTTTGAGGCAGACTCTGGCTTTGCATACGCTGCCATTTCTGAAAAAATATATTTAAAATATTTCACAAAGTTCAAACTTTTTAATAATGATCTGTCTCTTAAAGACTATGTAGGAATAACCTTTGAACCCTTGGGTTATTTGAAGTTAAACGTGTATTGTATGAAAATTTCTATCATTTGTTAAAAATGTATGTAATAAAAAACGGTGGTCCCCCACTTATAGGTAGAAATGGACTAAATATGTTAAAATTAGGTATTAGTAAAATAAATTATGTAGAAAAAAAGGTAAACATAGAATCTTCCGCCAATATCAAAGAGGTGCTTGAGAACTACAGAGAACTTTTCGATAATAGTCTGGGAACTTTTAATAAATTTAAGGTAACATTAAGGGTTAAAGAAGGTGCAACACCAAAATTTTTTAAAGCACGTAAAGTCCCTTTTGCATTAAGACCGAAAATAGAACAAGAAATTCAACGTTTGATTGATAATAAAGTCTTAGTTCCTGTTGAATATTCAGAATGGGCCACGCCCATTGTTCCTGTATTAAAACCAAACGGTAGTATTAGAATATGTGGTGATTTTAAAATTACAATTAACCCTCACTTGGAGGTACAGCAGTATCCTTTACCTAGAATTGAATACTTGTTTTCTCAATTGCAAGGAGGAGATAAATATTCGAAAATAGATCTATCTGAGGCATATCAACAGGTCCTTTTGACAGAAGAAAGTCAAAAATTAGTGACTGTCTCTACCCATAAGGGGCTTTTTGCATACACACGACTTCCATATGGTATTACCAGCGCACCCTCTATTTTTCAAAAAATTATAGAGCAGCTGATTGTAATTCCCGGGGTTGTGATATATCTAGATGATATTCTAGTAACCGGAGCAAATGATAAAGAACATTTGGAGCGTCTAAAAAAAGTTTTTGAAATTTTAAAAAAAGTGGGTTTAAAAGTAAAAAAAGAAAAATGTGCTTTTTTCAAGACTCGGTTAATTATTTAGGTCATACAATTGATAAATATGGGTTGCATACAACAGAAGAAAGAATTTTAGCAATAAAAAATGTACAACCTCCTAGAACAATTACGGAATTAAAATCTTTTCTGGGCATGGTTAATTTTTACTGTAAATTCGTCCCAAACGCATCTGTGATTTTGCAGCCTCTATATAATTTACTAAAAAAAAATATGCAATGGAAATGGTCCGAGAAATGTCAAAAAAGTTTTGAACATGTAAAAAAAAAATTAATGTCTTCGTCGGTGTTGGTACATTATAATCCAGATTTAAAAATAAAGTTAACAGTCGACGCGTGCCAATATGGCCTTGGGGCCATAATCAGTCATATTTTCGATGATAACTCAGAGAGACCTATTGCATATGCTTCCAGGTTACTAAATGATGCAGAATCCAAGTACAGATACAAATCGAAAAAGTGGCAGCTGCCATAATTTTCGGTGTACAAAAATTTTTTCAGTACCTCTACGGAAGGAAATTTTTGCTGTACTCAGATCACAAGCCACTTTTGACAATTTTTGGTCCTAAAAAAGGTATACCTGTTTTTGCCGCAAACAGATTACAGCGATGGGCACATATTCTCTCTGCTTTTGATTATGAAATTCACTTTGTAAGTTCACATAAAAATAATGCAGATTTTTTGTCGAGATTACCGATTGAGGACAGTCTTAATAATAATAAAATATCTTATTTAAATTATAATCAATGTAGTGATAACGTTTCATATTTGCACTACGTGGAAGAAAGTGATTTTGTATGTGATTTTAAAAAAATTAAATGTGAAACTGCTTCTGATCCAATTTTAAGTAAAATAATGTTTTACGTGCGAAATGGATGGCCAAATAAGGCGCCATCAGCACAGTATATTCCATTTTTTAGAAGGAAAAATCAAATTACAATAGAACAAGGTTGTTTAATGTGGGGGTACCGTGTAGTTATTCCAATAAAATATCAAATTCATATTTTAACTGAACTTCATTCCTCGCATATGGGAATAATTAAAATGAAGTCATTAGCGCGCTCATACGTATGGTGGCCGTCTATTGATGAACAAATTGAAAATATTTCCAACTAATGTCAAACGTGTGCAAAATTTGGAAATAATCCACCAAAAGCTTCACTTGTTGTGTGGAATTGGCCAAAAGAGGTTTGGAATAGAGTGCATGCAGATTTTTTTGGACCTTGTCTGGGAAAAAATTTCTTTGTAATTGAGGATGCAACGTCCAAGTGGATAGAATGCTTTGAAGTAAGTAATATTACAGCAACTACAACCATAATTATACTTAGAGTTATTTTCGCGATTTTGCTTACCAAGGGAAATATGTACAGATAACGGTCGGACGTTTATATCAGAGCAATTTCAAAATTTTGTCGCTAAAAATGGTATTAAACATTCAATGGGCGCGCCATATCATCCTGCCACAAATGGGCAGGCAGAAAGTGCGGTTAAAATTATGAAAAAGGCTATTCTAAAAGGTAGAGATGAGGGGGTTAACGATGTAAACCTAATAATAAACCGTTTCTTATTACAATATCGAAATACACCGCATACTACCACTTGTGAGGCACCTGCAAAGCTGTTGATGGGTAGATTTTTGCCTTCAAAATTAGATCTGCTGTTACCTTCAACTGAGGCCATAGTGAAATCTAAACAAAATTATCAACAAAATTATTATAGGCGTAGGCGTGATATAATATTTGAGAAAAATGATAATGTCTGGGTGCGCGATTATAGAATGAATAATCCGAAGTGGCGCGAAGGCAACATTGATAGCGTTGTTGATGTAGGTGGTGGAATAAAATGGAAACGGCATAAAAACCAATTAAAGCCAAATAAAAATAATAAATGGTTGAACCCAAGAGTTCTGTATCCATAATTCCACGACAAACTTCAGATAATATAGATGGTAATTTGGAAAACAATAATCCTGTACTCATACCAATCGAAACGAAAATACCTGTTCAAAATAATTCTCCTAATGGTGAACTTGTAAACAGTGATAAAATAGATATTGCCCAACCTGGAACTTCTACAGATAATAATGTGGAAGAGCGAGTACTTCGAAGAAGAAGTCAATTAAAGGCCCCTAATAGATTTCAAGTAACATAATCTAATCGTGCTTGTTTATACATTCCGTTTTAAATATGAGGGGGAGGTGTTATGTATGTTACCATTGTAAAGACTCGCCCTGTATATAAGTCTGTCTGTGATATAAAAAGTTTGTAAGTTTTTGTATACCAGATAGCTGCCTACCGGCGCGGCGGTACGCAAGTAGTCAGTTCTCGGATAATACCCATGTACAGTTGTATTTGTTTATGTGAATAATAAATGTTAGTGTAAAAGTTATTAAGGTTCTTATTTATTCATCTACAAAGACAGAACAAAAACAAATAGGCAATATATAAAATGACTGAATAAAAGAATAATACTAACAACTAAACACATCCATCACTAAAATAGTAAAAATAGACAATACAGCTTAAAAACTAAACATAATTTATCACAGGTTTAATAAATTTGAATATGTAAAGTCTTTTATATCATAAAATGAATTAGAAATTAATAATTGTTTTATTTTATTTTTAAATTTATCATAATTTGCAATATTTCTAATTTCATTAGGCAGCACATTGTATAACCGTATACGGTTATAATACGGAAAATATTCATATCTCGCAGTGGTATGCTTAGGAATCGACAATAATTGGCCGTGTCTAAGTGATTTTCCGATCTAGTTTCGAAAATCTTTATATTTTTCTTAGTAAAGCATAAACATTTCAATATGTATATACAAGGTGTTGTAAGAATATTTTTATTTTTGAATATATTGCGACATGTTTCGCAAGGTTGTAAGTTATATATTAACCTAATAATTCTTTTCTGAGCTATAAATACTCTCTCTAAAGTTAATTACTAGATAACTACGACCTTGAAAATGACCAGCTATTTTAAAACCCAAATTACTATAATAACCTGAAAGTTAACTCTGACTGGCAGTTAACCAGCGATTGTAAAACCGGCTGTTAGTTTGTTATATTATAGTCACCTAATGATATGTTATTATTATCATTTAAAATCAAAATTCATACCAAATACAACATTTACACCAATTTGCAGATTTGCAATATTTTATTCAGGGTCAAAATCTAAAATGACTAAGTTGCATATCCATAATCCTCATTTAAGAAAAGTAATGAGACTGAAACAAATATTTCTCATATTTTAATATTCTAGAAAAATTACTCCTCTATTAATTGCTATATTAATTTGCGACTCCAGAAAATACAAATTAAAATAAATTAGTTCTGCTCCGAAATGAGCTCTGCGCTAGACAGATAAATGAAAGTGTATCCGTATAAATTACTCTTATAAATATGTATAACCCATATTTTAAAACTTTATTAATAGATCTAATACTAATGCAAATTGAATTCAGAGAAGGTACGCTACTGTGAAAATTTCCTTGCGGTTTATAAAAGGTCTACCTTTTTACTCACATAATTACAAGCCATAAAAGTTTTACTTATGATTTGGTATTTAAGGAGCACATAGTAACAACTTCGGTGTAATAAAAGTTGAAGTATTTTTAGCGAAAATTAATACAAGGTACTAAAAAAGTCCTTTGAAATAAAGTAAATTCATTTTTGACACCTGCCAAACGATATAAAGTTGGTTCTTTACCTTTAAATATCTGAAAAGACCGACGCGACGGCAAGATTCATAAAAAATTGTTTAACAGTTGACTTGAACTGAAGTTCAATTTTCTTGGGTTATTTTATATTCCATTTATCCAAAAAAATATGACATCTTACAATAGACTGACACAGAAAAATCAATCTGCTTCAGGAAATTGGGACTGGGCTGAGCGAATATTAAGTGGCTTACTTTGTAACTTAAAATATTGTGTTTTTAAAGGTTATTTTTCGAATAGAACCGTGCTGTTTACAACGATTGTGTGGGAGGGAGGGCAATTTTTTTTCTGGAAATGCAATTTGTATGTTACCAGGAAATTACAGTAAAATTTTGTCCAATTTGAGAAGTGAAAATTTTTTGAAAATTAAGTTTTAATTTTGAAAAACGTATTTTTATTTCGTTTTCTTTTAATAACTCGAGTTCTGTTCATCGGCTCAGGTAACAAAAAATTGAAATGTTTGTAAATAAATTATGAATAAAATTGCATGTGCAAATCCGATATTCATTTTGTTTTTTGCAAAAAAGAATAAGAAACCATGAATGTTTTTAAATTCACATAAACGTAAATTACTAAAAAATAAATATTTTTTAATGAAACTACTTGATGAAACTATAGGTCTGGCATAAATAAACATTAAAATTATAAATAAATATATTTATTACTTCCTCTTAAAAACCAGATTTTTGATAAATTTTTGAAGCTTCATAAGAAACTGCCATTTGGTCACGTTATTTTTTTTCTTAAATTGAACGTGCTTTACATTGGTGATAAAAATTATTTTTTCTTCAGAAACCATGACATTTCTTAACTTATGTCATGACATTAAAGTTTTACTTTTTAGACGACTGTGCGTTGTCATTAACAACGGAGGTAAATAGTTGTTTATGAACCAAGGCTTGTAAGTGTATTTTACTTGTCGAGAACACAAGTGCAAACTAAAGCCTGTAGGCTGAAGTAGCAATGCCTTAGCAACCAGGTAACTCGAATGTTTACTTTCGTTATCGCGCCTGTTCCTACGTTTGCAAAGGTCATTTATATAGACGGTAGTAGAAAATGTTGTGCTTAATAAAGCACAAAATTAGGCATCATAGGCAATAGCCTATGGGCTCTAAGTGGCACTTTCATAACACCGACAGACGTCAAATGATGACACTTACAGAGGTGATAGTACGACAACTCTTTCAAGAGACCTCGACTGAAGTTGGTTGCAATAATTTCCCCGACGCAATAGGGCTGCTGCTGGTATAGAATCCAAACTGATACTTACTCAAAGTGGCCCTGGATACGACTGAGCAGGAGGGTATCTAGGACCTTGGCCATAGATGGAAGTAGGTCAACAAGTCTGCATCTTGAGGAGCGGTTTTTTGTTTATTTCATTTAGGAATGTTCACTATCTTGGCGACCTTCCATTTTGATGAGTAATGGACAGATAGTACGTAAAAACTGAATAGTTTTGTGAGAAAGAGGTATATGCAGGGATCGGGAAATGTTTTTATCATGTCCAGGGGCTTTTTCTGGGTGCAGCGAGTTGACTGCCGTCCTTATTTCAGAAGATTTGAAAATATTTGGATACGTACCAGCGGGAGGGAGGGTTGTTTGGTTTAATATATCGATGTCCGGTCGTACAAATTTTCGAATGACTGAGAGATGGGGTTAGATTGAAAAAATTTGGTGAGGTAAGAGAAGAGGAATGCGGCATTTCCCTAGTCGATGACTGCCCCACCGACTTGGGTTATAGGTGGGGGCTTTGGATGAATCTTCTTCTGAATATTCGAATGGCATAACAAGGTGAGTAAAGTGCTTCAAATATATCAAGCGTCACTTCTAACATGTAAAATCTTATTTGTTTCGGTTACATGAGCTCAAAGTAGCTTTAAACTTATTAGTTTTGATAATAACGGGGAAATTGAATTATTCACAATAATATTAATATTGAAAAATACACTTACTAAACATAGTCTTCTTCTATGCACATTAGTAACCTTGGTGTTTAGAAACATACCAATTGTATAATTTGGATGCAAGGACCGACACTTGTGAGACTCTCACGCGAATGTTCCGCAATGTTGGTAGTTTGTTATTCACTCGCATTTGTGGCAATTTACCCCCAAGATAAGAGTAAGTTAGTTTGATGTGTCACGGAAAATTATAATTGTATATTTTGCATAATAAGCCACGGATCCGGATTGTGTCAAAAGCTTTTTCAACAACCATGAGTACCGCGGTGGCACATTTTACTTTCACATTTTCACATTAGTAGCGACAAGAAAATGTTTGAAAATTTTTATTGTTCAAATAGACTTAGAATGTCATGAAACATCGAGATTTTAAATTTGAGCGAAGAAATAATTTCTGTCTGTTTGTCTGTCGATCTGTAACTTTCTTTGTTATAAGATATAAGATATAATATATCTTATATTATAAGATAAGATATTGACTTGAAATTTGGTACACGTATGTACTTTAACGGGATCTGAAACTAGATTATATTTTCATCCCATTCCGTCGAGGGGTTGGGGGGTAAAATGAGGTAAATGGGGGGTAAATAGGTAAATTAAGCAGGTAAGAGTCCATAAAATTGGTATTTAGATACCAGAGAAGCTAATATTCCGGCCGAATATTGCAAAATCGGAGGTAATCGTGCATTTGAAGCAAAAATCATGAAACTTGGTACATTTGTGGATAATAATGTATAGTTCAATTTTAAGATTAGAACCCACTGGACACTTCAAAATGGCGGCCATGACGTTGATTTTTCAAAATGGCCGCCGAAAATGCAAAAAAACTATATCTCTGGCAGTTTTCGCAGTATTAATGTAGGATTTTCACATAATCTAAGTAAATTGACATGAGGATTGCCGATTTTTTGCAATAAAAATACATTTTTAGTTGTTCAAAACCCGTACTTAGTAGCATCACAGAAATGGGAAACCCATTCTGTGATCCCAGCAGCGATCTTCTTGTTTTGGATACGAAGTAGATTGTCAATCCCAGTATTGTGGAGTCCATTTGTAATTTAGAGAACATTGGTAGAAGTCAGTGCAAGTCGTTTTGGGAGGAAAGAATTATATCACGGTCTGTGAATACGGAAGTTGTAATTAAAAAAATAAACTCCCCCTTTTTAAAACGCCTTCGTCTAAACCAAAGATACGGGAGAAACTTGAAATCGACTCTCTTAAAGAAGACATAAGCCTTTTCTTACGACTGTACATCGGATGTCAAGTCCGTGGAGGCGATCTTGAAGACTTCTTTAGGCATGAGAATCATTCATATCCAGTGTCACTTTCGGATTACGGTCGAATCAGATTAGGCCAAAAATCAGACATACTGGATTGCTTTGCAAAATTACAACGCACCACAGAAGAGGAGGAAATGCAAAATGATGATGATTTTGTCCATGGCTACGATTTTGTTTTGCTAGATGGGGCGGCCATTGTGAACATGATCAGCCCTACCGGAGACGACACATTCCAAAATTACATAAAAAAATTTTCAGAAGCAGTTCCGCCCTACAGTCCGACGAGTTGTTGTCGTTTTTGATTCATATTACATGGACAGTTTAAAGACAGACACACGGAAGAAGAGGGGGGCGGAACTTGTTGGCGTGCGGAACTCACCAAACGTGTCCCGGATTGGATTGAAAAGGTTTTCTTAGGGTGAATCAAAACAAAGAACTGTTTCAACTCTTGACTACACATCTCCCAAAAATTAGATTTTCCGGAATAGTAATAGTCACAAATGGACAAGGCATCACAAGCAACTGCAACGAAATAGACATTTCAGGACTATCCCCATGCAACCAAGAGGAAGCTGACACGCGCATCTCCCTGCACGTCCATCATAGAGTCCGTCTCGGAGCCCGCAATTTACTGATCAGGTCCGTAGACTCAGATGTTGTGGTACTAGCAGTCAGTATCGCGAAAAAACTGAATTGCGGTCACCTTGATATCGCTTTCTCTGTAGGGAAATCATTCACGTGAGTGCGGTCGTTTTTATTTCTTGTGAAGTAATAATATGTCTTTATAATTTTGGTACTTTTATTCTCCAGGTATATTAATGCAACAGTTATTGCTGATAATTTAGGAGTTGAGAAATGTGAACACCGATGGCATTTCATGCGCTAACAAGCTGTGACACAACGTCCTCTTTTCTGGACAAAGGAAAACAAACAGCCTGGACGACGTGGTCTAGCTTTCCCGCAGTAACAACGTCTTTGAAGGCACTTTCCCAGACCCCAAAACTGACAACAAACTATAGAACGATTTGTGGTACTCATGTATGACAGAACAAGTTGAGAAGATTCAGTGAATGTCGCACGGCGCACCATGTTCGTGCGCAAAAACCGGCAGATTGAAAACACACCACCTACTCAGGACGCATTGCGCCAACATACCCTATGTGTTGCATATCAGGCTGGGCATATATGGGGGCAAGCTTTACTGCAAAGCCCAGTTTTACCCTCACCTGCGGACTTTGGATGGGAAAAGTCATCGGACGGAACCTGGGAAGTGAGTATACGTTATTCGTATAGGCGCATCCAATTTCAATCTAATGTAGGTACATTACAGTTTTAAAATTTATCCCCTTGACATTTAATTTACCTTATATATCTCGTCTTTTATCATATCAAATGGATGACACTGCCTCCAGCATCAGAGGCATGCAGAGAAGTGTTGAAGTGAGGGTGCAAGAAAGGCTGCTCATCAAGAAGCTGCAGATGTAGAAAAGCTAATTTACCCTGCAGTGAACTTTGCTTTTGTGGTGGATGCGAGTCGAACAGTTCATAAATAAATTAGACTAAGTATAAAACTGCAATGCAGTATTTGAAATATAGCTTGATTTTACACTTGAATTGTGATTTGATTTAAAAATGCAGTTATCCCCATAAACAGTCAACATACTGACTAAGTGATATTTCGTTAAAGAAAATTCCAATTTTTATTGTAAAGTCGGCGTTCTTCATGTTAATTTAGTAGGATTCTGTGAAAATCCTGCATGAATACAGTCAAAATTGACGAAGATATCAAACTTATTGCAATTACGGCGGCCATGGCCGCCATTTTGGATTTTTGTGTGGGCTCTAATCTTAAAATTGAAGTATACGCTATTATCTACAAATGTGCCAAGTTTCTTTTTTTTTACTTGAAGTGCACGATTATTTACCACCCGGCTGGGTCATAAGGTTTCAAATTTTTTTGAAATTATTAAAGAGGATGAACAAAATTCTGATTTAGTGTGTGTACAAGAACCGAAAGCCTCAAAATATTTTTTTAGTTCATCCCTACTACCTACTACCCCCCTATCACCACCCCCACCCCACCGTGTGGGATAACGTTTTATGGGGTTTTGGGGTAGACGATTTCAAATATTAAATTATTAAAGTTCTTTAAACAATTATTTCCACATGCACAATTTTTTCGTTGTGAGAGACTTGGTTAAAAAAATTTGGATGTGGAAGTAGTGATTCCTTGGGAAGCGGTTTTTCAAGATTGTATTGCCCTTTCATATTGTTAACAATTCTAATGAATTCTTGCACTGTGCTCCAGCCCTTCCGGAATCCGAACTAATGCTCATCGTCTATGTGAAGTTCATCCAGAGCAGAAGTTAATATGTCCATGATAATCGAAGTCAAATCGAAATCAAATAGAAATCAATTCACCACTAATTTAGAGATCACCAACAGTAGCGTTATCATATAATTTATATACCAATCAATGCTCTTGAAATAATTAAGGAAACCATTTATCTGATAAAATCCATAAGTAAGACTTCTTCTCTATGTCGGACCGCACATACTGTATCAATAATTTTTAACTTTTGGGACCCTGTTTAATTTTTGAGATTTGGGGTTTTTTGTCTTCAGCCTTACGTACCAAGGAATGTCTGTAACGACTTTCAACTTCTTAGGCGATCAGGTAGTACAAAAAAGTCATGAACTTTTTGTTAATAGAAAGAACCGTACGACAGAGATTTTATATTATAGATTATAAGGTTCTTTTCGTGAAATATTTTTAAAAAATATCCTGTGATTGGGTAATTGTTACTCGTTGTGCAATAAAGGCATTACTACTACTATTATTATTATTAAATTTGAAGTCAGAGTAAAATGAAGAAATAACATAACTAAACCTGTTTTTGAAAGTTATCAAAAAAAAAAGAGGAAATAAAGATAATTTCAAACACCTCGCAGAATAAAATAATTTCTATAGAAATAAAATTCTCAACATTCGTTTTAATAAGTATCGTATCTGAATATAGAAAATAGGCGTACTTAATTAAAACGAAAACAAAGGGAGTTGCTAGCAGAATTGAATATGTGTAATTAGATTTTCAATATTCTGGCTAATATTCTTGTCGTAGACAATCCATGGAATAAACGAGACATCGTCAAAGAAGTTTCATTAAACTAATGAAATAAATGAGAGGGTCCAAATTAGCGCCTGGTTTGCAAAACAAGAGCCAAACTGGAAAAGGGAGATTATATTGCCTTTGATATTTTACAGAGAAGGTAAACTCTACGTGTCTCGATTATTAAATTTGGAAGGTATGCCTGAAATTATGCAAATGCTGGCTGGGCGTATTCACATTTTAAATTTAAATATAAACTGTTTTCTATGTGGAAATTAATTAATAACTTGCCATCCCGTTCAGAATTTTTTATTTGTAAATCATTGGGTAGCACTGAAATTGATATTTTTGAAATAACATAAGAATTTGCATATTTTAATGTACAGTAATGAACGTAAATCTTTTAATTCTACTTGTAACATTTTTCGGCTGAATATAAAATGGGTAGAAGTTGCAGTTGCAGTCGGGCATGGCCAACTGCGAATACTTATTTCATGAGATTAAGTACACAGCCCATGTATCTCCTTATTTTTTGTTGTACAGAGTGGACCAAATTTCTATAAAACTATGGCAGTTAGACAAAAACCACGCGATCGTCTATCTTTTTCGACTACCGAGCTGCAGAGCGTTTTTGGAAAATTGGCATTTTTGATGACCTCTATATCTCAATTACCAAGTGTCGAATCGAAAATCGAGTAACACATTCTTAAGGCACTTTTTTGGGTAGAATCCATTGTTGGTAAAAAGAGAATTATGCATGTCTCAGTTTTCGAGATATCGAAATAACTTTTGTTTTTTTTTTAAATTATTTCGTTGTTCGATCACAACTTAAATTAGCTCTCCAGCGATATATCATATGTTATATTTATCTATAGAAAAGTGGTTAATTTTCGAAGAATTTAATATATATGTGAGAGGGCCATGGAAGACTATTAACAACTACACTTTTTATAATACAACATAATTTTGCAAAAAATAGGAAAAACTAAGCCACAATAAATGTTCGAATTGTCTTCCATTGACGTTTATGCATTTTTGACACCTTCTTCTTACAGCATTTTTTTCATTTCCAATCATCACAAGAGTTATTGTGCCAAAAGCAGCTAATGTTTTGTTTTCCAATTCTTCTATGTTATTAGAACGTTCTCTATATTTCATTTTTTATATAACACCAAAGCCAAAAGTTGGCCGGGGTTACATCGGGAGAGCTAGCTGGCCACAAAAATTATATCCTAAAAATTAAACAATACCTAAACTACTTTGTTCTTTATTAATATCCAGTTAGCTAAATTAATTGTTAGTTATCAATTTAGGTAACTTAGCTAACTCATCATCATCATCATTGGCAACTTCAGCCCGTTGTGGGCCTTGGCCTCCATTCGTTCCCATCCGCCGTCAGCATTCTCCATCTTCTTATTCCCACTGCCTTAAGATCTCGTTCTACATCGTCCAAGTATCGTAGTCTTGGTCTTCCTACTGCTCGTTTACCCACCGGGCCTCTCCTAGTGAATATCTTCACCAGGGTGCTATTTGGGTCTTAACGTTGCACGTGGCCTATCCATCTCAGGCGTGCCAGTTTAATATGCTTCACAATGTCCGGGTCCTGGAAGAGGTGGTATAATTCAAAATTGTAGCGCCTGCGCCACAAGCTGTTATTGTTTATAGCACCAAATATTTTCCTCAGGATCTTCCTTTCGAAACATCCTAAGAAGGCCTTATCATTTTCTGTGAGTGTCCAGATTTCTGAGCCATACACTAGTACAGGTCTAATGAGTGTCTTGTAGAGAGTACATTTGATCTTCCTCGACAGGCTTGAAGACGACATGTGTTTCATTAGACTGTAGTAGCATCTGTTGGCCAGGAGAACTCTTAGTTTCACTTCGTCACTTACGATGTTTGTGCTGTTGACTAGCGACCCTAAATATATAAATTCCTTAACTGTTGCCAGGGTACAACCGTCAATGTCTATATTGGGTGCCTCTTGTTCTTGCTGCATATATTTTGTCTTTTTCTAATCGTGAGCCCCATGTCTGTTGCAGATCGTTTCAGTCGGGTAAAGATTTCAACCAGTGCATCTTTGTTTCTTGAAATTAGTAGTACCTTTTCCAGTGCAATGTTGAACAGAAGGCGGGACAGGGCGTCGCCCTGGCGGAGACCATTACGGCCCTCAAAATTTCTGTCATGTCCTTCTGTATTCGTACTTTACAGGCTACATTTCTCATTGTCAGTTCAATCAATCGTATTAGGTGAGCTGGTATAAGGAATTCTCGCATGGCCTGGTAGAGCATTTTTCTTTTTATAGTGTCCTAGGCACGGCTAAAATCGATAAATATGTGGTGTGCATCGGTGTTATATTCTCTTGTTTTTCCAATATCTGTCTTAGTGTAAAGATCTGGTCTACTGTTCCTTTACCAGTGCGAAAGCCGCATTGGTAATCTCCTACGATACGCTCTGCGTAAGGCTGTAACCTGGCATATATGGAAATACGTAACAAGGTTATCTCCCCCATATTTGTATAATTCTGTGGGCAAGTCGTCGGAACCAGCTGACTTGTTGTTCTTAAGTCTGGAAACCGGAGCTTTAGTCTCTTCAATAGTTGGCGGGGGTTCCTCAGCTTGCTGTTCGTTGTTGTTTTCCTCGGATGCGGGTATGGGGGTTTCTTCAGATTCAGTCTCCTTGTTGAGCAGTTCCTCAAAGTATTCTGCCCAGCGTTCTAGTATGCCTGGCTTGTTGCTCACAATATTGCCTTCCTTATCTCAACATTGAGTTATTCGTGGTTTGAAGTTCTTTCTCATATCATTTACCTTTCTATAAAATTGCCTATTTTGTTGGGTTTCTGTGTGTTTCTGCTATTTCTTCAAGTTGTTTTTGCTGATGTTCTTTCTTCTTTCTTTTGTGTACTTTCTTTTCCTCCCTTCTTCTCTCCTGGTATTCTTCTACAGCTGCGCGAGTCTTATACCTCTGTTGCATTTTGAGGTAGGCTTTATTCTTCCTACTTGTTGCTTCCTTGCATTCTTCATCATACCATTCCTTGTTTCTTGTCTTTGTCTTTTGCTTTATGATATCACTGGCAGTTAGCCAACTAGACTTGATAAACTAGTCCTGAGTATCCAATACTCCTGGGGCGCCACTGCTAATATGGGCCTCGTCTGTCCATATAATTGTTCCTTCAAATCCTGGCACTTCATTGCACTGATGTAAAAACCACTGACAAAAATCGAGACGCCTTTGAAAGTCGTTTGGGTATAGATGGTGGTTAATGCTAATTTTGTAGGGTTTGAATTTATTTTTTTTATACAACGCAATGCAGTTGTTTTTGGAATTCCTTAATTTTCCTATATTTCACGAGACGATATATTAGGATTTTCTCTTACAGTTTCTAAAACTATATTTTATACAGCTTCTCTACCTGCTTTATTCTATATTTTTGCTCGAGGTTTTACAAATGACTCTTTTAAATTTTGTTGTAACCTTTTGAATATTTTTATGTTTGGCGGTCTCTTTTCTGGACATCTAAAAATATTGTTCAGGCGCCACTTTTGGCACAGTTTTATTGTCTATAACTTACCTTTTAAATAGCTCGGAAGCTAAATTTGAATTCTCTCCGCATTCTATTAAACACTTAATAATATCATATTTTTCACCAATATTAAATTGAACCATTTTTAACAATGCTCACTCACAATTAACTCGCAAATTAGTTTTTGACATTTACGATTATTTCGATTTTCTTTTTTTACCATGGCCTTCTCAATAAATACTAGAAATGCGATAAATATGCCTAGATATCAATGGAAGACAATTCAAACATTTATTGTAGTTTAGTTTTTCTATTTTTGGCAAAATTATTTTATATAATAATAAGTGTTCTTGTAGGCTAATTTTTTGACATAGTTTTCCATGGCCTCACTGATTTTCAGGTACGGATATATGGCAATTTTATTACAAATGCACCCTCTGTAATCTGTACTAACCTCCCCAAAATAAAATTGTGGTAGGTTACTACAATTAGTCCAAAATCGAAAATTGAGTTAACATCAAATCTTTACGTTTTGATGTCCCGGGAACCCAAAAAAGTTGTTTCTGAAAAATGTCTGTGAGTGTGTGTGTGTATGTGTGTGTGTGTAGGTATGTATGTTAGCAGGATAGCGGCGAAGCTACTAAACGGATTTGGATGAAACTTTGCATGAGGGTTTCTTTAGTGCTCCAGAAGATCTGAAAAGGTTTTGGTTGAGATCATCACACTTGCAGTCTTTCGATTTGGTTTCCGTGAAAAAAATTAAAAAACCAAATAACACGCTTTTTATGTAAGATATATTTTATAATCTAACCACAGAGTACAGTAACTGCACAGAGGCGAAGGCTTTAGCGGTTCCTTTGAGTTTTGCGTACCAGTTGCGTCTACACTGAGAGAAATATGTTGTTAATTTATTTCTTTTAATAGATTAGATTTCTAACCTGCTAAATGCGTTTTATTTTATTGTGACAAACTAGTTAAAACAAACTTTATAACCATTACATTGAACTAGATTTTGGACGAAAGTATGGGAACCAGGCAGAAACTTTAATAATACTTTTGAATTTTAAGAAATATATATTTTTGAGGTCACGTGCAGATCCCCATTTAAGGATACACTGAAAAAAACAGTGTATTTCAAGTTGGATTGAAAATTGTTACCATTTGAATTGCATATAATCGGCGCCTATTTTCAATTAAGTTGTCCACTAGGTTTATTTATGAGAATTTTAATTCTCGGTTAATGTTTTCAATCTCCCAAAATGAGTGGAAATAAAATTCACAAATCCAAACTTAACACGATAAACGTCAACAGTGTCAACATAAAAGTGAAGTTGATTGTTAAACAATTAAAAAATGGCGATGAGTATACAAATTTGGTTTTGGCGGGAAGGTTTGCCTTCGCCTCTGTATATTTATTGTACTCTGTGATCTAACTTAACGTTCAATAGACTAGTGTGTTAAAGTGTTCAGACTGTATGCTGAGTAATTTTGAGTGTCAAGTGCATCGAGAGAATACAAGTTTTTTCGACATTCATAAAGCCCACGGAAGGCGTGAGAGGCCTTCGCGAACCGCTCACAAGCCCTACAAGTATAAGCGATCTCACCGGAACGCTTTCGGTGAGTTTTTCCAATAAAACTTTAAAAGTGACAGTGACATTATATTTTAAAAACTATTTCCGCTACTTCCGGCATCCCTTCGGAAATTCTTCCGGCAACATAACCTAAAAATCGTGCTACATAACTTAAAAACAATTTAAGACATTGGTACCAACCTGAAATATTTTTTCGAAAACTGTCAAAAACCAAATTCCCCCAGAAAAACATTGGAACCAAAAAGTTGACAGCTTTCTTCCCCGACCGATTTAGTGAAAAATCGGTCGAGGACAGAAGATAAAACAAAATATATCAACTCAAACTTAAACGATCCACCATGAACACTACCCCGGCCACATATGGCAGGGAAGCTGTCCACCAAGAGTTATATGGTTTTTCCAAAAGATGGCCATCCCTACCACCCATTACCAACGAACGGATTTTTTCGTTTAGTTGTGTTTCCCGTATCAATAATCAAAATTATTAAGTGCTCTTGCCTACAAACTTAGTTTTTATAGTGTTGTGTTTATTTTTATATTAATTTTAGGTTCACGTGGACGCATTATAATTTTAACCTAGTTTTTAAGCCTGCCTACAGAAGACAGGAGCTACTATCCCACATTTCTATTTTTCTCCAAGCCAAACCGGACCTACCCCGTCCAGCCTCACACCTGCCTCGGCTGTGGCTAGGATCCGATGACGCATATATTTGTATTAAAACATTGAATAAAATGTTAATCTTGTGCAGACTCTAAATTTAACACTCAAGTTCTTAGGTCCAAATCCCACCGAACGTAAGACTTTTTTTTCTGTTTTATCTGTTTTAATATGAAAAAAAGGAAAACTTTCTATATTATGCAGTGGTTTACTAATTTATGGGGGGATGCCATCCCGCCATCCCTTTTCAGGTGGTGGCAACTAAAAAAAAAAAAAAAAACAAACACGTTGGAGCTGAAAGATGAAAAAAAAACAAAAACGTTGGAGCTGAAAGAGAATCAAATTTTAAGAAGAAAAGATTCTATATAACTTTTCATATAAATTGATAGCCTTTAAGTTATAACGACTAGAAAATTGGGATTTTAGCTTGAAAAAGAGGTTTTCATCAAATAACTCGAAAGTTATTATATTGAGTGAAAACATGCTAGAGACAAATAAGAAAGCCACTAAATTAAGGATGAATTTCGTTTTTTTTTTCTAATTTCTGTAAAGTTAATGGTTTCGGAGATGTGGAACTATAAAGGTGGTGTCTGAAAGTTTATAAAACGAAGTATTTGGTTTAAATTTTAAATATCTCACTTACGTCAAAAACTCTAACAACTAAAACGAAAGACTATTAATTAGGTTCTCAAATGGTTTTTTGTCTATTTCTATAGCATAAAAAACAAAGACGTTTTGAAAGAAATAAATACTTTTTCACACTTTCTTAATAAAACCGCCATTTTGTTAATGTGAGTAGTCAGTAATTTAAAAAAATATATTCCCATATACTGTTTTTCGTTAATATGCAGTATGATCTAGATGCTCAATTTTGTCGTTCGTTTACAGCGCTTGCTAGAAAAAAATTACATTTTAAAGATATTTTAAAATAAACGTAACATTTTTGTTTGTGTGTAAATATCTCCATAAATATTACTTTTAGAGAAAATATGACGGATATCAAAAATGAAACTTATAAATTGAGAATTAATTTACTTTTTTAATATTTGTGTAGGGTTGATAGTTTCGGAGATATTTAATTTTATAAATGGCATCGGACCGATTTTAGGATGAAGTATTTAGTATAAAATGTTGAACATCTTAAAAACTGTGACACTTCCATCAACAATTCTAAGGAACAAAATCTTTAAAATAATTTTTTGTTTGTTTCAGTACTCCTGCAGTCAGTACTGCTATTATAAATATAAATTTTATTTGCTTAGATGATCTCGAGCAATTATAGCTATGTTTGGAATATAAACAATAAAATATAATCTAAGATCTTGATCCTGGCATGGGAATAATTAATGTCTTGATATTATCCCTTTTCTAAATACACTTGATGACAATTAATAGTTCAAATATATACTGTTGCTTCCAGGCATTATTTATATTTAAAATTTTAATGAAAATCTAACACCTCTAGCGATATATAACCAAACGCTGTTTAGTTTTCATTAAGCTATTCTAAATAGCATTGTATTTGACAATTGTAGTATGCGATAATTTACATTTGTGTTCAGTATTTACCGTTCCAACCTTACTTATGGAAAACGCTCTGTTGCACTTCCTACCTACTATGTTCTTAATTATGAAATAGGTTATTTTTGAGGTTCATTCCTATGAAATATACATCACGATGACGCGATCCTGATTTTACGACATAGGCATATAGTTCGAAAGTACGTCCCAATTTAATCGCTTCACGACTCATGGCAGAATTACTATAAAAGTAAACTTAGAAGTAAACAAAATTTTGAAAGTTGGCAAAACAATAATTATGTGGCAAAGCAAAAAAAGTGCCAAGGTCGGTATTTCGTATAACAAGAATTTAAATCCATCCGGCGGCTTGACTGTGAGACAGGAGTACCAGAGGGTTAACAAAAAAAGATAGTTTCATGCCAGAGGGCAGATTTTGTGTATTAACGAAAATAAGGGAAAAAGCGAATTAGCCTGTAAACGAGTTCATGCGCGAACATTACCATCAGAGGTCGCTCGAAATCGAAGTCGTGGTACAAAACCTTTAGTAGGTTACATGCTGATAGTAGCAGGAAGGGAAGGTATTAGCAAATCACATAATATGCATAATACCTAAATAATATTTTTCATGGTGTATATATTTGTTTTCCAAAAAGCGTTTATAAACTATTTATAGACAAAGTTAAGCAATATGTTTGTCGCTTATTTTATTTAACACTAGATAGGTCAGGTTAGGCTAGTCTTAAAAAACACTACACCATCGAGCAAACGATTAATATTTGACCTTGTATAGGCATATATTGCCTTTGGAGGGCAGATTGTCTATTTCCCTTGGGCAAAATATCAAGGAAATACGCCATATTGTGATACAAGCATGAAACTCGGCATAATTATAAAAAAATAATTTATAAGGTATTTGACCCGATAAGCCACCCTCTGCGACCCGTATGACGCTCGCTACCGCCATTTTTTCAAAATGGTCCAGAATGGAGCAACATTCATACTAGTTAGATGCTCCGATGCAGATGTTGTAATCATCGGAATCTCTTTTTGCCACGAATTTAAAGACTTAGGTCTCCATGAATTATTGTTTTTATACGGTGTTGGAAAAAATCAAAGATACATTCCAGCTTATATTATTGCGAATAATTTGGAGCCTCAGAAGTCACAAGCTCTTCGTGGATTCCACGCGTTCACAGGGTGACACTATATCCTTTTTTGCCCTAAAGTCAAAGGTCATTGAAAAACATGGGAAGAGCACCCGGAGTCAACTTCGGCTTTCCAATATTTATCATCAAGAGATAGTAAAAGAAATACCGTATGATATATTTGCACAAATGGAAGCATTCACGGTGAAGTCATATGACCCCAAAAGCGAATTAAGAAAAGTGCAATTTTGTAGTGGTGATAGACAAATCCCAATGTGTGCACCAACAAAAGGAAGCCTTATTGAGCAGTGTCGAAGAGCTGCTTACCAAGCCGGCCAAATCCGGGGTCGGTTCTTAATCCATGATGAACCACCTCCGTCACCTGAAGGATGGGGCTAGACATTAAAAGCAAATCGCTGGGAGGCCAAATGGAGCCAACAACCCCAATTTTGGTCTGCTCTAAGGGGGCTTGAAAAGTGTAGGTGTAGAGGGCTGTGCGACAGCATGAGATATTCTTGTCGTAAAGCAGGTCTTCCTTGTACTCCTGCATGTACCATTTGTCAAGGGGCATGTGAAAATAAACAAGTTACCTAAATTAAAAAATTATCATTTTAGCTATTTTTTTTTCATTATTTTTGGCTTGAATAATGATTTTCAAGGTCACTAACGGTCATATCAACTAGAAAACATGTTTTTCTATTTCTTTGTAGTAGAATCATGTGGAAGACAATATAATCTCACTTAGTTGATTTTTGCAAACTTTTAGGAATTTTAACCATTATTTCAAAAAATCAATGCGCATGATCGTCGTAGACATCTTTAATTTTACGAAATAGGATTTTTATCATTTTTTTAGGTATCTTACTCTCTTTTAGTTATAAAAACTGAAACGCTAGCTATTTACAATTTTTTTAATGCAAAGTCTGCAAACATGCCTATTTTTTAAGTCATATTGCCATTTTCGAGGTCATTGAAGGTCATCATTTTTTTTTTTTTGGATTCTCCATCTTCGAATTATATAGGATAGAGTATAATATTGCCTATATTGAAAAAATCTTAAATTTAAGATTTGTCCGCCATTTTAGAAAAATGGCGGTATCGGGTGTCCTACGGGTCCAGAAGGGTGGCTTATCGGGTCAAATCTCTTAAAATGTCGTCTTTTATAATGGTGCCAAATTGCATGCTTGTATCACAATTTGGCGGTTTTTTTTTCGAGAGAGAGAAATGGACTAAGAATGCCCTTTTTTAACATCGGATTCGTGTTCAACATTAAAAAATACATAGGAAAACACACTTCGCACTTCTTTTTTCAATAAAACTGAGTTTTTGCCCTTTTTGCCCATTTTGCCCTTTTTGCCCTTTTTGCCCTTTATTGCCCTTTAGAGGGCCGATTCGTAATCATCACCTAAAAATACATATGAAATATTAATTTTTATTATGTTTTAGGTAGGGACCCCCCATGTAAATACTTAAACACATTTTACGTCGAAATTTGGCCAAAAAAAACGTATTTTGACAATCAAAATCTGGATTTACTCGAAATCTATGCGGCAGAAAATTTTTTAAATTGAAAATTCAGTACACTAAAATACTTAGGCATGATAGGTTCAGTCCTTAGAGCAGAACATTTTTTTTGTGTTATTTCCACACTTTTTTAAGGGGACTTTTAAATTGGTAATAACTGACCTTTTAGATGCACTGGACTATTAGATAAAGAAATAGATAAATCATTAAAGTGTATTATAAACAAAACTGGCCTTATTATGGTTCCTTGGGGTACATCATATTTAACCGTCACGAAACTGCTTCTACTGTTATTAATTTTCAGACACTACTTCCTGTTTGGTATTGGTATTCTTATTGTTGTAGTTTAATCTCTACTAAATATTTCAATAGTAGCGCATCATGCCTTTGCTAAATCTGTAGTAGTTTAAAAATTTTAAACTACAACATACGAATAAAATGCATTTTTTATTTTCAAAGACAAAACGCGATTAGACATTTTGATACTAGATTATAAACATAAAACGTAAACAAATAAGTACGTATAACCAACATGAAATTTCACCCAGAACTTTAAACATAAATGTTTTACAAACATTTCAAACGATTTTCATCGCATTGAAGTTATATATTTTTTAAGAACTGGAGTAAAAACTTTAATACTTCGGAAATCGGAGTGGTTTATTTTTATACGAAACAAGATTGAAAGAATAATAATTAAGTGAATACGAAATACGGGCCAACAAATAGAGCTCCTCACATTAATTCTTATGTCGTTATTATAATTTGTAAAGAAAACTTTAAATATCCAGACAACTACAAATTGCTCATTATAAAAACACAGCTTTGTGTATGAGCACTCACTTCATTTCATATTCGCTCTACAAACAATGCTCTGTCAACGCTGACTTAAAAAGAATTTCATTTTATCTTGCTTCGAATGTACTTATTATCGGCCAACATTTTTCTAGGGGTAATAATATTCTGTTTTTGTCACAATAGAACTTCGTATTCTCATTCTGCTTCTTTCACTAATAGATAAATATATTATTTTATACTTGCTTCAGGTTCAGATATATGCATTGAATAACGCCTGTGTCTATTTAGATATTTATTTGACGGAGATATGTTTCAAGTAAACGTTTATTTTGTGGGTAGAACAAAATAGTAATAAATAACTGGACTATAGGTTGAAGTTAAAACTTTCTTAATTAAATAAATTGAACCTTATAGGCAAGCATTAGAGAAAAGAAAATTTTTGATTAATAAGTATGGATATGGATAAATCTGTATAAAGTTTATATTTATTTTTATGCCCGTAAGCAGCTGTTGGCACTACCTGAATTTTTTCTTTTCTGAACCCCGATTGAAAACTATTAAATATATTGATTTTGCAGAGAAGATATGTAGTTTTGTTAAAGACTATTTCTTCCAATTTTTGTCACAGAACATTCGGAATATTTTCCATTGCATATTTATTGTCCTTTTCATAAATTGATAACTATGAAAATTAAGTGTAAAAAAACTGTTTAAAAAGCAAGCTTTTATTATTATTTAAGTGCACTAAAATGAAAGAAAAAAATTAAAAAAATAACTGTCTTAAATGCTTACCGTACAGCTTGTTTATACAGGCATTTATTTTGTTTGACAGAGATTGTAAGTAAAGAATTTTTTTTCTATTCACAGGACAAGCTTTTAAGACAATTATTTTTTTTATTGTTATTTTTTCGTTTTAGTGCACTTAAATAATTTTTTTTCCAACACCTAATCAGTAGAACAAGCTGCTGATTAAGTCCAGCATTTGAATGAAACACAATAAATATCTTATCCAACAGTCAGTCAGTAGGCTATCAGCTCAGACAATCCCGGACCGTTAATCCGTTAAGTAAGGCGGGTGATAGTTCCATGAATGCCCACGGGATAACCCGCGGGCCGTTGAATCGTCAGTAAGGTCATGAAATAACCCAAGGTGGTGGCTGAGGATGGCTCCAAGTGGTTTGGAGTCAATGATAAATTGTAGATCCTGAGGTGCAAGGGGCTTGAGAAGCTAAGAAGCTGCTGAGGTTAATCTTTGGCTAGTTGTAGAAGGAACAATCTTGGTGGAAATTTGGTTTCAAGGCGAACTGGTTACCTAGTAAAAAGTAGTTTTTTTCATTTACCACAAAGAGAAATTAAGTTAAATAAACATTTGTAAAGAATAAAATACATTATAATATTTGTTTTCCGTCATCACTCGAATTGATTTCAATGTTTTCTCGTTCACTAAGTTCATTGAAGACTCCATTGCTAAGTTTGTTACAGTCTATTTTCACATTTAGTAATTTCCGGAATTTTATGTACTAATTTTGTATTTGCCCAAATTTTATTGTGCGTTTGACCATAGTGGTGCCATCTCTCGCCAAATAGATATTTCCTTCGGCTCCAAAACGAGTACAATTGGTTGCCTAATAGCGCTACTTGATGTTTTATTTCAGCCATTAAATGCGCTGTTGGTACAGGAAGTAGCCGGAAAAGGTGCGTTCAAATATTCTTTAAGAAAGCGTGTTGCAAACCGCCTTGGTAAAGCTTTCACAATGGCCAGTATTGTTAATTAAACTTTCTTTTGGTGTGTAGACTTATGAAAGGACGGCCTTCGGAGGATATTATGATAATATCTGAGAATGAAAACGAAGTTAGGAAAATCTATTCAGAGTGGTGGGGTACGCCGTGAATAGGTAATTCTGAACGTATCCACGGAAGTTGCGAGAACCTGCCATTTGATAGAGGGGGCATCTTTTTGGCCATTTTCCTTCTTGCTGGCTACAAACTTGAGTCGTGTGAATACGCGTTTAGCAATATTGTAAGTTTGCTCCATTTATGGGATTTAGTATTCATCACAACAAAATTAGTCATATTTCCATTTTGGTATTTGCGTATCGTTTTTGGAGAGATACAACTACGGATTTCCGGACTAAATCAAATTTCTGAAGCATGTGGCGTCTTTCGAATGCAAGATTTCGGAGTGCCATTTGACGGCAAAGGACCTCTTTCAGCCCACAACACATCCCAGGTACGTCTCTGAAACCCACTTAAGGTTGAAATAGATTGATAATTTAGGTTACTTATTTTAGTGCAGGGTTGTTAAGTTACGCGTATTGAGATCTGTTTGTTAGTTTATGATTTATTTGGATTTGTTAATTTACGAGTTATTTGGATCTGTTAGTTTATGGTTATTTGGATTTGTTACGTTACGATTTTGCTTGGATCTGTTATTCTATGTTTTATTTATTTTCATTTACATGTATTTTACATTCTACTTGGACTTTTATGTCACCTTCTACATTTTACGAGACACTTCCAGTCTGACTCTGATTTTGACTTCTAGTCCAGATTTTGGTGTGTAGCTTATGGATTATTGCCTGTCATCTTGTGCTTGTATAGTATTAGGGATCTCGTCACGTTATATTAGACCCCGTTATATTAGATTATCTATCACTTGTGGCTGTTAACACCTAGAATTACGCTACCCTGGTAGGACGGGAAAAGGTATTCAGACACTACCAGAGATACGCGGAATCATATTCTCTTAACGAAGGATCCGGTACATTAACACAACGTCCACCGTACAGTAAAGTAATTAGGGGTTGTTTACCCGAGACAAGAGAACGAACAGGATCGTTCGTTCTATTTTGTACATACTTAGTTTAAAGTAATATTTGCTCTACTGTTCGTCATAACTTGCATATGATTTTCAGTAATATTAGTCGTATTTTGCACTTCAATAATTTTCAGAAATATTTGTAATGTTTTGCTCATAACGATTTAGGTAAATATTCATCATATTTTGGGTAACTTTTTCACTAATTAAATAGTAAAGGTGGCAAACCTTTCGCATTTCCAATTTTTCAGAAAATTTCAGTCATATTTGGCATATTTTTGTACCGTTACTCCAGTACCTAAATAGTTTTGCCCTATTTTACAAACAGATTTTAATAGTTTTAAGCAATTTATGTTTTACCATACCTTGGGTCACATATAGTTATTTTTGTCACTCTTGTATGATCTTTACGTATTTTTATCGAGAGTTTATTAGTATGTATGATATCTTGTGTATGTTAGGTTAAGGTTGAGGGCTATCAGATACCCGATGTGGGCCACATTTGTTAGTTCACTTAGTTCACTTATTAGGTACCAAGCTACTCTTGTTTGATTAGAACGACGTTGTCTTTATATATTTGACCATCCTACACCACCCCAAATCATCGAAAACACCCCCGAGGACCTGACTAGTTGGCCGTGTGATACCCCTTCCTCGCCAGTGTATTGCAGAGGGGATGCTTCACGTTAAACATTAAAATTTTTTCAGGGCATACGATGACTACTCTACCCTGCGTTCGCAGTTTAGCAGCCTGTGGGCTGCCTTTGGGCCCAGGCCCTGTAACAAGTTTACTGTAGCAACAAAATATATATTTCGTGTTAATATAACTAGAATATAATATTTAATTATACTTTGAGGAGTAATTAATTAGCGAGCTATGAATAAAACTATGTTATATAAGATAGAAATGCAAATTAAAGTTTCCTCTGTGTACAGTATAAAGAACTTTTCCTCTTGTTATTAGCAGCAAAATATTTTAAATTAATTAAAGAGTACAGAGAAGCATTAAAGTTTTTACAACTCCAACATATGAAATGGAAGCATAGCATTAAAGAAATTAAAGTTCTAAAAATGTTAAGTAGTTTTCATTTAATTATTATTATTAACCGTGTTGCAAAAATTTAATGAGCTATGTTTACTAAATTGTGTATAGTTCAATGTCAATATGTAGCTGAAAATTGTACATAAACACAACTTATTCCAAAAAATAAGAACATAAGACACTCTTCTATTTTTAAACGATGTAATTCTTATAGTATTTTTTGTATCAAATGCTATGGTATATGTGCACTTTTAGTCTTCCCAATATTGTCATCAATATTCAATATACTTATAAAAAATGTACATAGGGGACACACCTTCAAATAATCCACAAGAGGTTATAAATGCTTTTGAAATATATTTTTAGGACAGTTATTTATACTTCTTTTAAAAATAAATATCTTGTATTTCTGCTCACATTAATGTTAAAAATTATTATTTTGTGTATTCAGCAGATAACTTTCAAAGAAACCATTGGTGTCTTTCATATATCATTGATTTAAATCTGACCATGCTAGCATATTACAACTTATATACTTTTTTATTTATTATGGAATTATCTACTTTCTGTATATCGTTGCCCTAATCTGGTCACGCCAATATACTACTTAGGAAAACACTTTAAAACACTCATCGTTGGAGAACCAATTAAAACAGCTACTCTTCTAACTAATACTGACGAAGTATTGAATTACATGATAGGATTACTAGCATTTTAAAGCAAAAAAATATATTGAAAATACTTAAATCATTTTTTAAATTCAGTCATTCACACTTTTTTATTTAATATGAAGTTATCTACTTTTTGTATATTGGTACCTTAATCTGGTCACGCTAACATACTACTTATAAAAACACTTTAAAACACTCATCATTGGAAAACCAATCAAAACAACTACTTTTCTAGTTAATACTGACGAGGTATTGAATTACATGATTATAAAGAGAATGAAAAAAGTTGTACAATTTTTAGAGGGATTTAATCAGTAGAAAGTAGAAGAAAATATTTTGTTTATTAAGACATGCTTGCCCTGAGTGAAATTATATACCTGTTTTTTTTGTGCTTTTTAGTAGGTCTTGGCTTTGAAATGTAACAAATGTTTCTAGGTAGGGCTAGGGACACTCGAAAGAATGCCTCGTAAGGAAGGCTTCTTATAATATATTGGCATGATCAGACTTACATCATAAGTATACAGAAAAAATGGATATTTTCTTGTTTTTCATACTGACTGTTCGATATAGTAAGTGGATGAAAGAAGTTGACAAATAGGTTTGTATTTTTTTTGCCTTAAAATGCTAGGAATCCTATTATGTAATTCAATAATCACACACTTACAAACTTTAACTTTTATTTTGTATCGTTAACCAAAACCACTTATTTGCATTGTTTTGGTCCCAGCTACGTCTAACATAGTCATAAAAAAAATTTGTTGGCTCTAAAAATTGTAATAACTGACCTATCTCACATATTATGGTATAATTTTAATAAAAAAAGCAATTAATTACATCATGCGAAAAAATATTCTCCATTTTGATATATATTTGATATACATGTTATATACTATATATTTAATTAGAATATAAGCCCTTTAATTAGAAAATTAGTTATTCTTCATGCGCTTCTTAGCCCGTCTCTTATAAGTTATTTCTGGAGCATCTCTTATATATGTCCAACAGTAGTCTGCCAACATCGTAGAAGTCCATTTGCCCTGATATCTTTTTTCCATATTTTGAATATCCTGGTGGAATCTCTCTCCATGCTCATCACTTACTGCACCATAGTTTTTTGGGAAGTAATCTAGGTGTGAATGTAGAAAGTGGACTTTTAATGACATATTGCATCCTAATTTCTGGTAGCAAGAAAGAAGATTCTCAACAAGGTCTCTAGTTTTCTGCTCTTTTGTTACCGAGAAAGTGTATTGCTACCATTTTAAAGGGATTCCGAGCAGCTCTTTCATTACCTTCTAGAATGTTGTCAAATTCAGCATCTTTGAAAAGGTTCTTGATTTGAGGACCCACAAAATTCCCTCTTTAATTTTCGCATTACTAAGTCTGGGAAATTTTTGTTTTAAATAACTGAAAGCGCGTCCTTCTTTATCCATAACTCTTACCAAGTTTTTCATAAGCCCCAGTTTTATGTGGAGTGGTGGCAGTATTACCTTTTGTGAATCAATTAATGGAATGTTAGCAACATTTTTTTCTCCTGGTTCAAGACCCAGTCTTGGCGGCCAAATGTTTCTTTTGTAATGTTCTAATCGCGGTCGACAGTCCCACTCACAAAGAAAACAGTAATATTTGGTATACCCTTACTGCATACCAAGTAAGATAGCTATCACTTTTACACAAATCTGCCACTTATACTTGTTAAGTATATTCTATAGTTTGTAGCAATACATTCATGTTACTGTAATATTCCTTCATGTGGACAGCATGGGCGATTGGAATTGATGGCAATTTATTTCCATTGTGGAGTAACATAGCTTTTAGACTAAGTTTCGAGGCGTCAATAAAAAGTCTCCAGTCACTAGGATCATGGGGAATGTGTAAAGCACTCATTAAACCGTCAATGTCCTTGCAGGCAACCAAGTCATTTTCCATTTTGAAAAAGGTATACCATCTTTTTCACGACTTCGATACATGGAAACTTTAACATTTTCTTGTAGTAAATTCCATTGTTGTAATCGAGAATTCCAATTATCTTCAAATCATATCAACAATGTGGGGTCCCAGCAGCTGGATGGTCTGTAGACCACTATGCCTGCGTTACACTTTATTACCTGTATTGGGAAAATCAGAGCCAACTTGAACTTTTGCTTTTTATATTGTTATTTAGCATGACGCAGTTACTAAGAATTTGCTATTTTTACTTCCAATACATGTAGGCTGTAGAATAGTAAATTTGTCAGTATTAAAGTAGTTGTTTTGATTGGTTGGATTATGAGTGTTTTCCTAAGTAATATATTAGCGTGACCAGAGTAAGGTGCCAATATACAGAAAGTAAATAATTTCATATTAAACAAAAAAGTGTGAATGACTGAATTTAAATAAATGATTTTCAATATTTTGGGAATCCTATCATGTACTTCGTCAGTATTAGCTAGAAGAGTAGATGTTTTGATTGGTTCTCCAATAATGAGTGTTTTAAAGTATTTACATAACTAGTATATTAGCGTGCCCAGATTGAGGTAACAATATATAGAAAGTAGGTAATAAATAAAAAAGTGTATAAATTGTGATATGCTAGGATGGTCAGTGGTATATGAAAGGAACACATGGTTTCTTTGGAAGTTATCTGCGGAATACCCAAAATAATATTTTTTAACAGTTATGCCCATAAAATTTTGATTTTAGCGCCATTACTCTGATTAGCAATCATTCCTTATCAGTGTCGACTTCGAGTGAAAGTAAAGTATTAGTCGCATTATAAAAAAGCAAGTCAAAATGTACGACAGGGCCTGATGGAATTCCGGCATTCCTTTTAAATGACTGTATTATTTTACTAGCTCGGCCATTATCTGCCATACTAAATTCATTATGAAGACATTAACATTTCCAAAACTTTGGGAAAAAAAGAGGCGACATGCAGCTAATTGAAAATGATCATTTATTCACTATTATATTATGTAGTTTTGTTAAGATATTTGAGTCTGTCAACTTGCAGCAACTTGATCTATTTTTCTCAATATGTTGCGGCGCACCTTTATGCGGATGATGAGGTTGATATCGTTTGTACGGACTTTTCAAAAGAATTTCTATGCTATGCTTCTTCATAAATTAGATGCTCTCAACTGATACATTTTTGATGATTTTTATGTTTGATTAAACGAAGTCAGTAAGCACAATATAGTGGTTTTCTATCTGTTAATATCACTGGTAACTCTACGGATGCCCCAAGGTTCCGTACTGGGAACTATACTCTTTCTTATTTTCATAAACGACAGTATCCTTATATCCTAAATAGCCTGCAATGTATAACGTTAACTTATACTGATGATTAGAATAGAATAGAATAGAATATAATATTATTCACCATAAATCTTGTTACAGAAACAATATCGGTTTTGTCATGAAAACTCGCATAAAATGTAAGATATAAAGTATAAAAACCAATTAACATAATATACAGTATCGGAAAGTTTTACTTTTGCATAGTTTCAACGACTTAATCGATCGCCCAGAATAAAGGCGTCTACCAGTACCACAGCCAGTACCCTAGCAGAGACAAAGTGTGACACGCCCCTTAATGTACGTTATTGCTTGCTTCGCTCTCGCTTGCTGTTATTGCCGGACCAAATCAAACACTTTCCGATAGTATATGTGTCATATGTTACAAAAATTGTATAAAACAAACAAGACTACAAAAATATGTAATAAAAAAGGAAACATAAAAAATGATACGATGCAATTAGTACTATTGAATATTGCCACGAGCTTCAAGACGATCTTATTAATCAATCGACTGAAAATAAACTCCCACATAATGTTTTATATAATATAGATATTGTTATTATCAACGGATATAGTACATTTGCAGACGTGTTATTATTATTATCATTATTATTAGGCTCTAAGTTTACTTTTTAGAATCATATAAATGAAATGTATTCAAATACTTTCAAATAATTATAATCTAAAGAGTGACCCAAAAAAACTCTATTTTTCGCCCCTTTTGGAATTTTATTTAAAAGTGGTCTAAATGACAGTTTATACTGATACTTTAAAGAAAAACAACGACAACCTTCTCAAGTAAGTAAATAGCTTTCAGTTAATTTGCTAGGTCTTAGCACTTACTGATCTTCTCGGTTCTGGTCTTTCTTACATTTTCATCTAGGGGAATTGTAACATCTATAATGTTTGCCCATGTTTCATTTTTGTTTGGGATTAATACATCAGGTTTGTTATGTCTGATTTCCTTATCAGTTACAATTCCCGTGTCCCAGTATATTTTTATTGCCTCATTCTCTATGGAGGCTTCCGGTATGTAATTTTAATACGGCATGACTTCTTTTACATTATTATTATATTATTATTATTATTATTATCATTATTTTTATTATTATTTCTTTAAAACACAATATAAAGTTATGAATTATTTCCATTATGGACATCTTAATATCAATCAATTTTACACAAGCCTTTTTCATGTAGCTTTCACTTTGTGATTAAAAGAAAAATACCGCTCGCTGAATCTGCATATTCTTCCCCTCCAGAAAGACTTGTGCCTATCCCAAATTAACAGCATGTCTCTTTTTATGGAATATTATATAGATATCATAGTACAATGTAGTGAATTAATATGAGAATTAGTAAAATGTCTTATGCGAATTGTGACTCGATTGTTATTTGCACATTGCTATAAAATAAAACAAAGGTGATAATATACTCCTTATATTTATTTATCTATTTTCTCCTACGAATTACAGACTTACAAAGTGCGATAATTAAAGATGTGAAAATTAAATGCGATTTGTTGGGTAAAGCGGACAGTTGCTGGCACTGTGACTGTTGTTGGCACCTTCTGACTGACTGATGAGATTTGTAGTACCATCCTAATTTTAGTTGGTCTTACTTCCCAAAATTATTTAATTTTTTTATATCGGTAACTAAGTTTGAGAGAAGTATTTGTTTTTAACTTTATTTTAATAAATTGCTTTATGTCTTGGCAATTTAGTTAGCTTAGTTAGTTTTTAGTTTAATATATTGTTTTCGTATTCTCTATTGTAATGTTTCCATCCTGTAATTGGTTGGGTGGTTGTATTCAAATAAATAAATAAATAAAATAAATATACTCTAACATAGGTACAAGCCGCTAGATCGGAAAGAGTTAGGGAAATGTGCCCCCGCACTTACTTAGTTAAAATGGCTTCCAGATGATGCAGTTTATGGAGTATATTACACTCTAAAAATTTTAACCCTCTACTACCTCTACGAAGGTGGAAAAAAAATACTATGTACTTAACTATTATATATTTTTTTTCGGCTTCTATGCAACCGATCGATTTAAAATTTGGTATGAGTATTACTAGCATGGAGATAACTTACTCCAAAAAATAAGGTCATTTTATGACCACTTTAACCACCAGAACAAAATATAAACTTTTTTTAGAGGACAAAAGGGTGGCCACCCTTCGTGGTACAATCACCATTCTATGATATATTATGTCTTGACACTTCGTGATTATCATACTAAATTGTCAGATTTTTTCCTGTATTGGAACAATATGGAAAAAAATAAAATTGGATAAAATAAAATATTTACACATGCCTCTTAGTTGTAACAGTTAATACTTATAGCCTTGCAAGGTATTGTTGCATATCTACAACCGGCTACGGGTGCCAGTGCGATGTTGCCAAGTCTACTTTTTCCCCAGACGTAGGGAAATTCGGCACAATCTGGCAATACCACTTCTGGAGGTTCACCCTCCAGGGTCGAAGTATTAACTCTCTAGGACCTTGGGGAAAAGTTTAGCAACGAATGATGTTATTTATAATTACTATCGCCTTACAACATCTGAAAAACGACGTACTGAACTAGATGACGAAAGTGAGGGAACGATCGACGAAGACCAGTCTTTTTTGCCTTCGACATCTTCTAGCTCTGATGAAATAATGGAACTACCATTGCAGAGACTGGTAGATACATATAAATACTGTTGCATATGTGGTGATGGTAAAGAACTGACCGTAATACCCACTATTGCAAGACTACAGTGCTATCGAAACAAAAAAATATACATCCCCGAGGCAATCGTTGCTGTAAAATACATTTGATTTTTTCCCCCTCATTTTTGGTCTTGGATGGGTTCTATCAGCCAGCTACGCAGATGGATAGTTTTTTATCTCAGTATGGTACAGTTGATTAACATTAGTTGTCGTTTGTCAATGACCTGACTTGTGATATTGATTCCTAATATGCCTTTGTTTTTATAACCTTTGTGGTTTAATCTACTCTCCGTGGTCCAGTCTATGTGTAAACTTAAGTCGCCCTGATAGATACCTGCACGTGAAATGTGTCTACACTTGATTAAACATCACTTTTATGAAGATGTTGCACATCTGGAACCATATGCCAATTGTAGCTCGATTCTTTGATCGCATTTATGCATTCTATTAAATTCCTTAACCCCAATAACATAACAACTCTAAGAGGCTCTATAGACCACTGCGGTTTATCAGATCTTATTAGGGTTATTAATTACAACCTTAATAATATACCAATGATACCATTCTGAGGATGGTCAATTTGTTCAGCTTCGTAGCAAGTGCGCTGCACGCTGGCACCATATCGAACAATTTGGTAATGTAGGAGGTCATTTTGTTATCATTATTACTATCTGTTTTCAGTTTTAATAGAAAAACAAGGACAGAAGAAGTTCTTGTACTAGAGTTTTCCAACAGTGACTTTAATTCGTAAATGGCATCTATGGCATCTAATGGCATCTGTAAACGTTAATAACTGTTTTTCTGATAAACCGCAGTGGTCTGTAGAGCCTCTTAGAGTTGTTATTGGAAGGAATTTAATAGAATGCATAAATCCGATCTAGGAATCGAGCTACAATTGGCATATGGTTCCAGATGTGCTATATCGTCTCCATAAAAGCGATGTTTAATCCAATGTATTTTATTGCAACTATTGCCTCGGGGATGTATATTTGCTTGTTTCAATAGCACTGTAGTCTCACAGTGGGTATTACGGTCAGTTCTTTATCATCACCAGATATGCAACGGTATTTATGTGTAGCAACGACTCTTCGCAATGGTAGTTCCATTATTTCGTCATAGTCACTAGTCGTAGTGCTAGAAGAGGTCGAAGGTACAAAAGGCTGGTCTTCTTCGATCATTCCCTCACTTTCTTCATCTGGTTCAGTACGTCGTTTTTTAGATGTTGTAATGCGCGACAGTAATTACAATGAACATTATTCGTTGCTAAACTTTTCCCCAAGGTCCTACAAAGTTAATACTTCGCCCCTGGGACCTCCAGAAGTGGTATTGCCAGATTGTGCCGAATTTCCCTACATCTGGGGAAAAAGTAGACTTGGCAACATCGCACTGGCACCCGCGGTCGGTGTAGATATGCAACAATACCTTGTAAGGCTATAGGTATTAACTGTTACAACTAAGAGGCATGTGTAAATATTTTATTTTACCCAATTTTATTTTTTTCCATATTGTTCCACCACAGCAAAAAATCTGACAATTTAGTATGATAATCACGAAGTGTCAAGACATAATAGATCATAGAATGGTGATTGTACCACAAAGGGTAGCCACCCTTTTGTCCTCTAGAAAAAATTTATATTTTTTTTTCCGATGGTTAAAATGGTCGCAAAATGACCTTACTTTTTGGAGTAAGTTATCTCCACGCAAGCAATACTCATGCAAAATTTCAAATCGATCGGTTGCATAGAAGTCGTAAAAAAAAAATCTAATAGTTAAACACATTATTTTTTTTCCACCTTCGTAGGGGTAGTAGAGGGTTAAAATTGTTACCATGTAATATACTCTATAAACTGCATCATCTGGAACCCATTTTAACTAAGTCAGTGCGGGGGCACATTTCCCTAACTTATCCGGCTATACCCTTCGGGTTAGATTGCTGTCTTTCCTTGGAGGACATCCTCCCAAGTCCTAACGCGATTAACGTTGCTTAACTTTTCGTATAGAGATACTAGCGTAATCAAGACGAGTATGCGCTTACCCCGTAATGTTTTACTTAAACTATGTTTTATTATAATGTTGGATAAAAATGTTACTACGGTTTTTTATTAAGCACACAAAAATACGAAGACGCGGCTTTTCGAAACTGTAGTAAAATATGTTTCTCAAGTTTAAACGAGCATTGCGTAGAGATATATCAATTTTGCTTCAAAATGTTATAAACTATTTTTAATAAGACTATTAGAAAACGAATGAAAACTGCATTCGAGTTTTTTCGACTGTAAATACCTATTTGAGAAATAAAAATAAGAAAATTACTGGTCGTGTACTTAATCTCAGAGGCATCACGTCAAAGTGAATTGTGCCATATTCGAGTAATCAAATGAATAATCGCAGTCGGTCACGCAGAAATGCAACTTCTATTAGTTATTAAGTCTGCAAACTATAACATATTTTAATAATAAAAAACATCTAAATATTGTCCTGAAATACAGTGTCAATAACAATGGTTTGACAATGACTATAGTTACACTGCCAATACATATTTCCATATTTGATATTAAATTTCAAGAAACATGATTTAAACATATCTACAGTAACGTAAAGAAATGCTGCCTAAGGAATCACTAGTTTCACATCCAGCTTTTCTAAGTCTCTTACAAGGAAAACAAATTGATACTATATTTGCACTCCACTATGTGGAAGTAATTGTTCATAGAACATTAATAATAAAATATTTGAAATCGTCTACCACAAAAACCCATAAAACGATATACCGCATCGGTAGTGGTGCCAGAAAGAACTTGATGTTTTTGGTTCTTGTGCACATACTAAATCACAATTTTATTTTTCATCCCCTTTTACAATGGGATGGAGGTGGTAATGGAGATGATAGTGAGGTTTTCTGATTAGAAAAAAAAATTAGAGACCTTGGCATATCGTACACAAATAAGTCCTAATTTTATGGACTCTTACTTGCTTGCTTTATATATTTACCCCAGTTACCTCTCAACGCTTCAACGGAATAAGATCAAAATTTAATGTAATTCCAGATTTCGTTATAATACATAGGCGTATCAAATTTCACGTCAATTACCTGAACCGTTCTAAAGTAATCTTGCACATAAATAAGTAACAGAGATACTGACAGAACGACAGACCGAGAAACGGTAATTTTTTAGCTCAAACTTAAATACCCGATGTTTCTTGGCATTCTAAACCTATTTGAACACAAAAAATGTCTAAAATCTTCTACATTTCTTTTTACCATTAGCGTACTTCCACTCCACTATTAGTACAGGAAAAGATTGAAAAAACCGCTGCCCAAGGAATCACTACTTCCACATCCAGCTTCTCTATCCAAGTCACTCACAACGAAAAAACTTTGTATGTGAAAATAATTGTTTATGGAACTTTAATAATATAATATTTGAAATCCTCTACCCCAAAAACCCATAAAACGATACCCCACATCGGTAGTGGGGTGGGGGGTGGTGATAGGGGGGTGATAGTGGGGGGTGGATGAAGTTAAACAATATTTTGAGGTTTCTGGTTCCTGTACATACACTAAATCACAATTTTTTTTCATCCCCTTTAATAAGGGGGTGGGGGTGGTAATGGGGGTTGCTAATGCCAAAAATTTTTTTGAGACCTTATCTCTTGTATATACTAAATACCAATTTTATGGACTCTTACCTGCTTGATTGACCTATTTACCCCAAATTTACCCCAATTTACCCCCCAACCCTTCGACGGAACAAGATGAAAATATAATCTAGTTCTAGATCTCATTAAAGTACATATGTGTACCAAATTTCAAGTCAATATCTTAAACGGTTCCAGAGTAAACGTGCGCACAAAAAAAAGTTACAGACAGACCGACAGACAGACAGAAATTTTTTTTTCGCTCAAACTTAAAATCTCGACGTTTCATGACATTTTGAGCCTATTTGGACAATAAAAATTTTTAAAAATTTTTTTGTCATTACTATACTTCCACTGGACGTGGAAGTAAAAATTACCGTAACTCGAAAAAAATTTGTGTAGACTTTAAACTTTGGTTATAAGTTTAAAATAGGCCAAAGTTCACGAAACAAAAAAGTTTAGGAGTTTTACGGATCTGCAGGAAAAAAGGTGGTAAAAAGTTGTATTTTTAATAAAAAAAAAATAATTTTTTTTCTATTTTCTCGGGAAATGGCATATACAAAAAAGTAGTTCAAATAAAAATTGTTTCTGGCAAAATTATCTTTAATTTGGGGTCTTTGAATTAATTTTATAGCAATAATTAACCGAAATACGGCCATTTGGGGGATGGCGGATGGATTTTTTTTTTAAAGAAGTGTTTTAAAAGGACAAAATAAATCGAGCATCTAGTGATGCTATATATTAACGAAAAACAATAAGAAACTTCTTTATTTTTTGTGACGTAGAATAAAACAAAAAATCATTATAAAGATTGATTAATTACCTTTAATTTTGTTTCTTAGAACTTTTGATGGAAGTGTCACAGTTTCTAAGATATTCAACATTTAAACTAAATACTTCATCCTAAAAACGGTCGGATGCCATCTATTAATAGTTTTTCATTTTGGTTATTAGCGTGCCATAGTTTCTGAGATATTTAATATTTAAACTAAATACTTCATCTTATAAACATTCGGACGCCACCTTAATACTACCAGATCTCCGAAACCATTAACTCTACAAAAAAACCGCTGCCCAAGGAATTTCATTTAAGTCACTCACAACGAAAAAATTTTGTATGTGGAAATAATTGTTTATGGAACTTTAATAATATAATATTTAAAATCCTCTACCCCAAAAACCCATAAAACGATACCCCAGATTGGTAGCGGGGTGGGGGTGGTAGTGGGGGTGGATGAAGTAAAAAAACATTTTGAGGTTTCTAGTTCTTGTACACACCCTAAATTTTTGCATCCCCTTTAATAATGGGGTGGGGGTGGTAATGGGGGTGGCTAATGCCAAAATTTTTTTTGAGACCTCAGCTTCTCTTGTATATAATAAATACCAATTTTATCGACTCTTACCTGCTTGATTTACCTATTTTCCCCAAATTGCCCCCCAATTTACAATTGCAATTTACCCCCCAACCCTTCGACAGAACAAGATGAAAATATAATCTAGTTCTAGATCTCGTTAAAGTACATATGTGTACCAAATTTCACGTCAATATCTCAAACGGTTCCAGAGTAAACGTGCGCACAAAAAAAGTTACAGACAGACCGACAGACAGAAAATTTTTTTCGCTCAAACTTAAAATCTCAACGTTTCGTGACATTCTAAGCCTATTTGAACAAAAAAAATTTTAAATAATTTTTTTATATATATACTTCCACTGAATGTGGAAATAATTAGAAAAAACGGAATTCATCCTTAATTTAGTAGCTTTCTTATTTGTCTCTAGCTTGTTTTGCATAGAACCTTTTTCTAAAATTTAATTCTCTCTCAGCTCCAATGTTTTTTTTTTTTAGGTGCCACCCCCTGAAAAGAGGTGGTACCCACCCCCTATAAATTAGCAAGCCCTCACATAATATAGAAACTTCTTTTTTTTTATGCATTTACTATTAAGCTGCCAAAAATGAACGAGATCTAATTCATATTACATTATTCCGATGTTAAAACTTCTAGTATTTCGGTTAATTATTGCTATAGAATTAATTTAAAAGAAACCAAATTAAAGATAATTTTGTCCGAAACAACTTTTATTTTAACTATTTTTTTGTATATGCCATATTTCCCGAGAAAACAAAGAAAAATCGATATTTTAATTAAAAAATATCCCTTTTCACCTCGTATAGGTTCCCGCGGAAGACTAAAACTCCTAAACTTTTCTCTTTCGTGAACCTATAACCAAAGTTCTGCACAAATTTTGTTCGAGTTAAAGTAAAGTTTTCCTGTACTATACGTAGATGTGGAGGTACGACTAATACTGCTATCAATAAATGAATAAACTCTTACTATTACTACTTGCACATCATGAAAGTATAGTAAGTGTAATTTTTTTTTAATAGACTTAGAATGTCATGAACCGTCGATATTTTAAGCTTAAGCAATCAAAGAATTTCTGCCTGTCTGTCTGTCGGTCGGTCTGTAACTTTTCTTTTGCGTACGATTACTCTGGAACTGTTCAGTTTACGATAATGACTTGAAAGTTGGTATACTTATATACTACAGCGAGATCTGAAACTAGATTATATTTTGATTTTATTCCATTGAAAGGTTGGGGGGTAAATAGGTAAACAAGTAAATAGAGTCCATAAAATTGGGATATAATGGATTTACAAGAAGCCAAGGTCTCAAGATATCAGTCACTATCACCCTCATTACCACCCCTACCCCATTATTAAAGAGGGCAAAAAGATAAAAGATTTAGTGTGTGGGTACAAGAATCAAAGTCATCAAAATTTGTTTAATATCAGCCATTACCACAACCACCCCCACCACAATATTAAGGTGAAATAAATAAAATTGTAATTCAGTGTGTGAACCAACGACCTCGAATTTTTTTTTAGCGTCAGTCAATCCCACTTTCACCCCCCCACCCTCCATTATTACAGAGAGTTATAGAGAGTAAAAAAAATTAAATTGTAATTTAGTGTGTGCACAAGAACCTATAAAATGTATTTCGCATCAGCCACCCCTATTACTACCCCCACTGAAAATCTGGATGTGGAAGTAGTGATATATTAAGCAGCGGTTTTTTTAGTAGTCATAGATATGTAGGAAGGTGCTTAAAATGCCTATGACTGTGCACTTTTCCCTATTTAGCTTTCTTAGATGTGCTTTGTGCGGTGGTAATATTTCGCAATGTCTGTTAATTATGTTCTCTGCGATTACGTGGTCTCATTAAGCAGTGCGGCGTATGAATATGCGGTTTTCATTACCTAAAAAAAATAAACATAATTAGTTGTTTATAAAATAAATTTTATATACACAATTCATTTTCTGACTACAAGAAGTAAAGTGTAAAAAATTATTTAAGCTGGGATGAGGATTCTCCAAAATTATAGCATATAGTACAGTAAAATTAAAAGTTGACCCGGAACAAATTTGTAACAAGCTAATTTCTTATGGTTATCCAGGAGTCTCTGACTGAATATCCCAAAACATCCGCTTTGCAGAATTAAAAAAAAAAACGCGCCGCCATGTTGAAATTAGTCACTTTTTTCTTTAATCGGGAATAGCACACACGGATGACATTACAGGAAAAAAGTAAAGAGGCAAAATTTAGAGAGAAAGAGCTAAGCTTTAATGTGATATAAAGTTTTTTGCAATCGGATAAATATTAGCAAAGTTACGGTGGTCAAAATGACAAATTTGTATGGCAGCATTTGTAGGCAACAATAATTTTTATTGGTAATACTAATTAAAGATGGTTTATTTTCGAAATTGCACTTGTGAAAGTTAAGTTAGCAGGTTGTATAAAATATTGACTTTTTTAATAAATAAGGCATACATACGCAAAACTGATTTATAGCATGCTACAATCAGTTTACAAAATAATAATCGAAGAAAGTCATTTGTCACATCGATAGGTTGCATAAGAAACGCCATTGTTATTAATAATTAAAGTAATACATTCCCAAAATATAGTCCATTCTAAAAACAAAAAACGTAACAACAAACACAATAACAGAACTCATAAATAGCGAAAAAAAACCGCTGCCCAAGGAATCACTACTTCCACATCTAGATTTTCTATCCAAGTCACTCACAACGAAAAAAATTTGAATGTGGAAATCATTGTTTATGGAACTTTAATAATATAATTTTTGAAATCGTCTACGCCAAAAACTCGTAAAACGATACCCCACATCGGTAGTGGGGTGGGGGTGGTGATAGGGGCTGAAGTAAAAAAATAGGGTTTCTGGTTCTTGTACCCACACTAAATCACAATTTAGTTTGAAAATTAATAGTTTGTTACTTAGTTCAGTATTATTTTCCAAAACTGAAAATACTTTTTTTTTGCCCTTTTTATAGAATGCAGAGGTGGTATCGCATCCGGAGATGGCATGTGCAAATAAAATATGTTTTTACTACATTTTCACTTAGTTCTGAACGTAACTTACGTATATTCGTTATTTTATCAGATATACCTCCATCACCGGGTCTCATCATGTGTACATTTTTCGTTTTGTAATGCTCTATGAGCAACGTTATTAAGTCTGTAACGTTATTAAGTCTGTATCTTGTCCAACAACTATATCTGTCATCTGAGCAATCAATAGCAGCTTATACAATTAAATAATCAGCATCTGCATCCACATGTTTGACTGTTATATTATTATGGAAAAAATTTTATTGTAGAAGTATAATCAACTAAATGCTAAAATCAAGTTAGTTGTCCGTTATAGCCAAGATATTATTGAAGGCATAGAACATTTTTGTGATATATCGTTCAAGAAAAGTCATCAACATAGTGATTCGACAGATGCTAGAATAGAAAGGGATGATGTCGATGTAAAAAGATTGGTGGACTTCTTCAAGCAACACAGCCCTTTTCCTGATATAGATGCTGTTATGTCTATTGCTACCGGAATTACTGGATATAAAGATACAAATTGTTACGATGCTTTTGAAAAAGATTTAAATGTAATGAAGAAAACAGAGGGAAAACATTTTCGCTAATTGAAATTATCAAGGAAAGATATAATAAATCCTTTATTGGCGAAAAATAACAAAATTAAAATTCATGACGATGTGATTCCTGTTGATTCATTGCTGTTGTTTCAACGTATTTGTATTTTAAAAAAAACCGATGAAGAGCTTAAAAATTATATGAATTATGAACTCGCACCATATCCGCTTGCTCTGTTTGAAAATGGCGAACTGCGAAAGACAAAAAAACTTTTTACGAGTTATTCCCGGAAATTTCCATTAATTTAAAAAATCTAGACAATGTTCATTACGTCATTTATGGAGGCATGTTGTTACATCGTTGCAAATGGCCAATAACAATCCTGCAAAAACTAAAGATTTGAATATGTTGAGGTGCAATTCTTTCATATAAGCAACGGCCAAAAATACAAGTGTTCTTTTGTCTTCATTACCTTCTACAACTGATGCAGCATTTGAACACCTAAAGAGAGTGTACCTGCAAATCCAGATATGGCTAGGAAATTACGTAGATATTGAAAATTGGGGATGGAAGTATTCCAATAATATGTTCATCCCAATAACAATGAATCAATTGCCGGCTCCGGATAATCTATTGCAAATGTTATTTTGTAATTGCAAAAAAGGATGTGGAGCTGCTTGTGGATGCCGGAAGAGTGGCTTATACTGTAGTGTAGCATGTCTACAGTGCAGCGAAAATAGTTGTTTTAATACTCCACCTATCATTCAAATAAATGAAGTCGAAGAAAATATTTGATATGGACAAAAATGTAAATTGTTTAAACAAACAAATATTTTATTAATAATTTTCTTTTTTATTTAATTTTCCTTAATTTACTTCTTTTCCCTGATTACTGTCTCTATATAAATAGATACGTTAACTTAATTTCGTTATAAAAAAATATTCTACAGCCTAATATGTATTATACTATTTGAATTGTTGCATCAATTTTATTTTTATTCAAGCAAGATCACAATTTTTTAATAGGTAAATTTTTTTATATATATTATTAGCTAAACATTCCATTTTGAATTTTTAAATTCCATTCACTGTAACTGAAATCCGAGGTTTTCATGTCTTTAATGCTCCAGGCGCTCCACTATGTCTCTATTTAGGCATTCCTGGGCACACTGATGTATACCATAAATCTCTGCCTGGAAGGTGGTTAGGGTGTTACCAAGAGCTTTAGATGGCCTGCATTTGGGCTCTGCTACGCCCACACCAACCCCTTCGTCCATCTTGGATCCATCTGTATACCAGATGGATTTCTCCAACCGCAGTACTTCGACCCTGGCGGCTTTCAATCAGCACATCAAACTGGCAGTCAAAGTCATGCTTGATTGGCATTGAGTCAGTGGGTTTGCTCATGGATTCGAATTGAATTAGCTTCAGAATCCTTAAGTGACCAACCAGGTCGCCTGGTCTGAATTTAAGTGCCTGATGCATTCTTAAAGCAGTAAGTGCTGCCTCCTTCCTTACATACAAATTCGGAGTAAGCAAGTTCAGCATTGCCTTCATAGCTGCTGTGGTACAGGAGCGCTTGGCTCCTGTAATCCCTAAACAGGCAAGGCGCTGCAATTTCTGCAACTTTCCTTGTGCCATTTTCTCTTCTGTTTTTGGCCACCATACACATGATGTGTAGGTAATCATGGGTCTGACAACCGAAAGGTAGGACCAATGCATCATTTTTGGCTTCATACTTCAAGTCTCACCAAACAGCCTATGGCACGTCCAAATATCCATTGTTGCTTTGGTAAGTGTGCTTTCTAAGTGAGAGTTCCAGGTAAGTTTTTGGTCCAGGATTACTCCTAGATACGTGACTTTACTGGAAAAATTCAGTGCTGTCCCATTTGACATAGGAGCTCTCAAATTTAGTTTTCTCCTTTTGGTGAATGGAACAATAACTGTTTTTCTCCGGTTGACACTAAGACCTTCTGACGAGCACTATTTAGATGTTATGTTTAAGGAAATTTGCATGTGGTTTGAGATCATAATCTCATGCCTGCCTCTCACACTAACGACAAGGTCATCAGAGTAGCCCTGAACGTTGAATCCATAATTAGTCAGCTTATGGAGGAAATCGTCGACCACCATTGACCATAGCAAGGGCGATAAGACTCTACCTTGTGGACAGCCCCTAACTGCAGTCACGGTGGCCGAGTCGCTCCCCATATTTGTGGTAATTATTCTGCTTCTTAGCATGGATTGTATCCATTTGATTATTGGGGACTCTATTCTCCTTTTTTCCGCGGCTCTTTTATGGATTCATAGGAGGTGTTTTCAAAAGTACCCTCTATATCTATGAAAGCACACAGAGTCAGTTCCTTTGGTGTAAATGTCTTTTCGATGCTTTTGACCAGGCCATGTAGAGCATATTTATTGTTGATTTGCCGGTTGATAAGCAAATATTGTCTCGAGTGAAGCGGTTTCTCTGTAATGATTTCACTTCTAATCTGTTGATCTAGTATTTTCTCCATTGTTAAGGACAAAAGATGTTAAGCTGATTAGACGATAAGATTTGGGCTCATTTGGTGGATGTCTGCCTACATAAAAATAAATACATAAAAATAAACTTCACTTCACACCTTCCTTACCTCCAAAAACCTCTGTTTTTATACTAGCTCTTTTTGTATAAGATGTATTTTGACACAGGAAAATATTGCTTAATAATTTAATTACTTTATATATCATTTATATTATCATGTCAATTTCAATACATTATTTCGGTATCGATGTAATATTGGTATATATTTTTACATTACCTATCTACTACTTATTAATTGAATAAAATAACAATGGTGAATGAACTATTTGCTTTTCGATTGAGGTCTTGAGTAATAAAAATGTACGCAGCAGATACCAACATGCAGAGTGACCTAAAATGATCCTGCAATTTATACAACATTTTACAACTTTAACCATATTTAATATTGAAAAATATTAATGTACATACGCGAAAAATAAGTATTGAATACAAACTAGCCTCCAAAGAAAGTGAACGGTTATACTATAAGGTAGCGAATAGTTGTACTTCTGGAAAATAACTAGTTTAAGAGCCATACTTACCGTAACAAATAGTGGGTAGTTATAGATTCCAATGGGAAAAGCACAAAATTCTGCCGGCTTTTCACATCTAAGGAGTATAAGTTGCACATCTTTCATCATTTTTGCGTCAGCAAGGTGCCAGTTTGAGCAGTACACTCGGTCACGGATCGAAGAGATCTGAAATTAAAATTAAGGTCGTATAGGTAAGTGTTGGTTCCGTTTAATTTTATTACTAATTTATCGTTTCCGAAAAAAAAAAAATTAAATATTTAGTTACGGTACACGCTGTACAATCATTATCTATGAAATGCTTACAATGTGAATTTTATAATTTTGGAGTTTTTTTGGAGAAATATGGTGCAATAAAGTTGAAACACCGAAAAATGAAACATTGAAACTTGACTTTTTATTAGTCCTTTAAACTTACTTATTATGATGTGAGAGCCTGTATTATGCCGCATGCTTCTTGATGAAACGAGTTTGCGACATTTCTTTATTTTATTTTACAAGTATAAAACGGTTGTTGTACATTCAGGTATTGATGTTGACTACCTTGAATGACATCATCAATTTTCGAGTTAATAAATTCTACCAAGAGCTTTACATCTTATTTATTCATATTAATACAGTAAAATTAAGCAAGAAGTCGCCTTATATCCGACAAAATTCATAGTCTTGAAACATGGCAAAAATATCAAGAAAGGCACCAACATCATGATAAAGAAAAAATTTCACCCCTACCTTGGCCGCATCATCCCTTAGAATTGGGAAAACTACCATATTCGATTTGGCTCGTTTATCTGCTAAACTATTTATTTTTTGGCAGTAATATCTCTGTGCAAAAATATTGATGTAATTTTACATAAAAAATTCTATTAATTTTTTCCGTAAAATAGATAGTACTCTCGTAAATGCGGCATGAAGATAGGCTTAAGTCGGAGCGCTCCGCTTAATACGTACCTGTCATATGTTTTAACCGCAAATTGCTAGGAAGGTTGAAATTTTACACAAAAGTCAAACCGGAACGAGAAATGGGGTATAGAATACGCCTGTTGTGGTTTCCTTCCTTAAAAGTTTTGCTTGATTTACAATGTTTTTAAGAAAACTGTGAACTCATTCCATACCACCCTTGAGGTAGAGTTCTTGGTGCGTTTTTTTAGTGGTTGCCCCTGTAGGCCTAATCCACTGAAGGTAATTCCGATATACCGGGTGTAAACGAATAGTGGGCCACCCCTGTAACTTCTTTGTTTTTAAAGATATCGGGATGAAATTTTGTATGGTGAAATTAGGTAAGATTTCCAACTTTTTGAGACTTCTCCGACATATTTATCACTTCCGGTTTCACCGGAAATGGCCCCAGTAGTCTTTTCTAAATGGACCAGCCTGTATGTTTTTACATTTTTGAAATATAGATCACATTTTGGATACATTTATATTATTTTGAACAATTTATACAGTGTTGCACGAAAAATAATTCGAATTTTAGTTGTCAATCTAGATGGCTGCGAATATATTAAAATTATTTTTGTTCCAATGTATGATATAAAAAATACGAAAACGTCAATATGTCCAATAATACATCATACAGAGTGCTGTAAACTCATTAAAATCACACTTTTCAAAATGACTCATTTGTTTTAAATATTATGATATGGGCCACCCAGATATTCAGAAAGCTCTATTTAGTAGAGTTTAAACGGTACCAAAAGTTCCGTGATGTGTAATCGTTACCGGCAGAAATGACAATTTTTCTTAAGAAATTTATGATTTATATCTAACTTCAATTAAATTTTGATCAACCCTGTATATTTATGTTAATATATAACCGAGTCGGAATGATATTAGAATTACCCATATACAGACACGGTTTTAATCGAATAGTGCATACGTTAAATTACAAATTGATTAAATTCAGTGATTATAGTGGTAAACTCTGGAACCTGATCCTTTCTTTCCTCTCCTTACAGTGTTCCAGAAAATAAAATTGCTGCCACAAGATAGGGGCAAGTTGTTTTTATTTGTCCATCTATATTGTGATATTTGTTCTTGTATAAAAAATACGTTCGCAATATTCACTTGAACTGTCGCTACAAAAAGAGCAGTCCATATGCTATGTGAAGTACTTTCATTCTCCTGCAATCACGTGTTCAATTTTTATTAGTGTATGCAATAAATAATGAATTTTTAAATGTCTCTCAGTGCACTTTAACATCTCAAGGAACACAAACGTTTTCATGATTCCTATAGACTGTAAATACTTAAGTTCCTTGCAGAAAACCCGGGTTGGTCCCTAATGCCATTTATTAGACATTTGTTAAATTCAAGGAAATCACCTCATTCAAGCAAGAGAGAGAGAGAGAAAAACAGATTTTTAGAAAGTGTGAAAGTCCAGAACTAATTTACCAACAAAACATGGTGTTCTTTGATCTTGGCGTTTTTATTTCACAGAGCATGGTAAATTGTTTTAAAATTTGTCGTCTAAAGTTGCATAATAAGTCAATAGAACGTCATACAAAAAATGTATTAATACAATGAAAATAGCACTGACGTACTGACTTCAGTACAAGTGTACTGACACTGGCAACGCTGAGCAGGACTGGCCATGGCAGTGGTAGCGCATCTGGTTCCACATTCAAATCGACAACTGCATGAAATTGGGTAAGAATATATTCTGGGGATGGTGCTTTCGTTGCTATAATCGGTGCTAAGATATTACCGATTTTTTTCCATCCCTACTCTGTAGCATCTAACGAATTGTTCTTCCATGTTGGAATTTGGTGGAAAACACGATAGGAGTGCTGACGTGCAACAGCAGAGGTCGGCAATAGTTTGGCAACAACGCAGTATTGTCTACTTTACCAACAAGTTTGTATAATGTTAGGAATATGTAGTCATGGAGGCTTCTTTCTGTGGGAGTAGGTTGATGTAAAGCGAGAATAATTCGCTCTCCTGCACTTGCGATGTGCTCATGCACGATATCTTGCAAATTTTCTGTTTTATCAAGTAAATTGATTACTTGGACCTTCTTTTGGAAAAAACGGCCAACGCAGTATATTAACCGGTAATGGTGTGGGCAAATAGCATTGCCTCTTTACAGTTTCTCCACAATTTTGACGACTCTGCATCATATGCAGCAACAGTGACTGCGATTCTTTCGGTCTCAAGTTTTTCATCAATTGTGAAATCAAACGCTTCTTGTTAAAGAAATGGCTTGGGAATTTCTGCTAGGTTTCGAAGATAGCAGTATTTTCAGCAAGATTAATTTCAGGTGATACGTTGACATTCTCTGAGTAACAAAAAGAAAAATATTCATGGTTTAGTTTTATGAAAATATAAAATTATTTTAAAAAACGTGTTAATTTTATAAAGGCCGCTGTTTTTGGCAGACTTTGGTCTCTCACTATTACTCCGCTCTTCGAGATAAATTTCCTACCATAATTCGAAATATTTGTCGATTCAAATGCAGTTCTGTATCAAAGCTCTACCAATATACAGGAAATGAATCCTGAGCAAAGTATGTTTCAAGTCTTCATTAGCTGGAGGCAGATGCTCTTTTGCAACTCATTTTATTAACAGCATCTATCTTGTTTCACCTATATTATTTCCCATCAACAGTAAATTACGGAATTTCTATCCCTAGGATATATGAAAAGTCTTACCTCGTCTGTTATTTTTTGACCAGAGTGACAAAGGGAAAAGGATACAAATGTAAAACCCACCATGTACATAAAAGCACCTAAACTTGCATCCTAAAAAATAATTTATATTAATTTAAACTCCTAGAAAAACAATAAGTACTTAATCTTAATTCATTAATTAATCAATTAACTTTAAATAAGTTTCTTCTCACTCCAAACATTACATGGCCTATGTACTTTTTGTTAAGTAATCTTGTGTCACCGGGAGATAACTCAAAACCCATATAATCACAGAAGATAATCAATATTCCGTATTTTTACTTTTCAGCGACATGTGACACTAGGAGTGAAGAAAGTATTGCAATTGTCCGAAAATTTAACTTCGAGTTTTTAACAAATTATAATTCTATATCGCTTACAGAACTTTTCCTATCCAAATCTCTTACAGCGAAGAAAAATTTGATACTATACGTGCCGTTCCATAGAATTTAAATAATCTAATATTTGAAATCCTCCACTCCAAAAATCCTAAAACGATATACCAAACGGTAATGGGGGTGATAGAGGTGGAACAAAAACATTTTTTTAGGCCTTTGTTTCTTGTATACATAATCAGTAACAATTGTATTTTCTGGCCTCCTTCAATAGTGCGGTGGGAGTGGTAGAGTGGGTGGCTGAGGTAAAAAAAATGAGGCCTTTGGTTCATGTGCACACAGCAAATCACAATTTTATATTTTCCCCCTTTAATAATAGGATAGGGGTGATAATTGCGGTGATAGTGGGGGTGACTGATGCCAATAAAAATTTTTGAGACTTCTATATATACTAAATTCCACTTTAACGGATCTTACTTGCGTGTTTTACCACTTTATGTCAATTTACCCCAACCTTTCAACGAAATAAGATCAAAATATAATCTAGTCCCAGATTGGCATGCACTCTTTTGGTCAGCGCTAAGTTTCTGTCACATATGACGCCCCTTTGTAACGGAAGGTTTACAACTCGGGAGCCAGTTCCAGAAAAAAAATCGTTGGAACACGCTGCCAGGATAGCTAACAGTGAGGAAAGTTAATTCCAGGTGATCAATGCATAAATCAAACACGCAGATAAAAGCAATAATAAAATAACAGTTTATTATGTCTCTTGAGAATAACTACAAAAGCAAAACAACTATGAGCAAAATAACAAAGAGCAAGCAGTGTTAAGAAACCTTTATTCTCGGTACCCGGTGTTACATAATCTACTCGCGCAAGCAAAACTTCTAAACTAGTAAATCTACATCAGCGCTGTGAACAAACATTAGAGAAGAAGCTCAAGCTAAACTAGTGGTAACCACAGGTTATATGTGATGAAAATAAAGTAATAAATGAAAACCGTGGCAAAAGGCAACTAACGATTCTGCTTACCAATTTGATGTCATTACCCTACCACTAAGTAGTTTTCGTGGAAACAGAGGGAAAAAAATTAACCAACGCTTGAATGAAGCGGGTCATCCACTACCAAATGTCCCACTCAGATAGTAAATAGTTCTGTGTTAGGGCCTGCACGTTTTGAGTGGGTCAATTTACAAAATTACGAATGGTTAAGCTAACTAACAATACTAAATTTATTTCCTGAGTGCTGAAAGGGATTGGTTTAAATTGACGCGGTGTCAGTATGGAGGGAGGGAGAATGATTTTTATAGCGATAATGCTATAATAAAATTAGTTTGATGTAAATATACGTATATTTGAATTATTTAATACATCTTTTTTTATATATTTAATTTTTGTGTATCTAAAAGTATATTATTATTTTTTGTTATTCATTGTTTCTTCTCTTGTTTTTTCTCGACTCCATAGGAACTTCTCGTTTGCGAGTGAATGAGTCAGTCGCTATATACGGGGTCACCAAATTTATAGCGATAATGCTATAATAAAATTAGTTTGATGTAAATATATGTATATTTGAATTATTTAATACATCTTTTTATGTATTTGATTTTTGTGTATCTAAAAGTATATTATTATTTTTTGTTACTCATTGTTTCTTCTTTTGTTTTTTCTCAACTCCATAGGAACTTCTCGTTTGCGAGTGAATGAGTCGCTATAATTTTCCTTGATAGCCACTATTTACGTTTTAGTATATAAATAAGTCTATATGATTTCAATAGGCGAGTAGTATGTAGTGCCCTTGATGTGATAAAATTGCCTGTTTTTCCTTCAAGCGACGTAGATTTCATATTTGAGTGCGAATCACTTATAAATGAATTACAAGTCATAGAAATTAAAGTATTATTTCCCTCCTGCGGAAACATTGCTGTTTATACAATGTTAAATGCATGATTTAGAAAAATGTTTTTTCTACGATTGTGTTGAAAGTCAAATTTTCTAACTTCAAAATGCCTGCGGAAAGTGTCACTTTGTCGCACGCCGTGCGGTAAGAATTTTTTGTACAATTTTGTTGAAATTCAGATTTTCTAACTTCAAGATGAGTGCAGAAAATGTCACTTTGCCACACGCCTCGATTACATCTTCACCAATTTAAAATTTTGGAAGATTTTAAGGGAAATAACTTCACAACCGTAGAAAAAATAGTATGTAACACACATGTGGCAAGCTTCATTGCAAAACTCGTACGGTGGAGCAGTTACATCGGCTGTGGAGCAAGATGTAATTGTGCTTCAGCTGTTGTTATTGAGGAACTTTCTCACTATTGCACATGTTTCTAGCACAACTATCTTCTGGAGCTCATATATCGTATATTCAGCTATTATTGTTATTATTATTATATTATTTTTTTTATTTTTTGGTAAAAGTCACCCAATTTAGGGAAGTAAGCTACAACGAAGTTTCTGATATAATGTCAAATTTAAAAAAAAAAAACAGCAAAGATGCCTATAATATTAACATGAAAATCTTAACAACAATAAAATATATAATACTAATCCCACTAAGTAGTTAAGTAGTGAGAGTTCTAATTCACTTCAAGCCAATTTCCCATAAGAGATAACATGGGGCGTGTCGCGGAAAAATCGAAATTTTCAAATGGTTCCAGCCCCCCGGGAGGCCCCGCCTCTCATCGGTTCTAGAACCTATGACCTAGGACCTAATGGGAGGGGGAGTGGGGAGATGGGATCTTCTTATATGATAGCTCCTAAGACCTAATGGGAGGGGAGAGATGGGATCTTCTTATATGATAAGTCCTAAGACCTAATGGGAGGGGAGAGATGGGAGATTGAATATCTGAGCTTATATATTAGATTATAGCTAAAGATAAGAGATTATATCTACAAGGGTGTGGCTAAGAGTATATACAGGGTGTATCTAGTAATAAAAATAAGATGGCTACCTTTTATTGTTTATAGTTATTGACGAATAGTATTGCATGTTTACGTTAGAGGGCGTGGCTAAGAGTATACAGGGTGTATCTAGTAATAAAAATAAGATGGCTACCTTTTATTGTTTATAGTTATCTGCGGATAGCTTTGTATGTTTACGTTAGAGTGTTAGAGGTTAAGAAATGGTTGCAGATGTTCATCATTGAGATTAAAATGTATATGTATGTTTTAGACAAGTCTCGACAAGTGTTTATGTTTTACATAGGATAATAATAATAATATATTCATCTACTTCAATACGGAAGTATTAGATTTGAATGTAAATACTGCAGTCAAACGTAGAGAGGTTATCAGTTTTCGGGAATTTTTTAATATAAACAACGATTGATTAATTAATAAATTGATTCTCAGCAATATATGCTGCTTAATTACCTTAGATAATTGTTAATCGAAAGGAAGAACTGTACATGATTAAATATAATAAATAGTGTAAAAATACGATTGGTATTTTTTAATTCAATATATCAAAAATAGTAAGTGACAGACACTTATATAATTTAAGTAAAGAAATCAACAAACATACGCGGCTAAGAGTATACAAGGTGTATCTAGTAATAAAAATAAGATGGTCACCGTTTATTGTTTATAGTTATTGAGGAATAGTATTGCATGTTTACGTTAAAGAGTGTTATTATCCATTTCCTAATTAAATAAAGAATTCAGATTTTTTTCAAGTTTATTGTAATGAAAATGTTCATGCTACATTTTATGTGTTTCTTAATGCTGAATTCAAATATGCAATCAAAAAAATTAAATCTTAAAAAATAAAGGCACCCCAGGCAAAAAATGAAAAAAAAAAAAATCATCAGATTTTTTAAGTTTATTGTAATAAAAATGTTCATGCTACATTTTATGTGTTTTTTAATGCAGAATTCAAATATTCAATCAAAAAAATTAAATCTTAAAAAATAAAGCCACCCCAGCCAAAAAATGAAAAAAGGAATCTGATTTTTTAAGTTTATTGTAATGAAAATGTACATGCTACATTATATGTATTTTTTAATGCTGATTCTGAATATATATAAGCAAAAAAAACAAAATTCAATCAAACAAAGCCACCTCAGACAAAAATGAAAAAAATCAGATTTTTCAAGTTTAATGTAATAAAAATTAGAGGTTAAGAAAATGGCTACTAACGTCCATCATTGACTTTAAATAGACAAGTCTTATATATGGGATAAATATTCAATTACTTCTGATTTGAATGTTAAAACTGCAGTCAAATACGAAGACGTTATCAGATTCCAGGAAATTGTTAATGTAAATAAATGTCGACTGTCTACGGCTATGTGTATATTTAAAACGTGCTTAATTGCCTTTAGATAACTACAGCGGCTAGATCAAAGGAAATATCGAGACCCAATATAAACGCTTTTCAGACAAGTCTAGACTCGTTATCTTGAGTTCTATATAAGATAAATATTCGTTCGGTTCTCTACGTTTAGATTTCAATGTAATAAGAATATAATGCAGAGACGTTATCAGATTCCAGGAAATTGTTAATGTAAACAAATTAAATCATTTCTGATAGCCTACTAACATAAGATAAGTATACGGTAAAGATGCACGCGAATAATTTTGTGTCTTACAATACATGGTTTCTTATGGGAATATGTAGCCACCCCGCAGCGATATGGCAATTTAACATTGTTTTATATGTAAAAGACGAACAGATTATGAAAATTTGGGGGCCTTTTAGAAATTGTCCATTGCAAAGTCACGTGACCCTCGGTCACCGAGTATAAAAGCAGCGTCATCTCCCCACCACAGTCATTAGCTGTTTATCTCTCGCGGCGAACGGTTGTCTAATTGAAACAGTATGTCGTCTACCGAGACCGTATCTAAACTCAGTACTGATATAATTAATTTAACTAAAAAATCATTGCTGCTCTTAAAGACTGATGATGAAATCAACCAACATATTTCGATAATTAATAGCAATATTAAACTAGTAGCCAAGGCAATTAAAATCAAAATTCATATCGATAATAAAGGTGAAAATATATTTAAATTGGAAAATAATTTAGCGCTTTTAAAATACTACCGAGAACAATTGAAAAAATTAAAATTAAAAAATAAAGTATTAGGCGGTTCCTTAAAGCCAGCAGCACGAAAATATTTAGTATGGCAAGAAGTAGACTCTTGTTTTAAAAATCGTGTTAAGTCCGGTATAATAACTAACGTGCAAATTAAAGAACCGGTATTATTTTTTAGAAAAGCGTTTAGAAGCTTCTCTATTCAAATTAAAAAATGTTTGAAAGATGGACCAATTAAAGTAAATGTTATTTTTGAATGTAACTTCATACAGCCTACTAATAGCAAAGCGGAATTAAAAGCTTTCGCTACAAGGAACGCAGTGATAGACTTAAATACAGATTTAAAGGAATGGTATAGAGAAAATGTATCCGAACGATTATTGAAAAATCTTGAAGATTTACAAGAAAAAGATTCAGGCTGGACCTTATCGGAAATTATCGGGCTAAAAGTAAATGTTAATAAATATTGTCCTATAACAGTGGGATTATCAACATACGCTGAAATGCCAAGCTTTATAAAGGAAAAGAAATGTATTATTAACGTTAAAAATAATGATGAATATTGCTTCTTATGGTCAGTAGTTTCGGCATTATACCCAGCTAAAACTAATGGACACAGAGTGACTTCATATCCTCATTTTAAGGAAGTTTTAAAATATGATGATATCGAGTTTCCGATGGAATTAAGAAATATTAATAAATTCGAACGCTTAAATGATATTTCGATAAACGTATACACCTTAGTTAAAAGGGAAGTTTTACCGGTATGTTTAAGCAAATACAGTTTTGAACGGGTCGTAAATTTATTAATGATTCCTACGAATTCTGCCGATAATTTTACCGACGCTACGCAATATCATTTTGCTTGGGTAAAGAATATGTCTCGATTATTATCTAAACAATTATCTTCACATAATGGTAAACATTTTATTTGCAACCGATGTCTTAATCATTTTACTACTCAGGAACTTCTAGACCGGCATTCAAATGATTGTAATTCGAAAACTAATAAGTGCAAAATTGAATTACCGGACGAGAATGAAAAGTTTTTAAAATTCAAAAATTACCGATATAAAGAAAGAGTACCGTTCGCTATTTATGCAGATTTCGAATGTATCTTAGAGGACTGTGATGCTAACACGAATCAAAATACGCAGAATTACCAGAAACATACGGCTTTTAGCGTCGCGTATTACTTAAAATGTTCGTACGATGACAGTCTATCGCAATTTAAAATATACCGAGGCGCCGACTGCCAGTACTGGTTTGTTAAAGAACTTGAAAGAATTTCAGACCAAGTTAATGTAATCATGTCTGACATAAAGCCTATGGAGCCGTTAAGCGAGACACAAAAATTTGAATTGAAGCTCGCGCAGGTCTGTCATATCTGTGAGGAGGCCTTCAAAGAGACGGACGTCAAAGTAGCCGATCACAATCATTTAACTGGGTACTATAGGGGACCAGCGCATATGGGATGTAACATTAATTATCAAGATAGTCACGTGATTCCGGTTATATTTCATTGTTTATCAGGTTACGACGGCCACCTGATAATCAGACAGCTAGCAACGGCATTTGACGGGGAAATTTCATTATTACCGATTAATAAGGAAAAATACATTTCTTTCACTAAACGGGTTAGAGATACGAAAATTAAACTAAGATTTATTGATTCATTTAGGTTTATGGCAGACAAAATCGAAAAACTAGCTTCCTATCTCGACAATGACCAGAAACGAATCACTAAATCACATTGTAATAATGACGAACAATTTCAGTTATTAACGCGGAAAGGTGTTTTTCCTTATGATTATTTAAATTCTTGGGAAAAATTAGATGAGACATCTCTACCGCCTAAAGAAGAATTTTACAGTAAACTGACTGACGAAAACATAACAGAGGACGATTATAACCATGCTATAAATATCTGGAATAAATTTGGTATTAAGACATTAGGAGAATATTCCGATATATATTTAAAAACAGATGTATTACTGCTAGCTGATATATTTGAAAATTTCCGCGAGACATGCATACAGACGTACGGACTTGACGCTTTAAATTATTATACTGCTCCGGGACTGGCATTTGACGCTATGTTAAAAATAACTAAAGAAAATTTAGAGCTTCTCACAGACATTGATATGATACTGATGATTGAAAAAGGCGTGAGAGGTGGTGTAGCACAGGTATCGAACAGATATTCGAAAGCTAACAACAAGTACATGGGGGACGCGTTTAATCCCGACGAAAGAGAGACTCACATCATGTACTTTGACATCAATAACATGTATGGAGCTGGGATGTCTGTTCCGTTACCTACAGGTGCTTTCGAGTGGGTACCTGTCGAACAATTTTATGCTTTAGATATTTCAAATTTATCGAATGAGTCAGACATCGGTTATATTTTGGAAGTAGACATCGAGTATCCGTTTGAATTACACGAGCTACATAAGGATCTCCCGATGTGTCCGGAACATATGGTGCCGCCCGGTTCCAAACATTCAAAATTAATGACCACTCTGCTAGATAAAACGCGATATGTAATTCATTACAGGACTTTAAAAAAATGTTTAGAACGAGGATTAAAACTCAAGACGGTACATAGAATTTTAAAATTTAATCAATCACGATGGCTAAAGAAATACATTGATTTAAATACGGATTTACGAAAACAGGCAAATAACGAGTTTCAGAAAAATTTCTATAAGCTAATGAACAATGCGGTGTTCGGAAAGACAATGGAGAATGTCCGCAAGCACAAAGATGTTAAATTGGTAACTAAATGGGAGGGAAGATGGGGCGCCAAGTCTCTGATCGCGAAACCGAACTTTCACAGTTCGACTATCTTCGGTGAGGATATGATTATTATTGAAATGAATCGACTAAAAATTAAATTCAATAAGCCAATATATGTGGGGTTCGCCATTTTAGATCTTTCAAAAATTATTCTTTACGATTTTCATTACGATTATATTAAAAAAGAATTCGGTGAGCAGGCCAAACTGCTTTACACGGACACAGACAGTTTAATTTACGAATTTAGCGACGTTGATATATACAAGTACATTAAAAAAGACATCCATCTGTTCGACACATCGGATTATCCTGTAGACAATGTCTACGGAATACCTCATGCTAATAAGAAGGTACTAGGCGTAATGAAAGACGAATGTCAAGGGCGCGTAATGACAGAATTCGTAGGACTCCGTGCAAAAATGTATAGTTATAAAGTGGAGGGTGTGTCGGTAAATAAAAAGATTAAGGGTCTCTCACGTTCGGTAATCAGAAAAATTACATTTGAAGACTTTACGAATTGTCTATTTAATAAAGAAATTTTGACCAAAGAGCAGCGATTAATTCGATCAAAGAAACATGAAATATATACTATCAAACAGAATAAGGTGGCACTCAGTCCGTATGATGATAAAAGAATTATAAATTATATAAATACCGATACGAAACCTTGGGGATATAATTTCCAACAAGTCTCGGCTCGTCAGATGACGTCATCGACGCAGTGAAGCGCTTGGCAGTAGCCGTTCGGATTCATTTACTTTAGAGACTTTGATCGCGATGGACGGGTTAGAAAAAGAATTGCAGTACAAGCTTGTACTTATCACTCGCGACATATATGAGAGGTACATTCAAAATGCATTGAATCGGGGTAATTATCAATTAGTTCATAAAATTTTAGAAAAGATTGTTATACCGGACAAAGCTTTATACTGGATGGCTTTAAGAGATAGTTCTAATTTCGATTTAATGAAAAAAATATTTACGAAAAAACTTCAAAACGATATTTTTATTCAACAGTTGGAATATATTTTCCAAAGAGAATGTATTACTCGCCTTACCGTGTATCGATTACGAGAAGTAATTAACAGACATTATCCCGCCGCGAATAATAGTTATTTTAGAATTTTTTTAGAAGAATTATTAACGTGTAATGATGATTATATGTCAATTGATTTTTATTCGAAATCGTACCCGGCTAAAAATATTTCTGATAATTATAAAAGTATTGATTGGTCGATTAATAAAGCATTTTGCGAGGCAGCTTACTTTACACAATACGAATTTCTTGAAATTTTGTTTCGAGTAATTGGTAGGAATAATATACATTTCAAATTAGATATTAATTTCAATGAAGAGCATAAGCAGCTAATAAAATGGCTGGAGGATAATATATCCAAAGGTCGCTCTGGGCAGCCGACTGGTTGGAGCTCTGGTCCAGACAGCGGGCACTGGTCATCGACTACCTTAGAAGATTATGTTAAGACGCTTGACATAGTTCGTCTACATTTTTTGTAATTAGTATTAAAGTATTGTAATATAAATATTTTACATTTAATAAATTAAATTATTTATAAAATGTGTGTTTTTATTTCCTAATACCTATCCCGACATGATGATCATGAGAGAGGCAGGTGAGACAGCTTGAACAGCTCCAACAGCTCGAACAGCTCCAACAGGTGTAACAGGTACCGTACCTGTTACACCTGTTGGAGCTGTTCGAGCTGTTGGAGCTGTTGGAGCTGTTCAAGCAGCCCATATACATATACATATACGTGTATTATATATGGTTAGTTTCAACAGCTCGAACAGCTCCAACAGCTCCAACAGCTCGAACAGGTGTAACAGGTACGGTACCTGTTACACCTGTTGGAGCTGTTGGAGCTGTTGGAGCTGTTCAAGCAGCCCATATACATATACATATACATGTAATATATAGGGTCAGTTTCAACAGCTCGAACAGCTCCAACAGCTCCAACAGGTGTAACAGGTACGGTACCTGTTACACCTGTTGGAGCTGTTGGAGCTGTTGGAGCTGTTGGAGCTGTTCAAGCAGCCCATATACATATACATATACATGTATTATATAGGGTCAGTTTCAACAGCTCGAACAGCTCCAACAGCTCCAACAGCTCCAACAGGTGTAACAGGTACCGTACCTGTTACACCTGTTGGAGCTGTTGGAGCTGTTGGAGCTGTTCGAGCTGTTGAAACTGACCCTATATATTACATGTATATGTATATGTATATGGGCTGCTTGAACAGCTCCAACAGCTCCAACAGCTCCAACAGCTCCAACAGGTGTAACAGGTACCGTACCTGTTACACCTGTTGGAGCTGTTGGAGCTGTTCGAGCTGTTGAAACTGACCCTATATATTACATGTATATGTATATGTATATGGGCTGCTTGAACAGCTCCAACAGCTCCAACAGCTCCAACAGGTGTAACAGGTACCGTACCTGTTACACCTGTTCGAGCTGTTGGAGCTGTTGGAGCTGTTCGAGCTGTTGAAACTAACCATATATAATACACGTATATGTATATGTATATGGGCTGCTTGAACAGCTCCAACAGCTCCAACAGCTCGAACAGCTCCAACAGGTGTAACAGGTACGGTACCTGTTACACCTGTTGGAGCTGTTCGAGCTGTTGGAGCTGTTCAAGCTGTCTCACCTGCCTCTCTCATGATCATCATGTCGGGATAGGTATTAGGAAATAAAAACACACATTTTATAAATAATTTAATTTATTAAATGTAAAATATTTATATTACAATACTTTAATACTAATTACAAAAAATGTAGACGAACTATGTCAAGCGTCTTAACATAATCTTCTAAGGTAGTCGATGACCAGTGCCCGCTGTCTGGACCAGAGCTCCAACCAGTCGGCTGCCCAGAGCGACCTTTGGATATATTATCCTCCAGCCATTTTATTAGCTGCTTATGCTCTTCATTGAAATTAATATCTAATTTGAAATGTATATTATTCCTACCAATTACTCGAAACAAAATTTCAAGAAATTCGTATTGTGTAAAGTAAGCTGCCTCGCAAAATGCTTTATTAATCGACCAATCAATACTTTTATAATTATCAGAAATATTTTTAGCCGGGTACGATTTCGAATAAAAATCAATTGACATATAATCATCATTACACGTTAATAATTCTTCTAAAAAAATTCTAAAATAACTATTATTCGCGGCGGGATAATGTCTGTTAATTACTTCTCGTAATCGATACACGGTAAGGCGAGTAATACATTCTCTTTGGAAAATATATTCCAACTGTTGAATAAAAATATCGTTTTGAAGTTTTTTCGTAAATATTTTTTTCATTAAATCGAAATTAGAACTATCTCTTAAAGCCATCCAGTATAAAGCTTTGTCCGGTATAACAATCTTTTCTAAAATTTTATGAACTAATTGATAATTACCCCGATTCAATGCATTTTGAATGTACCTCTCATATATGTCGCGAGTGATAAGTACAAGCTTGTACTGCAATTCTTTTTCTAACCCGTCCATCGCGATCAAAGTCTCTAAAGTAAATGAATCCGAACGGCTACTGCCAAGCGCTTCACTGCGTCGATGACGTCATCTGACGAGCCGAGACTTGTTGGAAATTATATCCCCAAGGTTTCGTATCGGTATTTATATAATTTATAATTCTTTTATCATCATACGGACTGAGTGCCACCTTATTCTGTTTGATAGTATATATTTCATGTTTCTTTGATCGAATTAATCGCTGCTCTTTGGTCAAAATTTCTTTATTAAATAGACAATTCGTAAAGTCTTCAAATGTAATTTTTCTGATTACCGAACGTGAGAGACCCTTAATCTTTTTATTTACCGACACACCCTCCACTTTATAACTATACATTTTTGCACGGAGTCCTACGAATTCTGTCATTACGCGCCCTTGACATTCGTCTTTCATTACGCCTAGTACCTTCTTATTAGCATGAGGTATTCCGTAGACATTGTCTACAGGATAATCCGATGTGTCGAACAGATGGATGTCTTTTTTAATGTACTTGTATATATCAACGTCGCTAAATTCGTAAATTAAACTGTCTGTGTCCGTGTAAAGCAGTTTGGCCTGCTCACCGAATTCTTTTTTAATATAATCGTAATGAAAATCGTAAAGAATAATTTTTGAAAGATCTAAAATGGCGAACCCCACATATATTGGCTTATTGAATTTAATTTTTAGTCGATTCATTTCAATAATAATCATATCCTCACCGAAGATAGTCGAACTGTGAAAGTTCGGTTTCGCGATCAGAGACTTGGCGCCCCATCTTCCCTCCCATTTAGTTACCAATTTAACATCTTTGTGCTTGCGGACATTCTCCATTGTCTTTCCGAACACCGCATTGTTCATTAGCTTATAGAAATTTTTCTGAAACTCGTTATTTGCCTGTTTTCGTAAATCCGTATTTAAATCAATGTATTTCTTTAGCCATCGTGATTGATTAAATTTTAAAATTCTATGTACCGTCTTGAGTTTTAATCCTCGTTCTAAACATTTTTTTAAAGTCCTGTAATGAATTACATATCGCGTTTTATCTAGCAGAGTGGTCATTAATTTTGAATGTTTGGAACCGGGCGGCACCATATGTTCCGGACACATCGGGAGATCCTTATGTAGCTCGTGTAATTCAAACGGATACTCGATGTCTACTTCCAAAATATAACCGATGTCTGACTCATTCGATAAATTTGAAATATCTAAAGCATAAAATTGTTCGACAGGTACCCACTCGAAAGCACCTGTAGGTAACGGAACAGACATCCCAGCTCCATACATGTTATTGATGTCAAAGTACATGATGTGAGTCTCTCTTTCGTCGGGATTAAACGCGTCCCCCATGTACTTGTTGTTAGCTTTCGAATATCTGTTCGATACCTGTGCTACACCACCTCTCACGCCTTTTTCAATCATCAGTATCATATCAATGTCTGTGAGAAGCTCTAAATTTTCTTTAGTTATTTTTAACATAGCGTCAAATGCCAGTCCCGGAGCAGTATAATAATTTAAAGCGTCAAGTCCGTACGTCTGTATGCATGTCTCGCGGAAATTTTCAAATATATCAGCTAGCAGTAATACATCTGTTTTTAAATATATATCGGAATATTCTCCTAATGTCTTAATACCAAATTTATTCCAGATATTTATAGCATGGTTATAATCGTCCTCTGTTATGTTTTCGTCAGTCAGTTTACTGTAAAATTCTTCTTTAGGCGGTAGAGATGTCTCATCTAATTTTTCCCAAGAATTTAAATAATCATAAGGAAAAACACCTTTCCGCGTTAATAACTGAAATTGTTCGTCATTATTACAATGTGATTTAGTGATTCGTTTCTGGTCATTGTCGAGATAGGAAGCTAGTTTTTCGATTTTGTCTGCCATAAACCTAAATGAATCAATAAATCTTAGTTTAATTTTCGTATCTCTAACCCGTTTAGTGAAAGAAATGTATTTTTCCTTATTAATCGGTAATAATGAAATTTCCCCGTCAAATGCCGTTGCTAGCTGTCTGATTATCAGGTGGCCGTCGTAACCTGATAAACAATGAAATATAACCGGAATCACGTGACTATCTTGATAATTAATGTTACATCCCATATGCGCTGGTCCCCTATAGTACCCAGTTAAATGATTGTGATCGGCTACTTTGACGTCCGTCTCTTTGAAGGCCTCCTCACAGATATGACAGACCTGCGCGAGCTTCAATTCAAATTTTTGTGTCTCGCTTAACGGCTCCATAGGCTTTATGTCAGACATGATTACATTAACTTGGTCTGAAATTCTTTCAAGTTCTTTAACAAACCAGTACTGGCAGTCGGCGCCTCGGTATATTTTAAATTGCGATAGACTGTCATCGTACGAACATTTTAAGTAATACGCGACGCTAAAAGCCGTATGTTTCTGGTAATTCTGCGTATTTTGATTCGTGTTAGCATCACAGTCCTCTAAGATACATTCGAAATCTGCATAAATAGCGAACGGTACTCTTTCTTTATATCGGTAATTTTTGAATTTTAAAAACTTTTCATTCTCGTCCGGTAATTCAATTTTGCACTTATTAGTTTTCGAATTACAATCATTTGAATGCCGGTCTAGAAGTTCCTGAGTAGTAAAATGATTAAGACATCGGTTGCAAATAAAATGTTTACCATTATGTGAAGATAATTGTTTAGATAATAATCGAGACATATTCTTTACCCAAGCAAAATGATATTGCGTAGCGTCGGTAAAATTATCGGCAGAATTCGTAGGAATCATTAATAAATTTACGACCCGTTCAAAACTGTATTTGCTTAAACATACCGGTAAAACTTCCCTTTTAACTAAGGTGTATACGTTTATCGAAATATCATTTAAGCGTTCGAATTTATTAATATTTCTTAATTCCATCGGAAACTCGATATCATCATATTTTAAAACTTCCTTAAAATGAGGATATGAAGTCACTCTGTGTCCATTAGTTTTAGCTGGGTATAATGCCGAAACTACTGACCATAAGAAGCAATATTCATCATTATTTTTAACGTTAATAATACATTTCTTTTCCTTTATAAAGCTTGGCATTTCAGCGTATGTTGATAATCCCACTGTTATAGGACAATATTTATTAACATTTACTTTTAGCCCGATAATTTCCGATAAGGTCCAGCCTGAATCTTTTTCTTGTAAATCTTCAAGATTTTTCAATAATCGTTCGGATACATTTTCTCTATACCATTCCTTTAAATCTGTATTTAAGTCTATCACTGCGTTCCTTGTAGCGAAAGCTTTTAATTCCGCTTTGCTATTAGTAGGCTGTATGAAGTTACATTCAAAAATAACATTTACTTTAATTGGTCCATCTTTCAAACATTTTTTAATTTGAATAGAGAAGCTTCTAAACGCTTTTCTAAAAAATAATACCGGTTCTTTAATTTGCACGTTAGTTATTATACCGGACTTAACACGATTTTTAAAACAAGAGTCTACTTCTTGCCATACTAAATATTTTCGTGCTGCTGGCTTTAAGGAACCGCCTAATACTTTATTTTTTAATTTTAATTTTTTCAATTGTTCTCGGTAGTATTTTAAAAGCGCTAAATTATTTTCCAATTTAAATATATTTTCACCTTTATTATCGATATGAATTTTGATTTTAATTGCCTTGGCTACTAGTTTAATATTGCTATTAATTATCGAAATATGTTGGTTGATTTCATCATCAGTCTTTAAGAGCAGCAATGATTTTTTAGTTAAATTAATTATATCAGTACTGAGTTTAGATACGGTCTCGGTAGACGACATACTGTTTCAATTAGACAACCGTTCGCCGCGAGAGATAAACAGCTAATGACTGTGGTGGGGAGATGACGCTGCTTTTATACTCGGTGACCGAGGGTCACGTGACTTTGCAATGGACAATTTCTAAAAGGCCCCCAAATTTTCATAATCTGTTCGTCTTTTACATATAAAACAATGTTAAATTGCCATATCGCTGCGGGGTGGCTACATATTCCCATAAGAAACCATGTATTGTAAGACACAAAATTATTCGCGTGCATCTTTACCGTATACTTATCTTATGTTAGTAGGCTATCAGAAATGATTTAATTTGTTTACATTAACAATTTCCTGGAATCTGATAACGTCTCTGCATTATATTCTTATTACATTGAAATCTAAACGTAGAGAACCGAACGAATATTTATCTTATATAGAACTCAAGATAACGAGTCTAGACTTGTCTGAAAAGCGTTTATATTGGGTCTCGATATTTCCTTTGATCTAGCCGCTGTAGTTATCTAAAGGCAATTAAGCACGTTTTAAATATACACATAGCCGTAGACAGTCGACATTTATTTACATTAACAATTTCCTGGAATCTGATAACGTCTTCGTATTTGACTGCAGTTTTAACATTCAAATCAGAAGTAATTGAATATTTATCCCATATATAAGACTTGTCTATTTAAAGTCAATGATGGACGTTAGTAGCCATTTTCTTAACCTCTAATTTTTATTACATTAAACTTGAAAAATCTGATTTTTTTCATTTTTGTCTGAGGTGGCTTTGTTTGATTGAATTTTGTTTTTTTTGCTTATATATATTCAGAATCAGCATTAAAAAATACATATAATGTAGCATGTACATTTTCATTACAATAAACTTAAAAAATCAGATTCCTTTTTTCATTTTTTGGCTGGGGTGGCTTTATTTTTTAAGATTTAATTTTTTTGATTGAATATTTGAATTCTGCATTAAAAAACACATAAAATGTAGCATGAACATTTTTATTACAATAAACTTAAAAAATCTGATGATTTTTTTTTTTTTCATTTTTTGCCTGGGGTGCCTTTATTTTTTAAGATTTAATTTTTTTGATTGCATATTTGAATTCAGCATTAAGAAACACATAAAATGTAGCATGAACATTTTCATTACAATAAACTTGAAAAAAATCTGAATTCTTTATTTAATTAGGAAATGGATAATAACACTCTTTAACGTAAACATGCAATACTATTCCTCAATAACTATAAACAATAAACGGTGACCATCTTATTTTTATTACTAGATACACCTTGTATACTCTTAGCCGCGTATGTTTGTTGATTTCTTTACTTAAATTATATAAGTGTCTGTCACTTACTATTTTTGATATATTGAATTAAAAAATACCAATCGTATTTTTACACTATTTATTATATTTAATCATGTACAGTTCTTCCTTTCGATTAACAATTATCTAAGGTAATTAAGCAGCATATATTGCTGAGAATCAATTTATTAATTAATCAATCGTTGTTTATATTAAAAAATTCCCGAAAACTGATAACCTCTCTACGTTTGACTGCAGTATTTACATTCAAATCTAATACTTCCGTATTGAAGTAGATGAATATATTATTATTATTATCCTATGTAAAACATAAACACTTGTCGAGACTTGTCTAAAACATACATATACATTTTAATCTCAATGATGAACATCTGCAACCATTTCTTAACCTCTAACACTCTAACGTAAACATACAAAGCTATCCGCAGATAACTATAAACAATAAAAGGTAGCCATCTTATTTTTATTACTAGATACACCCTGTATACTCTTAGCCACGCCCTCTAACGTAAACATGCAATACTATTCGTCAATAACTATAAACAATAAAAGGTAGCCATCTTATTTTTATTACTAGATACACCCTGTATATACTCTTAGCCACACCCTTGTAGATATAATCTCTTATCTTTAGCTATAATCTAATATATAAGCTCAGATATTCAATCTCCCATCTCTCCCCTCCCATTAGGTCTTAGGACTTATCATATAAGAAGATCCCATCTCTCCCCTCCCATTAGGTCTTAGGAGCTATCATATAAGAAGATCCCATCTCCCCACTCCCCCTCCCATTAGGTCCTAGGTCATAGGTTCTAGAACCGATGAGAGGCGGGGCCTCCCGGGGGGCTGGAACCATTTGAAAATTTCGATTTTTCCGCGACACGCCCCATGTTATCTCTTATGGGAAATTGGCTTGAAGTGAATTAGAACTCTCACTACTTAACTACTCCACTAACTGACTTGATTAATTTATGTATACGTAATAATATCTTCCCTGATGAACTTAAAATCTCTAAGGTAGTACCCATACATAAAAAGGACTCCAAGGATGAGCCCTCGAATTATCGTCCGATTTCAATTATTCCTTTTCTAGCTAAAACTTTGAGATGGTTCTAAAAAAACAAATAACGGACTATTTTGAGCAAAATAATCTTCTCAGTCAACATCAGTTCGGTTTTAGGAAAAATAAATCCACTACATTAGCTATCCTGTCCTTAATTGATTTCATAAACAATGGTTTTGAAAAAGGTTTACACATTTATTCGCAATTCTTGGATCTTACCAAAGCGTTTGACTGTGTATCCCACGATATTTTACTAGATAAGCTAAAGTTCTACGGTTTTGACAAGAACAGTGAAAACCTAATCGCCTCCTACCTCAGCAACCGTCATCAATTTGTTACCAACAAAAGTAAAAGCTCGGCCTTATTACCTATAAAATATGGTGTGCCTCAAGGGTCTATAATTGGCCCCATATTATTCCTCATATATATAAATGATTTGCCGAGTTCACTAGCTGACAGCCACTTTACTCTATTTGCCGACGACACCACTATTTCAAATCCTTCTTCCAATCTTAATGAATTAATAGATAATGTAAATACATCACAGTCAAAAGTTGAGAAATGGTTCCTAGCCAATCAGTTGTGTTTAAATCAGAATAAAACTGAGAAAGTAATATTTAGCCTAAAATGTAAATGATATAGACAACTCTACTTTTAGTAATACAATTAAATTTTGACACAAAAATATCGTGGGAACCTCAAACAACGCATGTATGTAAAAAAGTATCGAAAAGTGTATATCTATTACGGAGTCTGTCTTACAAAGTCTCACAAAAAACTCTCATAACTGCTTACCATGGATTAATACATACCACTTTTTCTTACGCAATTCTGACCTGGGGTCATGCCCCATCTGCCAGTTCTGTTTTCTCATTACAAAGAAAATCAGTTAGAGTGATCGCTGGTCTGAATTATAGAGATGATTGCAAAAACGCATTTATTAAACTTAAAATTCTTACATTGCCTTGTACGTACATTCTTCATTGTCTAATGCACATAAAAGAAAATGAAAGCAAATATGCAACCCATAGCCAATTACATAGCTACTCCACAAGAAGGTGTAATTCAATTTTGCCAGACTATCTGAGGTTAACTAAATCTAGGAACAGCATCAATTATTACGGTATAAAGTTTTTTAATGCATTACCCACCCACATCAAACAGTCAAACTGTAAGAAATTTAAAGAAACGGTGAAACATTTTTTGCTCGGGCAAGCGTTCTATTCATTTGAGGAATTTCTGTGTGCAGATTTTAGTCACTTTGACGTGTGTTAGTTCTCACTTATGTACGCTGTTATGTATTTCGTTTGTTTTTTATCTGTGTTATAATAATTTTATGATTTTTACTTATAACATCTTATGTAATACTTTTTGATATTACTTCTTTTAATTTGTTCTCAAACTGTACCTTGACTTGTGTAAATACTTATTGTATACTAGCACCAATAAACTATTATTATTATTATTATTATTATTATTATTATTATTATTATTATTATTATTATGTAGGGTACTAGCCTACATACTGATACCATCACCATGGATAATATATAATAACAAAACAATTTATTACAAAAATTTATATTTTCAAATTTGAATACAAACATTGTCTAAACGTTGGTTGTGGCATTTTCTTAATATTTCTCTATTCTTATTGGGATGCTCTGCCACATGTATTTTTGAATACAAACATTTATTTAAAAAGTTTATCTTTATTAATATAGCAACTATAGTGCTATATATTGAGTGACATCACATTTGTCAGATAATAAATATGCTGGTTTAATCCTGTCAATGTTTACCATGACGGCTTTAGTTCCTTTAACAAAAGTAACCAATTTATCTGTACGGGACAACACTTTAAAAGGTCCATCGTACAGCGGACAAAAATATTTTTTAAAACGTTCTTTCCGAACGAAAACAAAACTACAATTCGAGATGTCTGAGCTGACAAATGATTTGTAATTAACGTGGTGAACTGGTGGAATGAACGTTAAATTATTAAATGAAGTACGTAATTTAGCAATAAAATAAGGAATATCCGGACAAGTATATGATTTAATAAAAAATTCACCAGGTATTCGTACTGTTTGACCAAAAACGAGTTCTGCGGAAGAACATTGCAAATCGTCTTTAGAGATAGTTCTGAGAGCTAATAGTATGATAGGAAGTTCATCTACCCAATGTGGTGTAAAAGTCCTAGCTCTCAGAGCAGTTTTAAGAGATTTATTGAACCGTTCAATCATTCCATTCGCGGAAGGATGATATGGCGTCGTACGAATCCTATGAAATCCCAAAAATTTTGAAAATTCTTTGAACAGTTTTGATTCAAATTGAACGCCTTGGTCGGTTGTCACTGTGACAGGGACACCGAATCGACAAACATAATTCTGAAATAACGTACGCGCTACAGTTTCCGCAGTAATATCCTGCAGTGGATAAGCCTCGGGCCATCTAGTAAAACGTTCGATCACAGTGAGGATATAAGAACAAGAAGGAGGTAATGGTCCTATTATATCTATATGTATGTGATCGAATCGTCCTTTAGGTATATCGAAGTCAGTAATCGGGCTCCTCGTATGTCTTGTCACTTTATTAGTTTGACAACTAATACAAGTTTTTGCCCAGAGATTACAATCTGAAGTCATTTTAGGCCAAAAATAATATGTAGAAACTAATGTTCTAGTCGCTTTGATACCAGGGTGAGATAAACCATGATATATATCAAAAATTGTTCGTCTATAAACGATAGGAACATAAGGACGAAGTTTAGGGCGAGAAACGTCACACCAAATAAACTTGTCGGAATATGGAATTTTAATTTTCTTTAAATGAAAAGTTCTCTTTGTGTTCGATGAAGTATCTGATAATAAAAAGTTAAGGTCAGAATCATCTTTTTGAGCTTTGCTCAATAAATTTAAGTCAAAGTTAGTATCAACTAGGTTAGACTTTTGAGTAACGATTGGGGAAATAAATTGTTGCAAAGAAGACGTATCATGTTCGCGTGATAAAGTGTCTGCAACAATGTTATTTTTCCCTTTGATATGTCTGATTTCGCAGGCAAATTGAGCAATGAATTCTAAATGTCTAGTTTGCCTGGGAGATCTTTCAGTTTTAGTGAATAATGCTTTGACCAAAGGTTTATGGTCAGTAAAGCAAATAAATGTGCGACCTTCAAGTCAAAATCTGAAATGTTTAATCGCTGTAAATAAAGAAAGAAGTTCCTTGTCAAAGGAACTATATTTGGTCTGTGCCAAGGTAAGCTTTCGTGAAAAGAAGGCTAATGGGGCAAGAATACCTTCGTCATCGCGCTGTTCAAGAACTGCCCCCATAGAGACATTAGAACAATCAACAGTAAGCGATAAAAACGAGCTATCATCACAACGTGGATGTGCTAAAAAGGTTGCAGGCTAGTACCCTACATTACTCCCCCCCCCCCCACAACGAAGAAACCAACTTACCAAGGTATCAGATTTAAAATAAAAGTTACAAATGACATTAGTAAAAAAAAGTCATATTTGATTGATAGGTGACATAATAACGTAAAACAAGGACATTTATTTTTGAAATAACATTATCCTTAATGTATGTTATATGTTATTGATAAATTAAAATAAAATAGCAAGCTTGTGCTAAGTGAATGAAAGTTTGCAATCATATTTGGATTGAGCGTCTTTCAAAGATGTCGCACCAGCTATAGCAGCTTTGGCTAAAGAAAAGCTGGCGAGACAATTAAAATAGGGAATCGTTAATAAATTGATACACTTGATAAGCTGGTTTTACATTGCAGGGAGTCATATAGCAGAGTACTTACCTATACATGTACATAATTGAGTAAGTAATAACAAGTCTTCTGAAGATCTAGTTTGATTCGTATCTCGGTACTATCTTCATGGAGAGACTGAGGAATCCGTGTCTAGCGAAGATATCTATGGAACGGTCGACCTTTAGCTGGCTGTCTTCGTTATGGACGTCGTCCGTCATCAGCAGTTAGCAGCACGAGCAGTTTGGTTCGGCCCCATATTCTTGTCGCGACTGGAAAAGCTGTCTAGAATGTCCATGGGAGATTACTTTCGGCATAACTATTTAACAACACTGTCAAAAATTATTAAACTTCAGTCTTCATAGTTAATTTTTGACAACTGTCTTTAACTCTCCGGAGGTATACAATGCGTGATCACGTCGGGGTCACCAATATATAGCACTATAGTTGCTATATTAATAAAGATAAACTTTTTAAAGAAATGTTTGTATTCAAATTTGAAAATATAAATTTTTGTAATAAATTGTTTTGTTATTATATATTATCCATGGTGATGGTATCAGTATGTAGGCTAGTACCCTACATCACTCTTTAAACTCTGTGGCTCCGACACTCACAGAGGGGAGCTGGTAGTACCGATAGCCACTCCCAACGCCCGTAGGGTGAGTGGGTGACTGGGTCCGAGAATCGTGTGTCCTGAGCAGACGTGATGAACCGAGGATGACGGCCTTCTGAATTTTGCCGGCTAAGACCTCTGCCGAATTTAGGCATGCCGGCATGATCTTAAGTTCTAAAAGCAGTGTGTCTCGTTCCACCGAGGGCTCCTATAATCACTACCACTATCTTGACAGTATGGTCTGGATAGAGTCTGCGGAGTTCGAAGAGCAAATCTCGATATTTTGTCTGTTTCAGCTCCTCCTTCAAGACAATGTTGTTCTCCGCGGGAGCCGAGAACTCCACGATAAACATTGTCTTGATTTAGTGGTCGAGGAGGAATACGTCAGGCTTGTTGGCTTATATTTGCCTGACGGTGGGAAACGAGTAGTTCCAATAAATTAGACACTTCTCATTTCCCACAACGGACTCAATATCCCCCGGAGCGTAAGGCAGCACTGGTGTCTCGTCTATTTCATACGAGTGCCTTAAATGATAATAAAGCACTCGTAGTGCTCGGTCGTGCCTCTGGATGTAGGCCGATACTGCATATATCGGTCTTGCAGCTGACATCAGGGAGCTCTATACTCATAACACGACTTCGATAAACGAGAATGTTGAATACACCATCCTGGCAAGCCATTGTGAATCCCTCGGTCTCAGACTTCAGCCCTGTTGACGTTAAGAAGACAAAGGTCAGCCTCTCGGATAAGCCAAGGTCTTCTATATTTTTATAGAAGACTCCATGCATTGGCTTATCCGTATGAAGCTTCAGAAAGATGTTGTGTTCTGCAGTTTTAATTTGAGCTTTTCGCCGAGCAGGTTCCAACTCGGTGACAGAGCTGCGATTTACCTGCTCGACGTCGAAGGAGAGACCAAGATCATCGGCTACTTTCTGTGCTGCCTTAAACAAAAACGCTCATACTCCTGCATTTTCATGGTCCCGGACCATGCAAAGGACGGGATCTGAACTCCTGTTGATCTTGCAGGCTCCATCCTATTATTATTATTTGTTACTTTTCGCTTAGTGCGGTATTATTGGTATTCATCGGCCGAGGCAAGATGAAAACGAACTATTGCAGGTTCAAAAATTTGCGCACAATGTTGCAAGTATTAAGGACAACTGAATTCTGCATATTACTAACTAAGAAAGGGGAGAGGCCCAGGGTGATTAAGTTTCTGAAGGTACAATGCCGGTAGAGGACATTATTATTGGGAGTATAACAACACTATCTTGCCTCCATTGCTGCCTAATTTCATAAGCTAGGTCAGCATACATAGCTAACTTATTTTGGACAGTTTCCTGGATATTATTGGAATTTAGGACAGCAATGTCAATCAGGAAGGTCTCTCTCTGGAGCTTATTGACTAAGATAATATCTGGTCGGTTCGATGGCAGGGTTCTATCTGTAAGCACTGTTCTGCCCCAATAAAGCCGGTAGTTCTCATTTTCTAGGATGCTGTCAGGTGAGTATTGGTAATTATTGTTAATTATCAGGAACAAATAGAAAAACAAAGTCGCTTCTATTCACTGTGTTGAGTGTTGAGACCATATAGAAACTGAAGATCACACTTTTACTACAATATTTACCCATAAACAAGTTATTGTTACATGACATTATTTCTAACTTTTACATATATTTACCTCTAGATAATATTATTAACCAACGATAAAGTAACGTTTATGGATATTATTTCCGTTTTTGGGCCATAAATTGTCAAATTTTGGGCATGTAGTAGGAATAAACTGTCGAAAATTGACTACGATTTAGAAATTTTCATTTGGAATTTTTATAGTTTTCGAAGGGATCACGAAAACGCGAGAGAAAACTGAATTATTGAAAAGGAATGAAAACAATTATTCTCTTTTCAATTCTAGGTCGGTCAATAGTTATTCAAATGAGACGAAGTCATTGTTATGGTAAAATAATTCAATAATTAGCTTCAAATTCGCTCTCTCGATATTTTCACTCAATCTAGATATTCAAAAAAAAAGTTTGTTTTCTACTTACACCTCTCAATTTGGGGGTTTTGTCCAATATCATTGCTTGAACTTTTTGGATATTCAATAGTACCCAATTTGTGGCTCATTTTATCAATAAAATCCCGCGCCAGGGCTATTTGCATTTTTACAAGAAAAGGTCTAATTTTACTGGGCTGCTAATCTGTATATACACCTATTTTGTTGTTCAATAATTTAATTTTTTTATTTTATACTAGATGGGGCTATAGTGCGTCGGATTTCGATAGTTCGAATGCTGTGTATATCAGTACATTTTTTGAAACCTATTTCTGGACTCCTTGTACTCCTGTATTATTATTGACTATCTCCCAACCACTCGGACTAAATGATTTTTGTTGTTCAAATAATGCCATCTGCAGACGCATATTGAAAAAAAAATCATTTGTCATAGTTATGGGTTTAAAAAAAATAAATGCGAATACTAGTTACCAGACATTTAATTAATGCTTTTGAACCATTTTCACATCCTAAAAACATAGAGGGTGGCCAAAAAAAATTTTTCAATCTAGAATTTTCCCAATGTTTCCAAATGAAACACCCTGTATATTTTTCGACGATATGATGTAGAAATGAAAAATGCACATTTATTATATGTATATCCCTGCAGCTATTTGTAACCATTTTCGATTTATTGAGAAATAAGTACAAAATTCAAGAATAAACTTTAAAAAATATAGGTTTATTCAAATAATTCGACAGAAGAGCAGCCTGATTTTTTTTTAATGTTTGTCTCGATATCGCCCAGCACATCAATGTCTTGGGAATATTTTTCTTGGATTTTTTGCTGTTGTTGTTTTCGTTATTTGACAAGCAGTAAAACCTCAATTCGGTATAAATTGTCTTGCACAAATGAACATTTATCGCATTTATCGGTCATCACTTCTCATTTGTGTTAATTTTAAAACAGTTCGAGTTTTACAAAATGAATCTTCACAAACCGGAACTTGTAGACATGACTTTTGTTTTCGGCAAGTCGGACAGATTTGTGAAAACTGGAAATGTAGAGTATAAGAAAAGTGAAAGAATTACACATGTTGTGAACGAAGACAATGAGTTTTCTGTGGTGCTTGCAAGGGTCCCCATATTAGTGAGGAAGAAGCTAGTATATTAGTAGGAATAAGTAGGTCGAATTAAAAAAAAAAAATAAGTTTCATGCATATCACATTTAAGTGCACTAGAAACTAAGTGATTATGGTTTTCAAAGGCGTCTACAGTTTTGTAATTGAACCAGAGATGAAATTCAATAATGCTTTATCCACTAATGAGATAACTTTTCATTAAAATGAATTTGTTAACAGGCACAATTTCCATTAATATGCTTCGTAAAATCCTCACTTTTTCAGGCAAGTTGATAAACGGCATACATGGCTTATAAACATTTGGGGAGGAATTATTGGAGAATATGTAATAGGGTCACATTTCTTTGATGATACATTGACTGGAGCTATTTGTCTTCATTTTCTGCTACAATTACTGGTAAATCTCCCTGAAAGGATTTGAAATAGGGTGCGGTTTCAGCTCCACCACATTATTTAAATGCAGTAAGGGATTACCTAAATAATATCTACCCAATTCGATGAATTGGAAGAAATAGTCCCACTAAATGGCCTGCTAGATCCCCAGAATCTACGAATATGGATTTCTATTAATGGGACGTGAAGGAAATTGTTTATAAAGACAAACCAACAATATTCCAAAATATGAAGGATAATAACTGCTATCCCAGCGGAAATTTTAGGAGGAGTAGAAACCTCATTTCAAAAGCTCATAGAGATGTCTGCCAATCAAAATGGGCAACGTGTAAAGTACTTATTATAATTTTTTCAGTCGAATTATTTGAAGAAACCTCTATTTCTTTATTCCTCAACTCTGTACTTATTGCTCAATAACTCAAAAATAGTTTCAAATAGTTTCAAATAGTTATAAGGATATACATACAAAAATGTTCGTATTTCATTTCTACATCACATTGTCGAAAAGAATGTAAGGTGTTCAATTTGGAAAAATTGAGAAAATTTTATTTAAAAAGTGATTGAAAAACTATTTTTGGCCACCCTGTATATTTTAAGAAAGTGAAAATGATTCAAAAATATTAATTGGATGTCTCGTAACCAGTATTCATGTAATTTTCTCTTAATGATTTTTTCAATATGCATCTGCAGATGGCATTATTTCAACAGAAATAATTAATTACATCCAAGTGGTAAAGAATTGGTCAGTAGCAATATACGAGTGAAGGGAGTCTAGCAAGGAGCTTCAAGAAATGTACATAGCATTCTATCTTAAAAAAGGCACTTGAAAATCGTCTTGGTTCTTCTTGTATATTCGAAAATAATTTTTTTATAGAACTCGAGTTGTCGAAGTCCGACACACTATTGCTCCACCATGTCTACAAATAACTATTTTATGATAAAATATTCAAATTTTTTTTCCATTGCAACGACCCAATTACTGGCTTAAAACTAAAATACTTTTAACAGGTCTTACCTTAATCATTTGAGTCGTAATGAATCCGATAGAAACTGCTGAAACAAAAGACATATAACCCAGCGTAATCTGCGACAAGTAACATAAGTCATCAGCCATTCTAAAACACAAGAAGTAATTAGTCAATGTTTTAGATATGTAACATACGCTCTGTACCTTAGAATATGATTGTGATATTGAATGCAAAATCCGAGTTTGGCAGATCTCACATTACGATTTTCTTCTTCAAATATTGCATGAAATAATGTTTCAAAGTGATATATATGTGAACTTATTAAAATGGTTGTAATCAGAGGTAAAACTGCAATAGACATTGCTTGAAGAAATCCCAGATTTACAGCAAGTAGGTGTGAAATGAAAATGGTTAGTTCGATAGGCCAGTTGCCACTGGCAGAGGGCAGCCAATTGGGCCCAAATTTAATACACAGTTCCTTTAAGTTTTTTTCTTCATTTAACCTCCTACAATAAGGGATTCTTAAGAAAGATGACACGCTATAACCTAGTGTGCCCAATATGCCATACGCTGCAAATAAAGTAGCGTATAAATTTCCCCTTCTCTCCATGCTCTCAAAAGTTGGTGGTTTTGCAAAGACATCAAAGCAGGTGATATCGTGAAATAGTCTCAACCACTTCTCACGGTGGTATGTGGATATACTAGACATCAGCAGTAGACCACCATAACTTAGCAAATCGGCTAGATCTTCGTATAAGCTCATATCTGTTTGTTCTCCAAAATAAAAGTTTTAAATAACGATTAATATTTTATAGAATTTCATTTTGTTAAAGTTAACTAACGAAATTTAAATAATATTTTAGTTTTAGTACTTCTTTTTTAAATATAAGTTTTCAAATAAAGAAAGAAACATGTTTATTCTCCTGTTTGTTTCAGGTATATCCTCGTCTCTGAACGTACACGAAGATAAGTTGCAGTCCAGGAGCGTCGGTACGGACAGGAAAAGTAAAAATCTCCAAAAAGAAACTTGTTTCCCACACTATTATTTTCCAGAATGAAATACGCAGTACACAGATAGCAGATAGCAGATCGGCAGAAAAACGTCAAATAATAGTCCTCCTATAATACCCTTATAAATGAAATACAGAAAAATAATAATTAATTACCTAACCATTCAAAAAACAATATCGTACCGCGACCGTGTCATATTTCGATCTAAAATCCAACTTCAACCGCCCATAGCTCGAGAAATAATGCCCATAAAAAATCGAGCACCATCGGAAAGAGCATTCTTTTTAGAATGAAAAGGGTAAAAAATTTGGGTTAGTCATTTTATTCTTTCAAAAGTTACAGAGCGATATATGGACGAGATGTAAAAACCGTGTCGAACGCCTTTTTTTGTGTTTCGCCCAGTTTGCGGCTTCGGCTTCGCCTCAGCCGCAAATCCTGAGCTCAACACAAAAAAAGAGTGCGTTCTACTCCTAGTAATATAATATACTATTATTGTCTAAAATTTAATCATTTTATGTTTACAACTTATTAAGAGGCTTATTTTATACATTTGATGATTTCCAAAGCACTTTAAAGCTTCTTTGTAGATTTAGGTTTTGTCAAATTATCCTCGAAATTGTTGTTAACAAATGCCACATAAATTGTTTAAACCAAGCATGATGAAAAATGCTGTATAAGCAGCATCTAGGCCTTTTTTAAACTATTCGAGATTGATACATTCTTCTATGATATGAAGTTTACAAAAAAGAATGGAATAATTTTTGCATTGTTTTATAATTGTAAATGATACGATTATTTTTGTACAGTACTGTATTGTTGAATGAGTAAAGTTGCCCCCCCCCAACTGGTTTTTTTAAACTTTTTTTCACAGAAAGAATATGCTCAAAGAGCACACTTTATGCTTCCCGAAATAATTAAGTAGCGTCCAATTCATTTACGAGTTATTAACGATTGATGGTGGGGGGAGCTAAGCTAAGTTGACGCTTTTTTGATCACATTAACAAAAAACGTCGAAAATAATAATAATAATAATAATAATAATAATAATAATAATAATAATAATAATAATAATAAGGCATTTGACACAACATCTCATGCATTATTGTTACACTTGCTTCAATGCCTTGTGGTACCTGCCCCACTAGTGAGATGCATCGAACAGCTGATACCACTCTGGAGAACCCGCTTCACCATAACATCTGGTGCTCAGCGGGTATCGACAGAGTTGGTAACATTTAGGAGAGGAGTTTTCCAGGGTGACTCCCTGAGCCCTCTCCTATTTTGCATCTCACTGCTGCCGTTGTCTGTCGGACTCCGCCAAACCCGCGGATACCAATGTGGTCCACCCAGCAATCGGAGACATAAGGTCACCCATCTATTTTATATGAATGACCTAAAACTGTATGCCTCCGGAGAGTGCGAACTCCAAAACTCTCTTAGGGTGGTCCAAGAGTATACGCGGGCCATTGGCATGGAATTCGGGTTGGACAAGTGTGCAGTCGTCCACCTCAAGAGAGGACGAAGCGGGATATTCCTTGAAGACGCGCAGCTCGCAGACGGAAGCATCCTACGACATCTGGATGCCGGAGAGACCTACACGTACCTGGGTGTGGAACAACATCACATCCAGGACGTGAAACAGATTAAGGATACTCTCCGCGGCAAGTACAGGCACCGGCTCCGAAAGATTTGGTCTTCCGAACTTTCGGGGAAGAACAAGGTGTCTGCAACTAATATGCTTGCCATTCTGATTCTGCTCTACTCCTTTGGAGTAGTTAAGTGGACACAAGATGAGTTGCGCCAATTGGATAGGGATACCCGCAAGATGATGCATGTTCATAGGAGCATTCATCCTAGGTCGTCCGTTCCTCGAGTGTACCTCCCACGCCAACGGGGGGGCCGAGGACTCTTGAGTCTGGAGTGCACGCATGGCAGAGTAGCGCTGGGTGTGGCATGCAACATCCTCAGGAGCTCGGACCCACTCCTGCGGTTCGTGAGAGATCATGAAACTGTAGGAGTTGGCGCATTTTTATTTAAGGCAGCACGTAAGGCCGCAGATGATCTCGGTCTCGTATTCGACTTCAGGCGAGGAGGCCGGCGAGGTGCTGATCCAGAATCAGTAACTGAGCTTGCGCCAAATCGCCTGACAGCCCAAATCAAAGCTGCCGAGCAGAGAAATCTGTTCAGGCAGCACGTCGATAAGCCCATGCACGGTGTTTTCTATAACAACATAGAGACGCTGGGTTTATCGGCAAAGCTGACCTTTGCTTTTCTACGGTCAGCAGGGCTAAAGTCGGAGACCGAAGGATTCATTGTGGCCTGCCAAGCTGGTGTTATTAACACGTTGGTCTACCGCAGTCGCATTATGGGTGTGGAGGTCCCTGATGTTAATTGTAGGACCTGCCGTCAGGCGCCGGAGTCGCTCATGCATTTACTATCTGCATGTCCGATTTATGCGACTTCGGCCTACATCCATAGACATAACGCGGCCCTACGAGTGCTGTACTACTACCTACGGCACTCGTACCAAGTAGACCAAACACCAGTGCTGCCTTACGTCCCCGGAGAGATCGAGTCCGTTGTCGAGAACGAGAAGTGCCGTATATACTGGAACTACTCGTTTCCGACGGTCAGGCAGATTCAAGCAAACAAGCCTGACATAGTCCTCCTCGACCACCAAACCAAGATGATGTATGTCATCGAGTTCTCGGCACCTGCCGAGACAAACATCATCTTGAAGGAGGGAGAAAAACGGACTAAATACCGAGATCTCCGGAATGAGCTCCGAGTGCTATACCCAGACTACTCGGTCAAGATGGTCGTCCTGATAATCGGTGTACTTGGTGGAATGAGGCCTACGCTGCTCTCGGAATTAAAGGCCATACCAGCCTGCCAAAAGTCAGCCGAGTGGTTGGCAGGCCAAATGCAGAAGGCAGTTATCCTGGGATCCCTTCGTCTTCTTAGGGCACACGAATCTGGCATCTACAGTCACTAACCCTGCGGGATGCGGGGAGTGGCTGTGGATAATTCGCTGGCGCTTCTCCCGTGAGAATGTCGGAGACACGGGAGAACTGTCCAGCATCGCGCACGCGAAAAAAAAAAAAAATAAAAAATAATAATAATAATAATAATAATAATAATCTGGACTCTGAGCTGTTGGAGTGGACATCACCAACGTCGCCTGAAGGGCCCAAAAACCTGGAACGGGCTCCAACAGAGCCGAATTTCAATCGCGCGCGAGAGATTCGGTGAATAGTTTCCAGCTACGGCTGAGAAAGTGTGCCGCCGTTAAGTCTATGATAATAATAATGTGTCTTTTTTTTCACCGGCTCCGAAAGATTTGGTCTTCCGAACTTTCGGGGAAGAACAAGGTGTATGCAACTAATATGTTTGCCGTTCCGATTCTGCTCTACTCCTTCGGAGTAGTTAAGTGGACATTAGATGAGCTGCGCCAATTGGATAGGGATACCCGTAAGATGATGCATCTTCACAGGAGCATCCATCCTAGGTCGTCCGTTCCTCGAGTGTACCTCCCACGCCAACGGGGAGGCCGAGGACTCTTGAGTCTGGAGTGTGCGCATGGCAGAGTAGCACTGGTTGTGGCATGCAACGTCCTTAGGAGCTCGGACCCACTCCTGCGTTTTGTGAGAGATCATGAAACTGCAGGAGTTGGCGCATTTTTATTTAAGGCAGCACGTAAGGCCGCAGATGATCTCGGTCTCATATTCGACTTCAGGCGAGGAGGCCGGCGAGGTGCTGAGCTAGAATCAGTAACTGAGCTTGCGCCAAATCGCCTGACAGCCCAAATTAAAGCTGCCGAACAGAGAAATCTGTTCAGGCAGCACGTCGATAAACCCATGCACGGTGTATTCTATAACAACATAGAGACACTGGGTTTATCGACAAAGCTGACCTTCGCATTCTTACGGTCAGCAGGGCTAAAGTCGGAGACTGAGGGATTCATTGTGGCCTGCCAAGATAGTGTTATTAACACCTTGGTCTACCGCAGTCGCGTTATGGGTGTGGAGGTCCCTGACATTACCTGTAGGACCTGCCGTTGGGCGCCGGAGTCGCTCATGCACTTACTATCTGCATGTCCGGTATATGCGACTTCGGCCTACATCCATAGGCATAACGCGGCTCTACGAGTGCTGTACTACCATCTTCGGCACTCGTATGAAGTAGACCAAACACCAGTGCTGCCTTACGTCCCCGGAGAGATCGAGTCCGTTGTCGAGAACGAGAAGTGCCGAATATATTGGAACTACTCGTTTCCGATGGTCAGGCAGATACAAGCAAACAAGCCTGACATAGTCCTCCTCGACCATCAAACCAAGGTGATGTATGTCATGGAATTCTCGGCACCTGCCGAAACAAACATCATCTTGAAGGAGGGGGAAAAACGGGCTAAATACCGAGATCTCCGGTATGAGCTCCGAGCGCTATACCCAGACTACTCGGTCAAGATGGTCATCCTGATAATCGGTGTACTCGGTGGAATAAGACCTACGCTGCTCTCGGAATTAAAGGCCATACCAGCCTGCCAAAAGTCAGCCGAATGGTTGGCAGGCCAAATGCAGAAGGCAGTTATCCTGGGGTCCCTCCGTTTGCTTAGGGCACATGAGTCTGGAATTTACAGTCACTGACCCTGCGGGATGCGGGGAGTGGCTGTGAATAATTCGCTGGCGCTTCTCTCGTGAGAATGTCGGAGACACGGGAGAACTGTCCAGAATCGCGTGCGCGAAAAAAAAAAAAATGTGTCTTTATTTCTGAGATTAACAAATGCACAAAAATCTTAATAGGTGGCGGCGTTCAACATTGTTGCTCTTCCACACAACCACCTCTTATACCAACATGTTAACAATTATCGATCTATTCAAAAAGCATACATTTAAACACATGAACGAAAAAGATAGCTGATATGTATATACAACGCACATAAACACATAAAAAACTTATATCTAGATACAAACATTATTAAGTACATCATATTGTAATATGTTGCAACCCCTTAAAATTTAAGGTTATGTTGGTTACTAAAAATTAGGCAGATTTCAACAGATCGAATGTCTGAATGAATGTAGTGTATTTGCACCTACTCGAGAAACCTACCAGAAGTTAGTTCTGGTGACATCTGGAATTATCTAGAGAATGGTGGCGTCATCACAGAAAAATCGAGATCTGTCATTTTTAAGTATAAAAGACCGACCGCATTCTCAGCGAGTAGTTCAGAAAGTTCAGAAAGTATAGAAAGTGAGGTTAAGACTTCAAATATAAACAAAGTGATAAACATTGTGGATTTTAGTCAGTAAAGTGTATTTAAATTAATAATAGTATTGTGAAGTATCCAGTAAATATTTAATAAAGTGTGTTAGTGGACATCTCTTGTTATAATTTTTGGAACCCACGGAATTTGCAAGGAGTAGTTTCCTAAGGGTGGAACACGTCACAAATTGGTGTCAGAAAGCGGAATTTTATGACAAGAGGGACTCTGAAGTTGTGCTGGAGTGTTCGAGAAGTATTCTCGAGGTTTAGTGCTAACACAGTGGACTAATTTACTGGACATTGTTCGAGGGTTATTTTCGGACAGGAAAATAGTGTTAAGTGCATTTTTGAGACATTGTAGAACATTTTATTAGGACATTAGTGTGATAATTAAATCCTTTGAACTGAGAAGTGATAGAGACACTGAAAAAGACTCATTTAGTGCGTGAAAATTTCTAGAACTTTTCTATTTGGACATTAGTGGAGATTATTAAATTCTCTGAACTGGATAGTGACAAAAGACTCTGGATAAGACTTTTTCGTGCTATTTCGAGATTTGTCTGGGAAGTTCCATTACCGATATTGACGTGACAGTTAAATTTATTTTATTTTAATTTCGTCGTATGCCCGTAACAACAAGAAGTATGGCATCCGATAAACAAATACAGGACTTATTCGAACAATTGCAAAAAATGATGGCGCAGCAACGGCAGGAAGACAAAGAAGAACAGGAGAGAAAACGTCAAGAAGAGCGAGATGAATTAAAGAAAATTATGGAAGACCAGGAAATAAGACGCCAAGAAGAAAAGGAAGAGCGAGAAAAACGACGTCAGGATGAAGAAAGAAGACGGCAAGAAGAAAAGGAAGAGCAAGAAAAACGACGTCAGGATGAAGAGAGAAGACGCCAAGAAGAAAAGGAAGAGCAAGAAAAACGACGTCAGGATGAAGAGAGAAGACGCCAGGAAGAAAAGGAAGAGCAAGAAAGAAGACGTCAAGAAGAAAAAGATGAATTGAAGAAAATGATGGAGGACCTGAAGATACGACAGCAAGAGGAGAAAGAAGAGCAAGAAAGACGACGTCAAGAGGAGAAAGAGGAACAAGAAAGACGCCAAGAAGAATTAAGGAAAATTCTGAATGAACAAATGAAAATACAGCAGGACGCTATCATTTCTGCCAACGAAGAATTAAAGAGTGAAGTCAAAGAAGAGATAAACAAGGTAGAAGAAAAAGTAGGTGAAGTCGAGACAGAAGTCGGTCAAGTTAAAGAAAAAGTAAACAAGTTCGAAGAAGAAGTCAAAGGAGAAATAGACCGGCTTAAACGACAGTTGAGAGATAGAGGTAGCCAGCAGGTGGTATCATCAGGTCAGCGACTAAAACCTCCTTCTTTTGACGGCCAAGGTTCCTGGACGACGTACAAGAGGCAGTTTGAGGCGGCAGCGTGTGCGAACAACTGGGATAATGAGGAAAAGGCCATGGCATTAGTTCTGGCGTTAAGGGGCCAGGCCTCAGAGTTACTCCAAACCATCCCAGTTGAGAAACAAAGGGACTTCAAAGTCTTGGAAGCTGCATTAGACTTGAGGTATGGCGATCAACACCTTGCCCAATTATACCAGGCTCAGCTGAAATCCCGGATGCAAAAAGCTGGGGAAAGTTTACAAGAATTTGAAGCTGCGATAGAGAGACTGGCACACCTGGCGTATCCAAATGCACCTAAAGAATTCCAGGAACAATTAGCCGTGGGGGCCTTTTTAGATGGTATAAGGGACGAAGAGGTCAGGCGAGTTCTGAGGCTGACGAGACACCAAAGTAGTAGCGAAGCTTTGGTGCGTGCAGTAGCGTGCGTGAAGTAGAAGCCGCTTACAGGGATACTCCAAGGTCGAGGGTGAGAGCTGTGACTCTCGAAGAATCGCAACCAGAAATGAACCAGAACCCCTTGCTGATTGAGATGCAGAAAATATTCACCAAATTATGCGAAAAATTGGATGGCCTCGGAAAGCAGGAAAAACAACAAAATAAAGGAAAGCCGAGCGGAGGTATTAAATGTTTCAACTGCGGCAAGGTGGGACATATGAAACGAGACTGTCGACAGCAGAACTCGGAGAGTCGAGTAAGTGCTGTGAATGTTGAAGAGAAGCAGGAAAACTCAAGATAGCCAGCACCAAGGGGGCTGTGCTGGCTAGGGAATGTGGTGCCCCCAGAGAAGTAAAGATTTCCCAGCTCCAAAGAATTCCAAGTAGTCTGTTGTTGCAAGGATATGTGAATGGAAGAAAATGCGTGTTTACTATTGACACCGGTGCTACGTCATCAATAGTGCGGCCAGGGTTTATATCAGGCTTGCAGATTGACAAGAAGCAAAATGGAGTAATCATTCGGACAGCCACGGGGGACAGGGCTGCTGTCCATGGAGAGGTCAACTTGGAACTGCAGGTTGGACGGTTGAAGTTCAGTTACAAGGTCATTGTGGGTGACATTATGGATGATTTCATTTTGGGTCTGGACATCATGGGAGAGCAGGGATTTATTGTTGACGTAGGGGAGCGAGTCTTAAAAATTGGAAATGAGGAATTTATTCTGGCAACCGCAGATGACCAATTCCATAAAGCAAGGTTGTTAACAACACAGACGATCAAGATTCCTGCTCATTCAGAACAAATGATCGATGCTGCCTTAGAAGGAAATCCTGGAGGGTACCGTGTTGGCCTAGTTGAAGATGACGAATCGATTAAGTCCCTACCCAATATTATTGTAGCGAGAACCTTAACCCGGACTAAAGACAAAATCCCAATTAGAGTCGTTAATTTAAATTCCCACTCTGTGACAATTAAGAAAGGCAAACCGATTGGCTCCTATGAACCGGTCACATGGGTAGCGAGGTGCGAGGAACAAACAGATGGAAGAAGTTCATCTATGAAAATAGACCAGGAAGTTTTGACCTTGCTGACTACCCAGTTGGAGCATTTATCTGAGGATGAACGAAGGGAGGCAATCAAGTTCCTAGAAAAGGAAAGTTCAGTATTTGCCAAGAATACAGAGGCCCTTACAAAAACAGACATAGTCCAGCATCGGATAAATACTGGCGACTCACCCGCTATTCGACAACCACCTAGGAGGCTTCCATTAGCAAAACAAGAAGATGCCTCGGCAATGATAGACAAGATGCTACAAGATGGAGTCATTGAGGAGTCGACGAGTCCCTGGTCATCGCCAGTAGTTTTGGTTGGCAAGAAGGACGGAACGTTAAGATTTTGTGTCGATTATCGAAAATTAAACGATGTCACGAAGAAAGACAGTTACCCATTACCACGAATTGATGACACATTAAGCACGTTGGCAGGCTCACGTTGGTTTTCTACGTTAGACCTTAGGAGTGGATACTGGCAAGTGGGGCTTCATCCGGATGATAAGGAAAAGACAGCGTTTTCAGCAGGCAGTGGTTTTTATCAATTTACCGTGATGCCTTTTGGACTTTGCAATGCGCCAGCTACCTTTGAAAGATTGATGGAATTCGTACTGCGAGGGCTAACCTGGAGGACGTGCCTGGTTTACCTTGACGACGTGCTTGTTATGGGACAGGACTTTACAGAACATTTGAAAAATCTTCAAGAAGTATTTGGGCGAGTCAGGAATGCCCATCTGAAGTTGAACCCGAAGAAGTGCCTGCTATTCCAGAAAGAAGTCAAATTTCTTGGTCACGTGGTGTCTTCGGATGGAATACAAACAGACCCCGACAAAATTTCTGCTGTACGAGATTGGCCAAGACCATCTAACGTTCATGAAGTACGGAGCTTCCTTGGCCTCTGCACTTATTATAGGCGCTTTGTGGAAGGGTTTGCAGAAATTGCGAAGCCACTACACCGGCTGACAGAAGAGAAAGTGCAGTACCAGTGGACACCGGAATGTGAAACGGCATGGAGAAAATTGAAGGCAGCTTTATGTACTGGTCCTGTGCTAGCATACCCACAACGGGAAGGACTTTTTATTTTAGACACGGATGCCAGCAATTCTTCGGTCGGTTGTGTACTGTCTCAAATCCAGAATGGGCAGGAAAGAGTGATCGAGTACTTCAGCAAGGTGCTGTCCAAACCGGAAAGAAACTATTGTGTAACCCGGAAAGAGTTACTGGCCATCGTTAAATCAGTGGACCATTTTCATAAATATCTTTATGGACGACATTTCAAGATTCGGACCGATCATGCTGCATTAAAATGGCTGTTGCAGTTGAAAACCCCTGAAGGTCAACTGGCTCGTTGGATAGAACGGCTGCAACAGTATGATTTCAAAATCGAACATCGACCTGGAAGATCTCATAAGAACGCAGACGCTTTATCTAGAAGACCGTGCAAGGAAGATTGTAAGCACTGCCGCCATGTTGAGAAATTGCAGGGTACGGTGGCCATCAACACAATTAAAATAGAGGTACCGGATGATTGGACAACCGAAGCCTTGAGACAGGAACAATTGAATGACAGAAATTGGGGCTATATTGAGAGCAAAGGAGAAAGGAATTCGACCAGCGTGGAAGGATGTTTCGGATAAGGCAGTTGGATTGAAGGCTTTGTGGGCCCAATGGGATTCACTTAAAGTCATGAACGGGCTGCTAAAGAGAGCTTGGGAAAGCCCGGATGGCAGGGAAGTTGTTATGCGTCTAGTGATTCCCAGGTGTCGAGTACCGAAAGTACTTCAGGAAGTGCATAATGGAGCATCCGGTGGGCACTTCGGCGTTAATAAGACCCTGAATAAAGTACGAGAACGATTTTATTGGGTAAATAGTCGTCAAGATGTGGAAGCCTGGTGTCGCAATTGCAAAATTTGTGCAGCCAGTAAGGGACCACAGACTAGAAGTAGGGGTGCAATGAAGCAATATAACGTCGGAGCTCCTTTCGAGAGGATTGCGATCGATATAGCCGGCCCATTCCCAGTAACCAAGGATGGGAACAAGTACATACTGGTTGCCATGGACTATTTTAGTAAGTGGCCAGAGGCCTATGCAATTCCAAACCAAGAAGCAGTCACTGTCGCCAAAGTCTTGGTAGATAATTTGATATGTCGGTTTGGTGTACCCCTGGAGCTACACTCAGATCAAGGGAGGAACTTTGAGTCGGGGGTGTTTCAGAAAATCTGCAAGTTATTGGGGATACACAAAACACGGACAACAGCCCTTCACCCGCAATCAGATGGAATGGTGGAACGACATAACAAGACCATGAAAGAACATCTCTCTAAAGTGGTTCATAAGAATCAACGTGATTGGGATCTCCACATACCGTTCTTCCTCATGGCATACAGAGCTGCTATCCACGAGTCTACGAAACAAACACCAGCCCGTGTAGTATTTGGACATGAGATCAGACTGCCGTGTGATTTGATTTTCGGAACACCAGGCGGAGAACAGCTTCCTGTGAACAGCTATGTGGATGAAATGAGTGAACGGCTAAGAAATGTTCATGAGCTGGTTAGAGACCAAATCACCATAGCCAGTGACCGAATGAAGGCTCGATACGACCGTAAGGGTAGTTCAGAAGGATTCAAGGCAGGAGATCTGGTTTGGCTGTACAACCCACAGCGGAAGAAAGGGAAGTCACCGAAACTTCAACCTCCTTGGGAAGGACCTTATACTGTTATTACCCGAATTAATGATGTCGTCTATCGTATTCAACGAAACAAAAAGTCCAAGATGAAGATCGTACACTTGGATAGACTGGCGAAGTATGTGAAAGAGGCTGAATTGCCTGACCGGGACGTTCAGGCTTAAGGAGGGGGCAGTGTAATATGTTGCAACCCCTTAAAAATTTAAGGTTATGTTGGTTACTAAAAAGTAGGCAGATTTCAACAGATCGAATGTCTGAATGAATGTAGTGTATTTGCACCTACTCGAGAAACCTACCAGAAGTTAGTTCTGGTGACATCTGGAATTATCTAGAGAATGGTGGCGTCATCACAGAAAAATCGAGATCTGTCATTTTTAAGTATAAAAGACCGACCGCATTCTCAGCGAGTAGTTCAGAAAGTTCAGAAAGTATAGAAAGTGAGGTTAAGACTTCAAAGATAAACAAAGTGATAAACATTGTGGATTTTAGTCAGTAAAGTGTATTTAAATTAATAATAGTATTGTGAAGTATCCAGTAAATATTTAATAAAGTGTGTTAGTGGACATCTCTTGTTATAATTTTTGGAACCCACGGAATTTGCAAGGGGTAGTTTCCTAAGGGTGGAAACACGTCACAATGTTGTATTTAATAAAGACAAAACAATAATAAAGAATTCACAGGTTGCGTGATTAATTAATACCGTACAATGTACATAAATGCATTGAAAGAGAAAAAAGCTAAGATTTTAATTTCGGGTAGAAAAAATATGGGCTTTGACATGTTTCCTGAATGTGGCTATTGACGGCATTGACTTGATTACAGGAGGCAGATTATTAAAAAATTTTATCGAATTATATGTGAAGAATCCTTTGAATAGGGCAGAGTTATGTTTGGGGACCATATATAAATCACAGGCACGGGTCGGACGTGAATGAATATCCGATCCCTTAATCAATTTATCAAATAAATATACAGGCGTTTGAGTACTGTTAATTTTAAAAATAAGACTTGACATTTGTAGCAGATACCTTTCGTCTAAATTTAACCATTTTGACTCTTGGAAGCTATCACTAATATGATCATATTTCCTAAGATTGAAACTGAACCTAATACATGAGTTTTGTATTTTTTGTAGACTAACTTTATCTGTACTTAGAAGTGCTGGCCAGTATACAATATGGCAATAAGTAAGTCCAGATAAAATTAAGGCGTCACACAATCTAAGTTTTAAATCTGTACTCAGAATATCTTTATGCAAATATAACATTTTTAGTTTTCCATTTGATTTTTTAATAATATTATTTACATGTTCGGCAAATCTTAGATCTACATCCAAGTACAATCCCAAATTTTTACTACAGGTAGATGATGTCAAGACCTGGTTATTAATAATAATTTTAAAATCTGCATTTTCTATTATGGCCATTCTATTAAATCCAAATATCAACATTTCCGTTTTAGTTTCATTCATAACTAGGTCATGAGCTTTTGAAATATCTGAAATGATTTGAAGGTCCGAGTTAATTCTGTTGACTGCAGAATCCAGCTCATTTAAATAAAAAGATAGGTACAGTTGCGTGTCATCAGCATACTGGTGCAATTTACAAAATTTTAAATTGTTATGGAAATCTGCTGTATAAACTGAAAACAGTAATGGCCCCAATATGCTACCCTGGGGGACCCCGCGTTCAATAGACTTATTGTCCGAAAATTTTCCATTCAAAATTACCCGTTGATATCTATTACTCAAATAACTACGGATAAGATAGATTGCTTTTTCACTCAGACCAAAATATTTCAACTTTGTGCATAGAGTGGCATGATTTAGAGCGTCGAACGCCTTGCTAAAATCCAAAAGGACCATGCAAGTGTTTTTCTTCTCATCACCAGCCCCAAATATATCGTCAGTTACATGTAGCAACGCGGTAGGGTTCGATTTTGACTTAAACTTAAGGTATGCTTTTATCTCAGACTTTACTGCCATATTTACAGTATTTCTAATATCTTTATAATAATTCCAAGCAGCCTCAGAACGAACTTTCTTATATTTACTGTACGCTTTATTTTTAAGTTTTATCATCATCTTAAGGTTATCTGATAACCATGGGGCTGGTGGTTTGGATATTCGTACGGTTCTAATTGGTGCATGAATATCGAACAAATAGATTATATTATGATTCCAAAATTCAACCATGTCTTCAACATTATCATACATATAGATGCACGGCCATTCAATAGAATATAAATCAGTTAAAAATGTATCGTAATCAAATTTAGAAAAATTCCTATATGTATGAAAAAATTGACATTATTTACTTTTTCTTATGTTCAAACAACAATCTACCATCATATGATCAGAGATACCGTCCATTCTTAGAACATTCAGGTCTCTTACCAGATCTCTGTTTGATGTTATAATTAAATCTATTAATGTACTTGAATCTTCTGTGATACGTGTAGGTTGTGATATTAATTGATTTAAACCATATTTGTTTAATAAATTAGTTAATAGTTTGCAGCTAAAATTTTCACTTATAAAATCGACATTAAGGTCTCCACCAAACAGAATAATATCAAATTCAGTGACAAATTTACACAACATGTTTTCCAGACATTCAAGAGACTGATTAAAATTAGAATTAGGCGGTCTATACAGTGTCCCCAAACATAATAGCTTACCTGAATTTTTGGGCTTATCCAAAGAAACTCCAGAGGGCAATCATTTATTGTTGGAATGTCTAAAACTTTAAATTTAATTGCTTTATTAATATAAAATGCAACACCCCGCCTCTGTTCTCCCGATCCCTTCTAATTTACTTGTAATCAGTTAATGCAAAAACGTTATCTTTAATAGTGGAATCTAACCATGTTTCAGAAAGCCCTATAACGGAATGTGACTCGTTTGTAATCAGATCAGACAAAGATCGAATATTAAAATGTGCAATGTGAATAGATCTTTCTTATTATTTGTAGGCATACTTTGAGATGTAAGCTCCAGGATTACATAGTAAAAAAAAATATTGTAATTTTATATACTTATCAACACAGAAAAAAAGAAGGACAATAAATATAAAAAATATCAGACCATTTATACACGCTAGATAAAATAAACACATATTTCAATAAAATAATTATAATGGCATTCTATAAAATTAAGATTACTATGCTTATTACTTTTTATATTTAAAAAACGAAAAAAATAAGTAAAAACTAACATGATAACAAATTTGATTTGACATGATAGCAAATATCTTGAGTGACTAAATCCATATTATTATAGTCCTACCAGATTGATAAAATATTAAAGATCAGCTTCAAAATTTATTAGTTATTTTGTATCATCACTTATCACATAAATTTTTCCTCCAGTGGACCATGCATGTTGTTTACCATATTTCACCTTAGCTTTTAGTAAGAGTTCGTAACGTTGTTTGGTAAGGTCTTCATAGATAGCAACATCTGAACGAATTAATTTTTTGTTCTTCGCAGCAACTATTTCATTCCTTTTTATATTTGTCGTAAAATTAACCAAAACAGATATAGGTTTATCCAGGTGTGACTGGCCAACACGAAAGGCAAAGTCGATGTGGTCTTTTGTACAAAATACTTTTAATTTATTATTAATAGAATCAACCACACTATCTATAACTTCTTCTGGGTCCTCCTCAAAACCGTGAAAACGCAATGTGTTTCTCTTAGTTTGTTGCTCAAGATGGTCAGTTTTATTATCTAAAGTTGTTATCGACTTTCTATTCAAATTAATACTTTCTTTCATGTTATCAAGAGAATCAGTAACTTCCGTTAATTTATTATGTAACTTGTCCAATTTTTTTTCAAATTTGCTATCCAGTTGTTGAACAAAATTGGCACATACCTTATTTATTAATTGCTCTATATCTTCACTGCTACCTGAAGCTGCAGTATTTCTGGTTTCCTTGCCCATGGCCACGACTTTATTGACAATATAGGAATATATACTTGCTGCCTCCAAATAAATAAATAAATTCAATTAACAACAATAGATTGCCAAAAGTAGACTTGTAGACGGGTACTTTAACAGTTTAAAAGCACAGCACATTAGCACATTACAGAAGAGAATTACATACACCAAATTTCCACTTTAATTAGACAATTTTACTGGAGCTATAGTAAAGTACTTCACACAAGCATGCCTGACTCGCAATCAAAATAGTCTCAAATTTCAAGCAAGCGTTCTTTTAAGCCCCTAGAAGAGAAGCTAGCGTACTTTCTGGGGGCGTGCTAGCGTACTTACCATGACATGCGGAAAATAAAATCACATTCTAGTCTTATATGTGGGAAAATCCATGCAAAATTTTAGAGTGATCAATTTAGTAATTTTTGTTGCATTACAACTTGCAACGCTACTGTTATTTGTCTGTGGAACTTAGTTGAGAAAGAATATATGAAAGATGTTTACATTTTCTTAATTGGCATAAAAAGTTAAGCTGGGTCGAACGCCGCGGCAGGTATAAAGTATAGTGCTTGGCGTAAAGTAATTTCGTGCGCACCTTGATGAAGAAGTATAGTGGGGGGTGCCGTTATTTTCAGAAAAATGTATAGATTACGAATCACGATGGTTACTATCTCATAGGCGCGACCGTTTTGTGTAAAAAAAATTAAAAAATATTTAACACTTTCATCTGTTGTATTTTTGTTGTGATCCACTACTACTAACTCTTATTAACGGACATACACAACCAATGGTATTTTGAATTAAAATGCAATACTGTTTTCCTGAAATTTTATCAAATTCGATTGTGTTTGCTTGAAGTTTCATGTTAAGGGCATTAAATTGGGATGTAATTCAGAATATGGTAATACGCTAATAATAAAAAGATTTCATTGATATATATATATATATATATATATATAATAAAAAATGATCAAATTTAGATTATCTTTCAATCGTCGTTTTCGTCGTCCTCTTGATCGCTCAAATTTTCTGAGATCTTGTTCTCACATAAATCTTCCTGCGGTTGACAATTGCACATTTCCGTACACCCAAGGTTATTTATTGCAAATTTACATGGTGGGTTGCATTTGTTTTTTATACATGTACATTTAACTAGCTGTAGTAGTTCTTGAGATGCACAGATGCACAAACTACCGGCGACAACTTATTTTCCTCTGAAACTCTCCATCCATAATAAGCTGCCTTTGGTAAATTTGGATGAGGCATATCACATAGTTCTAACTGAATCGTTTGAAAATTTGCCTTTCGAATAACGGGATTAAGTGATCCTTTTGTTGGTGGCATATTTTCTACGGCAGCATTTTTTTTTTTTTTTTTTTGTAAAGAACTACTATCTCAAATCTGCCAAATCCTTGATGTTCTGTTGAGCCTGGTACACTTGGTAAATGAATCTTTCAATTGATTCAAATAATTCTTGCTGCATATTTTCTTTACCAAGTGAGGCTAAGGCTTTAAGAGTGATCTTCTGCTTCTAGAATTTGTTTCCAGAAGGATGTTTTTTCTTTTCTACTAAATGATCCAGTAATATTCCTGGCCCCTGACAGCGCATGAACTCCTGGCAATGTTAAACCAATAACTAAGACATCGGTATCAGCTGAGAATATCTTGACATTTTTTGCTCCCCATTTTGTGGCATGAAAAGCATGCTCTACCGAGCACAACACTGCCAGGTACGTAAGTAAGTCGTCTAGAGACAGTTCCGAGTTCCAACATCGAAACGCTTGTGCGACCCGTGATCGGCCGTCAACAAGTGTGAGATTAGGTCGAACACGGCAAGGATCGATCCCACCTCCGACCATCGATCTCGACGGCGAATAGAAAAGTCATATTGTTTTGAGCCTCTCGACTCTCGGAACTCCAAGAAATATCATTGCCACCTTCGACTAGAAAGTATACGCCCTTAGAGACGTTCAGGAATAATCCCACGGATGGTAGCTTCGCACCTCCGCCCGCTCGAACGAGTGCGTGAACCAAATGTCCGAACCATCGGTTCCTCTCATTCTGGGCAGGATTACTAACTCAACGACGAGTCATCAATAGGGTAAATTTAATCTATCTCATGACAGTGAAAACCCAACTCGGCTTCCTTCTGGGTATTTTTGAATTTAGCTGCGTCGAGATGAGTAGACTCAGTGTTGTTTCTATAAGCAACAGTAATATTTGTTTTATTTTTAAGTCCCAACTTTATCAAGCCTTTACTAAGATATTCCGTTAAAGAGTCTTTTGTTTGCATGTGCGATAAAAGATTTTGTAGAGGAATTGACTTAATATTCATATTACTGCCAATTACGTAGTACACTGGAAAACTTTTATGTTTACTAATAATTTTCTTGCAGAATTGCTGCGACAAATCGGAAATTGTTTATGGGTTTTGTAATTTCAGATTCTGTAATTCAGCCATTCCATCAATTACAGTAAAATCTCATATGACGACTGTGATGGATTTAAAACATATTTTTATTTGGACTGTTTGGAACAAATAAAACACTTTCTTCTTGCCCCACTTTCCCCAGGTAGTCTAAGTGTGCTAAAGATTTCATTAGGTATGCCTATTAAGGTACCTGGAATAAGTGAATATACAGTGAATATACACAACCTAAAATTTCAGGAATAAAATAAAACACACCTCAGTAAGTAATTGAGATTGATCGGAGGGTTAAGAACACACGACACACAGGACACACGTATAAACATCAAACAAAGAGATGCTATAAGTTACGAATGCGCGTAGTTTCTCTACGCGTGCATAGCATTGGCGATTCACACGTTCTGTAGTCAAAGTTTTCTTAGTGAACAGTATTAGTTGCCAGTGTTAGTAAAATTTAAGTGAAATAATTTTCGTCTGAAAAAATTTTCATATGGTATTAACAATTAAATTAATTAATCCGAAATGCCTCATTTTGAAATAGAATCCAGAAATCTGTACTGTGCTGGCCTTGAAACAGTATTATAATATTTTTTATTATATGTACACTCACATAAATTTTTTTAAAAAATCGGTAAATAACGGAAATCGAATTTTTCTATTTATATTACACAAAACCCCCTGGAAAAAAACCCCGGTCGCGGCTATGAGATAGAAACCATCGCGATTCATAATCTACATATTTTTCTGAAACGGATGGTACCATTCCCTATACTCCTTCATCAAGGAGCACACGAACCTCAATTTTATTACTTTACGCCAAGGACTAGTACGGCCGAGTTTGGTGTTTTTTGTTGTCGACGGGTTTAAGAAAATATCCTACTTGTTATTGTATAGTTCGCTGGCATAGGATCAATGTATCGAAAGACATTGACCTATTAAAATAAATTTTAAATTGTATTCGTAGATTGATGTTCAATACACCATTCGGCGCTTAGAATAGTGCATTTAATGTAATATTTTCTTTGACTTTCCATTACTTTTACGTTTTGTGCTGTGCTATATTCTACAAATTATTTTAATTATTGCTATTTTTGTAGTGTGATTAAAACCGAAAATTAATTTCTACCCTCTCCAGCTTTTCTGTCAGTCCCAAGTCTGATAAAGGGAGAGGGGAAGTGATCGCGGATCGTGGACCGCGTTACGTCAGATTAGTTAAAGTCACAGGCGACGCATTCCTACAAAAAAATAAGGTATTTGATTAAAACCAAAAAGTCATTTCTACCCTCTCCAGCTTTGCTGTCAGTTCCAAGTCTGATAAAGAGGGAGAGGACGTGGTCGCGGATCGTGGACCGCGTTCCGTCAGATTAGTTAGCTGTTGAAGTAATGTGTCTTTCTTACTGTCAAGAAACCATCGACGATAATCGGTGGCAACCTGTAAAATATACTGTTTTTGATCTTCGTTTTTACTTAATGATTTGTTGTAATATGTTGTTAACTTTACAGCCCTCTCTGCTAAGTCATTTACAACATTTATCTTTCTTACAAGACTTAAACTTTTATTTAAAACTAGCATTTTCAGACCAAGTGGAGGAATCTGTTGAAAGAAAATAAATGTTGATCTAAATTAAATGTTGTAAAAAAATTCTTAGTTTCGGTGCGAATGAATTCACCAATTCCTTTTTCATAATATCTTCCTCTCTTATTTGTAGACATTTGATAGTCTCATTATCCGATTCATCTTCGTGATTTAATGCTTTAATCATCCTGATTTTAGTTTCAACTAACAATTTTAGTCAAAAAATGAAAAAGCAGCTGCTTGAGGAAATACCATAAATGGTTCCTAAATTTATTCACTGCTGCATAATATATATCAGGATCGACCATCCTATACTCAAAAAGTTTCTTGAAAAATGTAAGATCCTGACTAGGTGCTTCAATAACAAAGGGTGTACTGAACCAAGCTACAACATACGTAGTGGTAATAAAAATGCCAACATCAAATATATCACATCTTTCTTCGTCTGTAAGTTGAAATTCATCACGAAACAAGAATATTTTTAGGCAGTAAATCGCTTTTGACATCCATCTCGCATGATGAATAACGCCTGGAATGCGAAAAGATATTCCACGAGGAGGAATTTCCCCAAGAAACACTGAAGTGAGTTCAAGAAATTCCCTATAATCCTCCCGAGTTTGCGGCTGGTTTTCTAAATATGATCGCACAAACCCAAGAACTTCTTCTGAATTAATTATTCAGATATTTACTGATGTACGCGTCTTTAAATCCCGATTTGAAGTATTTGATATTAATCTGAGACCAGGACTGTTGAAACAGTTTAAAGATCTTTACATCTGGGCCTGTAGATCCGGGCATTTTCACATCAAATGCGCTTTTAAGAACTAATTCATATATATGATGTCTGCAGTGTCTGTCTAAATACAAAAGTTCTCGATCCAAGAGTTGCTCCAACAAAACACATGCACCATTTAGACGTCCGGCATTTGATGTGTATCGAAACATATTGCATTCACCATTTCCGTAAGATCCCATTCAACGAGAGTCTGGAAAATAACATCAGCCTATTCTGTTCCTGTTCCAGCTTTCATTATTGGTACTCCCAGCATTTGCTCTGTATCTTCGCTTGATATGACTACAGCAAGCTTATCGACAGTTTCTTTACCTGTGACGGCTGGAAGCAGTTTACCATCCCAATGTACGACAACTGCTTGCGATTCGAATCTTCCAAATTGTTGTTTAATGGTTTTTGCTCTTTTCCTTCGCAAACGTTCTCTACAGCAGCGAATAGATGATCTATTTATAACAAAATTTTTCGAATCTTGTCCAAATGCTTCAGCTGCAGCAACTATCACTTACTCTACGTCTCTATCACTTACTCTACATTTCTCCAACGTTTCGACGAGCCTCAAGGTGATTATTTCACGACGAGCCCTTTTTTTCTTCGACTGTGATGGTCCAGGTATTGCAGGTTCAGATTGCATTTCGTCATCGCTAGAATCAATTCTTTAGTAACAAATTCCCTTGTCCCTTCTTCAAGAATTCGTTGCATAGCAGTGTCGTCGCTGCTTGAAGATGAGGATGGGGCCTCTACCGTTTCTCCTTCAAACAAGAAAAAATTATGAATATTGAACAATTAATTGTTTGAAATGATGTCTTTTTAAAACTATTGCCACTTGTATTATTATCTCAACTGTGTTTATTAAATATTTTATTACCCTAACTTCGAATGTTAACAAATATATTTTGAATACCTACTTGCTCTTTCAACTTCGAAAATGTTGCGTTGCTTTCTGCTCAGAGCTTCTTCTTCTCGTTTAGCGACTTTCATTTCTTTTTGGACTTGTTGATAATCGATACCATACATGAGTCCTGGCCTGCCTTTTTGCCTTTGTCTAATTAAAAATTGCTTGTCTCCCTCGATGGTCATCATATCAAGTGAATTTGCGTGCGCTATATCAAAGAGATCGTCCAATCTTTCGACAAAATCGGCTACTTTTTGTTTTTGAATTTCTGTTTATTGGCATGCTTTGGCAATGACCTCCATTCTTCGTATAAAGCCCCCAACGTTTCAACACCATGCTGTTCTTTTTTCGTAGGAACTCTAGCTTTCTCCCAAAAAACTTATTGACAGTCTTGCGCTTTCACGTAAGTTTAACTTCACTTGTCGAAGGTTGAAAAAGAGAACCCTTAAAATTTGATTGTTTGATGGTAATTTACTTCCAGTAATTTCCAGTAATGCCCAAGTAAATATATAGTCTCACGTAAATTAATTCTAGAAGACATTGTTAAGCAAACACTTTTTCACTGCCTACAAGAGCGTGTTAACTGTATGAGTACTACGAGTTAGAAACGAATAATAACAGCTTGTCCTCGAGTTTGTCTGATACGACGCTACCTCGAGTGAAATTTTTATCACGTGACGGGTGACCTTGATTCCACAGAAAGCTAAAACACGTCGGGCTGTCTGGCGCCCGCCTATTACTATTCGACCTAAAAGCGTAGTCATTGTTAAAATTATTGTCTAATTTTATGAGAAATTATTGCAAAATTGTTAAAAACAGTTGACTTGGGGCACGTTTTCCCGTTATCCGATTGCATTCAGATTTTGCAGGGATTATTTTTTAATCAACTGAAACCGTTCTAGGGGGTGTCGCAAACAGAATTTAAGAAAAATATGTTTTTTGTTTTAATAAGGACTACCCTAATGTACATATACGTGTTCATGAATGGCTTCCAGCGTGTTTCGGTAATGCGTGTATGCGATTGTGCGTATGTATGTGCCAGTGTATACAGGGTTCTCCGGAAATATCGATGACAAACTTCTAGTGCAGATTCTGCGTGCAAAAATATGTTCGCAAATAACTTGAGCTACGGCCCTTTGAAAATGGCACCCAAAAATTGATTTTTATTTTATATTTCAGAAACCTTTTGATTTACAGGGACCCGACTTTATACATAAATTGAACAATAATACAAGCTTATTTTTACATTATTTTCTAAACATATTTTTTACCGTAAATGGGTGGTATTGAGGGGGGCTGTTGATGTTTGGCATTAATTTCTTATGTCTTTTATTTTTTTTTTACTTTGGTACAAGAATGTCATTCACTAATTAAGAATACACAAAAAATGTCCTCTTTCATTTTAGTCATAGGAGAAAAATTATTTTAATAAGTTTGATGCGGAACCGCTGAAAACACAAGCGTATTATGGTTTTTAGGGTAAGCACGGCATGACAATCACATAAAATATCCATCAATGTTTCTTCTTCGAACGATACATGATGCTGGAAACAGAGCACTTCTTTCTGAAAATCCTATGAATATTCTCAATATTTAAAAACTAAAAAGAAATATCAAAAAACAACAAAAAACAAAAATAAACAGATACAAAGTGAAACCACAAAAATGAGATCAGCCTGGTTAGCAATGAGAACGCTCTCATAAGGAACATAGTGCCGGTAAGAGCAGGTTCTTTGATAAAAATAATCACACATATACGCACGCACGTACACAGACACGCTGAAAGCCATTCATAAACACGTACATATAGATTACCCTTACCTCGTTGTTAAGACCTTCAGGCACTCCTGGAGCTAAAAGTACTCATAGGATAGTTTCAGTGCAATAGGAATTTTTCATCGGCATGATCGGCATACAAAATAGCAAAGTTTCAGCCAATCCCACTGAAGCATGCCGAAATATGACATATATACAGGATGTCCCGGCACTAGGGGGCAATACTTCTGAAACGTATAGTTTGGGTCAAAATAACACTAAAAGTGTTTATAATTTTTTTTTCTTAGGACGCCCCCCTACGGAGATATTACCCTTTAAAGGTTACATATTCAAGAAGGTTTTTTGCCTATTACTTCCAAACCGTTCTATCGATTTTAATAAAATTTGGACGGTACATATTAAATGAGTTAAAGATATTCCCAGAAATATGTCTAGGAAGCCAGGGGTGCTTTTTACCCCTAAATTTTGACATAAATTAATTTTTGAAAATTAAGGTCACATTTTTAAATTCCTTAAACAATTTTCTAAAAAAAGGTATTCTTGTTTGACATCGATAAAGCGATCCGTTTTTGAGAAAAAATGATTTTACTGATAAGGGACCAAGGAATACTACTAATATAAACTACCGCATGATACCTGTGAGAAAACAATTGAATAAATTTAAACGTCAAATTTGAGTAGCAAGTAATAAGTAAGTTGTAAGAAGTTCTGTGATAGTAGTTTATTGACATGGCAAATTTTTCATCTGGTGAATATGCTGACAAGCAACTTATGTACGGACTTGCCGCCGGTAATGGTTCGGAAGCCAGACGGCTTTATGGAGAACACTTTCCTAACAGAGTTATTCCAAACAGGAAAACTTTTGAACGGGTAAACCGTCGAGTACGAGAAGCAAGTAGATATCCATCTTAGCAATAAAAAAATAAAATAATAAAAATCAAAGAATAAATAACTCTTTAATAAAATAATGCTATTAATTTCTAGGAAGCGTGGAATCGAAACGAGGGGGTGAAGGTGGTCTTAGAACTGTTCGTACAGTTGTACTCGAGGAAGCTGTATTAGATGCTGTTGCCGAAGACTCATCAATAAGCGTTAGGGAGATCTCAGTGCAATTTAACACTTCCAAGTCGGTGGTTCACAGAATTTCGAAAGAACAGCTTCTCCATCCTTTCCACATCCAAAAAGTTCATGCAATGTCCCCGGACGACTACCCTGCTCGAGTTCAATACGCTAATTGGTTCCTGCAAAAGCAACAGGAAGACCGCAAATTTATTGGTAGTGTTTTGTTCACGGATGAAGCAGGATTTCGCAGGGATGGTGTAATAAATTCTCACAATCTACATAGTTGGAGCGATGAAAATCCTCATGCAATTATTCAAACTCATCACCAACGACAATTCCAAATTAACGTCTGGGCAGGAATAATTGGAAATTATTTAATAGGGCCATTTGTTTTGGAAAATCGGTTAAATGGGGAAAATTACTTAAGGTTTCTACAAGAAAATCTAAATGGTTTACTGGAAGATGTGCCATTAGCAACTATAAGAAACATGACGTACATGCATGATGGAGCTCCTCCTCATTTCAGCATCACAGTCAAGGAATATTAAGATCAAAAATTTACCCACCGATGGATTGGCCGTGGAGGTCCAGTACCGTGGCCTCCTCATTCTCCTGATCTAAACCCATTAGATTTTTTCTTTTGGGGTCATCTCAAAAATTTAGTGTATAAAACACCGGTACAAGAAAGGGAAGAGATGTTACAAAGAATCACTACCCAATGTGAAGCCATTCGGAAGAAACCTGGAATGCTATTTCAGGTTCAGCGATCCAACTTATTTCGCTTACGAGAATGTATTCTTGTACAGGGTGCTCACATCGAACATTTATTCTAGTTATGTAGTTATGTGTGTATTGTAGTTGTAGTATGTAGTTATGTGTTGACGAGATATCAGTCTTTGTCCCTTATCAGTAAAATTATTTTTTCTCAAAAACGGATCGCTTTATCGATGTCAAACAAAAATATCCTTTTTTAGAAAATTGTTTAAGGAATTTAAAAATGTGACCTTAATTTCCAAAAATTAATTTATGTCAAAATTTAAGGGTAAAAAGCATTGGGGGTGGCTTCCTAGACAAGATACGAAGGGCGCTATATTTCTGGAATAAAGATACTCATTTAATATTAACACAATCCAAATTTTATTAAAATCGATAGAACGGTTTGGAAGTAATAGGCAAAAAACCTTCTTGAATATGTAACTTTTAAAGGGTAATATCTCCGTAGGGGGGCGCCCTAAGAAAAAAAATTATAGGTACTTTTAGTGTTATTATGATCCAAACTATACGTTCCCGAAGTATTGCCCCATAGTGCCGGGACACCCTGTATATATTGTACTTAACCTAAAAATTGATACAAAAATTTTGAAAAAAATTCTTGAGCTTTATTGGATTAGAATAAAAATATTTCGACCCTTGCAATTTTTTGCTAAAGTTAATAGTTTAGGAGTAAACAGTTCTTGAATGTCAAAAATGACGCAAATTACCTAACTTTAACAAGTTGTATCTCAAAAACTGTCCATAGGATTGGCTCGATGTGATAAGAACTTTTGATCAGCATGACATGAACTACAAAATACCAGAATTTCAGCCGATTCCGATTGTATAGATACGTGGGAGGGCAGGTTTTCATGTCTTCAAAAAAATTGTTTCAATACAGTTTGGTAGAGGAGTGCTAGCGCCCGCTTGCGCCCTTTAGATTAACGCTAGTCTTAATTAGTTATTAGATATCAAATCCGGTGACGTATGGAAGCAGCAGGTACGACGTATGTTCAAGGTGGCTGGTGGTGCGGTGAACGTAATTCGACAATTTCTCCTACATCCCTGAACCGATTCAAAAAATTTTCAATAGGATTTTAAAGACAACTTTATAGAATGGTACCTACTAAGTAATTGAAAACTAAAGAAGGAAAAACCTTTTTTCTCGTGCGAAAATAAAAGAAAAAAGAAAAAACCGCTGCCCAAGGAATCACTACTTCCACATCCAGATTCTCTATCCGAGTCACTCAAAACGAAAAAACTTTGTATGTGAAAATAATTGTTTATGGAACTTTAATAATATAATATTTGAAATCCTCTACCCCAAAAACCCATAAAACGATACCCCACATCGGTAGTGGGGTGGGGGTGGTGATAGGGGGGTGGTAGTGGGGGGTGGATGAAGTAAAAAAATATTTTGAGGTTTCTGGTTCCTGTACATGCACTAAATCACATTTTTTTTCATCCCCTTTAATAAGGATGGTGGGGGTGGCTAATGCCAAAAATTTTTTTGAGACCTCAGCTTCTCTTGTATATACTAAATACCAATTTCATGGACTCCTACCTGCTTGATTTACCCATTTACCCCAAATTTACCCCAATTTACCCCCTAACCCTTCGACGGAACAAGATGAAAATATAATCTAGTTCTAGATCTCGTTAAATTACATATGTGTACTAAATTTCAAGTCAATATCTTAAACGGTTTCAGAGTAAACGTGCGCACAAAAAAAAGTTACAGACAGACAGAAATTTTTTTTCGCTCAAACTTAAAATCTCGACGTTTTATGACATTTTAAGCCTATTTGGACAATAAAAATTTTTAAAAATTTTTTTGTCGTTACTATACTTCCACTGGACGTGGAAGTAATTGTGTTGATTTCAATAGTCTGGTATAATTCTATAAAGTTTTCTCTAAAAGCCTATCAAAGAAATTTTTCAATCGGTTTAGGAGAAATTGTCGAATTACGAAATCATTTTTTTAAGCACGGCACCGCTACTCATAAACTAGTCAAACTAGATATTAGTTTTCGTTTTAATCGAGTTTATACCATATTTCCAAATGAGTGCAGTAAGATGTCAATTGAAATCGATATTTTCTAATTAAGATAATTTGAATCCTCCAAATAATATTACAATAATTGTAAAATTAATTTTGCACATCCTAACTAGTTTTTTCAATACCCCTTTAGTATTAGTTGCTATGAAACACAATATAAATTTATTTTCTCATTTTCAACAACATATTTTGGAATTTGGAATGGAATTATGGTAATCGTTAAGAAGTTTAATTTTTTGTTCAGATATGCTTAGAATGTCATGAAACGTCGAGATTCAAAATTTGAGCAAAAAAAAATTTCATCTGTCTGTTGTTCTGTCTGCAATTTTTTTTGTGTGCGCGATTACGCTGGAACGGTGTATGATATTAACTTGAAAGGACCACGCACACATCTTATGGATCTTATGGGTTAAACCAACACCACCTAGAGATTAAAGCCAGACAACCAACTGACATGACGTCACGCTTCAACGGCTGTCAAGTGTAGTGTCTAGAGTTGGGCAATTCGACTCTTTTTAAGGATTCGTACCAAATGAATCCGTATCAAGACAAGATTCGTATCGAGAGATTCGTACGATTCGTACCACTTCGTATCACTGATTTCATGATACTAAACAGTATCATGTACTGATTCGTACCATTCGTCCTATTCGTATGTTTCGTACCACTGATTCCATGATACGAAACAGTATCATGTACTGATTCGTACCATTCGTACTATTCGTACCCACACTTCCACTCCACACCAGTGTTCAGCATAGATTATAGAATAGAATATTATATGTGGTGTTAGTTAGGGCCAGAGTATTATAATGTTATATTAACCATACAGTGTAAACTTTTAGGACTTCGAGCAGCTTCGATTTCATTAATAATTTCGTCGTCGTCATTAGATATCAGTAAAAAGATAGATGATAGCGTTTATTTAACCATATTATATACATATTTGTATCATATTACGTATAAAAACAGGGAATTTTTTCAATTATAAGATTATGAGTATTTTAAAATCTGAAATCTCCAGTTTAAACACGCGGTCCCCATCCACCGTTTGAAGTTTAACCTTATACAACTGGCCCAGTATCGCATCGCAATACCGGTACCGAAATTCCATATTCGTACCAATCGTATCGGCGATACGAAATGTACGAATCTTTTATTTTTGTGGGATTCATACCATTCGTACCACTGTACGAGTACTACCCACCTCTACTAGTGTCAAATAAAACAAATCGTTGTATTTGAATTTTAGTAGTATTGTATCTTATTGTTTATTCTGTGTTTTAAACGTGTAAATGTGATCTAAAATCCACTTTAATAAAACAGACAACAAATAATACATTCCAGTGATAGTTATAAAATATTTAATTGCCGTGCAAAAGGGTAAACAAATGCTGTTTCCTCGCTGTACTGGTAATTATGCCACCGGGGAAAAGGTACACGTTTTTAAATTTCCCAAAGATGAGAAACTCAGAAACAAATGGATTAAAGCTATTGATCGAGAAAACTTTAAAATTTCTATGCACTCTGTGGTGAGTTATTATTTTTAAGTCTCGTAGTCTAAATCAAACGAAACTAAAATTGAGGATAGGTTTTCACTTATTTGAGTGACCAAATACGCTTTTCGTTAGTTAGTTTTGCCTCAAAATTTAATTAGGTACCTTTTTACTTTATAAGAATTAGTAGAAGCAAATTAGAAGTGATTTTTATTGTTCTAATTACGTCCAAATGTATTATGTATCTCAATATCTAAAACCTTCCTTCAGTGACGTCACCAGCTGGTTGTGTGGCTTTAATCTCTAGGTGGTGTTGGTTAAACTGGCTGAGTCTGAAATATGTTATTGTTTTCGCCGCCCCAAATAAAAGTTTTCGTGGACGAAATCTATGAAACTAAATATATTTTCGGCTACAGACGCACGCGCGCATGTCTGTGTGTGTATGTGTGTTAGACCTGGCGCTTAGGTCGGAAAATTAAATTTTTGGAAATTGGCTCAGGAGTTAACTACCTTTATTTTTGAAGATATCGAAAAATATTATTTTAAGAAGTTGTTTATAATATGAAGTTATATCTAAATGATAGATCTGGCTGTTCTATTTTAAAAATAAAAATTTTCCACTTTTTCAGGCATAATTCCTGAAATATATATTTTTAATATTTTTCTGTTATTAGTACTTTCTCTCTTTAGTAGTTTCAGACCAAGTTATGGATTAAAATCCACTTTTAAGAAATTTTAGCAATACTTTCTTGACCGAATAGATACCATGGGAAAAAATACCCTTTTTTTGTCCATAGTTCTCTCTTTTCTAATTTTAACTTTTTTAGGACTTAATCTTAAAAGAGAAGAAAACCTTTATTTTTAGAACAGAACAACCCAATTTACATTATAAGCAAATTCTTAAAATAACATTTTTCGATATCTTCAAACATAAAAGTAGTTGGCTTGGGAAAAAATTTCAAAAAAATATATTTTTCGACATAAGCGCTAGGACTAACACACACACACACACACACACACACATACACAGACATTTTCCAAAAACCAATTTTTTGGGTTCCTGAAAGATTTGATATCTCAATTTTCGATTTTGGACCAATTTTAGTAATCTCTCACAATTTTGTGGGGAGGTTAAAATACATCTAAAGACATAACCTCTTTAATCGATAGAATGTACCATAACCTATAAATCAACATTTGTAAAGGTTACCAACCCAAATATTTTTGACAGATGTCAAAACTTATTTTTCCCCCAACAATATTTTTTGACAGATGTCAAAGTGGTGTTTAAAATTAAATTTTAAATATGACAGTTGACATCTGTCACCTTGACATCTGTCAAAAAAATATTGTTGGTATTATTGATTGGGGAAAATGTATTTTGAGATCTGGTAAAATATTTGGGTTGGTAACTTTTACGGATATTGATTTATAGGTATATCTTATGCTTCACATTTGTTTGGTTTTTTAATTTTTTTCACGGAAACCAAATCGAAAGGGTGCAAGTGTGATATATCGTTGAAATCGGAATTTTTACTGCTCTTCAATGGTTCGATTACAAATAAACAACTTGTTGTGCCAAGCCAAAACGGTACTAAGCGCAATCCGATCTCAACCAAAATCTGTTCAGATCTTCTGGAGCACTAAAGAAACTCTCATGCAAAGTTTGATCCAAACACGTTTACTAGTTTCTCCGCTATCGAGCTAACACACACACACACAGACATTTTTTAAAAACCACATTTTGGGGTTCCTGGGACCTCAAAATGTAAAGATTTGATATTATCACAATTTTAGATTTTGGATCAATTTCAGTAACCTCCCACAATTTTATTGTGGGGAGGTTAAAAATGTTCAAAATTATGTTTTACACACTTTTTCTTGAATCTCTTTTGTCTAGTTCGTACCGTAATGAAATAACCAAAATGTTTGTTACGAAGATGTTAAGAAAAGACTTCTAACCTTTCTCATGTATTAAAAACATATTTTTTACAAAAAAAATGGATATTTTAGGTTATAAATTATTTTTAAGGCAAATAATCTGATTCACTTTTTAGAAAGCTACAAAAAAGTTTAAATGAACTTTTTTGGTAGAATGCAATTTAAAGCAAAAAATTCGCATTTTCGATTTTCCTAAAATGCATTTTTTAAAAACAGATAGCCATGACCTAACCAATTGTTATTGAGATCGTTATACTAAAAACAAATTGTGGGGAATTAAATTATTTTTCAACATTGTGACCCACATTTTTCTAGTAAAGCCCCAGTTTTTGAGTTAATCCTAAAAAGGCTTGTTCAAATTTGACTTTTGAAGGAGTAAAAAAGATACTAAACTTTAAAAAAATCATATCCCGGTCAATTTTTGACCAAATTGGATGGGAAGGTAATTTAAAAGTCTTCAAGTTGTTTGTTTTAACACTTTTTTATAAAATCCGTAGCTTTCAAAATACTTGCAAAAACCGTTTTTAACCCCTAAAACTTAGGTGCCTTTAGGTGCACTCCACTACAAGCATAAAGCCAGACAGCTGTACGACTATTGGCAAATACCACTGATTTTTAATTCACATAATATTCCGTTAGCAGTTTCCACACTATATAACGGAAACGTTTATTAAAGTGAATTACCCTACATTTAACAATAGTAGCAAAAAGATTTTTTACTTACTTATTGTATGCATTGTGAAATGAATGAGCGTCGTCAACCAAAACCAGAAGGGCACAAATTTCAGAATAGAGGATTTCAACATGAATTTCAAACGACTTTCGTTCTCTAAGGGCAAGCAGCTTGTCATAGTTAAAATTTTTAACACTACGTAAAACGCCTTCCCTTTTTCAATTTGGTACATTTTTGACAGTTTATTATAGCACCAACCTTTGTTGCCGTTTCAATGAAAATAAATTATTTTTTTCTTCAACAATCACGGACTACTCAGACATACTACGATTGGTTGAAAACAATTCCTGATTGGTCAGCTGACCACGTTAGGGAGAGCTTATTGACTCTGCCTAGTTTATAATTTCCTGCAGAAACAAACTTGGCATTTAATGTATAATGCTCACAAAGAAAACTAAGTACAGGTATTATCAATTTTATATTAACCCAGATTGATTTTAGACTTGTTAAGCTTTCGTTATATTCTAAGAAAATTAGAAAAAAATGGATAGGTATAATAGCCATTAATAATTTAAAAGAAAATGCATGTTCTAAGATTATTATTACAGAGTATGCTATACATGAGAACTAATAATATGAGATCAGATTTTTCTGAAGTCATTAGATATTAAATAAAATAATCACATGGAGGGAAAATATAAGATAAAAATAATGCTTGCCGTTTCTATTTGGTGCCTATTGGCATCAGTTTTTTTTAAATCTTAAACAATTTTTTTTAGATAACTACGTTTCATTTACTGTTTGTAAACGTATCCAATACAATTTTGGTTTTGATATCTATGCTTCTGAAATTCTGGGACATTCTTAAAATCCGGGAAGCAGTGAACATTTCATTTTAAATGGAAACCCCCATTTTATTGCAGATTCGTATTCTACGCTACAAAATACGTAGATTTTATCTGAAACTTTTTTTTGATTCGCGATAGATGGCGTTGTAATCGTAAGAAATAATTTTTTTTGCAATTCTCGAGGAGTACACTTTGGATTGAAAAATAAAAAAAATGCATGTTTTATATTTTTAAAAAACCTATCCAGTAATAACAGTTTACATAACAGTTTTACCCCTCCCCCACCCCCTGTGGGTTAACTTTCAAATCTGAAATGGGAATCCCCGTTTTTTATTTCAGAAATTTTTTTCAAGAAACTACTTTTAGCGTTACCCAGGAACAACGACGTCGACGTAATAGGTTTCTGTTCCCTCGGGGTGCTTGTTTTAAATAAGTCCCCTCCGAGTTTCCATTTAAGATTTAAAAGTTGCCCCTCACCCTCAAAAGTAATAGGATTAAAATTAAAACTAATTTAATTTATTCAAAGTCCAAAATTTCACCTCTAAAAGTATTTTCCATTCCCTGACTTGAACTTTGTGCCGCTGTTTTATTAGTAATAGTCCACAGTACATCGCCCTTTTTTTTTAATTATTAGTAATTTTCGTGAGTATCTTCGTTTTGACGAGACGCCCAACTTTTCTCTCTGCGAAAATTCTCGGTAGTGATAGCTAATAGCAAAAATTATTTTTTCTATTTCACACGAATTAGACAATTCGACAACCTGTCAAATTATTTTGGCAATATATTTTTCATTCGTTAAACGTTTGTTAAAGAGTTTGTTTTTCGATTTCCTTGGTTACGTTTACGCGAGTTAATTATAATAAGCCCCGGGTTTATCCACAACAACATAATCTGACAGGTTGTCGAATTGTCTAATTCGTGTGAAATAGAAAAAATAATTTTTGCTATCTACCACTACGGAGAATTTTCGCAGAGATAAAAGTTGGGCGTCTTGTCAAAACGTAGCTACTCACGAAAATTCAGCCTGTTACTAATCATTAAAAAAAAAAGGGTGATGTACTGTGGATCATGATGTAAGGATAAATGGTGTGTGCAAACGAAGGTCTCATAATCGTCCTCTACTGCGCCGTCCCAAATGCCGCCATGTTTAATATGTCTGTCATTTATTTATGTTGACAAAGTAGTTGAAATGTCAGGTTGTTTAGTAAAAAGTTGAAAAAACTGAAACAAGAACAGCAAAAATAGTAATATTACCGCGGCGTAGTTAACCTCAACGATGCGACGGTAAGTTAAAATGAACCGGTAGTCTGTGATGAAACTAGAAAGTAATTCGTAAATATTTTTCAGGCAAGATATTTTTAGCCTCAACGAAGTAGAAATTGAGAATACTAAATTACGAGCTGATGATCTTGAAGTGAACGTTGAAATTTTAGAACTGAAAAGCTGAATTGAAAAAAACAACTGAAAAGATAGCGAAACCTATGTAGTGGGCTCCTCATTTTCGATATTGAAACATACATCTAAAGATGTACTACTTTCTGAAGATCTTCATCATTCCGCACTCAACATAGGTATAACTTGTAAAGTATCCGTGAAGAATAATGTATTTTCGCTGTACAATACTGAAACTTTTAATTTCCGAAAAGCAGACTTTTTAAATTTATATACTCATTTAAACTCACTTGATTGGACATTTTTATCTGAGATTCAGGACTGTAGCTTAGAATGTGAGAAATTTTATGAGCTGCTGATGTATGTTTTTGAATTATATGTTCCTAAACACGTGTCACGCCCCAGAAAATACCTACCTTGGTATACAAACAATATTATCTTGGACATCAAGAAAAAAGCGATTCTGTGGAGAGATTATAAAAAACATAACAATGTAAGTCCTATAACGATTTTAAACAATTAAGAGCAAAAATAAAAATCCATGTTAATAACTCCTACAAAGATTATCTGAATGGATTACAAAATAATATTAAATCAAACACGAAACAGTTTTGGTCCTATGTAAATTCCAAAAGAAACAGTGGCTCTTTGCCTGATCATGTAATATATAACGACCGTGAATACAGAAATCCCTTAGACATTGTCAACGCCTTTGCCTCGTTTTTTAAAACTGCATATACTCCGAATAACGCTAATTGGAACCCTGGTAATGTACTTAGCACAACAAATTTCACGCATATAAATATGTTTAATGAAGTAAATGTTTTAGAAGCCTTACTAAAATTGAAGCCTAAGTTCACTAAGGGACCGGATGACATACCGGCCTTTATTATTAGAGACTGTGCGTACGCTTTTGTTTACCCACTAACGATTATTTTTAATTTATGTTTAAAATCCGGTGTATTCCCAGATCGGTGGAAACTATCCAGAGTGTGCCCAATTTTTAAAAAAGGAGATAAAAGTTACGTTGCAAATTATCGTTCTATTACGATAATTTGTAATTTCGCCAAAGTCTTTGAAATTTCTCTATATGACCAAATTTATAATAATGTGCGAGGGCAGATCAGTATATCTCAACATGGCTTTGTAAAGGGTAGGTCAACAGTTACAAATTTATTCACTGTCACACAATTTATTTCTGAGGCTATCGATGCGGGCAAACAAGTTGTCGTTATAAATACTGATTTTTCCAAAGCTTTTGACAGACTTGACCACGACATTCTCCTACATAAACTTAAAGTATTCGGTTTTTCAGACTTCCTAACTTCCCTGCTGTCATCTTTTTTAACTGGAAGGAACCAATATGTAGAATACCGTGGCTTTAAGTCTGATCTATTTCTAGCTACTTTCGGAGTACCCCAAGGCTCAGTGCTGGGGCCTCTATTATTTATTTTATTTATTAACGATTTAGTGACCTGTGTTGATGTCAACTGCCTGTTATATGCTGATGACATGAAATTGTATTATACTGTTGATACTGACGAGGATTGTGTGTTACTCCAAAGTAATTTAAATAATGTTAATGACTGGTGTCTTCTAAATAATCTGCCTTTAAACATCGCCAAATGTGACGTTCTGTCTTTCTGCAGGAAGAATAATCCACTGTTATTCGATTATGAGTTAAACGATATCGTATTAAATAGATCAGATGAGTTTAATGACTTGGGGGTTCTATTCGACTCGAAACTAAATTTTAACAAACATATAGATAATATTGTTCTCTCTGCTTATAAAAGTTTGGGTTTTGTGATTAGAAATTCAAGTGGTTTTGATGACATTGAATTATTAAATCTTCTTTATACTGCATTTGTTAAATCCAGACTTGAATATGCCTCACTTATTTGGAATCCAGGATATAATAAATATTGTAATGGGCCTTTCCCGCTATTTTTTTTTTATTGCGTTATTGGAAAGATCCTATCAAAATATTACTAAAAATGAATTTTAATTTTTGTTCTGAACGCATAAAATACTACAGAAAATATTCAAATATTACCTAAATCAACAGCAGATTTAAACGATAGCATTCGGGCGGCAATGTGACGTCACCATAACCACACCAATCAAATATGATCTTAAACCGCTGCCAGAATTAGCTATAAAGGTGCATTCTCAAACCAAGTTCCCAAATAATCTCACTTGCGTTCTGTTTTACATATCTTGCAATTCTATTGGTGCCTGAAGTACATTTATGAGGAACCACCAATAGAATCTCGTAAAGTAAAGTGCTAACGTTTAATTGAGAACGTCCGTTTATAATCCCGATTGACCTTGCGTAAACGTAAATGTTGCTATTTCAATCTATAGAGACAAAAAAAGTATAAAATCAAGCCCACTAAAAGGAAGTTAGTAACAATATACACATACGTTAACATGATCTTCACAACAGAAAAATCCAGGAGCAGTATAAACAACACCAGGAACTTTTGCAACTTGCCACCACAATTTTCAAATTTGTTGGGACGCGCAAAAATAACTTGGTAGTATTTTCACTAGTGATTGAACACACTGGTACAAAACAAACCCTTGTAAGCGGCATTTTCTAATTATAAAATGAAACTACGTAAATATCGTATGAAACATAAACAATAGAAAGTGAGGTTATCGAATATGATTTGAGCATTTCAAAACAGCGTTGCCAGATGATACTGATATTATACCATATGTGAACCAAAACGATCAAAAATAGAAAATATAAACATGATATATGGATTTTAGACTCAGACAGTGAAAGGTTGACAGAATTTTTGCTTTTATTTAGCATCAGGTTAACGAAGAGTACGTTGTAATGAAAAAAAATGTACTATTCAAAGTAGACAGTTGATATCGGAAATACGATGTTCACATAAAAAGACATACACCTGGCAATAGACAACTCCCTTTAAAAATACGACTTTTTATTGGTCTAATCAGACTGACGTTGTAAGCTCGCGCCTTAGAACTCATGTTTCAAATTAAGTGAAATAAAACTGATTTTGTAAAGTAAATATTTGGTAGAACATACAAAATTGCAAGAAACTAAATTAATATAAAATTATATTACAGTTTATTATATGGTTTGGTCGTGGTGAAATAGTAAAATTCAGTCATGCGGGAAAGGCCCATTGCATAGAGAATATACAACGGCGCTACCTAAAATTCGTTTCATACAAAATTGATCATGTATATCCCGCTGTTGGCTTCGAATATGGACGGTTGCTAAATAGATTTGGTTTTCTTAGTTTACACGACCGCAGGAAACTTTGTTCTCTTTTGTGTTTGCACAAATTAATTTTTAAAAACGCGTAATCATAGAACATTTTATCTTCCCACTCCACGAACAAATGCTCTGATGTTCTCTCCCTTATTTTTTATGTGTAACACTTACATGTCAATTGAAGGACAGCTTGATATATTTTACTCGAGTATTTCAAGTATTAAATGTATCTTTTCGTAGTAATCTGTAATTTTATTTTAATATGCTTAATAAATAAATAAATAAATAAATATTAACATATTGGAATGCGAATCATTTGCTCGTCAGTTTCTTTTATTTGCTTGCTGCTTAAAAAATTCACCCACTTTTGAATATCATTATAAATAATGACGAGCAAACAGAGACAATATATGAGAAACTCTTTTAAGCGATAACGAGCAAACGAGAGGAACTCGCAAGCAATTATGAGCAAACTATTTACATTGAAAAATGTTTAAATTTCGAAAATGGGGGACCAGTTTTACGAAGGTAACACCTACTAATCTATCTTGATGCATATACCTAGTTAGTTCTTTCATATGAACCTAATATACTTTCTAAAATTGATATTGGTAGATCCTGAACTTGGCATGAATCATAAGAATCTTATGATTTCGAGAAATTATTGTACTTCTATGTGCATATTCTTAAAAATATCGATCTTAATGGCCATACGTGTATACTTATTTGATATATTGCTCATTTGTTAGGTAATCACTCGGCAAAAACTGCTTTGCAAAGTACACAGCAAATATAAGCTTTCATTATACCACGAAGTTTCTATATTCATTAATGTTTCCTAAATATTTTATTATACTTAATGCCTCTTTCTCGTTCGTCGAAAATTCAACATGGACGCGATGGGGATGGGTTACGCTATTGGCTGATCCGAAAAGCTGCGCATAAGCACACCTTATATCCTTATATCTTGCTGTGGACCATAAGCTAAACTAGTGAAGTTCCTGATTGATACCTACCGTTCCCATTATAATTTTACCCGAATTTTTGCGTTTTCGGATTCCACGGTAGTTTTGCATTGGATACATTCATGGAAGGCGTTTGTTGCGAACCATGTTGCAAAGATTCATAATTATTTAACGCAACATATTTTGTTTCACATGGAACGGAAAGTATAACCCCACCGATTGTCTTTCTCGTGGAATAACACCATAATATGGAAAATAGTAGTACATCGTTCTAGACAATCTTGGTTGAATTCCGAACAAGTAAATTGGCCTATTAAATTATGTCATCTTCCAATAATTTCAGAAGAATTAAATCCTTTGTACACTCTAATTTCGCGACACTCTTCCTGGTTAAAACTACTCTGTATAACAGTTATGGTCCTTAGATTTGTAAAAATCTTGCCACTTAAAATAGAAATTCTATGTTAGATTTAACATGGACATACTTTAATCCGTATAATTCAAAATAAGCATTTTAAAAATGATATTCGGGCTTTGGAAAAGGGTAAAGAGGAATTTCGGTCCAATCCGGAAGCTTTTATGCCAGCACATTTTTTGACATTAACACCGCTGAAAGTCCTTCCTGCTATAAACGTATTAGACGGAACCATTAATAGATTAGACCGTCAACAATTACACAGGTTTACAAAAAAAAAAGTTGTCTGGATCTGGGGTCAGACTATACATTTCTTATGTACTTTTCGACGCTAAATTCGAATCTATTTTTAGTTTTGCTCTATCACGTCAGGCTTTTGAGATATCCTAACCTAAAAGTGCAAAAAACACGGTTTTTTGACATATTTGAGGTTATGTAGCTTTGCGAATTTTTTTTCATTAAAAAACCATGTATGGGATCTTAAAGTATAAATCTTCCTCTTTAAAATGCCGTTGAGTTTGCTCAAATACCTTTTTTTTTTCGCCGAGATATCGAATTTTGAAAATTGTCTGTTCATATCATATTTTTCCCAATGTATTTAATGTATGGAAACCTTATGGTCATTATTTAAATTAGATTCGAATTCGGCGTGGAAAAATACATAAGAAACGTATGGTCTGACCTCAGATCCAGACAACTTTTTCTTTGTAAACCTGTGTTATTAGACCATTTAGTACAATGTAAGTATTTGCGGGCAGTGACGGAGTTATTAGATTGGTTCTTATTAAAATCAGGAAGGAAACTTTCCATGTTTGATAAAAGTCTGTAAAATTCATGTAAATAATATAATTGTATGCACTTATTAGGTATCAAAATGAAGCCTTGCATCATCACGAATCAGATTTCATCATGAAATAGTCTATCAATATACCCAATGATAAGTTAGAAGGAAACTTCCTGGAAACTTTCCGTTTTGAAAACTCCGAAACAATTTTAATTATAATATTACGAAAAAATTCATACAGGAGTTTTCGAGACTACTGATTATAATTTTGATGTTATAACTGCAAAATTCAAAATGATGCATTCAAAATGGCTAAATTAAACTTGAAAATCATGCAAATATCGTAAAAAATACATTAAAATGTTGCACTTGTTACAATACACACTTGAAATTAGAACACTGCCAAAAAGGTAACATATGAAAAAAAATGTACAAGGAAAATTCCCAAACAGCACGTCCAATTGTAATTGCGTCTCTACAAGATAAACACATGAAAAACAAAATATGTTAATGTGGATCTAATTGTTAAACTAGTACTGACGTACACATATGAGATACACTTATGTTTATGCCTACAAGGTTTAAGTCATATGTATGTGTGATGCTTTATATAATACTTTTGCCTACTGCATACATCACATAAAAGTGCGATATATATATATGATACAAATAACTATATATACACTTTTTAGTTGTGTCTTGTCGTGTCTACATTCGACTATTCGAGCATGGAACAGTCTGCGCGCGCAAATCGTCAGCGTGAGCATACCGGCCATGTGTATCTCATGTGTCCTCTTTCCTCTATAAGAGTGGTCATAGCCACACATATAGCAAGCATTTTTGTTTTTTTAACAATATCCAAAATAATTTATATTCGAAAGAGTTTGCAAAGATTCGGCAGTTTTAAAGATATCGAGTCCTTTTAATAATAAAATTAGATTAAAATGCATTAAAAAACAAAATCTAGCCGTTGCGTGTTCTACTATAAAGTATTTAAGCAAGTAGGGTATTCAAACAGAAGTCAGTGGTTGAGTGAGTTAAGCATTAAGCGACGAGTGAAGAAGTCCGCGGTTTGATCCGTGCTCACTTTGTTTTTTTTTTTTTTTTTTGTTAAAATAATTGCGAAAAAAGTTTGACTCCCCCCCCCCCCACCGCTCATCAAATTTGAGATGAGGAAAATTTTTTTCGGATTTCTCCCTCTCTGCTCTTCAATTTCGAGATCTGGGCAAAACATTTTTTTTTAATGAACCGCCACTGAATTAATGTAATAATTACGTTGTTCAACAACTACTCGTACTTCTCAGGTAACACTGGTGACAGTTTAATTAAATTAAATAAGTTCTTCTTAATAATTTTAAATAAATAAAACTACTAGTAACTCGAAAAATTCAGGTTTGGGAACACGTAAAAAAATAGAAAAAAAAAAGAGAACCTGAAAGATTTTCATATATTTTAAATGAGGCTAGAAATTCAATTTCACATAATAAAGACTTCATACACATCATCATAAATACTGCTTTTAGCATCCGAAATAACGGTCACTAAGATATCTCAGTTGGTAGAAGCATCAGTACTGTAATACGGACAACAGAGACATGTAGTTTCGACTCCTACCCACCGCAATTGGCAAAGGTAAGTAAAAATGAACTTAATAACTTAATAAACATTATAATTTGCAGGCAACCCTTGTGAGAAAAAATTGGAGTGATGGTAAACAATATTAGATATGTTAATGTAAATAAAATATACGGATGGCTAACAAACAAATTCATAGGACAAAACGTATTTATGCATTAATTACTTTATTTTTATCAAGTAGATTTACTAACTAGTATGTAGTTTTATATGTTCCTATTACTAAAAACCTGTGGGAGGATTACCAAATATAACCTGAAAAAGACGTCAAATTAACGTCTAGCATAAGACGTCATTCGTCTGAGACATTAGGAAGTCAATCACTGTGCATCCGATAACACACTGTGGATCAAATTATTTGTGTATATTTAAATGGTATACTGTGGCTACATTGTGAGGCGGACGTTTAACCTTTGTGCATACGTGTGTGCTTACAATGTGTAAACGTAGCACATTTACATCGTAGAATTGTGTAACCTTGTGTCTGCATCTAGATACATCATCACAATGCGAACACATCGTAATCGTTATTTGGTGTGCTGTATGGGTTGTAGAGAGTTAAAATTCTCTGTCATATTAATATACATTTAATCGTTGTTGTGTTGGTTTGCTGGTTTAATTAATCAAAGTTTTATAATTAGGTAAAGTTTAGTTAGTGTGTTTTTCAATAAAAAATATCAATATCATTGTGAATAAGATTATATGTAATCATTTTGTCATCATGTACACAAATTAAAATTGTGACATCAGTTTAAGAGTGACGTGCACCACTTGATATATTGGAATTAATGTATGTAAATGCTCACAAGGACACCTCTAGTACAGTTATTATCAATTTTATACTAACCCCGATTGATTTTGAACTTGTTAAGCTATAAAAAAAATTGATGTAATGGTCATTAATAATTTAGAAGAAAATGCATGTTATAAGATGAACCACAAAGAGGACTAATGATATAAGACTAAATTTTTCCGATGTTAAATAAAATAGTCACATGAAGGGAAAATATAAGACAAAAATAATGCTTGCGTTTCTATTTGGTGTCTATTAGTATCAGTTTCTTAAATCATAACCCATTTAATTATCTACGTTTCACTAATTTTGATTTAGAAATGGGCCTTTCCCGCAATTTTATTTTTATTGTGTTATTGGAAAGATCCTATCAAAATATTACTAAAAATGAATTTTAATTTTTTTTCTGAACGCATAAAATACAACACAAAATATTCAAATATTACCTAAATTAACAACAGATTTAAAGGATAGCATTCGGGCGGCAATGTGACGTCATCATAACCACACCAATCACATATGATCTTAAACCGCTGCCAGAATTAGCTATAAAGGTGCTTTCTCAAACCAAGTTCCCAAACAATCTCACTTGCGTTCTGTTTTCCATATATTGCAATTCTATTGGTACCTGAAGTACATTTATGAGGAACCACCAATAGAATCTCGTAAAGTAAAGTGCTAACGTTTAATTGAGAACGTCCGTTTATAATCCCGATTGACATTGCGTAAACGTAAATGTTGTGATTTTAATCTAAAGAGACAAATAAAGTATAAAATCAAGCCCACTAAAAGGAAGTTAGTAACAATATACACATACGTTAAAATGATCTTCACAACAGAAAAATCCAGTATAAACAACACCAGGAACTTTTGCAACTTTCCACCACAATTTTCGAATTTTCAAATTTGTTGGGACGCGCAAAAATAACTTGGTAGTATTTTCACTAGTGATTGGACACACTGGTACAAAACAAACCCTTGTAAGCGGCATTTTCTAATTATAAAATAAAATTACGTAAATATCGTATCAAACATAAACAATAGAAAGTGAGGTTATCGAATATGATTTGAGCATTTCAGTACAGCGTTGCCAGATGATATTGATATACCATATGTGAACCAAAACGATCAAAATTAGAGAATATAAACATGATATATGGATTTTAGACTCAGACAGTGAAAGGTTGACAGAATTTTTGCCTTTATTTACTATCAGGTTAACGAAGAGTACGTTGTAATGAAAAAAAATGTACTATTCAAAGTAGACAGTTGATATCGGAAATACGATGATCACATAAAAAGACATACATCTGGCAATAGACAACTCCCTTTAAAAATACGACTTTTTATTGGTCTAATCAGACTGACGTTGCAAGCTCGCGCCTTAGAACTCATGTTTCAAATTAAGTGAAATAAAACTGATTTTGTAAAGTAAATATTTGGTAGAACATACAAAATTGCAAGAAACTAAATTAATATAAAATTATATTACAGTTTATTATATGGTTTGGTCGTGGTGAAATAATAAAATTCAGTCATGCGGGAAAGGCCCATTCTGGAATATTCTTTATTATAGTCCGCGAGGCAGTGCACATTTTTTTTACATGATAAAGCATAAGGCTGAAATTTTGCGCACTGATAGAGAATTGTACCGTGCGTGTAATTGCCCATTAGGTATGTACCGAGGTACGTACGTTCACGTAGCGCGAGAGATATAACAACACAGCGCAGTAAACTCGTCCGTCGGCGGAGTATCCCAGCTTTTAGTAATTTCATTTCAGCCAGCTGGCACACGCGATGTTGTAATTCTTACTCCCTATGCCTAGCCCGCCACTACACACACGGTATATAGAGTAAAACTGACTTTACCTGCCGGTCCGAAGTGGTTGCATAAAGCATGGGTGGCGGTTCGAATTCGTCAAAAAAATCATACCTTTACGTAATGTGCACATGTGGAGGACCGTTGTTGAAAAAAAGCGCGTTATTTGGGAATAGGTCAATAAAGCACGGATTTGGCTAAATTTTTTTACAGGTTCCTAATATTAGGTACTAAAACTCCTACAATTCAAAAATTGATCAGAAAACTGTACGAAAATTCGGAAAAATCCGTGAAATCGAAAAAAAAAATTAAAAGAAGAACCTGGTTTTTTTAATATACCAAATTAAAGTGGTTCTGAAACTTCTGTGGCTTCAAAGACTATATAATATTTATTAGAGAAATAAGATAATTGTTTTAAAAAATTAGTGATAATTGAAAATTTTAAACATAAAATTCATAAGTAAAAAGAACTGAATTAAGTACAAAACAATTTAAATATTTTATTCTTTTGTGCATATGATATCTATTATAACTATATTTTCATCAAAATCTTCATCGTCTTCATCAATTAGGACAGTAGGTGCACGGTTGACACACGCCTCCCCGCTGCACCTCGTGCAGGCTGAGCTGCAACCCGCTTTTTCTGCATTCGCAACTTTGACCGCAACTTGTTTTGTTATTTGTAAAATGTTATTTTTAATAAATTTTCGGGGGCTCGTTGATTCATTGGGTTTGGAAAAATTTAGTAGTTTCCAGCCCCAATAATTTGATACCAAATCGATACCCAGCCATATTTGCACCTGTATGTGTACTTTCTTTTGCTGTTCTGGAGCTATGCCAGTTGTGCTGGTCAAATTTGCAGATTTACACTACTATCTCTAGTGTTTATAAAACATTATACCTACATTTATTTAAATCAAACACAGACGTGTCATATAAAACTAGAATACATTTTAAAACAGCCTATAAAATGTAAAGAGTCTTGATTTTGTTTCGCAAAGACTTTGGTGGCGATCTGTAAATCGTCAGGTTATTCAAAAATTTTAGCAAACATTATTTCGTACAATAAATTTGTAAATAGCATATTTAAATAATACCAGAATGACAATTTTTCATTATGCCAAATTACTCATTATTTTATTTTTTTTGAAAATTGTTTATTGAATTTTCCTGCCATCTTGCACAGTTAAAAGTTAGAGCTGAAAAAGCAGTTTTCCAGCAGTTTTACACCTAAAAATAATTGGGAAAACCGTTTTTCAACCGCATGATAGATTTGAAATTTAAATTTCCTTTTTCGACAACTTAAATTGCATGAAAAGCACTGCAGAAAACATTACCATTAAAAGTGCTATGAAATAGTCTGAAGAAAATATACAACTATCCAATACATCTACGATTACTCCAGGAACGCAAGAAATTGTAACATTGTTTTTTGTAAAAAAAAATATATACTTACTTCCACGTCTAGTGGAAGTATAGTAACGACAAAAAAATTTTTAAAAATTTTTATTGTCCAAATAGGCTTAAAATGTCATGAAACGTCGAGATTTTAAGTTTGAGCGAAAAAAAAAATTTCTGTCTGTCTGTCTGTCTGTCTGTCTGTCGGTCTGTCTGTAACTTTTTTTTGTGCGCACGTTTACTCTGGAACCGTTTAAGATATTGACTTGAGATTTGGTACACATATGTAATTTAACGAGATCTAGAACTAGATTATATTTTCATCTTGTTCCGTCGAAGAGTTGGGGGGTAAATTGGGGTAAATTTGGGGTAAATGGGTAAATCAAGCAGGTAAGAGTCCATGAAATTGGTATTTAGTATATACAAGAGAAGCTGAGGTCTCAAAAAAATTTTTGGCATTAGCCACCCCCATTACCACCCCCCCACTTCCTTATTAAAGGGGATGAAAAAAAATGTGATTTAGTGCATGTACAGGAATCAGAAACCTCAAAATATTTTTTTACTTCATCCTCCCCCCCACCCCCAACCCACTACCGATGTGAGGTATCGTTTTATGGGTTTTTGGGGTAGAGGATTTCAAATATTATATTATTAAAGTTCCATAAACAATTATTTTCACATACAAAGTTTTTTCATTGTGAGTGACTTGGATAGAGAATCTGGATGTGGAAGTAGTGATTCCTTGGGCAGCGGTTTTTTAAAGGAAATTTTCTCAGCTTTCTCATGGTGTAATATTCATTTTCTAAATTCGCAAATACGTTTTATTTCCGACTGAAGTTGTACTATTCGCAGTGGTGTGAAGTTTTAAAAAAATTAACATTTTCGTACTTACTTGAAATATACTTACGTTTGTCTAGAAAATTTCATAAGCTTCTGTCTAAATTCTATGAAAATTTGTCGCATGATACACTGTTTTTAAACAAATTTGAAAAACTGAGTAAGTGTACGTTTTATCTAAAAAATTTTTGAAAAAAAAACAATTTTTAAAGTAATTTTTTTTATGTTACAGTGGGCAAGTAGACAATTTTCTTTTTATTATTTTAATAACATCTACACACAAAAACCGTTGATGCGTATTTTTTATTTTATTTTTTAAAGAATGTCTCATAGTAAAAAAAAATCATGAAGTTTAAACTGTATTTAAACGGTTAGATGTTGCCGCCGATTTTCGGGCTATTCTATTGGCTCTGAAGTAATAGCGTAATCAGCAGATTCTTTTGTGCTTGAACAGGGTAGCGGGTGCTACGTTGCCATGTTTCGATAAATAATGTTAAATATTCTGTACTGCTATACGAAATCCTCTGTAATATTACAATTCTGTATTAGCAAGTTGTCAATCACCCTTAAAAATATACAGAATATTTACTTGCTCGGTATTTGAGACAGTATTAAAAATTAATATCATAAATTATTTCATTCAATGCTCATTTTCTTTTAGAAATGTGGCAATGTAGCTGATTACTGTCAAATGTAAAGTGCCCATGTTTCACAATTTGGACTGTTGTTTATTATATTGTGATGTCTACAATGCCTCTAAAAATGTGTTTTCTACCTTCTTCCCAAAATAATACTGAAAATAACATTACGAAGCTATTTAAAATGGTTTCCAATAAATAATATTTATTAACAGTGTTTGACAAGGTTCATTCTATCTCAATGAGGTTCATACAGATTTCTTCGAATCTAACCTGACGATGTGCAAAAACGAGAATAATGTGCTATTTGAACTCACATAAAAGTAATTTATTTCTTGAGAGTAAAAATTAAAATGAATATTGCAGAGAAAACAGGTACTTAATAAACTAATATCTTATCTGCTTGTATTGACGTGTTTAACCTGTGCACTATAAAAGTCTGAATTTGATTTATTAAAATCAAATATCATAGTCGAATCACAGAAGGCAGGAAATATACAGAAACGCAAGCAAGCCTTTCTGGCGGGACCAAATTTGTTCATAGTCGCCATGACGAAAAGGCATATATTTGTCAAAAGCCATATGATAATTCTTGACGTTGTGCGATTGACAGTCTTTGAAACTCTTATACGGTGGTCGGTTATTTTCGTGCCTTTTTCTTCCAATTTTCGACAATTTTTTATTCCAAGTTTATTTATTTATTTGATTTTTATTTATAATGGGTTCTAAATGGTATAGGGGTTATGCTTATCATCCATGCCCTTCGAAGGTGAAACAAATAAACTTTTTTCTATTTCCCAAAGATCTTGAAAGATATGTACAAATTTATATTACTGAAACAACTAGAAAGTAATGTTAGATATACTAAACAATTAACAGTTGAAAAGAAGTTATATGAAAGGAAATATTTTCTTATGAGAAATGCAATAAGTTACAGAATATGTTCATCAGTTTCTAATGAACAGAATTGTATTGTGACCATGAATATGGTAATTAAGTAATGACTCTCAACTCGTACCATACTAAAGAACTTTTCATTGTATCTGTAGTGTAGTTACCTAACTATTTCCCTTATTATTAGTTATATTGTTTTACATAAAACTAGATCCCGAGGATTAAAATAAAATCCGTTACTTAGGTTACATAATTAATAAGATAATTATATATGTATATGTGGTATATGTTTTTAATGTAAATTTTATCCATGAAGTTTTAATTACATTAAACCACATTGAAATATTATTTGATTTTGATTATGTGCAACCCCACATAAATTGGTGACCCCGACGTGATAACATAAGTTGATGTCATAGACGGTTATCGTAAATTGATTACCCCGGCGATTTCCATAAATTGATTATTACCCCGACGCCAGAAGACTGCTATAAATTAGTCACTTAAGTTGCTGATCCAACAACTTACTTTTATTGATAACCCCGACGTCCCAGTAATTTGACGTCCACATAAATTGGTAAAACCGATACGAAGCCTTTCTGATATATACATACATTGGAAAAGATATAGATATAGCCCAGTTGATGTTTTAGAAGATAAAATTTTTCCTTACTTAAAGATTTTAAATATTATACTGGATTTGGATTTTTTAAATACGACATTTGGTATTTTTGGAGATTTGGACCGTTTAATAGAATAACTGAATAGAAGATTACAAGACTGGAATTTACATTTTGAAATTATCGATTATTGTACATGGTTAGGTAGTTACCCCATATATGCCCTTTCCATTGTTTTATTTTAAACCAGTCAATCATTCAAATAATTCATTCATTTGATCTACTGTTATTTTGTTAAATATGGCCGTCTCAAACGCAGTTGCACCAAGGATCTTGAAAACCTTATTGTCACCGATCCAGTTGTTGCACAAAATCGATACGTCACGTCATTGAAACTTCCCCCCTTCTGGATAGCTAAACCAGAAATATGGTTTTCTCAAGTAGAAGCTCAATTTAACGTTGCACGAATAACTTCTGATCGTAAAAAATATGATTATATAATCGCGAATTTACCGATGGAAGTCGTCAGTAATATTTATGACATTATTATTGCTCCACCCGCCGCTAATCTATATAATTTTTTGAAAAACGCTATCATTGCGCGACTTTCTTCCAGTGATGAAGAGCGTCTGGATGACCTGTTATCAGGATCACAGATGGGCGATAGGAAACCCTCAGAATTTTATCGTATTATGTCAGGAATTGTCGGTGGCTCCAATGTGGTTAGTCAAACCACTCTAATCAAATTACGAAAACGACGTTTACCCAAAACGATTTATATAGCTATTACTGCTTCGGGATAAACAGAAACAGAAGATATAATTGACATAGCCGACAAGATATGGGAATCTGCAATATCCTCGTTCCAATCTAACATTTCTACTGTTACGATTCCGAATTCAATTTCCTCTACAACATTGTCAGATTTATCAGACAAATTTAATGCGTTTTCCGTTGATTTCCAAGCCACTTTAAACAAGATTTTATTTAAACAAAGTTCTCTTGAAACTCAGATATCTGCCTTACAGACTCCTAATCACCAAAGTCGACCTACTACCTCTTTTACTGGACATCAATGTCCCACTTCGTCGTTCTCGTTCTAGGTCTTCCAACGGTAACAATAAATTTGATTCTTCTAATAAAACCGTTTGCTATTATCACCAGGTATGGAAAAGATAAAGCTTGGAAATGCAGCGGCCCTTGGTGTTCTTTTTATAAGAATCATTCTAATTATCAATAAAACTAATCAACACTAGCATATTATCTGCGGATTCTAGTGATTCTGACAGCAGATCTAGACTTTTCATTTATGATATGTCAAACAAGTTAGATTTTTTAATAGATACGGGTGCAGAATTATCAGTTGTACCTAGGAATTTATTTACTGATTTTAAAAAGAATCTTAATTTAGTCTTAACTGCAGCTAATAATACTATTATTTCTACCTACGGTAAGAAACTTTTAAAAGTCAATTTAGGCATACGCCGCAATTTTACTTTTATTTTTACTATCACTGACATAGATGTTCCTATTTTAGGAGCTGACTTCATAGCACATTTTGGTCTACTTGTAGATTTAAAGAACAAACTCTTGATAGACAACATGACAAGTTTGTCAATTAATTGTTACGTCAAAAAGTTTTCTTTCATCTCTCCCAGATTGTTTTTTGTTGAAAATCAATATACCAAATTGTTGTGCTCTTTTCCTCATCTGATTAGCACACCGGATTACTTTTTACCTATTAAACATTCCGTGAAACATTATATAGTTACTGAAGGACATTTACCTTTTAGTCGCCCAAGACGTTTGGATACTATTAAATTTAATATTGCAAAAAGTCTGATCATATGGTTGAATTAGGTATTTGTGAACCTTCTTCTTCGTCTATTGCATCTCCATTACATATGGTTGCAAAAAAGATCCCGACGATTGGAGACCTTGTGGTGATTACATACAACTAAATGTTATCACCATACCTGACCGATATCCACTACCACATATTCAAGATTTTAATGTTCAATTATTTGGTTGCTCTGTTTTTTCTAAGATTGACTTAGTTAGAGCTTATCATCAGATACCTGTTAACGAAACAGATATATTCAAGACTGCGATTACCACTCCATTTGGTTTGTTCCAATTTAGACGTATGCCTTTTGGTTTAAGAAATGCTGCTCAAACCTTTCAGATATTTATGAACGAAGTTCTATCACATTTGAAGTTTGTTTTCGTTTATTTAGATGACATATTAGTCGCAAGTAAAGATCATGTCGAACATTTACAACATTTACAGATCGTTTTCGAACGTTTAGAAAGTTATGGGATAAATATTAAACCCTCTGAGTGCGTTTTCGGCACAGATCAATTAACATTTTTAGGTCACCACGTCTCTCATAAGGGCATTTCCCCCACTACTGAGCGTGTTGACATTATCAAAGAATTTCCACAACCTACAACAGTTAAACAACTTCAAACGTTTTTAGGTATGGTTAATTTTGATCATAGATTTATACCTAACCTTGCTGAAATATTCAGCCCTTTACATGCACTAACTTCTAAATTGTTACATGACAAAATAAAGATTATAAATACTTGGTCAACGGACTGTTCCAATAGTTTTATTAAAGCTAAACAAGCTTTAGTAGATGCTACTGTCCTTGATCACTCTAATTACAATGATGGAGTAACTCTTTCGTTAACAGTTTACTGCTCAAATGTGTCCGTAGGACCAGTTTTAGAGCAGACTTTTAATAATGTCTCCACTCCTTTGGCTTTCTTTTCTAAAAAGTTAACTTACACTCAAAAACGTTACTCAGTTTTTGACAGAGAACTTCTCGCCGCTTATTTGTCAATTAGACATTTCAGATATATTTTGGAAGGTCGAGATTTTACTCTTTTCACCGATCATAAACCTTTGGTTTCTGCATTGTTTTCTAAAGCGGAGAGAACCCCCAGACAAACTCGTCACTTGGAATACATAGCACAATTTACGAATAACGTTAAACACATTCCTGGTGCTCGTAACGTCGTCGCAGATACAATGTCTCGTCTGAACGATTGTTCTTTAATAAATTGAAATTATCTGATGTCTGATATTAATTCGAATGAATTTAATTTAACTCTTTTGAAAACTGTACAGGCTAAGAATTCAGAACTTACCTCTCTTTTACAGTCGCAAGAAAATAAACATAATAAGGTACATTTCTTTTTAAAACAAATTAATATTGCTTTAACAGAGCTTATTTGGTGTGAGGTCTCTAATTCTAAATGTCGTCCTTATATACCCAAAACTTTGCGTCATGTTGTTTTTGACATTTTTCATAACCTAGTTCACGCAGGGCTACTAAAAAATTAATTTCTGATAAATATTTTTGGCCAGAATGAACCCTGACTGCATATTATGGAACAAAACTTGCATAAGTTGTCAAATTTCTAAAGTCAATCAACATACAAAGACTCCGATAGGAAATTTTAATGTACCTAAAGGTCATTTCGAACACATTCATATGGATCTTGCAGGACCGTTACCTCCTTCAGAGAGTTATTCTTACATTCTCACCATCTTTGAGCGTTTTACGCGTTGGCCTGAAGCTTACCCCATTTCAGATTGCACTGCCGAGACGGTGGCCAAAGTGTTGTTTCAAAATTACATATGTCGCTTTCGCGTTCCGGTTCATATCACGACGGACCAGGGAATGCAATTTAAATCTAAATTGTTTCGCGAATTTTTGAAGTTTTTAGGATTTCATCGTATTCGCACGACTAAACGTATTAAATCTGTTTTCACACCTTTATTTGAAGGTCCTTACGAAGTGATATCACGTACAGCTAAAATTATCACCATCCTTAAGCAGGGAAAAGAAATGACTGTCAGTATTGACAGAATTAAACCAGCTCATTTATTAGTTGACATTACTCCGTTGGTGGTTAAAAGAGTACGTTTTGATTTTGATTGATTGATTTATTTTTTTTTTCTTTGAGGGAGAGTATTATGTAGTGTAGTTACCTAACTATTTCACTTATTATTATTTGTTATATTGTTTTACATAAAACTAGATCCCGAGGATTAAAATAAAATCCGTTACTTAGGTTACATAATTAATAAGATAATTATATATGTATATGTGGTATATGTTTTTAATGTAAATTTTATCCATGCAGTTTTAATTACATTAAACCACATTGAAATATTATTTGATTTTGATTATGTGGAACTCCACAGTATCAATTAAAAAGATCAATAATCGGGCATGTGCAAACATCAAATTTTAAGTTTTTCAGGTTTATTCTCATTTTTAATGTTTGTATACTCATTTCAACTTGTAGCAATACTTGCTTCAAGCATATATTTAAAAATTCAGGCTAATAATTTTTCAATAATGCTGGTTAATAAAAATAGACTGCTAATTACAGGTTAGATTTCCAACCTACAAAAAGAGTCCTATTTTATTAGGAGAAAGTATTTAGAACTTCAAAAACATTACACTCAATTAGATTTTAGTTGAAAGTATGGAAACCAAGCTGAAATTTGTAATTACCTTCTTTTCATCTAGGGAATTATTTAATAACTCTATAGTGGTTGAGTTCTGGATCCTGAGGTTTTACTATAATATTTAATTAGGATGAGCCCAAAATGACATCATCACTTACAATTTAACTTGTAGTATTTATTAGGCCAGTTGACATTCCCTCTATGACACAAACTAATTTGTTTGGGGACTTTATAAAAATACAGTACACAAGGATTATAACTCGTTACCAACACAAATTAGGCTCGGCTAGCCAGTTTTTTTAGGAGGCTAAGGGCAATGGGTAAGCGTAAACAATGCTCCTAGTAAGGCCAAGAGTGATTTACGTGATAAAAATTTAAAGGATGGAAAATTAATTTTATTTTTTTTTTTCAAAATTTTTTTTTTTTTTTTAATTGAATTTAAGTAGGCTAAAATTTAAGAGTACCTTGGGCGCCAGATCCTATAGAAGGATCAGAAAGGAAGGGTACTATACAACACATACATCAGAGAAACACGAATTTAAAATGACAACAGTTTAATACGAAATTAATTCGTCACTAGCAAAATTTTAACAAGGTTAGTGAATAACAACTACGTTAGTCTGGCCAATTTTATGGCTTGAAATGCTTAAAAATATCTAATTGGTGACGATAACTTGGGTTAGTATTTTATATTCCTAATTTAGTATTCTGGATGAAGTTAGCAATAAACAATTTCGTAAACTACAGAAAAGAAATAATGACCTAGCTTAATTGGACAATAATCAAAACTCCAGTACAAGTTAGGCCAGTTTGAAACGAGAATAATTAAAGGTGTCCAGGTTAAGTTACAAATTTGAAGTTGAAAGTTATAATTTTCAATGATTTGATTCCCGAAAGATGGACGAAATTTGATTTTTGGCTATAAGCCCACGATATAGTTCTCCAAGGAAAACTAGTAATAAAAATATTTTTTTTGAATTTATTTATGGGCATAAGGCCAACCCTAACAATTAAATTTCTGAAGGAAGTTTATGCAAAACAAGGTCAAACATTTACAGTGAGCTATTCACGACGGTCGAGGAAATATATAGGCAAATTCCCAACGAAATACACAAACGGAAGCAAACTTCCTACTACTATTTCACTATAAATATTGAAATTGTTTCATAAAATTTGACTATTAAATACCTTGAGGCACTGACAAACAAAATTGCAATAAAAGGTTCTAACCTCACCTTGTGGTAAAACTCTTACTGGAGTAACAGGAATTACGCTATGAAATCTACCGTACTTGAGTAAAAACTCTACAAAAAAAATCACAACCTTGTAGATTGTTAATAAAACTTGTTTATCACTAGAACACCATAAATTCACACACAATCCCACGATCCCAGAAAAATTTTATCACTAAATATAACGTAGAAACTAACCTAAGTAAGCCAATGATAATTATAGTGTTACTATAACGGGTAATTTAAATAATTTAAAACTATAAAATTGGCATGACTATATACAACAAAAACATAACCCACAAGGGATAAAACAAAGCTTAAAGCACAGCTGTACCTTAATATACGACCACACGGTCAAATATTATAGCTATTAAAATTGGCACGAACCAAAGGTTACACTGATATCAGGGTTAGTGGCTGAAGGTCCACTCCAACCCCGTGGTTTTATGGCAGTACCAAACATAAACCTTTAAACACAATAAATTAGTGGAACTCACTAATGGTACTGTTATCACAGGCCTGTAGCCCCCCTGAGTTGAGGACTATACCGACCAAAACATTTGAAATATACGACTAAATCGTAAAGTGGCTCTCTATTTCAATAGCAATCAATAGTACATTTCAAATTTATATCCTGCTTATAGCAGCTGTTACTATGAATCACGGTAAAACTTTGTTAGAAGGGTATTATAAATGGTTAATAAAATGATAGACTTATCTTAGCTTTAAGGCGCTATTGTTGTCTTAGTTCGAGGGATCTTCAAATGAAAAAACGTGATGTTCACTGGATGTCGATACGAAGTTGACACTTTTCTACAGGTTAGAAAGACAGCTCCTCACATGGGTTGCCCACATTCGGCACGAAACAAAATTCCCCCAGCTAAATGTCACTCGAATCTACCATCCTTGTCGTTTACGTCACTGCTCTACCAGATAATGGCTTCCAGACAAAAAAATTCTAAAATTTATTTCTTCAACGAGATTCCGATACGTCCCTGCTGTGACATAAGAAACGTCCAGTTCGATTTAATAATAAGGTAAACCTTCCATAAGCGTCTACCAAGGCATTACACCGTACATCAAGATTTACTTATCAAGGACGAGGTTTTAAAAATGGCGATATCCAGTCGCGTCCACGTTTGAAAATTACATGTGAAATTGCATTTGAGATTTAACTCTGAAATTTCAGATCAATCTACATCTAAAATAAAATAACCTCGATTAATATTTACTAATACAATAATTAACAAACAATTAAATTACTTAGTTAATCCATTTAAGAGATTGAAAATTTTATTGGCGGAGTATGGCCAAAAACGCCTATCACTTGTGGCTGTTGAAATAGAGAGAGCGATCTCAGCTAATTTCTAGCCCATCTACCCGAATTGCCGATCGTACCGCTCTCACGAGACTCGGATGTACTTTATTCACGCACGCTTAAATGAAGTTAACTTGAATAACGCTTTACCATTTCAGATCCCTGTAACTTTATTTGTACTAATTTAAATTATTAATTCAATTCGATGTAATGGCCACTAGAGGCCGTTACAAATTTTAACAGCTACGAAATACTCATAAATCTTAATAAATATATATTTTTGAGGTTAGCTGTGCACATGCCCTATTCACTATTGTTATTTTATGTAAACATTTTTTTCACTGTACTATTTGGTTTCTAATATTCTATTCAACAATATAGCCAATATAGAGTGTTATATACATAATATATGTCTCTTTCATTGTATATCTATACATTGTACTACTTTCCATGATAGCATTTTCATATTCTGGTAGCAGTATGAAAAAAAAATGCATTGGCTTAAAAGCGCATTATTATGATTGAAAACGGGATATAAATTTAAAAGTGTACTTCCTTTTTGAATATTCTGCAATACGCAATGACTTGGGCCACCAACTTCATTAATACCGTATATATGTATTCCTATTCATGTACCGTATCTACTAAATATAAAACAAGACACTTTTCCCAGTGTACAGTGTATTGGACCGAAATATTGATATATTTTTTGTGTACATCGTTTCTTTGAGCGTAGTAAGGCATATTACTGTCACTTCGAGGTCACATAAATTAGACACCCGATATCAAAGGTGCCGCGGCAAGCTTTCGCTTCTGTATAGTTCCTGTCTTCTGTGGTCGAATCGAGAACTAAACCGGCAAGTTTCCTTTAGTTGCAGCTTCGAATCCGGGTTCAATTTTATAACCAATGGGTAACAATCCAAGCCAGTTCTTAATATATCCAACAGATTGCACCATGCGTACTCGGTTTAGTCGATAATATAACCTGTAAATAAATGTCTCCTGCGTTGGAGCACTTTGGTATGTACACAGCAACATGTTTTCATTTTATACGTTTTTCTAATTCGTTTTGTTTACTCAAAGAGATATTGTTCTTATATAACATAACCTCAACAGCGCGAACAACCCACATACCTGCAAAGGTATGTGAAACAACCGAGTATGGCTGCTGCACTCTGGGGGAAATAATAAAAAGAAATGTTCCCCACGAATGTTATCACTAGTACAGAACCCGTGCACAGAACCAAAACACACAACAGATGTCAAAAATGGTTTTTACAGATGACAGGCGGGTTCTAAGAAAATTTATTCTGAATGACCAGATCACTATCTCTGTCTTTGTTATTCTTATAGTTTTAGAAAAAGAGAATGATATTTACAAATCGTTCAGAGTGAATTTTCGAAAACACCGAATGAGGGCGGAGTTGTGCGACATATTTTTCGCGCTTTCGCCGTTTTATTGGATGCGCGGGCATGTTAAGCTATTACGTCACAAGATAAGCGGCAAACTGCCTTATTTTAAATCCACTCTGATTTTAAGGATATTCATTTTACGATAAAACCAATAATATTTGATAAAATTACCTCGAAATTACATTTATAACATATTGGAGACACACTATAATGCTATATTATTACTTTTGTCATTTTCATTCTTGTCTACTAGCCGATTGCAATAAAAAATTTAAATAATTTCAAAATGAATAACATATTTAAGAAAAATATAGTGATCTAAGAAAATATATATAATTTAGAGCTCAGAAACTAGGAATAATTATATTTTTCATACTATTTTCATAAAAATTCTTAACTGTTTTAGTGGCTATACAAATCGATATATTAAAGAGAAATAATCTTTTCGGACAGCGTTTTGAAGTTATTAGTATGTGTTTTCATTCCCAACTGACGATTTGAAATTTCATTATTCAAGTAATATTATAACAGCCAAAAATGACAAAGAAATTACCAAAAGAGCTGCTTTAGCTAAGAAATCGCCAAAAAAACTGTACCTCTAACAATATCTTTTAATGCAATGTAAAAAAAGTCATATAAATTATTTTATTGACGGAGACTACTCCAAGTATTTACCGATTTTCACGCATACAATAGAGCTTTTCACATTAATTTTTATGTCGTTATTATAATTTGTAAAGAGAACTTTAAATATTCAGACAACTACAAATTGCTCATTATAAAAACACAGCTTTGTGTATGAGCACACACTTCATTTCATATTCGCTCTGCAAACAATGTTCTGTCAACGCTGACTTAAAAAGAATTTCATTTTATCTTGCTTCGAATATACTTATTATTGGCCAACATTTTTCTAGGGATGATAATATTCTATTTTTGTCACAATAGAACTTCTTTCTATCAGGTACACTTTGAACGTATTCTCATTCTGCTTCCTTTACTAATTGATACATATATTATTTTATACTTGTTTCAGATTCAGATATATGCATGGAATAAAGCCTGTATCTATTTAGATATTTATTTGACGTAGAAATGTTTTAAGTAAATGTTTATTTTGTGACGTCAACTGATGCAACCGAATTCGTGTCGGTAGCTCGTGTGTCGGATGCGGATCGTGGAAAAAGTTTATGACATCTGTCAGTTAATGCAAGAACCTCACAATAATTTATTTAATCATCGTACAATAAAATTAAAAGTTGTTTGTTATAAACTTATACGGGCGCCAGCCAAAGTTAATTGGCAGAAGGGGATGGAGAATACAAAATTTAAAACAAAAACCAATGTAAAACAACATAATTTAAAATAAAGATTTTTAGATACAATGGTAGAACAAAATAGTAATAAATAACTGGACTATAGGTTGAAGTTAAAACTTTCTTAATTAATAAAATTGCACCTATATAGGTAAGCATTAGAGATTAATAAGTATGGATAAATCTGTATAAGTTTACATTTATCTTTAGACCTCTAAACAGCTGTTCAGTGTTTCACAACCAGAATGGCACTATGCTAAACTAAGAATTACTTAAACATTTACATAACGCAATACAACCGCGTCAGAATAAATGGATAATAAATAAGTAAATAACAAAGGAATAATGTAATTTAGATTTTCTTTATCACCAAGCAGGCCCCAAAAAGGAATAAATTACAGTACCTGCTCTCCGCATCCGATTAATGTTCAAATAAATTCACAGAGTGCCAGCAAATTACTTCCCACTATGCCTAAGAATGCTTCCGAGCAGCCTTCGCACCCAATACAAGTCATGCACCTCTGTTCAGTGATGTGGAAGAACCTTAAACACGGCGCGGCGCCTGAAGAACGCGACACTAATTTATTTATTAAAGGGCGCCAGTTGCGTTCTTCCTTGTTCGTATGTGGTTTTTCACTCCCAGGCGGATTTTATATATATTTATAAGATGTTTGACAGACGAGAAAGTAAAAGCTGCACTTACCGTAGATTGCTAACGGCGCTCTCCCCAAAATTGGTTTCTCTCTACACTTTATCTTATTTACCTAACAATTTAATGGATCTTGTGGCTTAGAGATCTCTGATTTTCCTTCATAAAAATATCCCTTTCGAGTCCTCCTGATGCGACCGGTTATTGAGTTACAAACTTACGGATGTCAAAAAATATCCGATAGTCAATTCCGCCCTAACACACAAAAACCCTTAGGAGATAAGATTGAAAGTCAACCATTCAATTAGTAAAATACAACGGTACGAGTAATACCATTTATAGTTTAGATTCAAATTAAGTACAAATAATTATATGCAATATCCTATCTAAGAGAATCTATAAATTTCAATGAAACGCTACCCCAAGTAGGGCAAGGACGAGTGAGGACTTTAGTTTCGCAACTACCATTTAATTGAGAGCGTGCTATGGCAATCGATTAGGTAAAAAGATTCACACATTCGGAAGTTTATGTTGCTTGTTTTTTTTTTTGGCATATTTTTCAAATTTTTGAGAGGAAACGACATGAAAAATAGTGTTAAAATTTTAAAAATATAATGAAATCATTATGAGAATGGATTAGATAAAAGTTTTCAAATGTTTCATTATTAATTCTTCCATAATCAAAATCAATATGTTGAAAATGTTACTTGATACTTAATATTTGCGTCAAATGATCTGACATACTACCATTTCTTTAGTTAGTACAAGATTTTTCATTATTCAGCTTATTGATATTTGTTCATACATAATCTAGAGGACTTAAAGAATATCTAGTGTACCTTGTAGGTTTGTCAGTCTTAACATTCACATTGTCTGCTACAATATATCAAGTAACTCATTTTGTTGATTAATATTTGACAATAGATTAATCTTGAAATATCCATATGGAATAATTTGTTACTTATTTCTAGCACATTGGCACAAGAACTCTGATATTCTGATTCTGATACGAATAAATTCACTTCTGGTGAGAGTGATCTGTACAAACAAAACATATTTATATATTTATTATGTTTATCAATTAGTTCAGTAGCGTACATTTCAAAAGATATTTCACTTAATAAGTTTTCCAAAATTTTTATTTGGCTTACAGAACCTTTCAACATTTTTATACAAATTGCAACCCCGCCATTTTTAAATTCTTATCGACTAAAAAAACCCATAAGCCAATATTCATTCATACTTATCAACTCTACCTCATTTATATTAATTCCAGAAAACTATACCCAACTAACACCAAATGTTTTATAATTGCTATTAGAACATCTATATTTTCATTATATAGGAGTACAAGCTTTACGTTCTCTCAGTATCTGTACAAGCATTATATACACAGAATAAGGGCAGGTTTATAAGGCCATTTTGTCGTAGAGCAAAAAACAGTACTATATAACTATTTAGCATCCATGAATAACATTCGCATACATAATATAGTCGGGAGCCCTCCCTAGCTGTACGTGCACCCCCACCCCCATCCTTGGGGACAATGTTTTTCATAAAGATTAAAGCCTAAGAAACTGGCTGTACTTTCAAAATGGCGGCCATATGTTAAAAAAAACTGTTGCCAATGTTGTTTTTGTTATTTAACCCAGAAACTAAAAAAGATGGACAAAAAACTATTTTCACAAAAAACAACATGCATAAAATTTTCTACAATTTTATTCCTATACAATATTTTGATAGGAGTTACCATTTTCCATATAAATGAGTCCAAAATTAAGAAAACATGGAAATTTATATATCGGTAAATTACTTAGGGGAAATAACTGTGACAATTATTATTGTAAGGCGTATAATATACAAGCATAAAAATTCCGTAAGCTTTTTTGAACATGAGTATAGCACCAGAGCCATAAAAAACCATAAATGTATATTTCCTATTTCACATAAAACGACAACTTAAAAATATTTCTAAAATCACAATATACTACCAAATGAACTTAGACTATTTAATGGCAGCAAAATTTTATACATTAAAAAAATTAAAATGTGGATTAAATCTTGATCACATATTTATCTAGCTTCCTATATTTTTGTCATTATAGAATACTCTAACTTGTATAATTAGTAAATTACTTAAAACTTTATATTGTTTTAGTGTAAGAATTTTATTTCAGTTTTACTTTAGTAATAGTACTATTTAATTGTATTTAAGAAACTTGTAAAATTAGTAACTTAACACCTTATCCTTATTTTATTGTAAGAATGTACCTTGTACTATTTTATTTAGATTTACTTTAGTATTTTAGTACTTTAGTTATTGTTTTTTAGAAACTTTTTACATATAATGTTATCACTGCCCTATTAACAAATTGTAAATATTACAGGAGTCACGAACAAACCTTTTTTTAGGTTTCTGTGACTTAACTGTTTATTTTTGTACAATTTTTATACCTTTTTAGCACAAACAAAAATTTATTCTATTCTATTCTATTAGCAGTGTTTTTCTTAGTAGTCAGAGATATGCAGGAAGGCGCTTAAAATGCCAATGACTGTCCACTTTACCCTATTTAAGTTACTTAGATGTGCTTTGTGAGGTGCTAATATTTCGCAATGTCTGCTCATCATGTTCTCTGGGATTACGTGGTCTCATTAAGGAGTGTGGCGTATGAATATGCGGTTTTTATTACCTAAAAAAAAATAAACATGTAATTAGTTAGTTGTTTATAAAATAAATTTTATATACACAATTCATATTCTGACTACAATAATTCACAGGTCTACAAAAAAAAAAATAAAAATAAAATAAATTCTGCTCCAAGGACTAAACCTATCGTGCGTTAAGTATTTTTGTGCTGAATCCGAATTTTCAATTAAAAAAAATTTCTACCGCGTAGATTTCGAGTAAATCCCGATTTTTATCGTCAAAATCAAAATTTTTGACAATTTTTGACATTTACTCGAAATTTACGCGGTACAAAATTTTCTAAATTGAAAATTCGGCTTCAGCACGCAAAAATACTTAAGGCATGTTCTTGGAGCAGAAGTTTTTTTTTTGTAGACCTGTGTAAGTAAAGTGTAAAAGGTTATTTAAGCTGGGATGCGGATTGTTCAAAATTATAGCATAATATTAATGCGAATTGAAAATTGAACAAATCTACAACGAAATGTAAAGGATTCAAATGAGAACAAAATATCAGGAATGAAATAAGAACAAAAATATTTCTAAGCCACCAATAGCTAGGTGAAGCTACATTACCAGAGTTATATGGAGTTCTTTCAAATTAATATTTCGGCATCTTAAACCGTTCCAGAGTTATGCTGATGCAGGAGTTAGGTGCCTTTTTTTTGGAAACTCATCATTACAAGTATTTTCTGTGCGTTAATTACTTATAACACTACAAAATAGACTGGCATACAGGGAGGCTTATTAGTGGGAGTCCAATATCTGGCTTATTATATAAAATTTGAAAAAATATTTTAAATATAAGTTATAGTGCTTAAAATGTTGACTATTTCTGAAATACTGCAAAATACACAGGGTGTTCATTTAACATGGGACAGCTTAAGGGTCGAATGTTCTAAGTGACACATTGATTTAAGCGAGAAATTCTTCGTGCAATACTATTCTTTTTAATACTGTAGCACTGCCAAGTTGTTCCTAAATATATTAAAATTCACATAAGAACAATGTATTAGTATATTATTATACCATTTTGTACAATGTACAATTATGTTATCGCTTCAAATTAGTTACCATGATAGTTGTCCCTAAAACTGATTGTGTTTGAGATATTTCCAATTTAATTGATTACTTTAAAATAATTGCGTTTCTTCACAAATGAGCTATGATGACTTTATTTAGTAATAATTAAAGTTTTCAAATCTGAAAATAAAAACCAAAAGTAAACGATTTAAAATTATATTTTTTATCACAATTTTAGAAATGGAAAAAAATTTAAGCAATTAAAATATTTAAAAACGGCCTTTCAAGTGACCTTCCTCGCCGATCAGAATTGACAAAAATGGATTCTTTATGTGGAGCTACGTCAAAAATCAATTATACAGAGCATTTCCAACCGCACATAACAGGAGGATATGAAAGTTCGAATTAGAGGAGTATTCCAAAATATTGACCAGTGTACGTTACCAACTTTGTCAGACTTGGCAAAAGTCGAAAATTCGAGACGTAAGTTGACAATTTGTATTGAAAAATTTTTTTTACATTTTCTCCTCTCCGCTCATCAACTTTTATTCGGCGGAACTTGGCAAAAGTTGGGTAAAAGTTGGAAATTTGTGACGTAAGTTGGCAATTTTTATTGAGGAAATTTTTTTTAGAAATTTACAGACTTGGCTTCTTAAGTTTATGAAGTTGGCAAATTTGAAACGTAACTCCCCAAAAAAGTTGGCTAGCTACGCCCCTGATATTGACATATTAAGTTACGTCAGTCGAGCTTTTGAAAACCGCATACATTGTTATTTAGAAGCTGCTGGTGGTCATTTTGAACATTTGTTATACGTTTTGTGTGTCTTTCTTAGTTTCCATGGTTCTTATTTTTAAATTTTATTACTTTTAAGTTATAAATTTAATTAGAAATATATCAAAAAGTATCAGTTTTAGGAACAAGTATCATGATAACTAAGTTGAAGGGATAAATGGTAATATAAAATGATGGAAAAATATACTGATATACTTATTTAAAAAACAAAGTTTTAGATTTTGGGAAATTGGCAATTTGTGTCCCTGTATAAAATTCCCTGTAGGTAAAAATAAATCTCACTTCACTGCCTTACAGCTAATGTCTAAATTTGTATCATTTTTACTCCCAAACCTCTGTTTTTATACTATCTCTTTTTGCATAAGACATATCTTGATACAAGGAAATGTTTCTTAATAATTTAATTACTTTATATTACTTATATTATCATGTCAATTTCAATGCATTATTTCGGTATATTATTGGTATATATTTTTATATTACCTATCTACTACTTATTAATTGAATAAAATAACAATGGTGAATGAACTAGTTTGCTTTTCGATTGAGGTCTTGAGTAATAAAAATGTGCGCAGCAGATACCGACATACAGGGTCACCTAAAATAATGTTCCTACAATTTATACAACTTTTTACAACTTTAACCATATTTAATATTTAGAAATGTTAATGTACATATAGTACAGTAAGTGAAGCTTTTAAATCCCAGCCCGAAAACGATGTAATGAGTTTCCAAATTTTTTTCTTCAACGTGCTTCATAAAGTATGTAGATAAGAATCTCCTGCTTTTTGGTTAGGGGCAAAAAAAAAACAAAAAATACATCTATCTGACAGAAAATCAAATTATAAGAAAGAAAGATCTTATACACTTTTTTGCTAAAATTCATATTTTTCGAGATATTGTGAACTGAACATTGCAATTTTCACGCCCTAAAATCAGTAATCCTAGACGTTTTTTTAAAAATTACTTGAAAAACGTGGACTTTAATAAAAAATTAAAGGGTACAAAATTAAATCTTTTACGAAAACAAATCGAATGGTTTTTTCTTTTTTTTTTTCTCTGATGTTTAGTATTGGAAATATGGCATTTTCAAAATGGCACCGAAACGTTCAGAAAAAATATACTATGTTAAAATCTAAAATTACTCAAAATCTACACTATGAGAAAAATTGTAAAATTGTAAAAATTAAAGGTATTGAAATTTTCTCTCGATTGTGACGTCGACCTTTTATAATGAATATTTAAAAAGTTACAAACAAAAAAGAAGCGCATTTAAAAATTTATGTGCCATATTTTTTTAGTCTTATTGCTCTAATTTCTTATTAATTCAAATTTTTTTAAAATCCTTCTAGATATTGTTAATGCATATTATTACTAACAAGCTTTTTAGAATTTCTAAAATAATTATTTTTCATTCTGTATCCATTTTCAATCATGAAAATTTTCATAATTTTTTGAAAAAAAACGGGTTTATTTAAATTGCTCAGAAAATATTTTTTTTTATAAAAAATGGTGAGAGTACGAAAATGAAGGTTATAAATAAAAGAAGAGTTTGATTATTTTTACTTTCCTACGACAACTGTTCCAGAAATATAAAGGCTTAAAGATGGCGCCTGAGCGCATACCCAAGAAAATTATGTATTTAAAATTGAAATATCTCAAAAACTAGAAGATTGATAAAAACATGATAAATGAATGAAATGAAGCTTACAAAAAAAACGAGGAGTTTGGGTTTTTATTTTTTTTCCTGCGACAAACTGTTCTAGAGATATGACAGTTTGAAATCATGTTGAAATTTTTCAGTTTGTACACACATATTAAATGTCTATAGCAGATAGAGAAACGAGTAATAACCGTCTATTTTTTCGAAGAGTACGCAGAACAAGCGGGTTGCATTTCATTTTAGCATGTTTAGAGTGCAGATTAAAAATATTATTTAATTGGTTTACTTAATTGTATTAATTTGATTTATTTATAACAATCTGTATTTTTAATAAAATTAGACATATTACTATACTCTTTTGTGACCATTTTTAATCCAACATTTTTTAAATAAATTTAGACCTCGTAATCATATTCAGCGACTTAAAAAATAAGTATATGGATTTTCGTGAATTTATTTTTAACAATAGAAGAAGTATTAATTTTTCTGTATTTAAGGGTGGTTTCAACCTTTAATATTTTTGTCTTTCCTCAAAATCATATTCAGCGACCTCAAAAACATAAGTATATGGATTTTCGTGATTTTATTCGTAAAATTAGAAGATATTAATTTTTCAGTATTTAAGGGCGATTTCAATCCTTGATGTTTTCGTCTCATAAGTTTTGACCTCAAAGTCATATTCAGCGACCTCAAAAACGTAAGCATATTGATTTTTGTTAATTTATTGGTAAAATTAGAAGAGTTATTAATTTTTCAGTCTCTGGGGGTGGTTTCCACCCTTAAAAATAAAAAGCAGGTAATGCGACGATATAAATTTTGATGTACGTATTTTATAAAGCATATTGCAAAAAAAAATTAAGGAAATTCCTTTCATCGTTTTCGGGCCGGGAATTTTACCATTCTTACTGCTTCGCTTACTATACTAATAAGCAGAAAATAATTTATTGAATATAAACTAGTCTCCAGAGAAAATGAACCTTTACACTATAACGTAGCAAATAGTTGTACAAGAAAGGTTAAGGTATCCCTGGAAAATAACTAGTTTAAGAGGCATACTTACCGTAAGAAATAGTGGGTAGTTATAGATTCCAATGGGAAAAGCACGAAATAGCGCCGGCTTTTCACATCTAAGGAGTATAAGTTGCACATCTTTCATCATTTTTGAGTCAGCAAGGTACCAGTTTGAGCAGTACACTCGGTTACGAATCGAAGTGATCTGAAATTAAAATTAAGGTCGTATAGGTAAGTGCTGGTCCCGGTTTATTTTATTACTAATTTATCTAATTTATCGTTTCCGAAAAAGAAAAAAAAAATGTATCTTGATTTTTTATTAGTCCTTTAAACTTAATTATTATGACAACTTACTGTGACCGCCTGTATTATAACGCATGGTTCTTGATGAAACAAGTTTGCAACATTTTTTTTTTTTGTTTTGTAAATATAATACGGTTGTTGAACATTCAGGCAATGATGACTACTTTGAATGACATCATTAGTTTAGTTAATAAATTCTACCAAGAGCTTTACATCGTATATATTCATACTAATCCAGTAAAATTAAGCAAAAAATCGCTATATATCAGACAAAATTCATAAAGTCTTGAAACATGGCAAAAATATAAAGAAAGGCACCAAAATCATAATAAAGAAAAAATTTCACCTCTACCTTGGTCGCAGCATCAGCATCCCTTAGAGTTGGGAAAATCACCACCATATTCGATTTAGCTCATTTATCTGCTAAACTATTTACTTTTTAGCAGTAATCCCTCTATGCAAAAATAATCCTCATATAATTTTGTGTAAAGAATTTTGTATTCATTTTTTTCGTGGAATAGGTAGTACTCTCGCAAATGCAGCATAAAGATAATAGCCAGGGAGGTAGCTACAGTTTTCGTGAAATCATTTCTATAGAGCTAGATTTTTTTTCCAAGAAAGTTTAGATAGTATCTATGATGAAAGTGCAATTCTACTAATCTACAAATGTAAAAAATCAAACATGTTACAAAAAGTTACATGAATGTATTATATCTACAAGATTGAAATTTTACATACTCACAGATGACATAAAAACATACCGGAAAATAATATTCTACCTCGTCGGAAGGGTTGCCATGTCAGGTCTACCACCCACGCAAAGTGTGGAAAGAACGAACATTTTTGACTTATTATATCTACAAAGCTGACTTTTTTTTGTGGAATAGTTTTTTGAATAAGACATCCAAAAAATACAGTCTACCGATCATCTCACAATGCTAAAGCTGATTTCTTGTCTACAAGCAGTGTATGCCCTATTTCGATTAAAAATCACATTCTACCTCCTCTCAAAGGTGGCTATATCTTAGGTAAAAATTTTATAGTTTTCAATTCCTTCTTTTTATTAAATTTTCAATAGTAGAAAGCATGTATAAAAATTTCAGATGGTATAGAAACGTTGTGGATAGAAACGTGGGAGATAAAGCAAATTATTTTCAGTGAATCGAAAGTAACTTTTAACCTCCCCACAATAAAATTGTGGGAGGTTACTACAATTAGTCCAAAATCGAAAATTGAGATAACATCAAATCTTTACGTTTTGAGGTCCCAGGAACCCAAAAAAGTTGTTTTTGAAAAATGTCTGTGTGTGTGTATGTGTGTGTGTGTGTGTGTGTGTGTGTGTGTGTGTGTGTGTATGTCTGTTAGCACGATAGCGGCGAAGCCACTAAACGGATTTGGATGAAACTTTGCATGAGGGTTTCTTTAGTGCTCCAGAAGATCTGAAAAGGTTTTGGTTGAGATCGGATTACGTTTGTTGCTGTTTTGGCACAACAAGTTGTTTATTTTATGATTACTTACAATTTGTAATCGAACCATTGAAGAGCAGTAAAAATTCCGATTTCAACGATATATAACACATGCACTCTTTAGCTTTGGTTTCCGTGAAAAAAATTAAAAACCAAATAACACGCTTCTTGTGTAAAATATATTTTATAGTGGAACCACAGAATACAGTAACTGCACAGAGGCGAAGTCTTTGGCGGTTCCTTTCAGTTTTGATGGCTCGTTTTCTGTGACCTTGCGTACCAGTTGCGTCTACACCACGGTGTATTAAATAGGTGGTCAGGCAATTTCTTATTATAATAATGGCTTCGTAAGTGCATGGTTTCTATTTACTTTAATAGATGGCGCGAGCAATACGGTCCTACAATTACCTGGGCATGTGCATCGCATAACTAACATAACCTCAAATTTTAAGGTGTTTTCGTTTATTCTCATATTTAATGTTTGTATAGGCATTTTTAGCTTGGAGCCATACTGGCTCCAAGCAAATATTTAAAAATTCACGCAAATAATTTTTCAATATTGTTGATTAATAAAAATAGACTACTAATTATAGGTTAGATTCCTAACCTGCAAAAGTGTCTTATTTTATTGTGACAAACTATTTAAAACTTCATACATATTACGTTGAACTTGACTTTGGTTGAAAGTACAGGAACCAGGCAGAAATTTTAATAATAGTTACGTAATACCTGTAAATCTTAAGAAATATATATTTTTGAGGTTAGCTGTGACGACACGTGCAATACTGCATGTAGTGTTACATATATTCTTTCAATGTTTTAATTTAGCTACTTAATGTCAGATGTCACTGGACTCTTGTCAAAAACAAGAAGCCGGGAATGTATGCAACACTGTATGTACGTATGCACAGAACCTATAAAATTATCTATCTATGCGTAAGTAATGAGAGAACTTAGTTGAGCCATCTTTTACAATATGTACGAAGTAAGCACTTATTAAGCCACTGTGAGGGTTGTCGTCGCATCACCTATTTAATACACCCTGGTCTACACTGAGAGATATGTTGTTTATTTCTTTTAATAGGTTAGATTTCTAACCTGCAAAATGCGTTTTATTTTATTGTGACAAACTAGATTTTGGTCGAAAGTATGGGAACCAGGCAGAAATTTTAATAATAGCTACGTAGTACTTTTAAATTTTAAGAAATATATATTTTTGAGGTTAGCTATGACGTCATGTGCAGATCCCCATTTAAGGATACACTGAAAAGACAGTGTAGGTATTTCGAGTTGGATTGAAAAATATTACGATTTGAATTGCTTATAATTGGCGCCTATTTTCAATTGAGTTGTACACTAGGTTTTATTTATGAGAATTTTAATTCTCGGTTAATGTTTTCAATATCCCAAAATGAGTGGAAAAAAAAATTCACAAATCCAAACTTAACACGATAAACATCAACAGTGTCAAGATAAAAGTGAGGTTGATTGTTAAACAATTAAGAAATGGCGATGAGTATACAAATTGGGTTTTGGCGGGAAGGCTAGCCTTGGCCTCTGTATAGTTACTGTACTCTGTGGTCTAACCTAACGTTCAATAGACTAGTGTGTTAAAGCGTGCAGACTGTATGCTGAGTAAATTTATGTGTCAAGTGCATCGAGACATTACAAGTTTTTTTGACGTTCATAAAGCCCACGGAAGGTGTGAGAAGCCTTCGTGAACCGCTCACAAGCCCTACAAGTATAAGCAATCTCACCGGAACGTTTTCGGCGAGTTTTTTCCAATAAAACTTTAAAGTGACATTATATTTTAAAAACTATTTCCGCTACTTCTGCCATCCCGCCGGAAATTCTTCCGGCAACATAACCTAAAAATAGTGCTACATAACTTAAAAATAATTTAAGACATTGGTACCAATCTAAAATATTTTTTCGAAAACTGTCAAAAACCAAATTCCCCCAGAAAAACATTGAAACCAAAAATTTGACAGCTTACTTCCCCGACCGATTTAGTGAAAAATCGGCCGAGGCCAGAAGATAAAACAAAATATATCAACTCAAACTTAAACGATCCACCATGAACACTACTCCGGCCACATCTGGCAGGGAAGCTGTCCACCAAGAGTTATATGGTTTTTCCAAAAGATGGCCATCCCTACCACCCATTACCAACTAACGGATGTTTTCGTTTAGTTGTTTCCAGTATCAATAATCAAAATTATTAAGTGCTCTTGCCTACGAACTTAGTTTTTATAGTGTTGTGTTTATTAACCTCCCCACAATAATTGTGAGAGGTTACTACAATTAATCCAAAATCGAAAATTGAGATAACATCAAATCTTTACGATTTCGAGGTCCCGGAAACCCAAAAAAGTGGTTTGTGACTAATGCCTGTGTGTTAGCACGATAGCTACGAAGGTACTAAACGGATTTGGATGAAACCTTTACATGAGGGTTTCTTTAGTGCTCCAGAAGATCTGAAAAGGTTTTGGTTGAGATCGGATTACGTTTAGTGCCATTTTGGCACAAGTTGTTTATTTTATGATTACTTAGAATTTGTAATTGAACCATTAAAAAGCAGTATAAATTCCAATTTCAACGATATATCACACTTGCACCCTTTCGATTTGGTTTCCGTTAAAAAAATTAAAAATAATTCGTTATATGTGCACATATGACAGCATCCAAAAAATTGGTATTATTGTTAGGGGAAAACGTATTTTGCCATCTGTCAAAAATATTTGGGTTGGTAACCTTTGTGAATGTTGATTTATAGCTTATGGTACGTGACGTCACAGCTAACCTCAAAAATATATATTTCTTAAGATTTAAGAATATTACGTAGCTATTATTAAAATTTCTGCCTGGTTCCCGTACTTTCAACTAAAATCTAGTACAGTGTAATGTTTATGAAGTCCTAAATACTTTGTCCTAATAAAATAGGACTCTTTTTGTGGGTTAGAAATCTAACCTGTAATTAGCAATATATTTCTTTATTAATCAACCATTTTTAGGTCACATGGTTTTGACAATTTTGACATTTTGACATTTTGCTTGAGGGATAACAAAACGCAGTTTGCGTGGTTTTATATATTTTTTTCTGATTTTCTTGAGAAACTGTGTGTGTTTTCGTAATAATGTCATATAGTGAATATTATCCAACCCTTATGGGTGATGTAAAGTGTCGCTACGATGAGAAAATCAAAATAATAGACAATATTGACCCATACACCCTTGGAGTGGAGACTGGAGACCTTTCTGCAGATTTGTCTATTTTACCTTGTGTGTCCGTAATTAATATGGTAAATTACTTAGTGTCGACTCACAGCTTCTTCGCAGATCAGCATTTAAGGCATACAAATCTTTACAAGCATATAAATATTATGAGGCCGGATTTGCGCAAGAAGTTTGTGCAAGAAAGATAAACTCAAATGTATTCATTGTTATGGGCAAGGCAAGTTTACATTTAAATAACTAAGTGCTAGATTTCAGTGATAAGCTTGTTATATTATCCGCATGTAGTATTCAATAGACTCTGCCAGAAAGTGATTTCTTTACCTTTCTTCTAATCTTTTTTACATTCAAAATAAACCTTATCTCACAATCGCACCTTGTCGCAAAAAAAGACTGTGTTTTATTTTTATTTCACATTTAAAACTGAGATTACTTCTTTGTTTACATTGGAATAAAAAGGCAATATGATCGACTTATCGTGACGTCATCCTAAGATGGTCTATATAGAAAAATTATTTGCATGAGTTTTTTAACTATCTGCTTGGAGTCACTGTGGCTCCAAGCTAAAAATGCGTAGTCAAACGTTAAAAATGTGAATAAACTTGAAAAACTTAAACATGTTATGTCCCTAAATATATTTCATAACCTAAAAATCAACATTCGTAAAGGTTACCAACCCAAATATTTTTGACAATGTCAAAACTTATTTTAGTTGTTTTCTTTTTAAGGTAATAATTGTTTATAGCCGTGTTCGGATATTACGTCTAATTGATGGGACACGTCACAATCGTTCATTGCAAATCGAGTTAACTGAGCTAAATCTTAAACGTTCGAATATTACAAAATAAAGGCCTCGGACGAAGCTCGACTTGCTCGACCTTTTTGATCGAGCAGGAAGATTTTAATTTGACCCATGCGTAGTCTGCTTGAACAGTCCATAATGTTATTGACTTGTTGGTTAGAGCGTCATTTGGGCTAAATTCTGTGTTATTATTTTTTTTTCATTATCCAATATTTTACAAAATCTTCGAAACGTTATCTGTTAATACCCTTATAATATCCGGCAATTGATTAACATGCAACATAAACAAACATGAGAGGTTATGTTTTAACAGATTGCTTGTAGTCCGCTTCAGTTCGTTCGATATTTGTTGATGAAATAAATGGCTCCAAAGTCACGTGTAATTTATCTGTTTGCTCAGTGCTCTGATTTCCGATGTAATATCCAAATACAGCTGATAAGGATCCACCGTGTGGGGAGGTTCCAGCCGCTTCCAGTAGCTGCCGATTTTTTTTACTTCCAACCATTATCGATATATTTATTATAGTTTCATGTGATATTTTTTATATAAATTAATAACATACAATATTTCAATAAAATAAATTTAATTATCATAATTGAATTAGGGCACACATACAATTTTTATAATCAAATTAACTGTCGAATTCTTCACTACTCATATCTGAATCTCCATATTCACTCTAGTAGCTGATTTCGTCCTCGGAATCACTTTATTTTATATACGAAACAGCATCATTTCTTTCCGAAATTACAATATGCGGCACTACACGTTGGAGTTTCTTTTAGCTCTTTTGTGTCTAGTATCCGCAAGAAATAATAATAAGTCAAACCTATTTTCACCATGCGCGAGCTCATTACATTGATCGAAAAATATTTTTCGTTACCTGAGTTAACGCTGCAATATTCTTCAAGTGCTACATCATCAATAAATAGATCCGCAATCTATTGATGACTTGGTCTTTACTAAACCAATTAAAAACATATTTATTCGCTTCAAGTTTCCAACCGCAATCAAGAGGGTATAAAGTTGTCGGGTTCTTCAAATGAGCATTGGTCCAGATTTGTGAAATGTAGACCGATCTGAGGAGGTGTTCCAGAAGCTCTGATTGACAAGGCGGCGAAGAAGAGGAAGTAAAACTCTTTAAGTTTCCGAAAAATAATTTTTCATCCTTCAAGTTTTTGTAAACTTTTAAATCAACAATGCCCTTAGTTCATTTATTTTATTAGTTTTTTTTGGCCTTACATCCGGCATACAAACTCCTCCAATGTCTCAAATTTAGTATTTAATTGTCAGTAACATTGATAAATAATAATAAACTTTTAAAGAATGAATTTTTTGAATAAGTTATAAAAACCTATCATTTCTTACAATGAGATTTACATAGGATCGTGAATTTATTATTTATTAATATTATGAACATATTTTCTTTGACATAAAAAAATATATAAATTGAAACATAAATAAGAGTGATTATTAACACATCTATAAGAAAACTGTCTGTTCGTTGATATTAATGAGGAATATAATTGTCATGATTTGACTGTGTATTCCCATTTTGCGTGGGTGGTAGACCTGACATGGCAACAGTTCCGACGCAGTAGAATATTATTTTCCGGTATGTTTTTATGTCATCTGTGAGTATGTAAAATTTCAGCCTTGTAGATATAATACATTTATGCAACTTATTGTAACATGTTCAATTTTTTACTCATTTTTGCAACACTAAAAGGTTGGTAAATTTGCACTTTCATCATTTATACTGTCTAAGAGTTCTTAGCACCCTTTTTAGTGGTTATCCCTGTAGTAGGCCTACAGGGGCAGTAAAGGTATCTACACATTCAGCATACAAGCAAGACCAGCGTCGTTGCCAGTGGATAAAAAATTAACATACTGGAATCGAAACACAAAAAGTACTAACCTAATGAAAAAATTAGTGATGTTAATTAAATCTGTTTAGGCACCTCATGTTGATCTTAATCACTACTCAAAGATGGCAACATGCTGCGCTCCTCGAGAGAGCATTATGATCACGAGTGATCTTTTATATATGCAAGAGTGAGAACCGAGTCAGAATGATATTAGAACTGATTATATAGAGACACGTTTTTAATGGAATAGTGCATACGTTAAATTACAAATGGATTAAATTCAGTGATTATAGCGGTGAACTCTGGAACCTGATCCTTCCTTTCCTCTCCTTACAATGTTCCAGGAGATAAAATTGCTGCCACACGATAGGGGTAAGTTGTTTTTATTTGTCCATCTCTGTTGTCATATAACCAGAGGAGGTTACAGTTTGCTAAAATTGAATTCAATTTATTTATTTTATATCTAAGAATTTCAATGAATAGAAAGAATACTTCCACTCAGATAATTTTTATTTGTTTTTGTATAAAAAATATATTCGCAATATTTACTTGAACTGTCGCTACCAAAAGAGCAGTGGATATGCTATATAAGGTACTTTCATTGTCCTGCAAGCAGGTGTTCAATTTTTATTAGTGCATGCAATAAATAATATCTTTTTAAATGTCCCTCACTACAACTTCCAAAGGAACACAAACGGCTTTATGATTCCTACAGACTGCAAATACTTAAGTTCTTTGCGGATAACTCGGGTTGGTCCCTAATGCCATCTATTAGACATTTGTTAAATACGAGGAAATCACCTCATTCAAGCAAGAGAGAGAGAGAGATAGAGAGAGAGAGAGAGAAACAGAGTTTTCGAAAGTGATGGGAAATCCGGAACTAACTTGCGAACAAAACGTGATGTTCTTTTGATCCTGCTGTATTTCATTTCACAGGTCATGGTAAATTGTTTTAAAATTTGTTGTCCAAAGTTGCAAAATAAGTCAATAAAACGTCATACAAAAGAGTATACTGATACAATGATAATAGCACTGACGTATTGACTATGTTCTAAAAGTACTGATTTCAGTACACATACTGACATTGGCAACGCTGGGCAGGACTGGCTATGGCAGTGGTAGCACATTGTTAAACAAAGTAATGCAGTTTTTGCGCACGTGTATCTGGTTCCACATCCAAATTGGCAACTGCATGAAATTAGGGTTAGAATATATTCTGGGGCTGGCGCTTTTGTTGCTGTAATCGGTGCTAAGATATTACAGACTTTCTTGCATCCCCACTTTGTAGCATCTAACGAATTGTTCCTCCATATTTGAATTTGGTGGAAGACGCAATAGGAGTGCTGACGTGCAATATTGTCTACTTTATCAACAAGTTTGTATAATGCTGCGAATCTGTAGTTATGGAAACTTCTTTCTGCGAAAGGAGGTTGATATAATTCGCTTTCCTACACTTGCGTTGTCCTCATGCATGATATCTTGCAAATTTTCTCTTTTGTCATGTAAATTGACTATTTGGACCTTTGCTTTGGAAAAAATGCCGACGTAGTATATTAACCGGTAATGGTGTGGGCAAATAGTATTGCCTCTTTACAGTTTCTCCACAGTTTTGACGACTTTGCATCATCTGCAGCAACAGTGACTGCGATTCTCTTGCTCTCAAATTTTTCATCAATTGTGAAATCAAACGCTCCTTGTTGAAGGGATTGCTTAGGAATTTCTGCTGGGTTTCGAAGTCAATATTTTCAACAAGAATAATTTCGGGTGATGAATTACATTACCCGTCGCTGATGCTCGACGCTCTTTGTGCTGTTAACAATCTTCGAGTAACCAAAATAAAAATGTTCATGGTTTAGTTTAATGAAAATATGAAATTAATTTTCAATTGTCAATTTTGGAAAGGCCGCTGTTTTTGGCTGACCTTGGTTTGTCACCACTACTCCGCTCTCCGAGATAAATTTTCTACCATAATTCGAAATATTTGTCGATTCTTGTGCAATTCTGTATCGCGGCTCCACTTGAGCAAAGTATGGTTCAAGGCTTCTTTAGTAGGAGGCAGGTGCTCTTCTGCAACTCATTGTATTAACAGCATCTATCTTATTTCGCCTATATTAGTTGCCACCGTGTTAGTAATCTACAGCTGACAAACAAATTTTTCCATCATATTGAGAATGTCATCGTTCCATTCTTCGGCTTTCCCTAGTTTATGCAACTCGTTTATGTTCTCATCAGCTTTGTCAAAGATGTTATAAAAGGAAGTTTTCTTGAAAAATTCAGTGAGGTTCAGGAAGTACTGCACATTTCAATGGGCCAATTGTTCAAGCCATTCTCTTAAGTTTAGTTTTTTACGAGTACTCGGTTTCTTACTTATAGGCGCATGAAATGAAAATAATCGTCTTAACTTTGGTCTAGATCTAAGGAAAAGGTCGTCAACCAAGAATATAACACATTATTTATTTCTTTATGAGGTGATCTAGGTCTCACTTTTTAATTTCAAAATATGTATGTAAACCATTTCATTCCAAATTCCGCTTTACTATTATTTAAGATATCTATATAACCATTGAAAACGACGACATCTTTTAAATTCTCCTGTAACTCTATTTGGTGAATACAAAGAGTACCAAATAACTTAAGCACAGACCGGCTGTGGTCGTACTAGAAAATAATTTTTTATGAAATAAACTTGTTTGAATTATACAGTTATTTCCAATTCTTCGTCTACCCTCGTTACAGAGTAGTTACGATGTTTCTAAATACTTTTTACGCAGGTAAATTTACTAAAACGTTGTCTAAATTTACTAAAACGTTGTCATAGTACGGGTGCTTCGAGTGATTTTTTTTCTGAAAATGTAGATAACCCAGATATACTAGAATATTTAAAATTTTCTCTAAACCCTGAAACGTTTTTAGAGGATTTGATCTACAATGAGCTTTTATTACTTTTCCTCATTTTCAAACAAAGTATAGTTCGCTTTTCACATGTTAATTTATAGTAACAAAAACAGTAAATTACGGAATTTCTATGCCTAGGATACATGAAAAGTCTTACCTCGTCCGTTATTGTTTGGCCAGAGTGACAAAGGGTAAAAAATACAGCTGTAAACCCCATCATATACATAAATGCACCTAAACTTACATCCTAAAAGAATTAATTTATATTAATTTAAACTCTTAGAAGACAATAACTACTTAATCTTATTTAATTAATTAATTGATTCTAAATAATTTTCTTCTCACTTCAAACATTACATAGCCTATGAACTTTTTGGTAAGCAATCTTGTATCACCGGGAGATAACTCAAAACTCATATAATCACAGAAGATAATCAATGTTTCGTATTTTTACTTTCGAGCAACACTAAGGGTGAAGAAAGTATTGCAATTGTCCGAAAATTCGATTTCGAATTTTTGAAAAATTATAATTCTATATCGCTTCCAGATACTAAAAAGTGGTTCAGAAAAAATGTGTGCGAGTGTGTATGTGTGTATGACTTAATCTAGTGCCGAAACCAATCGACCGATTTCGTTTAAATTGGATATGTAGAATCCACTTACAAATATCTACAGCAGTTTTTTTCATTTTTCGTCTAACCCTAAAAAATCGCTGCCTAAGGAATCACAACTTCCACATACAGATTTCCTATCCAAATCTCTTACAGTGAAGAAAAATTTGATACTATATTTGCACTCCACTACATGGAAATAATTGTTCATCGAATTTTAATAATACAATATTTGAAATCCTCTTTCCCAAAAACCATAAAACGATATACCAGAGATAGTGGGGGTTATATTGAGGGTGGTAGAGGCGGACGCTGATGCCAAAAACATTTTTTAGGCCTTTGGTTCTTGTACACACAATAAGTAACAATTGTATTTTTTTACTTCCTTTAATAATAGGGTGGGAATGGTAGAGGGGGTGGCCCTAACGAAAAGAAATTGTGGCCTTTGGATCTTGTACACACACTAAACCATAATTTTATTGTTTATCCCCTTTAATGTGGGGTGGAGGTGGCAATGGATGTGGTAGAGAGGTGCTGAAATCAAAAAAAAATTGTAGGCGGTTGTTTCTTGTACATACACTACACCACAATTTAATTTCTTATTCCCTTTAGGTGGGAGTGGCAATGGCAATTCAATTCAGAGATTCATAGATTTAAGGTGTCTGATTGTGAAGAGGTAGTTTTAAAATGCTCCCACAAAATTAGTTATAAATGCTGTAAAAACAAACCTTTTTAAATTATGTTTGCACAAGGTGTTTCATTGTATTTCACAAAAGCTGCATACTCCGTATCAAAAACAAAATAACCTTTTTAACCGAAAACAAAATAATATGTTGTGATCAAGATGACACATCTAAATCAGAAAAAACAATCAGTGAACCCCATGAGAATGTTGATGACTTAAGTAACAACTATATACAAAAATTAAAAAAAGAAAATGAACTAGTAATCCAGAAAGCTATAGAAAGGGAAAATAACTTAAATTACAAATGTGAGGAACAACAAAAACTCCCAGATGAACTAAAAGAACAAATAAAACCTATAAGAAAAAATCTGGCAGATAAACACAAAGAAACAAAAACTGGAGGTACACAAATTAATCAAATTGAGGACCAAATAAATCTTGCCAATGAAGAAACATATGCTAATTTGAAACTACACAGTAGAGCCAAATACAAATCCAAAAATAAGGAAACACAAATCGATCTATCCTTGGCGATACATTCAACAGACAATCCTGCTGTTAAGGACAAAGCTATAAATAATTTACAAAACTTAAACTATATTAATAGAGAAATAGTGGGCTTGGAAAAACCAATGCAGCAATATGAAGCATATAACACAAAAACCAGCAAAAATACCAAAGACCGTAATCAAACTAAAAAACACACTTCAAACTATGTTACAGAGGAGCAAGTGTCTAAAAAGGCTAATAATTTGATTCTGACTGATAATAATGGAAGGCATTGTAGTCATATTATAAATAAAATTTTAAGTGCAAACAAAAACAAGGACTACAGTGTTAGTTCATATTTTAAACCAAATGCCTACTTGGAGGATGTTGTGGTAAATGCTCATAATCAAAATCATAATTATGATAAATTTGATTATGTAATAATCTTTTCCAGTATGATAACTTGCTTCGTGGGCAAATTGTAGATTTAAAAATACTACGAAGCACACTAAATAGTCTTCGCAATACCAATGTTATTTTAGTGGGTGCAACTTTCTGCAAAAAAGGGATGCTTTAAATGAACGTATATTTGAAATGAATTCTGAAATATACAGAGAATTAATAAAATATATAAACATGTTAGATATATAGACACTAATGACATCCTAAAACATCACAATGTTTTAAACTATCAATAAGAACTAGGATATAGTGCAAAATCATTCATTATTAACTATATTTATCACTCTTTATTAATGAAATGGAACAAATATAATAATAACATATCCAATTTAACAGATATTAATACATACAAAATTTTTAAAAAATGGCACTACCTGAAAAATCAAAACCAATGGAGAACTCAGTCCCTATACATACACCTACTGCGATAGAAGAAATAAACAACAGTAATTACACAAATACTGTTAGTAAAATTGACGACTCCGTTCTAGTTACAGACACATTACAAAATAAATATTCTTTTTTAGAACAAAAAGCCCAAATGATCGAATTAAATTGATGCATTTAAATATACAATGTTTAAAAAATAAATGGAACTTTCTAGAATCAATTTTATTAGATTTTAATTTTAGTGTTGCTTTGTTAAGTGAGCATTGGTGACGGGATGATGAGAAACATTTATATCAAATTAAAAATTATAATATAGCAGCTAGTTTTTCCAGATCAGAAAGCATTCACGGAGGGGTATATTTATCAGAAAAAATGGTTCTTTTATCGAAATTAACTTGACAAACGAATTTAATGTAGAAAAACATTTTGAAAGCTGTTGTGTAAAATTGACCACATTAAATTGCAGTGGCGGGGCACGTGTGAAATATGCCGTGTTAAGGCGGCCATGTCCAGGAAAAAGACATCCATAACAAGAGTATTACTATGAATTTTCTTCCGGTGCCCCCCCCCCCAGAAGTCAATTCTGTATTTGCCCCTGTTAAATTGTATTGTAGTATCCGTGTATCGTTCGCCATGTGGAAATAAACTTTGCTTCACATTCAAATGATGGCAAAGAAATTGTAAATTTATTTCTATCACATGGCTTACAAAAACGCATAACAGAATTTACTAGAGTGCAAGAAATCTCAAAAACTTGCATTGACAATATTTTTACTAACTTTCAATTCACAGAAGCTGTTGTAACAGACTTTCTGCTATTGGACCATAGGGCACAAATTGCAAAATTTCAAAATACGTCAAACAGTAAAAGCAAAAGTCCAGTATACAAAACTATGCCATATGTGTTGTCAATAAGCAAAAATTTTGTAACTACTTACTGTCGGAAAACTATCTGGAATATTGTAAATAAAAATGTGTGTAACACAGACAAAAAGAAGCTAGTTCAATCTCATTTGAAAAATATAATCACTTCTTTACTAATATAGTAAATGATATAATCAAACAAATACCACAGTCAAATTGTTCTCACATGGATTACCTGAAAAATATGTCTCATAAGAATGACTTATCAATCTTCTTGTACCCCGATTTACAGATAAAGGTAGAGAATGTCATAAAATCCTTAAAACAATCAAAGTCCATATTTTGTCGCTCTCTGCACCCATTACTTATCTTGTAAACCTTATATTACAGACAGGAATATTTCCCAATAAATTAAATATAGCCAAGGTCATTCCACTTTTTAAATCAGGAGATATTAATGATAATCAAATTATCGACCTATTGCATTACAACCCATTTTAGCAAAAATTTTTGAAAAAATAATTGCTCTAAGAATTATAAATTATTTCGAGTCAAATAACCTTTTCACAAATAAACAGTTCGGGTTTAGAAAAGGTAGAAACACATCAAATGCTGTGCTTAATCTTGTTAATTTTATAACTGAGGGATTGGAAGATAAGGAATCAACTTTACCGATTTCTCTAGATCTAAGCAAGGAATTTGACTATGTTTCTAATGATATCTTATTAGATAAACTAGAGTATTATGGTTTCGGAGGTATGGCTCTAAATTTATTGTCATCTTATCTAACGGATAGACAAAAGTGTGTGTTCTACAATGGTGTTATCAGTAGTTGTTGCCTCTATCAAGAGGTGTTCCATAGGGTAGCGTCCTAGGACTACTATTGTTTTTGATCTATGTCAATGACCTACCACATGTTATGCCGGTATTTTCAGTTCTGTTTGCCGACGACACTACGTTTGCGGAGCGACTAGTCGATATAGGGGACAAAAATATTGATAAAATTAAAACAAATATTGTAGGTCAATCACTAGATTGGTTTAATGCAAACAAACTTTGTTTAAATATGAAAAAGACGAACACAGTAATGTTTTCTACCCAGAAAACCACCCCTGAAGTTGTGAAATCACTAGGTATAATTCTGTACTCTAAATTAACATGGCAGGCACATATTGAAAATCTGTGTACCAATTTAAAATTAGACAAATAAGAATCAGAATTAATACAGATGCTGCAATCATGACATACCATGCTGTATTTCATAGTGCAATGACTTATGGCCTAATAAATGAAATATGGCCTAAAATAAACCCACATTCAGAAAGTTTTTATTATTTAAAAGAGGGCAATCAGAGCAATAGTAGATGTAAACCAAATGGTTACCGTTAGCAATAATTTACTGCAACCTAATGCACATAAAGGAGCACATTAAAAACTTTACAAAATATGGTAATACACATGATTATAATACTCGTGCAAGGAAAGATATACGAATACCCAATCGAAGGCTGGAATTAACTAAAAGAAATAATTTGGGAATAACACTGTTCAACTCCCACCCAGATTCACTGAACGAATTGCCTCTAAAATATTTCAAAACCAAAAAAAAAAATCACGTGTTAGCCAGTGCCTGATATGATATTTCAGATTTTAATTATTTGTAAAATTACTGATATGTCATAATATATTGTGTCTATGTTGTCGTTTTAAATTGGATGATATTAGGACTAGATTAATAATTATATTTATGTTGTTTTCTTTTATATGTACATTTTGTAACTGACTTATCAAACTCTAAGGTGTGTAAAATTGATCAATAAAGTGATTTTGTTCTTCTATTCTAATATTTCTAACCTTAACTGTTAATTGACGAATTCAATGACTTTCGATTTGTATCCTGTGTTTTTTCCTATTCTGTGACAATTCCTGATATCAATAAATCGACAATCCATGCATGAGTTTTTCGTTAATCAGATTTAGTATAAAATTAATTTCATCAGTTCTATTTTCAATCTCTTTGAGTCCATAGATTATCCAATTATATTTTTTTAGCTTTTTATCAACAGTTAGTAAACGAGTTTTTAAGTGTCCATTTTCCTTTTTAATTTCAATGTTTTCACGTTTAAAAACATCTAATTCTTGCTTTAATTCTGTAATTAGATTTCGTATTTCATTTTTCAGTTCTTCAGTGTTTTTAGTTGACCGGTTTTCAATATTATCGGTTTTTTTAAGGACGCTTTGCAGCAAATCATAGATGGCTTTATTGATTACTTCATTATCTTCAGTTTAGTAGAGCAGCTTATCATGAAAATGTGGACACACCGGACAAAACCACCAATTTTTTCCAGGTACTAGTTAGGTACATAACTTTCAATTTTTGATAGGAACCAACTCCTCCGTCGCCCATCTTGGATTTTATAGCGGCCAATTTGAAATATAGGTATATTATCAATATCTCGCCTTCTAAATCACTTAGGATAACAAACTTGTTGTCTAAGTATACATATTTGAGGTCAGGGAATACAACTACGCAATTTTTAAATGTATCACACTATATATTTATTCACTAATATCTGTACCAATTACAAACTATTCACTGATGAACTTTGTCCGGTGTGTCCACATTTTCTAATATGTTTTTTTTATGTTTCAGATTGAATTGTAATACAAGATGGATTGGAACAAGTGCATCATCTGTCAGAAAACAACTTCAAAAAATCTAAAATGTCCACTCAATGGACATGGAATCGAAGAAAATACAACACCATACTGGTCTTTCTTGAACAATATCAATGATTTTAGAAGCTTGGAGTCATTGCCAGTGAAACTGAATTTTGGAAGCGACATGAGTGTGGATGAACTGGTCCAAAACCATGGTGGATGGCACAAATCTTGTTACTTCAAGTTCAGCAATTTGAAGTTGAATAGAGCTAAAAAGCAGGGAAATACTTCAGGAGGCAGCAGCTGTTTGAAAACGATTTCGGCTTGAAACAAGTGACAAAATGGCGTGTTTGTTATGTAGTGGAAGTGATGGACCCCCTCATGAATTTCGAACATTAACAGCTGATACGAGCATACGAAAAATGGTAACTGAACTACAAGAAACTCAGTTGTTGACAGCATTAGAAGGTGGTAATCTCATTTCCCTTGACGCCAAATATCATCTGCAATGTTATACAGCACTGAGAAATCGCTACCGGTCTCACTAAGGAAACTTAAGCAGGATTTGGTGGGAGTATCTGCAGAGGAAAGTCAGATAAAAGCTACAGCACTTCTGGAGCTTTATACTTATATAGAGAACTGTGTGGAAGATGGGACCTTCTACTTTAAATTTTCAAAGTTGCATGAGCTGTATCAGAACCGATTAAAAATCCTTGGCGGAGAAGGAAATTAACAAAACCAGATTGAAGGAAGGAAGGATTTTTCAAAATGGCCGCTATAAAATCCAAGATGGCCGACGAAGCATTCCTATCAAAAATTGAAAGTTATGTACCTAACTAGTACCTGGAAAAAATTTGGTGGTTTTGTTCGATGTGTCCACATTAACGCGAAATTCTGCGTTAAGCTGCTCCACTAATTGTCGAAATTCATGATAAAACTTGTCTAGAAGGGCTTTGAGTGAATTTTAAAAAGAGCTTGCATGTACTTTAGAAATACATTAAGCACATTAAAAGGATTTCAATTATTTTAAAAGTAATTGGAGCACTTTCGAAAGTAATTGAAGCCCTCTGAAAAGGCTTTAAAGCCCCAAGTACTTATGCGAAGTAATTCAAATGTTAATTATCTAGTACTCTCTCTTAAAAGCAATTGAAGAATAGTGCTCGAAGCCCTAAAAGTGCTTTAAGTACTACTTCAAAACACTTTACCAGATTTCCAGTTTTTCCCAAAAAGGGAATTGTCGTAAATTTCTCTTTTTTTCCCTCCGAAGTAGGAGGGAAAAGCTTCTTTCTCCATATTGTCGATAATTTTAAATCTGGCTGGCTTCGGTGCATACCCGCACTGAAATATGAAATCTACGTCGCTTGAAGGGAGGACAGGCAGTTTTAACACATCGAGCGCACTACTTACGAATCGCCTATTGAAATCGTATAAACTTATTTATATCCTAAAACGTAAGTAGTGGCTGTCAAGGAGAATTCCGTTCTTCTTCAGTTGGTAGCAATACTGACACCGCGCCAATTTAAACTAGTCTCTTTCAGTATTCAGGGAATAAATTTATTACTAGGTTTTTCACACCATTGTTAGGTAGCTTTTAGCCATTTGTAATTTTTTAAATTGACCAAATCAAAACATGCAAGGCCCTAACACGAAACTATTTACCATCTGAGTGAGTCACTCGATAGTGGATGCCCCGCAGCATTCAAGCGTTAGTTATTTATTCCTTTGTTTCCACGAAAATTACTTACTGGTAAGGTGATGATGTTACAGAACCTCGCAGAATCGACATAAGTCGAAGGCAAAATGAAGTTTCGACTTAGGCAAAAATTTCATTTAACCCTTTCGCTCATAGTGTATTCAATTGAATACATGGAATTCCTAATTTTTTTCTGATTAACCTAGGGGATTTTTAATCGTTTATTCATTCTGCAACCAGTTATACATTCATTATGATTTTTTTTGAAAACTAGAAAAATATCTGTTGTGTGATTCATGGCTACCCCACATGCGTCGCTGCAATGTGTGTTTGAATGGCGTAATGCAAAGCGTGTAGTTGAGTATTGAGCCTAATAAAAATATTTTGTGTATAAAAAACATTGTTCTTTTGAACTTTATAAGTGACTTAGTGATATTTTAATTTTCCTGAAGCATAGAGGGCCCCAAAATCACTGTATTCAATTGAATACACTTTGAGCAGACAGCCGGCAAAAGCATGGTAAAAATAACCTCACTTTTTAATTAATTTCCATTTATATTTAATTTTTATCAACTTAGGGAACAAAATACGATAAGAAACGGTCCCTAACCGATATGGAGCTGCTGGAAATTATAGAATCTGGGCTTTCGGATATTGAATTCTTAAGCGATGAAGAAGACGACCTAGGGGATGGGGGTGCACTTTATGGGGATGACGATGAGGATGAAACTCTGGAAGTCACGGAAATGGATTGGCAGGAAGCACCAGAAGAAGCAGAAAAAGAAATTGGGGGTTCAGACGATGAAGATGTGGAAATGGAAACACATAAACAATCTGAAGAATTGGATAAGCGAAAACAGAAATCACCAAAGAAACAAAAATCTGAAAAACAGAAACGCATTGAAGCCTTTATGAAAGAGCATTCATTGACAGACAAAGATAATATTGTTTGGATCACTGGAAGTTATATTACACCTGCGATAATCTGGCATGAAAATACTCATCCTGTTGGGGTCGAACTGGAAAGCCCTATGTATTTTTTCGGGCAATATTTTACTCCGGAGTTATTTCAGCTAATTGCTGACAACACAAACCTATATGCGACTCAACAGCAAATTAGATTCACACCGACTACTGCTGATGAGATGAAAACGTTTGTTGGTATACACGTAGCCATGGGTAATTGTCACTATCCAAGGGTGAAATGTTATTGGCAACCGCAATTGAGCGTACCTATCATCTCTAATAATATGAACATCAATCGATTTTATAAATTGCGCCAAACTGTGCACTTCGTAAATATTCAAGAAAGGCCTGATAATAATGATAGGATTTGGAAAGTAAGGCCTTTATATGACCAGATCAGAAAGAGGTGCCTTTCCCTGCCTCTTGAACCTGAGCTCTGAATCGATGAGCAAATGATCCCATTCAAGGGCCGCTTGAACATCAAACAGTATATGAAAAACAAGCCTACTAAATGGGGTATAAAACTTCTGGCTCTATGTGGGCATAGTGGTATATTATACGACTTTCTTATATACCAGGGGTTCACTACAGAATTGATGCCGGGTCATGCTGAGGTATTTGGTCTAAGTGGGGCGATCATTACAACTTTAGCCGAACGAATCACTGAGCCCAATATCAGGTTATATTTTGACAACTATTTTAGTAATTACCTCGCATTACAGTATCTGAAGAATAAGTACATTTATGCTAGTTGTACAGCTCGGCTAGAAAGATTCAAGAATCCGCCCTTTTCTTCAGACAAAGATATGAAGCTAAAAGGTCGGGGATCTTATGAAGAAGTCCTAAGTCAAGACGCCATAATCCTAACTCAGTGGTTCGATAACAAGAATGTCACAATGGCATCAAATTATTTAGGAGCAGGAGAACTAGATAAGTGCAAACGTTGGGACAAACTCAAAAAAGAATTTATACAAGTTCCAAGACCGCAAGTGATCAAAGATTACAACAATTGCATGGGTGGAGTTGACAAACTTGATTTTTTGATCACTATATACCGCACATTTATAAGATCCAAAAAATGGACATTGCGAATGTTCACCCATGCAATTGACTTGGCCTGTTGCAACGCTTGGCTAGAGTATAGAAGAAAAGCCGAGCTCTTGGGAATTCCGAAAAAGGAAAGTGCTAGATCTCCTGAGCTTTAGAGCCTATGTCGCCGAAGGTCTTATAAAAGCTGAAAAAATCCTTCTCAAAAAACGGGGACGTCCGTCATCAGCAGCTACGTCTGGCCCTCCAAGTCCCGCTTCAACCACGACCCCACCAGCAACGCCAACTCAAACAAGCTCAAAAAGTTCACAAGAAATCAGACCTATTAGTGAAGTTAGGTTTGGTCATGTGGATCATTTGCCATCTTTTGACCAGAAATCCTTTGCATCTAGGTGTAAAAATACTGGATGCAAAGGACAAAGTCGCGTGTTGTGTCTTAAATGCGCTGTACATCTTTGTTTTCATAAATCTAAAAACTGTTTTGTGGCATATCATATGAAATGAAAAATAATATTCAATAAATAATATGTAGGATTTCTACTGTGGTCACTGTCTTTTATATACCCTTGACTCAAAGTGTATTCAATTGAATACAAGCTGTAGCCCAAAAATGGGCTATTTAAAAAAAAATTGGCTGACGTCAAAAATTTACAAAAAAATCATTCTTTCATTATCCTAAATATCAGATTTTTCTCTCAAAGGAAAAAAAATCGTGAGCGAAAGGGTTAAGGACATTTTTAAGAGTCTGAGAGACTTCAGAACCACAAACTAGTTCGAAAGGACCGTTATGAGCTTGATAAGATATTAGGCATAACCGGGTAAAAATTCGAAGAAACCGAATTTTTACTTAAGAAAATATATTTTGGTCCAGGATATTAGAGTGAAAGTATATGGTGGTCATGGAAAAATGAATTATATACTTTTTAAAAAGTACGCCAAAAAAGTACTTTGAAAGTATTTTAAATATTTTCAACATTAATTCCTCCGTCGAAGACATTGACCTTGGAGGTACAGTCATTATATACCTTGTTCTAAAGACTGACTATAAAATTTTAGCAAGGCAATGTATCAAAAAAGATGAAACCGACGAATTTGGCAAAAGCGGTGTAGCGCCTATAAGCAAAATAGTGGGAAAAAATCAATGAACATGCACAAGGCCGGTTTATCGCATAAAACAAGTTTGGATACACCTAGCGACTCGTAATTTGGTCGGGCGCATTGGGCGGACAATATGAAAGCCAATAGCAGGGTTTTCCAAATAATAAAGTTATAGAGAAAACCGCCTTGTACACAAAGGACTCAAAAGTCCATGTTGCCTAAAAGTCGTTCGGAGGCGAGTCGCTGCCATTTTTCCTATATTGAACACTTGTAAGGGCAAGTAAGTCGTGGACTGACCGAACGTTGTCAAACCTATATAGTAAGTAAGTCCTCTTGAATGTCGTTTTAGTACGTGAAATCTCACGTTACGAGAACTTTAAAGCCAGGTAGTCTCTAGTGAAACTAAATTTTTTTTTAGTGAAACATTTTTATGTTATTTTCAGTCAGCCGTAATTACCATAATTACAAAAGTCATATGAATTTTTAAAAAGGCTCATATTTAATTCTGAGAAGGTTACGTGACTCTTATCTAGCAAATCGATTGTTAGCGTCCGCTCTCACTTGTATGGCTAAAAAGTCATTTGCCTTAGTTGGGGAGGCGTGATTCTTTCACAAAATACTGTATTTCATACTTATTAAATAAATGATATTCTTTGAACTAATTGCATTTTATTGATGTAAGGACTTGTTGCTAGTCTTAATCCCTGGCGTTTTCGATTGGAAGACCTAAACAACTGAGTTAATCAGAACCTCATGATTCCTTAAGTCTGATACTCAGTATTCTGGTTGGCATACGGGAACTTGATAGGGATTTTTTAATACAATTTCTTCAGAAATCTTTAAGTGCAGACCATTATTAGTAGGTAAATCTATACAAGTCACGTCAAATTCCAATCCCGTCGGAGAGAAATCTTCGATAGGAATTTTTTTTATGAAAAAGTTGCAATAATCCAAAATTTAGCCCTTATTGTCGGTGAATAATTGGAATCACGTCTTGAGAGAGCATCGTTGATGATCTGAGAGTAGTGTAGCCTTGACCAATTACTCGTCTATTGAAGCATATCTTATCTCGAATCCGCCTGGGGATGGAAGAACAGGGCAGAACGCGACTGGCGCCCCTCTAAATTTAAATTGGTGTCGCGTCAATATGACGCCTGGCAGTGTGTTCTTCTACAATGACACCAAACTGGTAAGCAAAACTGTTCTACTAACAGTAGAGAGTAAAAAAATACAGTTGTTACTTATTATGTGTACAAGAACCAAAGGCCTAAAGAAATATTTTTGGTGTCAGCGTCCGCCTATACCACCCCCACTACAACCCCCACTATCGTCTGGTATATCATTTTATGGTTTTTGGGGTAGATGATTTCAAATATTATATTATTATAATTTTATAAACAATTATTTCCACGTAGTGGAGTCTAAATATTGTATCAAATTTTTCTTCGCTGTGGGAGATTTGGATATTGATGAGGCAACTTTTCATTAAAATGGATTTGATAACAGGCACAATTTCCATTATTATACTTCGTAAAATTCTCACTTTTTCAGGCAACTTGATAACCAGCATAAATGGTCTATAAACGTTTGGGGAAGAATTATTGGAGAATATGTAATAGAGCCACATTTCCTTGATGATACATTGACTGGAGCTATTTATCTTCATTTTCTCGAGAATTATCTGCTACAATTACTGGTAAATATACCTGAAAGGACTTGAAATAGGATGCGGTTTCAGCTCCACCACATTATTTAAATGCAGTAAGGGATTACCAAAATAATATCTACCCAATTCAATGGACTAGAAGAAATAGTCCCACTAAATGGCCTACTAGATCTCCAGATCCTACAAAAATGGATTTCTATTTATGGGGATACGTGAAGGAAATTGTTTATAAAGACACACCAATAACAATCCAAAATACGAAGGATAATAACTGCTGTTAGATCTATCCCACCGGCAATTTTAGGAGCAGTAGAAAACTCATTTCAAAAGCGCCAATCAAAATGGGCAACACTTATTATAATTTTTTCTATCGAATTATTTGAAGAAACCTCTATTTCTTTAAGTTTATTCTTGAATTTTTTACTCATTGCTCAATAACTCAAAAATAGTTTCAAATAGTTATAAGGATGTACATACAAAAATGTTCGTATTTCATCTCTACATCACATGGTCGAAAAGTATGCAGGGTGTTCCATTTGAAAACATTGGGAAAATTCAATTTAAAAGTTCTAATTTGAAAAGTTATTTCTGGCCCCCCTGTATATTTTAGGAAGTAAAAATGATTCGAAAACATTAATTAGATGTCTCGTAACCAGTATTTATATAATTTTCTCTTAATTCTGACTGTAGTGATTTTTTCAACATGCATCTGCAGATGGCATTATTTCAACAAAAAAATTAATTATATCCAAGTGGTTAGGAATAAGTCAATACTAATATACGAGCGAAGGGAGTCTAGTAAGGGGCTTCAAAAAATGTACATAGCATTCCATTTAAAAAAAGGCACTTGCTCCTGTAGAAGTATAGAATCGTCATATTCAAAAATATTTTCCGGTTATAGACCTTCTTATCTAATTTACTTTTTTTTAACTTCTAAGTATCATAGAACTCGAGTTGTCGAATTTCTACACACTATTGCTCCACCCTGTATACAAATAACTATTTTATGACAAAATATTCTAATTTTTTCCCATTGCAATGATCAAATTACTGGCTTAAAACTAAAATACTTTTAACAGGTCTTACCTTAATCATTTGAGTCGTAATGAATCCGATAGACATTGCTGAAATAACAGACATATAACCCAGCGTAATATGTGACAAGTAACATAAGTCATCAGCCATTCTAAAACACAAGAAGTAATTAATCAGTATATTAGATATACCGGGTGATTCAGTTTGGTATTCGCCCCCCGTATCTTTTTTATTTTAACAGAAAACTACAATAAACCATATATATTTATAAATCGTTTGCCAAGCTACATCAAATGACGTCCTTAAATCACCTCTTTGATCACATATGCCAAAATAACGATAGTCAACTTTTTTTTTCAAATGGTATGCTACACATTTTTTTGCCGATTGTTGTAAAGCTTCTCTTTCTGCATTCAACCATGTAAAAAAAGTATACACTTCTATAAGGAAAATTTCGAGAAAATTAATAAAATACGAAAAAACTTCATTTAAAGGTTTTGTTTCTGATTCAACATAGTTAGCCATGGACACAATTGAATTTTGTCATTGTTAGTAATGTCAAATTGAAAATACTGTTATTTGTGACTGTGTTAATCGTTTCTGTTTTATGTTATACTTCTAAATAGATTTACACAATGGTATCATACACTAATGAAGAAAAATTGGACATGATATTAATTTATGGAGAGTGCGGAAAAAACAGTAAAGCAGCCAAACGTTTATATCAAGATCGCTTTCGAAATAGGCCGGTACCATCAGACAAAATGTTCGCAAAATTGGCAAGAAATATGAGCGAAAGTGAAAGTTTTCAGAAAAAAAGATACGTTTTTAAGCCCAGAACCGCACGAGATGAGGAACATACAGTTGCAGTTTTAGCCCGTGTTTTCGTAGACCCGGATATTTCTATTCATCAGTTAGCGACATAAACTGATATTTCATATTCTTTGTAATATACCTTGGTTCGTTGGGGTTCTATGATTTAAACTTGACTTGAGTTTTATAGCTGCACCTGTATCTAGCAAGAAAGTTAATTCGTTTACTCCATATTTCATTTTCACAAAATTTATACCATTCATACTTAATTTTACTGCTTCATTTTCGACATTATTCCGTTTGGGCTCGAAAACCAATCACTCGAATTATCCGAACCACACAATTGTTCATTGCTTTTTACTATTTTCGCTTTCTAAGAACGTGTCATTTTCTGCATAATTCGCTTGTTGCATACCATGACCTAGGTTACTCCTAACTCGTTTATTTACATTACCACGCACTTGACCTTTAAAATGATTATAAGAATTTTGCTGTGTTTGGCTGTTTCCTTGTGTATATTGTCTATAGTTTACGCCGTAATTATATTTACGTGAAGTATTTCTTCCTCGGAAATTATTAATACGAAAATTATTATTGGATTTTTGCAGTTTGCAGCGGGTCATAAATCTTTTCGAGTCGTTTTGCGTTTTGGGAAAGTCTAGTTTTTGGCACATAATTAATAAGCAAGTTCTTATGGTTGTCATTTCAAGTTCAGAATAAAATTCAATTGAGTCGATTAACTGTTTCGTTTCAAATTTTTCCGCCATACTATTTACTCTATGTTTAACTTATCTACTACACTCATTTATATAATCCTAGACTAAACTAACCTTGTTATTACATAATATTACAATAATACATTGAATTAAATCTCCTTAATTTTAATCCCTTTTTTGCTTGACTTTTCAGTTGTATGTATACCATATTTTTATAATTTCCACTAATAATAATTAATTGCTTTACTTTCTATTGGACCTTTGGAATTATTGTCTTCTTTTATGTCCACCTAAAAGCTAAAAGAGAAAAACAAGTTCTTCGATCTTCTTTTAAGCCGATTTTTGTACAATTTCCATCTCCATTTCCATTTTTCCATATTAAAATTCCCATTTTTCTATTATATATTTTTTTTCTTCAATCAATTTTTCAATTTATTTGGCCTCACAGGACTGGCAGGATCGCCATGTAATATACCTTGGTTCGTTGGGGTTCTATGATTTAAACTTGACTTGAGTTTTTACCATTTATTTTTAAAGATACATCATGGTACTCAGGACTACTTGTACCCTCGATGAGAGTTGACTAGTTTCTATCAATTATACTTATTCTAATGCTAACCTAAATTACTTGTTGTGCTTACCTAGTATTTACATATATACAAATAATAATAACTAATACATAATATTGGGAGCTGTACTGGACTTGACCTAGTAAACAATTTAAACAATTAATTTCACTAATTGTTTTCATTTCATCATCCAGCACATCTTCAATTCAAATAATTCTGAGAGACAATAAACTGCGACCATATAAAATACATTTACATCAGGGCTTGCTCCCAGGAGATTACGAGAGACGTCTAAATTTTGTAGCATGCTTGGCAGTTGCTCAAGAAATGACTATATTAGATCGCATCATGTGGTCAGATGAATTCCGTTTCCATAATAATGGAATTGTCAATAGACATAACTGCCATTATTGGTCACAGGATATCTGGGGAATTAACGTATGATGTGAAATTCTCTAGGGACAAATTATAGGACCAAAGTTTTACGAAGCTTACTGGAGAAAGATATCTACAGTTTTTAAGAGAAGAGTTGTTAAATTTCATAGAAGACGTTCCATTACATATTAGGCATAACATGATATTACAACAAGATGGGGCACCGCCACATAATGCTATAATTGTAACGAATTATTTAAATGCAGCTTATCCAGGTAGATAGATCGGAAATCGTAGTGAGGGAGTCAAGTGGCCTGCCAGATCACCGGATCTCACACCGTTAGATTTTTTTCTTTGGCCATATCTAAAAGAAAGAGTGTAGTTTACACCTCTAAATGATATCGAAGATGTGTGATAAACAGAGGACGATTATGTTTAGAAGCGAACGGAGGACTCTTCGAATATATGAAGCAATAAATAATGTTTTTATTTTCTTAATTGTTAGTTAGTTTTCAAGTATTGGTAGTTTTTTTATTGGTAATTGTTATTTATTATTAGATGTTATTTTAATATTATTGTTGAGTGTTATTATCATTAATTAACTAAAGATATGACATTAAATGTTTGTTTATAAAAAAATGAATTACATAATTATTTAAAAACAGAACTTTGTTTGGTCAAAACATTAAACTTTGTTTCAAAATTTTTACGCTCATCATTACCGTACACAATCCTCGTACAAATCCCTCTCTTTCGAATCTGATTTGCCTAATTGGTACTAGTTACATTACTTACAATGTCAAAATTCAATTGCTTCCTTGACTAACTATGCTGATTCAAAAAGAACCTTTGAATAACGTTTTATCATGTTTTATTAATTTTTTCGAAATTTTCCTTATGTTGAAGAATGAATTTTAACATTTAATCTGCAGCATTCAATTCGTATTCTAGTTTTAAGATCTTCGACGTCATTTAGAGGTATAAAGTAAACTTTTTCTTGTAGATAGAACCAAAGGAAGAAATCTAACGGTGTTTAAAAACGTTTCTTTTTTTCTCAAAACTTCCACTTTCGCTCATATTTCTTGCCAATTTTACAAACATTTTGACTGATGGTACCAGCCTATTTCGAAAGCGATCTTGATATAAACGTTTGGCTACTTTATGTTTTTTCCGCACTCTCCATAAATTAATATCATGTCCAATTTTTTTTCATTATTGTAAGATACCATTGTGTAAATTTATTTAGAAGTATAACAAAACAAAAACGAATAACACAGTCACAAATAACAGTATTTTCAATATGACATTACTAACAATGACAAAATTCAATTGTTTCCATGGCTAACTATGTTGAATCAGAAACAAAACCTTTAAATGAGGTTTTTTCGTATTTTATTAATTTTCTCGAAATTTCCCTTATGGAAGTGTATACTTTTTTCACATGGTTGAATGCAGAAAGAGAAGCTTTACAACAATCGGCAAAAAAATGTATAACATACCATTTGAAAAAAAAAGTTGACTATCGTTATTTTGGCATATGTGATCAAAGAGATGATTTAAGGACGTCATTTGATAGAGCTTGACAAACGATTTGCAAATATATATGGTTTATTTTAGTTTTCTGTTAAAATAAAAAAGAACCGCTGCCCAAGGAATCACTACTTCCACATCCAAATTTTTATCCAAGTCACTCACAACGAAAAAAATTTGTATGTGGAAATAATTGTTTATGGAACTTTAATAATATAATATTTGAAATCCTCTAACCCAAAAACCCATAAAACGATACCCCACATCGGTAGCGGGGTGGGGGTGGTGATGGGGGGGTAGTGGGGGTGGATGAAGTAAAAAAATATTTTGAGGTTTCTGGTTCTTGTACACACACTAAATCACAATTTTTTTTCATCCCTTTTAATAATGGGGTGGGGGTGGTAATGGGGGTGGCCTCGGGGGTGGCTAATGCCAAAACTTTTTTTGGGACCTTAGCTTCTCTTGTATATACTAAATACCAATTTTATGGACTCTTACCTGCTTGATTTACCTATTTTCCCCAATTTTACCCCAATTTACTCCCCAACCCTTCGACGGAACAAAACGAAAATATAATCTAGTTCTAGATCTCATTAAAATACATATGTGTACCAAATTTCAAGTCAATATCTCAAACGGTTCCAGAGTAAACGTGAGCACAAAAAAAGTTACAGACAGACAGACCGACAGACAGACAGACCGACAGACAGACATCCGACAGACAGAAAATTTTTTTTCGTTCAAAATCTCGACGTTTCGTGACATTCTAAGCCTATTTGAACAATAAAAATTTTTAAAAAATTTTTGTCGTTACTATACTTCCACTGGATGTGGAAGTAATACAGGGGGGCGAATACTAAACTGAATCTCCCGGTATAATACACGTACTGCACCTTAGTATATGATTGTGATATTGAATGCAAAATCCGAGTTTGGCAGATTTCACATTACGATCTTGTTCTTCAAATATTGCATGAAATAATATTTCAAAGTGGTCTATATGTGAACTTATTAAATCGGTTATAGCCAGAGGCAAAACTGCTATACACATTGTTTGAAGAGATGCCAGATTTACAGCTATCAGATTTAAAATGAAAAGGGCTACTTCGATAGGCCAGTGGCCACTGGCAGGAGGCAGCCAAATGGGTGCAAATTTAATACACACTTCCTTTAAGTTTTTTTCTTCATTTAACCTCCTACAATAAGGAACTGTCAAGAAAGATGACACGCTATAACCTAGTATGCCCAATATGCCATACGTTACAAAGAAAATAGCGTATAAATTTCCCTTTCTTTCCATGCTCTCAAAAGTTGGTGGTTTTGCAAAGACATCAAAGCAGGTGACATCGCGTAATAGCCTGAGCCATTTCTCACGGTGGTATGTGAATATACTAGACATCAGCAGTAGACCACCATAACTTGGCAAATCGGCTAGATCTTCGTATAAGTCCATATCTGTTTGTTCTGCAAAATAAAAGTTTTAAATAAGGATTAACATTTTATAGAATTTCAGTTTGTGAAAGTTAACTAAAGGAATTTAAATAATATTTTTGTAAATACCTATGATAGTCAAAAGTCAAGAGCCAGAAATGCGATCATAGGGTGTGCAGTAACCTAGTTTTTCGTTGCCAATAGGTCAACTACCTACCAAATATTGTTTTCCTCTGTCAACCAGTTTGGTAGATATGGCGCCGACAGGCAGACAGACAGACAGACAAGGTGCAATTATTCGCTCGTTTTTCACCCCCAATCTCAAAAAACACCACCAAAACAAAAAAGTGGACCAGACCAGTGTATCCTTACTAAATACATAATAAAAGATACACTGCCACCGGTATGGTCCTGCGGGCAGACTATTTTTGGGGTGGGTGTTTTTTGGGGGTTGGGGGTGAAAAACTAACCAATCTGACAATTTTGACTTCGGATTCGGTTTCAGCGGGTCCAAATATATGAGGATACACCGATCTAGTCCGCAGGCCAGACCACTTTTTTTTGGCTTTGGGGGTGTTTTTTGGGGTTGGGGGCGAAAAACGAGCGAATCTGACAATTCTGACTTCGGATTCAGTTTCAGCGGATCCAAATCCATAAGGATATACTGGTCTGATTCGAAGGCCAGGCCATTTTTTGGGGTGAAAAAAGAAGCAACCTGGCAATTCTGACTTCGGATACGGTTTCAGCGGGTCCAAATTCATAAGGATACACTGGTCTGGTCCGCAGGCCAGACCACTTTTTTTGTGTGTGTGGCTGTGTAATCTTCCAATTATACCCTTATATACCAGCTCGGTGGCGCAGTGTTTAAGGTATTAAGCTTGCGATGCCGATACGGTAGCAGTGGGCTAGACTGCGGTTGTGTGAGAGACAACACGGTGTAGTCACTCTCCTCTCCTGAGTTCGAGTCTCAGTTGCGGCAGATGGGGCTCAGTCAACTCCCCCCCCCCAGTTATTATTTCTTCTTCAATTTGCTAACACACAATGTTTAGCCCTAGCACAACCATTTTTAAAGCTAGCTCACCCCTACGTAATTGTTTTGGGGGGGGGGGTTGACGCTACCCCCCCTACATGCTGATAAAAAGTCTCCATGGTCACAAAAATTACAGGATTTCGAGATATTGGCCGAAGAAAGTCGTAACTTCGTCGATAATAAGACCTTTTTCGATCAATATCTCGAAATCCTATAATTAAAATTTTTTGTGACCGTGGATACTTTTGATCAGCATGTCATGAACTACCTCTGTGCAAAATTTCAGCTCCCAGGAGTGAAAGCCAGTTAAAAGGTGCAGGGTCTTTACGAAAATGTATTTTTTGGAGATTTTATTCTTGACTGTTATTAATGTATTTTCTTATCGAAAAAAGAACGGAATAACGTGGCAAATCTTCAGTGAAAATTCAAAAATGATATATGTCAGTAGAAAGAACTAAGAGTCAAATATAAATAGAGTATCGGAAAGTGTTGGTTTTGGGATGGCAATAAGAGCACGCGAGAGCGAATCATGCAATCGTGTACATGCTTCACTTGATGGGCGTGTCACTGTTTACCTCTGCTAGAGTGCTGGTAGACGTCTTTATTGTAGGCGGTCGGTTAAATCGTTGAAACTAGTGCAATACCAAAACAAACACTTTCCAATTCTGTAAATAAATTACTACTGAGAGTTCCATCTAAAAATTCAAGTAAATACTTGCCACCACTATGTCAAGCATCCTGTAGATGTCAGAACAATTTTAAAATATATAATTCTAGATCTGGTACAACTTTTATATTGGACATTTTTTCTAATTTCAAACAGTTGAGGAGATATTGACTGTCCATTTAATTTTCCATGGAAACAATAATAAAAATTTTCCCACCATGATGAGATTTTTGAAAAACACCGTATGTTATATTTAAAGTATGTCATTATTATTTTTGTGGTGTGTTACTATATTTACTAAAGTGTAAAATTTATTCATGGAATAAAGTTTAATTTATTTATTTATTTAATTATTTAGTTGTTGTGCTAGATGTAAAGTGTGTGCTATCAAATTTGAGAAAAAAAAGTACATGAGGGCTAACGAATAAATTTCAACCTTCTATTTACATAAAGGAAATGTCATACTGATAACCTATAGAATCGATAACCTGTACTGAAATGTATGATATATAACACTTCCGTATTATATTTGTTTTGAAGAAATTAAATCGTTAGTTTTTGTTGGGTTGTCTTATTAACTAGACTGGACCCTGTATTAATCTCCAAACCAGCTACCTGAGCAAGAAACCGTTACAGAAGCATACTGAAAAATGCAGTATAAACAGCATCTAGGCCTTTTAAAACTATTGGAGATTGGTACATTCTTCTATGATATGAAGTTTACAAAAAAGAATTTTTTGCGTTGTTTTATAATTGTAAAAGATTATTTTTATACAGCACTGCATTGTTGAATGAGTAAACTTGCCCCCCCATCAACTCGTTTTTTAAACTTCTTCCACAGAAAGAATACGCCCAGAGGGGCGCATCCTTTGCGCCCCAAAATAATTAGGTAGCGTCCAATTCGTTTTCGAGTTATTAACGATTGAAGGTGGGGGGGAGCTAAGCTAAGTTAACGCTTTTTTAATCACATTAACAAAAAAAATCGAAAATAGTCTCAAATTTTAAAGAATAGCAAGCGCCCTTTAAAGCCCCCAGAAGAGAAGCTTGCGCCCTTTCTGGAGCTATATACATATAGATAGATAGGTGGGGGGAGGCAGGTTTTCATGTCTACAAAACTTTTGTTTCAACATATCGGGTCAATATGTTACCTATATTGCATACTGGGCCAATGTATGTCAGATTTAGCCAATATTGTACCAATATACTTGTCAGCTGTATTTTCAATGTATTAATCCAATATATATCCGATGTTTTAGAAACATTGGCAAACCAGATTAAAATTAACAATACTTAACCAACATTGGCGCATTGTATAGAAACTAATATTTAATTTATTGACAAATTAGCGTCGATATAATGAGTCTTCAACCTTAAAATATATATGCGCTATGATGTTGCTATGACTGCTTGGTTTAGAGGCAAGCAAACTTGGCTCTTACATGGGGGTTCTGGGTTCGATTCCAGGCCGTGGCACTGGGATTTTTTCTGAGGAAAGAATTCATTCCAGAATACTCGGATATTGGATGTGCATCCCTTGTCTCCAAACGTGTAGGTCTTTCCGCACAAGGCTCTTCCAGAACCTCCATGGATAAAGGGTATGTAGTATGTTGTTATTTAAATACCCTCCTTAAATGTTTTAATCAGCTGGTTGCTCAAGGTTGAGTAGCCTGTATAACTATTATACAAAATGCTATTCGTCTTGTTAGTTGCTGTAAATACAAACAATGTATATTTTAATACATGATGTACATTTCTAATTTTAAATTTACCGCCCATAGCAAATTCAGAAACAGTGACACGTTCGAGTTTCGGTCATGTTGCCGTATGCCGGCCGGTTGTTGGTACTTCATGAATTCGTCAATTTGCTTAATGAAATACAGTGTAGAGCTTGTGACAACTACAATAATTTAATAGGTAAGTGTGCATGTTCCCGTTCCAATAATAGTAAACATAGTTTAGTTTTTAGTAATATTCCACATTCCTACAAAGGCTTGGCATATTTGTCTCCTTTCTGCCATGTTTAATGTAGAAGTTGTGGCACAGAGGGTGTGTAATATCCAGGATATTTTTGCAAATCATGCATAATTAGGCACTATGGTATTTACGACTAATTACCTATATCTTACATTCGTCTAAATACCTATGCGTAATTATTTTATAAATATAGATTGTATATTGGGCCAATATTTTCCCAAGGTTAGGAAATCCGATTCAATATTAACATTATTTAACCAATATGGGTGCAATATGTAGAAAGTAATATTAGACAGTAAGGCAGTATGATATATTTAACTTATTTCTATAGTTTTTTAATATTTCAGCATTTTTTCACAAAATGATCAACGGTCCTCGATGCGATGTAAACAGCATCAAGTATGAGAAGAAAAGATCAACTCGCAACATTTTTATAATATGACTTTCACTACAGGCGAAGAACTAATGGGTGTAAATCAGCAATTAGCAGAAACATAGGAAAATACGAAGAAAACGGTATGCGTATTTATTGTTACATAAATATTATTAAAATACAAGGAACATTCTAGATTTAAATTCAATATTTAAGGGGAGAGGACAACCACACGAAAGCTATGAATGCTCAACTAATGAAAAAGGAAGTACCTAGCTATATTTTATTCAGGAGAAGTATACAAAAGAAGAAATCAGTGTGAAAGCTCACATTCTTTGACGTAGTGTCTAGTAAGTAAGACATTAAACTAGTGGGTTTGCTGTAGTTAACTGATTCTCATTATTTTAGAGGCCGATTCAAAGAAGTCAAAGATGTTCAAATTAATCGAACAATATTAATTAGCATACTCAGCTGGATCATCAGATAAAGATGGTGAAGTAAATATTGCAAATCTACAAGAAATCATGGTCTCTCAAGAAACGAAACAGATGAATAGGTATACAATAATAATTACACTTATTTTTTTTTATTGTTTTGTTTAAGTTTTGAAGAAGAGTTTTGTTTTCCTTTATATTTTATGTAATTATCACAATTACATTTTCGTTTGCGTTTTTGTTCAATTCCATATAAATATTCTTTTTAAAATTTTCAGATTTTGATAACAACATCCATTCAAATTCCAGCTGATGTAGGCACCTGTGTCACACAAAGTGTCCAAATTTCTGACATGGGAACTCTTACAGTAGGTATTCTCATGTCAGAAATTCAGCCACATTGTGTAGCTATAAGGCGCTGATAATCAATATAGCACCTATATGTTAGTATCCAATATAACGCCTTATGTTAGTATCCAATATGACACCTGTATTAGTATCTAATATGGAACCAATGTTGGTATCCAATATGATGCCAATCTTGACATCTAATATTATGCCAATATTTGATTTCAGTATTGGGCATTTATTGTAAAAATCTGTCGCTCAGTATATTGGCCCAATCAACTTGTGCTACAGGGGTAGTTTGATACAGGAGAGATGGGGCTCGTTTGCGCCGTTTAGATTAACGCTAGTAGTCCAATCAACGAAGGAAAAATAGGGGAATTAATTCGTATAGTTGCAAATTTTTGTATAGTTGTCGGGAGGAGTGCCCTGAATAACATACCAAAAGTCCTGACTGGTGGGGGGTAGTTTAAAGGTCCCCTTAGCACGTTTTTTTAAAATAACTCGAAAACTACGACCTGTAGCGAAAAATTGTCTTTATGCAAAATTAAACTGGATGAAATTTTCTACAAATAAGTTTCTATTCACTTTTTATGTAGGAGTAATACTTTACGAGATACAGAGGGTGGAAAAATCGCGAATAAAAAAAAATTAAGTAGTTTTTCATGTTTTTTTGGAAAAATTCGGTGAAAACGCACTTTACACAAAAGTTGAAAATAAAAAAAAACTCTTGTATTTCGATGATACATTCACCTTAATTTTTTCCGATTTTTTTTTAACTTTTACATTTCCCCTGCCCTCCACCACTTTTAGGAATTTTAGAGTGGCCATATCTCGAAAAATATGCACTTTTCGAAAAATTTCGCAAGAGTAAAAACATCTTATTTTAGACCAAAAAAGTTATATTGTTCTTTTAATTTTTGACCTAATTCTACAAGTTACTTAACCCGTAATAAAAGAGTACCCCTTCCGATCATTTCCTACTCTTTTTTTTTTTCAACTTTTTTATTAACGTCATAACAAACACATTGCACAAGGTTTCATCAAAATCCATTCATTAGCACTCAAATTAGAGATTTTGGTCATTTTAGCGCTTCGTTGACTGGACTACCTCGTAAAGTATTGATCCTACATAAAAAATTAATATTAACTTATTTGTAGAAAATTTCATCTAGTTTGATTTTGTATAAGAACAATTTTTGCTAGAGGTCGTAGTTTTCGAGTTATTCAACAAAAAGCTGAAAAGGGGACCTTTAAACCACCCCCCACTCCTCGCTCACCACCACCGGTCAGGACTTTTAGTATGTTGTTCAGGGCACTCCTCCCGACAACTATACAAACATCTGCAACTAGACGAATTATTTCCCCTATTCGGAATTTTTTGCACTTCGTTAACTGGATTATAGCCTTAATTTGCTATTAGATATCAAAGCCGGTGACATATGGAAGCAGCAGGTATGACGTAGGTTTAAAGTAGCCAATGCGGTGAACGTAATAGGCCCGTTCAGCATTTTCTTTTTATTTTAGAAATTGAAAGTAGAACACTTTTTAAGGCAATTTTCAAATTTTTAGGTTTTTATTCGAACGTTTAAGCCCTTAAATAAATTACCAAAGTTGGACCGCGCGAAAACGGGGTGGAACTTCGCGTGACATCACTTTGTAGATGTTGATCAGGCGACGGTCGAGATTTAATAATTAAAAACATTGGAGGTGAAATAAAATAAAATTTTAAGAAGAAAAGGTTCTATGCAACTTTTCATAAAAATTGATAGTCTTTAATATATAATGACTTGAAAATTGGGATTTTAGCTTAAAAAAAGTATTTCACAACAATATTCGTCAAATAACTTGAAAAGTATTACATTGAGAGGAAACATGCTAGAGACAAATAGGAAAGCTACTAAATTGAGGATGAATTTTGTTTTTTTCTAATTTCTGTAGAGTTAATGGTTTCGGAGATCTGGAAGTGTATAGGTGGCGTTCGAACGTCTATAAGATGAAGTATTTAATTTTAAATGTTAAATATCTCAGAAAATATGGCACTTACGTCAAAAGCGGTAAGAACAAAAATGAAAGACTATTAATTAGGCTTCCAAATGGTTTTTTCTCTATTTCTAAAGCATAAAAAACAAAGAAGTTATGACAGACATAGTGTACTTTTTCAATTTTTGTTTATGCAAAATGACGTCAAGAAACGGCGAAGCGCTTTGTACTGAAACCCAATCTTTAACATTGAATATCTAAGGATTGGATATACTTATGAAGCTGAAATTTTAACAGCTTATCTAGATGATCTAATTCTATCGAATACCATAAAAAAAATAACGAAAATAAATTATCGGCAACAAGCCCATTCGACAATTTCCCCTACATCCCTGAACCGATTCAAAAAATTTTTTGATGGGCTTTTAGAGACAACTTTGTAGAATGGTACAAGGTTATTGAAAACTAAAGAAGGAAAAATCTTTTTTCCCGTGTGAAAATAAAAAAAAATGTTGTCAATAGTCTGCGTGTCTGATATCATTCTATGAAGTTTCCTCTAAAAGCCTATCAAAGAACTTTTTAAATCGGTTCAGGGATGTAGGAGAAAGTATCGAATTACGAAATCATTTTCTTAAGCACGGCACTGCCATCCTTAAACTGGTCAAACTAGAGAAATGAGTGCACTAAAATTAAAATAGACATTTTTAAATGAGATATTTTGATTCCTGGGTAAGTTAGACCTTTTTCAAATAATATTGCAATTGTAACAATTAATTTTGCACAATTGTTCAATGCCCCTTTAGTATTAGTGCTATGAAACACAATATAAGTTATTTTCTCATTACCAACAACATATTTTGCTTTTACTGGAATGGAATTATGTTCATTACCAACAACATATTTTGCTTTTACTTGGAATTATGGTAATCCTTAAGAAATTTTATTTTTTGTTCAAATAGGCTTAGAATATCATGAAACGTCGAGAGTCAAAATTTGAGCAAAAAAAATGTCTGTCTGTCTGTTGTTCTGTCTGCATTTTTTTTGTGCGCATCCATGAAACTAAAAACATTTTCGGCTACAGACACGTGTGTGTGTATGTGTGCGCGCGCGAGTGCATTTTGTAGGGAATTAAATTATCTTTCAACACTGTGATCAACATTTTTCTAGTAAAGCCCTAGTTTTACTTCCACATCCAGTGGTAGTATAGTAACGACAAAACATTTTTTTAAAATTTTTATTGTTCAAATAGGCTTAGAATGTCACGAAACGTCGAGATTTTAAGTTTGAGCGAAAAAAAATTTCTGTCTGTCGGTCTGTCGGTCTGTCTGTCTGTCTGTAACTTTTTTTGTGAGCACGTTTACTCTGGAACCGTTTGAGATATTGACTTGAAATTTGGTACACATATGTACTTTGACGAGATCTAGAACTAGATTATATTTTCATCTTGTTCCGTCGAAGGGTTGGGGGGTAAATTGGGGTAAATTTGGGGAAAATAGGTAAATCAAGCAGGTAAGAGTCCATAAAATTGGTATTTAGTATATACAAGAGAAGCTAAGGTCTCAAAAAAAATTTTGGCATTAGCCACCCCCATTACCACCCCCACCCCATTATTAAAGGGGATGAAAAAAAATTGTGATTTAGTGTGTGTACAGGAACCAGAAACCTCAAAATGTTTTTTTACTACATCCACCCCCACTACCACCCCCCATCACCTCCCCCACCCCGCTACCGATGTGGGGTATCGTTTTATGGGTTTTTGGGGTAGAGGATTTCAAATATTATATTATTAAAGTTCCATAAGCAATTATTTCCACATGCAAAATTTTTTCATTGTGAGTGACTTGGATAAAAAATCTGGATGTGGAAGTAGTGATTCCTTGGGCAGCGGTTTTTGAGTTAATCACTAAAAATGCTTGTTCAACCCTGACTTTTGAAGGAGTGAAAAAAACACTGAACTTTAAAAAATTATATACCGCTCAATTTTTGACCAAATTGGAAGGGAAGGTAATTTAAAAGTCTTCAAGTTGTTTGTTTTAACACTTTTTTTTTATAAAATTCGTAGTTTTTAGATATTTGCAAAAACCGTTTTTAACTTCTAAAATTTAGGTGCCCTTAAGTGCACTCCACTACAAACATAAAGCTAGATGCTGCACGACTATTGCAAATACCACTGATTTTTAATTCATCTAATATTCCGTTAGCAGTTTCCACACTGTATAGCAGAAACGTTTATTAAAAGTGAACTAACCTACATTTGACAATAGTAGCAAGGAGATTTTTTACTTACGTATTGTATGCATTATGAAATGAATAAACGTCGTCAACCAAAAACAAAAGGGCACAAATTTCAGAACGGAGGATTTCAAAAAAAATTTAAAACGACTTTCGTTCTCTAAGGGCAAGCAGCTTGTCATAGTTAAAATTTTTAACACTACGTGAAATGCCTTCCCTTTTTCAATTCGGTACATTTTTGACAGTTTATTACAGCACCAACCTTTGTCGCCGTTTCAGTGCAAATAAATGATTTTTTTTTCTTCAACAATCACGGACTAATCAGACATAATACGATTGGATGAAAACAATTCCTGATTGGTTAGCTGACCACGTTAGAGAAAGCTTATTGGCTTTTACTATATTATAATTTCCTGCAGACACAAAGTTATTGGTATGTAAATGTATATGCTCACAAAGAAAACTAAGTACAGTTATTATCAATTTTATATTAACCCAGATTGATTTTAGACTTGTTAAGCTTTCATTATATTCTAAGAAAATTAGAAAAGAAATGGATATAGCCATTAATAATTTAAAAGAAAATGCATATTGTAAGATGAATTACAAAGTACAATATGCATGAGAACTCATGATATGAGATCAGATTTTTCCGAAGTCATTAGATATTAAATAAAATAATCACATGGAAGGAAAATATAAGATCAACATAATGCTTGTCGTTTCTATTTGGTGTCTATTGGTATCAATTTTTTTTTAAATCTTAAACAATTTTTTTAATTATCTACGTTTCATTTACTGTTTGTAAATGTATACTGTAGAATGTTGATTATGACATCGCTTCTGAAAATCTGGGACATTCTTATAGTCCGGGAGATAGTGAACATTTAATCTTAAATGGAAACCCCGATTTTTTATTGCCGATTCGGATTCTACGCTACAAAATATGTAAGTTTTATCTGAAACCTTTTTTTTTGATTTGCGATAGATGGTGTTGTAATCGCAAAAAATAAGATTTTTCGCCATTCTCGAGAAATATACTTTGAATTGAAAAATAAAAAGTCACCCTCTGTTCAATATTTCTAAAAAAATATAGTGATAATAGTTGACTCCCCTCCCCCACCCCCAGGGATGGGGTGGGAGCTTTCAAATCTCAAGTGGGAACTTAGATTTTACGTGTAGGTTTTACAATTTTTTTCATTCGTGAATTTTTTCAAGAAACTATTAGTGTTACCCAGGAACAACGACGTGGACGTAGTAGGTGTCTGTTCACTCGGGATGCTTGTTCTAGGTGAGTCACCTCCGAATCTGCAATAAAAAATTGGAAATCTAATTCTGAAATGAAAAAATCGGCAGCTACTGGAAGCGGCTAGAACCTCTCCACCCGGTGAATCTTTGAAGCTGAAAAGAGCACTAAAAAATATGAACGATCTCATTTAATATATTTATTAAGTTGAAATATTTTTTTCATATTAAAACAGAAAAAAAAAGTCTTACGTTCGGTGGGATTTGGACCTAAGAACTTGAGTCTCAAATTTATAATCTGCACAAGATTAATATTTTATTCAATGTTTTAATACAAATACATGCCTCATCGGATCCTAGCCCGGAGCCAGCCAGACAACCGCGGTGAACACTGCCGAGGCGGGTGTGAGGCTAGATGGGGTAGGTCCGGTTTGGCTTGGAGAAAAATAGAAATGTGGAATAGTAGCTCCTGTCTTCTGTAGACAGGCTTAAATACTAGGTTGAAATTATAATTCGGCCACATGGACCTAAAATTAATATAAAAATAAACACAACAATATAAAAATTAAGTTCGTAGGCAAGAGCACTTAATAATTTTGATTATTGATACGGGAAACACAACTAAACGAAAAAATCCGTTCGTTGGTAATGGGTGGTAGGGATGGCCATCTTTTGTAAAAACCATATAACTCTTGGTGGACAGCTTCCCTGCCAGATGTGGCCGGAGTAGTGTTCATGGTGGATCGTTTAAGTTTGAGTTGATATATTTTGTTTTATCTTCTGACTTGGACCGATTTTTCACTAAATCGGTCGGGGAAGTCAAATTTTTGGTTCCAATGTTTTTCTGGGGAATTTGGTTTTTGACAGTTTTCGAAAAAATATTTTAGGTTGGTACCAATGTTTTAAATTATTTTTAAGTTATGTTGCACTATTTTTAGGTTATGTTGAAGGAAGAATTTCCGGCGGGATGCCGGAAGTAGCGGAAATAGCTTTTAAATATAATGTCACTGTCATTTTTAAAGTTTTATAGGAAAAACTCACCGAAAGCGTTCCAGTGAGATTGCTTATACTTGTAGGGCTTGTGAGCGGTTCACGAAGATCTCTCACACCTTCCGTGGGCTTTATGAACGTCGAAAAAACTTGTAATCTCTCGACGCACTTGACACTCAAAATTACTCAGCATACAGTCTGCACGCTTTAACACACTAGTCTATTGAACGTTAAGTTAGACCACAGAGTACAGTAACTATACAGAGGCGAAGGCAAGCCTTCCCGCCAAAACCAAATTTGTATACTCATCGCTATTTTTTAATTGTTTAAAAATCAACCTCACTTTTATCTTGACACTGTTGACGTTTATCGTGTTAAGTTTGGATTTGTGAATTTTATTTCCACTCATTTTGGGATATTGAAAACATTAACCGAGAATTAAAATTCTCATAAATAAAACCTAGTGTACAACTCAATTGAAAGTAGGCGCCGATTATAAGTAATTCAAATGGTAATATTTTTCAATCCAACTCGAAATACACTGTTTTTCAATGTATTCTTAAATGAGGATCTGTACGTGACGTCATAGCTAACCTCAAAAATATATGTTTCTTAAAATTCAATAGTATTACGTAGCTATTATTAAAATTTCTGCCTGGTTCCCATACTTTCGACCAAAATCTAATTAAATGTAATGTTTATAAAGTTCTACCTAGTTTTTCACAATAAAATAAAACGCATTTTGCAGGTTAGAAATCTAACCTATTAAAAGAAATAAATTAACAACAAATTTCTCTCAGTGTAGACGCAACTGGTACGCAAGATCACAGAAAACGAGCCATAAAAACTCAAAGGAACCGCCAAAGCCTTCGCCTCTGTGTAGTTACTGTACTCTGTGGTTAGACTATAAAATATATCTTACACAAGAAGCGTGTTATTTGGTTTTTTAATTTTTTTCACGGAAACCAAATCGAAAGAGTGCAAGTGTGATATATCGTTGAAATCGGAATTTTTACTGCTTTTCAATGGTTCGATTACTCATTGTAAGCAATCATAAAACAAACAACTTGTTGTGCCAAAACGGCAACAAACGTAATCCGATCTCAACCAAAACCTTTTCAGATCTTCTGGAGCACTAAAGAAACTCTCATGCAAAGTGTCATCCAAATCCGTTTAGTGGCTTCGCCGCTATCGTGCTAACAAACATACACACACACACACACACACATACACACACACACAGACATTTTTTAAAAACAACTTTTTTGGGTTCCTGGGACCTGAAAACGTAAAGATTTAATGTTATCTCAATTTTCGATTTTGGACTAATTATAGTAAGTCCCACAATTTTATTGTGGAGAGGTTAAATTGGAGGTTTCCATTTCAGATTTGAAAGTTAATCCCCACCCCACCCCCCGGAGCGTGGAGGTAAATTAATAACATGTCTACTTTCTATCCCTTGTATACATGTTAAACAAAAATAACAATAACTAACAAACAACAAATACCAACAAATTTAAAGATAAAGAGCAAACTTATTAAATTAATAATACACACGTATTATTATCTGTCAAAGTTCTTTTTGTTTCCACAGCACACTTTTTTTGTTTGCAGCATTGTTTTGTTGACAAAATGAATGTTTTGAATCTAGCGTTATTCAATTTCCACGGCATACTTATTTGATAAGGGTATTTTCTCGATATTTTAATTATTATCCACCAAAGAACTTATGTATTTGGGTTAATATCGAACCGATTTTCGATTTGAAGGTATCAATGGATTTGTCGTGAACATTAGTATCTAACTACTGGGTGTCTAAAAGATTTGAAAAATTTGACATAATTACAAATTAGTGATTTCGGAAATTTTGGTTTGTCGTAGCTACTAAACCCATTCGAAAAATCTCACGTTTACATTTTTCTCTTATTATTTTGGTCCATTAGATTGATTTGAGTGCATTCACTGTACTCTAAATGAAAAAATAAAAATAGCCCCAAGAAAATATAATTACAAGGCCACAGGTCAATCTCGGGAGAATATTTCTTACGTCAAAATAAGAAAAAAATTCCTATGAAGATTGGCCCGATAACGGTTCTTTTCAGAAGTACAGGGAGATGAATTTAACATTTGTCACAGAAATTTGAATAAAAATGGTCACACAATAATACCCGGTGTTCTTAACATTTACTCTATTTAATATGTTTCATCAAGAACCTACCGCAGCCTCAGTTCAATTGAATATATATTATTTTAATAGTCAAAAAGTTATACCACTAAAAAATTAACAACTTTAATTCTAGAGCAAAAATAACGTAAAAAAGGTCAGATGATAAGAAGCATTGTCTGTCTGGAATTATTTCACATTTATTTATTCACCGTTGGGATAGTACATACGTAATACTTATGAAAAGAAGATCATGATGAATTAGTTTGCACATCATGACTGTTATAAGTGAAGGGGACTGGTGACTGATTTATTCAAAACCACGATGGCAGGGAAAAGAAAAACATCAATGGTGCATTTATTCGCATACTTGTGTTGATTATTAAAAGTTATCCACAACTTGCTTAATATATGTCCATAGTTTCACAATACTTGGGAGTGGAAAAATTAGTACATACCTTTCTCTTTCAGATAAAGACCCCCCACAAACCTTATGGAAATTGGCTATCAGTCGAATTTTCTGAAGTTTGGATATGTTGTAGCTTTTGCTTTTCTGAGCGAAAGTTCTCATGGGCACAAGTCTCAACTATGACTGATTTTCAAGTTATGAGAGCTTGAACGGCCCAATAAGCATAAAAATTTGGCGGAGTGAAGATAGCAATCTTTTTAATAGTCCTCCATATTTTTCTTTCTTTTAGTGGAAAAATAGCTTTATACATATATTTCAAGAAAACAATAAAATCCGATCTAGATAGAGGCTGACCGAGTACCAATCCACAAAAAGTAAAATATTCTTTTTGTAACTTTTTTAATATCTTTTGTGAATTAACCATTTTTAGTGGAATAATAGCTATATACATAATTTCAAGAAAACACAACAAAATCCGATATAGGCAGGGACTGATAGCCCGGGAGGCAGCGGTGCATTTTTGATGGTGATTTTACGCCGCTTGATATTGAACAAGCGTCAGCTGTCAAGATCGTGGTGTGGTGGTCGTGAGAGAAAGTTTATTAAGTCGAAACAAAAAATTAAAAAATGATTTCAAGTCGTTTGAACATTTGTACAACAAATGTTTACATGATAATAATAATTTTTAAAAAGTCAGCTGCGTAGATAATGGGGGATTATACGTCAGCCGCTTATATAAACCTGTCTAAAAAACAATTAATGTAAAATCATTTCAGTTTCAATGAAACTTTTACAGCTAACTCTTTATGTTATTAAAATGATAAAAACAATCGTCAGCTATTCTTTCAATGCGGGTAGGACCGCCAGCCGAGGGACGAGCTTTTAATCTGAGTATGGTGCATTTCAATGACTGACGATCTTTCCCCCTTTATATCAATAGCTGACGTACATTTTCATTTAATATAGTGTTTAAATAATCATTTCTAGAAATTTCAAGTGAGTCGAAATCAATTTAAACTAAAATTTATGGTTTCAATTACAATGGTAATATACACTAACGCTGGAAAATAAACAATTTTAAAAAATATATTTTTCCATTGTATTTTCCTGTAGGTTAAATTTGCAGACCTTGACAAATTGTGACAGTAACTATCTGCGAATTTCTACGTAAATTTCCTGCGCCCTTACCTATGACCGTTAGGGCTCTTTGGGATCTATTTAAGTAGAAGAATTCGGGGGATCAATTTGTCTAACCACTGAACAACCTGAGGTGTAACTCGCATTGGCGGGAAGAGTTCGCGCATCCAAGTTGGCGCACGTGAAATCGCCATTTTTTTAAGCGTTTGTAGACTTGCCCAGTTTTATTTTCAGTCGCAGTTGCCAAGCCGTGCGAAAAGGACATGTAGGTAAGTATGCACTTTTTCTGCTTATCATGTTTATATAAAATAAATTTGATTATTGCTATATTTAAAAACGTACATCTTCATTTCATATTTATTTCTAATCAAAGACAGGAATTTAAGATCTTTGAAAGAGGAAGCCGTTACTTTCTTGAAACTTGTTGTAAGCCAGAACAAGGATCTCCTTCCTCGTCTAGACAACAGAGAACGTGCTGAAGTCTTACTAAGACTATTGGGCAGAATTCACTGGCAGAAGCCTGGAGATTTTCATAAAGCAAGATGGATCTCAACAATAATCTATGCAGCAAAAATATGCGCATTTAGCGAGCAGATGGGTTATGAGCTAGAAATGGTTGATAAATTACGGCAAATCTGTCCTTTCAATGCTTTGGTTTACATTAAATGCTAGTTGAACGCTCCTAAAACCCCATGAATGATTTACAGCTGCGGCACTGCTTGAACCTATATGGTAGTTTAGCCCGCACTAACAAGTAACAAATAAGATATCTGACAATAAAAAAACAAGCCTAAAGAATCCCAACTACATTCATTTAATTAGAGAAAATATATTTTTCAAAAAGAATTGCTTTTTTTAATTTCAGCGTTTTTTATAGAAATTTAAAACTGTAGCCCCCAGGGGCAAACTTTCCCCTAAACTTACAGACTTCAAACCTCATATCCTTTAATTATGGACCAAAAGGAATCATTATGTATGCTATAAAAACTAGATTAAATCGATAAATTTTAGTTTAAATTGATTTCAAGTGACTTAAAATTTCTAGAAATGATTATTTAAACAATATATTAAATGAAAATGTACGTCTAGCTATTGCTATAAAGGGGGAAAGATCGTCAGTTAGATCATACATTGGACTGCACCATACTCAGATTAAAAGCTCGATCAGCACTTATAATCCCTCAGCTGACGGTCTTGCCCCCATTGAAAGAATAGCTAACGACTGTTTTTATCATTTTAATAATATAAAGAGTTAGCTGTATAAGTTTCATTGAACCTGAAATCTTTACATCAATTGTTTTTTATACAGGTTTATATAAGCGGCTGACGTATAATCCCCCATTATCTACGCAGCTGACTTTTTTAAAATTATTATTATCATGTACACATTTGTTCTACAATTTTTCAAACGACCTGAAATCATTTTTGAATTTTTTTTTTTCGACATGATAAATGTTCTCTCACGACCAGGTCCACCACGATCCTGACAGCTGACGCTTGTTTCGATTACTAGCCATATCTAGACTATCGATTACACACAAAATCAAGAGGCGTAAAATCACCATCAAAAATGCAACGCTGCCTCCCGGGCTATGAGGGGTAGCAATCCACAAAAATTAAAATATTTTTGTAACATTTTTAATATCTTTTGTGCATTTTCGGTGGAATAATAGCCATATATGTATACTTCAAGAAAGCAACAAAATCCGACATAGGTAGAGATTAACTGGGTAGCAATCCACAAAATGTCAAATATCATTTGGTAAATTTTCTAATATTATTTGTGAAAAACCAATTTGGTGGAAAATTACCTATGTACTTCAAGAAAACACAACAAAATTCGATATAGGTAGGGGATGACGGTGTAGCAGTTCACAAAAACTGAAAAATTGCTTTTGCAACTTTTTTAATATCGTTTGTGCATTAACCACTTTCAGTGAAAAAAAAGTTCCAAAAATAATATTTTACCTTTTGTGGATTGCTACCCCGTCAGCCCCTACCTATATCGGATTTTGTTGTGTTTTCTTGAAATATATGTATGTAGCTATTATTCCACCGAAAATGGTTAATTCACAAACGATATTAACAAAGTTACAAAAAGAATATTTTACTTTTTGTGGATTGCTACCCCATCAGCTTCTATCTATATCGCGTTTTGTTCTGTTTTCTTGAAATATATGTATAACGCTATTTTTCCACTAAAAAAAACATTGCTATCTTCACTCCGACAAATTTTTCTTCTTATTGTGACGTTCAAGCCCTCATAACTGAGACTTGTGCCCATAAGAACTTTTCCTCAGAAAAGCAAAAACTACAACATATCCAAATTTCGGAAACTTCGACTGAGAACCAATTTCCATAAGACTTGTGGGGGTTCCTTTCATAAACTTTATACATTGAAATTTTCGGCACTTTCTGAACGACTGTATTGCCGTAGATATAATTTTTTCAACTGAATTTAAAAGTCCCTGTTGGAACATTTTTGACAAAGCTGATGAAAATGCATTACCAGAGTTCTAGAAACTAGGAAAGCTGAAGAATTGAACGTCAGCACGATAGAAAAATTTGGCTAAAAGTTACATTCGTAACACCACGACAACAACTGATATATGCGAAATAAGATGGCTGTCGCAGAAAAACCGTCTTCCTCCCACCAGAAATGCTTTGAAACTTGCTCTACTTATTAGAAGTCATTTACAGTGTATGGAATGGAGCCGATCTTTAGAGCCGCATTCGAATCGCCATATACTTTAAACTACGATTGAAAAAGTGATGGAAACGCTTGTGTTCTAGTGATGTGCTTATTATTATGTCCAAAGAGACCAAAATTTACTCATTGTTCTTATTCATAAAGATAACGTCGGCGTCCTTGTAATTATTCTACGAATAATTTATATTGCACAAAAATTTGTAAATGCGAAAACAAGAATGAAAGCATTGCTGATCAGGTAGTATAGAAAATGATTATAAACTAAAATAATGATTTTGAATTTTGAGAGTTGTAGGTATTATACTATTTTTATTTTTCCTGCGATTTTGATTTATTTATTTTTTGTCTTGTTTTTTTATTTGTTCATTATATGAATTACTGTTTTCTTGTTGGCGATTTTCATTTTTGTTATGTTCCTGAATGCTAAAGATAAAATGATAAAATCCTGAAAATTAACCATTTAATTTTTTCAAAAAAAAATTAAAATTAAATTACGCTCTTCTTGATAAGCTACTTAAATACCCACAGTAAAAATAGAGAAGGATATATACGATCTAAAAGCTGATAGTAGAATTTGTTAATTTCTAAATTTATGACGTCATCGTAGGTAGTCAGCATCGATTCTCGTATGCCCAACAATAATTTTCGTATTATTTATGCCTGTGAAACAAAATAAAAGATACCGCAAACTTGTATCATCAAGGATAATAGGGATAATTGCCTATTTTTATAAAATAAAACAAAGGTGTTAATATGCTCCTTATATTTAATCAACTGTTTTCTTCTACGAATTACAGACTTATAGAATGAAAAATAATTAAAGATGTGAAAATTAAATACCGTTTGTATTAGGTTTCTTAGATGTATTTTGTAGTCAGCTTTTACCCGGCTTCATTAAGCAGTGTGACATATGAATATGCAGTTTTAATTATCTAAAACAGAAATAAATATTATACATATAATTAGTGTGTTGGTTATAAAATGAACTTTATGTATACAATTCATATTCAATTATAATAAAACATTAGACAGCTTAGTACTACAACTATACCAAGTCCTTTACTTGTACTGATTTTCTCTCTTTTACGTGAATTTTTGCAACATTAATAGAGAAGTTAATTGCTGACAACAGCAAATTTAAATTATCCATTCAACGTAAACAGGTCAACATCTAACTTCACGTATTATATTCATATAACCAATATACTTTCTTCCATTTTTTACATAAAATCAAACACAAAACAAATTCGTATATAAAAGTTAATTAATGGCTAAACACATATGACCTTATTACAATATAAAATTCTCGAGTTTAACTTAATTCAACCAGATATGTTCAATGATTTTGAAATGCATGAAATAGCTGATCCTTTATGGTGTTATTGGCAGTGGCGCCGCTAGCCTTTTGAAATGGGTGGGCGGATGCCGGCAAAGGGCGGGCGATACAAGATAGACGAAGTTAGCAAAAAAACAAAGTGTACATTTATCATTTATATTATTATTATCCTGAATCGCCAGCGTAGAGATGTGGCGTGATGCCGCAAGTCAGCGGCGGCGACGCAGGATGGGCAGCGACCGGCGCTTGGATTTGCAGGGTGGGTTTCCGCCCATCCCAGCACCCCCCTAGCGCCGCCACTGCTTATTGGTCTTCTTTAAGTACCACCTAATAATTCTCACTGTAGGTTAGGTCAGGTTGATACGTGGGAGAGCTTATATTCATAGTTTACACCCTCCAAACCATCAGGACTATTCTGTAATATCAGTGAAAGTGAACATTTGTCGTGAGAGGAAAGAGTTTATATCACGTTCCCATCCCAGAATATGCAAAAACAATATTTCCTAAACACAGTGATCATTGATCATGCACTGATACGATATGATCCCTCCAGAATTACCAACATTTTGCTCTCATATATCAACCAATAGAAGAGCCACAACGTCACGATCGAAGATCACGTACGATACAGTGGGAAATGCAATGAATTTTAATTTTTATTTAAATTTTAAACATACTTGTAGAGTGATTCTTAAACAAAAAAATATTTTAAACGTACCATGTAGATATATATATTTAAATGTTTAATGATTTAAAGTAGCACAAGACTTGATGTTTAAAAATAACTATAAAATTTGAAAATAAATATCTTGTATTTCCGCTTACATTATTATTAAAAAACATCATTTCAGGTATTTAGCAGATAACTTTCAAAAGAACAAATGGTTTCTTTGAAAGATATCTGCTAAATACCCAATATAAGATTTTTTAACAACTATAAAATACCAAACAAATACCAAAAGTCAAACGAAATGACAGTTCGCTAAAAACTGAAGTTATACTTTCTCTCACACGCGAGAACAGCTCAATTTTCTCATAATTTGCTAAGAGAAGCAAGCAAATTCCCCGATTTTTGTAGCGATGTGAGTGCTCCTATAATTAGAAAATATGCTATTTTGGATTTTAATAGAACTCCGTCCACTTTCTCATGAGATCGAGCTATCACATGAATACAGAATAGCAGTCCATGTCTATTGTCGCTCACTTCTAATTATACTTCATACAGTAATTCAACTTTTTAATAAAGCCGATAACCTAATTAAGTAATAGACTGTCCATGTTCTCTGGCAGCAGTTGCCCTTTGCCAGAGAATGAGAACTGTATTCTTTCTGCAGCAGGACAGGTACATAAAACGTACTCTGCTGTGTCATTCTCCTCCAAACACAGACGACATTCTGGATTATCCGCTAATTCAAGACTGTGTCGGTGGTGATCTAGTCTGTAGTGTCCTTTATATATGCCAATTAGAGTTCCTAAGTGTAACCTGTTTAACTCTAATAAATTGTTTAGTTCTTAATTTGAAAGGATAGGTAATAAACTCCATTGAATGAACTAGTCCTGGTAGTTTTGTTCAGTACTAGAATATTTTTCTCTCAGTCTAGGCTAAGATGGTTATCTTCGCGGTGCTTGATGATATGCTAAGCACTGATCCTGGTTCAATAAATCTCGATGCTCGCTAAGAAGTCACCTATTTCATTACCTTCCATGTCAGAGTGACCTGGTATCCAGACCAGAGGCAATTTGTGGTTTCTGACCAATCGTGTTTGAACTTTCTGGGAGTTCCAAACCATTTTAGAATTGCAAAGATAGTATCCAGGATCTTTAAGAGCTACTTATTGATGTGTCCATTCAAACGTTTTTACTGTAAGTTTGCCCCTAACATGAAGCTAAATGAATTCCTCGCTGATAGACTGGGTACAAGTAACCATTCTTGTACGTTTCTGTCAGCATTCAGAGATGTGTTACCATCGACTGAGATCTGAGTTTCTAAGGCTTGGAAGCTGACCTAACCAAACCTTTATTCAGGTAGATAGATAGACATTTATTTAACTATATTACATATTATACAATGTTCTAGCAAGTCACAAAAAAATAGTTTCATTTTAAAAATACCAATTTTTAAATATAAATGTACCTTATTTTAAGGGTTATTAAGATTCTTTCAGGATTTGTTTGACATAGTGAAGCTAAACAAATCTGAAAAGGTTCTGCTCCAATTTGTAGCTAATCAATTAACCTGTTCTCTTGCAAATGCAAGTGCTAAACTATATTTCCCTACTTTGAAAACAATTCTTTAATCACATTTTGGGTATTGCTTAAATTTTCAAATATGTCGGTTTACCTCAGTTAGTAGTGTAATATAGAAATAAAATCTGAAGCAGAACAGCAAAGAAAATATAATCGAGGTACTACAAACACTTTTGGAGTGTTTAGCATTTTTTTTTAATGAACATAATTGGAAGTAATTTGTTATGGAGGTTTATATTAAGTACCGCAATGGACTGGATCGCCTATTCTGTATTTATGTGAAAGCACATTTTCAAGTTAAAGTGGGCGAGATTCTCTTGAAAGCCAATATTGCGTAAACTCTAACTGTAGTAGCACTGACGTCGCAACAGAAATCAGGGAACCTGATTGTCTTGGTAAATCATGACGCAGCTGGGAGATTCTCCCGTGATAGAGAAAGCATAAACTCACTTTTTGACGAACGGTCATTTCGTTTGTGTCTTGGTATTTGTTTAATATTTTGCAGTTATTTTCAAAAGTCTAGTCTTGTACTGTGTAGAAATTAAAAAGAGATGGGCATTACCGACGTACTTATTGCCAATGAGGTACTGAGAGACCTTCAAATTTCTGAAGAAGATTCTCAAGAGGAACTTAACATGATCGGAATCCCTTCGATTTAGCAGATGGGGCTTTTATAAAAAAAAAAATTGTAATTTAATTGTAAAGTCATAAATAAATAGACGGCGATTGATACCTTGTAGACCATTGTCTATCGCCTCAACATCGATCTCTTTTAGTTTCTTGTATTGAAACTCTGTGTTTTATGCTTAGAATTAAAGAGAAACCATGTTCCTCCATATTTAGAAGCTTTTTCTTTGTATAGTTGATGAAAACGACAAATCTTATTGTTAGAAGGATCAAATTTGTTTGCTCAGTTTGTGTAGTTCGTTTTAGAATGGAATCTATTTCTGCAATTATCTCATTAATAGTTTGGTTTGGAAGGATTATACGTATCTCGTGCTGAAAATTGTGTCTCTAAGGAATTAATTTGCAATTCCATGTCATGTTGTTTTTGTGTAATCAGGCTTAATGTATTTTGAAAACTTGAAGTAAGACTATTGGAAGCATTTAATATATCGTTCACCGTATTTACCTTATTTGAATTATTATGGGATGAAGAGTTGGATGTTAATCAGTTTGTGTGGATAGAGGGAACATTAGGATCTTGATTTAATTCCCAAAATTTGTTTGCAATATCAATTATATCATTAACGTCTGATTTTCCGGAGCCAGTGATTGACACGAAAACTATTTTTGGTAAACATCGTTTCCATAGTTTAATTAATAAGCTAGTAAGTCTCGACTAACCATATGTGAACCTCCCACAGTGCTTAACATTGACCGATATAAATCTGAAGGCTTGCAATCGCCCATTTGTGAGCCTGACAGTAAATCATCTAACAGTTTTTCCTCACTTGTACTTAATCTGTGAATAATTACTTCCTTAAGATTATTATGCAGATTAATTTCTGGTGGGTTGCCAGTTACATCATAAACATTAGAAATGATTTCTAACGGCAAATGTGAGGAAATGTGATCATATTTTTTCAGTCATTTGCAATTTCGGATAAACTAAATTGCTCTTTTACTAGAGTTAACCAAATTTCAGGTTTTGATACCCAAAAAGGTCGTAATCTTATTACTGTGGCAGAAAATTGTTCTTGGCCATTTTGACAGGATGAATCCATTATTGATTGCATTTCCCACTGTACAGCACGTGATAAACGACCGTGACGTTGTGGCTCTCCTATTTGTTGAAATGTGGGAGCAAATGCTGGAAACTCTGGAAAGAATACTGTGATTGGAGAATAAGGTTTTTGCACCTCCCGGGTAAGGAACGTGATGTAAGCTCTCTCCTCTCACGACAAATGCTCACTTTCATTGAAATTACAGAATAGCTGTCCGGATCTCTTTCAGAAACATGTCTAAGTTGTGTTGAGATCAGTTGGTTGAGACAATGCTAGCTTCCATTTTGGCGTGACATCAATCAGATGTCATTTTCGATTTTGGTGGAAATAATCTCAACGCTATTATTTCAATGAATCGCACTGCATTTGTACATATTTCAATTTATACTGTGAACATGAGGATATTAACTGTACATGTCATGTTAGTTGTCGAGGAAACCTGGGTCATTTATATCCCAAGAAGAAGTGCTCAAACGAAAATGCTAGAATTTCATCGAAAAAGAAAATAATATTGTCTAGGTCGGAACGGCTTAGTTTTTTTATTTGGTGGGCCTTTGAGTTTTTTATTTTCATTTATTCTCTGACAATTTTTTTTTGCTAATCAAAATAATTTGTTGACGACGATGTTAACCTTATATCAAAAAGGCATTAATTAGCTTTGCAATACAATTTTTAATGTAAATTGACCGAATAGTTCAACCGGCTCGGCGGCTCAGTGCTTAATGTGTTAAGCTTGCGACCAAGGGTTCCAGGTTCGAATCCTGGCTAGGGTATGGATGTGTAGTGGCGCTTTTCATGTGTTGCCGAGATGGTAGTAGTGAACTATATTGTCGTTGTGTGAGAGACAACACAATTTAGTCGCTCTCCTCTCCTGAGTTCGAGTCTCAGCTGCGGCAATTGGCAATGTCGCAGGGAATGGGTGTTGTGATATTGTCTGTGTGTGTGTCCGTCCTGGTTGAGTGGTAGAATAGCCTACGGCTAAACTCCGCCAGGACATTAATATAAACAAGGCCAAAAAAAAACGAATTTTAAATTAATGAGATTTTCTATGGGAAAAAATTTAAAGTCCCACCAAAAAACTAAGCCGTTCCGAACTAGACAATGTAGGTTTTTTTGCTTTTTCTACCATTTTCATCTGAGCACTTCTATTTGGGACACATTGTATATTTAAAATAAAACAACACGTGATACTACTCATATTCTACTTAATTGTTCATGGTGTTTGATTGGGAATAGCGTCCAAATACTTCTTAGAATTTTAACAAACGTGTTTTATGTATCATATGATATTTCAAATCAAATGCGTTTATGGGTTCTGTACTTCTATAACTATAATGTAGCAAATAATTGTAATGGAACCACGGAGAGTATTCTTGGGAAATAAGTCATTTAGGAGGCAAACATACGTACTGTGAGAAATAGTGGGTAGTTAAAAGATCCAATAGGAAAAGCACCCATCAACATCGGTTTCTGACATCTAAGAAGTATAGGTTGCACATCTTTCATCATTTTTACGTCAGCAAGGTACCACTTTGAGCAATTTACTGAGTCATGAATCGAGGAGATCTGAAATTAAAATTAATGCCGTATAGGTAATGTTTGTTTTAATGTAACGAAACCTAGTTCAATGGTTTATTAACCTACGAGTAATTTGTATTCTTTTTTTTTGTTTTTCTACGACCAATAGAATGGGATATATTTCAAAAATAGTGTAGCGATGCACATTATCCACCAGTGTTGTAGTTGCAGAAAATAGTTTTTAGGATGTTTTGTGGAGCTGGTTTTGTTTCATTGGAATTGGAAAATACTTTCCTGTACCATATTTCCAACCCCAATCATCCGTTGAAATATTTTGTTTTCTCAACCACAACTGTGTTTGCAAGTACACGCACTTCAAATGGTGTTCTGCTGCATCCATCGAAGGCACAATGATGCTAAATTAATGCTATTTTTTTAGTATAAGCCTTAATAAAAGAGTCAAGCCTGAAATTCAAAATGTTTTATTTAAAAAATATATAAAAAATAAAAAATATATTTTCCTCTAAGAGCCTGCAATTTACGTATCCCAATTTTAGTGAGCATGTTTTTTTTGTACATGCTTTAACTGAATGTGAACAGCATGTTTTAATAGAGGAAAGAATAAATTTGACAAAATATCTCAACTGGCAGTGATTTACAAGAGCCTGCAAAGGTTTATAAAAAAGAAGAATCTGATTTACCAGCTATCATCGCTGCTGGTATAAAGTATATGCTTGCAATGTATGGAGCAAAGAAAAGTAACTGCTTAAACTCTTACAGGTATGCTTAATTTAGTTTTGTATTATTTATATGTTTAAATATAAACATTTTGAATTTCAGGTTTGACTCTTTTATTAAGGCGTCTACTAAAGAAAGTAGCGTTAATTTAGCATCATTGTGCCCTACGATGGATGCAGCAGAATAACACTTGAAGCGTTGCACGCGATTTGCAAACACAGTTGTGGCTGGAAACCAAGATATTTCAGCGAAGATTGGGGTTGGAAATATGATACAGGAAAGTATTCTTCAATCCCAATGTCACAAGAACCAACTCCACAAAACATCCTAAAAATTATTTTCTACAACTGCATAACTGGTTGAGGGCCAGCTTGTCGGTGTAGGAAAGTGGCCTTTATTGCTCGGCGGCTTGCAGTGAATGTGGTGGAAATAGTTGCTTTAATTCACGACCGGCAGTTGTCTATGGATGAAATAGAGGAAGAAGAAATTAAAAAATAAATAATTTTTGTCTTGCTTTTAATATATCTTGGGTTAATTTTAATAAATCTATTAAAATATAATACCTTTAATACTAATTTAACTCTTCTATCACTTGATTACACCATTTTTGAGATACCGTTTTCCATTATTGATAAATTTTAACTTACAATTTGTATTGTTATCAGCGACCCAAAAAAACTCTATATAAGAAATAAAATCCGAATAAAAAAATGACCATTTTCAGTCGTTTTTTGTTTTACTTGAGTTTTAATGTCAAATTCGTAATCAGCGACCCAAAAAAACCCAAGATGTTTAATAAAACTTAAAAATATAAAATTAAAAAAAAAACTTTTGACGTCATTTTGTAAGCGCCATTTTGTCTTTAGACAGATTTTTAGGCCATATTCGTAACGTGAGACCCCAAAAACCTTGTGTTATCAAATTTCAGGCGATTCTTTAAATAAATAAATAGGAGTTATAATTTTTTTAATTAAGAGTGTATTAAAAAAACACTTTTTTACTAATAGCAATTGAAAAAACAAAAAGCACACCTCATGGAGACAGTTCTGCGAAGGGCTAGATGGATTAGCCCCAGCAATCCGTCTACAAAAAGTCTTTGCAAAAGACCACTCAAACGGAATAGGGCTACTTAAAAAGTCTGGCAGTAATTACGCAGAGTCAGCAGGAATATATAAGAGTATTTTTAGGTACTCACTTTCCTGACTCCTGCGTATTGAAGGCGAACTGGCACAATCTGGAAGAAGACATCGCCCCACCAGAGAAGGCAAAAGGCTAGGAGATAATATTTTCACCTCCAATAAAATTAAATGGGCGGTATCCAGCTTCAAGCCCTTTAATCACTAGGCAGGGATGGCATCTTTTCTGCCCTGCATCAACATGCCATTGAGCAACTCATCCCATGCTTTAGTAGCATATTTAAAGCAAGTTATACTCTTGCGTATATTCCGCAAGCTTAGAGGAAACTTAAGGTGGAGATTATTCCAAATATAGACAGGCGTCCATCAGAGAAACCCAAATCATATCGCCCATTAGCTTAACCTATTTTCTTCTGAAAACAGAGGAGAAAATACTAGATGAACGCTTCACACCAAAATAATTTACTTAACAATCTGACAAATCGACAATGAATGCTTTACATGGCCTGGTTAAAGGCACTGAAAAGACATTTGCTGCCAAGGAAGAGGCTATATGTGCATTCATAGATATAGAGGGTGCATTTGATAACATATGAATCCACACAAAGAGCCGCAGAGAAAAGGGGAATACATTCCCTTATCAAATGGATACAGTCCATGCTAAGAAGCCGAATAATTACTACAGATGTGGGGGAGGATTCCATGGAAAACTTTTTCATTTGAACTTTCCTCTCAGATTATCAGCCTTCTATTTAGACGCGAAAAACCGATTTTTCAACTTTACCCCCCTCCCTTATTCGGTATGACATCAGTTGGCACGCTATAAGGGCTTGTTTTGGATGTCCAACCGATGTCCAACCCATCAACTTTAAACAATAACACCGTGGTTATCTATTTTCGCCATGTCAAATTACAATTCGACTGGACTATTACAAGCAGTGTTTGGAAATAATACAAGTGTATCGTCATCATCGGAAGGCCTAATCTAATCTAACTGAACTCCACTGAGAGTAGATAAGCCATCTTACGTTGGGGAAGGAGTGAGTTAGTATAAAAAATTTGGTAACTGGATGTATGTAAATAAGAATCATTATGTGGTGTAGTCGTTTTGCAATCATCATAATTAGCGCACTTAAAAGGAGTTAAAGAGATTAAATTCAAATGTAACATTTTTCAATTCTTATTTTCTGCTAGATTGTACCTGTATTACATTTAATTTTTCCTAGTATTATAATTTCAATGTTCAAGAAATAACTCTGTATAGTTGACTAACACTTTATTCGTGTAAAAAATGTCGGTAAAGATCAAAGGCGCCGACATTTTTTGAGTGCGTAGTAAATCTGAACACAACTATACTTGCATAATTAACACACTTTATAACAAGACACCATTCTATTTAATAAATTTTATGTACACATACACTGATCTCTACAACATTCAAAAAATAGCTTTCATTTAAAAATTGGCTGGCTCTACAGAAAATACAAATAAGTAATACCTTTTTTATATATATTTTTTTAAAATACAATCAAAGTATGTCATCATAATAGCAGAAGATCAAAATTTTAAAAAGTTACATTTAAATGAACCCTCTTACCCCCTTTAAGTACTCCCATGGTGATAGCTACGATATGACATCATATGATGACTCTAATTCACATACATCCAATTACCAAATTTTATGATAGTAAAGTAAATTTTAGTCACCTCATTTAAGGAGACATAACTCAGGGGGTGGTTTTAGAACACGTGTTGATATAGAATTTTGCCTAAGAATATTATCAGGAGTAAGCACCCGTTGACTGTAACATCGATTCACTGACACCTTGTATATTTAATTATATGTTACTTATTATATATGAAAATATCCATCTATCTGTTTAAAATGCCGATAATTTTTAAATTGTCTTAACTTCCTGTTTAAAAATAAAATCAGTTTAATATTAACAAAGAAATTAAATTGACAGAATTTCTGCGCCAATGCACATATTAAAAGCCTTACCTCGTCCATTAGTTTTTGGCCAGAGTGACAAAGGGTAAATAATGCAAATGTAAAACCCATCATGTACATACATGCTCCTACACTTGCATCCTAAAACAAACAAATTTATATTAAACCAAATTCGTGGAAAAACAAGTAACCTAAATTAATTAATTAGTTCTAAATGAATTTCTACTCATTGCATATAATACCTAGAGGTAAAAAATATATAAAACTTCGGAATAATGTCATATTGAACGGATTTCGTTCATTTTTGGCAATATAATAGTAAATGCTTCACAGAAAAATTTCTATACTGTGCGGGGGCTTGCTAATTTAAATGCCACCCCCTTCTCAGGGGTTGGCATTTAAAAAATATATATATTTATTGGACCTGAAAAAGAATCAAATTTTAAGAAGAAAAGATTCTATGCAATTTTTCACATAAATTGATAGTTTTTAACTTATAACGACTTCGAAATTTCGATTTTAGCTAAAAAAAAAAGGTATTTCCAAACCGCTTTCGTCAAGTATCTCGAAAAGTATTGCTTTATCGAAAAAATGTTACAGACGAATTACAGATAGTACAAACTGGGAATTAATTTTATTTTTTGTTTATTGATGTAGGATTAATAATTTCGGAGATATTTAAGTTTATATTTGGCATCCAAGTGTTCATACGATAATTACTTAGAGTGAGAGTTAAATATCTCGGAAACTGTTACACCTACGACAAGAATGCTAATAGGTAGAATAATAGGTTATTAATTAAGCTCTCAACTGTTTTTTAATTTGTTTCTGTGGCATAAAAAACTTCACATTTTTTTAATAACAAAGTCGCCATTTTATTACTCTAATTAGCCAGTAAATAAAAAAAAGGAATTGAAAACACTGTTTCTTATTAATATATAACATGACGTAGATGCTCAAATTTTTTCATTGGTGTACAGCACTTGCTTTAGAAGAAATTACAGTTTAAATTATAAAGGTATTTTCGATAAAACGTAATTTTTTTTCCTTTTCTAAATATCTCAATAAATATTAGTTTTATTGAAAAATGGGTAGAGACCAAAAATTAAGCTCATGAACTGATAATGAATGTCGATTTTTTATTTATTTAGATAGATTTACTAGTTTCGCAGATATGAAAGTTTACAAATGGCGTCCGAACGTTTATGGGACGAAAAATGCAGTTTAAATGTTAAATATCTCAGAAATTGTGACACCTACGTCGCGCATGCTAAGAAATGAAATTGAAGACAATTAATTGCGCTTTCAAATTATTTTTTACTCTTTTCTGTAGCTAATTAGATAGTAATTTTAAAAAAGTTTTTCGCTAAAATAATGCATTACCTAGATGCTCAAATTTTTTTGCTCATTTAAAGCACTAGCTTTAAAAAAATGCATTTTAAACTTTAAAGGTAATTTCGAAATACTTGGATGCAAAATATAAACTTAAATATCTCCGAAATTATTAATCCTACATCAATAAACAAAAAGTATAATTAATTCCCAGTTTGTACTTTCTGTAATTGGTCTGTAACATTTTTTCGATAAAGTAATACTTTTCGAGATACTTGACGAAAGCCGTTTGGAAATACGTTTTTTTAAGCTAAAAATCGCAATTTTGAAGTCGTTATAACTTAAAAACTATCAATTTATGTGAAAAATTGCAAAGAACCTTTTACTCTTAAAATTTGATATATATTTTTTAAGTGCCACCCCCTGAGAAGAGGTGGCATCCACCCCCTATAAATTAGCAAGCCCCCGTACAATATAGAAACTTTTCTGTGAAGCATTTACTATAATACTGCCAAAACGAACGAAATCCGTTCAATATAATATTATTCCGAAGTTAAAACCTCTAGTTACTGTACTAATAGCCTCTGAGGCATTTCTTCTCTCAGGAGTGCATTTTTGCAGTCTTAAATAAATAATTAATATAATCTTTATAATTTACCTCTCAGATAATTTAATATTAGTTTAAAAATATTTTTACCAAGTTTCAAAACTTCATGAATTTTGTCGAATATGTGGCGATTTTCTTTGTAAATGTGTATATGTTTACAACATTATAATAAAGAGACGTACACATTTTATCTGCATCATATCATATTATTTTTTCCAGCTAGATTCGTAACTTGGACCACTGTCCGACGATTAACGTCTATTTGATAATTTTGATGTACCTTTTTTGAATACACCTATATTGCATTTAAAATTCACATTTATATTTCTGCTTACATTATTATTAACAAACATTACTTTGGGTATTTAGCAGATAACTTTCACTCTCAAAGAAATGTGAAATGAATAGTATATGAAAATAGTTTTCTTTGAAAGTTATTTGCTAAATACCCAAAATAATGCTTTTTAACACCTATATTGTTGTTTAATAATTTAGGTGTTTGATTTTATACTATTTTATGACATAAAACTTTGTAATTTTTTTGTTTCAACTACCCAATCACTGGTCTAAAATTAAAATACTTAACAGATTCTACCTTAATCATTTGAGTTGAAGTGCATCCGATAGAAACTGCTGATATCAAAGACATAAAACCCAGCGTAATCTTCGATAAATAACATAAGTCATTAGCCATGCTGAAACACAAGAAGTAATTAGTTAATATAATACATATTAATATATGTATTTCACCTTAGTATATGGTTGTGATATTTAACGCAAAGTCCAAATTTGGCAGACCTCACATTACGATCTTCTTCTTCAAATATTTCTTTAAATAATATTTTAAAGTGATCTATATGTGAAGTTATTAAGTCGGTTGTGAGCAATGGTAAGATTGAAATGGGTATTGATTGAAGCAATGTCACATATGAACTTATCATTTCTAAGACGAAAATAGTTACTTCAATCCACCTCCGGCCGCTGGCAGCAGGCAGCCAGATAGGTATTAATCTAATAGTCAATTCCTTTACGTTTTTTTCTTCATTTATTCTCCTCCAATAAGGCACTCTTAGGAGAGCTGACAAAGAGTAAATTACAGTACCAACTATAGAATATGCAATAAATAGAATAGTGTATAGATTTCCCCTTCTCTCCGTATTTTGAAAATTGTGTGGCTTTCCAAAAACATCAATGTGTGTAACATCAAGGAATAGTCTGAGCCATTTTTTACGGTGGTAAGTAAATAGAACAATCATCACCACTAGACCACTATAAGTTGTCACATCGGCTAAATCTTCGTATATACCGACATACGTCTGCTCTGCAAAATAAAAGTTTTAAATAATGATTAAAATGATACAAAATTTCAGTTTGAAAAGAGAGAAAAACTAAAATTACGTTCTTAGTAATGAGAAAAGTGTTACCGTGAAACTGACAATTTCCGAGAGTACGACTGGAAAAACATATCATTCAGTTTGTAAGACAATGTGGTCATTTGATTTTAAAATCATTTATTAAGCAATAGTAAAAAACTCAGCAGGTTAGTAATCATTTTTTGTGACCTCGTTCACTGGTATAAATAGTAACTAATCCTAATTTTGTAGGGTTTGAATTTATTTCTTTTAAGCAACGCAGCACAGTAATTTTTAGGATTCCCAAATTTTCCTGTATTTTGCGAGACGATATATTAGGATTTTCTCTTAGAGTTTCTAAAAATAGTTATTTATGATACAAGTGTTAAAAGTGACATTTTATTTTGTGAGTGGGGAATATTGCGGAGCGAGTGGAGCAACCCCACGAACAAAATAAAATCACTTTTAACAAATGTATCATACAATATTTTTTGTAAAACTGTTATTAAAAAAAATGCCGTCTGTGGGGTTGAACTCCTGATCTATCGCTTACGTGTCGCACGCGTTGCCATTGAGCCATCCGTTCGTTTCAATTATATGTGACAATAAAGTGTAAATGTCAAGTCAGGTACTGGATAAAGGGTAACTAAGTAAAACAATTGTAAGTTGTTTAGTGTTTATCAGTAACTACAATTGAAGCTGTCTTTAAATATCGTAAATTTTGTGGCTAAAAAAAATGGATTTTGAAGAAAATACGGGAAATAAAAGTAATTTCATTATTCCACCAGATGTTAAAGAAGCCGCAAATAGGGCAACTTTAGATCTGTTGCCCCAGAAATCGCGGCAACAATATGGTATAGCATATAAAAGACTTATTGAATGATGTGAAATGAAGAAGGTAGTAGACACTGAAAATATACTTTTGGCTTACTTCGAAGAAAAATCTACGTTATAAAAGGCGTCAACAGTGTGGTCTAATTTCTCTGTGATAGAAGCTAATTTGCCAATCAAGAATAACGTGGATGTAAGCAAGTATTACAAGCTAATAGCGTTTTTAAAACTATTTGAACTATTTGAATAAATATGTATTGTTTCTAAGTAATATATTTCTTCTAATTTTATCAATACAGCTTCCTATTATCTTGAGAAGAATGCATATTACTATATGGTATATAGATAGCATTTTATTTTTAACACTAGTGTTAAAAGTGTTTTCGACACTAGTGTTAAAAGTATTTTTAACACGTAACATTATAAAAGTCGATTTTTAATTCACCTATCAATGAATTGAAAATGTCATTTTTAATGACAGTTTTACAAAAAATATTTTCTACAGCTTCTCCACCTGCTTTATTATGTATTTTTGCTAGAGGTTTTATAAGTGATCCAAAAATTTTGTTGTAGCCTTTTGAATATTTTTGTCTGGCTGTCTCTTTTCTGGATATCTAAAAATATTGTTTAGGCTGCACTTCTGGCACAAAGTTTTGCTGTCTATAACTTACCTGTTAAAATAAATCTCGGAAGCTAAATTTGAATCTTCTCCGCATTCTATAAAATACCTAATCATGTCATATTTTTCACCATTACTAAATTGAACCATTTTTAACAGTGCTCACTCACAATTAACTCACAAATCAGTTTTTGACATTTACGATTATTTCGATTTTCTCTTTTTTTACCATGGCCTTCTCAATAAATATTAGAAATGCGGTAAATATGCACATATGTCAATGAAAGACAATTTGAACATTTATTGTAGTTTAGTTTTTCGTATTTTTGGCAAAATTGTTTTATATTATAAGCAGTGTTGTTGTTAATAGTTTTCCAAGGCCTCTTCACAAATATATTAAATTTTTCGAAAATTAGCCACCTTTTCTAGAGACAAATATGACTTATGTTATACCGTTCGATAATTAAAGTTGTGATCGAATAAGAAAATAATTTAAAGGGTATTTCATCCATTTAAAAAACAAAAGTTATGTCTATATCTCGAAAACTGAGGCATGCATAATTTTCTTCTTATCAGGAACGGACTTTACTCAAAAAAGAATGTGTTATTTGATTTTCGATTCGACACTTGGTAATTGAAATATAGAAGTCATCCAAAAATGACAATTTTCCAAAAACGATCTGTAGCTCGGCAGTCGAAAAAGTTAGACGGCGATAGAGAAAACACTTAATTTCATCTAATTTGGTCCACCCGTACTATTTATTTTGCCACTGTGCTCAGAATGACGTGAGGTGCGATTTCAGGATCTAGCTATATAGGTTGTCAGTTGAAGAAAAAATTGGGGGAGGTTTCTTAGAGGTTGCAAGAGGTAACACGGTTCCAGGGATGTTTTCAAATGGAGTGTTTCATACCTTTAATTTTTATTTACAGTTTTATTTTGTCAAATAATGGAGATATCGCATGTTTACGTAATTCTCGGACATCCGGTATATGCAAAACTTATTTAGTGCCGAAGAACATGAAATATAATAGCAACTAATTGCGGTACCGGGCAAGAAATTACTCTTAAACAATTTTCTCGAGAACTGCTAGTTCTAGAAAAAATAGTTACGTCAATCCCTTATTTTCATTTGAGTTGGTTGGTTGGCGCCGTGAACAAGCAAACATCACCCAATAAATGTAGGAAATAGTTCACGTGGTTGAGGACTTTAGCAAAAATTACTTTTAATTTATCTAATATTCGTTAGCAGTTTCTGTGTTGCAAAAAAGAAACGTTTATAGAAGGTAATTAACCTACATATAGTAATTAATTATAATTTAATAATAAAGATATTTTTCACTTACTTATTGTACTCATTATGATATGAGATAATGCCCCGAGCCAAGGACACAAAACGACAAATTTTATAACGGTGGATTTCAACAAAAATTTAAATCGACTTTCGTTGTCTAGAGGTATGCAGCTTGCCATGGTCAAAATTTTTAAAGCTAAGTAATACGCTTTCCCCTTTTTAGTTTGGTACATTTTTTGCGGTGTATTACAGTACCAACCTTGTCGTCGTTTCAATGAAACTAAATGATATTTTCCTCAGCAATATTCATATATCATTTTTATGCTAATGCCAATGCATAAATATATGCATAATATTATGAAGTTTATATCGACCGGGATATACTTTAAACTTGACATACAGTCTATGAAAAATTAAAAATTAAACGGATATAAGTCATCAAAAATTTAATAGAAAATGAGTTACTAACAACACGATGCGTTGGAAAAGTTTGATTATTTTTTCTGAAATTATTAGTCATTAAATAATCACATGTAGGAAAAATACAAGGCAAGAATGATGCTTGTTGTTTCAATTTGGTGAGCACTGGAATCGGTTTTTTATCAATAACCAATGTCTTTAATTATATACGTTTTGTTTGCTGTTTATAAACATCTGCAGCACAAATTATTTTTTTCTTTCTATTCATTTATTTAGCGTTGGCTTATTTCATCTCGTGACCGACGCCTGGAGACGAGTTACTCCCAACCTGGACATTTTGTCGAATTTCTTTAGACGATAATGGACAAGCATCTAATAGACAAGAGACCGACTGCTTTTTATCCCCTCCAAAGAATGGTATATCCACTACGCAACCCTCGCCTTAAATTTCATAACTTCTACACATACGCTGATATACAAGCCGCTAAAAGGTAGGACGAAATCACTGTGTTTCCTCAGACGGTCAGCCATGATAAACATCGATTAACTATGTGTATCGAAATACATACATAGTTATGATGCTAATTTAATACGTTCGCCCCTTATTTTTTATTTTGATGAACATAATACTGAAATTGTTCGATATTTGTACATAACTACTCTCAAAAAAAAAACAGCACATTCAATAAACAAACGATAAAGAAATACCTAAAACGAGAATCGGTAATTTTTGATAAATAAAAATAATACAGTAAAATAAGTAAAAATATTTTCAACAATAATAGCTGGCTATGATTCCCCGGTCAGTAGACGTAAGTGAGACATACTGCATTGTGCCCTAGTGGATTGCCGCAGTGTTCATTTATTTTTTTTAGGGAATCCTGGGTATTGATTTTTCATATTTTATATCTTACTAGCTGATGAAATTAAGGACATGTACATACTAACTAATGCCTATGAATAGGTACCACATACTCATTGAGTACTCCTATAGTACTCAGAAAGCACACATGAAACCCTCTGCGCATTCATGGTACTCGGGTAAACATACTGCGCATTCATTGCACCCAAGTAAAACTTATGCACGTCCATAGTACTCGGGGAAACCCACTGTGCATCCATTGCACTCGAGGAAACCCACTACACGTCCAGAGTACTCAGGAAAAACCACTGCGCATTCATTGCATCCAAGGAAAGCTTCTGCGCGTCTACACTCCTCGGGGAAACCCACTGCACATCCATTGCATTCAAGGATACCCACTGCGCATCCATAGTACTCGGGGAAACCTACTGCGCACTCATTGCACCCGAGGAAACCCAGTGCGCATCCATAGCACTCGAGGAACCCCACTGCGCATCACAACTTGATAACAATTAATTGTTCTATTTTTGTGTTAGAGCGAGTTAAACGAAAAAAGAATTATTTTAATGGACAATAGAGCACATGGGCGGCTATGCGTGAAATTTCATGATTAAAAATATCCCTCTCCCTGTTCATCCGTTCGGAGGGTCTCTTTTTGATAACAGTCGAATACGTGTCTCCTTATTTCCTCAAAAGAGCCCGTCGCTAGAATTTCACTTACGCGATTTCAGAGATACGGGTACCCGTTTAGACCATCTACCACCACCGTTTTCACCCCTTCAAAAAGTGAAAATCGAAATTTCGTCTTACTCGTGTCTAATAGATTCCAATAAAGAGTATTTCTTTCAAATTTCACGCTTCTAGGACTAACCGTTTCCGAAAAGCTTAAAAACCTCCCTCTCGGGGGGGGTCTCTTTTTGAAAACGTGCGTGTTTTCTTATTTCCTCAGAAGAGTCCCTCGCTTGAATAATCACGTTTCTGACTTACGCGATTTCAAAAATACGGGTGCGCTTTAAACCATCTACCACTCCCGTTTTCACCCTTTCAAAAAGTGAAAATCTAAATTTCGTCTTGCACGTATCTAATAGATTCCAATAAAGAGTATTTCTGCCAAATTTCACGCTTTTAGGTCTAACCGTTTCCGAAAAGCTTAAAAACCTCCCCCTCGGGGGATCTCTTTTTGAAAACCGTCGAATGCGTGTCTTCTTATTTCCTCAGAAGAATCCATCACCTGAATAATCACGTTTCTGACTAACGCGATTTTAAAAATACGGGTGCGCTTTAACAACAAAAAATATTTCTGCTAAATTTCAGGCAGTTAGATCTAACCGTTTCCGAAAAAGCGAAAGCATGTCCTATTTGAGTATAAAACATGGGGGTGGAATTTATCATTTATTTAATCATAAAACTGCTAAAACTCTGAAGTGCTCAAAATTCTGGGCGAGCGGAACAGAGTTAAACTATTCTGGATGCGAGGACATTTCAGATGACAATTAAAAAGCTGATGAACTTGCTAGACAAGAAGCAGTTAACAAATTAAATGGTCCAGACCCCGAGCTGGGCATCATCAAAATCTTAGCCAGAGTGGTTTCAAATGCTGTGTCATGATTAAACATAAAAACCACTGTAGGAGTGTCCAGGAAATCGAGACGGGAAAACACGCATTAAAGAACTGTTCAATAAAAATAGCATGTATAGTCGAAGCAATCGCATTTGTGAGGGCTGCAGAACGCACAGGGGCGGCTCAAGGTAAATTTTCCACCCAGGCGGGAGCTCTTTTTGGCGCCCCTTCCTGGGATAGTCACAGAACATTCACGGACATACTATGTACTAAAATGTAAGAATATCCTTTCGGACCCCGGACACTACTTTTTAACTTAACATATGGAGTAACATAACCATGTGGTCCAAAATTGTCACTAAATATTTATGTAACTGATAGTACATCCAAAAATAAAGGTACTCTAAATAGATAATAAGGAAATTATACCCCTTCAAAGGGGGATTATAAATAGCAGTTTTTCAGCAATATCTACAGATTGTTTTAAAATATATGTCATATTTTAAATTTAGATATGGGCATCAATTTACATAGTACCAGTCAAACCCACTCCTCTGCTTACGGGGTAGTTTTAGAGGGTGGCTATTAATTTTTTACTCCTAACTTTTTTATTTTTTACATATTTATCAAAATCACTAGAATTAACAAGGGAAAGAAATTTCAATAATTTTTTTCTCGTCTGTGGCGCATGGGACCCATACGAAATATGGGAAATAACATTTCGAGAAGCACTTCTCTAACGACCCCTAAAAAATTTTGAAAAATCAGTTTGCGAAATTTTTTTCAAAATTCGGTTACCCCCCCAGGTCTAGGGACTCCTGTATAAAATTAATGTTTTTTGTCACATGCATTTTACTTTTCATAAAAATACAACAATACATTTTAAAGTTGATGAAAATATTTTCATTACTAACTGAGATACAACGAATTGAAATTTTGTGATTTGTTAAATTGTAAATCACAAAATTTCAATTCGTTGTTTCTCAGTTAGTAATGAAAATATTTTCATAAACTTCAAAACGTATTGTTGTATTTTTATGAAAAGCAAAATGCATATGACAAAAAAAAATAATTTTAAACAGGAGTCCCTAGACCTGGGAAAAAATTTTTCGCAAACTGCTTTTTTAAAATTTTTTAGAGAAGTGCTTCTCGAGATGTTATTTCCCATATTTCGTATGGGTCCCATGCGCCACAGACGAAAAAAAAATTATTAAAAATTTCTAGGTCCACCCTTGAGAAATAAAAAGATGTTCTTGTTGCATTTCGATAAACCATTCTTAAGTAATTTATGTTTACACATCAATGTGCATTTACAACATATTATTAATAATAATTAATTTGTATTAAGTATAAATTTTATTGTCTACACTATATCAACGCTATTATAATAAGAGGACCCCGACACAAGTTCCTTTTTATTGTCTTAATATTTCATACAAAACAAATTGCCATTTATTTATTTATAAACCGTAAATTATGTAAGATATGAAATACATACAACTAATGTTGGTAAAACAATTTTCTGAATGAAAAGTACACGTTGCCTGTCTTCAATTATGCAAAATCTTTAATGATCAACTCCGTGTCACTCAATAATAGGACAGGAAGCTTGAGGTATGAGTAGTGAGGTGTCTCATAGCTAAACAAACATATTTGCGTTACATTTTTGAATTTGTATACCTGGGAGTGGCAGCAATGCCTACCTGGTACGCTGGTAAATCAATCATTTAGACGGTTTTAATGTTATTTGACTGTTCTGCATTATTACAATTTAAACTGATATAGATTCTATTATTTGATATTATCTTCCAACGAAAGCTATTATTAAAATAAAAAAGGTATATTAAAAAAATTAACAGTATTTGCCCTCAGTTTGGCGCCCCTCCAAGCCGGCGCCCCGGGCAGCCGCCCGGGTTGCCCGGCCCTTAAGCCGCCCCTGAGCTGGATTTAATTAAATTGTTCGATCGTTTACTTTTTATAATATTACACTTACAATATCCCCCAAAGCACTGCTATGAATTGGTAACAAAACTTACTACAATGATTTTTAAAAACACATTACCAAGTAAGGAAATATAAAGTAATTATCCAATTATATCTTCACCCCGACACACAGTGTGCCATTTGCAACCTCTCGGAGGACAAAATTCTACAAATTTCTAAATGAGCTTAAAATAGTTGTTAGAAGACGGGAAATATAGTGAGGGCATTGAGGGGTGATTAAGGGGGTGGTTTTTGAGGGGTTGAAAAATAAATTTGCTTCTAAAGTCCCGAAATTCTGTAAGTATAATAATAGGATATCTGTGAATATATCAAAAATATTTTAAAAATAGTAGGGGGGTTGTTTTTGAGGGGGCTGAAAGATAAATATTATTTTAATATTCTGAAACTTTGTGGACATGATAATATTAGATCCGTGAATGAATTCGCTATAAATAGTAAAAAAAATCTAAGCAATAAGGGGTTGGGCCACAGTGAAGATTAATAAGGATTAAAAGTTAAAGAATACATTTTAACGACACTTTCGACAACATCTAACTGTGGCAGTTCGTAATTGAGTGGAAATATTTAATGATGGATGTTCTTTCTGAGGGTAAGTACAAAATTTAATTTAATTAATATAAATCTGTCTGTTAGTCAAACAATATAAAAGAACGTTTTGAAAACATATGAAAAATACATGTTATTTTTTCTTTGCATAAGCACTTTCAATGTCTGTAAATAACATGTACACACATGCATCCAGGCTAAATATATCATAGCTGGACCATTTCTATTTGTAATAATATGTAGTTTAGCCAGCACACTCGAGCACAACTTTTTTTTTTCAGAGCACTTTTACTTTTTTGTAGAATGGTTCAAACATACAGCCATTTCCCGAAAGTAAAAAATTCCACTACAGTGCAAGATTTGCGGCCAATCAGTTTATTATCCGTTTTGTCAAAAATACTAGAGAAAATTGTACAAGATCAAATCATTAATTATTTAAATTCTCATTAAGTCCTTCCCTTACATCAATCTGGCTTTCGTAAATCCCACAGCACCACCACCGCGCTGCTTAATCTTTGCGATAATATCATAAGGGCGTTAGATAAAGTAATAATAATAATAATAATAATAATAATAATAATAATAATAATAAACCCGTGGATACAACTGCGGTACCCCTGGCGATAGGAGGCGTAAGGTCACCCATCTGTTTTATATGGATGACCTTAAACTTTATGCCTCCGGAGAGAGGGACCTACACCAGTCCCTCAGGGTGGTACAGGAGTACACGCAGGCTGTCGGCATGGAGTTCGGATTAGACAAATGTGCACTGGTCCATCTCAAGAGAGGACGATGCGGGAACTACGGAGAGGACGCGCAGCTCGTGGACGGAAGCATCTTACATCATCTAGATGCCGGAGAGTCGTACACTTACTTGGGTGTCGAGCAACGCTCCACCCAAGAAGTGAGTGTAGTGAAAAATGCTCTCCGCGGCAAGTATCAGCACCGACTCCGACAGATCTGGTCTTCAGAGCTGTCGGGGAAGAACAAGGTGTCTGCTACCAACATGCTCGCCGTTCCGATCCTTCTCTACTCCTTTGGAGTAGTGAAATGGACTCAAGAAGAGTTGCGTCAACTCGACGTAGGAACCCGCAAGAAGATGCATCTCAATAGGAGTTTGCATCCTAAATCGTCTGTTCCACGGCTATACCTCCCACGACATCGGGGAGGCCGTGGACTCTTGAGTTTGGAGAGTCTCCATAATAGGATGGTTCTGGATGGAGCCTGTAAGGTCATCAGGAGTTCGGATCCCCTCCTCTGCATGGTCCGAGACCATGAAAATGCAGGGGTAGGAGCCTTTCTGTTTAAGGCAGCACAGAGAGCAGCCGATGAACTTGGTCTCTCCTTCGACGTCGAGCGGGTAAATCGCGACTCTGTCACCGAGTTGGAACCTGCTCGGCGAAAAGCCCAAATTAAAGCTGCAGAACACAACAACTTTCTGCAGCTTCACACGGATAAGCCAATGCATGGAGTTTTCTATAAAAATATAGAAAACCTTGGCTTATCCGAAAGGCTGACCTTTGCCTTCTTAAGGTCAGCCGGGCTGAAGTCTGAGACCGAGGGATTCATAATGGCTTGCCAGGATGGTGTATTTAACACCCTCGTCTATCGTAGTCGTGTCATGGGTATAGAGGTCCCTGATGTCAGCTGCAGGGCCTGCCGCAGGGCGCCAGAGACTCTTATGCACTTGCTGTCGGCTTGCCCGACATATGCAGTCTCGGCCTATATCCAAAGGCACGACGGAGCATTACGAGTGCTTTACTACCATTTAAGGCACTCGTATGGGATAGACGAAACACCAGTGCTGCCTTACGCTACGGGGGATATTGAGTCCGTTGTGGGAAATGAGAAGTGTCTAATTTATTGGAACTACTCTTTTCCCACCGTCAGGCAAATACAAGCCAACAAGCCTGACGTAGTACTCCTCGACCATCAACTCAACACAATGTTCGTCGTGGAGTTCTCGGCTCCCGCGGAGAACAACATTGTCTTGAAGGAGGAGGAAAAACGGACAAAATATCGAGATCTGCTCTTCGAACTCCGCAGACTGTATCCAGACCATACTGTTAAGATAGTGGTACTGATTATAGGAGCCCTCGGTGGAACGAGACACACACTGCTTTCGGAACTTAAGATCATACCGGCATGCCGAAACTCGGCAGAGGTCTTAGCCGGCAGAATGCAGAAGGCCGTCATTCTCGGTTCATTACGTCTGCTCAGGGCACACGATTCACGGACCCAGTAGTCACTCACCCCACGGGCGTGGGGAGTGGCTACCGGTACTACCAGCTCCCCTCTGTGAGGGTCGGAGCCACAGAGAAGGGTGACTGGTTTTTAGCTAGATAATAATAATAATAATAATAATAATAATACTTTATTTACGGAACCATGTCCATTACAACAGTATACATTTGCATTTACAAAAACTGAGTATATACACAATATATAACACGAACTTACTAAAACAAACTAATAACAGACATTTTTTATTGAATATAAATCTTCATATGCAAGTCATACATATTAATTTGGACAAAACATATACAGGTACACGATTTACACATACGAAACTACAGTGTTTTAATACAAAAATTTTAAAAAATTAAAACAATTAAACTTAAACCTACAGTCAGTTCAAGACGAGCTTATAATAAAAATATTTAAAAATCTTTTCTATAAACATTTAACTTGCATCAACTAGCGCAACATTACAAACACCAAACTACATTTTCTATTTGGAATAAATTGGGGAAAATTAAAGAAACATTCTGCAAACATGAGGGCGCTAGTTAGATACAGTGGGTTATTTAATAATAGCTTAACTGATGAAGTGATTTTTAAGATATTTCATCATACCGAATGTTCTGAAACGCTTGGTTCCAATTACTTTCATTAAAGCATCGTCGCAGATGGCATACTGTTTGTTTTTCGGATCGTACAAGTCCTTTTCTTTGATTATTGCCCATACTTTCTTGACTACTTCATGTCTGGCCATCGAGTCCTTTCCAACCAGAGCAGCTAATTCGGGCGAGTGGCCTTAGTGTAGCTGCTAGCACTTTTTCTGGCGCCACCACCACCACCGCCTCCTTTCTTTCCCTACTTGGCCTTTGACCAGTCCTCATCTGAGTCAGATTCAGAGCCCTTCTTCTTCTTGGGGGGGAGCTTGCGAGTCTTAATTGGTTTTGCCTTTTTTGGAGAATACTCCTCCTCGGAATCACCTTCACTCTGCTCACTAGCAGATTCTTCCTCGGATGCCTTCTTGGCCTTCTTAGCAGCTGGTTTCTTTCCAGTGGAACCACGCTTCTTCTTTTTATCTTCTTCGGATTCCTCCTCTTCTTCCTCTTCCTCGGATTCACCCTTCTTGCCCTTCTTCTTTTCCTGTTTGGAGCTCACAAATTCCATAACTAGGTCATCGATTTCCTTCTTCCTTGATTGCAAGTTTGCGTCTAATTTTTCTTCAAGTTCTTGTCTTACCTTTTTGGCAGATGTTGACGAGAGGTCGGCATCTTTTAAGATGGCGGCAATTTCTTTACGAAGATCTTCCTTTGAGATGTCTGCCATGTTGCTCGAGAGAGAAAACTAACAACACTGAGGAGACATACAATATGACATAGAATATACAAACAATGACAATATTATTTAGGTGAACCAACTGACATGTATTGAACATTAACAATAGTGGTATCACTGGTACAAAATGCGACGGGCCTGTTTGCAGAATGCGCTGTAATTAATATTAAACGTATCGATATGCTCTCCGTAAATGTTATTAATCATTCTATTCAAAGGTGTGTGACTTCCATAAGAGGTTCGGTGAAACTTTGGTTTAAAACTTAGTGGGTTCCTGGTATTCCTAGGTGGAATATGAATATTAATTTCGGACAAAACATACGGTGAGTTAATTAGGTTGTTGATTAACTTATAAATGAAGCTTAAATCGTAGAATATACGTCGCTGGTTGAGGGCAGGTAAATTGAGATATGCGGCAGCATCGATGGTATCCAAATGGACTCCTTGTAGTGAGAGCTTATAGCAAGCTTGCTTTAAAAATTTATGTTGCACATGTTCTAATCGAGAAATATGAGTTTCATATGAAGGTGCCCATGCCACTACACAATATTCAAGCACCGATCTCACCAGCGAAATATATAACATACGATAAGCTTGTACACTCTTAAAACTTGAAATAGATCTCTTTATGAAACCTAACATTTTGTTTGCTTTTGAGATCACATGATCGATGTTATTATTAAAATTTAATTTAGAGTCGAGTAAAACCACAAGGTCTTTTACTTGATTGGCTTCATGAAGGTCATGGCCATTAATCTGATATGTGACATTAGTAACTGTATTTATTTTTCTTGAAAATTTAATAAAATGACATTTATCAACGTTCAATGACATCTCATTCTCATGGCACCAATCAGCAAATCTACCGAGGTCCTCTTGAATTATTTGGCAATCTTGTACATCAGACACCCTTGAATAAATTTTTAAGTCATCCGGGAATAGTAGTATGTGACAGAAGTGAAAGCACTTGCAAATATCGTTAATGAACAGATTGAATAACAATGGTCCCAGGTGAGAACCTTGAGGCACACCAAATGTAGGTGTGAATACGTTTGATAAGTGGCCATTAACTCTTACTTGGTGAGACCTATTTAATAAATATGAGGATAACCATTCCAGCAACATACCACCAATCCCTACGCTAGATATCTTTTGGATTAACAATTCTATATTTACTTTATCGAAAGCATTACTAAAATCCGTATATATTGCATGTACCTCGTTGCCCTCTTCCATGCAGTTTTGGGCATAATTTACAAGTGAAACCATGTTTGCAGCAGTCGACTTACCCGACTGAAATCCATACTGGTCGTTAATAATGACGTTTTTGAATTGATGCGTTAAAAAACTTGTGACTATCTTCTCTAGTACTTTGGGAATTGCCGAGAGAATTGTTATTGGGCGATAGTTTGCTGGATTGGATTTATTTCCGATTTGAAAATGGGTGAGACATAAGCCTGTTTCCATTTATCTGGAAAGATTCCAGTGGTTAGCGATTTATAAAAAAGCATATATAACGTAGCTGATAGCGTGAATCTACATGTTTTCAATAGCAATGGAGGTATTTTGTCAGGCCCAGGACCCTCGTTTGTGTCTAGATTACTCAGAATATCACATATAATCTCAACGGAAATATTGACTCCAACAATGTTATTCGCTGTTGTTGAATTGATATTAATTTTCTTGTTATTTTTATTATTATAGTAGGTTTTAAAATTACTTGCAAACAAGTTTGCCACATTTGTACCACCAGTAATTTCCACGTTGTTGCTAATCATTGTAGAGGGAATGCTATTTTCATTGTGATTAATAATCTTAACATAATTCCAAAAATTTTTAATACTGCTGGGAATACTATTTTCGACACTCTCTATAGAACTTTCAAAATCTTGCTTGATTAATTTGCATTCTTTACGTAAATCGCTAAATTTACTATAATCCGTTCTACTACCAGACATTTTGTATAATGGCAGTTGTTTCACTATCACTTGATTACTCTAAGGTATTCGACACTATTGATCACGCTCTATTATGTGCGAAGTTAGTCTTTTTCGGATTTAATGCAAACGCGGTGGCATTTTTTAAATCATATTTATGCAACCGCCGTCAGTCGGTATCTGTCAATAATTCTGTGTATCCTGCTCAGCTGATTTTATCAGGTGTTCCGCAAGGATCCATTCTGGAACCACTGTTGTTTATAATCTACACAGCCGACCTCTTTAGCCAAATTAATCACTGCCACCTATAGTCATATGCTGATGACACTCAGCTTCTATTTACTTTTAATCCATCAGATAACGAATTTGCCAACACTCTGTTGAACAATGATATAAATTCTATATGCAGTTATTCCAAGGGGCATAATCTAAAAATTAATCCGAAGAAGACGGTTGCACTTCTATTCAGTTCGAAAAATAAAGGAGAATTTCTAAAAACGCGACTCAGTCCAGTAGATGATGTAAATATTAAATTTTCAGATCACGCAAAAAATCTTGGTGTTTTTTTAGATCAAAATTTACGTTTAAAAGAACGTATAAAGTTATTACTGCAAAAAACTTACGCCAGAATGAAATTTTTGTATTCAAATAGACACATTCTAAATTTTAAAATGCGGAAAAAATGTGTGAATCGCTTGTGTTGCCATTCTCAATTACTGCAATATACTTTACTACCCATGTTTAGACCAAACTTCAAAAAATCGTTTACAAATTGTACAAAAAACATGTTGTCGTTTTATTTTCAACTTACGCAAATACGATCACGTATCGACGAAATTTATTGAATTGAGGTGGTTAAAAATAGACTACAGTGAAACTTCATTATCTCATATTTGTGTATCGTTTTTCCATTCTTCAGTCCCCATGTATCTTCATGAAAAACTGGTCCTTAGAAATGCTGCTCATAACCGTAATATCAGACATCACAACACACTTACAATGCCTCATCACTCATCTGCTCTTTTTCAACGATGTTTCACTTATTCGGCGACAATGCTATACAATTCTACAAAATCTAATATGTGTTTAAGTCTATGTATTTTGTCGGAAAATGAAGCAAATGCTAATTGACTGTCAGTTAGAATTAACCTCCTAAAGTAATAAATTCATATAAGTCATTATCTTTGTATACAATTTCCTTATCAGAGTTAATTATAAATGCAAAATGAACTATAAGAATATTTTGGAAATATTGTTCGATAACTTGTAGAGCTGGTTAAGTGTAAGAATAGCCATCTGGCTAAACATCGCCCGCTTTATAAAGTGTACAAATGTATAACTATATATTATATTATGCATTTTCATAATAAAGTCGATATTATTATTATTATTATTATTAACCTCTGCTGGGATACCAGCTGGACGACCAATAAAAAAGTTTGAGAAGTGTAGCGAAAGATCCAAGATGCCAATTCACATTGGCAAAAAATTTTTTTGAGACTCTTTTTAGATACTTTTTAAAATATACTTTCATTATACTCTTCGCAAAAACGAAGAGTATATTGTATTTGATCCGCACATTTCTAAAATCGTAAATATCGCTCGTAGAGAAAAAAATTTCATATCATTGTGTTAAAATGAATTCTGAACAACTTTCAAAATGTCCGTCTGTCTGTCCGTCCGTCCGTCCGTCCGTCCGTCCGTCCGTCCGTCCGTCACGTTTCTTGTAAGCACGATAACTTAAGAAAGAAAAGTCCAATTGTATTGAAATTTAGAAAGTAAGTTAGTGTTGGTTTGAGGAAGAACCCTATTATTTTTGAAGAAAATCGATCGGTAAATAAAAAAGTTATTAATTATTTAATTTAAAAAAAATATATTCTCTTAATTTTTTTCGCTTGTTATCTGACGTGGCTTGTGGGAGTATACCTTTCAGTGTGTTGTTTAATCCAGAGCCGCAGATACCTCAGTCGAGTGAGGTGTCTCTTAACTGCGGCCCTGGATTAAACAACACACTGAAAGGTATACTCCCACAAGCCACGTCAGATAGCCGACATCGAATGGCCGATATCTTCTCTCTCACTTAATGTAAACGTGGATTATTCCACGTTTATATTAAGTGAGAGAGAAGATATCGGTCATTCGATCTCGGCTATCTGACGTGGCTTTCAGTGTGTTGCTTAATCCAGGGCCTCAGTCGAGACGGGAGATCTAGATGCCCCCCATTAGTTCCTCTCGCCCCTCATAGCGGCTCACTATTAAAATTACTTCACATATAGTTCATAATAGGCTTCTTGCACAAAATATTTTAGCATTTTTAGAATCTGTACTTAATACAAAACACTGTGTAAAGGATTTTTTCTTATTTTTTCTTTTACAGACGATATTCAACATTTTGAATAAAGGCATATTTTTGCGCGGAAGACGCTACAAGCCGCGATAAGCGGAGCCATTCGAGCGAATAAGCTGTGACGTCACGCTTAAAGACGCTTAAAGCGGTATCGTGTTGTCTCCCTAGGCCGCTAGAAAATGTGTAAGCGGAAAATAGTGGGGATATGACATAAGAGTTCGACATTTTTTGTCCCGTGCGAGGTTATATTTTTAAACCAAAATATGTCCCTTATTCAAATTAATTCAAATGGAATAACTGTAGAGGTGGATGGCGAAACGGCTGCATTATTAAATAGTAAGTACTTTTAGTTTTATTTTCAAACTACAATGATGAGCAATTTAAGTATGGCTAATGTCCTAGTATTATTTTTTAGATGATGCAGTCTTCAGAAAAAATTATGAAGCACTTAAACAGAACGTTATAGAGTAGAGATGGTTAGAACTAGACTGTCAAAATAAAAGCTAAAAAGACATTCATTTTTGCGGAGAAATATATGATGACGACGCGTTTCAAGGCGCTTAAAACATTGGCGTAAGACGCGAGATCGCAAAAATATACCTTAAATCCATTAGGCGCGCAAACAACACGTGACGTCATGCATCAGTAAAGGCTACAGCGCTAGCGTATATTTTAAATTAATTCCATTCATGGACGATGCTCTTGTAATAGTGGAGCGAAATAGACCATAAAAATCTTTCCGTTCTCGAGAACATAAAATCAGCGTAGAACCATACCAGACCTTATAGTTTTTATAAAGTGAACAATTCTACATAAGAAATGTCTATTTACGATATTTTTTTGTGGTACAGATATTTTTTATTTCGAAAAGCTTGAGAAATTGATTGATTATAAAAGTTGTATTTTTTAACATTTACACTGCCATATCTGCAAATCTAATTGAGCTATCGATCGATTTGATTTTTTTTTTTAATTCAAATACACAAATAAGCGTTTCCAATTTTATCGATATTTGTTTATTATTTTCTTTAAATAACAATAACAACGAACTTATTATTCGACTATTACTTCGCTAAAAATGTACTCATATTTTGACTAAGCGACAAACTTTTTATTTTTGAAAATTTTCATATACATGCAGCGAAGCGATTGAAACCAAGATACAGGAGAAATTTTTGAAAAAAAATTTTTTCGTTTAGGACTCATAGTTTTTTAATTATGAATATTTTTTGACGCAGTATCATATGGCATACACCTAACAGGCGTACGGTGTAAATTATTCGATTGAACTTTGAAATAACTTTTTTCAGTCATGTTTCAAACAATTTAGTCCGTTTTAATTAAGGTGCACTTAAATACACACTACAATTTAATATCACAGACCGAATACAATTAAATAATTTTAGGAAATAGCCGCAAACTGCGCTAGTTATATGTCCAAATCATTGCACTAGCAGAGATATAGTTATAGATGACGTCAACTCCAATATGAGTGTGTTTTCAGATATGTCCCTTCTCCCGGATATTAGATGCTGATTTAAATAATTTCCAGTTAGAAATTATCAAAACAGATTTGATAATTGCTAATGTTTAGTAGCACTATATGAATATATATAAAATTAATTTAAAATATACAATGCCTATTATAACTTGTAACACAACACTTTCCTGTCAAGAAGCCACTGCATATAATGGCAAAAGCCAACGATGACCTGGGCTGCAGATTATGCGGACAGGAACTGGAAGTGGTGGATAATATTATATTCAAATGGGAGACATTGGCCCGTAGAAGAACTACAGACAAACACAGACAGACTCGGGCAATGTCAATACAAACCCAATTTCAGACCCGGCACATGAGTACTGAATGGGTAGAGTAGTGAATTAACAAAACTTGTAGAGTATAAGGTTGCCTAATAACTCACGATCCCCACCAAAAAATGTCATTAGCCAATGAATAGCTGGTGTGAGATCACACCAGATGCAGGGCCTTATTCAACATATTGTAAGAATTTGATTAAGCAGAGAGCTCGTAATTGGAACGGACTCGCAATGACCCGCTTTTGAGGTCGGAGGTAATTATTCTCGCATTTTGAGTCACTGTTCTGCATGCTGGTAATGAGGATAGGTTGTAGAATGTAACACTAGATCATAGTATACGTCAGACCATATTTCGGGCCAGTACGGACGATTCTACTAGTGTGAGATAACTGCGTCGCTATTGCGCTTTCGAAGAACAAGGATAGTCTGACTTTACACCTCCGCACTGAGTTCTCGCCTAAAAGCTGTATATTAGGGAACCTCATACTCTATTAATCTTGGTGAATCAGGACTAGCGTCTACAGACAGGAATTCTACTTTTGTGCCAGGGTCGCCACATGCGCGATCATGAATACTAAAGACAAGGATGACGTGCACCGTGATTTCAACATTTCCGTGAAACTGGAAGAAAGAAGCGCACGTTATAGGTGGTTATAGGTGGCGCGGTTCTCACTAGCATACTGGAACGCGAGCTGGTCATTGGCTAATAACACTATTGCTAGTGTTCCTAGCGCCACCTGTGCTCTCCACATTTTGTGGATCGGTTTTCATCGGAATTCCCATTTGCGTCCGTAATACTTGTCTTTATAATTCATGTGCGCGATGCTTATTATCCTCAGGGCCGGATATAGAGGGGGGGGGGGGGGGCAACTTTGAAGCCGATTCGGCAAATCGGTCACCATTCGGTACTTTCGGCATTTGGAAATTATGTACATAAAATCAAAAAAAACTCAAAACAATGAAAACTCAATACCATAAACAATTTTACTTTTCGACCAACCCCCGTCTTGTATTTGATTTAAGTCATCCTGGCTGGCAACAGCATAGCCAAATCTGCTTATTCTAGCGTTTAGCCCTGAGCGCTGTATGTATATGAGTATATGTATATCACACCGCCCTGTCATAATTGCTAGAAACGTAAACAAAACGCTTCGATTCATCAAAAGTCTTCAATCAGATTTACATTTTTTTTGTATCTCAAAAATTAAATGACCATCTAGTCGCGTCAATATAGAAAAGTTAAAAATTGAAATGTTTTCTGGCAAAGGACCAATCGGAATAATTTTTTTTTGCAAATTGTTTATTGAGGTCTAAGGAACATTGGTAAAAAGAAAAAAACAGACCGCTGGGACTTTTCTATTAATAAGCTAGCAATTTCAAGCATTAAACGAATTAAGTAAATTTGTTAATTGGCTATCTCGGAAAGTATTTGATAAAACCAACTGAAAATGCATACTTGAGAGGTTTTCGAGGTCGCCGATTACGATTTTGAAGTGAAAATTGGAAAATTCAAGACTGGCATCTATAAATCATAAAAACTCGATATATTTTTTTATGATATTATTTCATAGTTTTTTAAGGCAATTATTATTGTTTTAATTTAATATGTAATTTTAATCTGACCACAATAAAATTGTGGGAGGTTACTACATTTAGTCCAAAATCGAAAATTGAAATAATATCAAATCTTTACGTTTTGAGGTCCAAGAAACCAAAAAAGTGGTTTTTAGAAAATGTCTCTGTGTGTGTGTGTGTGTGTGTGTATGTATTACTATGTATGTGTGTGTGTGTATGTATGTGTACACGATAGCGGCGAAACTGCTAAACGGATTTGGATGAAACTTTGCATGAGGGTTTCTTTAATGCTCCAGAAGATCTGAAAATGTTTTGATCGTATTACATTTAGTGCCGTTTTGGCACAACAAGTTGTTTATTTCATGATTACTTACAATTTGTAAGCGAACCATTGAAAAGCAGTAAAAATTCCGATTTCAGCGATATATCACACTTGCACCTTTTCGATTTTCGTTTCCATTAAAAAAATTTAAAAAATTCGTTGACAGCATCCAAAAAATATTATTGGTATTATTGTTAGGGGAAAATGTATTTTGCCATCTGTCAAAAAAATTTGGGTTGATAACCTGTGTGAATGTCGATTTATAGGTTATGGTACGTGACGTCACAGCTAACCTGAAAAATATATATTTCTTAAGATTTAAGAATATTACGTAGCTGTTATTAAAATTTCTGCCTGGTTCCCGTACTTTCAACTAAAATCTAGTACAGTGCAATGTTTATGAAGTTCTAAATACTTTGTTCTTAAATGTTTTTTTTGTTTTCTTAAAATGTTTTCTTAACCGCTTCTCAAGTCACCGAAGTAACTCCTTGAAAATCCAGAATGAATTTGTGTTAGGTAAAGAGAAACGAGGCCCTACAGCTTATAGTGGAGTCCGAACCACTTCTTGGGGATAATTTTATAATTAAAATTATTTCGCGATGAGCAGGGATTGAACCTGCTTCGCTAGGTACGCCAGTTTGCAAGCTAGACGCGCTAAACCACTGAGCTACCGTCCCCGTAAAATAAAATATATAGGACTCTTTTTGTAAGTTGGAAATCTAACTGGTAATTAGCAGTCTATTTTTTGTTGACAGTCGTTGAACGTTTGTTAAAACAATTTGTGTTTTTCCGTTGGCCTGGCTAAGTATCTTGAAATTTTAACAAAATAGTGTTTTTTTGTGGATTGTGGCAAGGCGTTTTTAATTGTTTTCAAGTAGTAAACTTTATTTAGTTATGCAGAGTGAATATTTCAAGAAGTTGATGTTGGAAAATCGAGATGTAAAAACGATGGAAGGTGTTAGATCATCCCTTTTAATCGCGGCTATCCATCTTTGGCGTCATTTTCTCGACAGATCATTTATATGAGGGAAATATTTAGAATTCACGACGTCGGGTACACGGTAAAAGCTAACCTATTTTAGTTGGTTTTTTAAAGGTAATAATTGTTTATAGTCGTGTTCGGATATTACGTCTGATTGATGGGACGCGTCATAATCGTTCATTTAATGCAAATCGAGCTAAATCTGAAACGTTCGAATATTACAAAATAAAGGACTCGGACGAAGCTCGACTTGCTCAGACCTTGTTAATTGTGCAGTAAGATTTTAATTTGACGCATGCGTAGTCTGCTTGAACTGTCCATAATGTTATTGACTTGTTGAGGTTAGAGTGTCATTTGGGCTAGAGATGGGCGATTCGACTCTTTTTAATGATTCGTATCAAACGAATCCGTATCAAGAAAAAATTCGTACTGAATAATTCTTTCAAGAATCCGAACCGTCTCGATTGTACAAACGGCTACGGTTACAACGTCGATACCAAATATATCAATCAGTCTTCTGCTCTTGTGGGATTTGTACCATTCGAATCACTATCAAGGATTCGTACCAAATGATACGAATCATACGAGTTACTACCCATCTCTAATTTGGGCTAAATTCTGTATTATTATTTTTTTATTCGCTATTCAATGTTCTACAAAATCTTCGAAACGTTATCTGTTAATACCCTTATAATATCCGGCAATTGATTAACATGCAACATAAACAAACATGAGAGGTTATGTTTTAACAGATTGCTTGTAGTACTTCGTTCGTTCGATATTTGTCCATGAAATAAATGGCTCCAAAGTCACGTGTAATTTATCTGTTTGCTCAGTGCTGTGATTTTCGATCTAATATCCAAACTCAGCTGATTTGGATCCACCGTGTGGGGAGGTTCCAGCCGCTTCCAGTAGCTGCCGATTTTTTAAAATTGAAAATAATGGTCTTAAAATAGTAAATATTTAGTATACAATTAAAATTTTGTTTACGTGCATTTTACGTGGTAATTACAAAAGTAAAAAGTGTTTTAATATCGTAAGTAAAGAATTATTAAAAAAATAAGTATATGTTTTTTTTTTCATTATTTATTTCTACACAGTTATAAAAATTGTTTACTAAAAAAATATATAAAAATATAATTTTAATTAAACACCAGTCTTTAAAATAATTTCTTTTCTTTTCATTTGAGTTGTTAATAAAAGAAAATATTGATTCTCTTGTTCTTCATCTTCATGTCTTTCTTCTTCTTGAACATCGTCGATTTCATTATCCTAAAATAATGTATTCAACATATTACTGAGATAAATCTCATCTCTTCCTATTGACAAGTTTGGTACTAATATTAAGGAGGTACCTACTAAAGAGGATGTCTTTACCGTATGTAAATCCGGGGATCAGGAAAGCGCGCTGTATTTAAAATTTGTATGCCGTTTGAACTAATTAACAGTAAAATTAATTCAGTAACGGGTAATTAAATTACATCTATTTAAAATATTTTTACTAAAATAATTTTGAGTAATTTACCTGAATATTTTAGAAAATGGTTACTTTATTCAAATAAACTAACGTTAACACTCAATTGGGGTGAAGGAGAGTTACTCATAAATGGAATATTTAGGTGCAAAATGGCATTCTAAACACTTTTTTATTCTTGTAATTTTTCTCAAAAATGTACACTTAAGCCAGAAAATCTCATTTATATACTTCATAGGCGCCATTTTGGGTCACCCATCTTGAATTTTCCAATTTTCAATATTGTAATCAGCAACCTCAAAATCCTCCGAGTATACATTTTCAGTCAGTTTTCTCAAATAGTTTCCGAGATAACAAATTAACAAATTTAATTAATTTGTTTAGTGCTTAAAATTGTTTGTTTATTAATAATAAAATGAAAAAAATCTCAGAGGTCTGTTTTTTTCTTCTTACCAATGTAACAATTTGCAAAAAAATTAGGCCGATTAATCCTTTGCCAGAAAACTCAGATAATATCTATCTTTATACGACTAATCATATATAAAGAAAATATAGGAGCAAAGGAGAAGTCATTCGGCATTATAACAATTTCGCACCCCCCTCCCCCTCCATAAAAATTGCTTTAAACCAGCCCTGATTATCCTCATCACCGTCTGAATTCTAACCCTCGTTACCATCTGAATGGGCAATTCGCAGACAAATAAGTACGATACAACAATCTGTTAGATATTGAAAATAAAATTAACCAAGAAAAGCATTATCAATGAATTTAATTGATAAGATCCTTTTCATTTTGAATGTTTACTCTACTTATATTGAGTATTTCCTGTTTGTTTGTGTTATACTATTTACAAAAACAGTAATAAGCGTAGGTTTTATATATTTTTATTTGCAACAATATAGGGTCTATATTTTCAAAACTATATTTATTTGCTCATAATTTATAGAAAAAATATGGTATTTAATTTGTGGCATGAAATGTGTGCTTGCTCTAGGCTTTGAATTTAGAAACCCAAAGTTTTATGGTACGTTTAAAAGTGTAGGTATAACATCTTGGGAAAATCATTTAATTGCTCAGGGTTCGGAATTGTTTATTAAGTATAGTCTTTAAAGCAAATTAAAAGTAAATCTACATTTATTAAAAAATACCCTGATTGACTGACTGATTTATGAACGCACAGCTCAAACCTCTGGTCTAGAAACTTGAAATTTCCCCATAAAGTTTCCTCGAATGACGTAGGAAACCACTTCAAATTCTACCCTTAAGAGGGAGAAAAGGGGGGTTCAAATTTTAGGCTTTTTCGGAAACAGATCTAGACGGGTGAAATTTGGCAGAAATATTTTTTGTTATAAGCTACTAGATGCGTGTCAAACGAAATTTCGATTTTCACTTTTTGAAGGGGGTGAAAACGGGGGTGGTATATGATTTAAAGCGCACTCGTATTTTTGAAATCGCGTAAGTCAGAAACATGATTATTCGAGCGATGGACTCTTTTAAGGAAATAAGAAGAACGTATTCGACGATTTTCAAAAAGAGACCCCCGAAAGGGTGAACGGGGAGGGGGAGATTTTTAAGCTTATCAGAAGCGTGAAATTTGGCAAAAATATTCTTTATTGGAATCTATTAGACACAAGTGAGACGAAATTTCAATTGAGGGGTGAAAGCGGAGGTGGTAGATAGTTTAAAGTGTACCCGTTTCTCTGAAATCACGTAAGTCAAACGTGATATTCCAGCGACGGGTTCTTCTGAGGAACTAAGCAGACGCGTATTCGATGGTTTTCAAAAAGAGACTCTCCGAACGCATGAACAGGGAGAGGGATGTTTTATGCATGAAATTTGACACATCGGGTATGTGCTCTATTGTCGATTAAAATAAATCTTTTTTGTTTAACTCATAGTTCAATCAATGAATGCTCAAAAGGGGATTGTAGAGAACATTTTGGAGGGGAGAATTTTTTTCTTCAGGGATGTGTTGGGGGTAGTCAGGAGGTAAACATACTAAAAGTCCCCGCCCCTAGCCCCGCCGCTTCAAGGGGGAGGGGGGTGGAAAGGTTCCTTTTTTCGATTCTTCGCTTAAAACTCGGAAACGATGCGTCGTATGGGAAAAAGTAATCTATGCAAAATTAAACGTAATTAAATTTTCCACAAGAATGTTTATATTCATTTTCTTCCTATGTGTTATAGTTTACGAGATGTTCGCCAGCGAAAATCGATAATTAATAAAAAAAAAAATCAATTATGTACCTTGAATATTTCTATCAAAGCGGTTTACCGTGGTCTGCTAATAAATCACAGTCACAAAACAGTCTTTATTTTACAACACTGGACGTATTTACTAACGTAATTTTCTGTCGAAATGTATACATTTCCTTAAATATACAGTGTGGCTCACTTAAAATGCAGATACCCTTATAACTTTTTCATTTTGTTTCCGATTTGAATCAAATTTTACTTAAGTATAGAACAAATTAGGATCTACTTATGACCAGAAAATCATTCACCTGCTATAAAGGCAAAGCCACCTGCGGTACCAAAATATGCTGAAAAAAATAAAACATTTTGAATGTTAGAAATTCTAAAAATTGCATCCAATCGGCGCCACAATCGTACATACACCAAAATTTGATTTGATTATTGATGGGGGATATCTCATACATAAGCTCATCTGGCAAAGGGGGTCCTCAGTTTCCGCAATTTGTGGTGGCTACGTAAAATTCATCGTTCGTAAGATTAATAAAAATCAATATGATTTTTAATCTTTTTCCTCATATTTTGGTACCGCAGGTAGCTTTGCCTTTACAGTAGGTGAATGATTTTCTGGTCATAAGTAGATCCTAATTTGTTCTATACTTGAGTAAAATTTGATTCAAATAGGAAACAAAATGAAAAAGTTATAAGGGTATCTTCATTTTAAGTGAGTCACACTGTATATTTAAGGAAATGTCTAGACTTCGACAAAATATTACGTTAGTAAATACGTCGAGTGTTGTAAAACAAAGATTGTTTTATGACTGTGATTTATTAGCAGACCACGGTGAACCGCTTTGATAGAAATATTCAAGGTATACAATTGATTTTTTTTATTAATTATCGATTTTCGCTGGCGAATATCTCGTAAAATATAATACATAGGAAGAAAATGAATATAAACATTCTTGTGGGAAATTTAATTACGTTTAATGTTGCATAGATTACCTTTTTTCGTACGACGCATCGTTTCCGAGTTATAAGCGAAGAATCGAAAAAAGGAACCTTTCCACCCCCCTCTTCTACTGAAGCGGCGGGGCTAGGGGCGGGGACTTTTAGTATGTTTACCTCCTGACTATCCCCAACACATTCCTGAAGAAAAAAATTCTCCCCTCCAAAATGTTCCCTACAACTCTTTCATTGACTGGACTATCACTCTAACACAAAAATAGAATAATGAATTTTTATCAAATTGCAATGCGCAGTGGGTTTCCTCGAACTGTGGATGCGCAGTGGGTTTCCTCGAGTGCAATGGATGCGCTGTGGGTTTCCTTGAATCCAATGGGTGTGCAGGGGTTTTCTCCAGTACAATGGACGCTCAGTGAGTTTCTCCGAGTATTATGGATACGTAGTGGGTTTCCTCGAGTACAGTGGATGCGCAGTGAGGACTATAGGTGCGCAGATGTTCTTCTTGAATGCAATGAATACGCAGTGGGTTTCCTCGAGTGCAATGGATGCGCAGTGGGTTTCCTTGAATACAATGGGTGTGCAGTAGGTTTCCTCGAGTACAATGGATGCGTAGTGGATTTCTCCGAGGACTATAAGTGCGCAGATGTTTTTCTGAAATGAATGCGCAGTGGGTTTCCTCGAGTGCAATGGATACACAATGGGTTTCCTTGAATGCAATGGATATGCAGTGGGTTTCCTCGAATACAATGGATGCGTAGTGGATTTCCCCGAGGAGTATAGATGCGCAGATGGTTTTCTTGAATGCAATGAATACGCAGTGGGTTTCCTCTAGTGCAGTGGATGCGCAGTGGATTTCCTTGAATGCAATGGATATGCAGTTAGTCTCCTCGGGTTCAATGGATGCGTAGTGGGTTTCCCCGAGTACTATGGATGAGCAGAAGTTTTCCTTGGGTGCAATGAATGCGCAGTGGGTTCCCTCTAGTGTACTTCCTGATATGAGTACTGTAGGAGTACTCAGTGAGTATGTAGTACTTCTTTATAGGCATAAATTAGTATCTCAATGTGTTCTTAATTCCACGCGGATGATGTCTTCCACGCGAACGAAGTCGCGAGCATCATCTGGTAAGATATAAAATATGAAAATTAATACCCAGGATGAATATAAAAATAATTTGAATGTTTATCTTCTTACCAGGATAAAACTTTTTACATATGCCTTATAGTTGTAGTATTTAGAGAAAGTAACATTACAAATATACAAGTTCCACAAATCATTGTTTTAAATAACAGACCAAGCAGTAAAATATTTAACTTATAAAATAATCACAACGAACTTTGAGGTTAAAATCACACAGAACAAAACCATGAAAGGAAAGCTGACTAAGTAACGACGCACGAGGCACAGTGGGGCAAATATCTCATTTTTTGGACAAACGATAATTCCCAAGCCTGGAATTAATTAAACTTAATTTTTTTTTTTTTAACTGTTCGTTATAAAATTGCCTTTAATTCTATCGAGCCCGAATTTTGAAATTTCAAAATTAAAGATGGCTAATCCAATATCGCGGACATAAATTCTGAAAGTAAATTAAAGTTTTATCAAAAGATTGTTTAAAATTATAAAAAATTGTTACTTGGGGTTTTTTTTTTGGTTTCTAATCTCATTTCTGATCACCGAATTTTGCGATTCAAAAAACCAAAATGGCGAATCCAATATGGAGGCCATAATATCTTTTTAATTGACATATAAATGCGCAAATTGTTAAAAATTGTTACTTAGGGGTTTTAAAGATTGCTGATCATGAATCTGAAGTCCAAATTACGTAATATCGAAATCCAAGATGGCGGATCCAATATGGTGTCCGTAAGTTAAAAAGAATGACAAATCAAGGAGGAAACTGTTAAAATTTGTTTTTCGGGGGTTTCGCAGTTTGCTAATCTCGTTTCGGATATTAAAATTTCGATATTTTGCAAACCAGAAAATTAAATTCAATATGGCAGCCATAATTTTTTTAAAAATTATGATGTACATGCGAAAATAGTTAAAAATTGCTACTTGCAGGTTTTTGCGATTGCTGACTACGCATTCGTAATTTCGAATTCTAAGATGGCAGAATATGCCAAAATAACCTAATTAGTCAAGTCACAAACGAGCAGTGATATTAATACTATAAGTGATATTAATACTATAAGCTGTAAACAAAATCTAGTTGGCCAAATTTTAAACAGGCGTATTTCACAAATTTTATATCACTGAATAATTCAATTCTTGATTTATCATTCTATTTTAACTTACGGACACCATATTGGATCCGCCATCTTGGATTTCGATATTACGTAATTTAGACTTCAGATTCATGATCAGCTCCTAAATAACAATTTTTAATAATTTGCGTATGTACATTTCATTTAAAAAAATATTATGGCCGCCATATTGGATCCGCAATATTGAATCCGCCATCTTGGATTACGATATTACATAATTTAGACTTCATATTCATGGTCAGAAACCCTTAAAAGCCTTAAGTAACAATTTTTATCAATTTGCGCATGTATATCTCATTTAAAAAAATATGGTGGCCGCCATATTGGACCCGACATCTTGGATTTCGATATTACGTAATTTGGTCTTCAGGTTCATAATCAGCAATCTCTAAAACCTCTAAGTAACAATTTGTAACAATTTGCGCATTTACATGTCAATTAAAAATATATTATTAACGCCATATTGGATTCGCCATTTTGGATTACGATATTACATAATTTAGATTTCAGATTCTCGATCAGAAACCCTTAAAAGTCCTAAGTAACAATTTTTAACAGTTTTGTGCATGTACATTTCATTTAAAAAAATATTATGGCCGCCATATTGGATCCGCTATCTTGGTTTTTTGAATCTCAAAATTCGAGGATCAGAAATGAGATTAGAAACCAAAAAAAACCCCCAAGTAACAATTTTTTATAATTTTAAACAATCTTTTGATAAAATTTTAATTCACTTTCAAAATGTATGTCAGCCATCTTTAATTTTGAAATTTAAAAATTCGGGCTTGATAGAATTAAAGGCAATTTTATAACGAATAGTTTAAAAGAAAAAAAATTAAGTTTCATTAATTCCAGGCTTGGGAATTATCGTTTATCAAAAAATTGAGCTATTTGCCCCACTGTGCGACGGTTGACTGACAATGTACATCTGTAGCAGTTCTTTCATAGACGAGCTCTAAAAAAAAAATACTGCGAGAATCCACTAGCGTACAATGCAGTATGTCTCACTTACATCTACTGGCCATGGAATCGTAACAAGCTATTATTGTTGAAAATATTTTTACGTATTTCACTGTATTATTTTTATTTATCAAAAGTACAAGTTATCACTAATGCCGTTTTTAGGTATTTATCTTTTTATTGCTGAATGTGTTGTTTTTTGAGAGCAGTTATGTACAAATATCGTCCAATTTCAATATTATGCTCGTCAAAATAAAAAATAAGGAGCTAGGGTATTAAGCGTATTAGCGTCTTAACTATGTATTTATTTCGATACAAACAGTCAATCGATATTTATCGTGGTTGACCGTCCGAGGAAACATAGCGATCTCGTCCCACCTTCTAGCAGCTTGTATACCAGCGTATGTGTAGAAGTTATGGAATTTAAGGCGAGGGTTGCGTAGCGAATATTCCATTCTTTGGAGAGGATAAAGAGTAGTCGGTCTTTTATCTATTAGATGTTTGTCCATTATCTTCTCAAGAAATTCGGTAAAATTTTCAGGCGTCGGCCACGATCGGAAATAAGCCGATGCTAAATAAGTAAATAAAAAAGACAAAATTAATTTGCGCTGCAAATGTTTATAAACAGCAAACGAAACGTATATAATTAAAGACATTGGTTACTGATAAAAAAAACGGATTCCAGTGCTCACCAAATTGAAACAACGAGCATCATTCTTGCCTTGTATTTCCCCTACATGTGATTATTTAATGACTAATAGTTTCAGAAAAAAATAAGCCAACTTTTCCAACGCATCGTGTAGTTAGTAATTCACTTTCTATTAAATTTTTGATGACTTATATCCGTTTAATGTTTAATATTTCATAGACTGTATGTCAAGTTTAAAGTATATCTCGGTCGATATAAACTTCATAATATTCATGAATATATGTATGTCCTGGCATTAGCATAGAAATGATATATGAATATTGCTGAAGAAAAATTCATTTAGTTTCATTGAAACGACGGCAAAGGTTGGTACTGTAATACATCGCCAAAAATGTACCAAACTAAAAAGGCGAAAACTTAGCTTTAAAAATTTTGACCATGGTAACCTCCTTACATCTAGAGAACGTAAGTCGATTTAAATTTTTGTTGAAATCCACCGTTATAAAATTTGTGGTTTTATGTGTTTCTCTCATATCATAATGAGTACAATAGGTAAGTGAAAATGTCTTTATTATTATAATTATTATACGTAGGTTAATTAACTTCGATAAACGTTTCTTTTTTACAACACAGACACTGCTAACGAATATTAGATAAATAAAAAGTGATTTTTGCTGAAACCCTCAACCAAGTAACTATTTCCTACATTTGTTGGGTGGTGTTTACTTGTTCACGACGCCAAACAACCAACCAACCCAAATGGAAGTATAGGATGGACGTAACTATTTTATCTAAAACTTTTCTTCCTAGGATTAGCAGTTCTCGGGAAAATTGTTCAAGAGTAATTGCTGGCCCGGTACCTCAATTAGTTCCTACTAGATTTCCATGTTCTTCATCACTAAATAAGTTTTACATATACCGGGTGTCCCAGAGTTACGTTAACAGGCGATATCTCCGTCATTTGGAAAAATAAAAATATAAATAAAAATACATCCAAAATGTACAAAAGACTCCATTTGATAACACCTCTGGAACCGTGTTACCTCTTGCAACCCCTAAGAAACCTCCCCCAGCTTTTTTTTCAACTGACACTCTGTACAGCTAGATTCTGAAATCGCACCCCACGTCATTCTGAGCACAGTGGCAAGATATACAGTACTTACTAATTTGGAGGATATTATGAATGGGATTCGTGAGGCTTGCCGTAGAGTAATACCAGCTGTGCTTAGAGCAACCTGCACATGAGTGCTGCTGCAATACTTGGAAGCTTGTATGGAGGCCGGAGGTGCCCAATTTGAACACTTAATTTCTTAATTTATTAATATGATACATATTCATTTTTTGTCATAATTTTAGTAACTGTTGAAAAACTGACTAAGATACCAAGAATGGTATATCACTATGCTCTGAATGACGTAGATATACGGTTTCAGGCTCTAGCTATGCAGGATGCTGTTTGAAAAAAAAAGTTCTTGGTGGTTTCTTAGAGGTTGCAGAAATCATAACGGTTCCAGAGGTGTTATCAGACGGAGTCTTTCATGCTTTTTGCAGGTTTTTTTTTTTATATATGTTTTATCTTCAAATAACGGAACGTAATTCTGAGATGCCCGGTATATTCCCTCCACCGTTTTACGTTCTCTTCAAAGTTTACTGTTGGTAAATTGTTTGCAATCAAAAATTAACCACAAATTTAGAAAAACTATTATAGTAATAGTATATTACGTAATGAGTGATGTAAGAAGCATATTACGCACGAATGGAAAAGTTACGCACGATGCCGCGTAGCGGCGAGTGCGTATTTCCATGAGTGCGTAATTGCCTTACAACTCGAATTATGTACTATGCTTTACCTACGATCATATTTATTTAGTTATTTAGTAAAATCTGGATTTAGTTTACTAGTCAACAATATTATTCAACAAATATTATGTCAGTTTTGACAGCGTTTGAAATTTAAGTAGGCGCATTTGTTTTTTTAAACCCCGCGTCAGCGATATAAGCCACCTATAATTGCGTGTCCTGTGCGTTTTGTTTACCGTGCGATTTGTTTACTGTGCGTTTTGTTTACAGTATGTAAAATTCAACTTACATAGATGGCAGGTAGTGTGTTTTTTACTATTTACAGTAGTGACCGTAGGTAAACATTATTACATCATACTCTTCGACTAATAAATCATTTAATTTCTTAAAATTATTTTTTTTTTATTTTAAATTGTTCTATATTTTTTTACTTCAGTGATATTTGGCAAACAGATATTATGAAATATAGGGTAATGATCGATTATATTAATTGTAATCAACTACAAATGATTTAATTTTAATTTCACTGACAGTTTTTAATTTTTCGGGTAATATTACTTAAGTACGATATATGCACACTATACAGTGTGTCTTACTTAAGAGTGTAACAGCGTAATAATTCTTTTGTTTTTTGTCCGACTTAAATCAAACTGATCTCAAAAGATAGAGATCACTAAGGTCTATTTAAGACCACGAAATCACTTTGCACCGTTATGTGTAAGGCCATCTACGATGCTAAATTATATGAAAAAAATCAAGAAATCAGGTATTTTTTAATCAAAAAATTTTATTAACAAAACTTGTTCGAAATCATTCAAAAACCCTGAATCCGAAGTTTAGTTAAATTCAAAAAAAAATGAGGCTTTGATTATGAAAATTATTTTAGGCATTTTAATAAAAATTATTTCTAAATTTATTTTTTTTGAGACACAATTTACACAAATGAATAATAAATACGACCAAAAGAATTAAATATTATGTTCTATCAAACCTCCATCAGCCATAATGCATGCCTCAATTCGCTTTCTGTTCTTGTTCATAAATTTTCGGAGGGTTTCAGCGCACGCTTGCCTAATGTGGCTGTGTTTTGTAGACTTCATTCTTTAGAAACCCCCATAAAAAAAGTCCAAGGGCGTGAGTTCAGGTGACCACGAAGGCCAATTAATAAAAGGGCTATTTCTTCCAGTCCACCTCCGGGGAAAGTTGTCGTTTAGACAATTCCGTACTACCATTGCATTGCAAATTGGGGCTCCATCAAGTTGAAATATCACATTGTTGTATGCAATAAGGGGCAAGTTTTCAATTTCGATTGAATATTCAGTTTGGAAAAAAAAAAAATAGAAAACGTTCCGCATGCAAATTTCCCTCAATGAAATATGGCCCAATTATTTGTTCATTCAAAATACCGCACCACACATTCACCTTTTCTGAATAACGGCGTCGACAGTTTACAACCCAATGAGGGTTTTCACCGGACCAATTTTTAGTATTTTGAGAGTTAACTGTGCCATTAGTTGTAAATGTCCCTTGATATGAGGATAAAATATTTAAAATAAATGGGGTTGTTCAAAATTCTCCCGGACACCAAAAGTAATATTCCAGCCACCTCTCTTTGTCTCCTTCTTCTAATGTGTGTAGAAAAACATGCTCGAAGGGACGTAATTTGTATCGACGGAAGCATCGCCAAATTGTATCCTTGGGTATATTTAAAATTGTGGACATTCTCCTTAGGCTACACTTTGGACTTTCTCTCACAAACTGAAGAATGTCCGCATCTCTAACATGGTCCCTCACACGTTGTTCTTGTTTGTTGCACACTTTGCCAGTTCTAGTGAATAACTTATTAACTCGCCAAATTTTTACATGGTCTGTTGGGGGTCAATCTGGATGCTGATTATTATACTCTTCGGAAATACGAAAACGAAGAGCATTTGATCGACACATTTCTAAGACCGTAAATAACGCTCGCAGACAAAAAATTTTCATATCATTTCAAAATGTCCGTCTGTCCGTCAGTCTGTCCAACCGTCTGTCCGTCAGTCTGTCCAACCGTCTGTCCGCCCGTCTGTCCATCTGTCACGTTCCTTGTAAGCACGATAACTCAAGAAAGAAAAATCTGATTGTACTTAAATTTGGACGGTAAGTTAGTGTTAGCTAGAGGAAGAACCTCATTGCTTTTGAACAAAATCGATCGCTAAATAAAAATGTTATTAATGATTTAAATTTGAAAAAAAAATTTTGATTTTTATGATTTTGTAATTGAATATAAATCTGGTGGAATGATATTTCATTTTAATATCTAAATATTAATATATTTTACAAATATACATTTCATAATGTAATATACAACCGTGAAAATATGATTTCAGCTCGTGTCTTATAATGTAAAAATTTACATTTTTTTTTTCGTGAAAATGGTGGTGTAGTTCTTACGCTTTTGACTCGGAATCCAAGCGCTCCGGGTTCGAAACCCAAATGGTTTGATGTCTTTTTTTCATTTTTACTTTATTTTACACTGAGTCTTTTACCAACTATGTACGTACTATAAAATTTAAAATGTCTAAAACAAAAAACTGCGAAAAGTATCCTATAGAATGTGTAACAATTATGTAAAAAAGTTCAATGAACAGGCGAAGAGTACGTTTTTAGCTTGTTAAATTCTGTAGCAGCTTTCCTCGCTGTACGAGAATTATCACCAACTAATATAATCATTTCCACTTTTTCCGCAGTTGTAAGCATTTTAATTGAAATAAAATATGATAGAATACAAAAAATCAGACAGAATGCCAACAGATACTTGACAACTAATCTGACATTTACAAAATTGTTTTTCAGTAGAAACAAAGGAGTCAGAGCACGCTTATCAAAATGAGAAATTTGAGATTGGAATTTTTTTCAAGACACCGGCGCGGTAGCTCAATAGGTTAAGGCGTATTGAGTGGCGAATATGCTGATCGACTGCCTATTGCGCTCTGGGTTCGACCCCTAGCCCCGGTATTGACAACACCGGTGGGTGTGGATGTATGTCTGCGTTTTTTCAAATGTGTAACCCCCTTCCGCACAGCCTTGGCTATGGATTTGGGGGTTGTCTACTATCTGTGGTGGTGTGTTTAAGACCTCGTTTTTTTTAGAATTTAACTAAACTTGATACAGGTTTTTTGAATGACTTCGAACAAGTTTTGTTAATAAAATTTTTTGATTTAAACATGCTTACTATGATTTTTTTATTTTTTTCATATAATTTAGCATCGTAGGTGGCCATGCATTTAAAGATGGAAACTGATTTTGTGGTCTTAAGATCAGTTTGATTTAAATAGGACAAAAAACAAAAGAATTATTACACTGTTACACTCTTAAGTGAGACACGCTGTATATAAATATCCATTTCTTTCCAATGTTCTTTAATATGTTTATTACTGTTTGATGTTAATAATGTTAATATTAGTGACGACAATTATCACCTCTATATCTGATCTGTTTTGTTCAATACAACTTTCAAATTCTGAAATAAATAAATTTACATCTGTGGATGGCGGTATACCGGGTGATTCAGTTTGGTATTCGCCCCCCTGTATCTTTTTTATTTTAACAGAAAACTACAATAAACCATATATATTTGCAAATCGTTTGTCAAGCTCTATCGAATGACGTCCTTAAATCATCATTTTGATCACATATGCCAAAATAACAATAGTCAACTTTTTCTTTTCAAATGGTATGCTATACATTCTTTTGCCGATTGTTGTAAAGCTTCTCTTTCTGCATTCAACCATGTGAAAAAAGTATACACTTCCATAAGGAAAATTTCGAGAAAATTAATAAAATACGAAAAAACTTCATTTAAAGGTTTTGTTTCTGATTCAACATAGTTAGCCACGGAAACAATTGAATTTTGTCATTGTTAGTAATGTCAAATTGAAAATACTGTTATTTGTGACTGTGTTATTCGTTTTTGTTTTATGTTATATTTCTAAATAGATTTACACAATGGTATCTTACACTAATGAAGAAAAATTGGACATGATATTAATTTATGGAGAGTGCGGAAAAAACAGTAAAGCAGCCAAACGTTTATATCAAGATCGCTTTCGAAATAGGCCCGTACCATCAGTCAAAATGTTTGCAAAATTGACAAGAAATATGAGCGAAAGTGGAAGTTTTGAGAAAAAAAGAAACGTTTTTAAACACCGTTAGATTTCTTCCTTTGGTTCTATCTAAAAGAAAAAGTTTACTTTATACCTCTAAATGACGTCGAAGATCTTAAAACTAGAATACGAATTGAATGCTGCAGATTAAATGTTAAAATTCATTCTTCAACATAAGGAAAATTTCGAAAAAATTAATAAAATATGATAAAACGTCATTCAAAGGTTTTTCTGAATCAACATAGTTAGCCAAGGAAGCAATTGAATTTTGACATTGTAAGTAATGCAACTAGTACCAACTAGGCAAATCAGATTCAAAAGAGAGGGATTTTTCCGAGGATTGTGTACGGCATTGATGAGGCATACAAATTTCGAAACAAAGTTTAATGTTTTGACCAAAGTTCTGTTTTTAAATAATTATGTAATTCATTTTTATATAAACAAATATTTAATGTCGTATCTTTAGTTAATTAATGATAATAACACTCAACAATAATATTAAAATAACAACTAATAATAAATAACAATTACCATTAAAAAAACTAACTAACAATTAAGAAAATAAAAGCATTATTTATTGCTTCGTATGTTCGAAGAGTCCTCCGTTCGCTTCTAAACATAATCGTCCTCTGTTTATCACGCCTTGGGTACATACATGTTGAAGAATTTCAACATTTAATCTGCGGCATTCAGTTTGTATTCTATTGTTAAGATCTTCGACATCATTTAGGTGTAAAGTACACTCTTTCTTTTAGATATGGCCAAAGGAAAAAATCTAACGGTGTGAGATCCGGTGATCTGGCAGGCCACTTGACTCTCTCATTTCGATTTCCGATCCATCTACCTGCATAAGCTGCATTTAAGTAATTCGTTACAATTATAGCATTATGTGGCGGTGTCCCATTTTGTTGTAATATCATGTTATGCCTATCTTTCTCCAGTAAGCGTGCCTTCGTAAAACTTTGGTCCTATAATTTGTCCGTTGAGAATTCCACACCATACATTAATTCCCCAGATATTTTGGAAATTAGTTTTCCGAAGCCAGTGAGGATTATCCTGCGACCCTCGCTGCGACCAATAATGGCAGTTATGTCTATTGACAATTCCATTATTATGGGAACGGGATTCATCTGACCACATGATGCGATCTAATATAGTCGTTTCTTGAGCAACTGCCAACTACGGTACAAAATTTAGACGTCTCTCGTAATCTCCTGGAAGCAAGCCCTGATGTAAATGTATTTTATATCGTCGCAGTTTATTATCTCTGAGAATTCTTTGAATTGAAGAATATGAAATATCAGTTTCTGTCACTAACTGACGAATAGAAATATTCGGGTCTACGAAAACACGGGCTAAAACTGCAACTATATGTTCCTCATCTTGTGCGGTTCTGGGCTTGAAAACGTTTCTTTTTTTCTCAAAACTTCCACTTTCGCTCATATTTCTTGCCAATTTTGCAAACATTTTGTCTGATGGTACCGGCCTATTTCGAAAGCGATCTTGATATAAACGTTTGGCTGCTTTACTGTTTTTTCCGCACTCTCCATAAATTAATATCATGTCCAATTTTTCTTCATTAGTGTAAGATACCATTGTGTAAATCTATTTAGAAATATAACATAAAACAAAAACGAATAACACAGTCGCAAATAACAGTATTTTCAATTTCACATTACTAACAATGACAAAATTCAATTGTTTCCATGGCTAACCATGTTGAATCAAAAACAAAACCTTTAAATGAAGTTTTTTCGTATTTTATTAATTTTCTCGAAATTTTCCTTATGAAAGTGTATGCTTTTTTTACATGGTTGAATGCAGAAAGAGAAGCTCTACAATAATCGGCAAAAAAATATATAGCATATCATTTGAAAAAAAAAAAAGTTGGCTATCGTTATTTTGGCATATGTGATCAAAGAGATGATTTAAGGACGTCATTCGATAGAGCTCGACAAACGATTTACAAATATATATGGTTTATTGTAGTTTTCTGTTAAAATAAAAAAATACAGGGGGGCGAATACCAAGCTGAATCACCCGGTATATAAAGATGATAATTCGAAGGATAACTTACTAATTGTGAATGTTGCTCTGAATAAGATAACTTCGCTAGGTGCAACCGTACGTACCACATCACACATATCATCCTTAACGTACAAGAGTGCCGTCATTTTTGTTATATTTTGCTTAGTTGTAGAATTATTTAAAACCTCTAATATTAAATTGTTCAATATTTGAATATTCCAATTTTCGGACAATATAACGATACCATTCTTTTAAATCTTGTAACAAAATTATTAACTCATTGTGATTTTCTTGCACACTTCTAATATTGAGATATAGTAAACTAAAGTTTTGTGTGTTATCATTTGATAGTTTTTTAGATGTTGAATGTCACAAAACTAATTAGCTTATAATTTTCTAGAATATTATACATATAGTATACGTCTCCCATTAAAGTGATTAAAGTAGCTGAAAGGAGGAAAGAGTAAATAAATTAAGAAACTATTTAAATTACTAAAATTGTAATATAATGAATGATCCGTGCAAAGCCTATGATATTTAAATAAATAACGTGTACTTATATCTAACTTCAAATTACAATCCTAAGTAAATAGTGAATATTTAATCTATAATGTACCTCAACTGTACTAGGTATATATTTTTATGAGTAAACTCCACTCGAATTAATACTTCAAATCTATAAATGTAAGAAAACATACTTCAAACAATACAGAATAAACTAACTTTTTTATGTTCATCAAAATCATGTTTACTTGCTTGAGTGTGACCTCAACAACAAATGAAGAGAAAAAAAGTTAATATTTGAGGCCTTATGAAATTTTCTTAATTTAATACATAAAATTGAAAAAAGTATAGTAAAGAAAATAAATTTACACTTGTGTTTTATTTGAATAACTTATTAGTGGAGTTAAATTAAGGATCAAAATAGGTGAATAAGGAATCCTCTGGCTACAGCAATTTTATTGTTTTAATTTGTTGCAGGTATAATAACAAGTGCTCTTAGCAATTTTTTGTGAAATCCGTTGCTTCTTGTAGAATTTTAACAATTTATTTTTCAACACTGAAATTTTCTGCTATTTTCCCTACTATCGCAGATCATAGTGATCCGACCGCAAAAATAGAATTATTAAACTGTTCGCTATAAAATTATGAATAAGACTAGGCATATGAAGAAACTTGATAATTTGTAAATTTGTAAAATAATAAAAACCACCAAAAATTGCCTTTTTTAGCAGTTTAAGAAATATGAAATAATAATCTATCAATTTTAACGAAAGTTATTGAACTAAACCTCCATGTCAAATTTTATCGCAAAATATTTATTCATAAACGGCTAAAAATCAACAATAATTTCGAAATTTCCATCGCATTTTGTTTAAGTGCATCGACTCGTTTAGTTCAATAAAGGTCATGGTTCCACCATCTTTCGTCAAAATTGATGGATTAATACATCCTATTTCTTAAACTGTTAAAAAAAGGCAATTTTTGGTGGTTTCCATTTTTTTACAAATTTACAAATTATCAAGAAGTTTCTTCATATGCCTAGTCTTATTCATAGTATTATAGCGAACAGTTTAGTATTTTTATTTTTGCGATCGGATTACTATGACCGGAGATAATAGGAAAAATAGCATAGCTGTGTTGAAAAATAAATTGTTAAAATTCTACAAGAAGCAATGGACGGATTTCACAAAAAATTGCTCAGAGCACTTGTTATTATACCTACAACAAATTAAAACAATAAAATTGCTGTAGCTGGAGAATTCTATTCAAATTTTATTTTGACTCCACTATATAGGTATGAAAATTAGTTCATTTTATCACTTCAGCCTCCATTTTGTTTTACATCTCATATTTCATCCTGTTTAACTCCTAATTCATCTTCTCCTTCCGTGAGTTTCAATAAATCGGCATCATTATGTATTATGAGTTTAACGTCATATTTGACTACGTATATTTTCCGGTCCACAACCCATGCATTATTTTTTCCAAATTTTTGGATGCCTCGTACAAAATTTGCACTCTTTTCCTAGTTTAGTGTTCGTTTATAGATATGCCCAAATTTTTTAGCCATTTGCGATTTTTTATTATGTTTTTTTTTGTCTCATATTTATGAAATTTAACAATTACTGCCATTAGTTTCCCATTGTTTGCATTTCCGGTCAATTTCCTATTTTCAGTTTTATGAAGGTTGGTAATTCCATTCCATTTTTTTGAAAAGCTGTTCATAATAACTTTATTAGGGAGATTTTCATTTTTTTATCTAGTACACCAAACATCATAACATTTTTCATTAGAGAGAGGTGTGGTAAATAACACAGCCACACACAACAAAAAAGTTCTGTGCAGCGGACCAAGTTATATAGATATGGAGTATTTTTCGACGCTGAATCCGAATCCGTGGTCCAAAAAAAAATCTATCGTGTCAGTTTTGTTTTTTAGTCAAAAACATCCCTTAAAATGGTTTAAAATCAGAGAAATAATGTAATAACTCTTAATGAAGTGTGAAAAATGGTAGATGTTTTGTAGTCGAGAGTAGATAATATAAATTCGAGCCACAATAAGCTATTTCTGCAAATTAAACCGAAATCCATGAAAACTACCGCTAAAACTGAAAAGACGCAGGTGAGTGTAAATAAAAAAGCCAAATTTTTGTATCTCTTAGTGCAAAATATTTGACTCTGGTGCGACAACTAGCCATTACTCTCAAAGGGTAGAGAATTAGCCGTACTGAACAATCACTTAAATTTGTTTAAATAAAACACACTCTTTACTGTTGTACTTCACTCTGCTATCATATAAAGACTGACTGCCTGGTCCTAATCCTTGTCCTGAGTCAGCAGTTACATCATAACAGCTCGAATGTTTTTATTATAAGAAATCACATACACCAATGAGTAGTAGTACACTACATCCACTTTTCCTTTTACAACAGTGTTAATGAAATTAACAATAATGTCCACAATTTGAGTTATGGCGGTGCACCAAATATAACAATATACCTACTTAACTATATAATAATAGAACAATATAAGAATATGATATAGCAAAATATATTAATATAAAAGTCATAACCAAAGGAAGGTGCAAATTTGAAGAATACCAGTCTACGGCCTCTGATCCTTTGTCAGTCACATGGACATGGACTTGCCTTGGATCAACTCATCTGTTACTGTAACATATATATAACAATATAGTAAAGTAGCATACAACGCATGTCACACGACGATACTAAAGTAAATTAGGCTTACGAAATATCAGTAATTATCTGACTCTTGTTTTTTGTCGGTCACATGTACTTATTTTGAAACATACACTGCCCATTCTCCCTCGATCTTCTTTAGATGCACGATGTTGCTTCTGTAGTTTTGGCCTGTTTCATCATATTTAATTTGTATGTCTATTCTATCCTTACTCATTACTTGTGTACTTTGATTAAAGTTGAAGCAAGTTGTGTTTTCCTTTACACTCACGTACACCTTGGTTCTGATGGGGTTTCTTCTGATCTTCGCTTCCTGTCGCCGTAATCTTTCCCTCTTTTATTTTGAAGAAGCTCAGAAAATATCCATTACCAGCAGACATTGCTAGTGTCGGAGATGAAGATCAAACCCAGTACACAATAGAGAGTGTGACCAAGCATGCTCGCCCTAATACGCCTTAGCCCGCTGCGCTACTATACCTGCTCTTGGTAATTCATAATAATAGCAAGCGGCTCTACCACTCACTTTTTCCACAAATGACAAAGTACTAAAATCAAACTGAATTTTTTGGTTAGGTTATACAAGGCGTCATGTCTTAAAGCGGATGTGTTAACTTCTCAGTTTAGCATAGGTTTTAAAATAGCCTACAAGTTTTAAGAAATAACTATATTAAGACCGATGGGACTTAATACATACTTCTACAAGAATAAATCAGCGTATTTAAAGAGCAATTGGTTATTTTGTAGGCATTTTAAGACAAGACACGTTTGAAGTAGAATTATTCACAACTAATATGGTCGATGCACATAGCTGCCACCACTTCCAAAGGTCAAGAAATGCACAACGGTCAGCCACACTGGGAAGGTTCCAGATTGAACAAAGAAATGTAATTTTTTTTGTAAGAGAAATGTTTTTTAGAAAGAATTTATTAACATTGAATCATATTATGGAAAGATGATACTGATTTATTTATTTTTAAGTCATCGAAGAGAAAAATAATTTATCCATATAGTTATTTAAATTTGCGTTTTTGGAGGGCGCCAGAATTTTGTAAGAACTGTCTAACTAGATTTTACAGTAAACTTAGCTTCGTTGAAAATTTTAGCCCAATACTTCATTTATAAGTAATTTTTCTCAGTACTTGCGATATGTTCATTTTCTAACTATGCATGGCGTCCCATATATTTTCTTTTATATTTACTTTATTAAATACAAAACATTCTCTCAAGCATTTGTGTGTGCATTTTAAACTTTAATAAGTACTTATTCTAAACCAAGTATGGTTTTATAATACCCTTCAGATATTCTACTAGCAGAGATTTAGATGATTCATTAAAACTTGAAAGCTTTAAAAGTAGTTTTAAATGAAAATATGTAGTCCTTTCTCTAGGTGGACCCCTATACCCGTATAAGGGTTTTAAGTCAGTTTTTTAGAGTCTTTCCAGACCATTTACGTTTATAAGTAGTCTCAGAAATAAGCTTTTAGAATATCTTATAGAGTATGTTAAAATTAAGATAGTTACTTGGGTCTTGCTACCTGAATAAATGGGCATGTCTATCTCAACTCCTCCTAAACTGTAGGTTATTGTTTCGTCATTATCGATGTGGAAGATTTAGTGTGTTTCTTCTTCATCGGTGTCTTCTTGTATGGAATGCACATTCGCCACTTTCTCCTTCTTGAATTTTCTAGGAGGCTCTACATATGGTTGACTATTTCTCACACGTTTTTTTCTTTCTGTATGTGTCTTATATTGTAACCTGAAATTTCCTTGGGATCCACAGTTATTGCATGTCTGATTTAAGGCCGGACACTTTTCACTTGAAGACGAATGTTTGTGGCTTCCACGTCGACCACAAACCTTCGGTGAATAGTGAGTTGTAGCTTGATATACATCTATTTCAGCTGTTGCCTCTACGTACGCTCCTGGAATACTGAAATATATTTCCTGCAAGCACAGTCTGCTCATACCTTTTTTTTTTTTACCGGTCCTCAATACTCGCTGTTTGTGTCAAAGGACCTTTTGAAAATTGTTTATTTGTGAATAATTTAATAACGAAAATTTAGTAGATAATTAATTCAGTCAATTCTCAAAATATTAACAGTCACAAAATTCATTAAATATTTTATTTTCAATTTTAAAGTAAATCAGAAATATTTTCGTTCTCCGTCCATGCTTCCGTTCGAATCGTTTCACACCGAGATCTTTTCTGGTCTATTCGGATGCATGTCGTGAATATTAGAGAACTAATAACCTTTAATATAAACACCTGACACAGTTGTAAAACAGTTCGCTCCGAATCATCAAATCTGTTTACAAACAAACCTCGGACTACAAGACGGCAAATTTACACAGATATGTATTTAATTAACAAGTGTAATTAACTACTGTGATTAATAAAATATTTTAAGTTTTCTTATGTTACAAAATAAACGAAAACATATATATTTTTTTCGAATTTAATTCATTCAACGAAATGCGAGTGGTTCAGTCCCATACCCTAGAAAAATAATACACAGAGTATTTAAACTTAAGTGACCCTTCTGTCAAAAAGTCGGAAACGTTTTGCGGTGATTTTCAAGTGCGCGATTGCTCTATCAACTTAAAAAGCATCGTGTTCATTTGCACGCGTACGTTCAGCCTTTTTTGATTTTGCCTATCGCAAGCATTCTGAGCAGACATCTCCTTCGCAATCGAAATGTTCCAATGCTGTTCCACCCAACCATTTGGAGCTCATATTTATTCGTCTCATCCTGTATACGATACAAAAATTTAGTTCCTCGGCTTAGCCAGTCTAGTTGCTATTATCACCAATATTATCATCATCATTACATTATTATTATTATTATTATTATTATTATTATTATTATTATTATTATTATTATTGGTTAAGATTTAAAGATTAATTTCTCACCAGCACATGTATCAAAAAGTGTCTTTTATAATGAATGTAAAATGTATAATCATTTACCTATTGATATAAAAAATTCCAAGTCATTTATTTTTAAAAGGACGATATAAAATTTGTTAAGGGAAAAGTATCAATAAATTTCATTTAGTCTTACTATTTTTACGTGTTATATTATTTGTAGTTTGTTATAATGTATGTGTTGTGTGCTCCTTTATGCAATTTTTTTTTTTTACGTGTAATTTGATTTTATATTTTACATTTTGTTATACTAATGTAATGTTTAGACGATTTATTATGGTATGTATTTGTGACGCACTCCTTATAGCCACTTGTATGATTATTACTTAATTGTATCTATGATAGGGATATAATAATTATTATTAATATTATTATTAAGAATTTTAGATTTATGCGACACGCTTTCTTAGCTGAAACTGGAAATCATCAAACCCATCCCATTATTATTATTATCACTATTATTATTTTTCAGACTTCGCAAGCGGCACACTTATTTATTAGTTATTATTATTATTTCCAACGCTGAATGATCACGTACCAATTCGTATCCCCCGCGTATGTTCATTCGTTGTAGCATTTTTTCTGGACCCATTGTCCCTCGTGTTCGATTCGAACAGATTCCGTGAGGCTTTCTTTCTTAGTGTTTTGGACCTGAGTCCCTTGTTTTGGACCTGAGTCCCTTGGTTTGGACCTGAGTCCCTTGGTTTGGACCTGAGTCCCTTGTTTTGGACCTGAGTCCCTTGTTTTGGACCTGAGTCCCTTGGTTTGGACCTGAGTCCCTTGTTTTGGACCTGAGTCCCTTGTTTGGACCTGAGTCCCTTGTTTTGGACCTGAGTCCCTTGTTTTGGACCTGAGTCCCTTGTTTGGACCTGAGTCCCTTGTTTTGGACCTGAGTCCCTTGTTTTGCGAGTGCGTTTAATACATTTTATGAAATTCACTTTTTTGTGTTAATTACTGTACGCTCTTTTAATAATAATAATGCCAACACCAACAATTTTTTGATTCTCAAAGACAAATAATAATTAAAGAACTTTATGGTATACTAGTGATTCAAAACATAAATGATTCGGACAAATATTATTTCTACTTCCTCCTAAATGCTTGTAAATCTCCCTATGATAAGGGTTGTTTTAATTGGTTTTCTTAATTATATTATAAACATTGCGATATAATAGTGCTAGGCCCGTTTTCCTAGTACCCAATGTATATTTGTTTTCCTTACAAAGTTTATGCTCTGTTCCTTCTTATTTTTCACTGGATTTACATATTAAAGAATTAAGGCGCACTTGCTTATATTTATATAGTTAATCCTTGTCGCCACTGAACAATCACTTAAATTTGTTTAAATAAAACACACTCTTTACTGTTGTATTTCACTCTGCTATCATATAAAGACTGACTGCCTGGTCCTAATCCTTGTCCTGAGTCAGCAGTTATCATAACAGTTCGAATGTTTTTATTATAAGAAATCACATACACCAATGAGTAGTAGTACACTACACCTACTAAAACTACCCCCACCCCTCAAGGTTTCAAAACGGGAAAAAAAATTGAGGCTTTTATAGTTTTAAGCAAGGTGAACAAATATGGAGTGAATTCGTTTCAACCACCGACACATGACTAGAGTCTACCCTTAGTAAGAGCTACTCCTATGCTCAAATGATGCATATAGGTGCTATTGAAATTCGGAAATGGTCAAATACTTGTAGCTCATCGTGCCAAATATACGTATCTGGTACTACAACCACCCATTCTTAATAAGGTTGAAAATGATCCCTATTGGGGGGAGGGGTAAAAACTATCCCCAGAGACGGACGGATTTCATTACTTCTAATATCCTGGAACAAAAATTCAGGCATTTGTAGTTTTAGGCAGGGTAGATAAAAATGGAGTAAATTCATTCATTAAGCATTGACCAGTTGCGTTTTATTTATTATAATACCATATCTGCTTATTCAACTGTTTACCTTAACATTTATCTTTTAATCTGTGTAAAGCTATTCTTTTTCCTATTCATATGATACTTTGGACCATCAATCCAAATACTTTCTTTTCTATGATTTTTCTATCTTATCTTCAAAATATCTTTTCCGTGGTTTTCTTTTCCTATTTTTTTAGTCACAGATATAGGATGTTACCTCTTCAGTGACCAATTTTTTCTATCTATGTAAGCAATATACCTAAATTAACTAAATTTCCGTTTATCTATTTCCGTCCGTATGTGGAGGTAGTTTTTAACCTCCACCCCAATGGGGGTGATTTTCAACCTTATTAAAAGATTTGGTGGTTGTCCACCCTGCCTGAATTTTTTTTCTAGTTTTGAAACCTGGGGGGTGGGGGTAGTTTTAACTTTACATAGGATTGATTCTCTACCCTTTGAGAGTAATGGCTGGTTGTCGTACCATAGTCAAATATTTTGCTCTAAGAGATATAAAAATTTGTCCTTTGAACGTGGTATTTACACTCACCTGCGTCTTTTGAGTTTTAGCGGTAGTTTTCACCCCCCTTCCCCCAGGATTTGGGTTTAATTTATAGAAATAGCTTACTGTGGCTCGAATTTATATTCTTTTCTCTCGACTACAAAACATCTACCATTTTTCACACTTCATTAAGAGTTATTACATTATTTCTATGATTTTACACCATTTTAAGGGATGTTTTTGACTAAAAAACAAAACTGACACGATAGATTTTTTTTTGACCATATAATTTGGTCCGCTGCACGGAACTTTTTTTTTGTGTGGCTGTGTAATTTATGTCTTTCTTAACTTATATAGTTTTTGTTCTTGCTCATCCACTTTGTTTTTATAATCAGTTAAATTAACTTTTTCTTTGATCTTATCAATGACCTTCTTCACAAATACTTCATCTGAGAATAATTCCTTAATTATTCCTTTATTGGGATCACTTTTTGGTGGCATTTTCTCAAATAATTACATGTGTATGATCTAGCGGCTATATGTTAATATGCTCTTTATATTTAATCAACTATTTTCTTCTACGAATTACAGAGAGAGCAAAATAAATAAAGATGTGAATATTAAGTGCCGTTTGTAATAGATTCCTTAGATGTGTTTTGTAAAGTGATAATATTTTGTAATGTCCATTCATTATGTTGTCAGATTTTACGTGGTTCCATTAAGTAGTGTGGCGTATGAATAAGCAGTTTTAATTAACTAAAACAGAAATAAACATTATGTAACTATTGTGTTGTTTATAAAATGAACTTCGTGTTTACAATTCATATTCTTATAGATTAAGGCTATATTCGACTGGGACCACCGTGGGCACGCCCATAGTGGACGAGGTCGAACGCTTTCACAGTCGTATCATAAAACGTGACCATGTCGACCAACTTCAGACCGCTGTTTAGAACGCTTTTTAGCAGTCCGACCGTGGTCCGCCCGCCAGTCGAACGGGACCTAACGAAAGTAAAAAGTCCTTAAAACTATAATGAGGAATTGCGAAAATTATAGCATAATATTTCTTGGCAAGTATTTAATATACTAATATAAAAGTGAGAAGAAAAAGGAATATGAACATATTTATTTAGAACAAAGTGGGCAACTAAACGAAATATATAAATCGCGATATTAGAAAAGCCAAAAAGCTGCACTTTTTGATTGGAATGTGCCACTTTGTGTGGTCATAGTTGATGCCTAAAGGTAACTTTTCAGATAGGGAGCAACTTGAAAATCCATACAAAACACCAAAACGGAGGCCATTAAAGATGGCCGCCATTAGTCACACTAAATTTTTTTTGTATCTCAGTTCCTAATGGCCCGATTTCGATTTTCTTTTTTTTTAAAAGCTCTTATGAAGATGACACTTTCTTGTTTGTATATATTTATCAGTACACCTTAAGGGTTCTGCGCAATTTTCAAAAATCTTAAAATTTCACTTTTCTGACGAATTTTATTGATAAGTAATTTCCTACAAAAAAGGGTTCATGTTTACGGGGTTCCGAATATGTCAAGAAAGGCTTGTTTTCATACACAACAGTGATTTTAATTATTTTGAAAACATTTTTACATTCCATTAAAACCCCTTACCGCATACCGTCCCATATATGGCAAAATGAATTATTTTCAATGTTTTTGGTGCCATCTATTAAAATATCATTAGAATATCCTGCCCATATTAATAAACAAGCTACTACCGACATCTGTAAACGTTACTATCAACTAAATATATTGTATGAACAAATATTATCACTTTTGTTCAATGGCTGCCTCAATAACAGCTGATTTTTCCTAACCGTTAGTTTGTAAATTTATTTCGATGTTTTTGGTGAATATTTTTCAACAAATTAAATATTATGGGGAAGTTTGACTGTAATCAAGTGATGTACGAGTGAAATAAAGCAGTTATGTTTTTTAGGCATCATTATTTGTAGGAAATTAGGTATGTGCCATATATGGCACAGCATGCAGTAAAGGAATCGGGTAAAAATACTGAATTTTGTTTTCAGTTGAATTATCCCTTCAGAAATAATAGATGTAATAGATGTTCAGTAGATATACTGAATAGAAATGTTAGTAAAAGAGATGATCTGTCCTACGATGATCATCCGACAGCTCAATACGGTGTTATCGAGGAAACTGATTATGTTGAAAGAGAAGACGAAGAAAACGACCCGGATAATTAATGTGGATGACATTCCTCTAATTTATTTTGTAAATGCACCCAAACAAGCCAGAACCTCTAATTTCGACATAATCAGATCTTTTAGTGCATGAGAAAGACATAAAATTTCTTGGAAATTTTCTTCATCGACGAAGTACTCAATAAAATTGAATATGTAGTGAAAGCAGGCACGCATTGCAAATATTTCAATTTTCCTGAAAATGTTTTTGTGTTCTGTAGAAAGTGCCAAATTTATTATATGATGTGTCACACAGAATGAACATTATATGATGTCCTTGTTGTATGCTGTGCCATATATGGCACAAACAATTTTTCTTCAAATATGTATGTGTGAAATTCCAAAACTGATTTTTTAAAATATTTTTCCCGTAAATAGTATGTCTAAATACGCTGAATTTAAAATTTTCATCAAAATTGCAAAAATCATGCGGTAAGAGGTTAACGAAACACATTTTTAAAAACAAAAAATGACTAAATACTAAGAAATACTCATGTAAATGAACTGCTTCTATACACATACAGCTCTTATCACGCAATCATTTTCTTCATCTTACAATTCATCCTTGAAACAAAATAATTATATATTATCATTATATTAAGGCATTGCATCAACAAAGCAATTATATGATCTTGAAACTGTGAAACGAATTTAAAAATAAGCATTTAAACGCATACCTTATATTGTATTTATTACTGCATTGTCGACCTCCAATGCAGTTCGTGGAAAGTAGCGTGCATGGAACCTTGGTTTTTGATCAGAAGCATCGTGTACGGCATCCGGAGCAACTACGTTAAACCAATTCTCTGCAGGCTGCCTTAATATAAGGAAGAGAAGACCAGACCGACGCGCGGTGTCCATGTTGTAGAACTCTCCAAAATCGTCCTAAGTTGAAGACAATCAAAATTCGACTTAGGCAAAAAAATTTCATTTAAAGACATTTTCGGGAGTCTGCAGAGGCGCAGATCAGTCCACAAGGACCGTTTTGGGTTCTATAAGGCGTTGGAAATGACCAGGCGAAAATTCGAAGAAACACCGAATTTTCACTTAGGAAAAATGTTTTTGGTTCAGAATATCAGAGTAGAAGTATATAATGACAAAGATTTATGAATAATATACTTTTTCAAAGGTACCATAAACTGGACTTTGAAAAATAATATTTTTGGAAGGGCGTCAAAATTTGGCCTAAGAATCGATTTATCGAAAGTACGCCAAAGTTTCACTTGCAGACTAATTTTTCAAAACTGCGTTGAAATTTGGCTTGAAGATCGATCTTTCAAAAGTACGCCAAAATTTCACCCGCAGATTAACTTTTCAAAAGTACCTTGAAATTTGGCTTGAAAATCGATTTTTCAAAAGTACGCCAAAATTTCACCCGCAGATTAACTTTTCAAAAGTACCTTGAAATTTGGCTTGAAAATCGATTTTTCAAAAGTACGCCAAAATTTCACCCGCAGATTAGTTTTTCAAAAGTACCTTGAAATTTGGCTCGAAAATCGATTTTTCAAAAGTACGCTAAAATTGGTCTTTAAATGGATTTTTCAAAAGTACCACAAAGTCAGTTTAAAAAGTACCACGAAAATATACTTTAAATTATTTTTTATTTTTTATTCCTCAACCAAAGACATTGACCTTTGAAGTACGGTCATTGAAAGCCCAATTCTAAAATATGAGCATAAAATTTTAACGATGCACTGCATCCGAAAGGCAAAAAAGAAGATTTTGTCAAAGCCGGCGTAGTGCCGATAAGCAAAAATTGATAAAAATCAATGCACATGTACAAGGCCGGTTTCTCGCATGGAAAGAGTTTGGATTGACCCAGCGGCTCGCAATTTGGTCGAGCGCGTTGAGTGGTCCAGACAAAGTGATGGTAGAAAAGCCAATAACGGGGCTTTTCAAATGACAAAGTTATAGAGGAAAACGCCTTGTGCATAAAAATCCAAAAATTCAATTTTGCCTAATAGTCGCTCGAAGGTGAGACGCTGCCAAATCGATATTATTAATCGACTGTGATAAGGGTTAGTAAGTCGTGGACTGATCGAACGCCACTCAACTTATGCAGTAATAAGTCCTCAGAATGTGTTTGAGTACGTGAATTTCCACGATACAAGAACTTTAAAGCTAGGTAGTCTCTAGCGAAACTAAATTCATTTAGTAAAACTTTTTTAAGTTAATTTCAGTCAGCCTTAATTATTTATTTACCCAGAGTCTGAAATGATTCTAAAAGCTCGCATTTTGATTCTGAGAAGGTACGTATGAATCTTTTCTACCTAATCGATCGTTAGCGCGAGCGCTCTCGCTTGTATGGTCTGAAAGTCACTACCTTGATTGGGGAAGGCACGATTCTTTCTTGAGAATTTTGTATAACCAATTCTGTTAAATAAACGGATTCTTTGAACTAATATTTCTTAATTGATCTTGAGGCCTGTTGACGGTCTATAATCCCTGGAACTTTCGTAGAGAAAGCCGGATGTGTCGAGTTAATTCGCATTAACGTTCGACCTTCTGGTTGCTTTACGAAGGTTTGATAGGGATTTTTTTATGCGTTTTTTGAGAAATATATTCCGTTATTAATGGACCAAAACGCGATTTTCGCGTACCAAAACTAATCCCTCCGCAGAGAAATTCTTCGGTTGGGATTTTTTTATGCAAAAATTCAGGAAATTAAGAGGTGCCTAAACCCCTAACGAGGGAATTCGGGTCCAGAGAGAGCGTAGTTTCCGATCTGTGGTAGTGCAGCCTTGGTCCCGCTTTTCGGCTACCGAAGTCATCTTATCTCGAACCCGCCTGGGAGGTAGAAGAACGGGGTAATACGCGACTGGCGCCCCCTGAGAAATAAATTGGTGTCGCGTCATTTTGACGCCCGGTAGTGCGTTCTTCTACATGGCGCCCAACGTGGGGCGTTGTTAGTCAGCAGGGCTTTCTGGAAAGGATATGGATGAATCAACGCCTTTCCAGTTTTACGACGAGCCGACATCTGTGATGGACAACGTCTCTAGAGGGTTAGAGAGGCCGTGCGCGGAGGATGTACTGGGTAGTTCGGGGGTTGGCCCGAGTACCACTGAAGGAGTCATACAGCCCTCCTCAGAACAAGTGTTCGCCCAAATGGCAGCAGGTCTTGCCAAAGCTCTAAGCGAAGCCACGCACGAGCATAAGTATCGGTCGAAGCATCCAAATGCGGAATTTCATGGCTTCGAACACGAAGACCCTGAAACCTTCATTTATCAAATGGAGGAATTTTTCGTCCGAGTACGAATTACGCAGGATAACGACCGACTATATAAAATATCAGAACAGCTCAAAGATGATGCTAAGAAATGGTTCGAACAATATCGAACCCTAATTACCACGTATCCTCTATTCCTCGAGCGGTTCAGAAGCCGTTATGATTCAGGTCAAATACTCACCGAAGCAGTAGCTAATTTATATGGCAAGAAACAAGATGCCGAGGAAAATACGTCAGTATTTATTTCAAGGAAGGTATGCCTCTTCAAGAGGATCGATCCGTTTAAGCCGGAGGCGATGAAGGCGGCTACCATCTTCAATCAATTGAGACCTGATATGAAAATGCTCCTAAAGAGTGCCGTCATACCAGATACAAATACACTAGTGACGATGACCGAACAAATGGCTAAAATCATGGATGAGAATAAAGAATTCGAGATTCTGCAAAATGCAAAGAAAAGCAAAGACCGAGAAGCGTCCACCTCTACCGCTTCAGCTCAAGGGAATCAGCAATCGAGCAGTAACTGGAGAACGGAACCCTCCGCCTTAACGAAGCCGTCCTCCAGTTCCTTTGGTGCATCTAGGACACCATTCAATGGATCTCAAAGAAGAGATAATCCGCCAGCACCAAGGGTGCATTTTGCAAATAGTATTTCCTCGCTGCCTAGAGGGGATATACCGAGAAGGGGTACTGGAGACGTAAGGAACTCCCGAGTCCCGTATCGCCCTTGCAGATATTGCCCAACGGAGCAGTGGCATTTTCATGCAGAATGCCCAAACAATCCCTATCGTAATATGAATACGGGAAACCAAGCGGGGGTCAGAGGCGATGGCCCAGGCCGAACTGTACCAGCCCCGCCTACCAGGCCCCAGCAGGCTCGAAGCGACCCTCGGGGAAGCTCCGAAGCAAGAAGTTTAAATTAAAAAACTTCGATGACCTTCCTGACCTTAATTACCTGTTTAAGGATCAAGAAGTCAACCTATCTCCCCACCGATTCACTCCATTAGAATCTATCAATCAAACCAACGACGCTTTCCCTCTGCCTCGCATTAAGATTATAATTAATAATCGAGCGGTTAACGCTTTATTGGATACAGGTTCGACAAGGAATATTATCCAACCGAAATTTTTGAACGACATTGATCAACTTACAGCTCCCCAAACTTTTGTTATGGCTTGTGGCGATGGTTTAGTAGAATCCCTCGGGACTACGACCATAAACGTTAATGTACTAGATGTACCCTTTCAGACCACGTTTCAGGTCATTCAAAATTTAAATGAAGAGCTCATTCTGGGAGCCCCGTTTTTATATGCTCACAATGTCGTATTCGATTATCAACGTAAATGTGTCTACGTCGGCACTGAAGAGCGAATAACCGTCTTCTGGAATCAAGCAGCACATCAAGCAAGGAAGCAATGCCGGCTTCCCGAAGAACTGATCATCGGAAACGATAATTTAAAACCTCTATTCGAGGAATTCGCTGAATTGTTCACCGCGGTGCCTACCCAAGCTACCACGGTGACAACGAAACATAAAATAAAAGTTAAAGACGACCGCCCGTTCAATATCAAACCCTACCCCATGTCTCCTTCTAAGAAAAAAGTTATGTACGATCAAATTGAAGAGATGCTGAAAGCCGGGGTCATAGAACCGAGTATCGCTCAGTACAGTTCGCCTCCCATTATAATTGAAAGGCCCGGCAAGAAGCCTCGCTTCTGCATTGATTATCGTCACTTAAATGAAGTAACGGAAGACGAAGCATCCGTCTTACCAAAGATATACGAGAGTATAAAGGATCTAGGAAACGCCAACATATTTACGGTGTTGGACCTCAAGAGCGGATATTGGCAAATCCCTCTTGAGGAGTCGTCAAAAAACTATTCTACGTTTACAACATTAGATGGAGCATCTTACCGATTTAACGTGATGCCTTTCGGATTGAAGACCGCTCCATGTACATTCCAAAAATTTATGGCAAGAGACGTATTGACCGGCTACTTGCATCATTTCTGCAAAGTATATCTCGATGATATTATCATCTACAGCGAAAATATAGAACAGCATGTAAACCATCTGAGAGCCGTCTTTGAACGCCTGCGTTTGCATAATTTAAAGGTGTCACCGGAAAAATGTGTGGTAGCCACGTCAAGCATAACCTATCTCGGGCATCAAATAAATGCCAACACCACTCAACCATTAGAAAAACACATATTACAGATACAAAATTATCCGGCCCCTACGACGAGGCGCCAGCTTCAGAGTTTCCTTGGTTTATGTAATTGGGTACGTGAATATATCCCTAATGTTGCAATAATTACAAAGCCCTTGACCCGACTACTCTCGAAAGACTGGCGCTTCAAGTGGAATCCGGAAGCCCAAGAAGCTTTTATTTTACTAAAAGAAGTATTGAATAAACCTCTAGGACTGCACCGGCCAGATTTCAATAAAATGTTCATACTGCAGACGGACGCATCCTTAATAGGATTATCTGCAGTATTATATCAATTGGGGGATAATGACCAGAAGCACATCGTCTCTTATGCTAGTAATACGTTATCTCCGACGGAGAGAAAATACCATATTAATGAATTGGAATGTTTGAGCGTCGTTAATTATATAAGGAAATACAAAATATATTTGGCAGACCGTCCATTTATAGTCAAAACCGACAATCGAGCTTTACTATGGTTAAATAAGCATAAGGACGAGAAAACGAAATTTACTCGTTGGTCATTATTACTTCAGGAATACAGCTTCACCATAGAACATTGTCCCGGCAAGGAAAATATATTGGCTGACTATCTTAGCAGGAATCCTCAAGGCCCAAACGTCGAAGCAGACGACGAAGAGGAGAGAATGTACCCACCAAAATTCTCGTACAAGGAACGAATATCAGTGATTACCACATTGGAATTAAACGATCAGGTCAGAGAAGCGCAAACGCACTCCAGAGATATCCAAGACCAAATCGAACGATGGAATACTCTAGTGCGACAAGCAGATAAAACCGAGGCAGAGGTGAAATTCGTCAATACAAGACAAGTGATAGGCGGCACACTTTGGACAAGAGGCGAAAATGTTAAAGAAAAATTATACGTACCAAAACGTATGGTCATGAGAGTAATATCTCATTTTCACGACCGACCGGAAGTAGGTCACCCCGGCCGCGATGAAACTGTTAGAATCATCTCGGGCCGCTATTATTTTAATAATTTGTCGAGACTAGTTAACAAATATTTAAATGAGTGCATTATTTGTAATTCCGTAAAAAGCAGACAGTCACAACCGAAGGCTCCTCTCAGAAGCCATGCTCCATCGCATCCGTTCGAAGTTTTAAGCGTCGATGTAATCGGACCACTTCAGCGAACCAAAGATGCAGATAACCGATATATATTAATGGTAGAGGATGTATTTAGTAAGTGGGTCGAAGCCAAGGCGTTCACCCAAGTCAGTGGAAAAACAATAGCACAATTTATCGAAGAGGAACTAGTGGCGAGATATGGCGTTCCGAGGGTCATCATTTCCGACCAGGGAGGCCACTTCAATTCCGGCTTTTACGATACGTTCTGTACACGTAACAATATTGAAAGATTCTTCACAGCAGCTTACCACCAACAGGCCAATCCAATAGAAAGGAGGGTGCAAGAAGCTAAGAAGATCTTAAAAACCTTATTATATGGTTCACCCAACGACGAGTGGGATCGACATGTTAGTCAGATGGCATATATCTTGAGAACAAGAAAAAACGCCGCTACGGGGCATACGCCCAGTTTCGTAGTACTCGGCTATGAATTACCACAGATTGGTGATTGGAATATGTTCGCTTATAGACAAGAGCGTCGTAATCAAGCGGACGTTCCCCGCCTTGAAAGAGTCAAGGAGATTCGTAAAAATCAAACAAATTACCAATGGCGTTACGCGCCCAAAGTGGCGGTAACGCCGATCGTATATAAAGTGGGAGATATGGTAATGACTAAAAGGATCAGGAAGGATCATACCTTCACACCATCGTGGAGTGGGCCACACAAGGTTTTAAAGAGATTGTCCAATGAAGTTTACCTCATTCACAAGGGGGTAACTTCGACGAGGTTACATGTCGATGCCATCAGGCCGGCACCTAAGGGAGACCCCGATGTTGAATTGGAATTGTCTGAAGAATCAGAAGATAGTCCGGATGAAACTCATCTTAGTGACGACGCTTCCTCATCAGACAATGAGATCGCGCCCAGGTCAGAGCGACGTAGCGATACCACACTAGTTCAAATCAATGTTCCCGCAAGTGCTCAAGATGAGCCGGATGTAATAAGTCGAGATCCCGAAGATGCTCGAGATGAGCCAGATATAGAAGAGTCACCTCTAGATATTTCTGAGGTCGACCACGGCTAATAGCCGTTTTCGCTTTTTTTTTATATTTTTTCTCAAAATTCTAAGTGGCGATTTTGACCTATATGCGGTCGAATCGAAAATGTAAAGTCTACTTCATGAGCAGACATGGAAAGACGGCGAACCCGACGCAAGAGCGCGATCCGGTAAGCCTAGCTTCTCAAGAGCGAGAGCCGCCAAGTTCGAGTAATGGACGTAGGCATAAGTACGAATCAGTACGAGTTTCGGAAGCTGTTTTTCTTATGCAAGAAGACAACTTCAATTTTAATCATTTTAAGTCAACAAAATTAACGTATACCCCAAATGGAAACTACGAGTTTCAGAAGCCGTTCTTCGCTCAAGAAGACGCTTCAATTTTTTTTTTTTTTTATATACTTTTTTCACAAGTCGTGATGACCGCACGAGTATCGTAAGCCGATTTAATCTACCTTACGAAATGGAAACTACGAGTTTCAGAAGCCGTTCTTCGCTCAAGAAGACGCTTCGATTTTTTTTTTTTTATACTTTTTTCACAAGTCGTGATGACCGCACGAGTATCGTAAGCCGATTTAATCTACCTTACGAAATGGAAACTACGAGTTTCAGAAGCCGTTCTTCGCTCAAGAAGACGCTTCGATTTTTTTTTTTTTATACTTTTTTCACAAGTCGTGATGACCGCACGAGTATCGTAAGCCGATTTAATCTACCTTACGAAGTAGAAACTACGAGACGAGTTTCAGAAGCCGTTCTTCACTCAAGAAGACGCTTCGATTTTTTTTTTTATATACTTTTTTCACAAGTAGTGATGACCGCACGAGTATCGTAAGCCGATTCAATCTACCTTACGAAGAACCAATTTCTAACCATTATAAGTTAACAAAATTCATGTTAGAAAAATATTTCATTAAAAACAACACATTGTGTTTGTTAGTCGACGCGTTCCAGTCGACGACTTGCTAAAAAGTCAATCTAGTTGCAGAACTGCATTTTCCATGTGCAAAAATGGAAAGATGACCCAGCCTGTCGCAAGGGCGCGGCATGGTGAAGTCTGGAACTCAAAGGCGAGGACCGTCCAAGCTGCGGCATGGAGATATAGACAGACTCTTCTAGAAAGGGCCGAAGTTAAGCAAGAGCGAGACCAGGGCAAAAAAGCGAGTGCAACGAGTTAGTGAGAGTGGACGCTAATCAAAATTGTGCTACGCTTCGCTTCGCTTCGCACCTCGACGCGGGTGTAATTAAGTTGATAAAAATGTTGTATCAACTTGTCGTATTGTTTAAAAAAAATGTATTTATTTTAAGTTAGATAGGCGAATCAGCCGTCTGCCCCAATTAAGGCCGTTATTTTTAAAACATCTGTACCATAGGTCAGACCGTCAAATGAAGGCATACAGACATACAAGTGAATATGGAAATTAAAGGCAATCGATGAGTAGAAAAGATTCAACCAAAGGAGGGGAGTGTTGTAGAACTCTCCAAAATCGTCCTAAGTTGAAGACAATCAAAATTCGACTTAGGCAAAAAAATTTCATTTAAAGACATTTTCGGGAGTCTGCAGAGGCGCAGATCAGTCCACAAGGACCGTTTTGGGTTCTATAAGGCGTTGGAAATGACCAGGCGAAAATTCGAAGAAACACCGAATTTTCACTTAGGAAAAATGTTTTTGGTTCAGAATATCAGAGTAGAAGTATATAATGACAAAGATTTATGAATAATATACTTTTTCAAAGGTACCATAAACTGGACTTTGAAAAATAATATTTTTGGAAGGGCGTCAAAATTTGGCCTAAGAATCGATTTATCGAAAGTACGCCAAAGTTTCACTTGCAGACTAATTTTTCAAAACTGCGTTGAAATTTGGCTTGAAGATCGATCTTTCAAAAGTACGCCAAAATTTCACCCGCAGATTAACTTTTCAAAAGTACCTTGAAATTTGGCTTGAAAATCGATTTTTCAAAAGTACGCCAAAATTTCACCCGCAGATTAACTTTTCAAAAGTACCTTGAAATTTGGCTTGAAAATCGATTTTTCAAAAGTACGCCAAAATTTCACCCGCAGATTAGTTTTTCAAAAGTACCTTGAAATTTGGCTCGAAAATCGATTTTTCAAAAGTACGCTAAAATTGGTCTTTAAATGGATTTTTCAAAAGTACCACAAAGTCAGTTTAAAAAGTACCACGAAAATATACTTTAAATTATTTTTTATTTTTTATTCCTCAACCAAAGACATTGACCTTTGAAGTACGGTCATTGAAAGCCCAATTCTAAAATATGAGCATAAAATTTTAACGATGCACTGCATCCGAAAGGCAAAAAAGAAGATTTTGTCAAAGCCGGCGTAGTGCCGATAAGCAAAAATTGATAAAAATCAATGCACATGTACAAGGCCGGTTTCTCGCATGGAAAGAGTTTGGATTGACCCAGCGGCTCGCAATTTGGTCGAGCGCGTTGAGTGGTCCAGACAAAGTGATGGTAGAAAAGCCAATAACGGGGCTTTTCAAATGACAAAGTTATAGAGGAAAACGCCTTGTGCATAAAAATCCAAAAATTCAATTTTGCCTAATAGTCGCTCGAAGGTGAGACGCTGCCAAATCGATATTATTAATCGACTGTGATAAGGGTTAGTAAGTCGTGGACTGATCGAACGCCACTCAACTTATGCAGTAATAAGTCCTCAGAATGTGTTTGAGTACGTGAATTTCCACGATACAAGAACTTTAAAGCTAGGTAGTCTCTAGCGAAACTAAATTCATTTAGTAAAACTTTTTTAAGTTAATTTCAGTCAGCCTTAATTATTTATTTACCCAGAGTCTGAAATGATTCTAAAAGCTCGCATTTTGATTCTGAGAAGGTACGTATGAATCTTTTCTACCTAATCGATCGTTAGCGCGAGCGCTCTCGCTTGTATGGTCTGAAAGTCACTACCTTGATTGGGGAAGGCACGATTCTTTCTTGAGAATTTTGTATAACCAATTCTGTTAAATAAACGGATTCTTTGAACTAATATTTCTTAATTGATCTTGAGGCCTGTTGACGGTCTATAATCCCTGGAACTTTCGTAGAGAAAGCCGGATGTGTCGAGTTAATTCGCATTAACGTTCGACCTTCTGGTTGCTTTACGAAGGTTTGATAGGGATTTTTTTATGCGTTTTTTGAGAAATATATTCCGTTATTAATGGACCAAAACGCGATTTTCGCGTACCAAAACTAATCCCTCCGCAGAGAAATTCTTCGGTTGGGATTTTTTTATGCAAAAATTCAGGAAATTAAGAGGTGCCTAAACCCCTAACGAGGGAATTCGGGTCCAGAGAGAGCGTAGTTTCCGATCTGTGGTAGTGCAGCCTTGGTCCCGCTTTTCGGCTACCGAAGTCATCTTATCTCGAACCCGCCTGGGAGGTAGAAGAACGGGGTAATACGCGACTGGCGCCCCCTGAGAAATAAATTGGTGTCGCGTCATTTTGACGCCCGGTAGTGCGTTCTTCTACATCCACTCCCCAGCAACCATGGTCCATCCCTTGGCCCTGGAGTGTTGTCCATCACTGAGCACGCACGATCCCAAGCTTGTCATGCCTGGTATGCTGATCGAAGACAATGCTGCCTTAGTGCCTCTTTTGTTGGGGGCAGACTTTGTAGACTGCGACTTTTTGAAGTAAAGAGAAGCTTTTTAACATGATTGACTGGGAATTCTTCTGAGTCTTTGTAGAAAAGCAAAACAATAAACTTCTCCAGAACTTGAAAAGTCTCGTCAGCAATAGACTATTGTAGTAGAGAGATAGCTTGGAAGGCTTCAGCAGCTTCAGGAAATGATTTTCACATTTTCCAGGCAGTCTGTTGCCCTTTCATTGCAAATAATGACGTTACATCTGATTCAGTGAATGCATGGAATCCTCTCAGTCCAACACCTGTATGTTCACCCATACTTTTAAATATGGTATTAATTCTCATGTATCTCTTACCCTTCCCAACACCAAAGAGAATCCACATCTCCTGAAGTCCCGCAATTTTGAGTACGTGAAAGAAAGAGATTGCCAAAACAACTATATCAGCATCTTCTGTGCAAATAATTATTTTTTTGCTCCATGTTCAACTCTGTCTTTAACGCGGAGAAAAATCCTGCCGTCTGCTTCTTCCTGTTTCCTGCATTGTACTCCATCAATTGAAGTTTCATCCAGCCGAGATGAATGAATTATGCCATCAATCTCAATACTGATGTGAGCCCAACCCAACTACAAAAATGCATGTTCTCCAAGTAACTTGAAGAGTTCTGTCTTAGTCTGATTGCAGCAGAGGTAGTCGTTCCAATTTTTTAGTAGCATATTTCCTTGTGGTACTTGGCGACGAAGACCAACGCCTCTCTTATCTCTCACACGGTTTTTCGCACAGTTTTTTGAGTAAATATCCCAAGAAATGTGTATTCTGTTTCCATGGAACCTCTCAGCATCTTTCAAAATTCTGTTTTTGAATTCCGTATCACATTATTTTCCAAAAGTCCGTGAAAATTAAAAATTATTTGTTTTTCTGAAAATTGCGCAGAACCGTGTTGTAGTGATAAATGTATAGGGACAAAAACGTGTCCTCTTCACAAAAGCTTTTAAACAAAAAAAAGAAAACCGAAATCGGACCATTAGGAGCTGAGATAGAAAAAAATTTAGGTGACTAATGGCGACCATCTTTAATAGCCGCCATTTTGGTGTTCTGCACGGATTTTCAAGTGGCTTCCTATCTGAAAAGTTACCTTTTGGCATCAAGTATGACCACAGAAAGTAGCACATTCCAATCAAAAGTGCAGTTTTCTTTAGTGCAACCGACGTACTATATAGCAGGAACAGAATTGGGTACGAAAATAATCGACAACGAAATGTTCAAAAACAAAATGAACAAAACATCCAGACAAAAAAAAAAAATGAGAACAGAAACCTTTCTAAACTTCCTAAGCTCATATTTCAACAACTGACAATAGGTTATGCTTGAGCTGCGACATTGAAAGAACATCCTTTATGGTTATCAAAACTTCCTCTCCATCAACACGACTCAAAAGTAGAATTTCTTCAACTCCGTTTACTTGTAGAAAAGCTCCAAATTCCGCTACCTTCATTTTAGTAGGCTCCTAGAATTTCTTTACATTACTGCTAATCAAGTGTTCAGTAGCACCATAATCGAGACACCACCTAACGCCATAAACTGCATTGCCCCCAGGCATCGCTGAAAAACAAAAATTGCCCGAATTAATATCATTCTCAGATCCTGCGGCTGCATTTGCACTCTGCAAATTCGTATTCTTCAAATTGTATGTTCTTTTCCTCAATCAGCTTGCTTGTGCCCAATTTTACTGCAGTAGGTATTTAAACGGAAATCTAGGTGCTGATCCGCCTGGTTGTGAAGCAAATGCTGTTGGGGAATGTAGCTCGCCTTCACTCGTCTTCCTTTTTGTTTCGATTATTCGGCCTAGAGCCTCTTCTTCACAAATCCATGTATTAAATAGTCAGTAGCCAGGGTTTCGATCACGGTCACTACATTATCGTACATTATGGCATGTAAGCAGGAAATGTCAGACAATATTTACTTCTAATTTGGGTCCTGTTGAGCGTTACTAACAAGTTACGAACTTGCTCAGGAGTGACTTACGTATCTTTTCCTCTCGAATGTATTGCACAAAGTCGTCCACAAATCAAAAGCTGTCTGCTTATCCTTAACGTATTCGAGATGATCTTCAAATTGTATGTTCTTTTCCTCAGTCAGCTTGCTTGTGCCCAATTTTACTGCAGTAGGTATTTAAACGGAAATCTAGATGCTGATCCGCCTGGTTGTGAAGCAAATGCTGTTGGGGAATGTAGCTCGCCTTCACTCGTCTTCCTTTTTGTTTCGATTATTCGGCCTAGAGCCTCTTCTTCACAAATCCATGTATTAAATAGTCAGTAGCCAGGGTTTCGATCACGGTCACTACATTATCGTACATTATGGCATGTAAGCAGGAAATGTCAGACAATATTTACTTCTAATTTGGGTCCTGTTGAGCGTTACTAACAAGTTACGAACTTGCTCAGGAGTGACTTACGTATCTTTTCCTCTCGAATGTATTGCACAAAGTCGTCCACAAATCAAAAGCTGTCTGCTTATCCTTAACGTATTCGAGATGACTGTCTGCGGTTTTTTAAATTATTTGTGACTTTGCACTTTCAATCACATTTACCACGTTCCGCCAACTTCACTTCATTTTGTATTCACGTTGCGGCGTCATCAGCATCCAAGATCAGTACCATTTTTGTATATGCTATTTCGACGTAACGAAGTAAATCCGTTTCATACAGAAGTGTCTCCATTCGGAATTTCCAATTACTGTAATTCGTTCAATCGATAATGGAATTCTATATTTTTTTTACTTCTATAGCAATTTTCACTTTTGAAATCGTTGCAACTCTATGACGACTATTATCCGTTTTTGCTTTTTCACTTACTGACATTCTGGGCTCGTGACTTGTTCCGAATTGTGGTTTTAACACAATAAAACTTAGCTTTATTGCAACTTTGCTTATTTCCAATAATAATTATGTCAAACACAAAACTGAAAAACATGCTAGCAGCCTAGACAAAAAAACAAAAAGAAGAATAACGTTGATTCGAACATAAAATATATTTTCATAAAGTTCACGTTAAATTTCCACTCCCAACAATAAGCTTAATAATTCCTAAAACCCACTGAAACATGGAAAATTTTGAACCATTTATTGAATAAAAAAAATCGCAAAAGTGAAAGAATAATTTTAGATGCAGGAAATAATTCATTAATGGACCAAAACTTAGTAGCGGAAGAATTTGTAAATTATTTTAGTAGTATAGGTGAAAAAATTGCAGTACACCCAAATTGTACATTTACATTAAGCTTTTCACACATATTTTTACATAACGACAATAAAATCCCTAAAAAATGATTGCGATAAGCAATACATTTTTAAGAATGTGCCATATGGAAATCGTTGATATGTTAATCGACTTACTTAATATGGCATTTGAAATAGGTCAGTTTCCTAATGCTAAAGTTACCCCCCTTTATAAATCCCCCAGAGAAAAACTGTACACTCGAACTTTAGACCGATATCTATATTACCGACTGTTTCAAAAATATTTAAAAAAATACTACACAACAGATTAGTAAATTTTTTACAATTAATTATTTTTTATTTATTTGCTTTTATCATGTTTAGAGAATATTATTTAGGTATTATGCATAATACCTAAATAATATTCTCTAAAGATTAGTAAATTATTTAAAAAAATTAAAATCTTAGTGACTTTCAGTACGAATTTAGAAAAGAGAAAAACACGCCATGTCATACATTTTTACCAATATTCCACAGCATAGGTATAGATAAAGGCAGCATAACAGCTGGGCTTTTTGCAAACTTGCAGAAAGACTTCGATACAGTTCATGTACCAACAATACTAAACAAAAATTAGAAAGATTAAGAGTGAGCGGTGCAGCTTTGGATTTGTTTAGTTCTTATCTCATTAGTCGTAAGCAATATGTTCAAATTGGTGAATCAAAAAGTAAATGTTAATATAAGTTATGGGTTAACACAGTGCTCAATATTGGAGTCATGATATTTTAATGTCTATATTACTGATATACCCGTATTTTTTACTTTTCTAAAGGTATAGACAATTTAATTCATAGTATGCAGAGGGCCTTAATAAATTAAAACTATGGTTAAAAAATAATAAACTCTCTTTAAACATAGATAAAACAAAATATATGATAATGACATCTAGACAAGAAGCATACCATCAATGAGATTATATTTAAACGCCAAAAAAATTGAGACAGTGAATAATATGAAAAATATATTTAGTACTACTAGTACTAGTACTAGTCTCAAATTTCAACTGGAGTGACCATATACAATATCTCTTAAAAGAGATTAATCCTCTAGTAACAATGTTGAAGCAAGCGTCATATATTTTATCAACTAGAACTCTAAGCAGTCTATGTTTTGTATATATATACAATCACGGTTAATTCATGTTGCCCCTTTTGGTAGGTTTCCTAGAAATTATGCAAAATAGAGCAATTCGACGTCTATATAGTTTTGCAAACTTTCAATTAAATCTATTTATAATAATTGTAACAATCTTGATCTAAGCCAGTTGTTAAAATATGAATCCATAATAACGGTTTAGAAAATAATATAATATAAATTAGAATCTAATTTAAACTAACTCAATACCTCAGTATTTATTATTGCCAAAGCAATAACTTCATTCTGCAATCCTTTAATACTTTATATGGTAGAAATTTCTTGTATTGCGTATTAGAACTATTTAATATATTACCTAGTCAAGCAGTCATATACTACCTTGCCATCCTTTAAAAAGTATATGAAAAATTTTATTTTTTGTCTGCCAGATGCATAATACATTGATTAAATTGCCCTGTGATTGAATGAAGTAGAAGAAAATAATTTTTCAATATTTTTTAATTACTTGCATCTTTCTTCTATGTTCACTCTCTCCATTAAGTTATATTATTTCTACAATCTCTCATTGTGTGATATGTGCATTCTAATATAAGCACTTGCAACGTGTCTTTTTAGGGTTAATAACACATTATTATTAGATGGATTCTGTTCTTCCATAACTATAATATAGCGAATAATTGCAGTAGAAACACCAAGACATTCTTGTAAAGTAATTTATTTAGGAAGCACACATATTTACCGCAAGAAATAGTGGGTAGTTAAAAGATCCAATAGGAAAAGCGCCCATCAACGACGGATGTTCACATCTAAGAAGTATAAGTTGAATATCTTTCATCATTTTTACGTCAGCAAGGTACCACTTTGAGCAATACACGGAGTCACGGATAGAAGCGACCTGAAATTACAATTAAAATCTTATAGATAAGTGCTAGCCCTGTTTTATTTTATCATCGATTCATCATTTCCGAAAACAAAAACCAAAATATTTAATTATGTTATAGTTGCCGAAATCGCATTACTGACGACGGCTGAGACGCAAGGAGTGCAGACCGCAGAGTCGGGTGTTATTATACTCTTCGCAAAAACGAAGAGTATATTGTATTTGATCGGCACATTTCTAAAATCGTAAATATCACTCGTAGAGAAAAAATGTTCATATCATTGTGTTAGTGAACGAATTCTGAACAACTTTCAAAATGTCCGTCTGTCCGTCCGTCTGTACGTCCGTCACATTTCTTATAAGCACGATAACTTAAGAAAGAAAAATCTGATTGTACTGAAATTTGGACACTAGGTTAGTGTTAGCTAGGGGAAGAACCCTATTGTTTTTGAATAAAATTAATCAGTAAATAAAAATGTTATTAATGGTTTAAATTTGAGATTTTTTTTTGATTTTTATGTTTTTATAAAAATTTACATTTTTTTACGTTTTAGGTGGTTCTTACGTTTTTGACTCGGAATCCAAGGGTCCTAGGTTCGAAATCCAGATGGGGTATGGCATGGTTTTTTTATTTTTACTTTATTTTGCACTTTCTTTCACCAACTAAGTTTGTTCTATAAAATTTAAAATGTTTAAATCTAACATTATTTACAAAAAACTGCGAAGAGTATCCTATAGAATGCGTAACAATTATATAAAAAGTTTAGTAAACCGGCGAAGAGTACGTTTTTAGCTTGTTTAAGTATGTGGCCAAAGGGGCGATTCATTGAGTGATTCTGAGACGAAAAGTTTATATAAACATAGTGTCAAACTTTTTTTAAAAATCGTTTTTTCGTAAAAATCTTAATAATACTTTAGCCTATTTTGTTGAAATTTGGCAGTGTTATTTATGGTAGAAAGGGACTAATTTATCCCTATGTAAATTAAAAATATTAAGTCTAGTGGCGTCCCGGGGGGCACCTACACCTATTATTAACAAAAAATGTGCACCACTGACTTTTTTAAAACTTTTACTATTTCTTTCGCACTAAGCAACTAAATATACAACTTTTTTGTCTCCTGAATTTTTTTGGTATCCTGCTTCGTTTTCGAGAAAAAAAAACACTTTATTGCACGTCCCTGGGACAAGATAATAAAACATTGAAACTACCAACTATCAAGAACTGGAGTGTACCTGTTATTTTTTCCATATCATTAGTCTATTCTAATATTATAAATTGTTATAAAAATTAATGCTACCTAAAAAAAAATTTAAAGAAAGTCAAACAAGAAAAAAGCTTTATTAAAACCACACTTAAACAAACAGTACGCAATTTTTTTAATAAAAAAAAACATTTTTAACAATAAGTAACAGGAAACTTACAATAGTTGCTGAAAATGTCCTCGTTCAAATTCAATGCAAGCATTAGCTAGTCTTAACATCGATTGCCGAACACGTTGGAATATTCCCTGCGTATATCTTATCTGATTACAGGAATCCCGTATCCGTTGGATTAATTCTTCTGTAGTGTTGATCGAAGTTCTATAAACGAGGGACTTTAAACGCCCCCAAAAGGAAAAATCTAAGGGATTTAAATCTGGCGACCTGGCTGGCCATGACTGTGAACCTGCGCAACCTATCCAGTTTTCTCCATAAGTTTCATCCAGAAATTGACGTGCTACTATGCTAAAGTGAGGTGGGGCCCCATCGTGCATGAACCACATTGCTCCTCTTTCTGCCAGTGGGACATTTTCTAATAGTTCAGGTAGCATAAATTCCAAAAAATGACGATACCCTTAACCATTTAATCTCGGGCTTAAAACATAAGGTCCAATTAGATAATCACCTAGAATACCAACCCAAACATTCACGAAAAACTGTTGTTGATAATTATTTTGTATAACCGCATGGGGATTTTCGTCAGCCCAGATATGATTGTTATGAAAGTTCATAATTAAATTTCGGGAAAAACACGCTTCATCGGTAAACAAAATACTGGATAGAAAAGTTGGAGATGCTACCTGTTGTTGCAAAAGCCAAGTACAATAATGGTGTTCTCTCTCACTTAATGTAAAAGATGTAAACTTCCTCTTCATTCGTCTTGCGTCTCAACTGTCATCAGTAATGCGATTTCGACAACATGTTGTACAACTATTAATTCTCAGGTGCATGAAATGTGCTGCTATCGACTTTGTTAAGGACATTTAATAAAAAAAAACCGTTGCCCAACGAATCACTATTTCCACATCCAGATTTTCTATCCAAGTCACTCACAACGAAAAAATTTTATATGTGGAAATAATTGTTTATGGAACTTTAATAATATAATATTTGAAATCCTCTACCCCAGAAACCCATAAAACGATACCCCACATTGGTAGTGGGGTGGGCGTGGTGATAGGGGGGTGGTAGTGGGAGTGAATGAAGTAAATAAATATTTTGAGGTTTCTGGTTCTTGTACACACTCTAAATCACATTTTAATAATGAGGTGGAGGTGTTGGGGGTGGCTAATGCCAAATAGGTTGGGGATGGTAACAAAGGTGGCTATTGCCAAAAATTTTCTTGAGACCTTAGCTTCTCTTGTATATACTAAATGCCAATTTTATGAATTCTTACCTGCTTCATTTTTTACCCCAATTTACCTCCCAAATTTCAAGTCAATATCTTAAACGGTTCCAGAGTACGTGAGCACAAAAAAAGTTACAGACAGATAGTAATTTTTTATTCGCTCAAACTTAAAATCTCGACGTTTCGTGACATTCTAAGCCTATTTGAACAATAACATTTTTTTTTTTAATTTTTGTCGTTACTATACTTCCACTGGATGTGGAAGTAAAATTAAATCTCATGTAAGCTGTGTTGGGTAACGTTAATTATGGGCTTCTTCATAAATAAATAGGAATTGTTGACGATTACTGAACGTCGAAAAACAATTGACAAATGATTTAAACAGGAATGCAGTGTCGAAAAATCATGTGTACCATTTTGAAGCGCCATTTCTTTAGTTCACTTAAAAAAAAACATTACTCTATGATAATTGGTTTTCTGAAAATATAAAAAAGTAGTGTGCGCGAGCATAACGGTAACGGTTGTAATGATTTCGTTGAATCCTACATTATTCTTGGATTACAAGGATTTAGAAACCTTTATTTTTTTGGAATTTTTACAATTTAAAGGTTTAAATTCCTTTGTTTGTACGTATATATGCCAAATGAATTTTTGGAAATGAACACATCTATAGGGACACGTTTCTGTGTAGTGTAGTGACACCTGCTTACTAATACACACAAAGGTCTTTGATATGATGAAGTAGACCCAAATCCTTTAAAGGGGGACTATTTATACCTAGATTCCCGCCGTATCGTAAACCAGTTTGTCATGAACTAGAATCTCAAATGTAGGAGGACCAAAGCAGGATAATTTTTTTTTGTGGGCCAAGGCCCATGGGAAATTTTTTTTATATTTTTCAAGTTCAAACGCTATAAAATGAAAAGTTAGAAATGCGAGTTATAACATTACTTGCAATTTATACGGCTTAAAACATGAAAACATGACCCTCAATGAGTATCACTTTTTCTTATTTCAAAAATTAACTGGTAAGAAATCTCTTAAATTAGAATTATTACCACCAACTGAAGGTGCCGCTAAACAACATACTTTGAGAATATATTTACAATTACAGTTTTGGTTAGGAAAGGAAAAGTGCCCTGCTCAATATGGTTGGACAGTTTCTCCTAATGGTCTAAATCCAGTTTATATCGAAGAAAAGTTATTAAAAATAGTTGCGGATGTGAAAGTGAATGTAAAGCAATGACTTGCAGCTGTAAAAAACATGGTTTGAAATCTACAAGTATTTGTGTAGCTTGTCGCGGCGAAACTTGTTGTAACAATAAACTTATAAACATTGAATTACCTGACGATGATGATGATGTAAATATAGATATAGATGGTGAGGAAAATCCAGACGAACCAAATGAAAACGAAGATTTAGATTTAGTAAGTAATAGAAGAATGAGGTTGGATGAAGACAATTCGTATGTTAAGCTTGTGTATTGCGATATAGGTATGTAAGCAATTTATGTAACGAGCGTATGAAATTAAATTTAAAAATCCTATATGAAATAAAAATAATTATTCTTAAATAATAATTACAACTGCCTTTACATTTTAACAATATAAAACATAAAAACTAAGTAGCTAATATTTTGTCTCAATTATTATGCCTAAACGCATTTTATGGCTGTCCATTCTGAGCACCGTTACGCTCGCGCACATTACTTTTTCATATTTTTCGAAAACCAGTTATCATAAGGTTTTTTTTTGAAGTGAACTAAAGAAATAACACTTCAAAAAGGTACACATGATTTTTCGACACTGCATTCCATTCAAAGGATATTTAACTTTAATTGGAATTTTTTTATGCAAAAAATTCTTCTTTTTTTTCAAGTTCAATTTTCACCACCTTTTTCTGAATAATGACCGTATGGAAAAAAATTTGTAATTGTTGAACAACTCTTAAAGAATATAATTTTTCTTCTCATAGCAAAATCTGACAGAAAGTGAGGTACTTATAACCGTTTTTCGAAGACCCTTTTTTTTCCAAAAAATTGAATTTACCGAAAATAATATAAATATCGATATGAAATTTTTGCCAGATATTCCCTCATATATATAACACGTACTTTAGTAAAATTTCAAAAAATTTTCTAAAATTTGGCTGAAATTAAAAATGTTCAAAATTTCCGTTCTTTTGAATTTACTCCTGACCTAATAAAGCAATCTTAATGTTCGGGGGGTTCATTTTGTAGATTTTTTTAATACCTATAACTTTCTCATTCGAACTTTCCTCTCAGATTATTAGCCTTCTATTTAAACGCGAAAAACCGATTTTTCAACTTTACGACTCCCCATCCCCTTATCCGGTATGACATCCGTTGGCATGCCATATGGGCTTGTTTTGGATGTCCAGCCAATCAACTTAAAACAATAAAACCGTGGTTATTTATTTTCGCCAATTCAAATTACAATTCTACTGGACTACATGCTATTTTGTATATGTTCCAAATTCGAAATGAAAATTTTAAGTCTAACAAAAATTATATTTCAGAGATATTCGTAGTTAGAAACGCGCGACTGCAGCTTTTAATCATTTCATAATAGCCTTATTAAAACTACTTTAATGAAGTAATGATTTTATGTGAATATACAAATACAGTGTCAGAAAATGTTTCATTGGGTCGGCAATGAGAGCAACCGAGAACGAAGCAACTAGGCTATTCTTTTTTATCGTATAACACATCCTACTCGTGCCACCTGGTTTCCCCACCACATGTACGTGGGCAGCTCTGTCTGCGGAAAATGTAAAGAATTATTTGACTTGTTTTGAAAGTATAACGGGTTAAATAATTTTAGTTATTAAAGCACGTAATAATATTACCTATACTGAACAGAGTCAACTACAATAAATGGTACTAAAATTTTTAATAGCAATGATGTACGTGTTTTCCTGATCGCGCGTCATTATTTGCTCCCTCTACTAGAGCACTGGTACACGCCTTTATTGTAGGCGGTCTATCAAGCCGTTGAAATTATGCCTGCCACCCAAATCCAAAATCTTCCGATACTGTATATCGAAAGTCATTGTGAGTGAGTGAGCATACACACACGAGTGAATTCGAAGTACAATACCCAGTTAATTCGAGTACCATATGATAAATAATTACTAAAGTTGTCAAAAACAAAGTGTGTAAATTAAAATCAACAAATTAGTATAAAGTTTTATGGAAAAAGACAATCAAAAATGCATATAAAGGCTAAACTGTGCTGTGGAATGCTAACAAAAAGCTTGTAATATGAGTATATATATGATATGAGTATATCAAATGAAGATCTTTATAAACTAATAAAAGAAGGAAATGCAGGAATAGAAAAGGAAATCGGAGACCAAAGAACGGATATTACCGCAGAAATATCTATTTTGAAGCTCAAAAATGAAGAAATAGTGGAAGAAAATAAGCAATTAAAAAATAAAATATCAGAAATAGAAAAACGATCAAAAAAATATAATATCATAATTTATGGAATTCAGGGAAGTGAGTCAAATACAGAGGAAGCAGTTTTAAAAACGATAAACGAAAAGTTAAACGTACCATGCACCAAAAAAGATATTGGGGATACGTACAGGATTGGTCAAAATATTGAAGGAAAACGCCGTCCAGTCGTAGTCGAACTTCTAAGACACGAACTAAAATCATACATTTTATCAAACGCCAGGTTAAAAAGAAAAGAACTAAAAAACTGCTATATATATATTTTGGGCAGGAATATACCACAGAAGAATACCAAAGAAGAAAATTTTTAGGTCAACAACTTAAAATTGCCAGAGAAAAACAATATAATTCAAGTATAAAAAAGGGATTTTAATAATAAACGACGAGTACACATATGAAGATCTGAAAGAAAAAGATATAGAAGAACAAGACTTTTCCAATTACTTAGCAAAACCAAAAGACGACAAAAAAAGAAAACCTGAGATATCTCCAGCAAAACAAACAGGGACCAAACCAAGAATTGCAACAAGGGCACAAAGCAAGACTATTTCAAATATTTTGCCATCTTAATATGTTAATATTAATATTAGGAATATGAATGTGTATATACTTTATAAAGATAGAAATTTATTAACCAGTTCTTTTAGTATATTGTACTTTGTACTATTGTACTTTATTGTACTTTTTTTCTAGGCACGTTCATTAAACAAATAAAATAAAATAAGTAACCTATAAAGATGAATAACTATATAAGAGATTTTACAATAAAGAAAATATAAACAAATATAGTGCAAGACACAACAGAGTGTTATAATATTTTAAAAAGTAATTGTCTTAATGACTAAAGTTTTTCGTCTGAATATTAGGAGTATAAATAAAAATTTTGATGAATTTAAGATATTAATTGATAGACTGGAACTAAAATTTGACTGTTATGTATTTATTATCTGAGACATGGAAAATACATGACCCTTCGCTCTTTAACATTAATGGCTATGAATTAATATATAGTAAAGGAGAATATTACCAAAATGATGGAGTCGTAGGATACTTGAAAAATAGTATAAAATCTAACCACTCTATTGTTAATATTGACAATTTAAAAGCCATTGAAATATCTTGTAATACAAACAACACGACATTCTTAGTCACTGCAATCTATAGCCCCCTGTCAAATATAAAAAAAGAGATACAGACATTCAATGAAGATTTAAAAAATATCTAAAAATTAAAAAAATATATTCTGATGTTCATTTGCTGGTAGGAGACATAAATATAGTCATCCTAAATAATAGAGACGTAATAAATGATTATCTAAATATTCTTGCTGAAGAAGGCTTCTCAGTTGCCATAAATAATTATACTAAGGTTGAGGAAATACAAAATCATGCTTAGATCATATTTTCGTTCGAAATAAAATACAAAACGTTAATAATTATAAATGCATACCAATCGTACTTGAGTCACATGTTACTGACCACTTTTCTGTTATGATACAAATAGCTATGCCTGATAAAAATAAAAATAATAATATAAAGGCAAAATTTAAAACATTCTTAGATAAAAATATGCTAAATAATAAATTAAATGAGGAAAAATTGAATTATGTATACTCAAAGAATGATGCAAATGAGGCCACACAAATTTTTATCAATAAACTAAATAAATCGATACATCTAGGCTTGTACAAATAACAAAAAAATTAAAAATAATTCTCATAAAAGGAAAAATTGGATAACAGCAGGCCTAGTTAATTCCATTAATAAAAATGAAAGCAAATCCTAATACAGAAAATAAAAATGAGTTTAAAAAATTTAGAAATAAATTACACGATTTAATAAAAAAAGCTAAATTTAATTACCAAAAAATCATAAACGAAAATAAAAATGTATCGTCAAATTTATGGAAATCCATAAAAGAGATAACACATGATCCAGTAAAAAGGCAAGAGATATTAAAAATAAAAGCGATCTATAATAACAGATCAGAAAAATATGTCCAATACTTTTTGTACCTACTTTACGGAAGTGGGTAAAAACTTGGCTAAAAAAATTGATAATGGTGAAAAGAATGTAAACCAATCTGAAATTGAATATATACCTAACTCGATCTTTCTCATTGACACTGATAAAGATGAAGTAATAAAGGAAATTCTATCATTAAAAAATAAAAAGGCTCCTGGCCTAGATAACATAAGATCAGAAACGCTTAGACATATTGCTATTGAAATCTCTTTACCGCTTACATATTTAATTAATAAATCATTTCAAACCGGAATATGCCCGCCCGCATTTAAGATTGCGGTAATTAAGCCTTTGTTTAAGAGTGGGGACAAATTAGAGGTTGCTAACTATAGGCCTATATCTTTAATTTCAAATCTTGAAAAGTTTTTGAAAAAAATCTTTAAAAAAAGAATTGAAAGTCTTTTTAAATAAGTACAATATTCTATCAAATAAACAATTTGGATTTAGAGAGAACAGATCTACGCAAGATGCGATTGCGCACGTAACATCAAAAATAAATAAATATCTAGATAATAAAATGCCCGCGCTATGCATCTTCGTAGATCTCGCCAAAGCCTTCGACACAATCAATCACAAGAAACTACTAAAAGTGCTGGAAAGAATTGGTTTTCGGGGAACCCCATATAAATTAATGCAAAGCTACTTGACCAATAGAAATCAGTGCACAAAAGTCAACGACTATCTAAGTGATATGCAAATAGTAAAGTATGGGAACTGTTTTGGGACCAATACTTTTTAATACATATCTAAATGATTTATATAAATTAAAGACGAAGGGTGATATTGTCAGTTTTGCTGACGATACGGCTATTCTTTTTAGTAAAAATGCTTGGGAATCGTTAAAAAAAACTGTACATGATGATTTGTCTAAATTTTTTCTTGATTCAGTAGTAAACTATTGACGATAAACTACAGTAAGACCTATTACATCGCATTCACTTCATATAACAGATGTCTGCCGAAATATAATACACTACAGGTGCAATTAAGACAATCAACAATAAATATCTCATCTGTCCAAAATCTGAAATATTTGGGAATTTACATAGATAATACATTAAAATGGGATGGCCACATAAATTATATTGTAAAAAATTAAGAACAATATTGTACGAATTGAAATACTTATCTCAGGTATTGCAGGTGGAACAGATGAAAATATTGTACCATTCACCAGTGGAGTCTCATATTACCTATGGTATAATCGCATGGGGAGCGGCCAATGACGTTCATTTAAATATCTTACAAACTATACAGAAATTAATAATAAAAATTTTATATAAAAAGCACTGGACATACCCTACAAATGATTTGTTCAATGAAAGTAAACTATTTGATACACGGCAATTATACTGTCAAACCTTGCTCATTAGGCAACATTACAATAAGAATGAATTAAAATCAATTGAACATGACTATAACACTCGATACAAAATGAATTCCACAATTGTACCAAAAATAGAAAAAGCAATTGCCCAAAGATGTTTTACATACTTGGGACCGAAAATATATAACATACTACCGCCTAAAATTAAACAGCTAAATTCTAAATATAAATATAAAAAAGAAGTAAAAAAATGGACATGTGAGAAAAATAGATTAGATATTCATCGACTTATTGATTTAAAAAATACCACTTAATAAGTTGTAGTTTAGAATAGATCTAAGTCGAGATACATCTTTTCTTGCACTATTTTTGCCTTTCTCTTCTATAAATGAAGTCGCTAATACTAAACTAATATAATTTTTTTTTAATACTAACCTTACTTTACGCATTTATTTTAAAAATATACGTGCCTAATCTATTGATAATTTATTGCTAATTGAGTATAGTCTCCCTAAAAGTTAGTTTGAGATATTTTTTTGATTTTCGCGCAGGTTCCAGTCCTTTTGAGAAACAATTAATGTCTCGAATTCCTGGAGACTATAAGTCTACATAAATTATAAATTATATAAATTATACAAATAAATATGTTCGTATGGTTGCGTGTATATATATAAAGGGAAATGTGTAATGTGTATGCATGTGTACGTATGTATGTGTATGTGAGTATGTAATAATTATTGTAGGTACTACAATAATAGTTTTCCTATTTTAAGTATTGTGAAGCCCACGAGCAAAATTTAATTTTTTGTGGGTTCTCTAGTTTATTTGCATTATTGTTTGTATCCTTGTTTATATACATTATATTTATAATAACAATATTTTTTCTTACTTATAAATTGTCCTGTAAATTGTTTTCTTTGCAAATAAACATATTATTATTATTACACAATCTCATTAAATAAATATTTTAGGTAAAATTGATATCATCGAATCTACACAAAGTTATATCCATCCTAAGAGACGCCCTGTATATTTCGGCTTACATATCTTGTATACTCAATCAAAAACTATTTGAATAAATCAAATGGGTATAATAACGTCTCATCTACGTATTTCCATTCACTGTACATATAATATTTATATGTACATATTTATATGTACATATTACCAAACAATTCTGAAAACCGCCCAACCACACACCACTTCTACATGTTAACAACACTCGCTATCATCATCAAGTCATTTTTACATATTTTCCATTTTTCTCGTCTTTGAAAACCATATATTGACTTGCCACCCCTTCACACGAAATTACCTTACCCTAGGTGTCTCGGAAAACTCTAGCCTATTATAGACAAAGTTAGTTCCATCCTAAGAGACACCCTGTATATTACGGTTTCAACAGCTTGTACATCTTAATATTTTTGTGTGCTTAATCAAAAACCGTACTAACATTTTGCTCTAAAATTGTAATAAAACGTTTGTAATAAAAAGTTTACACAAATATAAAAGTTCACACGCCTCTGACGATCGCCCTGTATGACGGATATAGCCCAATTTCACCAGGGAGTATTCTCCCATGCTAATTTATGTATGACCCAAGCCTGAAATAAAAATATTATGTCTAACAGAAGTTATCTTGTTTACAAGAAATTAAAGTAGGCAAAATTTAGAGGTCCAACATTTTCCTCCCTCGTTGCCAGCCCCGTAATCGTGGATCCCCCGGATCACTTTTATCCGACGCAGGAAGGCCCAACACACACAACGATGCTATAATCACCGAGATCGAACCACCCCTGCAAATTAGTAGCAGGCAGCTTGTTCTTCCTCAAAATTTCAGAGGTCAATCTTTCTATACCGTAGAATGTTTCATCTACGAGTTAAGCATCTTCAGAAAATTGTCCACATCGTCCTGTCCTGATGTGGGAGGTTGCCCAACTCGTGTTCCATACTAATACCCCGTGTGTACTTTTCAACCACTTAGAGTAATTTAGAGTTCCCACTTTCTTGAGGCACACAGTTTAATGCCTGCCATATAGAATAGTGTAGGGTCAGTCTTAATTGGGAACTGGTCAGGAAAACACCGATTTTAATGCTATTTTTTTAATTTTGGAAGTTCAAAATACAACTCAAAAGTTATTGGAACAAAAACAATAAACGGTTTTATCAGAAACAAAAACAATTTCCCAAAATTAAAATAACTCACGTTATGAACAAATCGTTATGAACGAAAAATAATACAAAAAAAATTAACTACAATATTTTTTCAAAATATCTTCCTGTAACCTCTACGCAGTATCCTAATATTTAGTACGTCGGATGGCTGGCTCTATCGTTCACTAACCCAATACCGAGGTATAACCAAATAAAACCTGTTTCATTTTATTCAGCAGGTTTTTTTACATAGGAAATCACTTTTGACCACACTTCATATTTGTCGAGACTGAAGTTACAAGAAAAACACAAAAAAAAATGAAAATAACAAAATTCAAATTCAACCACGAATAACTTTCAAACGAAAAAAGATAAAATTACATATTTTTTTTAGTTTTATAGTACAAACGATTCTCTTTAATTTGATGTATAATTTATTACAAAAATAGTAACTTTAACATTAAAAAATTGACGTTGATTTAGATGGTACATAAATTGTCAATTTTTTTGAAAGGTCTAACTCATTGTAACTCGCTTATGTATTGAGCTATTCGAATGTTTTATTCACCAAAAACTGCCAAATTTCATAGACTTCATTTTGTCTCAATTAATGCTGTGTCTAGCTCTGTAAATAAAAGCGGTACAGCCTTTTAAACACAACGAAGCGCGCTACGGCGACGGAGTCGCGAGGCTTCCCCACTCGTTCCCGGTACATCCCGCGTTCACCATAAATCGCGCAAGGTTACAATCAGCGGCCGTAACAAAAGCTTTAGAATTATCTTCCTTTATTGTAAGATGATAAAATTAACAAATCAAATTGAATAATATGATATTAGTTTTAATAATCTGCTATATATGGTGTCGTACTACACGGGTGGTGCATTAATAAAGTGAAAATAATAGGTAGGTACAGATATAACTGATTTTCAGATATATCATTGTAAAAGTCCAAGTCACACAACGAAAAAATTTTGAATCTGGAAATAATTGTTTATGGAACTTTAATAATATAATATTTGAAATCCTCTACCCCAAAAACCCATAAAACGATACCCCACATCGGTAGTGGGGTGGGGGTGGTGACAGGGGGTGGGAATGGGGGGTGGATAAAGTAAAAAAATATTTTGAGGTTTCTGGTTCTTGTACACACACTAAATCACTTTTTTTTTCATCCCCTTTAATAATGGGATGGGGGTGGTAATGCCAAAAATTTTTTTGAGACCTTAGCTTCTCTTGTCTATACTAAATATCAATTTTATGAACTCTTCTCTGCTTGATTTACCTATTTACTCCAAATTTTACCCCAATTTACCCCCCAACCCTTCGACGGAACAAGATGAAAATATAATCCAGTTCTACATCTTGTTAAGGTACATATGTGTACCAAATTTCAAGTCAATATCTCAAACGGTTCCAGAGTAAACGTGCGCACAAAAAAAGTTACAGACCGACAGACAGACAGAATTTTTTTTTCGCTCAAACTTGAAATCTCGACGTTTCATGACATTCTAGGCCTATTTGAACAATAAAAATTTAAAATTTTTTTTTTGTCGTTACTATACTTCCACTGGATGTGGAAGTAAAATCATGCCAGCTAGTAAAGTTTTTACTTTGCTTCGTATATTTTAATATTTTCCATAAAATGTCAGAGGTAACCACATAATCAAAACAATTATTTGTCATGCTTTCACTAACTCGTAGAGTTAGTTGGATTTTTGTACATAACTATATTTCTGTTTTCATGTAAAAAACTGGAAGGGTTAAAATCGGTTAAAATTGGATAGATGATCTAAATTTGCTTGTGTAAATAGGCTGTTCTTTTTTTTAAATAATACTATTCCTAGTGGGATTTTTACCATCTAGCCTGTCTTCGTTTTGATCAAAATTATCGCTGCGATAAATGTAATTGTTTTCTTCAGAACTTACTGGAGGAACTCCAGGTGGTATAAAAATGTCGTCACCAGTTTTTACTAATACGTGACTAGCTAAAGACGTTAAAAATGTACGTATTTCATCGTAGGAATAACCATAGCCAAAAGAATAAAGCATATCATTAAGTTCTTTTTCTTCTGACGGCACGAAACACATGTAGTGATATGTAAAGGATTAAAAAAATGGCCTAAGCTGATTGTTTTTTTTTCCATAAGTATTAATATAAATTCCATTACTATAGAAATAACGTTTAAATCAAATTTGTCTGTCCTGACATATTTAGTATCCACGACATAAATGTTTATAACAAATCTGAAACTTCTTGTTTACATTTATGTTCATTCAGATTAGTAATCGTGTTTTTTTTATAGTTTTAAAACATCCAGCTATAGCTTCTCTTAAGATACCGGCAGCTTTATCAGGAATTGTCAATTCATTCTCATGAACCAAGTTTTCTTCGCCTGATTCACTTGTGACTGACAACAAAAATCCTGTTAGCTTTATTATCACTTGAATGAACTGTTGTTGTATTTTCTTTGTGTTCACAAAACACTTTGTTTGCTTAAATGCTTTTCTATCTCTTTCTTATATTTCCACTGCTATAATAATCTAATTTTTCTTCCGTCATTTCTTCAAATATATCATTAAGGCGTGTTTTTAGAAATATTAGAGTTAAGAATTGTTTTTTGCAAAACAGCAAGATAAACCTCCTTAAATAAAATATTTAACGCTACTTTAAATTCATTTTTTTCTTTCAGTTGTTTAGTTTGTACACATTTAATTTTTTTTGCTAATATATTTTGCATAATAAATTTTATGATAATTTCCATTAGCCCAAATAAATCTGAATAAATGTGTAACCTGCCTTGTATTTCTGTATCACAATGCGACACTGCAGCTTTAATATATTTTTTTTTTCTAGTTTCCGCACCCGTTCCTGTACAAACTGGTACTTAAAGATGTTCTTAATTTATTCTTAATTTTTCAGGATTTTCCACAAATCAGACAATGCCATTTTATTTTAAACTGATTTTTTTTCTTTATTATAACTACATGAAGGCTCACTTGCATTTTTTTAACGCGTTACTAATATCAGAGACAATACGTATTATCTTTGCTAATGTTATTTATTACAAAAGGATGTCAGACAAGAATAATGAAATCGGTATCGAAGGGTGTGCAAATAAGTGCCACCACTTTGTTTTATAAGAATTTTAATGAAATTGCATATTTTCTTTCATTTGCACAATTAATAATAGATCTGATGCCAGTAACAGTTGGTTTTTTACCATTAGATTTTCACTGCTTTCATCAGTTTCGTAAAACAAACATGTAGTTTTTCTCCATTGATAAAAATGAATCTACAATATACATAAACTGTAATAGCCTACATGTAAGTAAAATAGTATATACTTATTAATATTTATCCAGACAATAATGAGGCCAGCAGCCGATACGTTTCTTGACGGGCCGAGAAAGTAGCGGGGGCGGGAAAGGAAGCCTCGCGTCTTCGTCGCCGTACTGTGCTTCGTTGTTTTTCAAGTGCTGTAGCGCTTTTAGTTAAAAAAATTAGATCCAGCATTAATCGAGACAAAATGAAGCCTATTAAATTTGTCAGTTTTTGGTGAAAGAAAAAATTGAATACCTCGTTATATAAGCGAGTTATGGCGAGTTAAGAATTAGAAAAATGTTGCTGATTTGTGTATCTTTTTGAATTTTGCTAGTTTTTGTATGTTAATTTTTTAATTATTGCAATAAATTATACTACAAATTAAAAAGCAATGTATATTTGTCAAAACCAAAAAAAAATTGTATTTTTATCTGTTTTAGTTCTAAAGTTATATTTGATTAAATCTTAAATTTCTAAATTTCTTTTTTTTTTAGTTTTTTTCTTATATCTTCGGTCTCGACCAATGGAGAGTGTCGTCAATTTTGATTTCCTATGTAAAATAACATGCTTTAATAAGTAGTGAAGGTCCCATCTGGTTATACTTCAGTATTGGGTAGGTCAAGAAGGAGAAGGCTTTTCGCGCTCTGCCCGACGGGCTAATTGTAATTGAACCATGTAGTTAGTTTTTTTATAAATTTAATTTTTTTAAATATTTATTGATATTTTTAATCTTTTTACTATGTTGTCAAATGATATAATATCGTTGTGACAAATTCTAACAAAGAGTAAAATTCAATTTTTTACCGCAAAATTAAAGTCACCTATGCAATTACTGTTGTTTTTGTAGCCGGAAGGCTCCCAAATATTTTTGAAATTGATCTATTAAGAAACTCAGTTGTTAATTCTTGAAGCATTAAAAGTGTGCCAAATAAACTAATTACATGTCTTAAATACGTTATTAAGAGTATTTATAAATTCGGTATTGAAAATTGCAAAAACCTATGTACAGGGTGATATTTTTACGCAAATGCCAAAAGAGAAAAAATTGAGACCTTTTCGGATATTTTTTTCGTTTGCGGTACCGAGTTGTGAAGACATCCATTGGTGAAACATGCCTACTCAATTTAGTTCAATTTGGTGAAGCCACAAAAAATATGGTCGATCAAAATTTTAGCAAAAAATAGAAAACATGCTGTATATCAGAAACGAAGGGATATAATAAAGGCCATTTTGAAATTGTATTAAGGTACTGTACTCCTCACTAGCGTATGGCCAGTCACTCGCGAGATACCTTGTGTACTGGTTATATACATATTCCCAATATCATTATCGAAGCGCAAAAATACAAATTTTTTGAAATTTCACACCACTACGAGTGCAACTTGAATTGAAATTAAAACTTATTTGCCAATTTTAAAAATAGATGAAAACTGCATCATCAGAAAGCTGAGAAAGTGTTAGTGATTTAGTGTGTACAAGAACCAAAGACCAAACTTTTTTTTTTCGCATCAGCGATCCTTGGAAATTTGGATGTGGAAGTAGTGATTCCTCAGGCAGCGGTTTTTAAAACTGTCATAGTTTTTTTCTTTTTACCTAAGGTCAATTTAAATTAAACAAAGTAATTACACCGACAGAATTTGTGTGCCAATGGATACATTTAGAGCCTTACCTCGTCCATTAATTTTTGGCCAGAGTGACAAAGGATAAATAGTACAGATGTAAAACCCGACACGTACAAAAATGCTCCTACACTTGCTTCCTAAAACAAATAAATTAATATAAATTAATTAATTCAATAAATTAAATATATTAATCTTAACTCATAGGTAAGCAATAAGTATAAACTTAATTAATTCTAAATAAGTTACTCCTCACTGCAATCATTGCATAGTTTATACATATTTTGCAAACCACTCTTGTACCGTCGGCAGATAATTCAAAACTCAAGTAATCACATATTTTACATTTTAACCTCCCCACAATAAAATTCTGGGAGGTTACTAAAATTGGTCCAAAATCAAAAATTGAGATAACACCGAATCTTTACGTTTTGAGGTCCCAGGAATCCAAAAAGGTGGTTTTTGAAAAATGTGTGTGTGTGTGTCGGTGTGTGTGTGTGTGTCGGTGTGTGTGTGTGTGTGTGTGTGTGCGCGTGTGTGCTTGTGTATGTATGTATGTTATATCACGATTCACATGTGTAAAAAATTATTTACTTAAATGGAGCCAACGTTGGCTCTTGGAGAAGGAACATAATAATAATTAGAAGTATCTCATTCTAAATGAGTTTAATAACTGAATGTATAAAGCGTGTTTAGTCATATTTGTAACATACAGAATCTGTGTAAGCAAAATATAGAACAAAGGAAATGCAGTTCTGCAGTCAGCACAAGTTATGAGAAACAAAGGTGTAATAAGATATCTTAAAGATAAGCGATAAATAAGAAAAGCTGTTATCGTGTAATACGATATACCTGTGAAGGTTTATTATCACTTAGGGCCGGTTATATAGGTACAGTTTGAACCAAAGTTTAACTAGAAGATTCTGTTGAGGTCCGAAATAAAAGTAAATAGCGTATTTAGCAAAGTGTATATTAAGCACATTCATCAAATAGGAAATTATTAATAAATTTGAATAAAGATTCTGTGGTATTGATAGTTGTTATTGACAGTTATTATCGATAGCTATCGAATGATTTTACTTTGGTTTAAACTGTACCTATAAAACCGACCCTAAGTCTTATTAAGGTAGCATGTAATTTTATATAACATGTATGTTAGCACGATAGCGGCGAAACTACTAAACGGATTTAGATGAAACTTTGCATGAGGGTTTCTTTAGTGCTCCAGAAGATCTGAAAAGGTTTTGGTTGAGATCGGATTACGTTTAGTGCCGTTTTGGCACAACAAGTTGTTTACTTCATGATTACTTTAATTTATAATCGAACCACTGAAAAGCAGTTAAAATTTCGATTTCAACGATAGATCACACTTGCACCCTTTCGATTTGGTTTCCGTGGAAAAAATTAAATAACTGGGCCCAAAGTAAGTTTTTTGTTTTTTTTTGCCTAAAACTATTAAAAGCGACAGTGACATTAAAAGTCTGAGAAACTCGAATCCATTTCCGGCAATCGCACCTAAAAAACATTAACATAACCTAAAAACCAAACCAAGTGCAATACCAACCTAAAAATTTTCGACAATTTTCAACAATTTTTGTCAAAAAATAAAATCCCCCAGTAAAGTTTAGAACCAGAATTTTTGACAGCTGCCAGTTTGGCAGATTTAGAACTAACAAAGTTTAGCGACAAAATAATTGACAGCTGTCAGTTTGACATCTGTCAAAAAATCTTCTTCTCCTGAAACCTTTTGGCATCTGTCAATTTGACATTTGATCTGCCATTATGTACCCTATATCTTAACAATTTTGCTTCTGGATTGTTTTCAACTAGCTGAGACAAAAATATGAGTGTTGAAGAATAACCAGCTCAAATTTTAAAAAGAAAAGAAGAAGAAATATCAATTTGCTTATTTATAAGCGACTGAGATGTAAAGACGTATCTCGGCCGTAAATATAGTAGATTATTATTTTTTTTTTGAAAAATTTCATCTATTTTTATAATTCATTTGCCGTTTTAGGTTTGAAAAAAAATTCGCAGTTATTTGAATTTGTTAATAATTATAATTTTGAAAATTATAAACGAATTTCAAAAATCCGGTCTAAATGAAGATATATATTTTCCTTAATTGTAAAATTCTTTATAAAAACCTACGTTTTGTCCCCCTATGAGTCGATGCATTTAAACAATAAGCGATTCAAATTTCTAACCCTTTTTTATTTTTAAATGTTTGAAAAATGTTTTACGCTAAAATTTGGCAGGAAGGTTTAGCTCAACAAAGGGCATTACGAACTTTCGTTAAAATTTTACAAATTACCTTATTTGATAATTTAAGAAATATAACGTAATGAACGCTATATTTTTGCAGTTTTTATTTTTTTTTACAAGTTAACTAATTTTCTGAAACTTAAGAAAATTAATTGCGAACAATTTAGTTTTTTTATTTTTGCGATATGATTACTAGGACCAGAGATAATAAGAAAAATAGCATAAAATTTCAGTGATGAAGAACAAATTGCTAAAATTTTACAAGAAGCAATGGACCCGATTTATTGCAAATCTTCTCCTAGCACTTGTTATTAATACCTACAACAAATTAAAACAGTAAAATTGCTACAGCTAGAGAATTCCTTATTTACTTATTTTGATGCTCAATTTGAGACTCCACTATTAATCATTTTTGTATCATAGTTGAAACGCTGTATCTGTCGTTTTAATTTTTTTCGTTGAACTACCCAATTACTGGTCTAAAATTAAAATGCTTTTAACAGGTTTTACCTGAACTATTTGAGCTATAATGCATCCCATAGAAACTGCTGATGTCAAAGACATAAAACCCAAGGTTATCTTCGATAAATAACATAAGTCATTAGCCATTCTGAAACACGAGTAATTAGTCAATATAATATAATGTGTAATATGAATACTGCACCTCAGTATATGATTATGATATTTAATACATAATTCAAATTTGGTAGCTCTCACATTACGATCTTCTTCTTCAAATATTTCATTAAATAATATTTTAAAGTGATCTATGTGCGAAGTTATTAAATCGGTTGTGATCAAAGGTAAGATCGAAACAGGTAATGATGTAAAAAATGAGAGATATATACTTATCACCTCGAAAATGAAAATTGGTACTTCGGTGGACCAGCGGCCGCTGGCAGCAGGTAGCCAGATAGGTACTAATCTAAGCGTCAATTCCTTTAAGTTTTCTTCTTCATTTAACCTTCTAAAATAAGGCACTTTTAGGAAAGCTGTCACAATGTAACTTGCTACACCCAATACAGCATATGCAATATAGAGAATGGTATATAGATTTCCCCTTCTCTCCGCACTTTCAAAATTTTGTGGTTTTCCAAAGACTTTAAAGTCTGTCACATCATGAAGTAGTCTGAGCCATTTTTTGCGGTGGTATGTAAATAGAATAATTTTCAACATTGCACCACTCTGAGTTGTGGAATCGGCTAAATCTTCGTAGAAGCCGACATATGTCTGTTCTGCAAAACAAAAGTTTTAAATGAAGTTTAACATTTTATAAAATTTTAGTTTGTCCAGCGTCACACCCACCTCGGCGATGTTTGCCGTGGTTGTCTGGCTGGCTCCGGGGCTAGGATCTGACGTGACATATTTATATATTGAATAAACTCTAAATAAAGCCTTTTTGAATTGAATTGAAGGTTATTTGAACAATAAAAAATTTCAAATTTATTTTTTTGCGTTACTATACTTCCACTGGAAACTTACTTTCAAGACATTGTTTAAAGTTGTCATTGTTGATTATAGTAAGCCTGACTTCAAAATGACAACTATTAGAAAAACAAGAGATGTGGCAACTTTAAACAGTAGTTGGTTTCTTTTACCGGTGAACTGAGCTAAACTTAAGATTTATTTACTTCAAATTACCTTCCCCTTTACCTACGCCAAGCCTAGACTTTAGAAACTTGCCCAAGTTCATTGCAAGGTGGCGATTGGTCATAATACTGAAATCTTAACAACGCACATGCGTAAATTTTCTGGTCAGTTTTGATCATTATTTTTGCCAGTTAGTTTAGATAAGAATCTCAAATCAAGTTTTTTAAAACATATGTTACCGAATATTTCATGAAATGTAAATATCCGAGGTAGTTCTTTCAATATGATGAGGTCTCATCGCATTTTTCCAACCAAATTAGAAGCTATTTAAATTATACATATCCAAGTAGATTTATTGATCACGAAGGTCCTCATGTATGACCAACAAAGTTTTCGAATTTCAACCATGTAGATTATTTTTTATGAGATCCCTTAAAGAGTGAGGTCTAAAACGTGGACATTGATTGCAAGAATCAAAGGATTGTTGAATACCACAAAGAATTTAGAAACAGTCCTGATGTGATAACAAGATCAATCGGTCATCTAGTGAACCGCACTAGAAAATGTAATGAAGCTGAGGAGGACATTTTGAACATAAAATTTAATTATGATTCTAAAATACATTTGATAGCAATATATGCATTTTTGTTATTTTGTTGTTGGTACAATTAGAATCGTCCCATGCAGAAAAGGCACATGTCACAAAATGCAAATTTTGGGAAATCGAAAAAAACTTAATAACTTTCAACATTATTCTTACTTTTAACTGAAAATTTCGTTAATTATTCTTCGTGGTTTGACTAATTAAGTCATTTATCCTAACCAAAGTATTTTTGAACTTTGGGAAATTTTTAAAAATTTTGGACGTGTGCCCTTTTAGAAAAAATATTTTCAAAATTTAGATTTCTAGTATGCTTTATTTGAAAAAATGAACTACAATTTAAAAAGAATATCAAACTAAGCTAATTTATATTACAAAAACCATAAACAAGGGCAAGTTATTCGTTCTGTCCATCGTCTTCTTCTGTAGTTGGCCATTCCAAGATTAAATTATAGAACTCCTTGTGCTCTTCATCAACAAATTCGGCACACTTTTTGATATCTGCCATTTTTTTAACTTTTATTGGTACTTTGCCTGTAGGATATACTTGCTCAGTCGGTAAAGTCGGAAGATCCCGGCTGTCTTAGTCAGAAACTATCTGTTACAAATCCATCGATATATTCCGTCACCTGTATACAGCCGGGATTTTTCGAGTCGTATGTAAGACATGAATAAGTAGAAATGGCGAAATGAACTTTATTTTCTTTAGGTATGTTTCTTGACCTGCTTTCCTCTGATACACATGTTCTTTTATATATCTTCGGCCACCACCTTTTGAAATCTAATATTTTGTCCGTTGCCACTTCCTCCACTATAATTTTTTTTTTTTTTGCTGCTTGTGATTATCAGCTCCGTTATTTGATGAAGAGAAAAAATTCTAATCAGTCTTCCGCAGATGCCTCTTAATCATTGCAAAATCTCGATCACAAGGCAAAAACGAGTGCCCTCTTATGGGATAATAATGAATTATTTTTGAGATATATATATATATATATATATATATATATATATATATATATATATATATATATATATATATATATATATATATATATATATATATATATATATATATTTGTCTTATTTTCTTTTAAATTGTGAATACAAAATACAGAAACTGTTAGTTGGTTGTAATAAAACACTTCACCTACAGGTGTTTTAGGCAACTACATGTTCTGCATGAAATCAAACGAAAGAGCTAAAACTGTCGGCGTTGTTTTTCTCTTCAGCATCTGTCTTCAATTTTGTGTAAAATTTCTTGGCTCTACGCTTGTGAACCATTAATTCAGCAACTGCCACTCTTTTTACGGTTTCGTTTAGATTTCGGTCTTTAATTTTAAAGTTTAGAAGTTCACATTGACAACAAACATCCACTTGGGGTCGACCAAATGTTAAATTATAATTTTCCCTAAAATACTTTGCATAGTATTGATAACTGACATGTTTGAAATTCGGGTATTTCGCACCAAATAACTCTACCATGGTTTTTATATTCAGTTTACTGTCAAGGTATCTCACATCTCGACCAGAATAATGACTAATCTTTACTGGAAAAGAATCAATGTGCTCTCGAATCGCGTGTTTTATATCCTCTGAAAATTCATTCACACTTGGCTGTTTTCCCCGTTGGTCTCTTGGAGACATACCCAATGTAGAAAGAGCTCTTATTCTCCTTACACGTTTGTGAGAGATCGCATGTAGAGACATAAACGCTTGTAAACAAACTGCAATCTTTTCAGGTCCATTATAAACAAAATACCTACATATATTAGATTTTGTCTTGTTAGTATCAGCTCTTCTAGGGCGCCTGCGTTTAATGTCGTGAAGAGTAATAAGACCTTGCAGAAAAATGTCTTGCTCGTCTTTTGATTGCAAAGAATAAAATCGATTGAAAATACTAAGTTGTTCGTCTTCATTCAATTTTTCGAAACACTTTACCCTGCATCTATGAATAAACAAAGCTTCATTGTAAATAAAAAATAACAAATGAATTCATTTCTACCTGCAAGGTGGTCCAATCTGCTTGGCGGCAATTTTCTTCCCTTTGTAATTTGTGTAGGATTTTCCTTCAACACGGGATTTTTTAATAACGTTTCTTTTATATTCCTCTGTATTTCGCAGCCTTTTTTTCCCTTTTTTTTACAGATATTTTCTCCATTTTCGAGCATACACTGCACACACAACTTTTATAACAATAAGTATATAAACATAACCCTATTTTATGCTGTCAGAAAATTATTAAATTCAGTACAAGTGAACTGCGTATTTTGCAGAAAGGGCATACGTCCCGGACATATTCTCTTTCTGCATAGAACGGTATTTTTCGTGCACTATTGCACTGAACCAGTATGCCGGACGTTTGCCCGTTTTACGTAGTTCAATGGGGCTACCTACCAGAAAGTCTTTTCTGCAAGAAAGTGATTTTTGGCCAAAATGGACATTTGCCCTTTTTGCATGGGACGATTCTTGTTCTGTTGATATTTTGTTGCTATCTTGTTACTATGTTCAATACTGATATTATGTACAACAATTATTGTTGTTAATAAGTATGTTATGTTGCTGCATTACTGATCTTTTATAAATGAGAGGAATGAAATAGGTTCTTGATTCGATGTCCTCTAATTTTTATTTTTTTATTAATTTTATCCTCTCCATAAAAATTGGTATTTAAAACAATAATTATTGATGAAAAAAAAGTAAATGCCTTATTTAACAGTGGAAGCATTTTTTGAGCTTATCATTCATCATTATTAAGTCTCATATTGCATTATTTAATGGAATTTATTTCGAAGGCGGCAAAAGTGTGGCAAAAAAATCTTGTGTGTGCTACAATTACTTATTTAGAATCGCTAGTGTATTATATGTGCCAAATATGAACTTATTATTCTATTTCTTTACAAAATAATAACCAAAGGAAATTTTCGCAACGAGGAAGCTTTTTCTATGGATAATTATGATTACCCTCTATCTGCCATTAAAGCATGTCCGTTTCCTCATGAAGCACCCTGTATATATATATAATCGAAGTACGGAAATAAAAAAATACGTATAAAATTATAAATAGGTACATACAAAATTTAACTGTTTTAAATAAAGCAATTAGTAGTCTTTTATAGCTTTCTATGAGAAAAAGGAATTCATATTTGCGTTCAGGATGCAAAAAATAACCGAACACCGTGCCCAACACGTTAAATTTGAAAAAAAATTCAATTCATTTGTACAGTGTAGTTGATCAAAATTAACGATATTGCTTTCTAGTGGAAAGTAGACATCATATTCGTATTTGCCAGATAAAATTTAATCAGAGGTCATACTCCAAACGTAAATTTTGTGCCAATAGTCCAGTCAATGAAAGAGTTGTAGAGAGCATTTAGGAGGGCAGAATTTTTCTCTTCACAAATGTGTTGGGAGTAGCTAGGAGGTAAACATACTAAAAGTCCCCGCCCCTAGCCCCGCCGTTTCAGAGGGAGAGGGGGGTGGAAAGGTACTTTTTTTTCGATTATTCGCTTATAACTCAGAAACAATGCGTCGCACAGTGGTTCACAGAGCGGATTTAGCTTATCAAAAATATTCGTTATGAATAAAAAAACCGCTGCCCAAGGAATCACTACTTCCACATCCAGATTTTTTATCCAAGTCACTCACAACGAAAAAATTTTTGTGTGTGGAAATAATTGTTTATGGAACTTTAATAATATAATATTTGAAATCCTCTACCCCAAAAACCCATAAAACGATACCCCACATCGGTAGCGGGGTGGGGGTGGTGATAGGGGGTGGTAGTGGGGGTGGATGAAGTAAAAAAACATTTTGAGGTTACTGGTTCTTGTACACACACCAAATCACAATTTTTTTTCATCCCTTTTAATAATGGGGTGGGGGTGGTAATGGGGGTGCCTAATGCCAAAAATTTTTTTGGGACCCTAGCTTCTCTTGTATATACTAAATACCAATTTTATCGACTCTTACCTGCTTGATTTACCCATTTACCCCAAATTTACCCCAATTTACCCCCCAACCCTTCGTCGGAGCAACATGAAAATATAATCTAGTTCCAGATTTCGTTAACGTACATACGTGTACCAAATTTCAAGTCAATATCTTAAACGGTTCCAGAGTAAACGTGCGCACAAAAAAAAGTTACAGACAGACCGACAGACAGACAGACCGACAGACCGACAGACAGACAGACCGACAGACAGACAGACCGACAGACAGACAGACCGACAGACAGACAGAAATTTTTTTTTCGCTCAAACTTATAATCTCGACGTTTCATGACATTTTAAGCCTATTTGAACAATAAAAATTTTTAAAAATTTTTTTGTCGTTACTATACTTCCACTGGATGTGGAAGTAAAATAAACGGCTACTGTTATTAAAAGCAATTAAAATTAATAAACAAAATTTTTCTGTTAATAAACAAACACGGATTCATAATAATTGTAATTAATATCTAATATACAATAAAACGGTAAAAGTGTCCAATAACATTAATTAGAAAATATTATTTAAATATTAAGCAAATCACAACTTACACACTTTTTTTATTTATTATGAAAATAGCTACTTTCTGTATACATAATAAATAGAAAAGTGTGTAAGTTGTAATTTGCTTAACACCTAAATAATATATTCTAATCATGATGAAAGCAAATAAATAAAAAAATAATTAATTGTAAAAACATTAATTAGTAATGAATTTTGTTTACCTACAAGAAGTACTTTGTTATACAATAATTTATTTTGCGAATAATAAGCTAAAATTATGATCATATGTACATATTGTCTTTTTTGTCTCTTGTGTAGAATTATGCCTTAAACAAAGCACATACTTTGAAACTTATCAATTTCGAGCCAATTAACAACTTCCTGAGAAATTGATCCTTTAAGTTTTTCGTGTTCTGAAAAAATTGATGAATGGATAGCTTGTTACCATAACATGTGCATTAAATATTTCGTGGTGTTAATTCGAGATGCCTTCCGAGTACTATGTTCTCTGAATCTTTTCGCATCTTTATGGCAGGATTTTTGAACCTCCTTAAACATTATTCTTAAAGGCACTATAGAAGATTTAATGATTTCCGATCCATGGATCAGTACTTTATAAAGTGATTGGCATATAATACCAGTTATACTTTCTATGTACAATTTTGCAGTATCAGTATTTTGAAATAGTTAATGTTCCAAATATTTCTACCTGTGTACGACAGACTATCGTCTTCGAAAGGCTTATGGTGGGTATTGACGTCATTCGGCGCGACATGAGTTGAGCGCTTTTGATAAGCTAAATCTGATCTCTGAACCACTGTGCGTCGTACGGAAAAAGGTAATCTATGCAAAATTAAACGTAATTAAATTTCCCACAAGAATTTTTATATTCATTTTCTTCCTATGTGTTATAGTTTACGAGATATTCGCCAGCGAAAACCGATATAATTAATAAAAAAACATCAATTGGGTTGTTGACAAATTTTCAAAAATGTTGAAATATGGTAGTGGAGGACTTAATTTAGTTATATATTTAATTTGGAAGAAAAATTCTTAGCGCAACATATTTTAAAAAATTGTTAAACTTCGACTATTTGAATGTGCCGCGAAAACGGTAGTGACATTATAACGGCAGTTAGATGTGAACTTATAAGCAGAACAGATGAAGACGAATAAGCTGACATTGCTGACAAGAAAGAAGATAACCTCATATGTCAAAAGTAAATTTGACGTTTAGCTAGCAGTGATTGATGTTTGCAGTTATTGTTAATATTTTTTTACAAAACGACTAAGGCAGTATATCTGTAAAAGCTAATTCTGACATTCTACTTGCGGTTGATATAATTATGGTCAGTGAATTTTTAAAAAGAGACGATCGTTTTGACATTGCAATTGTTGGAAGTGCAAAAGCTGCAAGGTACTTACGTTACAGCTGCTATAGACAGTACAAACTATTGTAATTTCTACAAGAACTTCCTTTATCTTATCTTATTAATATTACATAATATGTCTAATATGTATTTTATTATTTAATTTAGATGAATTTGTTAACTATACTTTGTATTTTATTAAATATTTCCTTTTCATTGTTTTATTTCCTATTAACTATATACATGCGTATCTAACTGAAAACAACAAAATAAGTTTATCTACTAAAGAAATTATTTATTATCCATTGATACTCACTTCTAAGAAGAGTCAGAATGAGACTTACGAAGATATCAAGAAAGGTCTGTATTATAACAAAAAATAATAAATAGGTAAGTACTTAATGCTAGTATCTATCTAAGCAATAAACAATGATATGTATTTATAACACACATAATTCAAAGGGCATTTATAACTACAATCCAACGCATTCGTAGCCATTTCCGACTGATTGTGTTCACCGACTTTAGACGACTTTCACAGTTTGTTTCATATAGTTTTTCAACGGCGTGTTTTTAAATTTCCTTTCTTAATTTATTGATCATCCTAGTATTATGGGGTGTCCAGGGAGCTTCATAAATAATCAATAGCTAACAAAAACAACTGCACTTTATTCCAACATAAACTAGATAAAATACATAAAATCAGATTAAAGCCATTTCCCTCCTTTTAGGAAGTCAAAGCATGAATAACATTCTAATCTAGAGCCGTTAAGAATACAGTAATACACCCTGTTTTATCCACCAGTTTGGCGGGTAATTTAAATTTGTAACAGCTAGAACGCCACACAAGTCTTGTAATGCGGCCGTTTTTCCTACAACATAAACCCATATTAAAAATCAAATTCCTACATTAAGATACAACTTACCACAAATAAAACGCTTAGAATACATTGCAATTTGTTACTTTACTTGACATTGAAATGGTCTCCACAATAAGAAGACTTGGACCTTCTCTGGTGGCTTTGAATCATTCATTATTACGTTCAGCGTTTATTATTGGAACACAACAGTTTTTCTGGTGAATTGGTGGTATTATTTACACAGTACGGCAGAAAACACTATCTGTACTTATATTTATCCATAACTAGATGCTGTTAAACTATACCGAATTGTAACCTATGAACGTCAGTTGAATTTGACGTTAAATATAATGTTAGATTAAACTGTCGTGATTGTCTTTTTTCTCCGTCGCTGTCAGCGAGTTTCTAAATTAGTACCCACTTCTCGTCGTTTTATAACTAACTTCTCTACAGACTGCCGTTATTGTGTCATCTCCGTTTTAAATGTATGTATTTTTGTAATTAATATTGTAATATTATAAGACTTTCTTTTCAACTTCTACATGTTTGTAATGATTTTTTATGAATAATTGTTATTATTTAACATAGATTCTCCTCAAATTTTAACATAGTGCAACAACCTAATTATGTACCTTGAATATTTCTATCAAAGCGGTTTACCGTGGTCTGCTAATAAATCGCAGTCACAAAACAATCTTTATTTTACAACGCTCGACGTATTTACTAACGTAATATTTTGTCGAAATCAAAACATTTCCTTAAATATACAGTGCGACTCACTTAAAACGAAGATACCCTTATAACTTTTTCATTTTGTTTCCGATTTGAATCAAATTTTACTAAAGTATGGAACAAATTAGGATCTACTTATTCACCTGCTATAAAGGCAAAGCCACCTGCGGTACCAAAATATGAGAAAAAGATTAAAATTTCACGTAGCCACCACAAATTGCGGAAACAGAGGATCCCATTTGCCAGATGACTTATGTATGAGAAATCCCCCATCAATAACCAAATCAAACTTTGGTGTATGTACGTTTGTGGCGCCGATCGGATGCATTTTTTAGGATTTCAAAATGTTTTATTTTTTCAGCATATTTTGGTACCGCAGGTGGCTTTGCCTTTGTAGCAGCCAAATGTTTTTTCTGGTCATAAGTAAATTCTAATTTGTTCTATACTTGAGTAAAATTTAATTCAAATCGGAAACAAAATAAAAAAGTTATAAGGGTATCTTCATTTTAAGTGAGTCACACTGTATATTTAAGGAAATGTATAGATTTCGACAAAATATTACGTTAGTAAATACGTCGAGCATTGTAAAATAAAGATTGTTTTATGACTGTGATTTATTAGTACACCACGGTAAACCGCTTTGATAGAAATATTCAAGGTACATAATTGATTTTTTTTATTAATAATCGATTTTGGCTGGCGAGTATCTCGTAAACTATAACACATAGAAAGAAAATGGATATACACATTCTTGTGGAAAATTTAATTACGTTTAATTTTGCATAGATTACCTTTTCCCATCGTTTCCGAGTTACAAGCAAAGAATCGAAAAAAGGAAACTTTCCACCCCACCTAGACTAGGGGCAGGGACTTTTAGTATTTTTACCTCCTAACTACCCTCAATACATCCCTGAAGAGGAAAATTCTCCCCTCCTAAATGTTCTCTATAATCCCCTTTTGGGCATTCATTGATTGGACTATATCTGATTGTAATTAATTTTTTTTCGCAAAAATGGCCGCCATCTTGATTCCTAAGGGAAAATATTGACGCGTCCTAACCGAAAATGAATCTCTTTGGTGTAAGGACCAACTTTGCCAAATGGCTCCCTGTGGAGTTGAAGTGCAGTATTCTGCGGCGTACCGCACCCACTAATATTTTGTTAACAGTTTTCGCACTGTATAGTGGAAACGTTGATTGAAGTTAATTAATTTAATAATAATAATAATAATAATAATTAGAATTTTACTTACTTATTATACTCATTATGAGATGAGTTAACAACCCGAACCAGGCACCAAATGTCACAAATTTTATAACAGTGGATTTCAACAAAAATTTAAATCGGCTTTCGTTCTCTAGAGGTATGCAGCTCGTCATTGTCAAAACTCTGAAACCTACGTAAAATGCCTTTCCTTTTTGAATTCGGTACATCGTTGGCAGCGTATTAGAGTACCAACCAACCTTTGTTGTCGTTTCAATCACAGTAAATGATTTTGTCTTCAGCAATTTTTACAAAAAAGTAATGTATGTTAGAATATAATGCTCACAAAGAAAACACTAATTACAGTTATTATCAATTACATATTGACCCAAATTGATTTTAAACTTGTGAATCTTTCATTAGATCTAAGAAAAATTAAAAATTAAACGGATATAATAATGATTAAAAATTTAAAAGAAAATATATGTTATAAGATGAATTATTAACTACAAAATGCGTTGGAAGTATTTGATTAGATTTTTCTGAAATAATTACATATTAAACTAGAGGCAGCTTTATACTCGTCACCGATTTACTGGATTTTTTATACCGGGTGACCACGAAATGACGCACACGCCTATCTTCTTGATCTTACAAGTTATAAATTTCAAATTTAGCACGTCAAATAACGGCTAAATATGCATTAATTCGACTGATTTATCATTTTCTGTCGCTTCCGGTCTCACCGGAAATGGTGGAAACTTTGGATTTTTAAATGGAATACTGTGTATATTTTTTACATGACATATTGAGATAATAGTATATTATTCAACGAGCGGTAACGTAGGTAATAACTCACGCAGATGAAGTTTACAGCACGAGCCGAAGGCGAGTGCTGTAATTTATCAAGTGAGTTATTACCATTACCGCAAGTTGAATACTATACTTTATCTACGATTATAACAATAAATATTAAATTGAGAAGATTTTGTTCAAATTACTCAGTTTGTTTATTAATAAAATTAACTGTAAAATTTAATTTTTGTATACCTTTTTATATTTGTTGTCTTCATAGATTTAGCCACCTTTAAGCGGAGGTATAATGTGATTTTTAATCAAAATAGTGCATAAACTGCTTGTAGACAAAAAAATCAGCTTTGTAGATTAATATTCCGCGGCGGAAAATGCAAAACTTCTCCGCGAACTGCAATAGCCCGGAGCGCATATTCGGTCCAAATTCTTGTATTTTATGTTAGAGAAAAAAATGCGTCGGAAAGCTGAATCAATTCCCTTTACATAAGCTGTCTGCAAATTTTTCGAAAAAAACGATAATTGTTGAGATATTCGTGGAAATGTAGGAAATTACATGTTTTCCTATAGAGAGCATGTAAATCTTAAAAAAATAATTTTTCTCAGAAACCTTTGTTTCGAAGGGCCAAAATTAACGGAGCGTCAAAGTAGTTAAGTGAACATCGTATACGAGATCGATTTCAGTTAATAACCGATTAATTACGGTGACAAAATGGAGAAATTTTATCGAAAGTCCCAAATCCCGCCCCCTCTAATTGCTTCATTTTCGTCGGAATTCAAAAAATAAAAAGAAAAGTTTTAGCAAATTCAAGAGTTTTAGCAAATTTAATTCTATTTAAATTAACTAGAGTAGTCTTTTGGCGTAGGAGCCAAGATTAAAAAGTTGCCAACTCTAGAAGCTCAAAATTTGCTATTTTTGCCGTACTTGGCCAAGTAGTTATCTCCGAAACGAAAAAAAAAATCAAAATTCTGAAGGTAGCAAAAGATTCTTGGTGGAAAATACTCTTTGATCTTGTTTTTTATTTCGAGCTAACTCCCACCGTTTCGGAGATATCTGCAACAACATGCAATCTTGACACGTTCATATTATTTCGAAAAACACCATTGGGACGGCCGTACGATGTCGCGACGTAAAGAGGAAGTCTTCCAAATTCGAAAATTCGGCTCGGCACGAACGAATCAGAAGTAGCATTTTGTGAAATTTCAGAAAATCGATCTTTCTGTAACATGTTGTTTAATTTTTTACTCATTTTTGCAACACTAAAAGTTTGGTAGACTTGCCCTTTCATCATTGATACTGTCTAAGCTATCATGGAAAAAATCTAGCTTTATAGAACGCGAAAAATCTCTCGCTATCTCCCTGGCTGCCACCTTCGTATATCGCGCGTTACGTCGATTGGACAGGCTAGGCATGAAGATAAAGGTGATTGGCTCTGTACCTGGTGATTTATAATAACTCACTCATTATAACTCACGCTATTTGTTTATGGATACTATTAATTGTTCAAAAGCAGTTCATTAATTGGTATATAACCTAATAAGAGTAGATAAAAATATTAATGACTGACATTTTTATGAGCACTTAAAAAAACAAACTTTGTCGAAGCAATATATAAGGGATCGATGTTTTTTTTCATATATAATATCATACATGATATAATTTTGTCGACAAAATTTAGTGATTATTAAGAGAGTTTGCTGCTTGGCAATTTCGCGATTGACATTGACAGATAAAGATAAGTGGAAGCAGTGCCGCTTCTAGGTCATGAGACGCCTTCGTACGAGAGCATTTTTGACGCCCTTTTTTGGGGCACCGCTCAGTCGAAATACTATAAAATTGGCTTTTTGGCGCCCCATGGCCTAATGCGCCTTCGTGCGTGGCACGAAATGGCCCCCCGTTAGACGCGGCCCTGAGTGGAAGCTTTATACTTCGCCGATTTACTGAGCTTTTTATATAATTGTTACACATTCTATAGGATACTCTTCGCATTTTTCTTGTAAATAATGTTAGTTTTTGGACATTCTAAATTTTGTGATACCAACTTTGTTGTGGAAAAAAATTATATGAAAAAAAAATCACCATGTGAGGGATCGAACACGAAACCTTTGGATTGCAAGGCAAAGGCAAGCAAGCAAGCAAATAAAATTTATTAATATTCATATATACATATGCGAAACATATGCGAATACATATGGAAAACAAATTTATTAGATAAAGGAAATAAATTTAAAAAAATAAATAAATAAATCACCAAATTTTGAACATTTGGGGCCGTTATTCTCGCACATTTTTTACAACCGACATAAACTGACGCTTGCAAAAATTATTATAATGACGCCAACTTGTTGAATCTGTTACTATGTTTTCAAAAAACAAAGGAAAATTTGCCGCTAAAAAACAGATTGGTTGCTTCATTCTTGGTTGAGCAACCCCGGCAAAATTTTTAATGTTAAATTTGGTCGATGCAAAACTATTTTTTGATTAAAATGATCGATTTTGTTTGGACGAAATTTATACGAATGAAATAGTCAATAAAATATATGAGTGCTGGGTGTTATTTTGTAATTTTTTTTGTAAAATGTGTCGCAAAGAATTGACAAAAAAATCGATTCAACTTTAGGGCACATTAAAGCCATTAGAATTCTATTGTCTAAAAAGGGGGCCCTTAACGTAATCCGATCGAGCTAAAATTTTACCAAGAGTATTTTTTTATGGAATGAAACCATTCCGGGAGTGCCTAAATTTGAAAAATAAGAGCCAAATATAGGGCAGAGCTGAGAATATTTCTTTTCTTAGTATTAATACAATAATTTAAATTATTATTTATAGTTGTAAAGTACGGGCAGACATTTAATTTTGTAATTTATATTTCCATAACACATTTCACTAAAATGTTATGTTTTATTTACCACTTTCAATTCTTATACATAAATACCTGTTTACTAATAAAAATTATTTTATTTCATTAATTTTTAATGATGTCTAGTTATCTAAATCTGTCTTATTATTACAAAATTATACCTATATAATTAAAATAAATTTTATTTCAGGAATGTTATCAAAAGCAGGACAGAATTACAATTAATTTTACAATTTAAAAGCAGCATTGAAATGCGTAAGCCTTAAACATGTGTTGCATACCACATCAAGGAAAAAATCGTTAAAAAATTATTGAACTGAAAATGTTTAAGGTAAGTAAAGAAAATTGAGCAAAAGTTAATTCACAGATATCTGCCTAACGCAACTACTTTTATAGTACTTTTATTGCGGTATGTTGTATGGAGCACTATATTCTAGTATTGTTTTGGTTCAACATTTATCAAAGTTTTTTAATTGAGTAGTTTTTTTAGAGCCTAAGTACGATGATTGAACATAGTAGGCATACAGCCGTTATCGCCCAATTATACAAAAACTCTTGACAACTTTCTTCTTGTACGGAATATGACAAATAAAAATTTAGAAGCAATCTTACAATATGTGTGGTGTTAACGTTCAGTGGCAAAAATTACGTAGATGCCAAATGCAAATAAAAACAAGCTAAAAACGTAGGTACTCTTCGACAATTTACTGAGCTTTTTATATAATTGTTACACATTCTATAGGATACTCTTCGCAGTTTTTTTGTAAACGACGTTAGTTTTTGAACATCCTAAATTTTGTGATACCAAATTTGTGGTGAAAAAAATATATGAAAAAAAATTTTAAAAAAAATATCCAAGCTGACTAGGGTTCGAACACGGGATCTTTGGATTGCAAACCAAAAATTTAGCCACTAGACCATCAGAGGCCACTACAAAAATTGAATGTCTGTAATATATATCTTTCGAGAATCATATTTGAACGCATTAGACTTATTATTATAAAATATATATTAGTAAAATGCATAAACAAAAAAATATACAGTGTGTTTCACTTCTCGTGAAGACACCCCTGTATCTTTTTTATTTGTTGCCGAATTAATTTCAAATTTTTATCAGCCATACAAGTCCATAAGGTGACTTTATTCAACGCATAAATGCCGTCTAAATCTAAAACGCCGGCCTACTGCGATAAAAAGAAAATGTCAATTTTCGAGAAATCATAGTAGGCTTAGAGATAGACAAAAATTTTGTTAACAAAAGTTGTTCGGAATCACTTGATATGCCCCCCTGTAAAATTTTGTGAAAATCGGAATATTTTCAAAAAATAATTTTTTGTTTCACTTCTCGTGAAGACACCCCTGTATCTTTTTTATTTGTGGCCGAATTAATTTCAAATTTTTATCAGCCATACAAGTCCATAAAGTGACTTTATTCAATACATAAATGCCGTTTAAATCTAAAACGCCGGCCTACTGCGATAAAAAGAAAATGTCAATTTTCGAGAAATCATAGTAGGCTTAGAGATAGACAAAAATTTTGTTAACAAAAGTTGTTCGGAATCACTTGATATGCCCCCCTGTAAAATTTTGTGAAAATCGGAATATTTTCAAAAAAAAAATTTTTGTTTCACTTCTCGTGAAGACACCCCTGTATCTTTTTTATTTGTGGCCGGATTAATTTCAAATTTTTGTCAGCCATACAACTCCATAAGGTGACTTTATTCAACACATAAATGCCGTCTAAATCTAAAACGCCTGCCTACTGCGATAAAAAGAAAATGTTAATTTTCGAGAAATCATAGTAGGCTTAGAGATAGACAAAAATTTTGTTAATGAAAGTTGTTCAGGATCACTTCATACGCCCCATGTCGTCTAAATCTAAAATGCCGGCCTTAGAATAATTAAAATTAAAATCTAATTACTTTAATGAGTTTTAACATCTGTCAACAATATGTAGGTTGGTAGGATGCTGTCATATAACGAATTCTTTTTGAATTAAATTGGTGGCCCTGAAAAGGGCCGTTGTTTTTACAGAGAAGACTACTAATAATGAATGATAATATTGTCGGAAAAAAAAATACAGATAAAGCAAAAGCCGCAGTGTTAGAATAGTTCAAAAATAAAAGAAGTTAATGGTTTTTTTTACTTATTTATTATATTGCGCCCCTTTCCACTAACCCACCCTCAAGTGTAATACACTTCTCAATCCGTTTTCTGTTATTTTTTACAACTCTTCGCAGTTCTTGAGCTGTAACTTCTAAACATGCTTGCCTTATCCTCTCACAAAGCTGCTCTATATTTTGAGGTCTGGTCATATAAACTTTGTTTTTAATGTGACCCCAAAAATAAAAATCCATTGGAGTGAGATCAGGTGATCTGGGTGGCCAATGTATTAAAGGGCTATTTCGTCCTATGCATCTTTGGGGAAAATGTTCATTCATCCATGCTCTCACTACTACGGAATTGTGGATAGATGCTCCGTCGAGTTGAAAATACAATTGTTCCAAAGGAAAATCAACAATTGCATTCCAAAGATCATTATTTAAAAATTCTAGCAAATTTAACGCATTTATATTTTGAAAAAAGAAAAACGGCCCTATTATTGTTTCGTTAAAAATTCCGCACCACACATTTACTTTCTGGGAATATTGCCTTTTACAATTTATTATCCAATCAGGATTTTCTACTGCCCAGAACCTAGAGTTTTGTGATGACACTACCCCGTTGGTGGAGAAAGTTGCCTCGTCCGTGAAAATTACTTTCTTCAAGAAGTCTCTATTGTTTAAATAATTACCTTGGATCCATAAACAATATTCTAATCTTCTCTCTTCATCACCTTCCTCCAAGGTATGTAAAAATTTTGGTTTAAACGGTTGTAGCTTATGGCGTTTTAAACATCTCCAAATTTTTGATGCCGACAAATTAAGGTCACGAGCCATATTTCGAAGACTGGTAGTGGGATTGGCGTTAAACGCCGCTAATATAACATTATCATCTCCGTGATTTCGATTAAGATGTACTCTCGGTTTAAGCACATTGCCAGTTGTATTGAACAAGTGACATATTCTTGCTACGGTACCATGGTGTATTGGTTGTCTTAAATTAAATTCTTCTGCTGCTTCTCTTGAAGACCGTACATTTTCACCGACTATCTTTATTATTTCAATTTTTTCATCAGTAGTTAAAAGTATTCTAACCATTATGAGAAAAGATATGAAATAAGGAAACTTTAGTATGAATAAAATTATTAAAACAAGAAAAACTAACAAACTCCACAGAAAATAACAACAATCACTTCTGTCATGAAAGCAATGACGAAATAAATAAAACAATACATATTGACAGTTAATTTCACGGCACTCTTTACATTCAACGCAATAAAACCGTCCATGTTCCTAAATTTCTGAGCCGATAAGGAGGAAGGATATGATGGAGAGTTACTCCTCCAGAAGAGAGATAACAAAAAGAAAAAAGAAAAGATATTACATTCAACTTGATATGTAAAAATAAAAAGCCCTTTTAGTGTTTATTGAATGCTGATTTTTGTTCACAACTTTCATTTGTTGGAAAAAGTTCTCTTTATGTGTTCTCTTTTTTTGAAAATATTCCGATTTTCATAAAATTTTACAGAGGGGCATATGAAGTGATCCTGAACAACTTTTATTAACAAAATTTTTGTCTATCTCTAAGCCTACTATGATTTCTCGAAAATTAACATTTTATTTTTATCGCAGTAGGCAGGGGTTTTAGATTTAGACGGCATTTATGTATTGAATAAAGTCACCTTATGGATTTGTTTGGCTGATAAAAATTTGAAATTAATTCGGCCGCAAATAAAAAAGATACAGTTTGTTCACGAGAAGTGAAACAAAATTTTTTTTTTTGAAAATATTCCGATTTTCACAAAATTTTACAGGGGAACATATCAAGTGATTCCGAACAACTTTTATTAACAAAATTTTTGTCTATCTCTAAGCCTACTATGATTTCTCGAAAATTGATATTTTCTTTTTATCGCAGTAGGCCGGCGTTTTAGATTTAGACGGCATTTATGTGTTGAATAAAGTCACCTTATGGACTTGTATGGCTGATAAAAATTTGAAATTAATTCGGCCACAAATAAAAAAGATACAGGGGTGTCTTCACGAGAAGCGAAACAAAAAATTTTTTTTTGAAAATATTCCGATTTTCACAAAATTTTACAGGGGAACATATCAAGTGATTCCGAACAACTTTTATTAACAAAATTTTTGTCTATCTCTAAGCCTACTATGATTTCTCGAAAATTGATATTTTCTTTTTATCGCAGTAGGCCGGCGTTTTAGATTTAGACGGCATTTATGTGTTGAATAAAGTCACCTTATGGACTTGTATGGCTGATAAAAATTTGAAATTAATTCGGCCACAAATAAAAAAGATACAGGGGTGTCTTCACGAGAAGCGAAACAAAAAATTTTTTTTTGAAAATATTCCGATTTTCACAAAATTTTACAGGGGAACATATCAAGTGATTCCGAACAACTTTTGTTAACAAAATTTTTGTCTATCTCTAAGCCTACTATGATTTCTCAAAAATTGATATTTTCTTTTTATCGCAGTAGGCCGGCGTTTTAGATTTAGACGGCATTTATATGTTGAATAAAGTCACCTTATGGACTTGTATGGCTGATAAAAATTTGAAATTAATCCGGCCACAAATAAAAAAGATACAGGGGTGTCTTCACGAGAAGTGAAACACACTGTATATTATAGAGATAACATTTCGCAAGATTTCTATTTAAGTGCAAGCGACAAAAATTAAGAAAACATATTTTTTTGTATTAAATGATTAATAACTTTCTTATTACTGATTGATTTTCTTCAAGGGTTCTTCCTCTAGCTAACACTAACTTACGTTCCAAATCTCAATACAATCGGAATTTTCTTTCTTAAGTTATCGTGCTTACAAGAAACGGACGGACGGACAGACAGACATTTTGAAAGTTGTTCAGAATTCGTTCACTAACACAATGATATCAAAATTTTTTCTCTACGAGCGATATTTCCGGTTTTAAAAATGTGCCGATTAAATGCAATATACTCTTCGTTTTTGCGACGAGTATAATAAACAGTGAAATTCTCTCCATAGTTAAACTATCAAAAACTTCGTGGGAGAATTGGTATTTGATAACTCACTGAGGTTCAATTTCTAAGTAAACAAAGTAATACTTAATTTAAAACTTTTATATTCCAGACATAAATTTTCAATATTCGTAAACATTTTTGTCGAAAAATATCAAAAAATTGATTTAGAAAATGTTCTTCTAAAAAGACGTTATAAACCACAACTGATCAAATTTCTGGCATTAGCGCCGAAATTTAGTATAAAAAGACTTTTTGACGTCCCGGAAGGTCATACCAAAAAAATTCTAGTGTACGCCGAATTTTGAAAACCAGGCGCCACATTAAGTTCTGTCTGCGCAAATATTATTTAGATGAGTCATCCAGGCCTTTCAACGTAAGACTTAATGAATTCAAATGTAAATGTCCACTTATTTAATATTTATAATTACCCATCGGATACTTTTGGGGATATGTTGTACGGAGCAAAACACTATATTCTAATATTATTTCACTTCAAAATCTATCAAAGTTTTTTAAGTAGTTTTTTAGAGCCTAAAGATGATGACTGCATATGGAAGGCATATAGCCAGTATCTTCATAAATATACATAAACTCTTAAAACACGATAGATATAGAAAAAATCGGCAGCTACTGGAAGCGGCTGGAACCTCCCCACCCGGTGATTCTTTGAAGGCGAAAAGAGCACTAAACAATATGAACGATCTCATTTAATTATATTTATTAAGTTGAAATATTTTTTTCGTATTACAACGGGAAAAAAAGTCTTGCGTTCGGTGGGATTTGGACCTAAGAACTTGAGTGTTAAATTTATAGTCTGCACAACATTAATATTTTATTCAATGTTTTTAATACAAATATATGCTTCATCGGATCCTAGCCCGGGGCCAGCCAGACAACCACGGTGAACACCGCCGTGGCGAGTGTGAAGCTGAACGGGGTAGGTCCGGTTTGGCTTGGAGAAAAATAGAAAAGTAGCTCCTGTCTTCTGTAGGCAGGCTTAAAGACTAGGTTAAAATTATAATGTGTCCACATGGACCTAAAATTAATATGAAAATAAACACAATTCTATAAAAACGTTCGTAGGCAAGAGCACTTAATAATTTTGATTATTGATACGGGAAACAACTAAACGAAAAAACCTGTTCGTTGGTAATGGGATGGATGGCAGGGATGGCCATCTTTGGAAAAAACCATATAACTCTTGGTGGACAGCTTCCCTGCCAGATGTAGTCAGGGTAGTGTTCATGGTGGATCGTTTAAGTTTGAGTTGGTATATTTTGTTTTATCTTTTGGCCTCGACCAATTTTTCACTAAATCGGTCGGGGAAGTGATAGCTGTCAAATTTTTGGTTCCAATGTTTCTCTGGGGAATTTGGTTTTTGAAAAATGTTTAGGTTGGTACCAATGTCTTAAATTGTTTTTAGGTTATGTAGTACTATTTTTAGGTTATGTTGCCGGAAGAATTTCCGGCGGTATGCCGGAAGCAGCGGAAATAGTTTTTAAAATATGTCACTGTCACTTTTAAAGTTTTATTGGAAAAAACTCACCGAAAGCGTTCCGGTGGGATTGCTTACACTTGTAGAGCTTGTAAGCGGTTCAGGATGGACTCTCACACCATCCGTGGGCTTTATAAATATCGAAAAAACTTGTAATCTCTCGATACACCTGACACGTCAAAAATACTCAGCATACAGTCTGCACGCTTTAACACACTAGCAGAGAACTTATACCACAATGGACCCGTAGTATTTTTTGGGAATTTTCCTTTGAGTCCATTTAATAAAATTTGACATTTTTCTGAAAATTTGACATTTTTCTGAAGTGACATTACTCCGAAAATTTGACAATTTTCAAACATTTGACGTTTTTCTGAAAGGTGACATTTCTTCGAAAATTTGACGTTTTTTCGAAAATTTGACATTTTCCTGAATTTTTGACATTTTTCTGAAAAGTGACATTTCTCTGAAAATTTGACATTTTTTCGAAAATTTGACATCCTGAAATGACATTACTCCGAAAATTTGACAATTTTCAAACATTTGGTATTTTTCTGAAAGGTGACATTTCTTCGAAAATTTGACGTTTTTTCGAAAATTTGACATTTTTTTGAAAATTTGACATAATTCTGAAAAGTGACATTTCCCTGAAAATTTAACATTTTTTCGAAAATTTGACATTTTTCTGAAAAGTGACATTTCTCCGAAAATTTTACATTTTTTCGAAAATTTGACATTTTTCTGAAATGACTACTCCGAAAATTTGACAATTTTCAAACATTTGGCATATTTCCGAAATGTGACATTTCTTCGAAAATTTGACGTTTTTTGAAAATTTGACATTTTTCTGAAAAGTGACATTTCCCTGAAAATTCAACATTTTTTCGAAAATTTGACATTTTTCTGAAAAGTGACATTTCTCCGAAAATTTGACGTTTTCCTGAAAATTTGACATTTTTTAAAAATCTGACATTTTTCTGAAAAGTGACATTTCTCCGAAAATTTGATATTTCTTGGAAATTAAAAAAAAAAATTTCGTGACTCGTCTTGTAGAAATATTTTTTTGATATCATCATCAGTTCGCCTGTTATAAGAATTTTATGCTTTTACGACGTCATCAGAACGTAGGTGTATTTTTAATTCACTCGTATTCCATCCATCTACAATATTTCCATCTACGTTTCCAACTTTAATTGGATGTTTCCAATAGTTAAGTCGATATCTGCACCAGTTTCTAAGAATTTTTCTTATTTGTGACGTAATGTGACGTAGGTGTATTATTAATTCACTCGTAATCCGTCCATCTACAATATTTATACCTACGTTTCAAATTTCGGTTACAAACATTAAATATGAGAATAAACGAAAACACCTTAAAATTTGAGGTTATGTTAGTTATGCGATGCACATGCTCAGGTAATTGTAGGACCGTATTGCTCGCGCCATCTATTAAAGTAAATAGAAACCATGCACTTACGAAGCCATTATTATAATAGGAAAGTGCCGGACCACCTATTTAATACACCGTGGTGTAGACGCAACTGGTACGCAAGGTCACAGAAAACGAGCCATCAAAACTGAAAGGAACCGCCAAAGACTTCACCTCTGTGCAGTTACTGTATTCTGTGGTTCCACTATAAAATATATTTTACACAAGAAGCGTGTTATTTGGTTTTTAATTTTTTTCACGGAAACCAAAGCTAAAGAGTGCAAGTGTTATATATCGTTGAAATCGGAATTTTTACTGCTTTTCAATGGTTCGATTACAAATTGTAAGTAATCATAAAATAAACAACTTGTTGTGCCAAAACAGCAACAAACGTAATCCGATCTCAACCAAAACCTTTTCAGATCTTCTGGAGCACTAAAGAAACCCTCATGCAAAGTTTCATCCAAATCCGTTTAGTGGCTTCGCCGCTATCGTGCTAACAGACATACACACACACACACACACACACACACACACACACACACACACACACATACACACACACAGACATTTTTCAAAAACAACTTTTTTGGGTTCCTGGGACCTCAAAACGTAAAGATTTGATGTTATCTCAATTTTCGATTTTGGACTAATTGTAGTAACCTCCCACAATTTTATTGTGGGGAGGTTAAAATGGCAACTTTGTAAAGTACGTATATAGTCATTGAAGGTAAAATACGGCGATACCGTATAATTTTTCCAAACAGCTCCGATTTGCATAAAAATTTGAATTTAGGTTCTACTTACCCCCTACTCTAAAGATGTACCGGAGGTTGCTTTCACCCTGGGGGTGGATGCCACCCCTTCTCGGGGGTGAAAAATGTTTCATTGAAAATAAAATGGATAGACTTAAGCAACTTTTGTTCTATAAAATTTTTTCTGAAAGTCAATACTTTTCGTCTTATTCGCGAGTGAATGTGTCAATTTTTCAACCAATAAACCCACGTTTTCAGACGGTTTTTCGAGAATAACTCAAAAAGTAAGTATTTTATCGAAAAAAATCATTCTTAGTAAAAATGTAGTGTATAAAAAAACAAAAACAATGGTGGACTTATGGTGTCTGTAGTCCCAATACAAACGGAGTAATAGCTTGTTGAAGGTTGGTTCTTATTCGTCAAACGCTAAAATTGAAACTTTCAACGTGAAGTTGCCAAAAAACAATGCATTTTTCGGGGAAACTCATGGAACCTTTTTTGCAGTGCTTGAAAAAACCTTTATTTTTGTTTTTTATGAATAGGTGGAAGTATGCTATGCCTAAATATAGCTATAATGTGTATTCATCAATGCTCCAATATACGTGTTCTAATATCTGCAAAAATATGTGATTCGTTTTTTACCCATACGCTTAGTTTTTAAACTATGAGGTCCTTCAAAAAACCATTTTGTAGGTTTTTTCAAGCGCTATAAACTCATATAATTTAATTTAATTTTTTTTTCAGCCCTTATTTTTGAACGGGTTTGAGCTGAAAGGGCTTGAACAAGTTACTATTTAAGAACATATGCAAACTTTAAACGGCCATATCTTACTCAAGTTTTATCCAAAAAAAAAACAACGAAAAGTTTCAGAAAAGCAAAACCTACAATTTTGTACTCTACAAAATTTTGCGTATCATTAATAGTTTTTGAGTTATTTTGAAGAAAAGGCAATTTTTTGCAAAATTACAAAAATGCTCTTTTCACTTCAAGCTCAAATTGTTTCAAAACGAAGCACTTTAAATTGGTCAAACTTCTGGAGCATGTTACAAGTACATAAATAAAATAAATTGTAAAGTGGTAACGATTATTTTCAATTGGGGTGGTAATTGGGGGTGATTTTCACATTTTTTGACGCCGAAAAAAATAGGGACCAACATTATTTTCGTCATAACTCGCTTAGTTTCGATGCTAGGGACTTTTATAAAAAATAAAAATAAGTTTTTTCAAGCACTTCAAAAAAGGTTCCATGAGTTTCCCCGAAAAATGCATTGTTTTTTGGCAACTTCACGTTGAATCTTTCAATTTTGGCGTTTGACGAATAAGAACCAACCTTCAACAAGCTATTACTCCGTTTGTATTGGGACAACAGACACCATAAACCCACCATTCTGTTTTTTTTTTATAAGCTACATTTTTACTAAGAATGATTTTTTCGATAAAATACTTACTTTTTGAGTTATTCGCGAAAAACCATCTGAAAACGTGGGTTTATTGGTTGAAAAATTGACACGTTCACTCGCGAATAAGTCGAAAAGTATTGACTTTAAGAAAAAACTTTATAGAACAACAGTTGCTTAGAATTAGTCAAACTATCCATTCCCATTTATTTTCAATGAAACATTTTTCACCCCCGAAAAGGGGTGGCATTCACCCCCAGGGTAAAAGCAACCCCAGGGTCAACTTTGGAGTAGAGGGTAAGTAGAATCTAAATCCAAATTTTTATGAAAATCGGTGCTGTTTGGCAAAATTATACGGGAAATAGGTCATTGACTTTACTAATATTTTACTGACTTTACTTTATTATGTTCACTTATAATAATTTTAATTCTTAGGTACTAAGAAAATCTACGAAATGATTATCGGCTTTTTGTTAAACACCAATATTAAATTATAGGTTAGCTTTGTTTTCCTATGTTTTTACCCATCTTTCCGTGGTCTTTTTTTTTGTGATGTCAAAATTTAATGCCCTGATAGACCCCTGGGCGAGAAGCGTGTTTCCCTGTATTTCCCGTTGTTGATCTTCTTTACATTACTCCATTTTGTTTTAGGTATAGTTTTCTTAGTTCATTAACATATTAACAGATAGCTACTGGCTTTGACCCAAAGCCAAAAAAAAAAAAAAAAAATTCTTTCAAGTCAACATAAATTTCAACGTGGTTTTTGGGAAAGAAGATGGAGTTCTAACGAATTAACAACAAAGTTTCGAGAAGCTAATAACGTTCTTATTCAATATAGTATTTAATGAGACACCCAGTATAAGTATTACTGAACCAGTTACCGACGTGTATTATATTAATCAATAAAATCAATTTTTAATAATGATTACATTATTAAAATTGGCAAAAATTTAAAATTTTTAAGAATAATTCCTTAATTAAAACTTGGGTATTAATAAACTTCAACTTGAAAAAAATTATGAGTTGATGTTTAGATAATGACTGTTATCAATAGTTTTTGCAAGAGCCATGTTTGCGTTGCTAAAACAAAGTGTACTGCTGACAGAAATTCAGAAGATTAGTATTCTTTCCAAATCGGAAAATGGATTGTCTATAAGAGCAATTGCTTCTGAATATAACTAAATAAATGCAGTGTAATGAAAGTAAAAAAAAAAAGATGAAAAAATTAAAGAACTGTATCCCGCAAGAATGAATCTGGTAGGCATAAACGAAGTAATATGCAAAAAGATGAAGCTCTTATAAATTACCTTCAGGAAACTTTATTTGAGACCGCAGTTAATGCAGTTTTGGAACCAAATTTTCCTGCCCCAAGATCTACTGCCTGTAGAAAAATAGCATTCTGAAGTGTAGTTCCGCTGATAAAATATACAAATTAACGGAAAAAAACAAGGACGGATCATTTTTGCACTCAACCATATGTTGAACAATAAACACTTTTGGTCATATTTTCTGATGAAAAAGTTTTCCAGTCGTGTAATGATGGACATATTCGTGATTATAGTCCTCGTGGGCAGAGATACAATTAAAATTTTACATTCGATCCAATTAAGATGTTTTCCTGTCAATACCTGGGCATGGGTTAGTCAAAGAGGAATGGGAATGAATTAGTTTATTAATGGTCATCTTAATTCCACTAAATATATGAGATACTTGAAAATGTTATATTGCCTTCAATAAGGGAACCATATCCAGATGATAATTTTATCTTCCAACAGGATAATTGCCCCATACATACTGCACGTAATACAAAGCAATATATAATACGGAAGAGCTATCGTGGCCTTCTAAAAGTCCCGACATTAATCCCATTTAAAATATTTGGGGAATTATGGTGAAGCATATAAAGAAATTAAATTGTCGTCCTCAAATTGCAAAAAAATTAGTTTTTTCAATACCTAGGAGGCTACAAGCAATTTCATATGGGGGTGGAGCAATGACTTCATAATAATTGCTATTATTTTGTTGTAATTTGTTTATTTGTGTTATAAATTTTTATTCAAAATGTCATGTTTAAAAATAGTTCTATTAAAATAAGACTGTTTATTTATATAGTTATTACTTAAAACAAAACTAACTTACTGATAAATTTAATTTATAAATTTAGTAATCTCATCTAATGTCCGTTTGATATCATTGAACTTATGCCGGTTCTATTCTTAGTCTATTCCCAGATTTTTTTAAAATTTTTCAGTATCAACTTACGTAAGTACAACTGACTAAGATCTATATTTCCATTACTAAGTTAATTTCAATAATTTAGTTTCAAAAGAACAGTAGGCCTCTTGCACAAAATATAATTTTGGCATTTTTAGAATCCCTATTTAATACAAAAGTGTGCAAAGGATTTTTTCTTATTTTTTCTTTCAGACGGTATTCAACATTAAAGTTTGAATAAATCCGTTAGGCGCGCAAACAACGTGTGACGTCATGTGTCAGGTTACGTGCACCTTCAGTGAAAAAAGCCTTATTTTACTGATAACTCGTTAACCGTTGAAGATATAAAAAAATTGCTTATCATAAAAAAGAAAGCTTGACTAATTTCCTAAAAAAAAGTTCTATTGTAATTTTGTTGTATATGCCATGGTTTTCGAGAAAATCGATATTGAAAAAAAATAAAAAATTTGTATTTTTAATGCGCACGAATTTTCGTTTATTTGAATTTTTTTGCGCGCGACCTATAGAAAAAATTGAGTTGCTCAAAAACCATACAAGCTAGGAAGAAAAACTGAAATGGGTTTTAAAGGGGATATAAAATACTCTCTTGTGTTGCCATTTTTGATGGCTATTGATATTTATTAGTATATAAAAATAACAATATAATATAGTTATCTCTTAATTTTATCTATTCACAGGCCCATAAAAAATAACTGACTTTAATATAAGTTATAAATGCATTATCTTTTAGTTCAAGATAGTATTTCAACGCAGAAAAAGTTAGGAATAAAAATATTCACATTTACAAATTTACCAGCATGTTGAATTTAGCCAAATTTTAGCCAATTTTTTATTGCTTCCTAAAAATAAAAAACACCTTGAAAATTTAGCTCAAAAATTTTTCTTTGAATTTATATATCATATAATTATTGCTTCTAATCATTTAATAGTTAAAAAATTGCATAACAAAAAAATATCATCAAAAAATTGAATATGCAGCCTTTTTTGGATTTTTTTTTTTATTAATCTAGCGTCCTTGTATTGTAATATTTTTGAACGTACCCGGTCTAAAAATAAAGGTAAGACTTCATATTAATTGATCATACCATTTAAAATCATACTATATTTCACAGGGGGAAAAATGTTATTGTAAAATATATTTTTTTTACATTTGTAAATAAACTCGGATCAAAACTCATTACTAAAATGTTTCATTTTGTTACTTTTGACATAATCTCAAAATTGGTAAAAATATTGTGACTTATAATTTTTTATGATATAAAGTTATTAAATCTTCCATTTGCTTCTTTTTCCATAATATGTCAACAATTGGCAAACATCTACTTAAAAAAAAATTTTTACTTACACAATCTCCAAATTACAAAACATATAGGGACTTTTATTATTTTTTATGGTTACAAAATAAAGTTATTAAATGAATGTATTTTATATCGCATTATATTTTTTATAATATGTAAACAATTGGCAAATAATTATTCAAAAAAAAATCGGGAAAAAATCAATTGTTAATAACAAACCTTAAAAACCCTAGTAATCTAGTTACTTTTATAATTTTCTATGGTGAAAAATTGAAGGTTATAAAAATATATTTCATTTGTTTACTTATTTCCTTAGATATCCCGGCAATTGGCGAAGATATTAACGATAATACAACGCATTTTCTAAAAATTCAATTTTTCTTATATTTTCAATATCGATTTTCTCGAAAACTATGGCATATACAAAAAAATTACAAAACGACTTTTTTTTTTAGGAAATCAGCCAAGCTTTCTTTTTATAATAAGCATTTTTTTATATCTTCAACGGTTAACGAGTTATCAGTAAAATAAAGCTTTTTTACCGAATGGGTTTTTTTTGGGGGGGGGTTGCGCGGCACCCCCAGAACGGATTTTTTTGGTTTTGTGATGTATAACTCCACTAACAGTAACTGAAGAAAAATCTCAGATAACATTTTTTGCGAGCTTCTGGTGTATTTTTTACTTTACCGACTGGACTATTATAAGACTTGTCCCATTTCTTTGCGCACGACAGTACTAATAATCCCAACAAATGCTTTGCATGCTAATTCAGATTACAGCTGCTCTCTGTCTATCATGTATCATAGTGACAGAATACACCGTTCAGCACACAACTGATCAATGACGTAAGTGATAACATAAGTGATCGCTTAGTTAGCGCTACCGCAACCATTGCACGCATGCACGCGCAGCCATATAACTAGTGATAGATGACGTCAACTCCAATATGAGTGTTTTCTGAGATTTGCCCCTTCTCCCGGATATTGGTCGGTGATTTAAATATTTTCCAGTTAGAAATTATGAAAACAGATTTGATAATTGCTAATGTTTAGTAACATTATATTAATATACAGTGTGTCCCAGGATAGATGTAACAAGAGGTGTAATGGACCAAAAATTTTGGAATTTTGGAATTGTATTTGGGGATTGAGTCCTGCTTGTTGTAAAACTAAAGTATACCAAAAATGACTTAATTTGGTGTTCTACAGGGTGTTTTATAAGCAAAGTTGTAAAAATCACCACTAATAAAGTACCTTTATTTTTCAAAATATGAAAAAAATTCCACTAAGAAAAGTTATTTAGAATGCAATTTTATACCATATTTCAGGAATATAAAATTATTTTTTTGAAACTTCCCATTTTTTCAATAAAATAGTATTTTATTTTGAACCATTCAATTAAAACTGCATAGAAATTATTTTTTGTGAATTAATATTTAAAGTTATGTAGAAGCTAAAAGTAGGCTATGAGAAAAGCAGTGGATACACATTTATCATTTATTATTGACATATCTGTCAAACGTAGTCAATTGAATCCTTAATTTCTGTTTCAAATTAACGAACTAAGCATAAAATATTAAGTGAAAATGGTACTCACAGTGCGTGAAAAAATTTATATTGTGCAATGCTACGGAATTGGCGGTGAAAACTCGCTAAGAGAAGTGGTAAGCCAATTTAATTTGAAATTTCCAAACACTGCTTTGTCATGTACTCAGGCTATGAGAATAATTAAAAAGTTTCTGGCTACTGGTAGTGTTCTTAACATGAAAATAAAAATAAAAGCATATGATGAAGACAATGTTGGGGCTATTATAGCTCATGCCTCTGTTATAGAAAATCCTAGGATGCCACTAAGAGAGAGATCAGCTCTTATTAACATTAGCAAGTCTGAACTCCAAAGAATTTACAAGGCAAAGAAAATTAGGGCATATAAAGCAAATTATAAACATTGGAGAAAAAATCATGGAAGAGAGATTTTTTCATCATTTCATAATTTTCTCAGATGAATCCACATTCACAATCAATTTTGTTGTTTCAACTTAGAATTGTCGGTTTTGGGCTTCTGAAAATCCAAATTTTAGAATTCACTGTAGAAGACAATATTATAAAAAAGTGAATGTGTGGTGTGCCGTTTCTTATCACGTTGGAGTTATTGGACCTTATTTCATTGAGGGAAGGTTAAACCAGCACACTTATTTACAGCTTCTTGAAGGATTTTCTGAAGAACATTTAAATATTTTAAGAGATATGCCTTTAGTTCATTTTCAACATGATGGTTGCCCTGGCCACTCCACAGAAATGATTAATCGGTGGTTGAATTTAAATTTTGGAGAAAATTGGATTGCCAGGAATGGACCGATCAAGTGGCCGGCGAGATCCCCAGAACTATCAATATTGGATTTCTTTTTATGGCGTCGCCTCAAGCTGTTGGATTACGCTGAACCACTTCCTAACGATGTAGCAGTATTGAAGTAGAGAATAACAAATGCCGTAAACTCCATACCGTTAGATCATATTCGAAACAATTTTAAGGACTTCAGACGAAGGATCGAAATGTGTGTGGATGTGGGTGGTAGCTACGTCGAATAATAAAAAAAAATGTAAACATTGTTTCGTATTGGTCAATAATTAATTTGTTTATGATTCTGTTAGGTTTTGACATTTATTACTTGTTATAATTTTTAAACCTCATTAACCTTCTGTTAGTAATTGTTTCTTGTTTTACAATTAGTTCGATTAACAGTATACCTTCTTACATCTCGTATATTCAATTTTTTATTTACCAATAGCCTACTTTTTGAGATGATTAACATCTGCTCCTACACAACTTTAAATATGAATTCAACTCTTAATTCGCAAAAAATGGGAAGTTTCAAAAAAATAATTTTATATTCCTGAAATTTGGTACAGAGGTATTAAATTGTATTCTAAATAACTTTCCTTAGTGGAATTTTTTCATATTTTGAAAAATAAAGGTACTTTATTAGTGGCGATTTTTACAACTTTGCTTATAAAACACCCTGTAGAACACCAAATCAAGTCATTTTTGGTATACTGTAGTTTTACAACAAGCAGGACTCAATCCCCAAATACTATTCCAAAATTCCAAAATTTTTGGTCCATTACATCTCTCCTGGGACACACTGTATATAGATTAATTTAAAATATACGGCACATGCAAGAGGCCTATTTAGACAACTAAAAAAAAGTCACTTTCTTATTTAAGAGTTGTACTACCTTTTTTGGAATCATGTATACTAGATCATAAACATAAATAAATATGTACGTATTGTATATCTTTTATTATTCTTGTACATCGTCTAGTGATTTTCGTCAAATGACAACCCAACATGAAGTTTCATGTAGAACTTTAAACATAAATGTTTTATTAACATTTCAATCCATTTTTATCTCGTTGAACTTATAGCATACATTTTTTAAGAGCAAGAATAAAAACTTTTAATACTTCGGAGTGGCTTATTTTCATAAGAAACAAGCTTGGAAGAATAACAATAACGTGAACAAAAAATACAGAGTAACAAATAGAACTCCTTACGTGAATTGTGATAGATGTCGTTATTATAATTTGTAAAGAAAATTTTAAATATCCAGACAACTACAAATTGCTCATTATAAAAACACAGCTTTGTGCATGAACACTCACTTCATTTCATATTCGCTCTACAAACAATGCTCTGTCAACGCTGACTTAAAAAGCATTTCATTTTATCTTGCTTCGAATCCACTTATTACCGGCCAACATTCTTCTGGGGGCAATATTATTCTGTTTTTGTCATACTAGAACTTCTCCCTGTCAGGTGCATGTCGAGGTTATTCTCATTGCGCTTCGTTTACTGATTGATAAATGTATTATTTTATATTTGGTTATACGTATTCTGATATATACATGGAATAATCCTTGTATCTTTTTAAAGTCTAAAAGTGAGACTAACAAATTATCTGAACAATTATAAATTACTTTCAAAAATGCAGTTCGGTTTAAGGACGGAAAGTCCACACAAGACACTATTCTTAGCTTAACATCACTTATACAGGGTGACTCAGAGTAAAATTCAGTTTTTAAAAAATCATAAAGTTATTTAAACTATTCAAAAAATTTTATTTTAAAACTAAGACACATACATGCGGATTTTATTTTTTAAACACTACGTTATCCAAATGTCGACCATCTTGCCTACAGCACTCCTCCAACCTGGTCCTTAAATTTTGGAAAACTCGTCGACACATTTCAACAGGAATATTGGTAATGGCCTCCCGAATGTTATTCTTTAACTTGTTTGATTTGGCCGGGGGATTGATGTAAATAATACTCTTTAAGTGTCCCCACAAAAAAAATCTGGGGGCGTTAGGTTCGGTGATCTTGAAATAAGCAAGCCTAGAAAAAAATCAAGTGGATTGGTCATTGATGCTGCTGCTGTGTGTGCCGTGGCACCATCCTGTTGAAACCAGGTCTAATTGGGATCGTATCCAGGAAAGTTCTGAAGAGTCGGAATAAAAAAGTGCGAATGTATATGAAGCTGATAATAGTAAACCGTCGATGTGTGTGTATATATAGACCTCGCTAAGGCCTTCGACACCGTCAGTAATCCTATATTGCTAAATACCATGGAGGATATTGGAATAGGGGAAATACACTGAATTTATTTAAAAGGTATTTAAGTGTGAGAAAACAATATATAAAAATAAAAGACAATCTGAGCAAACAGCAAGTTATTGATTGTTGTGTACCACAAGGTACAGCGTTGGGACCTATTTTATTTAGTATATACATTAATGGTTTATTCTCTATCCAAAGTAGTGGCAAAGTACTTACTTTTGCGGATGATACCGCCATATCCTTTAAAGATGATAATTGGACTTGGCCAAAATTGGACAGAAATGAAAAACAATGCAGAAAAAGATCTGGAGCATATTAAGGATTCATTTGACTATAAACTTTTGTAAATGAATTTAAAAAAAAAACATTTTATTTGTCGTTCTCAAGTTTTTAAATCGACCTTACCAAATTTTTCACATGTTGCAATCCAAAATAATATTAATATTTTATCAGTGAATAAAATTAAATATCTTGCAATTATATTGCATAGTCATTTAAGATGGAATTTCCACAATGAATAAAAAATTACGGACTATATTATATAAATTTAGACAAAAAAAATATTTACCATAGCTTAGTCGAGCGTTACCTATCATATGGGATGTTAGACTGGGGAGAAGTGTCTGACACATACCTAAGTCCTCTAGAAGTGCTGCAAAAAAATTTCTAAGGCTAATTCCTCTTAGAGAACCGTGATATTATTGCTTATTTTATAAAAATGTCAATATTAGGCAATATCTTTAGAAAATTAAATTATTTACACTCTCCCATGAACATTTCACCAGGCAGCAACACAAATATATTAGCCCATTAATGAAACAATAGGTCAAAGGTGTTACAAATACCTAATTCCAAATTTTTTTAACACATTGCCAGTGTACCTGCAACAGAAAAAACAATTTATACTTCAAAAAGAAACTCAATGTATACAGCGTGATCTACCAAGAAATGCGGAAAATAAAATGGTGTACTAGTCTTCAATGTGGGAAAGCCCCTGCAAAATTTTAGAGGATTCTGAGGTAATTTAGTATATTAAATTAATAGTAAATTTGTGAAGATACACTACTGATGTTGAGTAAGTCCTGACCTACTCCTGAATAGCTCGACGAACTTACTTGTGAAAGAACGTATTCGAGTTGTTTACATTTCCTTAATTGGCATAAAAAGTGAAGCCGGCCGGCGAGATAAAAAACAGAGGTCTACACACGATCCAGCGGTAGGGAGCCAACATTGTCGGTACGCTTTGAAGATAATTGGAATTCCAGCGGACCAGTTCACTTTTACGAATGAGTTCAAAGCATGCCGACAAGGTTGGCTCCCTGCCGCTGGATCGTGTGTAGACCCCTAAAGAGGGCAGCGTTTTTGTTTCCGGTCGAACAATAGGGACACGCCGCATGCCGTGTCATTGATCGGTTTAACTAAATATCTCGTATATCTGCTTGTTGTTTCAGCATGTCTTCGATTTATTTCGATTTATTTCGCTATTTTCGTAGTGTGATTTGATTAAAACCAAAAAGTCACTTCTATCTTATCCAGCTTTGCTGTCAGTAGTGTCAATCCCAAGTCTGATAAAGTGATATGGTTGTACCGCGTTGCGTTAGATTAGTTAAAGTCATTGGCGGAGAATCTCTACAAAAAAATAAGGTAATTTTTTTAATTTTTCATTTTTTTAACTCCTTTCGGTGGGGACAACCTACTGTTAAATTTTCCGCATGTCATGGTAGATCACGTTGTATATTAGTAAATTAGCCAGAGCTGATATTCATACGTTAATTGGTTAAATTATGTTGGTCATTGAAGAACAGGTAGAAGTACTAATTTAAATGAACTGTTTATAATCATAATCATAATCATCTTTATTGGTCTTGTGCACTATTTGCATAGATAAGACAAGTCAGACATAAATATGTATAACTACAATATATAATACTTAGTATATATAACACATTCTGACTTACACATATATTCACAAACTTGTAGCTATAAAACGCAGTATGCGAGCACATAAATTAAGTTGTCAAGGTATTTCTTTATACTGTGTCATCATTAACTTAATATATGCATAACACATTTAGGCTTACACATATAATAATATACCGTGCGTGTAATTTCCCATTAGGCATGTACATTCACGTAGCGCGAGAGATATGACAACACTGCTGCTGTAAATTCCTCCGTCGGCATCGGGCGGAGCATTCCAGCTCTGTTATTTCATTTCAGCCAGCTGGCACGCGCGATGTTGTAATTTTACTCCCTATGCCTAGCGCTCCGCTACACGCACGGTATCACAGAATACAAGCACATTATATTGTAAAAATTATCGTCAAAATATTCCTTTACACTGTAACAGCACTTACTTCTAATATATAAAAATCTCGTGTCACAATGTTTGTTATCGAACTCCTCCGAAACGGCTTGACCGATTTTCATGAAATTTTTGGTAGATCTGAGAATAGGTGGTAGGCTATTTTTTATACCCCTAGGTGATAAGGGTGGTCCTATCCAGAAATTTTCTTTTTATTTTTTGGACAAAAATTTATAATTTATATGGCAAAACAACGTTTGCTGGGTCAGCTAGTAATAATATATTTTTTACCTCCGATTTAAATGCGGTGTAACTTCGTTTACCACGAACTTCTTTCGGTAATTTATTAAATAATTTAATGCCTATATAGTTTGGGCTCTTTTCGAACAAAGATGTTTTATGGTTGTAAATCTTAAGTACAGTGCCATTACGTGTAGAATAATCATGCATGTCGTTAATTCTTTCAAATTGATGTATATTCTTTTTGACATACATAATACTTTTTAATATAAATATACATGGGGCAGTCAGTAAGCAGTGAAAATTTTTTTAAATATGGTTTGCACGAATCCCTAGGTTTTAGGTTAAATACGAGTCTAATGATTCTTATCTGAGATAAGAGGATTCTGTCTGCACTTAGTTGCTATATTTGCTATTGCTAGGTTTCATATTAGGTTGCGATTTATGACAGACATGCCATAGATATTTTGCAGTATGTTTTATTGTTGTTATTCATATTCCTAGCTAGTTAATTTTGTCTTAGTTTTAACTGTAGTTTTAATGTATCCTTATGCTCCCTCACGCACAGGCGAGGTATATCCGAATGTTTTATTTTTCTTAAAGTTTAAATGTTATGTTTATTATATGTTCTCAGATACCATGTTTTATATTTATTGTGATGTAAAATGTAAAAACCGCTGCCCAAGAAATCACTACTTCCACATCAAGATTTTCTATCCAAGTCACTGACAACGAAAAAAATTTGAATGTGGAAATAATTGTTTATGGAACTTTAATAATATAACATTTGAAATCCTCTATCACAAAAACCCATAATACGATACCCCACATCGGTAGTGGGGGGGGGGGGTGATAGGGGGTGGTAGTGGGGGTGGATGAAGTAAAAAAATATTTTGAATTTCTGGTTCTTGTGCACACACTAAATCACAATTTTTTTTCATCCCTTTAATAATGGGGTGGGGGAGATAATGGGGGTGGCTGATATCAAAATTTTTTACGAGACCTTAGCTTCTCTTGTATATACTAAATACCAATTTTATGGACTCTTACCTGCTTGATTTACCTATTTACCCCAATTTACCCTCCAACCCTTCGTCGGAACAAGATGAAAATATAATCTAGTTCTAGATCTCGTTAAAGGACATATGTGTACCAAATTTCAAGTCAATATCTCAAACGGTTCCAGAGTAAACGTGCGCACAAAAAAAGATACAGACCGACAAACAGACAGATAGAAAATTTTTTTCGCTAAAACTTAAAATCTTGACGTTTCATGAGATTCTAAGCCTATTTGAACAATAAAAATTTTAAGAAATTTTTTTTGTCGTTACTATACTTCTACTGGGTGTGGAAGTAATAGTATATTACGTAATGAGTGTTGTAAGAAGCATATTACGCACAAATGGAAAAGTTACGCACGATGCCGCGTAGCGGCGAGTGCGTATTTCCATGAGTGCGTAATTGCTTTACAACTCGAATTATGTACTATACTTTACCTATGATCGTATTTATTTATTTAATAAAATCTGGATTTAGTTTACTTGTCAACAATATTGTTCAACAAATATTATGTTAGTTTTGACAACGTTTGAAAATTACATAGGCGCATTTGTTTTTTGTAAACCCCGCGTCAGCGATATAAGCCACCTATAATTGCGTGTCCCGTGCGTTTTGTTTACCGTGCGATTTGTTTACAGTGCGATTTGTTTACAATATGTAAAGTTCAACTTACATAGATGGCAGGTAGTGTGTTTTTTACTATTTACAGTAGTGATCATAGGTAAAATTAATTTAATGTGTATTGAAATATTTTTCGTAACTGTATCATATTTGAAATAATAAAACATTATTCTATTCTATTCTATTCTATATATTTCTTTATTAACTGCTAGAGCCAGTCTGCTTTTTATTATTTTTATTATTATTTTTTAAAAGTACCTCATAAAATTTTTGTGACGTGACACGTGACAATAATTTCGAACCAAATATTTTTTTGCGCCTTATCTGTTTTCACATTCTAACGGAGATTATCTATAGCTAGTCAACAATTGAACCAGAACACGCTCACATAGACAACACCACAACACCCATTTCCTGCGACATTGCTATCTGCCGCAGCTGAGACTCGAACTCAGGAGAGGAGGGCGACTCGCCGTGTTGACTCTCACACAACCGCTGTCTAGCCCACTGCTGCCGTCTCGGCAACACGTGCGACACGCCACTACACGTCCATACCTTAGCCAGGAACCCCGTGGTATTAAGCCTAACACCGTAAGCACTGCGCCACTGAGTCGGTGATAATTACTTCCACGTCCAGTGGAAGTATAGTAACTACAAAAAAATTTTTAAAAATTTTTTGTGTCCAAATAGGCTTAAAATGTCATGAATGTGGATGAAGTAAAAAAATATTTTGAATTTCTGGTTCTTGTGCACACACTAAATCACAATTTTTTTTCATCTCTTTAATAATGGAGTGGGGGTGATAATGGGGGTGGCTGATATCAAAATTTTTTACGAGACCTTAGCTTCTCTTGTATATACTAAATACCAATTTTATGGACTCTTACCTGCTTGATTTACCTATTTACCCCAATTTACCCTCCAACCCTTCGTCGGAACAAGATGAAAATATAATCTAGTTCTAGATCTCGTTAAAGGACATATGTGTACCAAATTTCAAGTCAATATCTCAAACGGTTCCAGAGTAAACGTGCGCACAAAAAAGTTACAGACCGACAAACAGACAGATAGAAAATTTTTTTCGCTAAAACTTAAAATCTTGACGTTTCATGAGATTCTAAGCCTATTTGAACAATAAAAATTGTAAGAAATTTTTTTTGTCGTTACTATACTTCTACTGGGTGTGGAAGTAATAGTATATTACGTAATGAGTGTTGTAAGAAGCATATTACGCACAAATGGAAAAGTTACGCACGATGCCGCGTAGCGGCGAGTGCGTATTTCCATGAGTGCGTAATTGCTTTACAACTCGAATTATGTACTATACTTTACCTATGATCGTATTTATTTATTTAATAAAATCTGGATTTAGTTTACTTGTCAACAATATTGTTCAACAAATATTATGTCAGTTTTGACAGCGTTTGAAAATGACATAGGCGAATTTGTTTTTTGTAAACCCCGCGTCAGCGATATAAGCCACGTGTGTCCCGTGCGTTTTGTTTACCGTGCGATTTGTTTACAGTGCGATTTGTTTACAATATGTAAAGTTCAACTTACATAGATGGCAGGTAGTGTGTTTTTTACTATTTACAGTAGTGATCATAGGTAAAATTAATTTAATGTGTATTGAAATATTTTTCGTAACTGTATCATATTTGAAATAATAAAACATTATTCTATTCTATTCTATTCTATTCTATATATTTCTTTATTAACTGCTAGAGCCAGTCTGCTTTTTATTATTTTTATTATTATTTTTTAAAAGTACCTCATAAAATTTTTGTGACGTGACACGTGACAATAATTTCGAACCAAATATTTTTTTGCGCCTTATCTGTTTTCACATTCTAACGGAGATTATCTATAGCTATTCAACAATTGAACCAGAACACGCTCACATAGACAACACCACAACACCCATTTCCTGCGACATTGCCATCTGCCGCAGCTGAGACTCGAACTCAGGAGAGGAGGGCGACTCGCCGTGTTGACTCTCACACAACCGCTGTCTAGCCCACTGCTGCCGTCTCGGCAACACGTGAGACACGCCACTACACGTCCATACCTTAGCCAGGAACCCCGTGGTATTAAGCCTAACACCGTAAGCACTGCGCCACTGAGTCGGTGATAATTACTTCCACGTCCAGTGGAAGTATAGTAACTACAAAAAAATTTTTAAAAATTTTTTGTGTCCAAATAGGCTTAAAATGTCATGAAACGTCGAGATTTTAAGTTTGAGCGAAAAAAAATTTCTGTCTGTCTGTCGGTCTGTCTGTCGGTCTGTAACTTTTCTTGTGCGCACGTTCACTCTGAAACCGTTTAAGATATTGACTTGAAATTTGGTACACATATGTACTTTAACGAGATCTAGAACTAGATTATATTTTCATCTTGTTCCGTCGAAGGGTTGGGGGGTAAATTGGGGTAAATTTGGGGTAAATAGGTCAATCAAGCAGGTAAGAGTCCATAAAATTGGTATTTAGTATATACAAGAGAAGCTAAGGTCTCAAAAAAATGTTTGGCATTAGAGACCCCCATTACCACACCCACCACCTTATTAAAGGGGATGAAAAAAAAATGTGATTTAGTGTATGTACAGTAACCAGAAACCTCAAAATATTCTTTTACTTCATCCACCCCCCCACTATCACCCCCCTATCACCACCCTCTACCCCACTACCGATGTGGGGTATCGTTTTATGGGTTTTTGGGGTAGAGGATTTCAAATATTATATTATTAAAGTTCCATAAACAATTATTTTCACATACAAAGTTTTTTCGTTGTGAGTGACTTGGATAGAGAATCTGGATGTGGAAGTAGTGATTCCTTGGGCAGCGGTTTTTTATTTTGTCGCCTCAATAAATTGCTCCAACATCACAATCAATAACTACGTGCACAACGACAACTTACACTGATAATTCAATGGGTACCATGAACAAAATAAATGATTTAATTAAAATAGCCGTAATAATAGGAGATTTAGGTAGGTACCAACGTCACATCAATTACTTCTTCTTCTTCACCTTCTTATTCACAACGTTTTGCCCGACGTTTTGTAATCCATAAATTGTTCAGGTTCTATTTGGCCTCCACGTCTGATGACACCACGTCATCTGTTACGGTTGCCTGTTAGACGTATTGCCTCACCGAAGCACTTTCCATCAGCTCCTTAATGACATGAGCCCCACGTTTTGTAGGCGTCCCCTTCGTCTCTTGCCATCCGGTCTGTATTGTCTTCTTTCCGGTTGTGTGGCTAAAAATAGAGAGGATTCGGCAGAATATGATGCTTTTGAGGACGTATTTCTTGGAGAATCGAGCTACAATACTCGATCTCAAATAAGAATGCAGTGTACGTAAAGAGAGGGAAACTGAATCCTTGTCTCTGATTGGTAAATTTATAAGCCAAGTTCACAAAGGAAAAAATTAGTAAATCAGAACAGATTTCTTGCCAGGTCCGGAAAATACATTATAAGTAATATTGAAATGAATTATTTTATTAAGAATATTTCTAGAACTTTATTTCTATACAGGGTGTTCCACATTTCATGGTAACACTTTCGTAACTAAAAGTGCATATACCTGTTTAATTCATTCCATAGATATGCGAATTTTATGAAAATGGAGTCAATTTTCAGATGAATCGTCTTTGTTATAAAAAAAATATTACCACATAGAGCATCCCTTAAACCCCATTGTGCTAAATTTTGTTGAAATAACAAAATATTTAAGAAAAAACTGAATAATTATTTAAACAACAAATAATGACAGAAGGAAACTACAACTTCATTACTGTCTAGTTAGAAATTTTGTTTATGGTGATTAGATTTAAAACAAGTAAACTGAAAAGGGCCCGTGTAAAAGGACAGAACTTTTTGGCGAGCACCATGATATTTTTGATTATAACTTCATATTTGTAGCAAGAAATGTAAAATAACTTTGTTTCTAACTTCACTTCGAACCGAGTTAAAGGCCATTAATCCTTGATAAAATGTCATATTTGCCTGCTTATAACTCTAAAACTACTCGAGATATTTTAACAAAATTTGGCACGAACGGGTTTTAAAGGATGACCTATAAAATGGTGGCAATATTTTTCATATAAAATGATCCTTAATTTAACTGAAATTTACCCAAATTTAAAATAAATTGATTTATTAATAATTGAGTTATAAATGTGTAACCGAGGAAATTGGGACACACTGTAACGACCGACCCCATATAAAGGAAAGTGCAACAATATTTGTTTGTTATTTTTCTGTCCTGTTAATCGTACTTCTTGATGAGCCAAGAACTTGGAATTTGGCATGGAGATAATTTCGAAATTTTTGAAATTCAAAATGGCATCTCTAATATAGCGACCATTCTATAATATATAGAAGGCAATATCCACACCAAAATGAGGCATACATTGCCAAAACAATAAAAGATACATATATGCCACCACTCACTTTTTTTAGTAAAGTTTTATTCTCTACAACTTGGTTCCTTTAGTTTTTTCAATTTCTTACCATATTGGCAGCATCTTCATTTTAATGCGAGAATTACGCTCCATATAAATATAAATTAGGCGTCAAATTGGAGCCGCCACTTCAAATTTTACGAGTTTTGGAATTGTCTGCGGGTCAGGAAGGTACTCTTTACCTTCATGCCAAATTTAAATTACCTAGCTTATTGGCAAAAATTCACGGTACAGGTAAATATAGGTAAAAACGTAGTTAAAAGGCGATATAACGGTTATATCTGTTTGTTTCGACGCGACGTTTCCAGACATGCTAAAAACTTGAAACTTTGTAAGTAGAGGGACTAAACTCAAACCTTCAAGAAAAGTAATGGGGAAATTGGGAAATTCAAAATGGCGACCCCAATATGGCGATCTAAAGTTTAGTCAACTTTTTTCGGAACTTCAAACTTGGCTAGTTTAGATGGCCATTATGTGAATAGTTTTTGTTTGATAATGATTGGATGGGGGGTGGTATTCATTATTTTTAGCTACCTTAACGAACCCGTAGTACAACACAGACATTTTATCAGTATTATATTATTATTATATAAAACTGAACTACAAACATTGTTATTTAGAACAATAATATAATCATTTTAACTACTCTGTAATTATATATGTTCCTATAGCAATTCTTTAATTGAATGATAAGCATTATGTAATTTTGTTCACAATTCTTAAAAGTTAAAATATTAATAATCGAACCATGTTAAACATATAAAATAAAAAGAGTTCCTTATTACTTTTACTTTGATAAAATAAGAACATTTAAGTTGCAAATTTTCCGTTACTTTTTATTTTGTGTATCAATGTCTTTGAGACGACCCTGGGGAGATTCTACTTACTTGGGAATATTCGCGTGTCCACGTGTAAACCAGGCTCCGTTTACAACGTAAACAACTACATTCTTAACTAAGATGGACTATAGTGCGATGGGCTTTCCAGGGTATTCATAGTATACGTCTCCAAATGCCCCATCTCGAAAGAATTAGTGCGCCGTCTGCCTGCTCCCCTAACAGACCTTGTCTCAGAGGCGTAAAGCGTAAAGAAAGGTGGAGAAAACTAGGACGTTTGTAAGTTCGATCTTCGTGCGTTTCGTGATATTTCTGTCTCACCAAATGTTGCTCAACTGCTGATAGTTATCGATATTGCCATCTGTATTCTTCGCCGAATCTCATATTTGCAGTCGTCAGTATTATCCACAAAGACTTAAAACAGTCGTATTTGGTTTTAGAAAAATTATAATTATTTATACCTGGTTTTGGCAATAAACAAAAATATTTCAACCTAATCACAAACACGGCGGTTAACGACTAACTGATTTTATGCGGGGCTGGGCTCGTGGATCTAGTTTTTATATGAGTTAGAGAGAGAACCAATAGTTTCGCAGGTATTTGCCCAGCTAGTTTGTTTCGTGATCAAAAAGGAGGTAAAAACATAGATCTTAATAAAAAGGGCGCCATCCACAGTAAAATTGATAATAAACTCCTTAGTTAATCACAAAACGGACTGCTGTGGAAAAGCCTGGTAATAAGACAGATACAAACAAATAAAGTAAAAAGAATTACTATTGTATGTAGCACTATAAGTTTTACTCTTTTTTACCTCTAGGTACTGCGCTAATAGAACAATTCGACTTTTTCTTTTTTTCTTAGTAAGTAAACATTTTGATTTTTTGAAACGTTTCAAAATATTCTAGTAAAATCTTAAACTGATTTATCTTTAAAAAATAGTGTTGTCTAATTATTACAGGCTCGTGTACCTGCCTCGTTAATTTTAGTAAAATAGAGATTAACTATTTAGCGAGTTTATGAACATTTTTGAATTTTCAGGAGGAATAAATGAGCAAATGAAAAGTTACGAGGTTTTCTTATGACAGCGGCGATAAAGCCGGCTTTATAATCCGACTGTAATGTAATATAATTAAAAAATAAATTAAAAATGAAAAAGAATGGCTTTAAACGTCAACAGGGTTAAAGTTCAATTTAATAAAATTTCCACATGAAGACATAAAGTTTCAGAAGTAATTACACTGTAAGACAGCAAAGTAGAGTAACTTATAACTAGAAAATAATATATCTGAGACACAACGAGTAGTTGTGAGTCCCGATTCATAAACCACATGCCCAAGTTTAATGTCGGTTACAGTCTTGTAACTCGAATAATATATTGGTATATTATTTATAAGACCCTCATAACTCTTTTGCAGATGCCACTTGTTCATTGGGAACGTTTCTTTGAGAATAATTCTCAAGAAGATAAATCTAATAAAATAATACCCATCGTTAAATTACCTCTGTGTACTTCCGCAGTAGTTTGTCAGATATTTCTAAGATAGATTATTTTCTATTTAGTAAATATCGCATCAACCTCTTGGGTAAATAGCGAAGGACATTAAAAAATATAATCATGTATTCAATTACAATATATACAGGGTGTCCTAACTTTATAAAAAAACTTTCTTAACAAAACTTTCAATGTTTCATCTCTACTACAACGTAAAATTATTTTCGATTATACAAGGTGTCACAAAACGAGTTACACAAGAAAGAATAATTTTTTTAAATGGAACACCCTGTACTTTTTTTACACCAGTTAAGCCTCCAAGGGTCCTGTATTATACCCTAAAATATTTTGCCAATCGGATGCAACTTTGTCAAGTTATGATTTTTTTCCTGCTTCTTTTTGGAAGTTTACAAACATTATTGTGACTGCCATATCTCCGCGATGTATTTTAATTGTTTTTTCTAAAAATATAGGATAATGATGTATTTACTGAAAAACATTTTTGAAATATATTATTATTATACCGGGTGTCCAAAATATTTTTACATTTCTTGATATTTAATTATTATTTTTCTCATTTTTTTTTAATGGAATGCCTATATTTTTTTACATAAATAAGTAAAACATACAGTTTCCCACATTTTAATGTCATACACTTTATTTTTATTTCAAACTGTTTTTGAGATATGATTATTTCAAATAATGTTTGCGTAAATTACGGTGCTCTTTATTTAAACATTAAAATCTCTTATGGCTTTGGTCTTTTGTTTTACATCTTTTTTCAATTCTTTTAAATAGAATGCCTATATTTTTTTACATGGACAAATAACGCATATAACTTCTCACATTTTGATATCATACATTTTCTTTTATTAATTATGAACGGTTTTTGAGACATATTTTTCTACGATATTGAAATTATCCTAACAATTGCACAGAATGTCCACCATTCTGATTCACGCAACATTGAAGTCTCTTGATAAATAAACGCCTTACATTGTATAACATATCAACATTTATACGATTGAAACACTGACGAATCCTTTTCATCATATCTTCTCGAGTCGTTGGTTCTATTTTATAACTTTCTGACTTCACAAATTCCCAAAGGAAAAAATCCATTGAAGTTAGGTCGGGTGACCTAGGCAGCCATGCAATGGGACCTAACATAATTTAATAAAATAATAGATTATAATAAATATCAGACCTCCTCTTCCTATCCACCTTTCAGGAAACGGGTTACTAATGGCCTGACGAACATTTTTATTAAAATGTGTTGATGCATCATCAAGTTGTAACCACATATTGTTTGTAATATAATCAGAAATATGCTCGATGGAAAGGTATTTTGCATAAAATTCAAGAAGACCGCTCCATTCCCATTTCCCTCAAAAAAGTGTAGACCAATAACATAATCATATACAATTCCTCCCCAAACATTTAAACTCCAGTTGTACTGGTAATGATTTTTCTGTACAACATGAGGATTTTCCCTGTCATTAATGAACATTGTGCCTATTCACAAATCCATTGCGATGAGACGTTGATTCATCCGTGAACAACACAAAGAAAAATTCTTCATTTTCTCCAATTTGGTTTTGAGCCCACTGACAAAAATTTAATCTACTACTTAAATCTATATCCAATAGCTTTTGATGCAGCTGTACTCGATAGGGGTGAAACTTATTTTTACTAGATTTACTGACCTCTAAATCCCTACTTAACTCCCGAACACTTACCGTAGGATTTTCGATTACCATTAAAATCAGAGACATTATCTAACGAGTAAAGCAATTTTCTTTACCACCCCCCATTGTTTTCGTAATTACTTTTTGCCGCCAATATTGATAAATATAAAATAAAAATTTGTACTCGACAGTAAAATTGTGATATATTTAATATTCATTAAAATTATGGTTTAAAAATTAACTACATTCGAATTTTAATATTTAATTAAAATTATATTATATTGTAAAAACCGCTGTACGGTATCAAATAATATGCTGTTTAAATATATACCAAAATTATTGTGTGGTAATAAATTAAATTCCTAAAAATTGATAAATTCAAAATTATATCTACTGGTAGACATTTTAATGGAGAATTAATGCAAAAATATGTGAATAAAACGCAAGCAATTTCCTAGCTTATTGCAATATTGGATCAATAATGTAGCATGGAAATATATTCTAAAATACAAAACCCAGACAGTATTTTTACTAAATGTGTTAATACTTTTTATTAGAAATCAGTAATATTTATAAATTCTAAATCTAACGACAAAATATTATTATATCGCTTACCGAAGGGAAGTATTGTAATTGTGAGAAAAACACTCCCTAAATTTTTTCGAATTCTCACGTTTTAGATTACTAAAATTAAGGTCTTTCAACTCCATCAGCCTGTCTGCCCATAATGTCACGACCGCCGTACAGTGGGGAAATTCCGGATTTTACTGTTCAAAAATCTCTAGAGACCTTAATATCCATCGGATCGGGATAATTTTTTTTTTAAATTAAAGGTAATTAAATTCCCTACACATCTGTCGAGGCAAATTTTCAAATATCTTTTTTTTTTAATATTTTTTTTGTTAATGTTATCTTCTTGACAGCTGTGAGCTGTCAAATTATGTATTTCGCAGTTTGATTTTACTACTATATTGTTTACGTTCTATGTGTAGACTAAAAAATTTAATTTTTATATGAATATAGCGATATTGGTTCATTATTTAAATTTTTAATATATTTTTTTACAGTTAATTGGCAGTTTATTATGCCATTAATAAAAGTTAGAGTCATATGAAGAGCTAAGTGGATAAAGGTGTTATGTGATAAACCTTTTCTAAACGCGTTTTAATGTTTGAAAAAGATGTTATGTACATAGGATTTTTATATAATTTAATGGATGAAGGTGTCATGATCACATACCACCTTTATCCATTACTGTGCGATATTAAATTGTTTTAATCCAAAACACTTTGCTTTAAAAGTTATGTTATATTAACATTAATGTGACAAGTTGTGTTAAGTGTTTCTTACTATTATAGTGAAAATGGCCAGTCGTAGTAAACTGATATTACAAATGGCAATGACTAAACGACTTCATGAATCATGTAAGATGTTTATAAATTGAGTGATATTTGGAAATAGTGCTTATAGTGTTTTAATCCATATATTCATTTCGTTAAATTTCGAGATGGTATGAAATGATACTTGAGTATCTAATTGCTGTAAACACATTTATATCTTTTGGCAAGCAGAAATCAGTCACATTGGCAATTTCTTCCAGGCAAGTATTAATAATGTTTTAAAAACAAAACATTATCAATATAAAATGCAATAATAAAATACGAATTTACCAAAGTATTCTAGCAAATTAGTCTGTAAATCAGAAGTACTGTAAAGTGACGCTTTGCGGTGTTGATTTTTGTACAAACATTTTTATGCTGACAAGTAGAAGAGGGCTGGACCGTAGAAATTTCTATGACAAGAGCAAAACTGATATCTGGTATGGCTTCTGCTCACCCAATATTTTGAAAGAGCATTAAATTGTTTACGGCAAATCTGGCGAATTCCGAAATTCTTGCGGAAAAAATAATAAGTATGATAATTACGCCAATCAAGTCAAAGGTCATTTGAGTTTATAAGGTTATCGTTTAAGAATTACAGGGTTCGCTATGCTTACATCTATTGGGTTATCTGTGAAAAATCTTTGCCTACCTAATAAAAATGCTGAAATTATGTCCATGGTATTCAAAATTGTTTAATTGAGATCATGAAATGACTCACATTTTTTCCCAAATGTGATGCTGGAAATAGTACTAAAGAATACGGAGAAAATTACAAACTAGCTTTCGAACAACAAAAGCGTGACGGAGCAAAAGTTACAGAAGATAGTACGCCGCTGCCAAAATTAAGTACATTGAAAGCGTTTTACAATCTTGGCATACATACACTGAGGAATACTGAAAAAAAAAAAACGTTTTTTTTTTCACATGGACTGAAGATATGGCCAGCCGTGGAAGCCTAGAAATTGCTAGTTGCTTACACATCTTTTCACAAATTTACAATGAATATTTCCAAGAAAAGATCGATCACATTATAATATGGCCCGACTCCTGTGGTGGACAAAATAAAAACTTCAATATCATTACACTTTACCAGTTGTTGATTTTAAAGAGAGAATTTAAAGTTATCGACCATAAATTTTCGGAGGTGGGACATTCATATTTAGATTCAGACAAAGACTTTGGCAGAGTCGAGAAAATTTTAAGGAAACATCAAAACATCTACGTTCCGGACCAGTATCGAGAAATTTTAAGAACTCCCAAAGACGCCGTTGTCATAGATATGAAGAATCATTTCAAGGATATTGATGAAATTGCCTCAAAACTCAATTTATACAACAGGAAGAGAAACTTGAACAATGAAAAGGTTTATTTTCGCGACGGTATAAAATGGCACCTATGGGTGCTACTATTTAAGACATCACTAGATGAAATGACTCCATTTTACAAAGTCGATATTTGAAAGAAAAGGAATATGCATAAGATAAATTCCGACGGTATTGCTCTAACGGTGTTTAATGAAAACAAGGGCAGCCTAAGTGTAGAAAAACTGGCCAGTCTTAAAGAACAATTACCATTCATAAAGGAAAAATACAGGCCGTATTATCACAACATACTTGGAAATGACCAAACTGTGGCTCAAAACTGTAGAACTGTCTGACTACCTAAAAATTGTACAATGTTTTAATAATAATAAAATATGTTTAATTTCTCAACACTTTTATTCACTAATTCCTTATTCATTTCAGGGAAACTTATGAACGGATAAAGGTGTTATGTACATTAATTTTTTTAAATTTTCGAAAATAATGGCAACTGACATTTAGTTATTTAGTTATTTGTCTCTGAAAAGTACATCAAATGTCAATATCATCGCAAAATGCAAGCTATATAGTCGTTATAACAAAAAAGTTCTCGCCTAAAAACTTTCGAGTTAAATTACTCAATAACGTGTTTTTGTGACATAACACCTTTATCCACTTAGCTCTTCATATAAAAATTTGCCTCGACAGATGTGTAGGGAATTCAAATACCTTTAATTTAAAAAAAATATCCTGATCCGATGGATATTAAGGTCTCTAGAGATTTTTGAACAGTAAATTCCTGAATTTCCCCACTGTGCGCCGCGCCGCCACGCCATGCGCCAGCTGAACGACGGCCACAACAAGGGGCAACTTGACATTGGAGAGGTTTTATGTCGTATAAATTATTAGAAACACAATTAAAACATTAACGTAATTTATTAATGGAATATATTCGCCACCAACAAAGTACCAAAGTCAGAAATCAGGTACGACGCATCGTTCCCAAGTTATAAGCGAAGAATTGAAAAAAGGAACCTTTTCACCCCCCTCCGCCCCCTGAAGCGGCGGGGCTAGGGGCGGGGACTTTTAGTATGTTTACCTCCTAACTTCTCCCAACACATCCCGGAAGAGGAAAATTCTCCCCTCCAAAATGTTCTCTACAACTCATTCGTTGACTGGACTAATTTTACCCGGTTTCGGGCTTGTTCTAAGCTATTTTTTGAGCTTACATGAAAATATTGACGACATGTGACAATTCCGACCTCGAATTCGGTTTCAGCACCCCAAAATACATATAGATATGATAGTCGGTAAAAAAAGAACATGACCTTTTTTTGTTTTGTGTGCCTGTGTAATTGTTCTATTCCATTTTTTATATAAAATCTAGATTCCGTGTTTAAATATACAATACCTGTTTTGAGCATAGATAGTCAGTGATTAAGTGTTCGAGTGGTTTACTAATAATAAAAATGATTTCACGTGCACCAATCCCATTTATTACTATTGCATGCACATTTGTAAAATATCGGAGGACCGCAATCAGTTTTGATTCGAACATGAATTTGCGCCTGTCGTAATTTTAGTAGAATAGAGAAGATTGTAAAATGGACGGAGATAGGCTATGGGTTGGATAATTCGCCTGCAGGTGTAATCATGTATTAATTAAGCGGACACGCGCCCAACCCCACAGGATTTCCAACGTTCTGCAACTGCATTGATTACCTTTTAATTAAATCAAAGCTTGATTAGTTGCCGGCTGCGATTATATAGACTGTCGACTAACGCATGCTAACTTCTAATAGAAAACGTTATTCTTTAATTATCCTCCTTTGTGGCGGAGTTCTTTTGACGATGGCTTAGAAAAATGTTGTCAAACTCTTACAGGCTAGGCGTCAGTCTGAGTTCAGTTGAGAGAGCGCCACTTATACAGTAGAAATTATCAGGGCTTTTCAGAAGTAAGTAATAAAATTCGAATTTCTAAATCGAAGAAGTTGTCTAATTATTATACATGGTGGAGTCAATAGAGGCTGAAAATATGCATTATTTCGGAATAATTACGGGAAGCTTCGATTTTCCTAAAACTTTTGATATCACTTTTACATAGCTTAAAATAAAAAGTTATAAATATATAATCGTGAGGAAATTGTTTATTAATTATTTAAGCAAAAAGAAACTTCTTTTAAAACCCATTAACGGCCAAAGGTGCGTAAACGCACCCTTTCAACCAAATTTTTTTTTTTCAAATTCGAGACCAATATTTTACATTTTTAAGTTTTACAGAATGTATATCAACAGTTCAGAGAGTGTACGAATATTTTTGTTTTATTAAAATATCTTTCTTTCATATTTTAAAACTTTTTGAATATGCCACAATTTAGTCGGTTATGTACATCACCATCAAATTATCTTTTTGAGGTAGCAATTATAAAATAACAGCAATTCTTTCGTGCTATACATAAATAAAATACATACATTGTGATAAATATGTTTTTGTATTCACTCATATTTTAAAAATGACGTCCATATTGCCATATACATATAATGGGTGCGTATACGCACCTTTGGCCAATAACAGTTAACATTTTTATCTCGATTTTTATGTACTTTATTTCAAGTGTGAAAAAGACGAAAATCTCGGTATGTCAACATCGTGCATGGAAACAGACACGGCTCCACTATTCAATCCTGTTGAAAGGGGAGAAGGCCTGCAAGGATGATCCCCCCCCCCCGTCCATCAAAAGAAAAATCGAGCCAAAATAAATTTCTTCGGATTTCTGCCCCACCCGCTCATCAAAAAATTTTTCGGAGTAAACAAATTTTTTTTTGATTTTCTCCCCTCGCCCCCCAAAATTTTTTTTCGGATTTTTCCTCCCTCGCTCATCAATTTTCAAAAAAATACAGTTAACATTTTTATGTACTTTATTTCAAGTGTGAAAAAGACGAAAATCTCGGTATGTCAACATCGTGCATGGAAACAGACACGGGTCCACTATTCAATCCTGTCGAAAGGGGAGAAGGCCTGCAAGGATGACCCCCCCCGCCCATCAAAAGAAAGATCGAGCCAAAATAAATTTCTTCGGATTTCTGCCCCACCCGCTCATCAAAAAATTTTTCGGAGTAAACAATTTTTTTTTTTATTTTCTCCCCTCGCCCCCCAAAAAATTTTTTCTGATTTTTCCTCCCTCGCTCATCAATTTTCAAAAAAATACAGTTAACATTTTTATGTACTTTATTTCAAGTGTGAAAAAGACGAAAATCTCGGTATGTCAACATCGTGCATGGAAACAGACACGAGTCCACTATTCAATCCTGTCGAAAGGGGGGAAGGCCTGCAAGGATGATCCCCCCCCCCCCCCCGCCCATCAAAAGAAAAATCGGGCCAAAATAAATTTCTTCGGATTTCTGTCCCACCCATCAAAAAATTTTTCGGAGTAAACAAATTTTTTTTTGATTTTCCCCCCTCGCCTCCCAAAAAATTTTTTCGGATTTTTCCTCCCTTGCTCATCAATTTTCAAAAAAATACCCCCCCCCCCCCCCCAGGCTCGTATTTCTCTCCACGGCCCTGCCACTATTTATTTTTTGTCCCAAATTAGTTTGTCAAATACTATCGCCTTCCGCCTCACGCAACAGAAATATAATAAAATCTACTTTGATATGGCGACATTTCGCTTTCGCATATGCGTCATATATAAAGCACCTACTTTATTACAACGTGAACTGAAAGTAGATATCAAAGTTCCTTTTAGCAAAAATCGAAAAAAAACACCCGATGATGGAAACAATAAGAGCGAAACCGCCATTTTCAACTTATTTTGACTCTGGCTCAAAATAGTACGACGATATCGCTTTCATATTCACAAGTCGATATCTTCTTCCGTTTTCGAAAAATCAACGAAAACCGTCACGACGATGGAAACTTGGACAGCAGACCAGAATAGCGTATCCTAAGATCGGCCAGCAAAAAGTCCACTTGACGATATAATCTTTCTATTATTATTCAAGCAGTATAATTTGACTCATGGCGCTGTACCACGTGAATATTTTCAATATGTTTTCGATATTTTAAACAGGATACACATGTGGAAACAATCAACATTGAGTCGATTTACCGAAAAAACTTGATTTTTTAATATTTCCTGAAAAGTATAGATTTATATCTACTCCAAAATTTGTTCATTATCACATTTACTTAGCTTGAGGTTCTACTATAAGCGTATGCTGCATATTTAGGCTAAATAATTTTTTTATAAAAGCCGTTAACGTTTATTTTACCCATAATTTCACAAATTTTAGAGCAAAAAAAATTTTTTTTTTTATTTTTTGTAAAAAAAAGGGTGTTTATTTAATTTTTAAGGTAAATCCAATTGAAGCATCTTAAAGTACATAGTTCAGACTTTAAAAGTCGTACCGATAGAGATTTGATAACGAGATGTAAACCAGAGAAATAGGTGGTTGAAGTTAGTTGTATATATCAAATTTTATAATTTTCTCAAAATTTTGAAATTTTGCAAGTGTACATCTTCAAAAATAAATTGTTGAGATTTCTTTCGCTCATCAGATCTTTTTAAACATTACTTCACGAGTAAAATGTGAAAGACCCAAGTTTTTATCTTTAAATTTTTAGAAATGGTAGACCTGTTACCTATTTCATCGCAAATCTCTTCATGCTCCGACTTCATATATGTACTATTCCTACCTCAGATCAAAGAACTTATTCTTTAATCGGAGATTCCTACATATATTCATCTTTATGTTTGAAAATATAATAATACATGTTTCTTCTTTCATTTAAGCTTTTGTGAGGTCTATTTCATTAATTAGTTAAAAATGTACGATAAATTTAGGTAGCCAGGGGCGTATTCAAGGGGGGGGGGATAATGAAGTAAAATATAAAATGTACTGTAGTTTTTTTTTTAACTGTTTAACGTCGGCCTATTTCCGCTACCAGGGCCTATCACCGACGCCAGGAGACGAGCTACCCCCAACCTGAAAATTTTGCCGAACCTCTTCCTTTAAGAAGAGTAGGGATCTTTTACTTGCCTAACATTTAATAGACAAGGGACCGCCTGCTTTACATCCCCTCCGAAGGATGGTATATCCACTACGTAATCCTCGTCTGAAATTACGTAACTTCCGAGTATACACTGATATACAAGCCTCTAGAAGGTGGGACGAGAACGCTGTATTTCCCAAGATGGGAGCCCATCCAAGTACTAACCGCGCTCGACGTTGCTTCAACGGAATATCGACTGATATTCACATTGAAGTCGCCTCTACGCTCGCTAACCATGTACTGTAGTGTACTCTAGGGTTGGCTAACCCGAACTGGAACTGATACTTTGGAATAGGTCCAGTGGGTTGGACTAGTGGAACTGATCTCAATTAATAAATACGGAGGTACGAATATTAGTCCGAGTACGCCGAGTCCGGCTGAACTTTTTAGAGACTCGGTATGGCGCGCGCACTTTATAGACGTATGGACTGGTTGAACTAGACGAGTACGACTAGTACAGTACAAGTATGAGTCCCTTTGCACCAGTCTAGCCCTAGCCCACTGAGTCCAGTTTGTCTGCCGGTCCGCTCAGCCGTTCACCGTGCGAGTTGGTTAGCATGGACTAGGAACTGAAACTGATCTTTGGACTAGGTTCTTCTCTGGACTGGATTAGGTCCGAACTGATCCGTAAAAATATTCGGATCAGCCATCCCTAGTGTACTCCACAGTTCTAAAGACTAGAAACAATTGGCACGGCCAAGCGACGAGCTAAAGGCGGAAATACATGGCATTACACCCCCCCCCCCCCTCCCCCCAGAAAAACATCCTGGAAACGCCCTTGTAGTTAGCGCGCCCGAGGCCGCGTGCGCTTCGCACGCCGTACTTACGTATCTCTGCATTCCATTTTCGTACGTTAAACAAAAAAATCTGGAGCCTACATTTTTGATCTTACAAAAAAACTTCATATACATTTTTTATGTGAAATTTTCCGTACTTTCGAATGGCGCAATTACTTTTTTGACAAAGACTGGTATTTCGCAACTAATTTGTTTAATAACAAAATACGCTCAAGGATTATTGTTGGTAACTTTTGGTATGTTTTTCCTGACATGTTCAGAGATGTATTCTCAGAGTTACTGATTCCCGGAATTTTTCCAAAGTGAAAATCTCTATTGACTCCACTAACGGCAAAAATAATGTTTAATAGACAAGAGAATTTGTAGGCATATTCTCTCTAGCCTTCTGACTGAAATTCCATAAATTTACACTATAAAAGTTGCGCTCAAGATTCCGCCGCGGAAAATGGCAACCACAATTCGATTTTTGATAATTTTTTTTGCGAACTATCCATTACAGAAGAAATTTCAAACAAATATTGTTAAAAATTCAATAATCTACAATAATCTACAATTGCAATTACCATTTCTTTAATTGAACCCTGAAAAAAAAATTGCATCATACTTTTATCCAATAAGAAAAATATCATATTTTTTGTCGTCGTCATGTGTCTGGTATCTTCCCGGTCGGTCTTAGACAAGATCCAGGAAAGAACTGTCCATGGCTGTTTTAGCATTCGAAATTGAAGCAATTTCAAATAATTTTATTGTTTATTAGTTGGATCATCATCCACCTTACAATCAATAGGCCAGTCATATAATACATTAAAGTCGCAAACTAACGGCTAGTTCTGATTTTTTAATATGTTGTTAGGACCACTACCAGTAGTGCATATCCAAGTTTGCAGCTTCGAAAGATCTGTGCTAACTTCGTAGCACTCGAAAAACCGCGAAATATTCGCACTTGTTTCGGTTTTTTCACTATATCTCCTAAACTATGCGTTTTTTCATAAAACATGTTATTTCCGTTTTTAAAGTAGATTAAATTTTCTACAATTTGAGACTAGAACCAGCTCTGTAGGTTCAATATTTACCAAGATACAGCCCTCCAGGCGCACTTGAGGCCTGCATTTAGGTAGGTACAGCCGCCTCCGCTACAGCCTTTCTTGCACCCGCATGATAGTAATTTCATAAGGTAGGGGGGTGCCACTTCGCTCATCATTGTTGTTGGAATGAGCCCCTGATCTGCCTTCTTCCATCCCCATTGAGTGGCATCTTTTTCCAGAGAATTGGCGGCAAATTGGAAAAATTCGTTATTTATGTGAATGCACCGTGTTGTAAGTTATACGTTTATTATACTAAGCAGATGTGAAATAATAAAGTAAATTTGCAGTGCATGGTGAAATTAAAATAACCTGTTATTTGACTGCACTGTGTTGCAGGTTATATGAATAATCTCTATATGTTTCGCATTATAGTAAAATTTGTCTAAGTAAACAGATATGAAATAAAGTAAATTTGCAGCGCGTGAAGAAATTAAAATGTAAGAACAGGACATTTTTTGAATTTTTAAGCATTGTGAGGAAACTATCAGACCTACGGACGTCGTTCTGTGCTTAAATTAAAGCTAATTGCATTCGCTACAACATCTCCTCCTATGAATTTACCCGTAAAATGAGTGTTTTCCCCGAATTCGGGGACGAAAGTAGACCAAATCTTAAAATTTCACTTTTATGGAAAAAATTGCCAATTTTTGGAGTGCTGTATCTTGGGTATTGGACCTACAGAGTTGGTTCTGGTCTCAAAATGTAACAAATTTACTTTAAAAACGTAAATCACATGTTTTAGAAAAAACGCGTAGTTTAGGAGATATAGTGAAAAAACCGAAACAAGTGCGAAAATCTCGCGGTTTTTCGAGTGCTACGAAGTTAGCACAGGTCTTTGAAGCTGCAAACTTGGATATACACTGCTGGTAGTGGTCCTAATAACATATTAAAAAATCAGAACTAGCCGTTACTTTGCGATTTTAGCGATTTCTAGTGTACTATTTGACTGGCCTACAAAGTCATTTTCAGATAATTACTGAAGCAAATAAACCTTATATGGATCCAGTTGTTCTTTTTCAAAAAAGTTGCTTGCTGACTTCGGATAAAAATCATTAGGATGTCTTAGGATTTTTCTTCATAGAGAATTAAATGTTATGTGCCCATTTACTGTGCTAGATCTGATAAGGTTTGGCAAGTTTTTAATGTTACCAGCTGATTTAGAGAATTCCACACAATTTATTTTGAAAAGCTCTATCAGTTATGATGAGCAAACGTTTTCGCATTTGCCTTAGACACGTTTTCAGTTTCAATAAGAAGGTGTACATGAACAACTGGTGATGTGCACCACAGCACCAGACAGAGTTTTACAGAGCATTATTAAAGATCTTCATCGATTTCTTATTGTAATTATTATTTTAACGTTGACTCATACAATGCTTCAAAAGATTTTAAAACCCTATGCAATGTTTTGTCATGTTTTAATTTAAGTACCATTGTGAAGTGGCCTACCTGAGTTCCAGATACCAGCCTTAGTAAAACAGATCATATTTTTGTTAATTTCAAATGTGAAAATTCATGTTATTTGTTTGATAATGCTGTGTCGGACCACAGAAATGTGCTTTTTAATATAAGTTACAAGGACCATACTATAAATGTTAAAAATACGTCACTTTTTAAAAGATGCTATAGTGGAAATGCAATAAATAGTTTTGAAACAGCGATAAAAAATGAATCTTGGGAAAATCTCTATAATATTACGGATATTCAAGATGCATTTACTAATTTTAACATTTTTGTACACTATTTTAATTTACATTTTCCTCAAACAAAATGTTATGCAAGACAAACTCTAGATAAGAAATGGATAAACGATGAAGTTCGAGTATCTAGTTATAAATTAAAAGATCTTTTTATGTTAATAAAAGTATGTCCTAGCATGACTGCGGCATATAAGATGACAAAGAAAAATCATAGTTGTTTAATAAAAAATACAAAAAAAATCGTATTTTCAAAATAAAATTATAAATTCTGAAAACCCAGTAAGGACCAGCCGGCGTAGCTGAACTATCAAATAGAAGTAAGAATGCCATACGTTAACAACGGCTGTAAAAGAGTATAGTAACAATTCCTAATCAATTTATCACTAACAATGCCGCTTAAACTTTTAAATATGAACGTGCATTTTATTAATATTTTCGTTAAACAGTTAATGTGTTCATGCCATTTAAGAGACTGATCAGTGATTATGCCAAGATATTTGAGTTATCAGTTTGTTCAATATACGAGGGACTTTGATTGATTAGAAATTATCTTCATTAGTTTGTTTTGTAGTTTACAATAATTTAAATATTTCAAATTAAATCATTTATCACTTTATGACAGTGGTCAAATTAGAAGTTAGGTATTTAATTTTTACAAAGTTTGTAAATTAGTGACTTTTTGCTACTTTCAGTGATGCCAATCTAGGTTTCCCCCATCAAGCGCGGATTTATGGGGGGGTAACGTAAACCATCAACTTTCGTTTGAAAATTTCATAATTCTTATTATTTTATTTTATATTTCTGAATATATATTCTATTTAGTTGTGTTTATAATTTTTTTTTGAGATTGTCTCCCCCCCCCCCGCTCATCAATTTTAATTTTCGAGGAAAAACATTTTTGTTATTTTCAGCACGCGCTATGTTACCCCCCCACCAAGATCAAGGCCCAGACCGTCCTTGTACCCCATGATACTATGCTAAATAATTATTTACATTTTTGCTAACCTGAACCTCTCAAATTAATTGTATTTTATTTATGACAAAGTTTATGTTTTGCTCCAAAATTAAAATGTATCTTCTTCGATTCAAAGGTAATATTATGTTTTTCCTAGAAAAAAATGTGATATATTTATACATTCTTTTATATCGTATAACTGCAGGATTTCATAATTATATCCATTAGTACGTGGTACACATTACACACCTTAAAAATAGAGAAAAATATTATGATTTCCTCTAATTTCTGCACGAAAATATAAAATTTTTGCTCTGCAATAATTACCTCGCACATTGTCAACTTTGCAAAATAAATATATTTCATTCCAGAATATACCAAATGTTTTATCTGTCCATTCAGCATAATATTTCAAATGAAAAATAATATTTTCCGCACATATATTGTTAGCGGCCTGCACATGGTTAACGGAAAATGTTAACTACAATTCATTTCTCTGTTTGTCTGTTACGTCGCATCACAATAATTCATAATTACACATTTTATATTCCATGTTTATTAAAATTCTGCTTTAAATGCACCTGCTAACTTGGTCATTTAAATTTTTCGATTCAGTTCTAAGATTTATGCTAGAGAAGAAAACATAAAAAATATTACGCAGACTAGCGAAAATGGTTATGTTGATTAGTTTTACTAAAAGCATAATAACACACCACATATATTAAAAATCCCTTAATTTCTGAAGAGCTGAAGTGGCTTTCTGCAAGAAATTGCTACACATTTCGAAACGAAGGACACTATACTCACTGTCTGAACATTCTAAGAGTAATTTCTTTTTCTGAAATAATTCCAGGACCACGATCGGGAATCGAATCCGGGACCCTAGAGCGACAGCCAAGTGTGCTTGTCCCTCGATCACGCAGTTATTTATTTATTTTATTACACTGCCCAATAGGTACTTATACAGCTATAGAACAGGGAAATTCTACAAAAAATACACAAAACATGTTTTAAAGTAAATAATTTTTTATTACAGAACTGTGATGGGATATTGTTCTTGGAATGTTAAAAGACAGTTTTGACAAAAATAGTGGTGGTTCAATTATGTTGTTAATAATTTTAAAAGGAAATATTTTAGGTAGGCATTGTCGCGTACGGCTTAAACTAACTAAGCAGGTCTTCTTGTGGAAAACCGATCGCTGGATAAGTACCTTCGGATCTGAAATATATAAATTTAAGAAATTTGCGTTGAACCAATTCTAACTCGTTGACATGTACATTATAGTGTGGCGTCTAAACAAGTGACGCATATCTAAGCTTGGAACTAACATTACAGCAGGGCCTCTATTCTTGACCGTGATAGAATAGAACGTTGCCCGGGGAGCATTCCTCGGATTTGTTCTACTGCCATTCTATTGCAAGCATTAACCTGTATTCTTGAACAGAAAGGAGGGGACAAAATATTAGGGAATAAACCGCAGCGTTGCCAAATTTATTCACCTATCATAGACCAGCAATTTCTGACAATCGACATCGGTTATCTGCATAACCATAGTTCATAACAATAAAAATAACAATAATAATAATTATCGATTAACAATCATATTCAAAGACACGCAGAGCTGCTAGAATCTGAAAATGAAGCAGTGTTTTGAAAGATTCGGTGTAATAACAAATAAGCGGCAATATAATTATTATAGGGGCGAGCGTAGAGGTGACTTCGATGTGAATATCAGTCGATATTCCGTTGAAGCAACGTCGAGCGCGGTTAGTACTTGGAAACCTATCTTGGGAAATACAGCGTTCCCGTCCCACCTTCTAGCGGCTTGTATATCAGTGTATACGCGGAAGTTACGTAATTTCAGACGAGGATTACGTAGTGGATATACCATCCTTCGGAGGGGATGTAAAGCAGGCGGTCCCTTGTCTATTAAATGTTAGGCAAGTAAAAGATCCCTACTCTTCTTAAGGGAAGAGGTTCGGCAAAATTTTGGGGTAGCTCGTCTCCTAGCGTCGGTGATAGGCCCTGGTAGCGGAAATAGGCCGACGTTAAATAGTTATAAAAAAAATAAATAAATAATTATTATATTTGGAAAGAGATGAGAATGTTGTCATAATATGTGCCGGGGTACCAATTCTTAAGAACAGAGTTGAGCCCAAAGTGGGTATTATTATTTGAAAAATAATGCTTACCCTAAGAAGACCACAAAACCCCAATAATATTATCATCAACGACGAAGAAATAATATGGAATCCTGCAGAGAGTGCAATTAAATATCTAAGAGTATACTTAGATAAACGACTAACATGGAGTTACCACATCAATAAAAAATTTAATGATGGTTACGCAAGGTTATCAATGCTACATCCCATTATTAATAGAAAATCGAAGCTCAGAGTTAAGTGCGCGACATTAATATATAAATCGATCTTAAGACCATTGGTAACTTACGGCTGTGTGATAAGGGGAACTGCTAGCAAAACTAATGTTAAAAAGGTGCAAACATTTCAAAATAAAGTGTTGAGATCTGCTCTAAATGCCCTTTGGCTTATAAGAAACAGTCAAACCCATCGAGAGCTTGACGTGTCACAAATTGAAGACTATGAAATTATGTGCAAAGACATTTTTCAAAACTATAAACAACTGTGTAAGTGCCAGAAATTTAACCTAAATGAAAAGACTCGTAATAATACGTTAAGAAAAAGACTACCACAAGATATCTTACTTCCAGTAGCGATTCCGATTGATATTAATATCAATATTCTTCTATTGTTATGTTAAACCAAATAATTTGTTTCTGTTCTTTATTTTATTTTCAATTGTTATGTACTGTCTTACTACACACTACCGTGTATAACTTTAATTTTTTGATCTGGTATTTTTAAATAAACTAAAAAAAATAATGCTACCTATTATTACTTAAAATATATTTTGTACATAGTTTGTACAGACAGGGAAAATTTCTATTTATTTAAGGTCGCGTCTGGAAATTTTGCCGAACCTCTTCTCGTAAGAAGAGTAGAGATCTTTTACTTGCCTAACATTTAATAGACAAGGGACCGACTGCTTTACATCTCTAAGATCTCTATTAAATCCTAGCAAACGGGCTTACTCAGACAGAATAATGTCATACATTTTTCATTTGATAATAAAAACTGATCTTTCTCAACTTCTAGCAGTTCTTGAAAATCGTTCACGTTGTGGATTATTTCGTCCCAATATATTACTTCAGGCAGATTCATCTCTATATTATGTCCAAAATCATAAGAATATTAATCAAAAGTGAAATAAAACATTCAGTTTTTGACAACATTCATTTTTCTAGGTTAGAGAATTTTAATAGACACGCCCACTTTCTCTCGATTGTTCTATTCTACTGCCGTCAAGAATAGAGACCCAGCTGGTTAACAGATGCTCTTAATAGTATATTACGTAATAAGTGTTGTAAGAAGCATATTGCGTAATTGCTTTACAACTCGAATTATGTACTATACTTTACCTACGATCATAGTTAGTTATTTATTTAGTAAAATCTGGATTTAGTTTACTTGTCAACAATATTATTCAACGAATATTATGTCAGTTTTAACAGCGTTTGAAAATTACGTAGGCGCATTTGTTTTTTTGAACCCCGCGTCAGCGATATAAGCCACCTATAATTGCGTGTCCCGTGCGTTTTGTTTACCGTGCGATTTGTTTACAGTGCGATTTGTTTACAATATGTAAAGTTCAACTTACATAGATGGCAGGTAGTGTGTTTTTTACTATTTACAGTAGTGATCGTAGGTAAAATTACTAATTACATTGTCGTCATTCCCAAATTCAATTTCATCAAGTTTTTCGTCAGACTTAACAACACTTTGAAATGGTTCACATGTTATCTCTAAACTGATTTCAACATTCAATTTCTAAGCTAAATTAGTTTCATTTTTAGGTTTTTTATGGTTACATGTCATTGAAAATAAGGGAGTCAACATTTTTGTTCAATTCTGTAAATTTTCTATAAAACTTCCTTTTTGACATTCTGAAAATTTAAAAAATCATATAGTAGAGTAAAATCTGGAAGTAAAGTAGCTTAGTATTCGAGAAAAAAAACCGGCGTAGAACCAAACCAGACTTAGTGGGATTCTTTAGTAAGATAATCGTGTACACGAAATCATTTTTTACGACATTTTTTGGTGGTCGAGAACTTTTTTATTTCGGAAAAACTCAAAAAAACAGATTTTTAATGAAATATGTTTTTTTAACGTCTCCACCGCTATATCTCTGAAAATATTTGTGCTATCAAGCTATTTTTTTTTAGATTAAAGTAGACACAATACCGCTTCGAACAACGTCCCACGTGAACCCGATTTATTTTTTTTAAGTTGGTAAAATAATAGGAAACTCAAACTTGTTATTTTCAGTAGCGTAATTTTAGGCAATCGAGAAAAAAATTTATTTATGAAAATTTGTATATACATGCTGCGTACAAATTGAAGCCAATAGTTGAAAAAAGTTTTTAGGATAAAAATTTTTCAGTCAGCGATTTTTTTTTTAACGGGCCAAAGTCATATTCTTGCGCGCTCGGCTGTAGCAAGCCTGCCGACTGCAACGATCTGACGGTTCCGGTCGGGGTGTATGTGGTAGTTTAACTTATATCAATAGGTACAAAACCAGTAGTGATCTAGGGGATCAATATTATTGTTCAATATTTCATATATTGTACAGTAGTATTGATCATATGTTGTTAATATTAAGAAATTGTACAAAAAATATTAAATAGTCTCCTTTTAATAATAAAAAGACGTAGGTAGATATAAATACCTAATCTATAAATATCAATCAATGTTACTAACTACCCATCTAATTAGTAAGTTTATTAGACATTTTTAAATGAATGAAAGTAAAAACGTACGCATAAAGTGAGTTTTATTGTTGAAATAAATTTTCTATTTGGATAGATAAATATGTAGTATGTAGTTTATGTAGGCCCTACATTAATAGCATTCTAATTCGTTCATATCTGCCTCGAAATCTTTAATAATGTTGTTACAGGAACGACATTTGCACTCGTTGCAACATTTTAGGCCTTCCTTAAAAGAAGCACATTTTCGATTGTCACAATTTTTATCCGAATAATGAATACTTAATGATTTTCGACAACCGCCACTTCTAGGCGACTAATCTGACCAACCCTGCATACTACAGTACCTAGAGGTAAAAAATATGCAAAACTTCGGAAAAATGTCATATTGAACGGATTTCGTTCATTTTTGGCAGTATAATAGTAAATGCTTCACAGAAAAGTTTCTATATTGTGCGGAGGCTTGCTAATTTATAAGGGGTGGATGCCACTTCCTCAGGGTGTGGCACTTAAAAAATATACATATTTATTGGCGCTGAAGTAGAATCACATTTTAAGAAGAAAAGGTTCTATGCAATTTTTCACATAAATTGATAGTTTTTAAGTTATAACAACTTCAAAATTGCGATTTCAGCTAAAAAAAAAAAGGTATTTCCAAACGGCTTTCGTCAAGTATCTCGAAAAGTATTACTTTATCGAAAAAATGTTGCAGACCAATTACAGAAAGTACAAACTGGGAATTAATTATATTTTTTGTTTATTGATGTAGGATTAATAATTTCGGAGATATTTAAGTTTACATTTGGCATCCAAGTGTTCATAAGATAATTATTTAGAGTGAGAGTTAAATATCGCAGAAACTGTGACACTTACGTCAAGGGTGATAATAGATAGAAAAATATGTTATTAATTAAGCTTTCAACTGTTTTTTAATTTGTTTCTGTAGCATAAAAAACAAAGAAGTTATGACCGAAGCACTGTGCGTCTACACATTTTTTTTAATAACAACGTCGTCATTTTGTTACTGTAATTAGCCAGTAATTAAAAAAAGGAATTTCAAACACTGTTCCTCATTAATATATAGCATGACGTAGATGCTCAAATTTTTTGGTTTGCTTTAGAAAAAAATACAGTTTAAACTATAAAGGTATTTTCGATGAAGCGTATTTTTTTTCCTTTTCCAAATATCTCAATAAATATTAGTTTTATTGAAAAATGGGTAGATACCAAAAATAAAGCTCATAAACTGATAATGAATTTCGCTTGTTAATTTATTTACATAGATTTAATAGTTTCGGAGATATGAAAGTTTACAAATGGCGTCCGAATGTTTATAAGACGAAAAATGCAGTTTAAATGTTAAATATTTCAGAAATTGTGACACCTACGTCACGCATGCTAAGAAATGAAATTAAAAACAATTAATTGCGATTTCAAATTATTTTTTAATCGTTCCTGTAGCATAAGAAATGAAGAAGTTATGACGGAAAAATGTGCGTATTTATACTTTTTTTATATAAAAAGGTCGCCATTTTGTTAATCTAATTAGCCAGTAATTTAGAAAAATTATCTCAAATACAGTTTTTCGTTAAGATGTAGCATTACCTAGATGCTCACATTTTTTTGCTCATTTAAAGCACTTGCTTTAGAAAAAAGTGCATTTTAAACTTTAAATTTAATTTCGAAACACTACCAAATATAAACTTAAATATCTCCAAAATTATTAATCCTACATCAATAAACAAAAAATATAATTAATTCCCTGTTTGTACTTTCTGTAATTGGTCTGTAACATTTTTTCGATAAGGTAATACTTTTCGAGAAACTTGACGAAAGCCGTTTGGAAATACCTTTTTTTAAGCTAAAATCGCAATTTTGAAGTCGTTATAACTTGAAAACTATCAATTTATGTGAAAAATTGCATAGAACCTTTCCTTGTTAAAATTTGATTCTATTTCAGCTCCAATAAACATATATATTTTTTAAGTGCCACCCCCTGAGAGGGGGTGGATTCCAAGTTTCTATATTGTGCAAATTTATAGGGGGTGGATTCCACCCCCCTATAAATTAGCACAATGTAGAAACTTTTCTGTGGAGCATTTACTATTATACTGCGAAAAATGAACGAAATCCGTTCAATATGACATTATTCCGAAGTTAAAACCTCTAGTTACTGTAACTAGCATGCGAGGTGTATTAAATTGCGTCCCAATTTCCCATTTAGCGCTGATAAAAAAAATCGCTGTTGCCAAACGGTACACTTTAGGAAAAAATATATTGTTTCACAAATTTTGTGTCTATTAGGCTTTATTTTCTTCGCTGCATGTATGTAAATATTTTCAAAAATAAAAAAGTTTATCGATTGGTGAAGATTGCAATACATAAAATATATATTTTTAGTTTATCTGATGTTTAGAGAAATGAAAGTGCGAATTGTGCCCAAACCGTTTATATTGATAAAAGCCCTACAGTGTGTGCTTTAATTTGACACAAAACAAATTTCGGTACCTTTAATAGTTTTAAAGATATGGCGGTGGAAACAAAAAAAAAACAATTTTCTTTAAAAATACATTTTTTTCACTTTTTATTGATTTAAAAAGTTCGAGACCACAAAAAAATGTCGTAAATTATGATTTCATATGCCCGGTGGCATACTCAAAGGAACCTAATATGTTTGACCTGGTTCTACGCCAAAAAAAAAACGACACGATAGACTTACGAAATCGCTGCTCTAATATTATATTTTCGTGGTTTCGAGCACGACATTATAACTAATTAAATTTTCAATCACAATCATTTCACGCTAGAAAGTTTGGCAAAAAGTGTCATGGCGGAAACTAGATTGGTATCACTAAAAGTAGTAAAAAATCACTGCCATTTTGACCAACTCGCCCAATTCCCAAACTTTGTAAAAACCAAATACCTATAATATATCATCATGTCATTGTTTTCAGTATCTTTAATGATAAGCTTACTTTAGTAAGTTCGACATTAAAAGATACTGAAAAAAAATATTTCATTATTATAGGTATTTCATTTTTACAAAGTTTGAGAATTAGACGAGTTGGTCAAAATAAGCAGTGACTTTTAGTGATCTAGCTGATCTAGTTTTCGTCATAGCACTTTTTACGAAACTTTCTGGCGTGAAATAAAGCAACTGGTTTTAGAGCGCATTTGTTTTATGGCTAAACATTGTTGAGAACGTTTAGGAATCCGAGGCGAGGTACCGCTGTCGCATAAGTCCGGCCCTGTTTAAGAAACATCCTCTCTATATTTATAAATATTTTTTTACGACTTGCAACATTGTTATCTTGTTTAGTCCACATTCTGTTGCAGTCGAGTCAATGAAGATTTTGGCTTCGGGATTCTCAGGAAGGATTTTGATGATTTTTTTTTAAATGTTTGTTATATTGGATTATTCAAAACCAGAAACATTCCAGCTGGGGCTACTTTATAGGGGGTGGCACAGAAAAAAAACAGACATATTGGAGCTTAAAGAGAATCAAATTTTGAAAAGAAAACGCTTTATGCAACTTTTCATTTAAACCGATGGTCTAATTTATAACTACTTGAAAATTGAGACATTAGCTTGAAAAAGGAGGTAGCAGGGGGTGGATAAAGTAAAAAAGTATTTTGAGGTTTCTGGTGGTTGTACACACACTAAATCACATTTTTTTTCATCCCCTTTAATAATGAGGTGGGGGTGGTAAAGGGGGTGGCTAATGCCAAAATTTTTTTTGAGACCTTAGCTTCTCTTGTCTATACTAAATATAAATTTTATGAACTCTTACCTGCTTGATTTACCTATTTACTCCAAATTTACCCCAATTTACCCCCCAACCCTTCGACGGAACAAGATAAAAATATAATCTAGTTCTAGATCCCGTTAAAGTACATATGTGTACCAAATTTCAAGTCAATATCTCAAACGGTTCCAGAGTAAACGTGCGCACAAAAAAAGTTACAGACCGACAGACAGAATTTTTTTTTTCGCTCAAACTTGAAATCTCGACGTTTCATGACATTCTAAGCCTATTTGAACAATAAAAATTTTTTAAATTTTTTTTGTCGTTACTATACTTCCAGTGGATGTGGAAGTAATTAATGGTTTCGGAGATATGGAAGTATAAAGATGGCATCCGAACGTTTATAAGACGAAGTAAAGAAAGTGTTAATTATCTCAGAAACTATGACACTTATTTCTATAGCATAAAAACCAAAGAAATTATGACACAAACATTAGTAAACAATTAGGGATTGCAATACCGGTTAACCGGTTATTAGGACAAAAAACACATGACGATAATTACCGGTTATTTTAATTTTTTACCGGTTATTTCGGTAAATTCCTAACTTACGATATGTCACGTATTCAACGTTTCTATTTATGTCAGTGACTAGTATTCACTAAATACAGAGTGACTGTCCCAGCACTGAGCACTTTTAACAATAAATAAATAATATTGTAAAGAGTAAAACCCAGACACCAAGTTCTAAGAAATACAAGTAAGAGAGACATTGACAATATCGTGCGATAGAAAATTGAATATTTAACTGCCGCAAATATCCGTGGAATACATTTAGAAGTATGTTATTACCAATTCTTATTAACTTATCGACCCACCAATATCGACTGAGGAAGGACATCTTCAGCTGGTGGTATTCTATGCACAAATATCAGACGACTAACAGATATAGCTTTGAAAAACTAACCCTTTTAACAGGCCGTTTTTAAAAAATATTGTATTTTTAAATTAGGTATTCAGTAAATGCTCTATTTGAGTTTATGATTATAATTTATGTTATTTAAGTTGATATTTTTGTTATTTACAGAATAATTATTTATTTAAATTTATTTCATTTATATTTTTTCCTTTTAATAAAAAACCTTTGGTTTGTTCATTATATTAAATATACGTATATAATAGTATATTATTCAACGAGCATATAATGATGGCTATTATTCACGAGGATGAAGTTTAAGACACGAGCCGTAGGCGAATGTCGTAAATCACCAGAGTAGCCATTATATGCGAGTAGAATACTATACTTTGTCCACGACTATTAGATATTTTTGTTAAATTGTATACTGAAGAAATTAATTAATGAATTATTTATATTATTCTTTTTGAGTAATATGTAAAATTATTGTAAACAACGTTGACGTTTAAATTTAATTTGACAAGCCGTTCTTTGACACATAACGGCCTACTCAATCAAATTTAAAAACGAAATTGTATGATAAAAGAGGGTTGTTTCTGAAACAATAAATAGAGTTATTTATTCATAAATTTGATAATAACAGTAAAATTGTTCACACTATTGTAGCCATGACAGTTAACGAATAATTATATTTAAGGTTTCAGAAATCATAAATTCTACTAAAAAGTTGCCAGATTACACTCGAATTGAAAAAATACCTGCCCGTGACTTCTTATAAAGAACTGACTGTCCTTATTATTCACTAGTGAATACTGAAATCATTATTCACTGCAGGTAATAATGGATAGCATTATCCTTGAGGAAACACATACATAATGAGTACATTATTTAATAGTCGTGGACAAATTTTTTTTTTGTCAAATTTAGATAATTTTGTACATGGAAAAAGATAATTGCCATTTTCGCCACAATAATCATTAATTCTAAAAATTGCCGGTAAATACCGGTTAACCGGTTATTTACATTTTTATTTACCGATTTACCGGTTATTAAAACTTCCGGTAAATTGCAATCCCTATAAACAATGTGCTTCCTCACATTTTGTTAAAGTAAGTAGTCAATAATTTAAAAAAATCCCTATATACTTATATACTGTATTTTGTTAACATATAGTATAACATAGACGCTCAAAATTTTTCGTCCGTTTACAGCACTTACTTCAGAAAAAAAGTGCATTTTAAACTATAAACGAATTTTCGAGAAAACGTAAAAAAAAATTTTTCTTAGCAAATATCTCAATAAATATTAGTTTACGCGAAAAAATGATAGATATCAAAAATAAATAAACTGAGAATGAATATGTTCCACTTTAATATTTACGTTGGATTAATTATTTCGGAGATATTAAAGTATATAGATAGAAAGATTATAGGATGAAATATTTATTTTAAATGTTGAATATCTTAGAAACTATTAAATTTCCATCAAAATTTTTAGGAAGCGGAATTAAAGATAATTAATCAGTCTTTTAAATGATATTTTGTTTGTTTCTGTATCATACAAAATAAATAAGCAGTGTGCGTTTTCACATTTTATTTTTAACAAAATGTCACCATTTTGTTATTGTAGTTGTCCAGCGATTAATTTTTTTTTTAATGTTGTTTTCTGTTAATATATAGCATCACCTAGATGCTCAAATTTTTGTCCTTTTAAAACACTTGCTCTAGAAAAAATTTAAATCCTCCATATTTTAGCAGCCATTTAAAAAAAAATTCGGAAAATTCGGAGAAAAATTTCAAGAAAATCTTTTTTTTTTCTTCGAAAATACGAGCTATCTATGAAATTTATGAATTATTCAAAGCATAAAGAAAAAATTCACAATTTTCAAAATTAAAATTAAAAAATTTTATTCCGCTCGCGGGAATGTTTCCGATTTCAAGTAAGAGTAGTAGATAGTATAAGATATATTTTTAAAAAAGTTTCATCATAATTGGTACTGTTCCTGAGAATTCTGCAGTTTCACCGGTTTATAGGATTCATTAACTCGCTGTACCCTCTCAGGCCTCCTTCTGGTCCTTTGTACTTCCAGCGCACTCTCCCAAACTGGGGCAGCATAAAGCAAGATTGAGTGCACCACGCTGCACATCACCCTTCGTTTGCTGGCCTTCGGCCCTCCTCAGTTACTCATTACTAGCGTCAGTGCGGTTACGGTCTTCCCCGCTTTTTCCGTCGTTTTCCGTCGTTTTCCGCACGTGTTCCCCGTATGTCAGCTTTGGGTCTAGCCATATTCCTAGATATTTCTGGCTCCTGCTGTGCCCAACCTCCTACTCTCACAACGATCGGCGCCAGGTTCCTCTTCCTAGTTATCACTATGCACTCCGTTTTTTCTGGGACTAGTTCAAGGTGCACCCGACCGAGCCACTGCTCCATTTCTCTGATGGTATCATTTACCTTCGTTTCTATTTCCACCATCCATGTCCTGTGGCCGTTATGGCCAGATCGTCGGCATACCCCGTAACAGTAATACCGTTCGTCATTGGAAGCTGCAGTATGTCGTGCATTACATTCCATAGGCGTAGCACCGATCCCTGTGGGACTCCACATGTTACCTTTTTCCACTCCGTAGCATTTTCCGACTTCATCTAGTTCTGTTTTTTTTTAGGTAACTCTTGATAATTCTGAGGAGGTACGGTGCAACCTCCAGCCCCCTAAGTTTCCTCACTATCTCCCTCCACCTAGCTGTATTAAAGGCATTTCTCACATCCAATGTTCCTACTGCACAGATCTTTTTATCTTATGGCATCCATCGCCTTCTCGGTGACTTTCCTTACCGCGTCCACTTGGACTTCCCCTTTCTGAATCCAAACTGATTGTCGGCCACTCCGTTTTTTTGTTCTAACTCGGCTTTCAACCTCCCCAGCAGCAGATACTCCAGAAGATTTCCCATCGAGTCTAGGAGGCAAACCGGCCTGTACGAAGAAGGCTTCTCAGGCGATTTGGTCCCCTTCACCAGCAGAACCAGCCTAGTTTTCCTCCATCCTCCATCCTCTCACACTAGAGCACGGTTCATGACCCCCAGGATCACATCAGGGTATTCCTCCACCATCAGTTTGATGATCTCTGGTGTATTTCATCAGGACCCGGGGCCTTTCCGCTTTTTAGCCTATTACTGACCGTCTTTAATTCTTCTTCGGTGAAGGGCGGTACCTCCATAACTTCCGTCTCCCTCCCTCTAATTTCTTCCCTGTCCGGGAATAGTGCTCTCACTGTATCTCTCTTGTTTTCTCAATCGAAATTGCAAGAGGTAGGGCCCTCATGTTTCGGGTCGCGATCTTATACTCCTTGTACCCGTCTCTCTAGATGTCTCCGTCTATGTCTTCGCATAGTTTCTTCCAGCACTCCTGTTTGGACTTTTTTATTTCATCCCTCAGTCTTTTCCTTATCTCCCGGTACTTCTGGGCAGCGGCAGTCACATCCTGTCTCACCTGCCTCCTATTTTCTCTGGTACAACTCCTTTTAGCGCTCACGTACTCTTCTCTGAGTGTAGCTATGTCCTCCGTCCACCAGTAAACGTTTCCTCCGCGTCTGCCCCCACGCTTCGTGACCGCTTTCATCAGCGTCTCATCCGTCAAATCTGCCCCATTTTCTACACTCTGGCGCATCGAACTTCGGAATGCATTTTTATCTAGCCGACCTAATTTCCATCGTATCCCTTTCCTCGTGGGAGGTTTGTCGCTCTGTCCAACCTCATATCTAATGTATCGATGATTACTTAGCTAGCACTTTTTTTATGGATTTCCCCCTCAAAAAAAAAGCTTCATTGACTCGACTATTGATTCTATATTCAGTAAAAAAATGTCAATATTGCTAATACGAATTGCTTTTAATTGCCATACCACGGTCTTCACGTCAAGAAACTAGAATCACAGCATAGCGCAAATATCACTCTGTTATTCAAATATTTGTAAGAATTGGATCAAATGTCACATACAAATCGTATTCAACTCTCATCAAAAAGTAATCTGAAACATAAAAACAAGTGGCATGAGTATTTGCTTTAAGTAAATCGTTTACATTATCTTCCCCATCTGATCTGTTAATGCACAAACAAAGAATGTTTATAAATGTATGCAAATGCCCATGCCCCTTAGAATGCTTTACATATAAAACGCTTCGCAAATTTAACTGTCAGAAATTACAACATGTATTAGTTGAACTACAGCTGACTACATATCCGCATATCCAGGTCGTGACATATTCGATACATTTAAACAAGTTAGTACTGCTTTAAAGCCAGCAGTAAACGTACAGAACATGCTTTAGAAGTATAACTTGTACTGTCTATATTTTGCTCCTGGCATTTTTGCTTACTACTATAGATAGAAGACCTGAGTAAATATTATATTACAGATAAAAGAGCTTGAGGTAGAATTTAATTTTATTTGCACAAGTTCTGACGGGCAGTTTGGGTGAAAGACGAATTAAATAACGTGCGGAAAAATAGACAAACCCTACTGAAAGTACGAATAATGAGTTTTTTAATATTTATTTAATTATTTTAAGAGTAACATAATAAACAAGCTAAAAACGTACTCTTACTGAGCTTTTTCTATAATTGTTACACATTCTATAAGATACTCTTCGCAGTTTACTTGTAAATAATGTTAGTTTTTGGACATCCTAAATTTCGTGATACCAAATTTGTTGGGAAAAAAAATACATTAAAAAAATTTTAAAAAAATATCACCTGTCTGGGATTCGAACACACGATCTTTCGATTGCGAGGCTGAAGCTGAAGCTGAATACAAATTTATTTATTTTAGAGCTACGATTATGCGCCTCCCAGAAGCCTGACCCGGAGCCAGGCAGACAACCATGGCGCATGGCACGCAGTGCCGTGGTGAATGAGGGTTTGGACGGGGCGGGTCCGTTTCGGTTTAACCAGTGTTTTCTTGTCAACGCTCCTGTTTAAAAAATTTAAAAACTTAACATTAACAATAAACAATTTAGATATAATATACAGAGACACTTAAAAATAATTAAAAACCTCTTAAAATTAATTGTTGCACACATCCACCAATAAATTTGGATTGTTGGTACGGGAAAACAAAATTCAACGAAAAAACCCGTTCGAAACAATTTCACCCTGGTGGTCTACCTACCGCCAGGAAAATGTGGTGAAATAGAAGTTTTCTTATAAAATGTTCAGATTTGAAGGAGTTTTTCGGCCTAAAGGGAATTTTAAAAACAAAAGAGGACAAAAAGAACAAAATTAAACAAATAGGGAAAGGATAGAAAAAGGTTAGTTTAGTTTAGTTGAGGTAAACATCAAAGGTGAGGAAATTATAGATTATGGTATAGAAAAGTATGGCTAGGGAAGATGTTGCCGGAAAATAGGCAACGCCTGGTATGGTATATCGAAAAGGATTGCATTATGCTGTCTGATTCGGGTTATGTTGCGGTTTAGCGGACTATCGCCCAGTTTGAATTGATAGAATTTTTGAGATATTTTGCAAGGCAAGACTTTAGCCACACATTACTTCAAAAAATGAATGTCTGTAATATATACCTTTTGAGAATCATATTTCAACGCATTAGATATATTATTATGAAATATATAAGCGAAAAAACTTTAGAAAATATATTTTTTTTTAATTAAATGATTAATAACTTTCTTATTTACTGATTGATTTTCTTCAAAAACAAAAAGGTTCCTCCTCTAGCTAGCACTCACTTACTTTCCAAATTTTAATACATTTTTCTTTCTTAAGTTATCGTGCTTACAAGAAACTTGACTGACGGACGGACGGACAGACGGACATTTTGAAAGTTGTTCAAAATTCGTTCACTAACACAATAATATGAAAACTTTTTCTCTACGTTTTTAGAAAAGTGCCGATTAAATGCAATATACTCTTCGTTTTTGCGAAGAGTGTAAAAATACAATCCCCTTTACCCCTGAAGGCCTGAAGTGATTTTGTGACACACAGGAGCTGCAAAAAGATAGCATAATGATAGAATTTATGGGAAGGTATCTAATAAAAGTAAGGCAATATGGTCAATTATTAATAATATTCTACATAAATCAACAACAAAAGTTAAAGTATAAAAAAAAATTGGAGATAACATGATAACAGATCATAAGCATATGGCTCAATATTTCAATACATATTTTATAGATATACCTAGAAATTGAATGAAAAGTTAACTGCACAGGATGATGGTAATAATACGTTTAATTTGGGTATTAATTATCCTACGACATTTCTGGAACCAGTAACTGAGACCGAAATTTTACATATAATTCATAATTTAAAAAACTCCAACTCTGCAGGCATTGACTGTATTAGTTCAAATTTATTAAAAAGAACAATGAATTTAGTTGTGAAACCGTTTCTAGTAAATGCTTCCATATTTAATGGTTTTACCACAGTGTTAAAGAATGTGAAAATAATACCAGTTTTTAAAAACGGTGATAGTACTTTGTTAGATAATTTTCGCCCGGTTGCTTTGTTATCAACCATTTCCAATATTTTAGAAAGAGTAATTTATAACAGAATTCTGAATTCTTCTCTCTAAATTTCAACATGGTATTCTCAAAAATAAGCCAACAGAAACAGCAATTATGAATTGTATAAAAAGACTGTATGATAACTTAGAAGAGAATATGCGAAGTATGGTCTTTTCATGAAACTTTTTAAAGCGTTTGACCTGATAAATCACAGACTGCTACTTAATAACGTAGAGTATTATGCTTAAGAAGGAAGATTTATGACTGGCTAAAATCGTAGCTTTCTAGTAGGACACACGTTGTGGAAGTCAATGGAGTTAAATCAGGAATTGAGGAAGTATCGATAGGTGTCCCACAGGAATTTGTGTCAGGGCCCCTGCTGTTTTTATTCTATATCAATGAATATTACCACAGTGTATTTCTGATAACAATCTAATAATGTTTGCTGATGATACTTCCTAATTAAGCTGTAAAAACTCAAAAATGAAGCAAAAGATGATATATTGAAGAAACTGAAATTGTTACCTACTTGTTTCAAGAAAACGGACTATTTTTAAATGTTTCAAAAACTGCATTTATTAACTTTACTGTAATGTCTCCCAAAGTAGTTTGATAAAGATTAATAAAAAATCAAATAACAAGTTAATTCTACAAAATTTGTAGGTATATTTAAAGATAACACAGGTCAACATTTAGTTTAAAAAAAATACACCGGTACCTAGGTACCCAGGGGTTTTTGGGATCGCTGATTCCCATGCCGAGGTCGGTTAAGCTCTATCACGTCAGGTTCAAGGTCATTTGAAGGTCAAACTAAGAAAATATGGTTGAAAAAATCTGAGAAAATTCACACATAAGTTTTTGGGGTCGCTGAGTCCGAATTCGGTGTTCGCTTACCCCTAAAAGGCATCCGGAGGTCATTTCAAGGTTAACTTGAGAAAAACAGAGGGGAAGCTGTTAAAAAAATTTGAAAAAATTTACATATAGGTTTCTTGGATCACTGAGTCTGTATCCGATGCCGGTTGACCTCTACCAAGTCAGTTTCAAGGTCGTTTGAAGGTCAAACTAAGAAAAGGTGGTTGAAAAAATCTGAAAAAATTCACACGTAGGTTTTTGAAGTCGCTAAGTCCGAATCCGGTGTTCGCTTACCCTCAAAAGGCATCCGAAGGTAATTTCAGGATTAATTTGAGAAAAACAGAGGGGAAGCTGTCAAAAATCTGAAGAAAACTATACATAGGTTTTCTGGATCGCTGAGTCTGTATCCGATGCCGGTTGACCTCTACCACGTCAGTTTCAGGGTCATTTGAAGGTCAAAGTAAGAAAAGGTGGTTGAAAGAATCTGAAAAAATTCACGCAGGTTTTTCGGGTCGCTGAGTCCGAATCTGGTGTTCGCTTACCCTTAAAAAGGCATCCAGAGGTCATTTCAAGGTCATTCTGGGGTAATTTCAAGCCGACATTCGTCCGCCAGCTTTAGCTGCACATGAAGATTCTTCGGTGGCTATCTCAGTGCAAATATATTTAACTCAATGAATCACCTACTTATTTTTTTCTGTGAAAATTGACGAGCTTATATTCACCACATAAATCATGTGGAACTCAAAGGCTGGTCTTTAGATATAGCTGCAAAAGCAGAGCGAGCATGCAAGTAGAGAGTACCTTGAGTATTCGATAGATGGTGCATGCCCACCGCAAGTGAGTTGGGGCAGAAGTTCGGCGCGAATCACGGGCGTTGGCTTCACTCACTTGGAGCTCAATTATGTCAGGATCAAAGTAATTTATTGGTTTTTTGAGTCAGACAAACTGACAAGGAGGCAGACAGACTGTCAGATAGAAACATTTAGTCATTTAGTCAGACAGAATTACCGTCAGAAAGGCAGGTAGAAAGGCAAGATGTCAGATAGATGGACAGAGAGAAAATGCAGGCGGACGATAAATACAGACTAACAAGCAAACAAACAGGTGTGCAGGTATAATGGCAGACAGATAAACAGACAATAAGTAGGCAGGTGAGCATTCGTATAAATTTTTCCAATTTTTTTCAGCTCCTATTCTTACTTTAACCTTCAAACGACTTTAAACATGAGGTGATAGAGGTCAACCAACATCGGATTCGGACTCAGCGACCACAACAACGTATGTGTGAATTTTTTCAGATTTTTTCAACCACCTTTTCTTAGTTTTACCTTCAAATGACCTTGAACCTGACGTTATAGAGCTTAACCGACCTCGGCATCAGAATCAGCAATCCCAAAAACCCTTGGGTACCTAGGTAGAGTCCGGTGTATTTTTTCAAACCAAATGTTGACCTGTGTATAGTGTAATGCTTTAAACTGGGAATCTCATGCAGAAGTAGTTAACTCGGGTCTGTTGTGCATTATATAGGTTATAAAATGTCTCTAATAGTAGAACAGTTATATTATATTACTATGCACACTTCTATTCTGTTAATTTCAGTGTAATCGTTCGCGACAATTTATGTGTGGTTTATCATAATCGTGGGATAGGTCGCGGAGGACCTCAGCAATGGCCAGCAAGATAACTCGAACTCAATAGTTTGGATTTCTCTTTGTGGGGTCATCTTAAAACCCTGGTGTATAAAACTCCCATTAACACTTTAGAAGATTTAAGAGAGCGAATAGTTGCCTCGTATGAAACAACACTTAATACGCCGGGAATATTTGAACAAGAATGCAGTTCGATGAGAAGACGGGCGGAAGCATGCCTATTAAGTGAAAGTGGCAATTTCTAACAATTTTTATAAAACAAAATTTATCACTATCAATGTTAATAATAATTAGTTTCAATTAGAATTCAATTGTTTTAATCAAGAACCATGCGTCTGGCAAGAAAAACGCAAGAGACCGTTTTCATGTAAAATTGACCAGGCTAATCGGAAAAAATATCCAGATGAAAAAATGTGGAGTACCACTTTTTTGGTAAAAAATATCAGTTGTATTGTTTGCAGGGACGCCACTGGAGGAGCGATAAAATAACTTCTCTAACTAAAGTGGTTTTATATCCTATCCTACCAAAATTGAAAATAACATCTAAAGTACTTTCTGAGATATCAAAAAATAACAATTTAAAAAAATGAAATCAACACTCTGCAGCAAAAAATTTAAGCCGTTGCGGACATATGTTTATATAAACTTTTTTCGTAAAATAACCTAAGGAATCACACCCTGAAATATTAGCACGTCATTAAGGAACACCCTGTACAGTTAAAGCGGAAAATTCGTTCTTTATAAAAAGTTTTGCTTTTGTTAAAAACATGATTGCCATGGAGTAAGTTAACATATCATGCACACGGTGTTCAGAAGATTAAAGAACCTGAGAATTTTTTGAGAGTAAACTACGTTCAATTTTAACGATATGAAAAACTGTCACTAAGAAAAGTTCCTTAGAATTAAAAGGTCATGGCAGGTTAAGTTAAGTTCCGTGCCTTTGCAACCTTTTTGTGTGTAGTTCCTTCCAGTGCGTAAGATACTACCACAAAAAGTTTTGGCCTCAAAAACTTCATAATATCTGAAAAAACATTTTTCTTCGAAAATCCGAAAAAAAATTTTTTTCTTAATCAAGTGAACCAATTTATTTGTATTTCACATATATCGCAAAACTACTCAAGACAATTTATTAATGATATTTTCAGTAAATCTTTTCATAAAGAAAAAAAAATTGATGTTTTTGAATTTTAAAAAAAATTTAAATACGTACTTAGAAGTTAGCGACCACCTCCATTTTTTCTATTAATTATACACCATACAATAAACTATAACATATATTTTTCACAAAACTCTATCGAAGGGGTAACATAGTCAAATTAACAAAGATAATGTTACGTTTTTAGTTCCCCTTAGTAAGCACCCTGTATCGTGGTTTCAGAAATTATAACACCAGGGTAACACTAAACAATAATGTATTAACTTAGGTACTAATTACAACAAATAAAAAAAAAGAGTATAAATTGGTTAGAAACTCGATATATTAATAAATATACAAATGAACAACAACTGCTTGGATTACACGTATTGAAAATTTTTTGGCAGCAGCCTACGTATTTTTTTGAAATGACGAGATGTACACACAATACATATATTTATATATTTATTAATATATCGAGTTTCTATCCAATTTATACTCTTTTTCTTTATTTGTTGTAAATAGTACGTAAGTTAATACATTATGGTTTAGTGTTATCCTGGTGTTATAATTTCAGAACCCACCATACAGGGTGTTTACTAAGGGGGGGGGGGGGTACGTAAACACGTAACACTATGTTTGTCAATTTGACTATGTTACCCCTTCGATAGAGTTTTGTGAGAAATATATGGTATAGCTTATTGTATGGTGTATAATTAAAAAAAAAATGAAGGTGGTCGCTAATGTTTAAGTACGTATTTAAATTTTTCAAAACATTCAAAAGCATCAATTTTTTTTTCTTCATGAAAAAATTTACTGAAAATATCATTAATAAATTGTCTTGAGTAGATTTACGATATATGTAAAATACAAACAAACTGGTTCACTTGATTAAAAAAAAAAAAGTTTTCGGATTTTCGAAAAAAAAAAATTTTCCCAGATATTATGAAGTTTTTGAGGTCAAAACTTTTTGTGGTAGTATCTTACGCAAGGCTTCATCACTGGAAGGAACTACACGCAAAAAGTTTGCAAAGACACTTAACATCTTAACCTGCCATGGCCTTTGTGACAGAATTCCACTTTTTTTTTAAATTTCATAAGTATCAAGTGCTATCATATGGTAAAACTTGCGGTAAAATAGAAATTATTATCTTTTTACAAAATTATTTATTAAATAAGACAGCTAATAACAGAAAATAATTTGTATTCTACCGCATATCACTTCATACTTATGAATTTTTTTTTGAAAAGTCGAATTAGGCAGATATATCTACAAATTGGAATTCTGACATAAATTTTAATTCAAAACAACTTTTCTTAGTGACAGTTTTTCATATCGTAAAACTGAACGCAGCTTAGTCTTACATTATTTTCAAATTTTTTTATTTTCTGCACATCTTGTACATAACATGTTAACTTACTCCATATCAATCATATTTTTAACAAAAGCGAAACTTTTTATGAAGAATAAATTTTCCGCGTAAAGTAGGAAATAAACTAGGAAATAAATAAGTTTGCCCTCTTATCCATTCTAACTGTTTACATACTGTATATTCTGAACACTTTGACATATATGTTAAAACTAATATAATTTGTTTTCCACAAAAAATTGTAATCACGAGTACAAAACTCATAGAGGTGATAATTTGGTAATGTCAGGTCATAAATTGACGACATAAGAGCAAAATCCATTATAAACGGGAATTAAATTATAAAATAATTTATCACTAGAAATAAAAAGCATATTAACAATTCTTAAAACAAAATAAAATTCAACAGAGTTAATATATGATATATTAAATATTCATCTAGGATTATTTTTCTTGTTGTTTTACTATTATGTGCCTGTATGGTTTCTTGCTTGTATAGTATTCTTTTATTTTTAATTTGATATTTATACTTATACTAGCTGACCCAGCAAAAGTTTGTTTTGCCATATAAATTATAAATTTTTGTCCAAAAAATAAAAAGAAAATTTCTGGATAGGGCCACCCTTATCACCTAGGGGTATAAAATATAGCCTACGACCTATTCTCAGACCTACCAAATATACACCAAAAATTTCATAAAAATCGGTCGAGCCGTTTCGGAGGAGTTCGATAACAAACACTGTGACACGAGATTTTTATATATTCGATTATTTTAAATATTGATTGTGTCTAAAAATTGATGCACCCATAAGGGTTGCGCTATGGGTGCATCAATTTCCAGCGTAATTGCCAAACTCGTACTTGAAGACCTAGAAAACGCCATAATATCAAAAATTAATTTCAAAATACCCTTTTTTTATAGATATGTCGACGACTGTATTACCCTAGTCCCACGTGACAAAACTGATTACATTCTAGACTTATTTAATTCCTACAATAAAAAATTACAATTCACAATAGAAATAGAAGTTAACAACAAATTAAACTTCCTGGATCTTTCCCTAATAAGAACAAAAAATACAATTAGAACACAATGGTACGCTAAAAATACTTGGTTAGAACGGTACATTAATTTCACTTCAAATCACACCATTTCACAAAAAAAATTGTTGTCATTGGTCTTGCGGACAGAGCAATTACGTTTTCAGACCCCGAATATAGAGGAGACGCAATTAAAAAAGCCAAAGCTGCCCTCACAAAAAATAATTACCCCGACACGTTTATCAACAATATTTTTAAAAAACGAAACAAATTCTACAACAATACCCCCCAAAAACACAAATAAAATCTGATAATTCCCAAACTAACTACATAGCAATCCCTTACACGAAAGGACAAATAGGAAAAAAACTTAAAAAACATAACATATCCATCTGCCACAAAGGAAACCAATTGTTGAAATCAAATTTTAGCAAACTAAAGGCTAAAACACCACCTTTAAAAAAGACTCATGTTGTTTACAAAATTCCATGTAACAACTGTGATAAGGTTTACATAGGACAAACCTCGCAACATTTAGACAAAAGAATTCAAGGCCATAAGTACGACAAAAAAAACAAAACAGCACTTACCAAACATGTACAGACCATGAAACATAATTTCAACTTTGACAAAACACAAATACTAACTACTGAAACGCATACCAAAAAACGAGAAATCTTAGAAATGATCGAAATTGAAAAACATCCAAATAGTATTAATGACAAAACTGACACGCAGAACCTGAACAAAATATACAATAACCTTTTAATAAACCAGCATAAGAAATAATACAGAACACCACAGTAAAAACGCCAAAACACGCCACTGAAACCACTTAGGTGTGAAAGCAATACGACGATGCAAATTGTTGGCGTTAGCCGAGGCCAACAAGCATTGAAGTCCGAGAATGTGCTTTCACACCGAAGTACACATACCATTTTTTCTGAAATCACAATCAATATTATTATAAATTAAGGAATTCGTATTAATGCATAACCTTTCTTCATTACAATCTAACTGCTTACTAATAAATGCAATTTTAATGTGAGATGGTTTGTCTGCGTGTATTTATTTACTGTCTAAAATATACATAAGAAACCGTACGGGAATGTTACTTTCCCGGCATAGGCCGGGAAGGTAACATTCCCGTACGGTTTTGTTGATCGTTGCAACTGATCTTTTCCGATCTGATTTGTGATAGCTTCTTAGCAACGGACTAAAATACCGAAATTGTGCATTTTTCGATCTGAAAATGTAGACATTGCCGATCGATTTCAGAAAAAGATTGTTTTGTGACTGTTATTTATTAGCAGACCACGGTAAACCGCTTTGATAGAAAATTTAAGGTACCTAATTAATTAGTTTTATTCATTAATTATCTATTTTGGCTGGCGAATATCTCATAAAATATAACACATAGGACGAAAGTGTATATAGACATTCTTGTAGGAAATTTAATTATGTTTAATTTTGCACAGATTATCTTTTTCCGTACGACGCATCTTTTCCGAGATATAAACTAAGAATCGAAAAAAGGAACATTTTCACCCCCCCCCCCCCCCCCCCTCTCAAGCGGCGGGGCTAGGAGCGGGGACTTTTAGTATGTTTACCTCACATTCCTGAAGAGGAAAATTCTCCCCGCTTCCATGTCCTCTACGACTCTTTCGTTGACTGGACTATTACTCGCCGAGTAGATGAAAAGAGTTTTACTTCCAGAGTTATATTGAAAAAAGAAGAAAAACATAAATAAATTACCTTTTTATTACGTCCATACCGCATTTCGATTCATTCGTACTATTCTATCCTAACCATTATATTAATATTCGTAATGTTCCAGGTATATTAAATAATAATTTTATGTGTTCACTGCGGCTTGAATACGAAATCAAGAGTCCTAACGCTAACTTCCAATGTAGTTGAATTTTTAAAAATTATGAATTATTAAATGCAAAAGAGACAACGAGAGCTACTACGGCAGAATCTTTTAATGAAATATTAATAACTGGATACAGCAATATAAGCCAAAGTGTATTATATTTTAAATTTTAAAAAGGCCACATCGCGGGAAGATCGATACGCTTAAATTTAGTTATATCATAATATTTTTAATGCAACTTTCTAGGTACATTTTATACATTTTATATCATTTTAATTTCATTAGAATATAATATTTCTGCTTCCATATAATTATTGAAAAATGTATTTTGTGTATTTCGCAGATAATTTTTATAATAAGATCATATAAAACACTTAAAAGTAGCGAAAACTAATGGTGCAGCTTTGTATATACAGGGTAGCAAACTGGTTATATTAAGCAATTGGAGGATGGCAGTGAAACAGAGTCCAGTCAATGAAAGAGTTGTAGAGAACATTGAGGAGGGGAGAATTTTTCTCTTCAGGAATGTCTTGGGGGTAGTCAGGAGGTAAACATACTAAAAGTCCCGCCGCTTCAGAGGGAGAGGGGGGTGGAAAGGTTACTTTTTTCGATTCTTCGCTTATAACTCGGAAACAATGCGCCGTACGTAAAAATGTAATCTATGCAAAATTAAACGTAATTAAATTTCCCACAATAATATTTATATTAATTTTCTTCCTAAGTGTTATAGTTTACGAGATATTCGCCAGCGAAAATCGATAATTAATGAAAAAAAATCAATTAGGTACCTTGAATATTTCTATCAAAGCGGTTTACCATGGTCTGCTAATAAATCACAGTCACAAAACAATCTTTATTTTACAACACTCGACGTATTTACTAACGTAATATTTTGTCGAAATCTATACATTTCCTTAAAAAATATACAGTGTGACTCACTTAAAATGAAGATACCCTTATAACTTTTTCATTTTGTTTCCGTTTTGAATTAAATTTTACTCGAGTATAGAACAAATTAGGATTTACTTATGACCAGAAAATCATTTACCTGCTATAAAGGCAAAGCCACCTACAGTACCAAAATATGAGGATATTGATAGATCTTGACGAATTTCACGTAGCCACCACAAATTGCGGAAACTGACGATCCCCTTCGCCAGGTGAACATATGTATAAGAAATCCCCCATCAATAACCAAATAAAATTTTTATGTACAACTTGAGGTTATTTTTATTGATATTTCCCTGACTGGTTTTAATAATCTTTTTCCCCTTTTTATGTAAACACTTGGACCAAGTGAAGAGGAGAGACCCAGTACACGTCTTCCATCTTAAGAAAGGAATTTGGTGATCGTGGAAAGCAACACCGTTGGAGTGGACAGAGCTGATACTCCAAGATAAGGAGATTGATAGTGGAATCCCAACTCTCATCCGTCATACGTCCCTCAAAATCCTAAACATTGGAAGCTTCCCGCCCCATTCTCCTGCTGCAGCAGTTACGTAAGAATTTTTGGAAACTGTACGGTCTAAATTTTTATTGGTCAGAAGAAAAATTGTACAAAACCAGTCAACTTTGCTAATTTTTTTTGCAATTTTTATTACTCAATCTTTTCATCATTTTTTTTCAAATTTCAGTCAACTTTGTTAAATTTTTGTGCTTAAACTATTTTAATACTTTTTTTACATTTTAACCTTAAATTTTATTTAAATATCAATTATTAATTGTTATTTTCAATATTTTGTCTTTCAATACGTTTTAATCAACTTGTAAAGAAATTGTAAATATTTGTTTTAAAAATCTATTTTTCTGTAATATACTGTTAAACTTTTAACTCTTTTGTGTTCTTATTCCTGCTCTCCCAATACTCAAGAACAGACTATCTAATCTTTGTATCTTTATTTATTTTTGATATTAATTTGATTATACCTTATAAAGAAAATATGCTGGCGTCCTAAAGGCCCAGTACCACTAAACAAAAAAAAAAAAAAACTTAACCTATGACCCGTGCTGAGCTAGCAGGAGTTAGGTTACTACACCTCTTGATTGGGGAATTTGCAATAAACCAACAAAGTGTTATTAGAAGCTATACCTTTAGACTTTAGAGTGAAAGATCGAAAAGATCGTTACAAAATGTATATCCGTTTTATCTTTTTTTTTTTAAATATTTGGGAATTTTGTTGGTTATAATTTTATAAAATATACAAGCGAAATGGAGCAGGCGTCGTCCAGACATGTTAAGCCATCCTATCTCGGGCAGTTTATGTGAGATATTCTGCCTACGCCGTATACCAAAAATTAGTCTTAAACAAGAATTCTGTATGACTTGAATTCTGCTGTTATCTTTCGCATCTATACATGGACCATATACTGAGTCGGCAAAATTAAATCTAGATAATATTAATGATTCACATAAAATTGTTTTTACTTTTTGATTGAGATAATGTCTATTGCTGTAAATCATTTTAAGGTTCATGCAGGCTAATCGGATACAATTATTTATATGAGACTTAAATCTAAGTGAACTATCAAAGATTAACCCTAAATTCTTTGCCTTTTCAGTGGGGCTTATGTTGTGTCCTTCCATGTTTATTTGAATTCTATCGGTTAACTGGGACCTAGCACTTGGTTGTCCAAATACAAGAACCGATGTTTTGTTGGCATTAATATTTAGTGAGTGAGATTTATATTTTTCCAGTAACGAAAGGATGTCATGGTTAATTTTATTCATTGCATCTATATACTGACTTGGATCGAAAAAGAGGTAAAGTTGTGTGTCATCTGCGTATAAATTCATTTGACAGTGTGCAATGGCTTTTTGAAACTCCGATGTATATAGAGTGTACAATAAGGGGCCCAATATCGATCCCTGCGGAACACCACACAATACATCAAGAGGGGCAGAGACATTCTCATCAACTTTTACTCTTTGAGTTCTACCCGTCAAATAGCTACGAAAGAAGTTGACCGCTCCATTGCTTAAACCAATAAACTTTAGTACAGCTAAGAGTATTTTATGATTTATAGTGTCAAATGCCTTTGAAAAATCAATGAGAACCAACACTGTAACTTTTTCTCATCTGCCCCTCTCAATATATTGTCTGTAATGTTCAAGAAAGCCGTTTCACAACTGTGTAACGAGCGAAACCCTGATTGTATATCAAGCAGCAAATTGAACTTTGTCACGTGCTCACGAAGTTGCGACTCCACCTCTCTTTCTAAGACTTTTGACAGTGTTGGTAAAATACTTATTGGCCGTAGGTCCTTAAACTCAGTGGGATTATTATTTTTTGGAATTGGCAGTATAAGGGCTTGCTTCCAAGCATCTGGAAAAACGTTATTTTTTAAACAAAAGTTTATGATGTGCGTTATATGAGGCAAGATATAAGGACAACACATTAATAATATTTTGATATTGAGTCCATCATAACCAAGGGCATTGGTTTTGATTCCGTATAAAATTTTTTGCACATCAAATTCGGACATAAGTCGGAAAGTAAATGTCTCTATATTTGGATTGATGTTGTTATTGTAATAATTAATGACATTTTGATCTGTAGGCATCAGCGGGATATTATTTGCATAATAGTCATTCAGGTTGTCCACATTTTTTAAATAATTGGGTATTGAATTCTTTTCAGTTTTTCCTATATTTAGAATTTGCAAATCTCTCCATACATTATTAATACCATTTACCCTCAGCTTATGCTCAAAAATGCTTTTTTCTCCCTTCTGCACGAGAGTGTTGTGTAATTTTTTAACTGTTTATAATAATTAAAGTGACCCTCGTTTTTAGTTTGACGCCACCTACTACGGGCCTTATTCCTAAGAGATATCAGTAAGCGTATGTTATCAGTCATCCATGGAGAAAATTTCTTAGTAATTCTTATAGTACTCAACGGTGCATATACATTCAAGAAGTTTAGAATATTCTCATTTAAAAAATTTAATTTATCATTGACATTATTCATGTCATTAATAACCTCAAAGTTAATTAAGCTAAGATCATTGTAAAATTGTTCCTGATTAAAACTTTTGAAGTTTCTTATTGTTTTAAAGATCGGAGTATTCAATTTAGTTTTAATATTTAACTCACAATAAGTTAATTCATGATCAGACAAGTGGTCGAGGGGAACTACGTTTACACAATCTACGATGTCATCATTATTAGTGGTTATTATGAGATCAATAAATGTTGAAGAATTAAGAGTGATGCGAATCGGAGAATGAACTAGTTGATCTAAATTAAATACCTCAAGCATCTGACTAAGTTTAAGACAACTTAGTGAATCAGTCCTTAACATGTCTATATTGAAATCATTAAGACAGAATATTTCGTCATATTGTGGTAATAAGACAGACAACTGCTGTTCTAATGTATTTAAAAATTCACCATATGGTTAATCTGGCTGTCTGTACACGACTCCCACTGCATAGTTTTGTTTATTTATTTTAATTTTTACCCATAGCTGTTCTATATTATTTTAATATCAATGAGAGAGAACGACGCCAATATTCTTGGCTATAGATGTCAGTTTCGGATGACTGGGGTCGGGCAGGACTATTGCCCCTTACCCCAATACATCGCTGTAGACCGGGGACCAGCCTCGTGCAGGGCGGGCGAATTTACTTTACGTCGGCCCCACTCACAGATGTGAGCGGTGCAGACGATTTCGGCCCACCTCCCTGGGTGCTGGCTCGTTGGACCTTGCTGGCTAAGGCCTCTTCTGGCGCTCTTCTGTCTTGATCTTCTTTCTTCGCCAGCTTGTCCCCCCCCGGGGAGGACAAGCTGGCGAAGAAAGCGTGAGCACGTGACAAAATTCAATTTGCTGCTTGATATGCAATCAGGGTTTCGCCCGTTACACAGTTGTGAAACGGCTTTCTTGAACATTACGGACGATATATTGAGAGGGGCAGATGAGAAAAAGTTACAGTGTTGGTTCTCATTGATTTTTCAAAGGCATTTGACACTATAAATCATAAAATACTCTTAGCTGTACTAAAGTTTATTGGTTTAAGCAATGGAGCGGTCAACTTCTTTCGTAGCTATTTGACGGGTAGAACTCAAAGAGTAAAAGTTGATGAGAATGTCTCTGCCCCTCTTGATGTATTGTGTGGTGTTCTGCAGGGATCGATATTGGCCCCCTTATTGTACACTCTATATACATCGGAGTTTCAAAAAGCCATTACACACTGTCAAATGCATTTATACACCGATGACACACAACTTTACTTCTCTTTCGATCCAAGTCAGTACATAGATGCAATGAATAAAATTAACCATGACATCCGTTCGTTACTGGAAAAATATAAATCTCACTCACTAAATATTAATGCCAACAAAACATCGGTTCTTGTATTCGGACAACCAAGTGCTAGATCCCAGTTAACGGATAGAATTCAAATAAACATGGAAGGACACAACATAAGCCCCACTGAAGAGGCAAAGAATTTAGGGTTAATCTTTGATAGTTCACTTAGATTTAAGCCTCATATAAATAATTGTATCAGATTAGCCTACATGAGCCTTAAAATGATTTACAGCAATAGACATTATCTCAGTCAAAAAGTAAAAACAATTTTATGTGAATCATTAATATTATCTAGATTTAATTTTACCGACTCAGAATATCTCACATAAACTGCCCGAGATAGGATGGCTTAACTTGTCTGGACGGCGCCTGCTCCATTCCGCTTGTATATTTCATAAAATTATAACCAACAAAATTCCCAAATATTTAAAAAAAAAAGATAAAACGGATATACATAATATAAATATTCGTTTTAAAGGTACTCTCACTCCTCCCCTTCATCGTACTGAATTGTTCAAACGCTCCTTCTCTTACCAAATAACTAAAATCTATAATTCCATACCATCTGCTGTCTTGATCTTCTTTCTTCGCCAGCTTGTCCCCCCTCCGGGGGGTGTCATCTGTCAGTTGGGTGTTTTTGGGTTTTTGGCAGGAGTGACTGCCGGTACACAGAATGCCAATTGAAATCCTGTCATCCGGATCATCGGCAGGGTAAGGATGAGCTGTGTAGCTCGAGGAAGGGCAGACCTAACTGCTTTGGTAGCATTTTCGGTCTGCCCGGAGCTAGGGGGATTACAGGTACTGGACGGTTGTTTGTCCGGTACCCGCAGGGTCTTGGGTGGGTAGTTGGGTGATCTTCCTGTCTCTTCAGTGGGGTGTCTTCATCGAACGGTGAGAGAGAACGAGAGCGATTCTTTAATGTACATACCCACTCCACCCCCTCTACCAATCCTACGATCCCTTCTTACCAATTTGTATCCTTCTATTGTGATAACGTGATCTCCAATAGTGGGGGTAATTCAGGTTTCTGTCAAACATAGCACAGAATAATCAGCCAGTACTAGGTGGTCTCTTAATTCATTAAATTTTGGCAAAAGTGATCTGATATTGAACTGAGCTAAGGTTATCGGTTTATGCATATCTAGCTACAATATAATTTTTTTTTATAGTCGTCACTTCTTACATTTCCCAAAAAATTCTCCACGACGTTTTTGAAACTAACACAAAATACGTGTCTATATGGTGGTTTTCTTGTCCTGGCGGAGTTTAGCCATCGGCTATTCTGCCACTCAACCAGGACGGACGGACACACATAGACAGCATCACAACACCCATTCCCTGCGACGTTGCCATCTGCCGCAGCTGAGACTCTAACTCAGGAGAGGAGAGCGACTAGACCGTGTTGTCTCTCACACAACCGCAGTCTAGCCCACTGCTACCATCTCGGCAACACGAGAAAAACGCCACTACACATCCATACCCTAGCCAGGATTCGAACCCGGGACCCCGTGGTCGCAAGCCTAACACATTAAGCTCTGCGCCACCGAGCCGGTTATGTCAAAATTCTAATATGACGGGAGAATTCTGACGTAGGATTCAGTTTCAGCGTCCCAAAATTCATATAAGTGAAGCGGTTTGGTCATTTTAAGTTTTTAAATCTAGTATTACATGCATTTTTGGCAATTTTTGAGGTGTTTATTGAAAATTTTCTGAGGTTACGTCACAATGCTGACATGATATGAAAATTCTGACCTCGGATTCTGTTTCAGCGCTCCAAAATACGTATAAAAACATAGGTCAACTCGTTTAAACTGTCAATTTACTTTTTACCCGGTTTCAGGCTTGTCCTAAGCTTTTTTTTGAGCTTACATCAAAATATTGATGACATGTGACAATTCTGATCTCGGATTCGGTTTCAACGCCCAAAAATACGTATAAAAACTTGGGGTCAACTTGTTCAATCTCTCAATTTACTTTTTACCCCATTTTAGACTTGTTCTAAGCTGTTTTTTGAGCTTACATGAAAATAAAATAAAAAAGTACATAATCTTTTTTGTGTGTGTATGCCTGTGAATTAGAAAACGTCGCATTGTCAATTTTAGTCTCTATTATGACATCAAAATGGCATGGACATACAAAATATTTGCGTCATTGTATGCATTATTTATTTAAGTAAATAATAATACTAAAAAGTGTTGAATTATATAACAGAGCTGGTGAAGTAAATATCACAGTTCATTTCTGAGATATAATGGCACAGTATCGAGCGATTCTAACTTCTAAAAAATTAAACACAGAATAATATATAATGTACTATTTAATTCAATATTTTCATTGCAAGTGGAACAAACTAACTGTATTAACTTTTACGGAAACTTGAGGGGCAAATAGTAAATTTGCTGCTAGGGAAACCAAGAAATATGTGTCACATTGTAATTTTGAGCAAATAACTTGAGAAATATTAGACGTACATAGCAATCGTAGAGACCAAAACCAAGGCTTGTTAAAAGACCTTACGTCATTAATACTTCTAATAAAAATTCTTTTTTGTGTTCTTTCAATGTTTTCTTGGGGCTATACCACACCACGCCTGTAGCGTCGTAGGCACCGAGATATTGCCCAACGAATAGACGTATCTTGATTTTTCTGAAAAAAAATTGCTTATTATACAGGGTGCTCCGAAGTTAATGGACATAAAGCAAAAGAGTGTAGATCAAGAAAAAGTACGGTGATTTCATTTGGCATAGTCCATATCATGTTGCTCCCCTGAAGAAATTCCAAAGACACCACTAGTAGACTGGGCGGCAGCTGCATAAAACCCTACCTTATAAGATACATGATTGAAACCATCAAAAATAGCATGATAGAAGCCTTAAAAGAACAAAGAGTTGCCATATCCTAGCCTGGAAGGTACCTTGTGGTTCTCTAATACATACACCCATTTTTACCCCAAATTTGTATCATGAAGTAAACGAATGAAACTTCTACGTACCTAACAATAAAAGCCAATTAGAGGAATAAAAAAACCGCTGCCCAAGAAATCACTATTTCCACATAAAGATTTTCTATCCAAGTCTCTCATAACGAAAAAATTTTGTATCTGGAAATCATTGTTTATAGAACTTTAATAATATAATATTTGAAATCGTCTACCCAAAAACCCATAAAACGATGTCCCACACGGTAGTGGGGTGGGGGTGGTGATGGTAGTGGGGTGGGCGAAGTAAAAAAATATTTTGAGGCTTTTGGTTCTTGTACACACACTAAATCACATTTTTTTTCATCCCCTTTAATAATGGGGGAGGCTAATGCCAAAATTTTTTTGGAATTTTAGCTTCTCTTGAATACCCTAAATACCAATTTTATGGACTACCTGCTTGATTTACCTATTTACCCCCCCCCCATTTACCCCATTTTACCCCCCAACCCTTCGACGGAATAATATGAAAATATAATCTAGTTCTAGATCCCGTTAAAGTACATATGTGTACCAAATTTCAAGTTAATATCTTAAACGGTTCCAGAGTAAACGTGCGCACAATAAAAGTTACAAACCGACAGACAGACACAAATTATTATTTGCTCAAATTTAAAATCTCGACGATTCATGATATTCTAAATCTATCTATTTGAACAATAAAAATTTTCAAAAATTGTTTTGTCGTTACTATACTTCCACTGGATGTGGAAGTAATTGGGTTTCTTAGACATTTGCAAAATGTTGGGGAATAGTCAGCGATCTACAATTGAATTAAAAGACTTTTTTCATGACCGGTTTTGGTGGCTGCAACATCTTTTAACTCTGATATCATGTGACACGAAAACGCTGTATATTCGTTTATATTACGATGTAAAGTACATATGTGTACCAAATTTCAAGTTAATATCTTAAACGGTTCCAGAGTAAATGTGCGCACAATAAAAGTTACAAACCGACAGACAGACAGACACAAATTATTATTTGCTCAAATTTAAAATCTCGACGATTCATGATATTCTAAACCTATTTGAACAATAAAAATTTTCAAAAATTGTTTTGTCGTTACTATACTTCCACTGGATGTGGAAGTAATTGGGTTTCTTAGACATTTGCAAAAAGTTGAGGGTGGTCAGCGATCTACAATTGAATTAAAAGACTTTTTTCGTGACCGGTTTTGGCGTCTGCAACATCTTTTAACTCTGATATCATGTGGCACGAAAACGCTGTACATTCGTTTATATTACGATGTAAATTTGAGGTAAAAATGGGTGTATACAGGGTGTCTGGAAACAGAGTAGAAAAAAATTAACTGTAGATTCCTTATCCCAAATTAATTGGGGTTCTTCATATAACATTTTTCAAAATACCCCTTCGTTGTTAAGTTACAGCCCCTTTTTAAAAACTGTTTTCATTTTTTGCTCAAAAAATAAGATTTCAAAAAACAAAATATTTAGCATATCTACTACACATTTTGAAAGGCACCTTGTGAATTTCTTCCATACCCTTGAGTTCTTCACCAAGGGGTGGAATGGACAACCTCTAATACATTTTTAACATACAACGAGGATAGGAAATGGCAACTCTATAATTTTTAGAGCTACTATCATGCTATTTTCGTTACATGATGGTTTCATTCATGTATCTTATGGGGTAGCGTTTTATGTAGTCGTCGCCCAGTCTATAGTATTTGTTCGGAGTGGTTCACTTCTAAAATTTCATAATGTCATTTAATGTTGAAACTGCTTATTTTTATAATTTTTTAATTACAATTGATAATTTTTGAGAAAAGCAAATAACTTAAGGTTCAATTGCTTTGTTAAAAATCTGTAAAGGTATTTGCCCAAAACTTCTCTTTCCATTTGGCGCCTTGTGTTTATTATTTTCTTGTTGGGCAAAGTGGCAACTTTCAAGTATTATTTTCCTCCGTCGTCGTTCCTTAATTAATATTTTTTTAGAGTAATCACCCTGTATATTTTTCACCAAAAGTATACCAGATTCCTGCTCGGTAATATATCAGCTACCTGTCTAATATTATGTTGCACCATCGTTTCTTACTGAGCTATTTTTTAGAATGACCACCCTGTATATTTTTAACTAAAATTATGGCAGGTTTCTTTCTTGACAGTTGTCTTAAGTACATATCAAATATATTTCTCCGCCGCCACATATTGTCATTCGTTATTTTTCAAGGGTGTCCATTCTATTTGTCACTGAAAGCAGGTTTCTTCTCTCCTGTTATATATTAGTGTCCTCCATCACTTCATTAATTTTTTTTAGTGTTTCCACCCCGTATATTTTTAATTAAAGTTATATTCCATTTCTTCCTCGGAAATATTAATATTCGAACTTCAAATAGTTTTGTAAATATATTGCCAACAGACAGACAGATGAAATTGAAACACCTCCGTTTTCGTAATATACAAAATGTGAAACGTGAAAATCGGAAGAAATCTCAAAAAGTGTCCTTTTCACCATTACATTCTTCGGTAAACCAGGGAAGTAAGAATTTGTAAAGGTATTTCCACAAAACTTCATCAGGTTTTCTTTCTGACAATAGTGACTATTTCATTAGAAATAAAGTTTCCTGCGCCGTTTCTTTAATTAATTTTTGGAATGATCACCCTGTATATTTTTCGTTAAAAATGCATCAGGTTTTCTCCTCGGCAATAGTGTCAACTACATTCCAAATTCCATTTTCAATTCCTTGACAATGGGGAACTTGCCCATTTTTTTATTTCATTAAAGTGTGTGTTTATGTATAAAAACACACCACACCGAATATGAGGAGCAACTTATCAAAACGCATTATGTCCTCCTAGAGTAGTATTTCAATAGAGCCAAAAAAACTATTTTCTGTTATACCTTACGGCATAAACAATGAATTTCCTTTAAAATTCGAAAAAAAATTGAAAATGATTGGACTTGATGCGTTTTGTTGAATTGGGTGGGACTTAATTCATTTTGATGCGTTTAGTTTAGGACATAATGCATTTTGCAGCAGTTATGTCAGAAAATAGTGGCAATTAAAATATTGGCAACATTCACCAGTTTCGTCCTGAATATTTTGAAACAATATTACAACTATTTTAGGTTAGAAAACCACACAAATTCGATGTACGATGGAGGATGGAGGGACATAACGTGTTTTGAAGTGAGCGTTTCATTGGACATAACGCGTTTTGATATAGCCGTTAAATTTTGCTATACAAAGCACTGGGACATAAAGCTTTTCGATGTATCTAGTATACATTCGTAAGAACATATGGTCACAGTGAATCGCAGAGCCGTTCCTAAGCACTGTGCTTAGTGCTTGTCTAAGCACTCTAAGCACTTTTGTGCTCGGGAGCACTGTGCTTAAGAGCACTTCTTAAAATCAGTGCTTAGTGCTTAGAGCTTCGAGCACTTTGCGAAAGGGCTTAGTGCTTAGTAATCCCGCAAAGTGCTCGCGAGCACTCAAAAAAGGCTCGCAAGCACTTTAGTGCTCGGGAGCATTCGGAAGTGCTCGCAAGCACTCGAAAAGGCTCGTAAGCACCTTTTTTAGCACTCGCGAGCACTAAAGTGCTTGCAAGCACTAAAATGCTTGCGAGCACTCCAAAAAGCTCCCGAGCACTTTATGACCCGTGAACACGTTAAAATTGTCGCAAACAAAGAATCATTTCTGCATGAAATTTGTGAATTCACACCCAATTTAGAAAAAAATTTTTAGACTAAAGAGAATTTATATTATGACAAAGAAAAAATATATAATTAATTACATCAAAATTTGATTTACATCAGAACTCGTGTAATAATAATAATTCCTAAGAAAATGCTTTATAATAAACTGTTTTCATTCATTACTTTTTTGAAAATAGTCTCAAACAATTTTTTCTAAATTGGGTGTGTGCCAACTCAATGATGGTTTCCTGTTTCATTTTTGCTCGAAAACGGCTGGGATTATCAAATTCATCTATACATCATTATCAGTCATCATATTATGTTACATTTTACATTACAAGCAAAATAAGCATACTTACCAAATTCAGGTAAAGATGATACCTTTATCATTTATCACATTATTAACTATATTCTGTTGTAAATGGTGTACCCTCCTACCCTCTATCTGTGATATTGATAAATTGTCTCTTTCATTAAAAAATAATTCTCCACCGAGGTGAAAATCAGAATAGTATGCAGTATCACAGTGTGTCCCCAGATGGACCAACACCTAACTATACTTGCAAACTTCGTTATTTTGCATTTTTAGAGGAAAAGGCACTCTTCATAAAATGTTTTGCTTACTCTGAAAAGCTGTATAGTCAGAATTTCGAAATAACGTACAGGGTGGTTAACAAATAAGGAAACGTGAATTTGTGCGAAAAGTAAAGCATAAATATTTTGAGAGGAGATTGTTACAGGAAAAAGTTGTTTCTAATGTCAACAAAAGATCAGATATGAAATTTTAACGTCGCATCTCAAAGGTAGTATTTTTGCCAAAATTATGATTAAAATAATTTTTAAGAAACCGCTGCCTAAAGGAATCACTACTTCCACATCCAGACTTCCTATCCAAGTCTTACAACGAAAATACTATATTTGCACTCCACTCTGTGGAAATAATTGTTTATGGAACTTTAATAGTATAATATCTGAAATCGTATACCCCAAAAACCCATAAAATGATATGCCACATCGGTAGTGGTGGTGGGAGTGAATGAAGTGAAAAAAATTCTTGATGACTTTGATTCTTGTACGTACACTAAATCAGAATATTTTTCGCCCCCTTTCATGGTATAATGCCAAAAATTTTTTTAAGACCATGGCTCCTCTTATATTTACTAAATACCAATTTCATGGACTCTTACTTGCTTGATTTAGCTATTTACCTATTCACCCCCATTTATCCCAATTTACCCCCAAATCTTCAACAAAATAAGATCAAAATATAATCTAGTTTCAGATCTCCTTAAAATACATACGTGTGCCAAATTTTGAGTCAATATCTTAAACAGTTTCAGAATAATCGTGAGCACCAAAAAGTTACAAGACGAACAGACAGACCGACACGACAGGCAGAAATTTTTTTGCTCAAACTTATAATATTGACATTTCATGACATTCTAAGCCTATTTGAACATTGAAAATTTTCAAAATTTTTTTTCGCAAAAGTATTCTTCCATTGTTCATCCAATTTACTCGAGAAAACCCATTGCGCATTCATACTACTTGAAGTAACCCACTGCGCATCCATTTTACTCGAGAAAATCCAGTGCGTATCCATACTACTTGAGGCAACCTACTGCGCATCTATAGTACTCGATAAAATCCTCTGCGCATCCAAAATACTCGAGGAAACCTACTGCGCATCCATACTACTTCAAGTAACTCACTGCGCATCCATTTGAGACGAAGAAACCGAAGAAAATAATAGATCTATAAACACCGTACAGGTTGCATGGTATTCTAATTTGAAATCGTAGAAGCTAGACATACACGCGATGACGCGTGCAGTATTACAGTGTGTCCCCGGACGGACCAACACCTAACCATCTCCTCATCTATTCTTGAAACATTGATGTCAATTTAGCAACCTACTACAATAATCTTGACCTAGATTTTCTATCCAAGTCTCTCACAACGAAAAAAATTTTGATACTATATTTGCACTTCACTATGTGGAAATTATTGTTTATAGAACTTTAATAACAAAATATTTGAAATCATCTACCCCAACAACCTATAAAACGATATGCCGCATCGGTAGTGGTAAAGGGGGTGGATGAAGTAAAAAAAAATTTTTGAGGCCTTATAGTCCAATAAAGATATCATTTTTCAAAAAAATTTCTCCCGGCAAGCTGATTTTTTCAGGGTCGATGGAGGGGTGTCTCCCGAGGATCCGACCAAAAAGTCACAGTCCACACCCCTTGTAGGGTGTTGCAATAGGGGTGGTTTCTCTGAAAAAAATCAGCTTGCCGGGAATTATTTGTGAGCACCCCCTATAGAGAAGCTCGATTTTTACTGTATCAGGATCTTGTATACACGCTAAATTACAATGTTATTTTTTTCACAACCTTTAATAATGGAGTGGGGGTAGTAATGGGGGTGGCTAATGCCAACAAATTTTTTGAGACTAAGGTCTCAAAAAATTTGTTCTTTTATATATACTGAATACCAATTTTACGAACTCTTATTGCTTGGTTTACTTATTTATCTCAATTTATCACTCAACCCTTCAACGAAATAAGATCAAAATATAATTCAGTTCCAGATCTCGTTAAAATACATACTTGTACCAAATTTCAAGTCAATTTCTTTTATCAAAATTAAAATCTCGACGTTTTATGACATTCTAAGCCTATCTGAACAATAAAAATTTATTTATTTATTTTTGCGTTACTGTACCTCCACTAGATGTGAAAGTAAAAATGAATTAAAGAAATATGAAAAATAAATAAAAATATATATATTTCTATTCTATCGATGTTTTGTTATCATGTTATTATACACTTTGGTTCAATATAATTATTTTAATCATAATTTTAGCAAAAATATCAACTTTAAGATACGACACCGACGTTTTAATTTCACATCTGAACTTTCATTGGAAGGAGTAACAACTTTTTCCTGTAACATATTTCCTCTCAAAAATCTCTTAATTTCTTTCTAGGTTGTTTTTGTTGACCTTTTTTTATAAATAACACATACATTCAATGAAATTCTAGCCTAAATTAATAGATACTCCATCATTTAAATTTTTTAAAAGTGCTTAGTGCTTAGTGCTTAGTGCTCCTGAATTTAAAGCACTTTTTCAGAGTGCTTAGTAATCGCGAGCACTCTACTGTTAACAGTGCTTAGTGCTCGAAAAAATAAAGCACTTTTTTTGAGTGCTTAGTGCTTAGTGCTCGCGAGCACTTTTTAGCAGTGCTCGCCCAGCTCTGGTGAATCGTAATTCATATCTAACTCAATTTTGTCCCAAAGTGGACATAATGCGTTTTGATAAGTTGCTCCTCATATCAGCTATTACATCGCAGTACTTACTGTACAATAAATAATTAAAGTTGAAATCCTCGCGAAAAGCACTGTGATGTCACTGCGTGAAAACTAGTCTCGCGTGGTGTCCCTCATACTGGGCGGCGGTTGGCTTTGAGGCTAATTTGCGTTTTAATTTTGTCACAGAGTAACACCTCCCAACCTAACTTTCATGTTTACGTTTGCTTGTGTGAGAACGTTGTGTTGTGTATTCACGTGTGCTATTCGGCGTGTTTTGAAGATTTTGTTTAGTTTATGATTCTGTTTTGGGTTGAGAAATGGAAAATACTTATAATAAACACTAGGGTGGCCCATCTCTATAGGGGGTGAATTTTTTTTGCGTATTTTTTAAGTCTCACCCCACGAAAATATACTATTATACTAAGAATAATTTATGTCAAAGTTTCAGATAATTCGGTGAACGGTAACCCGTGCCGCATTCAGGTAGAAATTTGTAGATAAGATTTTATTACGGTAACCCGTGCCGCATTCAGGTAGAAATTTGTAGACAAGATTTTATTACGGTAATACACTTAAATTTTACTTAAAATACAAATATCTACCTCTTTTCTCATAATGTTTTATTGGTGTAATTATTTCCTAGAAAATATTTGTTTTGGAAGTTTGGAAATATAATGCACCTACGGTAGGTTTTTATGTCAGTTTGCAATTGTGTTTTACAGTGGTGACATTATAAGTTCTACGTTCCTTTTTGAAAAAACATTTAACAATGGCTGATGTTAGATCCTTACGAAAGGATACTTTCATTTACTTAGTTGGACACTATTCGTCACAAATCATTGGCAATAAATTGCCGTCTAATAGACAAGTATTAAAAGTGCTCTTTTATAACATTCGTGAAGTGAAGCTAAGTGTACATGAAAGTGCTAAATTAACAATAAAAGAGGTGTCAGTTTTTTGGTATAAAGCTCGCATCCCGACACGTCAGGATATTCATTGTGTTAAACAACTAGATAAGCTTTATGCAGAGTGGAGGAACTTACAAAAATCGGCTAAAAGGGCCAGTGCGGGAGTAAAGAAAAAAATTTCGTTGAAAAATTGGACGATCCTTTTGACATTTCTCATGCAAATGCATTGGAGTTGATGAAAATAGATGAAGATAAGCAGTTTTTAATTAACCAAAGAAAAAAGGGACGTCCTGGATTTATGCATGGTATTGATTACCAACTTGCTTCTCAAGAAAAATCAGCTGAGGAGAAATTACAGAAATTATCCGAACGAATGCAACGAAGTCAACAAGAAAAAGCTAGATTAGAGGAAACAGTCACCTGTCCATCATCAAGTAGTAATTCAGCCGACTCCAACGAAAATGAAGATGAAATAATCGAAGCCCAAGAAGAGTTGTTACAAGACCAGCCTGGCCCGTCACAGCCAAAAAAGAGGAGATTGTATGGAACATGTAACATCATCACACCAAAAATAGCCGCTGCATTTGATGCTTGCAAAATAAGCGACAGGTATGGAGTCCATATTTTGCCGGCAGTAGCAGAAGCACTAGGACATGACACCACATCTTTGTCCATCAGTAGAACCACACTTCAGCGCTCTAGACAACGCATCCGCGAAGAAAGAGCTGAAATATTAAAAACTGCCTTCGGTAATTCTGAATTGCCGGCCCCAGTCATCCATTGGGATGGAAAACTTTTACCTTCTCTCACTGGAATGGGAAATATCGATAGACTTGCTATCTTAGTTACTAGTGGAGATATTGAACAACTACTTGGAGTACCAGCTTTTCCCAATTCAACTGGAAGAGAACAGACTGAAGCAGTTTATGATGTGCTTTGTGAATGGAATTTGGACGAAAAGGTAATAGCTTTGTGTTGTGATACAACAGCATCAAATGGGTTATATAAATGGAGCAGCCACACTATTGCAACAAATTGCAGCCACACTATTGCAACAAAAATTAGAAAGAGATATTCTATATTTTCCTTGTAGACATCATATTTTTGAAGTGGTTTTGAGAAGTGTGTTTGACACAAAAATGCCTTCCTCATCTGGTCCAAATGTGCCACTATTTAAACGTTTTAGGGAATTTTCGCCTAAAATAGATCAAAATAAACTAAAAACTGGATTTCAGGTATCAAAAATTGAACACATTTTACAACCAGTTAAAGCCGAAATTGTAAAGTTTCTAAATGCAGCTTTAACTTTGCAACAGCCTCGTGATGATTATAAAGAATTTTTAATGCTTTCTAAACTTTTTGTTGAAGAAGAGCCCACTCACACGACATTCTATCAACCAGGGGCATTTCATTATGCACGTTGGATGGCCAAAGCCATTTACTGTCTAAAAATATTTTTTTTCCAAGATCAGTTCCAACTAACTAAAAAAGAAAAATAGGTATTGAAGATATATGTCTCTTTATTGTAAAGGTTTATGTAAAGGCCTGGTTTACAGCGTCATTTGCTAGTAAAGCACCGCTTCATGACTTAGACTTTTGTAAAGAACTCATTAATTATCAAAATATTGACAAAGAAATATCTCAAGCCGCAAGTAGGAAAATAGTGAACCATTTGTGGTACCTTAATTCAGTAAATGTTGGCTTATCTTTCTTTGATGACGATATTTCAGTTACCACTAAAAGAGAAATGGTTAAAGCTTTGAATAGGAAAGCACCAAATCAAGAGGGTATTAAACGACTTATGATTAGTAACATTACTGACGTTGAAAACAAGGAAATTCAGGACTACATATGCGAGAACACTAAACAGTTTTTTCAAAAATTAGGTTTGTCTATGGAATTTTTGGAAAATGATCCAACAACATGGAGGGAAAATGAAAGTTATACCCGATGTTTCAATATTGTAAACAAAATTAAAGTTGTAAATGATGCCGCTGAGACAGGAATCAAACTTATTACTGACTATAATGACATTTTAACAAAAAATGAAGACCAAAAACAGTTTTTACTCCAAGTTGTAAATGATTATAAATCACAGTTTCCAAATGTAAAAAAAGAAACCCTGTCGCATGCTTTGGCCTAGTGCAAAAAATACTGTTTTTATTACTATATGTCTTGTAGATTTAGGATATTATTTGGTACTATGTATGAAAAAAACGTTTCATAATAAAATACACAAAGATAAAACGAGAGTTTTATTTCAAAAACTTCTAGTCTAGTTTTCTTAGACTACGAATTTACAGTAGTATGACACATGTCATAGTCACAACAGATAATGTCTTTGATATTTGTATGACTTGATTAGTCATTCTAAAGATAAATGTTGCTGATTAAAAAAAAAACAATGCGTCAACCAAAGAATGTAAATAATTCCATTTACTTTTATTATTGCATAATAATGCATTCTGCGGCACCCCTTGCCTTCAATTTGCCTCAATAATATTTTGAGGGGACTGTTTTTTCTTCAAATGGAACCATTTGCAGGGGTGAGAAATAAAAAATTTCGATTTCGAAAAAGATGGGCCACCCTAAAACACTATATAGTGTCACTGTATAATAATACAACTATTAAATCAGCAAATAAAATTTTTCTTCGCGTACTTAAAGATAAAAATCACCAATCAAAATGGCTAATAGCATGCAGAAGAAATAATATAGGGGATATTTCTGAAAAGAACACTGCCATTTATGTATGCGAAGATCATTTTAATTAAGTGTATTAAATATAGCCAAAATACCAAGAATTGAATTTTTAGATAAGATACTATATTACAGGTTACAGGTCAGTGCTAAAATTTATTTTATTTTACCATTGAATAGTGTCATAATTTCATAAACTTTAATTTCTTTAAATACTATGTTTATTTCTACCTCTTGGTGTTTTTAATGTATGAATCCACCATAAACATATCTACGCTAGGTAAATTGTCTGATTGTCCTTTTGAAAAACCTGCATCAGTCATTTTTAACTAACATGTTTACTACACAAGCTTGTATAAAAATAACAAATATCACTCAAAATCAACGAATACTGAAGATGTTTTTCCAATGAATACGTATCTGGCTATGGGCTTTTACACGGAGTAGTATTTCAATTTCAGGTTAGATTGTGTTCACTGCTAGTTGTTTCTGACAAATGCGCATGCGCATGTGGAATCGTCAAAGCCAAAGCAGAATCGGTGTCGCTGGACGCCGTCGTCCGACTTTCTCTCTCTGACGTCACGTTTCAAGACTGGGGAAAATCAGGCAGATTTGAACCGCTTATATTTCTGGAAGAGATTTTTTTTAATTTTTTGTTGTCTTTGGGGTTTTTAATGATATTAGTTTACGATTTTGAGTATTTTAATTCAATTTTATTTTTTGGGCAAGTTCCCTCTTGTATTAACCACATTGCAAATATTGTCTTCGCCCATTGCATTTTTTCCATAATTATTTATTTTTTTGGAGTATATACTCTGCATATTTTTCACTGTGGTATTTCTTCGTACGAAATAGCGCCAACTATCTATCAAATATCATTTTTATCCATCTAACATCAGACATCAGACCAACAGACAGGAGGATGACATTAAAATACTTTAATTTGCTTAATCTACAGAGTCTGTAACGCTAATATCTAACGAAATCTCGGAGAATGATTTTTTCACGGCTACAATCTGTTTCTTCCGTAAATGAAGGAAATAAAAAAAATCATTAAAAATACAACGTAATTATGAATTTTTCGCAATTGGTGACAAGAGAATGTAGTCGAACCTTTATGTGATATTAATGTCTCTTATTATTTATAAAAAAAAATTATTATCTGCGAAATTGGTTTTGTTGTCATTCATTTTTGTTATTTTTTTTACTATTTCGCTATTTTCTATGTTCATTCACGAATCTTTAGTTTCGATTTCCAACATTTATTTATACTTATTGTATTATTTAGTTGTACATTAGATTAACTTATTTGTCAAATCAAAATGAGGTGAATTTTTATTTACGTTGGTCATTGATAAGAGCCTCATCATTATATAACGCCAAAGGCTCCCAATTATATTAACGTGCGATTGAATAACTAAAACGATTAGATAATATTATGCTTAAGTAATTTTGTCATTTGCAAAGGTTTGCACAGATTCATTTAATCCAGAAATGTATAAATTAATAAAGTACATCGAAATACGACGGTAAAATATTAGTAGTAAATATTTAATTACTTATTGATCCAACCGGTTGCTTTAGATAAATTAATAATCAAATAGAGTGCTGCTTTACTGAATTTACTCGCTAGAAAATTGACGTGGCTTTATCAATATTTGGCCCATCGATCAACTAGGAAACAGAAAAATACATTTATCTCATGGCAATGCAATCTAGATTTCTCCATCTTTCTTTGCGTCTGAGAGATATGGACGTTGGGGGGGGGGGTAAACAGGCTGTGTACAGATATTTCCGAGATGTGAATCTAGTTACGAGTTCCTTGGATACTCCCAAAACCACTTTCCAGCATCGTACTCCCCAGGAATCTATCGTCTTTGGCTACACCAGCTGAAGATGGGACAATATGGAACGGTTGACATTTTAAGGAAATCCAGATGGCAAGCAGCGAAAGACCGTTCTCTAAAACTGGGACTGATGTCATTAAGAAACAGAGAGAAACAATTTTGGGGAAGCCGCATGCCTGACAGGCAATCGCGATAGATGACCTGAAGCTGTCAGACGTGACATACAGCAAATGGAGACCAACGAGAATATTACGTGGGTCAAAAAGACTATAAAGATATTATAAAGAAGATAACGACTCCAAAATATGAACAAAAAATTATCATTTTATTTTTCCTTCTAAGTTTCATCACAATACTAAATTTTATTATATGGTGTTACCGTTAGTGTCAATATAGTGATAGTAATAATATTAACAATAATAATAAAAATAAATAAGCAGGAGGGGCTGACTTCTATTCGTTTAGCTTCTGGTAAGTAGCGCCACCACGCCTTCCAGCTGCGGGTGCAAAGGCATACCGGCAGCTCTAGCGCACCCGGGAGGGAAAAGCGTCTTCCCCTCTGGCGTCGGACGTGAGCTTGCTGGGCTAACCACCCACAAGCCCAAATCTCCAGTTGACCAAAAACAGGTCCCCACGATCGACCCCGAGCGGATAGGGTTCATGGGCAAGGCGGTCGGGCCCAATAGGACGAACTACCCGATAACGAAAACCGTGACGAATATGGTTACTTTGAGTGGACGGACGAGCTGAGGTACGACCTTGTGCAATGCTACCAAAGCAGTGAGCCTGAACAGAGGGGATTCATGGCACGTTCTGCGGTGTGATATCCACCAAGAGATGTTCCGCCCATACCAGAACCAGAAAAGGACTGCACCATCAAAAGCCTTCTCGGCGACAAGATCTGGTCACAGCGGACGCAAAACTCAGTGAACCTATTTCGAAAGAGACTGATATCTGGCACATTAATTGTTGAGATCCGCCTACTGTAGATTAGGTGGAACACTTCTGGAAGACGCTTCACGAACAAAAGCGTCCACTAAACCAATAAACTCCAGCCTCGGCACACTTTGAAGCTCTTTGTCAAAGGCTTCAGCAGCCTCAAGCAATGTACCAAACGATAACGACGGAAGAGATTCAAAGAGCCCTTGAAGGCTCCAAGAAGTTTGCTGCTCCTAGACCTAATGGAATTAACAACTTTTGGTGGAAAAAACCGCTATTTAACCAGAATCTTCACCTTGTGGATAAATGGAGAGCAGCAAATCCCTTCCTGGATTATCGAGAAGCGAACCGTGCTACTCCCTAAGAACGGAGATTTGGCAGATCCTGTTTAAACCTGTTTAGACGCAGATATTCACAAGTATCTCGTACATACTTGTGAATACATACTTCAAGTAAGCGGCTCGGTTTACGAACGGATATACGAGCAACGTAGGTCTAAGAAGGTATCGCTGGTTGCAAGGAGAACCTGCTTATTGACAGATGTGTCACGCAGGACTCCGTGCAGTGTAAGCGGAACCTCTCTATGGCCTGGATCGATTACCGCAAGGCATTTGACATGACATCTCATGAGCTAATTGTTCACTTGCTTCAATGTCTTGCGGTGCCCGGTCCCGTAGTCAGATGCATAGAACAACACATGCCGCTCTGGAGGACTCGCTTTCTATAACATCTGGTAATGTCAGAGTCCAAAGAGAGTTTAAGACGGGTGTGTTTGAGAGACACTCTCTCAGCCCCATTCTATTTTTGCAACCCGTGGCTACAGTTGCGGTACCCCCGGAGATAGGAGGCGTATGGTCACCCATCTATTTTACATGGATGACCTTAAACTTTATGCCACTAGCGAGAGGGATCTACGCCAATCTCTCAGGGTGGTACATGAGTACACTCAGGCCACAGAAGACCTATACCAGAAACGACTCTCTGGCCTTCCCGCCAATATTGAATTTTTATGCGCATATGTCATATGTCGGTGGTATTATTGTCAACTTATAATTCCGCAGGTTTCTAAATTCACCGGTGGAGAGCGGTGAATTTAGCAAGCAATAACGTTATATGATTGGCTATTTTGAAAAACAAAGCCAATCAGCTTGGAATTTTATCTACCAATGCGTCCAGCGGTGAACTTAAAAAAGTGCGGATTTATAGGTTGACAATAATTCCACCGACAAGATGACCGAAGGTCACCTCAATTTACCAATGAAGCATCAAACGTTCCGCCATCAGCGACGCTTCTGGTATAGGTCTTCTGTGCTCAGGCTGTCGGTATGGAGTTCGGCTTGGACAAATGTGCACTGGTTCACCTCAAGAGAGCGATGCGGTGACTACGGAGAGGATGCACAGCTTGTAGATGGAAGCATCTTGCACCACCTAGATGCCGGAGAGTCGTACACGTACTTAGGTGTTGAGCAACGCTCCACTCAAGAAGTGTCAACTGTGAAAAACGCTCTCTTCGGCAAGTATCAGCACCTCCTCCTCTGGTCTTCTGAGGTGTCGGGGAAGAATAAGATGCTTGCTGTTCCGATCCTGCTACACTCCTTTGGGGTAGTGAAGTAGACACAAGGCGAACCCGAAAAATGATGAATCTCAACAGAAGCTTGCATCCAAAATCGTTCGTTCCGCGGTTATAACTCTCACGACAGCAGGGTGGCCATGGACTCTTGAGCCTGGAATATCTACATAGCAGGTCTGCTCTGGATGGAGTCTGCAAGATCATCAAGAGTTCGGATCCCCTTCTCTGCATGGTCCGCGACCATGAAAAATGCAGGGATAGGAGCGTTTTTATTTAAGGCAGCACAAGGAGCAGCTGATGAGCTTCGGCAGTGGGCGTTTAAACCCAAGCTCTGTTCCGAGTTGGGACTCACTCAGCTAAAAGCCCATACAAAAGCAGCTGAGCAAGACAAATTTCTGCAGCTGCACATGGGTCTTCTACAAGAACATTGAAGGCAGGGGCATATCTGAAAAGTTGACCTTTGCTTTCCTAAGGTCAGCTGGGCTGAAGTCTAAGGCCGAGGGTTGCCAAAATGGTGTCTTTAACACACTCGTCTACCGAAGTCATGTCTTCGGTATGGAGGCCCCTGATGTAAACTGCAGGGCCTACCGAAGGGAGCCGGAGACACTGGCATACGCTGCCTCGGCCTATATCCATAGACATGATGGAGCATTACGTGTGCTGTACTATCATCTACGGCACACGTATGGGATAGATGAGACACCAGTGCTGCCTTATGATCCGGGGAATATTGAGTCCGTGGTGGGGAACGAGCCATGCCTAATTAATTAGAACTACCCTTTTCCCACCCTCAGGCAAATACAGGCCACTAAACCTGATAGTCCTCCTCGACCACCAAATCAGGACAATGTTTGTTATTGAATTCTCTGCTTCAGAGGAAACAAACATTGTTTTGAAACAGGAAGGAAAACGAACTAAATATCGAGGTCTTCTCTTCGAACTCCGCAGACTCTATCCAGACCACACTGTTAAGCTAGTGGTATTGATTATAGGATCTCTTGGTGGGTGAAGATGATACCGGCATGCCGAAATTCGGCAGAAGTCTTACACGGAGCACAGTGGGGCAGGAGACCCGAAAATCTGGCCAAAAATAATGATCCAAAAATAGGTTCAGGTTTATAGAAAAATTATTTAATAAAATCATTTCTCAAAAAGGGGGGGTTATAGGGGATGGAAAAATTATATCAACAGAAAATTACGAAATTTTGTATTTTGATGAATTCTGTAATACTAATGATGGCAAAAATAATTTACAAAATCTAACTTATAGAGGTTTTAGAAGTATCGAAAAAAACATTCGAATTATTATATACTTGTTAAAAAGCGTTTCAAGCTAGAAATAATTTCAATTTTAAAAGTGAAGGGCAAAATATGGGCATAAATTTCAAACGTAATATATTTATTTAATAAATAAAGAATACACCCTTTTAAAAAATGTCTTGGTCGCACTTGGAACCAAACTAAATGTTTCATTATTACTAAGAACAATTAACATTTTATATTGATTTTAAATTGGCATTTACAAAAATATTACTGCTTATCACAAAATTATAAGTACTAGAAATTGTAATACACATCTGAACTTGAAGCCTCCATAGCAAAAAACTCGAATTTTAATACAGTAATAAACAAATAAACGAGCACAAAGATCTAATAAAACTTTAAAATTCACAACATACTATCTGCACTACTCGATTTTGACTGATGTGGGCTCTGAAATGAATCATGTAATGGCCAATTGCGATTCATTTTATTAAGTGTAAAGATGTTGGCTACACATAATTACATATTTTGATTTTTGGCCACGTTTTTAGCTTTGTTGCCCCACTGTGCGGCGGACTCGCCAAATTTGCAATTGAAAAAAACCCTTGTTTTCAATTTTTGCTCATCTTACACTAGACGTAGCTTGATAAAATTGTTGTGGAACAACGGTAAAGCCATGCTCTGTAGTTTTTGAAATATTTCGTAAAAATCGCTTGTCCATCCATACTGAATAGGCAATATATAAAAAAAAACACTTGGAGAAGCTACTCTTTTTTCAGTTGTTCAAAGCCAGTTAAAAATCACAAAAATACCCCATCCATCCTTGTATTATATTTTTCGATTATAGTATCGCTATTTCGATACAAATTAAAAATCCAAGTTTATTACACTGTGAAGTAAAATTACTTATTATGCAACGAATAATTTGAACAAACGTATATGAAAATAGGTTTAGCATTTAACCAACTTCTACGTACCAGAAAATCTAAATGGCGTAGTTTATTCAATTGCAGAAATAAATTTGTCGCTCAATTCCAAGTTTATTGATACATTTAAGAAGGCAATAGTCGTTTAAAACGATTCTTGGTTTGCTCAATAAAATTCTCTAATAAACGGAATCTTCTTTCCGCCGTCTCTGCCTACTTTCTTTGTTACCAGAAATTGAATTCATTTTAAGTCACTATTAGATGGCAAAATTATTATCGGAGGTAGATGTTACAAGCTTCTTGAATAAATGAATGATTGAGTTCCTTTAGTTAAATATTTTCTTGAGATGGTCTTAATTACAACGTAGATAGACAAAGACTGCTTTATTATTTCTTGTAGACATTGTCATTTTTAACAACGAATTTTCAAGCATAGTTTGTATTCAGCAAATATTCATGGCAGCGCCAGCGATAGCCTGACATTAATGTAGAAATGTTTGAACAGCATCACCACTTTGAAACGACTTGGTAGATTTTAATAATTTTTTGCACACACTTTGGTGTCAGCAATGAAATAATTTTATAATTTCATAACAAGGTCAGGTAATAGATATTTCAGCGCGAATTAAATCACAAGAATTTGGAAAGACCTTTTCCGACTATTTTACGCACGAGTAGATGAAGTTGCAGTCGAGGTAATACCTATTTGATTAACATTTTAGTCGAATACGACACAATTCACTTTTACGTGGTACCATTGAGAGAGATCTGCCCACTTTAAAAATTACACAGCCTCACAAAAAAAAAAAAAGTTCTGTACCAGAGACATGAATACATAGATTTTGTGTATTTTTTTATGCTGAATCCGAATCCGCAGCCAAAAATATGGGGTTGCCCAGGTAGTTTTTTAGTAAAACGCAAAAACGTCCCCTAAAATAGAGTGATATCTTTATAATAAAATGCAACAATTTGTAAATACTTTGAGAAAACATTTTAAAATAAGATTTTGAGCATCAGAAAGAAATATATGCAAATTAAATCCATACCCACCCCTACGAGGGGGTTAATTCCACCTTTAAGATCAAATAACGAATGTTCTAGTGCAAAACAATGTGAAAAGTCATAGCCTCGTAGTTTGTAATTCCAAATATACAAATGTAGGTTGACAGGCAATATACCTAAAAAATATAATATAATCTTATTTTTAAGGTATTTTTTACCCCTTTGAGTCACATATTTTTCTATTCAATGGTTTAGTCTAAATTTTGTTACCGCGGGTTTTTTGGGTCACTGATAACGAATCTGAAGTCCGAATCCGAAAATTCATGAATAAAAAAGATGGCGGATCCAAAATGGCGGATGCAAGAATCGGAAAAGCTTTCAAAATTTGAAGATTATGTTACTCGGGTTTTTTTTGGAGTCGCTGATCACGATTCTGGGGTCTTAATTCGCAAATTCTTAAATCCAAAATGGCGGAGCCGTTATGGCGGATTAAAAAGTACCATAGAAATTGGTATTTACCACCCAAAGAAATACGTTATGAATGTTTAAAAAAATTGAGGCATTTGAGTAAAAATAGGCAAATGTCTAAAAACGAGAAACAAGGAATATAAATTCGATTTGTAGTGTGCAGTCTCGCTTAAATGTATAAAACTGATCATCGTGGCAATATCGTAGGAAATTATAATTTATATCTTGAAAGTACCCCTTTCCTAATGAGTTACATGAGCTGGGTGGAAAATTTGAATGGCAAATAGTACATTATTATTATTAATCTTATGACCACGTCTATCCAGGCAGAGGGGAGGAGGTTGGTTTGACATCTGTCAAAGTGACGTTTACTTCCTTTGACATCTGTCAAAATGACGTTTATCCCATTTGATAACTATCAATTTGACATCTGCCAATTTAACATCTGTCAAACCGCCGTTTATCTTGTTTGACACTTGTCAAAATGACGTTTATTTCGTTTGACATCTATCAGTTTGACATTTGTTTGGTTGACATCTGCCAATTTGACATCTGTCAAAATGACGTTTATCACGTTTGACATATGTCAGGTTGACATCTGCCGGTTTGATATCTGTCAAAGTGACGTTTATCCGTTTAACACCTGTCAGTCCTGACATCTGTCAGCTTGACATATGTCAGTTTGACATCTGTCTGTATGATATTTTAACGTTTGTTAAAAGTATTTAAGATAAGAAAGATAGATTTAAGTTGGTAACTATTGCGGAAATTGGTTTATACGTAATTATTCTTATTAGAGTATATGGAAATAGATGCCCGAAATGTCGACTAGGTATAATATGTTTCCGCAGGATATTTAAAATGTGGCGCGAAAATAATTTTTTTTATATAATTTTTACCAAATAAGCGTCTACGGAGAATCGTGATCAGCTACTCCAAAAAGCCCCGAGTAAAAAGTTTTAGCCATAATCTTTAAATCTTGAATGCTTTTTCGATTTTTACATCCGCCATATCGGATCCGCCATCTTTTATTCAGGAATTTTCTGATTCGGACTTCAAATTCGTAATCAGCGACCCCAAAAACCCGCGGTAACAAAATTTAGACCAAACAATTGCATAGAAAAATATGTGACTCAACGGGGTAAGAAATACCTAGGTATGCAGAGGTGGTTTCAATTATATTTTTTAGGTAAATTGTCTCTCAACCATTTGTATATTTGAAATTACAAACTACGAGCCTATGGCGTTTCACATTGTTTTGCACTATAACATTCGTTATTTGATCTCAGAGGTGGAATTAACCCCCTGGTAGAGGTGGGTATGGATTTAATTTGCATATATTTCTTTCAAATGCTCAAAATCTTATCTTAAAATGTATTTACAAATTGTTGCATTTCATTATAAAACTTTACCGTATCACTCTATTTTAGGGCATGTTTTTGCGTTTTACTAAAAAACTACCTGTTTTTACTAAACTAAACATATTTGGGTGCGGATTCGGATTCAGCATAAAAAAATACACAAAATCTATGTATTCACGTCTCTGGTATAGAGTGTTCACCAAAACTATTCACCATTACTTAGTTGGCAACTACCTAACAAATATTATTCTTCTCCATCAAATTGTAGATATAGCGCCAACAAACAGACACCAGAGAAACAAACGGACTTATGGAATTGAAAGATCTCAGTTTCCATAATCGACATACTCTGAAACGTAAAGAACTATCGGAGAACACTTTTTTCACGATCACAAAACTTCCCTTCAATAAGCGAGGAAAGTATCTTTTTGCTCTAAAATTTTAATAAAATATACTATACATCAAACATGAATGTTTACACGCCTGTGACAATCGCCCCTGTATAAAAGATATGGTGAAATTTCAGTAGGGAGTAATCTACCACGCTATTTTACATAATACGTCCGAAATAAAATTTAACAGAAATTAACACTTTTAATAGAAATTCACACTTTTAATAGAAATTCACAGTGGTCAACTCCCGACTGAAACTTTTATTCGTTTCGTAACAGTCTTATTGAAAATACCTCAATAACATTTTAAACTGAAATTGATATGACGTAGTTTACTTAAAATTCGTTAGAATCTGGAAAGAGCAAGATACCGGGTGACAACGATATAACTACCTTTGTTTTTCAAGTTATGGAACTCTGCATAGTTAGTACAGTCGATAGGTATATTCTGAGTCCGAATAAGTGCGGGAGTTTTGAAACTTTGGGAATTTGTAGATTTCGATGCCCTGAATGAATTAAGAAAAAATGCAAAATGTGATCTCAGCCACCGGCGCTGCCATATTTAAAAAATGGCGCAAAAAACAGACTCTTGAAATATCTCGCATCGGGTGCCTCGGCAAGAAATTATATTTTCTACGAAATATGTCCTATACAATGTTTCGTTAAACTGAATAGTTTCGGTGCAGCAGTCGATCGTAATCAAGCATTCTTGACAAAACTATGATTTTTCGTAATTTCTCGATTTAGTGCGACTTTTATGAAAGAGTATTTTTTTGTTGAGACAAAATTTGTTTTCATAACTGAAAATCCTCAAATATGCACATTTCAAATATAGTTGATTTTACTTTTCTGCTACGCATAGCTCAATGTTCAATACTCGTTTCCACACCAAACCCTTCAAAAAAAATCTTCATTGAGAACTGTTGAAAAGTATGTGCACGTCATGATTATTATGGTTTATTAAGTTGTAGTAACGAGGATTAAAAAAAAAGTACATCTCCAATCATTTTAATTTCCTTGCTTGATAATTTTTTTTGATAAATATATATATATTTGAGGCTGTAACTTGTCGAGAAATTGAAAAAATAAAATATCACTATTTCGGGAAAAATGTATATTTTTCGAATGTTCAAACACAAAATCGTTTTCTTGTATGATCAATCAGATCATGATAAGAAATTGCGATTTTCACGATCTCATCCTTATAACTATGAAAATATCTTTGATTGTTTTGAATATAAATTCTGGAACTCTTCCAATACATTAAAAATTTATAAGGAATTTATTGAATATAGCTGAAATGTGGATAGGTGTACCTGTAATAAATACAATACAGTAAAGGCACGTAAAAATTCAAGCGAGCGATTCAGCGGCTATGTGTGGTGTGTGTGTATGCATTAATAATTATATATTTTCCCTCCATACTCACTATTTATACTCCTATTCACTAAGAAAAATGTATAAAACGTGTAGTCAAAAAGAGAAAAAGCTTCATTTTACTCGATAGAACAGCTAAGACGTTTTAGAGGTTCCATAGTATGCATTTAACCGTGCGCTGGCCGCGCAGAGTGACAAAGTTGCTTCACTATTTTTTTCCAGGAATACCGTAGCTTTAGCGATGAGTTTTATTAGGATATTTTGTGTTCAGAAATACGTGGTCTATCCATCTGTATTTTTTATTTTTTTCTACCCTGACTTAATTTCAAAATTTTGAAGAAATGGATAAATTTTTTTTTATGTTCTGCATTCTAGCGAAATGTAAACTTTTCAGGATATTATTCTATACACATTCACGAACTCATTAAAGAAAAATTAATAAGTTTGCAAATTTTTGTGGGTTTCACTATAAAATTTAATATTCTCTGTCGTCTGGCCTAGTAGAGCAAACTACCAGGTTATGGAGTGGCAACGCTCTTCCCTCAGCTGTAGATTTGGATGGAATATTTAAAATGATACATTGGTACCAGAGCTTTGTGAGCTCCATGCGGCCCAGAAGAACTCATTTCGCTAAAAAAAAGTTCCTGCAGCCGTGGAAGATGGGCACCATCCTGTAAATGTGTTATGAGCCAACTTCCATGAGATGTGTGCTTGCCTTGGAGAAGAAGAAATCTGCGACAATGTGCACACTGTAACGGAAATAGTCAGTGACGAAGATGAAGAGTTTGAATGTGACGACTAACTTTATTGACCTACTTTATATTAATAAATCACTTGGTAGCAGACAAATATGCCTTATTTATGTGCACATATATGCATAGGAAACTATTGTAGAAAAGTATATTATCTTTCATTTTGGTCCTATAACTGTTTTAGTTCGCATAGTATTATTGACCAATTAAACTTGACTTTCAGTAAAACAATTAAATTACTATTATAATGGTATTATATAATAATGCTCTTTCGGCAAACATAATTAGTACATTTTACTTTATCTCGCGAACGCTTGGTCGTAGCACGTAAACGCATAGGACAACTATTGTAGAAAAATGTATTGTCTTTCATTTTGATCATATAACTTTTTTTCGTAAAGTTAATGGTTATGGAGTTATCAGCTGATCTTTAGAATTTAACTCACCGAACCCCCCTCCACCTCCCTCAATAAAAAGACGGACACGTCCTGGTGGCCGCCAACGCCTATCGTGTTCCACACTTCTCTCTGAACGCTCTGATACAACTCTTTACACTTAATCATTAACCTAAACACGGGATGTCTTTTTTTAACATAGCTCGACCCACTATAACATTCCCAAAGGCAAAAGTTGCACTACAGTGAAGGAATCATTTCTGTTAGAATTAATTCCAGCTCAAATGATATCTTTACCGGAACGTGTATTTCTTATCTAGTTTTAAGTTAAGTAATTACTTAACTTTTTAATAATTTAATTGTTTTTTCATTTTAAATTATTCTCTAAAAGGTGACTTTATAGCAGTAAGAGCTAGTTACTTATTTAATATTATTCATTTTTTAAATCTGTAGATAACTTTTGCAAACATTTGATGTGCACGTAATAAACTAATGTTTATATTTCAACTTTTATTACATTAATAAACACAAACTCGGGCTACGCTTGGCAGTACGGCATATTTTCCCAAGGATATAAAATAAGTAGCTACTTTGAAAAGAAAATGAGTTGACTCTGGTAAGTACTTTTACTATACTACGTGACAAATCCTGAGTAGATATTCGACGAACTTACTTTTTAAGTGCTGCTTTAAATAAGAAAACTTGTTAAATTACTCTGTTTTAATTAGGAAGCGTATCAACTACATCTAACATGTTTATACGAACAAAATTGTGACATATATAAGCAAATAAGGTTACAAAGTAAAACTTCCTGTTTCTAATACAATGAGGAAGCGTAACTTAGCCGAGCTGTACAATAAATCGTTGCTGCTACTAATTTAATCTACGTTTTACCCTCTCCATTATATATTATTTTGAAACGAATGAGGTATCAGAGAGCTGAGATTATTTCACGTGAATATTTGTTAAACATGTAAAATAATGGTATCTATCTAGTATAATCAATCATTATACATATTTTAGAAAAAAAAACTAGAACAAGCACGGGAATTTGTAGACGTAGTCTCTGTAGCCTTCTGATTGCAATCCTATAAATTTCCCAAAAAAAAGTTATGCTCAATCCTTTATTTTGGAAACAGTCTGGGTGCCAAATAAGGATTTTCACCCTAACCTGGAAGTAGGGTATAGTAAAGGTTTTTTTGGCTGTTTTTGGTTCTTCAAAGGATCAACATTACGATTCCGATTGATGCCACCTTGGCACCTTGGGCATTTTGAGATATTCAAAATGGCGACTGGCTTAAAGTGAAAAAACGGGCTATTTCAAATATTTCATTATATGGGTGTGTGGCACGTCGTTTTATATGTTTTTAAGGTCTGTGAATTAGTATTTGAGGTTAAAAATCGTGTAGGTAGTAATCTTTGAGTTTGTTAATTTACTTTATTCGGAGAATAAATTAATTTTTGAAGCAAAAAAAAATAGTTTTGCTAACTCAAAACAAGTTTAAGAAATTTAGCAAACGTAAACTTAATATTCTGTATTTTTTTAGGCTGGAAAGACTTGATCATCCTTTTTTATTTTATATTTTTTTATGATTTACTTACTTTTTGTTTTTTTTTGTATTTTTTTTTGTTTTGTGTTAAATTTTTATTGTATATACTGTAAACCACGAAACGTCAAAACCAACATTTAATCTTCTTCAGAATCTTCACTGTCAGAAGTTATATTTTCAGAAATTCTCGTATGAGAATTCTGGCAACAATGTTCTGTGCTTAGTTGCAGACAATTGCACATTAAATTGCATGACAAGCTACTAGCCACGCAGCTGCATTGTGTTGTGTTACACGGATTTATTGACTTGCATGAGCATGAGCATTTTGCTAATAACAAAATGTTATCTGGGGCAATTTGAATCTTTTTTGGCAAGGCGATAGGATGTCATTTTATCCTCGTCAGCCTGCCACCCGTATTTGGTCAAGAGAAATCCATTACAGACAACCACAAAAATGTTTGGAAATGTGCCCTTTTTACGTTTTCTTGAAAACATTCGGTAGTTAGTGGGATAGCAGAAAATGGCGGTGCTTTTAGTTGGGCTTATCGGACTTTTTTAGCCCATAGAGAAGTTCTAACATGAATCATTTTGCTAGAATTGTTTACTCCATAACACGAAACTGCAAAAATTGTACATTCTTGAAAAACATCCTCGATATTGCTGTTTAATCGACCCAAATACGTTAAAACCTCACTATCCGTTAAACATTTAATGACTTTTTTTTCCAATCCCATGGTACTGAGCCACCGTGTCGCAACCAGATAAAGAATGTGCGGATGATAAATATGGCATGATTTGTTTGTATTTTAAAACCGTGGCCCTAATATCTGTGGTGACTCGTAGTAACTTAAAAGAAACCATAGAAATCTCGTTTTTCAAATCTAATAAATTATAACAATATACAAGTAAGACAACAAGTAAAATTGAAAATTTTTAAAAACCCCCGATCAATGTATCTAATCGTACCAGTTTCATATGACCGAATCAAGATGAGGCCTAAATCATGTTCGGCTACCATAATTGTCTGCACATTTTCAATTTTACTTCAATCGGACAATTTCTAGAGAAGTTCAACATGGCGAATTCAAGATGGCGACCAAACATCAAAATCTAATATGGCCTATACTGTCTACCTTCTCGACAAAATACTTTTCCAAATAAAAAAAAACTACATCAAAATCGGATCACCCATTGAAGAAATATGAAGCCACAGACAGACAGGTAGACAGACAGGTAGACAGACAGACAGGCAGACAAACAAACATACAAACATACGCGTCAAACTTATAAAATTCCCTTTTGGGGGCGGGGGTCAAAAACATCGGTGTCATTGTTGTAGAACTCTCCAAAGACAGAATCAAAATTCTACTTAGGCAAAAGTTTCACTTAAGGACATTTTTAAGAGTCTGCAGAGGCACAGATCAGTCCATAAGGACCGTTTTGGGTTCTATAAGGCGTTAGAAATGACCAGGTGAAAATTCGGAGAAACACCGAATTTTCACTTAGGAAAATATGTTCTGGTTCGAGATATGAGAGCAAAAGTATATAATGACAAAGATTTATGAATAATAAACTTTTTCAAAGGTACCACAAATTGGACTTAGAAAAATAATATTTTTAAAAAGTGTGTCCAAATTTGGCTTGAAAATTAATTTATCAAAAGTACGCCGAAATTTCACTTGCAGATAATTTTTCAAAACTGCGTCGAAATTTGGCCTGAAAATTAATTTTTCAAAAGTACCCTAAAGCCAGTTTAAAAAGTACCACGAAAATATACTTTAAAAAATATTGAAATATTTTTCATTTTTATTCCTCCACCAAAGACATTGACCTTTGAGGTACAGTCATTGAATGCCCCGTTCTAAAGTATGAGCATAAAATTTTAGTGATGCATTGCAACTAAAAGGCAAAATAAACGATTCTGACAAAGCCGGCGTAATGCCGATAAGCAAAAATTGATAAAAATCAATGCACATACACAAGGCCGGTTTCTCGCATAGAAAGAGTTTGGATTAACTCAGCGGCTCGCAATTTGGTCGAGCGTGTTGAGTGGTCCCTACAAAGCGATGGTATGAAAGCCAATAGCGGGGCTTTCCAAATGACAAAGTTATAGAGGAAAACGCCTTGTGCATAAAAAAACAAAAATTCAATTTTGCCTAAAAGTCGCTCGAAGGTGGGTTGCTGCCATATCGATAATATTGAACAACTGCATAGGGGCAAGTAAATTGTGGACTGATTGAACACCATCAAACTTATGCAGTCATAAGTCCTCACGAATGTGTTTGAGTACGTGAACCGCCGCGATACAAGAACTTTAAAGCTAAATAGTCTCTAGCGAAACTAAATTCATTTACTAAAACTTTTTAAAGTTAAAATCAGTCAGTCGTAATTATGAAATTATAAATAGTCTCAGACTTCTCTAAAAAGCTCGCATTTTAATTCTGAGAAGGTATGCATGAATCTTATCTGCCTAATCGATCGTTAGCGTAAGCGCTCTCACTTATATGGTCTGAAAGCCATTGCCTTGATTGGGGAAGGCACGATTCTTATCTTGAGAATTTTGTTTAACCATTTCTGTTAAATAAACGGAATCTTTGAATTATTGTATCTTAATTGATCTTGAGGCTTGTTGACGGTCTATAATCCCTGGAACTTTCGTATCGAAAACCGGATGTGTCGAGTTAACTCACATTAACACTTGACCTTCTGGTTGCCTTACGGAGGTTCGATAGGGATTTTTTTATGCGTTTTTTGAGAAATCCCTAAGGTGTGGAGTCCGTTATTAACAGATAAAAACGTGGATACTACGTACAAAACTAATTCCTCCGCAGAGAAATTCTTCGGTTGGGATTTTTTTATGTAAAAATCCAGAATTTCAAAAGGTACCTAAACCCCTAACGAGGGAACTCATGTCCAGAGAGAGCGTCGTAGTGCAGCCTTGGTCCATTATTCGGCTATCGAAGTGCATCTTATCTCGAACCCGCCTGGGAGGTAGAAGAACGTGGTAGCACGCGACTGGCGCTCCCTGAGAAATAAATTGGTGTCGCGTCATTTTGACGCCCGGTAGTGCGTTCTTCTACATCATCACTTATTACATTTACGAAAATATTTGAATTTTCTTTAATTTCGTGAATAAGTTGCCGTACCATAATGGTATCCGCTTCTTCATGTTGCGTCGCTAGATCAGCCCTCTCGGATATCACTTTCAAAAAACATAAACCTAAATTATGGTCTAACTTTCTTCCCTAAGAAATTAAAAATAACTTTTCAATTCCCTAGAAAGTTTAATATTAAATTATTAAATAAAGGGAAAATTATTTGTTGTAAAACATAATTGCATCTTATTTCTGAGATATGTTTCTCCTTGTATCGAAATTGTTCTTAACACCCACGACACTTATTTTATATTTTGATAGAGCAACACCGAAGGAATTGCCCCTGAGTCTTTTTAGATCTCATATTTGTGTTCTTGAACCTGAAAAACAATGTATCACATGCCAACATTTGGTAAATTAAAATTTTAAAAAAATACACCTTAGATAAGCCGCCATCTTGAATATCTCAAAATGCCCAAGGGTGCCAGAATGGCATCAACCGGATTCTTAGACTAGACCTACTAAAGTGCCGATAACCGTAAAAAACTTCTACTATACCTTACTTCCACCTTTTTTGATTCGCATTCAGACTAAAAACGGTTCGGATTTTTTTTAAACTGTTCATTTTACAAAAAATTGTTGAGCAAGTATCTGCCACTTTTGTTATTGCCATTTTTTTCGCTAGACCAACCTTGGACATGGAAAATGTCGTTGAACATTTCTCTCACGTGGATAGCGTTGTAAACCTATTGTGGCCGGTACGGTGGCTGATTCAAACAATAATAATAAGTGAAAAGATAAGGAGGCCTTATTATATTATTATTGTTAATAAAAGAGTAGTGATTTAAATAATAAAGGTGTAGAAAACAAAATTTCATCAAAATTTACTGAACCAAAATTTAAGTTAAAATTATGATGAAGCAGTCTGATGAAGCATGTATGCATAATATTTCACTGTGTGTGTGCATGTGTAAGTTTCGATGCCACTAGTATCATACCAACTAGCCAGTCATTTGATATTTCACTCTGAAAATTTATATTTCCACATATTAAAGGTAAGGCAGTCAATTCCATAGATGTTCTCATCAACATATCTTCAAAATCGTTATCAAAATCTCCTGTACTGTTTTTACAAGACAGATCTTTACTTATCCACAGTGCTTGTTAAAGAATAACCTTTTGCAACTAGTTTTAATAAATCGGGTGATGCAGACTTTTTGGAACAAATCACACGACTAGAATGTTATTTTCATTACTCCACCCAAACAAACACAAAATAAAGTACAAAATATATATTTTAGTTCAAGGTATATAATAATGCTACTTCAAAGTGTTTCAAAAAATAAAGCAATCATATTCATATCTTTCAAGCATCTTATACTCCAGGCATTAGAGAATTTTACTTGGAAAAATTCTGGAAATACTTTATGTTTTTTGGTTCGCTGAATCCAAATTTTTAACCTCCCACCAAAAATTCCTCCGCAACCCCCTCAAATTTGGAGAAAAAACTAAAAATTCATTTTTTTATCGTTTTTTTTTTTCGTCTTACAGAAAAAATACCCAGACATTCAGAGAGTAAACAAAATTTACAACAAAGAAAGTCCTTTGACATTTTGACGTACAACGAACGGGAGGAGAGCGAGTGGATTCCGAAACATGAACCTCGGCGCAGCGCGTGCATTTACGTATCATACGGCAACTCTTACTTATTGTAGTAAAAGGTATCATCTTCACTTTATATATGGTCAAAATACTTGCTCTTATCCTCGGGGGTGAAAGCCACTTAGATACTGAATATTTGAAAAAGTATTACTGATTTATTTTTGAATCGTAGGAATTAAAAAATTCAAAATGTCTGCTCCAATATGACTACATGGAATTTTTTTCTAAAGCAAGTGTTTTAAACCGACAAGAAAAATTTAGCATCTAGGTAATGCTACATATTAATAAAAAACAGTATTTTTAAACAAAATTTTTAGTTACTTGACAATTACAATAACAAAATGGTGACATTTTGTTAAAAAAAATGTTTGTTTACAAAACACAATAAATACTAACTGCAGAAAAATAAAAAATGACAGGTTTTTGGAAAAACAAACGATATCTTATAAAATAAGAGAGAGAAAAAAATTAAAATAATGTGGAATTTCGGTAGTTATAATGTTTGGTAAAAGAAAACATGCTTTTCTTGCACATCCTGTAGGCAGTAACGTGCTTCAAAATAAAAAATATAGATTAAAATTCGCCATTTCATAAATAAATTGTTTCATAAATTCTGAAAACCGCATATGGATATCTATTCTCATTCTTAAAAAAATTGTCTTTAAATTCAATCTAAAAATTCATTTGGACCGTTTCAGTTGGTCAGCAGTTTAGTTCCGCATTATTAAATTCAACTCTTCATCTAATAATACAGAACTTTATACCAAACTAAAACCTGTATACACATTTTAATGATTTCATTTAAAAAAAACCTGCATACTAATTTTATATGCCATTTTTCCCTTTATATTATTTAAGTTAATAAATAGGCAACAATTTTCAAGGCATTGTTACCTAAGGAAAACTTTTATTACATAAATTATTAGCCAAACTTGCAGGGAGTTATGCAATTTATTTTCAGTCTCAGAAGTTTTTCTCATTAAAAACCTATTAATTCTTTAACTAGAACTCCCAAAGAATTCGTAATGCCTTTGAAATGCGAGTTACTCCAATTTACCCTACACTCCGCTCTGAATATGATACACAATATAAATAATTCAAAAGTTGTTCTGTCCTTAATGTTACAGAATATGTAATGTAAAAAGTGAAATATTTCTGTATGACAGCGGCGCGGTGTTTTAATGATGATATCACAAAGCTCCCCATTATTTATACATCTTAAGCTGCGTGTTGTGCTAAAGTTGATCCTTTGAAGTAAAACGCGCTCTGCCTCCGCCGCCGCCGATGCTCACTTCACCTACAATGCTAATTTGAATGTGTAGAGATGTGCGTAGATTACATCGGAGTTAATTTTCCCACCTTGATGAATATTCACTACACTCTTGTCAGTTAGTCTTTTGACGTCACAGGGTTTAGGATAAATGCCTTTCTTCACTTTGTGTACCAACACAAACTCCCCGCTAACTGATAATGATGACTTGCTTAAAAGCAGGAAGGCATTATTCAGACGATGTGTACTTTTTTAATTAAAAGCTAACTGGATTTACTTGTTGTTCATAAGGAATGTCTTTTTCCTATTTATACTGACTATACAATAGTATGCACTTAAAATTCAAGTGCATGCTTTTGTAAAAACTTAAGTAATACTTGCCAAATATTTAATTCGTTAAATACCATTGTTTTTATGTCACATTTTTTTTTACATTTCAACCGACTTCACAATTTACTAAATGAGGTTCTCAATTCAACACGTGTATGTTTTTACTACCCTGACTTACATCTTAGATTTTTTCGAATTTTCACATTTCAAACTATGTAGAGTCCGAAAATTGAACTCGTTCAATTTCGTCAGCCTTTCTGTCTGTGTATCTATTGGTCGGTTTGGTAATATATTTGGTAGTTAGTTGACGCTATTACCAACGAAGAGCTGGGATATACTTTTAGTGATTAATATATTCTTACTTTATTAACCAATCAAAACGTACATTTTCAAAAAAATCAACCAATTGGATTTTTTTAAAATAAGAAAAACGGCTATCAATAAGTGGAAAGAATCGAGAAAAATGTATGTTACTTTTTCCTAGTAGCCATGCGTCAAACTAAAAAAGTCATTGAAATTATTAAAATCTGACATTTCGCATTTTTTTCTTGATTTTTGTACACAAAATAAATGAGAAAAAGCGATTTAAAGATATTTCACCAAAAGAAAATATTAACCATGAAACCATGGAGAAGAATCTAAATGTAATAACATTCTTTATAATAATTGTGTATTTCATATAGATACAATGAATATGTTTGATAATAAAAAACATTAGAAAAAGTTTCTACTTTTTATTATAAATTGTTATTTTTAAACTTTTAATAAACAGTTTTGTTGTTCTAATAGTTATTTTAGATATTTTTTAATCATATATTAATCTTCTGTAATTCACTCGAGGTTGATTTTCTACTCGGGTAAATTTTTTTGAATGACTAAAACCTGTTTTCTATGAAAATTTTGCTCGAATTAAGAGACATAGGAAGAATCGCTCCACTTCGTGCCGCGATTTTTCCATGCCCTTAATTCTTGAATTTTCATGGTAAAGCAGGTTTTTGTCCAAAAAATATTTACCCCGGTAAAAAATCGACCTCTTGTATATTAATACTCGAAATATAGACACCCAAAAAAATAATTAATGAAAATAATATGACGGAGGACAGTAATTTTTTCATGCAGTTTACACAATTGTCAAGGAAGAAATCTCCTCTAGTTTTAGTGGAAAGTAGATAGGGTGAACGCTATTAAAGAAATAATTAATGAAAAAAACCGCTGCCCAAGGAATCACTACTTCCACATCCAAGCATCTTACAACAAAATACTGTATTTGCACTCCACCATGTGGGAATAATTGTCTATGGAACTTTAGTAGTATAATATTTGAAATCATGTACCCCAAAAACCCATAAAATTATATGCCACATCGGTAATGGGGGTAGGATGGTGGTGGGGGGTGAATGAAGTGAAAAAAATTCTTGATGACTTTGGCTCTTGTACACACACCAAATCACACTATTTTTTCACCACCTTTAATAATGGGACGAGGGTGGTAATAAGGGTGGCTAATGCCAATTTTTTTTTGAGACCTTAGCTCCTCTTATATTTACTAAATATCAATTTCATGAACTCTTACTTGCTTAATTTACCTATTTACCCCCATTTACCCCAATTTACCAACTCTGCAACGGAATAAGATTAAAATATAATCTAGTTCCAGATCTCGTTAAAATACATACGTGTGCCATATTTTAAATGAATATCTTAAACGGTTCCAGAGTAATCGTGAACACCAAAAAGATACAAGACTAACAGACAGACCGACGCGACAGACAAATTCATTTTGCTCAGACTTTGCTAAGCCTATTTAAACAATGAAAATTTCCAAAAATTTTTTTTTTGTGTTAATATACTTCAACTGAATGTGGAAGTAATACGCAGAAAATGGCATGACAAAGATATAGAAAATCTTTGTATGCTGTAAACTACACGGTAGAAGTAAAACATCTATTTCAAGCATTTTCTTCGAGGAAACCTACTACGCATCCATACTACTCAAGGTAACCCACTGTGCATCCAATTTACTCGAGGAAAGCCACTGCGCATTCATTCTTCTTGAAGTAACCCCACTGCGCATCCATTTTACTCGAGGAAACCCACTGCTCATCTATGTCACTCGTGGTAACCTACTGCGCATCCATTGTACTCGAGGAAAGCCACTGCGCATCCATACTACTTAAAGTAACCCACTGCGCATCCATACTACTTGAGGTAAACTACTTCGATCTATAATACTCGAAAAAAGTTACTGTGCATCCAAAATACTCGAGGTAACTTTAACAACATAATATTTGAAATCGTCTACCCCAAAAACCTATAAAACGATATCCCACATCGGTAGTGGGAGTGAGGGTGGTGATAGAGGGTTGGTAGTGGGGGTGGATCGAGGGGTGGATGAAGTAAAAAAAAATATTTTGAGGCTTTTGGTTCATGTACACACACTAAATCACAATTTTTTTTCATTCCCTTTAATAATGGGGTAGGGGTGGCTGGTAATGGGGGGTGGCTAATGCCAAACATTTTTTTTGAAACCTTAGCTTCTCTTGTAGAATAGAATAGAATAGAATAGAATAGAATAGAATAGAATAGAATAGAATGTTTATTGACCATTTAAGATACAATTTGTATATATGGTAAGTCAAAAAATACAAAATCGTAGTTGAAATATATAAAAACAAAACAAAAACAAAGAGAAATGCGTGTGTGAACATATATATGTAAATATAAACAGTAAGCTATATCTGCAGCATACTCTATAACTAACATGATAAAAACAAATAGACAATGTATAAAATGACTGAATAAAAGAATAATACTAATAGCTAAACACATCCATCACTAAAATAGTAAAAAGAGACAATACAGCTTAAAAATTAAACATAATTTATCACAGGTTTAATAAATTTGAATGTGTAAAGTCTTTTATCTCATAAAATGAATTAGAAATCAATAATTGTTTTATTTTATATTTAAATTTATAATAATTTGCAATATTTCTAATTTCATTAGGCAGCACATTGTATAACCGTATACAGTTATAATATGGAGAATATTCATATCTCGCAGTGTTATGCTTAGGAATCGACAGTAATTGGCCGTGTCTCGTATTATATAAGTGATTTTCCGATCTAGTTTCGAAAATCTTTATATTTTTCTTAGTAAAGCATAAACATTTTAATATGTATATACAGGGTGTTGTAAGAATATTTTTATTTTTAAATATATTGCGGCATGTTTTACGAAGTTGTAAGTTATATATTAACCTAATAATTCTTTTCTGAGTTATAAATACTCTCTCTCTGTCCTTAGCATTTCCTCAACAAATTATGTTATAAGAAATGTGAGGGTGTGCCAATGCGTAATATGTTTGTAGTAGTTCCTTTTCATCCAGTACATCTTTTAATTGGAGAATAGCAACACTAAATACCAATTTTATGGACTCCTACCTGCTTGATTTACCTGTTTACCCCCCATTTACCCCATTTTACCCCCCAACCCTTCGACGGTATAAGATGAAAATATAATCTAGTTTCAGATCCCGTTAAAGTACATATAATGTGTATCAAATTTTAAATCAATAACTTAAACGGTTCCAAAGTAAACGTGCGCACAAAAAAAGTTACAGACCGACAGACAGACAGACATTTTTTTTCGCTCAAACTTAAAATCTCGATGTTTCATGACATTCTAAGCCTTTTTGAACAATAAAAATTTTCAAAAATTTTTCGTTACTATACTTCAACTGGATGTGGAAGTAATATAATGGTAGACAGCAAAATTTGGCATGTAATTAACACGACTATCAAGGAAAAATCTTGCTGTATTTTAGTCAAAAATATACAGGGTGGTCACTTTTAAAAAATTATTAAGACTGTGAAAAATAACATTTAGAAAGTAACTGACATTACCGAATAAAATCTTTATTATATTATTAATGGTAATTCTAAAAAATAGCTAATTAAGAAATGACAGATCAAAATAATATATGCCAGGAATAAGATCTGATATACTCTTGTTAAAAAAATACACAGGGTAGTCATTCTATGGAAAATATAATGAATAAATATATAGTGCTAAATAGAGAGAGAGAGGAAGTGTTTCGTACAGGTAGCCAATGAGATTAATTCAAACTTTACATACAAATTTTGTACACAAAGTATAAAATATTCGTAATAAAATTCGCTAAAGCCACGTTGATTTGGTGATAATAATTTCTTGGTCTCTAAAAATGCAATTATACGTTTAGCTAATAATTTTTTAAAAATTTTAGAAAATACTGATAATGATATAGGACGATAATTGGAAAATTGTTTACTCTCTCCATTTTTTAACAGAGGATAACCTTTGAAAGTTTTAAGTGGCTAGGGAGAGAGCCACTCTTAAAATATTTATTATTAGTATGTGTTAGCGATATCGCAAGTTGTGTTGTACATTGTTTTATTAATTTTATAGCATAGTCATCTGGACCAACCGAGTTTGTTAATTTTAAGTCATTTATCACATCGACTGTCGATTGTTTCATAGAGAGTAATAGGTTCTAGACAGATTAAGTCATCAGAGACAGGCAGAGAATTGTTTGTTTTAGAAACTAAAGTTTTTGGTAAATTAATAAAAAAAGTTGTTAAATTCGTCATTTATTTATCTCTGAGAGTCTCATTTTTTTATTTCCGTTTCCAAGTCACGGTGCATGTTAAGCTCAGTTTTTGTACAACTGTTCATTATTTTCCATATACCAATTAAAGAAACGGACCATTGGCCCTTTTACAAGTCACCATCAAAAGACTAATTGCTAGAAATAATAGCCAAAGCTAGAAGAAAAACTGCACCTGGAGTAGACAAAATAAACAGCGAGTTAATACACTACGGTATGGAAAGGCGAAAGGAGCAAACCCTAGAAATCATCACCAGAGTATAGACAGAAACCTCACCTCTGCCTACGGATTTGAGCACGACCATACAAATACCCCTTCCAAAAACCAACTCGCCACAGAGTATAGATGACTGCGGAAGAATAACACTCTGCAACACAGGATACAAATACTACGCACAGTTCCTGCTCGAGCAACTAGAAAAATACATAGGAAGAGCGCCAGACTACCACACAGCATTTATCAAGGGCAGATCAATGGATGACCACTCGTACACCACCAGAAGAATACTGGAAGAAAAATAGAGAGAAGGGACAAAACTGCACATAGTCGCTATAGATCTCCAAAAGGCATTCGATACCATCAGTCACGAGGCAACAGTCAACACCCTATATAACAAAGGACTACCGCACTATCTAATAAACAAGAAAATAAAGGCCTGCCTTCATGAAACCACTGCCATACAATGGTTCGGACAAATGACGGAAATCAGACAGAAGAACAGAGGAGTCAAACTATCCCCCCGACTATTCACCACGGTCCTAGACCAAGTAATACAAAACAAAATAAGGGAAACACCAAATTTCAACGAAGACGCGAAACCAATCGTACTGGCATATGCCGATGACCTCCTAATCATCGCAGATGAAGAGCAACAAATTCGCAACTTCCTAGAAAACATAAAACCACATCTAGACACATCTGGACTGAAAATAAACTTCAAGAAAAGTCTAATAATGGAGCGAGACCCGTCAGCAAGAGAGAGTCGTACCAGTGGAGATGAATACAAAATAGGTGACTACTCCCTAAGAACAACGAACAAACTGAAATACCTAGGAACATATCTAACGAACCAACTGAAAAGGAAAGAAACAGTAAAGGAGAGAATAAAAACAGCATACAGAGTTACAAGGGCAATTATATCGTTCATCGAGAAAAACAAACTATCATGAGCCCTGACCAAACGGCTGTACATCATACTGTCAACGATGTAGTTAAAAACGAGGCAACAACAAAAGCCAACAGAAGAAGTTTGAGAAGAGCTGAAAGAGACATCATCCAACTACTCACAAAAATAAAAGGAAGAAAACACCGACATAAAACATCAACACTAAGGGAAGACAATCACAAAAAGGATAAAAATGTATGCAATGAAGTACTGGGGACATGTCCAAAGAAGGGACCCAACACATCTACTGAAGAGAGCACTAACACTGAACAGCAGCAAACTAAAAATAGGGAGACCATGTTACACGTGGAATACAACAATCGAAAGGATCATGAACAAACTAGGAAAGGACCAAACATACTGGGAAAGAAAAACGAGGGGAAAAAATTAATTCCACAAAGAAATCGCAGCAATATATACTCTATTAGAATCACGAACAGAGGAATCAGAAGACTGAGAAGAAGCAGAAATACAAAAAGAGGAGCACTAACAGTAACGACACAACGCGGCAACATATCTCGCAAGAAGACCCAGAAGAAGCAGAAGGCAGAACCAAAAATATAAAAAGGGAGCTTAAACACTCCCTCACGACAATGCGGGAACGCATCTCGCAAACACCTACACCTCCCATCCCACATTCCTTTACCAAGCGCCATGTAGCTCTCACTGCCGGCAACAAGCATGACCCTAATCCAACCAAGCATGGACGTAGCAGGCCCAGGTGTATACCTATTAATGGCAGCAATGCCTACTGTACGCTGGTAAATCAATCAATCAACTGTTATTTTCCATAGGTTCCAAAATTATTTTCCATAGGTTCTAGCACATATTTATTATTATACATCTGAATTATCCCAATAAAGTCTGTTTATTCTGGACATCGATTAAATCACAGAAGTTGAAGGAAGGAACTCTATAATTGTAATTATTACATTAAGAAGTGATAAATACATAAGCTGTGTTTAAAGATAAGACCGGTACATCGTAAGAAGGTGGGGACTTTAAAGGGGGCTCTGATTTGTCAGCTTTTACCCGAAATTAGCTAGACATGCTTATTATTGAGCTCCCATCTGTCACAATGATCAAAGACGTGTATTCGAGAATTCATAAATGATTGATTCATTGATCGTGTTTTTTGTTAATCTCTCGGTGTCTTTAAAACTTTTTTATTGCCTGTAATTTTATTATAACAATATTCATTTATAAGTTAGTAATACATTTGAAAATTTAATAATTTTTGCCTGGCATCTCAGTTGATTTCATCCATCAATTATCCCTCATGCTATAGCCTGGTTTGAGGGTGGTAATTGAATCTACGCTTGTCATGTGTGTATGTGTGTCTGTGATAATTCGTATTTAATTAGCGATTGACGTAATTTTGTCACCAGCAGATACAATTCGTGTTAAAATTAACTCAATTAAAAATGGGTCATTTCATTCCAGTTGATGTAACAATAGCGTCCAGGACAGTTTCAAACCAGTCAGCTTAAAAATAATGTCTTTGTGTCAAGCATTCACAAAAGTACAAAATAGTTTGTTTTAAATTTTGTCAAGGTACTTTGAAAACTGAAAAATCAACGTTGAGTAGCATAAATAAACATCAACTACGCTAGAAAGTGAATTATACAGTGTGTTCCAGAAGCTACCTACCCACAGTCTGACCAAATTATTAACTTTTAGTCAAAATTATGGAGCTGCTGAAATTGATCCCGAAAGAGTCCAAGATTATAGGAAAGAAAATTAAAACAATCCCTTTGATAAATTAGAGTGGATTTTAAGGTATGAAAATCAAAATAACTAAATAAAATTCTGAAATTATAGATTCGCATAAAATTCGACCACCGAATCAATACAACGATAAAGGACAAGAGTAAATAAGGACCTTTTTTCGCCCATCGGCCGCGTCGTTTGACATTTCATTTTCCGAGCAGTATATGTCTCGACAAATAATAAAAAACAGTTATTTGGAAAATTATTTTTATTCAATACTCACAAAAATAATATGTGGTTTTGAGCGCTGACACGTTTAAATTCGCACGCAGCGTCGACACCATTACGGCTCCCGCGGAAAGGATTTTGTTTTTTATATATTGAAGCGCTTGATGAACCAATATAAATTGACCATTAATTAAAAGCTTAAATACTCAACTATGAAATGAGGTGTATATTTTTTTGGTTCATCGAGTAGATCTAACTGAAATATGCATTAAAAGTATTCGAGACCAAAAAATCGCACTGTATGACCCGCGGTGCATATTATATTTTTCGTTATACCCATGAATCATTAAACTGGAAAAAACTTGAGAGAAACTAGTGAAAAACTATAATTATTTGAGTAAGATTTCATATAGCAAAGGTAGGATACTTGGAATATCCATGGCAACTGTCAATAAAATAAATTTAGGACGCGGCTTTTATTCAAATGACAACTACTGTCAAGATAAATTAAATCATATTATCATAATAACTCTGAACATTTTTGAAAATAATATCGGATATAGAAGATATAGTAAGTAAGGCGTGTCTGGATTTACTTCCAAAACTTTTCACTATTTTTTCCTTAATTTTAATGTCCATATGAATTATGTACTTTTTAATATCATCCCATTTATTTCCCTTAGCAGCCCCTGAAAGTACCCTTTTTGTCTAAGAAATTTTATTCACTAATTTTCTATTGACTCGGTGGTTATATAATATACGAGTCCGAAATTTCAGAATTTTACTTAGCTATTTTGATTTCGGTTCCCTAAAACCAACTCGATTTATCAATGAGACATTTAAATTATTTTTTTCTATAATCAGGAGCTTATTCTGGACCAGTTTCAAAATTCTGCCTATAAATTGTTAATCTGGACATACTATAAGCTATACTCCGACACAGATACGTTTGAGGTCAATTTTGAAATACTAGATATCAAATTATGCATATTTTCTGCATATTTAAATTAAAGTGCATAGTAAAAGAAACAAAATGGCGTCATACCCATTTCAATAGGAGAACAGTCAATCGAGGGAGTATGTTGTCATAAATTTTGAAAATTTTACATTTTTCTTTTTTCAATTCTACAGCATGTATTAATTCAAGTTGATAATTGACTATGTTACAAACGTCAACATCCCTGGACATAAAATTAGCATATGGGTACTTTCATATTGTCTGTATATTTCAAAATACGCGACATATTTTCATAAATTGCTCGTTCGTCAATTAGCATGATTTTTCAAAGGTCCTAACAATAAGAAATTGCTTTTTACCACTTTTTGGCAACTCCTGGTTCACAGTATTACCGCGAACAGAGTTTTTTAAACCAAACATGTCTAGATTTAACATTGTTTCTTTCAGAAGTTACCGACCATCAGAAAAAATTATGACATTTTTTACCAACACAAAAAATCATACCAAATAACATGACATACAGATAGGTTAATAAGTGATCCAAGATTATTGCAGATGCTTTCCCTGACTAAAAAATTCTTATATATAAAGCAAAAAACTGAAAATATTAAGTTTACCGACAGTTTACATTAATAGTAATGTACTAAAATTGAATATACAGGGTATCCCACTTAAAATTCCACGAACCATTTTCTCGATAACTGAAACAGTTATTTGAAGTCCGTAAAAGATAATCACTAGAATATATAAATGACTTCAGTTTTATGTAAAAACGGTCATTATACAAACTGTGATGGGGCGTAACATTCTAAGCAACTTCTATAATATAATATAATTTTCAAGACGTCACTGGAACTACAGGTATTTCAATGTCAATATATTTTTTTAAGTACAAAAATCGCTAACCGTTTTTTAAAATGAATTTTAGACGATAAGTCCTTTATTTTTCATAGTGAACTAAACTGATTTAAATATATTTTTTTCATCTATTTATTTAATGTCGGCCTATTTCCGCTACCATGGCCTATCACCGACGCCAGGAGACGAGCTACCCTCAACCTGGAAATTTTGCCAAACCTCTTCCCTTAAGAAGAGTAGGGACCTTTTACTTGCCTAACATTTAATAGACAATGGACCGCCTGCTTTATATCCCCTCCGAAGGATAGTATATCCACTACGTAATCCTCGTCTGAAATTACGTAACTTCCGCATATACACTGATATACAAGCCGCTAGAAGGTGGGACGAGAACGCTGTATTTCCATCCAAGTACTAACCGCGCTCGACATTGCTTCAACGGAATATCGACTGATATTCACATTGAATTCGCCTCTACGCTCGCCCCCAACTGATTTAAATAGTAATAAAACAAATTTATTTCAAAACATAAATGTTCACTTAATTTTTTTCAAGTAAAACAAAGGTGGCTTCAACTGTTATTTGGATATTAAAGAGCGGATCATTTCTGTTTATTGTGTATTGTCTTATTTCGGTGTTACGTATATGTCATATGTTAGAATGAATTTTAAACTGTAAATTACTGAAAACAATATATCAAAGTACAAATATCTCGAAAGCCAGTGATTTCTCGAAAATAGTTCGTATTATAGTATAGAACAAATTACGGTACATTTGAATCCAAATAAACATTATGATACAATATTGAACAACATGGAGAAGACCAATTGTAAAATGGAAAAGTTCAAAGTACTGGAAATAAAAAATTTAAAAAACATTATAAATCAAATGAAAAATAAACCCAGTGGTATAGACGGCATAAATGTACACATTTTAAAATTATCATTTGAAGCAATAGGCAATCAATTTTTACAAGTTATAAATACCAGTTTAGAAACAGGAATATTCCCAGACACTTGGAAGACATCAACAGTAATACCTATTGAAAAGAAAAATAAAACAATTCGATGTGAGGAGCATAGACCCATAAATATGGTACCAGTCTATGAGAAATTACTGGAATTATCTGCTAATGAACAAATAATAGAATATATAGAAAACAACAACCTACTATCGAAATATCAAGCTGGATTTCGAAAACTAAATTCGTGCGACACTGCTTTACAAACAACGTTATCAAGCTGGAAAAACGCCTTAAATGAGAAACAAATCATAGTGGTAGTTTTTTTAGATTTCCGCAGAGCCTTTGAGACAATAGATAGACAATTATTACTGTTGAAGTTAAATAATTACGGATTTGGACATAACATTGTGAAATGGATGACCAGTTATTTAGAAAATAGAACACAAACTACCAAATATAAAAATGATACATCCTTACCAAAAGAGACAATATTCGGTGTACCGCAAGGAACCGTTATGGGACCTAATCTGTTTGTTCTATACATAAATGATATTATGAAATACGTTAAAAAGTGCAACATACAACTATTTGCTGACGACACATTGATATACTTAGTTGGTGATAATGTAGACTCGACTATAAACATAATAAATAGTGAGCTTAGAGAAATAGAAAAATGGTTGGACATGAATAGCCTTAGCTTAAATACAGACAAAACTAAGTTTATGGTAATTAAAAGTAAATACAGCCGAGTAAACACAGTAAATAACCAAGGAGTAACCATAAATGGAACAAATATTGAGCAAGTTAATGAATTCAAGTATTTAGGTGTAATTATTGATGATCATTTAACGTTCTCCGGACATGCTCATTATATTACCAAAAAAATAGCTAAAAAAGTTAATTTGTTGGGACGTATAGGAAAAGATCTTAGTACATGGACGAAAATAACCATATATAAAACAATTATTTTACCTCATTTCAACTTCTGCTCAACAATACTTTTTACTTCCACATCCAGTGGAAGTATAGTAACGACAAAAAAATTTTTAAAAATTTTTATTGTTCAAATAGGCTTAGAATGTCATGAAACGTCGAGATTTCAAGTTTGAGCGAAAAAAAAATTTCTGTCTGTCGGTCTGTCGGTCTGTAACTTTTTTTTGTGCGCACGTTTACTCTGGAACCGTTTGAGATATTGACTTGAAATTTGGTACACGTATGTACTTTAACGAGATCTAGAACTAGATTATATTTTCATCTTGTTCAGTCGAAGGGTAAATTGGGGTAAATTTGGAGTAAAGAGGTAAATCAAGCAGGTAAGAATCCATAACATTGATATTTAGTATAGACAAGAGAAGCTAAGGTCTCAAAAAAAAAATTGGCATTAGCCACCCCCATTACCACCCCCACCCCATTATTAAAGGGGATGAAAAAAAAATGTGATTTAGTGTGTGTACAATAACCAGAAACCTCAAAATATTTTTTTACTTTTATCCACCCCCCACTCTAACCCCCTGTCACCACCCCCACCCCACTACCGATGTGAGGTATCGTTTTATGGGTTTTTGGGGTAGAGGATTTCAAATATTATATTATTAAAGTTCCATAAGCAATTATTTCCAGATACAAAATTTTTTCGTTGTGTGACTTGGATAGAAAATCCGGATGTGGAAGTAGTGATTCCTTGGGCAGCGGTTTTCTACTTAGTAATGCTGAAATAAATATGCTACAGAAGAAGCAAAACCAAGCATTACGAATTATTCTAAACTGTAACAAATATACAAATATAAAATTAATGCTTGATGCTACGAAGTTACTGGGAGTGAAACAAATTATAACTTTAAATACAATGACTTTTATTTACAAAATATTACATGGATTAGTACCAAAACATTTATCAGAACATTGTGCCTTCGTGAGGAACATTCATGAACACGACACAAGATCAAGAGAAAATTTATATATTCCAACAGTACATACAAGATATAGCCAGGTTAACCTATTCCACAATGGATTTAAACAATATAATGAACTACCAATTTCTGTAAGAAACTGTGAAAGCCTCATGTTATTTAAAAATGTTTGTTATAAATATGTTTTATCGAATGTCACTATTTAATATTTAAGTTTATACCACATGATTAGTTTCAAATTTCATTTATAGAATTAATTTCGTTGATATACAATAATGTAAAAATGTGAAATCTAGCTTATGCTATTAATAAAGTATTATTATTATTATTATAAAACTTGCTTAGAATGGAATGCCCCATCACATGTGCGTCTTCTAAAAGTTCCTAGGATCGATTAATTTCTTCGCATCGCAACGTCATCTATACCCCAATTTGTAAAAAGCCCATTCTTACTCAAAACTGAAGTCATTTATATATTCTAGTAGATACCTTTTTAGAGAATCTCTTTTTGTTATCCAAATGGTCGTAGAGAGTTTTAAGTGAGAGACCTGGTATATTTCTCAAATAAATTTAACCCAGTCACTAATGGATGGTATAAAAAATTTAAAAAAAAAATCGAACTGCCTTCAGAAAATATCCCTAAAGAGTAAGAAATAAAATTTCACGCAGTTTTACAACTACTTGCCTACTAGTGGAAGTAGCAAGGAACTGTATCTTGCTACCAAATGTCAATTTGAAGTCGATGCAAAAAAAATACTAATTTCAAAAAAAAATACGTTTTGCACCCTCTTCAAATTGATATTTGATAACAAGGTACAGTTTCTTTCTACTTTCCACTAATAGGTAGACAGGTAGTTGTAATGGTAAGTGAAATTTTATGTCATATTTTAAAGATACTTTATGAAGGCGGTTCGGTTTTTTTTCAACCTTTTTAGTATCTTCACATATTTTAAGGTCCCTGCCTGAAGGATAAACAAATAATACATCATAACCTCACTTTAGTTCCTTATAATAATATACTTTTAGTCCACAGTACTAATATCAAATAATCGTTTACTTTTCAGTTTCCACCATTGTACCAGGTTTCACGTAAATCTAAAAAAAATTTCTCTCATTATCGCGTCTCAATTAATAGTCTATTGTCCATGTACTGTAGAAAGGAACTAAAACGTTAAAGGATTTTTATTGTTTATTATGTTCAATTGACCAAGATATGAAAAAACCGCAGAGTGCTACCATTTAAAGTGGTGCGTTTTTGAGATCGAAGTAAAAAGGTCCACTTTTCAGATTTTTTTTTCTCGAAAACTATGAATTTTTTCTATAAACGCGTCAATAGAAAAATGTGTAGAGAATGAAATTTCCAATCGAAATGGCACCTTCGGAAGTCAAAAACTTCTTTTTTTACAAAAATACGGCCAAAAAACAAAACAAAAAAAACGAAAAAATGCCATTTTTTATTTTTTTTTTATTTTAGCCTGTAACTATTTTTCTGGTACATATAGGCATAGACATTGCTGCATAACAAAAAAAGCTGGCGTTTTACCCGTTAAAATGAGATTTTGTAAACAGTTTTACGATTAATAGCGACCGAGATATAGCGTTTCAAAGTTTGCAACTTTGAACTTTTTTTGCTAATTTTTATTATTTTTTTTCAAATTTCGTCCTGTAACTTTTTTCTGAGTGAATTTAGGTGTAGACATTATTATATTAAAGTGAAAGCTGACTTTACGCCCGTTGAAATGGTGGCTGGTAAAAGTCTCTACGACAAATAGAAACCTAGATAAGCGTTTCGAAGAGTGTTACTTTTATTAACTTTCTTCCAATTTTTACGTTCTTTTTTAAATTTCGGCCTATAACTTATTTGTCAAATACAGATATTGCTACATGGAATGTACTCGCAGCATTCTTGTTTAAATGGTCTGCAATAGAAGTTTATGTGATCAATAGTAACCAAGATACAGTCTAGATATTGTAGATTATTGTACTTAAAAAATAACTTTTTACATTTTTCCACTTCTGAACTTTATTATATCACGTGTTTTTTTTGTTCAAATAACTTAGATTAATAGCTTACATTATGAAATTATTCAAATGCTGGATTTAACATATTTTCAAAATCAAAGTCCATTTCTTCAACGGCATCTATGTAAACATCGTCTTCCGTTATTTGAGGTACATCAGCGATTTCACAGTTCATTCCCATACATTCTTTGCAAAAAATGGAGCAATTCATTTCCAATTTCCTGCAACCACAGTTTCCTCTGCATCCTTTGGTGCATTTACAGGCTATTATTTCCAGCAAAACTTGTGGTGCGGGAGGTTTATTTGTCAAAATTGGTACTAGTCCATTTTCTGAACTTTTCCAACCCCAGATGAAAGAATTTACAATATTTTCTTTCCAATGTTGCATTTGCAAGTAAGTTCTTAAACCATGATGTTTAGCAGCATCAGTTGTTGGAGGCAATCGGGACAATGAGAATTTCGCACCTGTTGAGTACTTCTGAAATAACTTATAGCGACAGGTGCTTTGGCCATCAATTTTCATACCGTATAGTAATGTTACAATACATTCAGAAGCAGAACCGATGGCTGCTGGACTTACATTTTCACACAAAAGTTCATTTAAATACTTTTCCAAAAGCAAAATATTCTCATTAATGAAATTCAAGAATCCAAAAAAGGAAGAGGTTGTATCACAGCCACTGAACGCATGGACGAAGCCAAGGTATTTTTGTAGATGGTTAAATTTGAAACTATTATGGTTATATAATTTGGCAGTTACATTTCCTATACTAGGTTTAAAAATATATATATTTTCATTTTCTTCTGGTAATAATGGTAAGATAATAAGAAGATCGACATCTTGACCAACTATAACAACATTTTCTGATTGGGATGCCTTATCTTTTGCAGTTTTTACAATTAGTACGTCTGCATCCTCTTCAGCTTGCCCAGTCTCAATATTATTTTCTTCAAATTTTTTAATTAAATATGAAATAATTTTTTTTAATTATTTTCATTTGCCAAAAATTTATCAGGTTTTGATAATGGCTTTGAGTAATTGAAATGTGCCAGTAAGCTGATTTTCTGAGGCCGGAAATACGAAAAATGGATAAGGATAATAAGGAGAAAAAACAATACTTTAATATGGGTTAAATTTCTATTGCAGGCCATTTAAACAAGAATGCTGCAAGGTCATTCAGTGTAGCAATATCTGTACTACTTAAAGCATTGGACAAATAAGTTATAGGCCGAAATTTAAAAAAGAACGTAAAAATTGGAAGAAAGTTAATAAAAGTAACATTCTTCGAAACGCTGTATCTAGGTTTCTATTTGTCGTAGAGACTTTTACCAGCCACCATTTCAACGGGCGTAAAGTCAGCTTTCACTTTAATATAATAATGTCTACACCTAAATTCACTCAGAAAAAAGTTACAGGACGAAATTTGAAAAAAAATAGTAAAAATTAGCAAAACAAGTTAAAAGTTGCAAACTTTGAAACGCTATATCTCGTTCACTATTAATCGTAAAACTGTTTACAAAATCTCATTTTTTTGTTATGCAGCAATGTCTATGCCTAAATGTACCCGAAAAATAGTTACATGCTAAAATTAAAAAAAAATAAAAAATGGCATTTTTTCGTTTTTTTTTTGTTTTGTTTTTTGGCCGTATTTTTGTAAAAAAAAGAAGTTTTTGACTTCCGAAGGTGCCATTTCGATTGGAAATTTAATTCTCTACACACTTTTCTATTGACGCGTTTATAGAAAAAATTCATAGTTTTCGAGCAAAAAAAATATGAAAAGTGGACCTTTTTACTTCGATCTCAAAAACGCACCACTTTAATGGTAGCACTCCGCGGTTTTTTCATATCTTGGGGTCAATTGAACATAATGAACAATAAAAACCCTTTAACGTTTTAGTTCCTTTCAACCCTCTGTTTTTGTTCATAGACAATAGCCTATAAAAACAACCGTGCAATGAAATCGTCGTCTTTAACAGCATTGAAAACGACGACATGAGCGACCGGGCGCGTTCCTCAATAAATGTCTCATACTGTTGTCGTAGAAAACATTCTTCGGCTGATTCCCCTCCATACAAGGCTCTCTTTTATTGCGAAATCTATTTGACATGAGCGGAAGTTATAATAATGCCCTGTTTGTGAAAAATTATCAATATAAATCGATAGCTAAACACTATCTCTCACTATCACCGGCGACTCCGCCAAATCCTCGAATGTGCTCGTAATATAAAAAAGTGTTTCCAATTTTTGTTCACCCCACGAAAAATTTCATAGAAGGATTCTCGAGGCCATTGATTACGATTTTGACATCGTAATTTCTATATTCAAAATGGCGGATTCAAAATGGCTGTCCTGAACCTGAAAGTCGTGCAAAAATCGTAAAAAAATACATATAAAATGTTGGTCTTAGGACTTTTCGAGGCCGCTGAATACCAAATTAACACTACAAATTCTAAATTCAAAATGATGGATTCAAAATGGCTAACTAAAATTTAAAAATCACACAAAAATCGGAAAAAGAAATATAAAAATGTACTGTTTGAATTTTTTGGGGGGTTTTACTGTCGATGATTACGCATTTCAACACACAAAATAAGTGTCGCAATTTTTTATTGTCTCACTTCTAGGTACGTCGTCGTTTTGTAGTTGCAGTTCTTATGAGTGATACAATCATCTTCATTTCCTTACCAGTTTTCCAAATATCTCTTACATCAATAAACCTATAGTAGGGCGGCAACCCAGAAAGAAACGGCTATTAGTGAAACAAGCTTGCAATTTGGTATACTGATTTCTGCCGTCAAAAAATGGCTTCCGGTTTTAAGATGGCGGCTGATTTAGAAAATTTAAAAGAACGAGTTCTCTATCTAAAAAAAAAAAGTTGTTAAGAAAAAATATTCCAAATTAAATTTAATACAGCTTTTTATCTAAAGCCAAAAATAATGGCGGTACATAAAAAAATATAAAAAGGTGACTTTTTATTTATAATTTAATTTTTCAACTAAATAATTACAGTTACAGAAAAGAATTATTATGAAAAATATTCTACATTACAATTTGAGTAAAAAATATGTTTACCTAACACTAAAAATAAAGCCGTTACACGGAGAAATACTGGAAAATGAGTTTATGTATATTTTGCAATCTAAAGCATTAATTATAATGTTCTTGTTGAGTATTCCTTTACGAGAAACTGAAGAAAAATAGGTACAGATTTTTTAGTTAGACTCACTTTTAGTTAGTTGCATTCTCCTTTACAATTTCTGCAAAACAACGTGCATTACAATCCGGCATTTTTACAACCACATTTGGTTTCAATGCACCCTTTTTGCAACTACACTCAATTAATTGTCTAATAATAGTACAGTACCTAGAGGTAAAAAATATGCAAAACTTCGGAATAATGTCATATTTCGGATTTCGTTCATTTTTGACAATATAATAGTAAATGCTTCAGAAAAAAGTTTCTATATTGTGCGGGGGCTTGCTAATTTATAGGGGGTGGATGCCACCCTCTCTCAGGGGGGGGGCACTTAAAAAATAAATATATATTTATTGGAGCTGAAGTAGAATTAAATTTTAAGAAGAAAAGGTTCTATGCAATTTTTCACATAAATTGATAGTTTTGAAGTTATAACGACTTCAAAATTGCGATTTTAGAAAAAGGCGTTTCCAAACGGCCTTCGTCAAGTATCTCGAAAAGTAGTACTTTATCGAAAAAATGTTAAAGACTAATTACAGAAAGTACAAACTGGGAATTAATTATATTTTTTATTTATTGATGTAGGATTAATAATTTCGGAGATATTTAAGTTTACATTTGGCATCCAAGTGTTCATAAGATAATTATTTAGAGTGAGAGTTAAATATCTCAGAAACTGTGACACCTACGTCAAGGATGCTAATAGGTAGAATAACAAGTTATTAATTAAGCTTTCAACTGTTTTTATTTGTTTCTGTAGCATAAAAAACAAAGAAGTTATGACCGAAGCAATGTGCGTCTGCACATTTTTTTAATAAAAACGTCGCCATTTTGTTACTGTAATTAGCCAGTAGTTAAAAAAAAAGAATTTCAAACACTGTTTCTCATTAATATATAGCATGATGTAGATGGTCAAATTTTTTGGTTCGTACACAGCACTTGCTTTAGAAAAAAATACAGTTTAAACTATAAAGGTATTTTCGATAAAACGTAATTTTTTTTTTAATTTTCCAAATATCTCAATAAATAATAATTTTATTGAAAAATGGGTAGAAACCAAGAATAAAACTCATAAACTGATAATGAATTTCGCTTGTTTATTTATTTACATAGATTTAATAGTTTCGAAGATATAAAAGTTTACAAATGGCGTCCGTTTATAAGACGAAAAATTCAGTTTAAATGTCTCAGAAATTGTGATACCTACGTCACGCATGCTAAGAAATGAAATTAAAGACAATTAATTGCGCTTTCAAATTATTTTTTACTTGTTCTTGTAGCATAAGAAATAAAGAAGGTACATAGAAAAATATAAAAAAGTTACTTTTTATTTATAATTTAATTTTTCAACTAAACAATTACCGTCACAGAAAAGAATTGTTATGAAAAATATTCTACATTACAATTTGAGTAAAAAATATGTTTACCTAACACTAAAAATAAAGCCGTTACACGGAGGAATACTGGAAAACGATTTTATGTATATTTTACAAACTAAAGCAATAATTATAATGTTCTTGTTGAGTATTCCTTCACGAGAAACTGAAGAATAATAGGTACTGATTTTTTTAGTTAGACTCACATACCTTTTTTTTTTAGTTAGTTGCATTCTCCTTTACAATTTCTCCAAAACAACGTGCATTACAATTCGGCATTTTTACAACCACATTTGGTTTCAATGCACCCTTTTTGTAACTACGTTCAATTAATTGTCTAATAGTACAGTACCTAGAGGTAAGAAATATGCTAAACTACGTTCAATTAATTGTCTAATAGTACAGTACCTAGAGGTAAGAAATATGCAAAACTTCGGAATAATGTCATATTGAACGAATTTCGTTCATTTTTGGCAATATAATAATAAATGATAATGAATTTCGCTTGTTTATTTATTTACATAGATTTAATAGTTTCGGAGATATAAAAGTTTACAAATGGCGTCCGTTTATAAGACGAAAAATTCAGTTTAAATGTCTCAGAAATTGTGATACCTACGTCACGCATGCTAAGAAATGAAATTAAAGACAATTAATTGCGCTTTCAAATTATTTTTTACTTGTTCTTGTAGCATAAGAAATAAAGAAGTTATGGCGGAAAAATGTCATATTTATAGTTTTTTATATAAAAAGGTAGCCATTTTGTTACTCTAATTAGCCAGTAATTTAAAAAAATTATCTCAAACACAGTTTTTCGTTAAGATGTAGCATTACCTAGATGCTCAAATTTTTTTGCCCATTTAAAGCACTTGCTTTAGAAAAAAATACATTTTAAACTTTAAAGGTAATTTCGAAACACTTGGATACCAAATATAAACTTATATATCTCCGAAATTATTAATCCTACCCCAATAAAAAAAAATCCAGTTTGTACTTTCTGTAATTGGTCTGTAACATTTCTCCGATAAAGTGATGCTTTCCGAGATACTTGACGAAAGCCGTTTGGAAATACCTTTTTTTTAAGCTAAAATCGCAATTTTGAAGTTTGAACTTAAAAACTATCAATTTATGTGAAAAATTGCATAGAACCTTTTCTTCTTAAAATTTGATTCCATTTCAGCTTCAGTAAATATATATATTTTTTAAGTGCCACCCCCTGAGAGGTGTATAAATTAGCAAGCCCTCGCACAATATAGAAACTTTTCTGTGAAGCATTTACTATCATACTGCCAAAAATGAACGAAATCCGTTCAATATGATATTATTCCGAAGTTAAAACCTCTAGTTACTGTACTATAAGGGCTTTAAATACGTCCGGAAATGTTGACCATTTTGACACCCTAACATTTTCGGACAGGCGCCATCTCCGTTTTTCAAGATTAGACAAAATCAAATTTGATGTCAGAGACTGTCCCCTAATGTGCCCACTTTGGAAGATAGCCCGTAAAGTGTATTGGTCCAAAGCATTCATTGAAGAAGGGGATGTTACACAGAACAGAAGTTCTTGGAAGTAAACAGTTCCTTTCGTGCATGATTTACTTCAGTGCAGAAAGAATTATTACAGTACATTAAAACAACAAACCGTTGGAATAAGTTTAATTTTATCAAGAATATGTTTTTGAGGTTTCTATGCGATTCGCTTACAGGACCAAGATTTAAAATATTATATGCCTCCTAGTCTTTTAATTCATTCTATAATTCAACTCTGATTGTTACTTCATGGTCAAAGGATAATTATTATGACAAGTATAGAACATTACTTTGCGTATTTTGTAAAATATCATTAGAAATTGACTGTGATATTTTTAGTTTTAGAAAAAAACTTAAAAATTTAATGCGGAACAATTTTTCTTAATAACTTCGTTTCATAAAATCCATTAGCTAGAAACGCCGATGATTTAAATTTTCTAAAACAGCCGCCATTTTGAAACCGGAAGCCATTTTGATTTGGCGCTGCTCGGTAAAATAGTAGTTTTAATGACAGAAATTAATGTACCAAATTACAAAATTGTTTCACCAATAGCCGTTTTCTAAGCATTTTTACTGTGTTTCCCGCCATACTACTATTCCAGAGACGTTTTCTAAAGTATCTTATTTACAGCTAGGATAATTTATTTTATATCCAACAGTTGGATTTCCGCATGAAGGATTTTGACGCGATTGAAAATCGCCGTATCATTAATCTATTAGTTTTTCTCGGCAACCTAATAACGGGTGACATCTACTGCGTTCTCAACTAATTTAATTTCTTAATTCACCGTATACCCCCATAGCAATCGCTAAGCTTTCTGTCTCCCAGTTCGGCGCATTAACGTTGGGAAATTTGCGTCTCTTCATCAAATGCGTAATCAATATAACTTATTGCAAAACAGGTTTAATTTTCAGATGTTCAACTGCAATATATGAATGAAGTTGTGGTAAAAATCCTTGCAAAATGTATAAGGTAACAATTAAAAATGTTTTATCGGTTGTAATTTAGTTATAGTTTTAACTTTTACATTTTTGGCAATTTAAGAAATCGAATTGTCTGATAAAATGACAAACAGGACGAATCATTTTATACTTGTACGATTTTTAAAGAAAAAACTGTATTTTGTCACGATAATGTAATGAAGGAGATATTATTTTTAATAATTTTTTTATTACAAAATGTTAAAATCAGATCTGCTAATACATACATATCATAGTTATTTATGTTCTTAATGTTGAAAGTCTCACAAATAATTACTGGAGATTCAAAAAATATATTAAAAAAACTGGACCGCCTTCAAAAAAGGTATTACCTAACGTCAATATTGAAGTCACTTCAAAATATGTTTGAATTCGTTATTTAGTTATTTTTACACCGACCTCAATATCGATATTAGGTAATAAAATTCAATAAACTGGGCGACGCACAGTGGGGAAGGAATTCGAAAGCGTGGCATTTAATCGTAAAATGAAACGAGCTAAACGACTATATGTTGTTACCGTATGGCAAGAGAATATATCAGTGTATCATTTGCGTCATTATCTAACTGCATTCAAGGTCACCTCGCCTACTACCACCTCCATGTTATTGTTAAGTAGTATTTACGTATGCTCGATGCGCTTTTGATGGAACTTTTAAGTGGAAAAACTCGTTTATATCTGTAGTTTTTGCCTTAATTAACTATGGATCCAATACAGTCAGGTCAGTCAATACAGTCAATATATAACCTTATTTTACTATAATTGTTTAAGTTATACACTAATTATAATTTCAAAAACAAGCATATGCAAATATATCAATATATTTTGTAACCAAAGGAAAAGTTTACTTTCACATACATGCATTTTGTGAATTTGATATATTATTGTAGATGAACTATTCTAGTTTAAAAATTAAAGTTAAACTAGTACTCATGTGTACTCCTTAAAATTTAAATTGAATTCCTGAAAATATATTTCATGAATATTTTTGAAACGTGTAGTACAGTCAGTTTCTTTCAGTGACAACATTCCACTAGAAATTATATTGCTGACTCTTATGCATTATGATCTCCTGATTACGAAAAAAATATTTGCGCCCAAAAATTCCTAATGCGTCAAAAATTATATGCACTTTTTACACTTTCGCGGATTTTCTACTTATCTGCTTAATATGTCTTGAACTAGTAAAGACTATAGACCTATCCTATATGTCAATCCGCCATCTTGAAAAAAATATAAAACACCGCAAATATCTGAAAAAATTAAAATTGAATATTTTTTCGATAAGAAGGAATAATATCACTAAAGTTGGCAAAAACAAAACTCATCTATGGTCAAATATAATTCACCAAGCCAGGACGCTCTAAGTCAAATAGAACGCTCAAAGATGGCGGACGAAATATATTTTTTAAATTCTTCGTCAAGTACCAAGGAGGCTTTGTGCGTCACTTTTTTGCGATTGTAGGTTGGTTGATATTAAACTAGTAGAAGCATTATACTCTTCGCCGATTTACTGAGCTTTTTATATAATTGTTACACATTCTATAGGATACTCTTCGCATTTTTCTTGTAAATAATGTTAGTTTTTGGACATTCTAAATTTTGTGATACCAACTTTGTTGTGAAAAAAAAATATATATGAAAAAAAATCACCATGTGAGGGATCGAACACGAGACCTTTGGATTGCAAGGCAAATGCAAAATCAAACAATACTTTATTTAAATTAAATTATAAATATGTGTCTCCCCGGAAACTGTCCCGGAGCTAGCCAGACATACACGGCGCGCAGCGCCGTGGTGAGTGTAAGGCTAGGCGGCGCAGGTCCGGTTTGACTAAACAATAGTTAGTGAGGAGGTTAGAGCTCCTGTTTAAAAGGTATAAATTTAAAACTAACAATAACTTTTAAAAAACATGATATATGAAAATATCTAAAAATAACTAAAATAGCACAATAAAATTATCGATTTCGCGCACAACACGAGCGCGAACACTTTGAAATTTTGGTTGCTGGCACGGGAAAACAAAACTCAACGAAAAAACCCGTTCGAAGCAATTCCACCCTGGTGGTCTTCCTGCCAGGAAAATGTGGTGAAATGAAAGTTAAGGATTAAAAGAGTTAGGATATTTATAAATGTATCGGCCTAAATGGAATTTGGAGACAAAAATGGACAAAAGAACAGAAAAGGATGAACGAGAACAAAATAAACAAACAGAGAGGGAATAGAAAAATATTAAAGATGTAAGTAGAGAAAGGACAAAGTTTAGGATAGTGATAAGTTGTAGTAGTGGAAAGTTTGGCTAAGGGAGTTGCCGGAAAATAGGCAACGTCTGGTAAGATAGGGGGTGTCTTATATCGAAAAGTATGGCATTATGCTGTCTAATTCGGGTTATGTTGCAGGTAAGCGGACTATCACCCAGTTTTTGCTTTAGCCATTGAGCCATCTCACTTTGCCACAAAGCTTAAATGAATATCGTTCAAGAATTATATTTCAACGGATTAGATACATTATTATGAAATATATATATTGATAAAATGTAAAAACAAAAAAAATATTTAGAGAATAACTAATTTCTAAATGACAGAAATTTTGAAAAAAAAAATTTTTTATTTAAATGATTAATAAGTTTTTTATTTACTGACTGATTTTTTTAAAAAAAAAATAGGGTTCTTCCTCTAGCTAACGCTAATTTACTTTCCAAATTTCAATACAATCGGACTTTTCTTTCTTAAGTTATCGTGCTTACAAGAAACGTGACGGACGGACAGACGGGCGGACAGACGGACATTTTGAAAGTTGTTCAGAATTCGTTCACTAACATAATGATATAAAATTTTTTTCTCTACGAGCAATATTTACTGATTTAGAAATGTGCCGATCAAATACAATATACTCTTCGTTTTTGCGAAGAGTATAACAAGCGATGAAATTCTCTTGATAAGAAAATCAACGCTATTTCTTCAAAATTACCTCTCGCGGGGTAGTTAAAGATAGAAGACTTTCCTCAGTGTGCTAAATGATAAGAATTACATTAGTTAGTGTAATGATTTAATTCATATAGTTGATTTGATTTTCAAATCAAAGATATGTTAAACGGTGTAATTCCAGAATTCTCTAAATTTAAGAGTTGGTAGAGTCCTGAAGAAATTGTTCAAATATAATACAATTTTATACGGGTACTAAGAGACCACAAAGACTTTTTTTTTTGTTATTACAAATACGAATTGAAAAGTTGATTTTTTCGACCCACCCTATTGTATAGTATATAAGTAATGTTTTACCGGTAGTCATTCAATTTCATCATTCAAAACCCCACAACATAACATATGCCCAGAACTAACGTAGCAAAGCAATAAAAATGGAATAGATTAAACCATGGACTCATGTGGAACAGAAAGTCTCATTTTTCTAGAGAGTGAGAAATATTTTCATTTCCATATATCTAAAGATTATTTTATACGTCCCCAAAAGCATCGTACACTCCCGAATTCCCTCGTTTTTGGGCACAACAACCGAAGAGGGGACAATATAGTACGGTTGATAATTCAGAAAAAACGTACGACAAGAAGAGAATAGGGCGCCCTCTAGAACTTTGGACTGATGTCACCAAGTAGCTGATGTCAAAGAATTTGGATGAGGCTGAGCTCCTAACAAGCAATCGTGACAGATACCGTAATGCTATCAGACTTGCTGTACAGAAAATAAAGGCCAACTGGAATAATGCATAAATCACAAAACTTCTGGATAGGCGTTGTGAATACGAAAATGGAGAACGACGTTTATTTCTGAAATTCTTGGAAATGGTAAATATAAACTTTGTATTGATAGCCCTGTCAATGAATATTCAAAAAGGAGGTCTAGAGGGAAATGTAGAGATTCCAATTTTTGACTTTTGTGTTTGGACCAGTTAGGAGATAAACATACCAAAGTTCCCCGAACATTGCGGGGTTGCAGGGGGGCACAAAGAAGGTCCCGGTTTTTCTTTTTTCGCTCATATTTCGAAAACAGTTAGCCTTAGCCAAACAGTGGTTATGTGTAAAATTGAACCTGACAAGATTTCCCATAATAACGTCCCTATTATTATACCCTTCGCAAAAATGAAAAGTATATTGCATTTGATCGGTATATTTCAAAAACGGTAAATATCGCTCGTAGAGAAAAAATTTCGTATCATTTTGTTAGTGAACAAATTTTGAATAACTTTCAAAATATCCGTCTGTCCGTCTGTCACGTTTCTTGTAAGTATGATAACTTAAGAAAGAAAAGTCCGATTGTATTGAAATTTGAAAAGTAAATTAGCGTTAGCTAGAGGAAGCTATTGTTTTTGAAAAAAATCAATCAGTAAATAAAAAAGTTATTAATCATTTAAATTAAAAAAAAAATCTGAATTTTTGTCACTTGTACTTAAATAGAAATCTTGTGAAATATTATTCTCTATATATTTTTTTTATTTATACATTTTGCTAATATACATATTTCATAATAATATATCTGAAATATAATTCTGTACAGACATTCAATTTTAATAATAATGTGTGATGGCCCAATGGCTAAAGCTTTAATATGTTATTAATTTTAAACCCACGCTATGTGGGTAGGAATTTTAATTGTTCTGTTTTTTATCATTGTCGCCAAGCCGAGCCGAACCTGCCCCGCCCAGCCCTACAATCACCACGGCGCTACGCTCCGTGGTTGTCTGGCTGGCTCCTAGACATGTTCCGGGGAGGCGCATATGTACAGTGTGTTTCACTTCTCGTGAAGACACCCCTGTATCTTTTTTATTTGTGGCCGAATTCATTTCAAATTTTTATCAGCCACACAACTCCATAAGACGACTTCATTCAATACATAAATGCCGCCCAAATCTGAAACGCCGGCCTACTGCGAAAAAAAGAAAATAGCAATTTTCGAGAAATCATAGTAGGCTTAGAGATAGACAAAAATTTTGTTAATAAAAGTTGTTCAGAATCACTTGATATGCCCTCCTGTAAAATTTTGTGAAAATCGGAATATAAAAAAAAAATTGTTTCGCTTCTCGTGAAGACACCCCTGTATCTTTTTTATTTGTGGCCGAATTCATTTCAAATTTTTATCAGCCACACAACTCCATAAGACGACTTTATTTAATATATAAATGTCGCCCAGATCTAAAACGCCGGCCTCCTGCGAAAAAAAGAAAATAGCAATTTTCGAGAAATCATAGTAGGCTTAGAGATAGACAAAAATTTTGTTAATAAAAGTTGTTCAGAATCACTTGATATGCCCTCCTGTAAAATTTTGTGAAAATCGGAATATAAAAAAAAAATTGTTTCGCTTCTCGTGAAGACACCCCTGTATCTTTTTTATTTGTGGCCGAATTCATTTCAAATTTTTATCAGCCACACAACTCCATAAGACGACTTTATTTAATATATAAATGTCGCCCAGATCTAAAACGCCGGCCTCCTGCGAAAAAAAGAAAATAGCAATTTTCGAGAAATCATAGTAGGCTTAGAGATAGACAAAAATTTTGTTAATAAAAGTTGTTCAGAATCACTTGATATGCTCCCCTGTAAAGTTTTATGAAAATCCGAATAAAAAAAAATTTGTTTCACTTCTCGTGAAGACACCCCTGTATCTTTTCTATTTGTGACCGAATCATTTCAAATTTTTATCAGCCCTACAACTCCATAGGGCGATTTTGTCTAACACCTAAAGAGAACTTTTTCCAACAAATGAAAGTTGTGAACAAAAATCGGCATTCAATAAAACGCTAAAAGGGACACTTTATTATTGCACATCAACTTAAATGTAATATCGTTTTCTTTTTTTCAATCGTCTTATAATACTTGGAAATCTGTATGTAAGTATGTATTATATATGGATGAATCAAATTTACCCACCTCCCGTTATCCAATCGAGCTGAAATTTTGCATACACGTGTAATTAAATAATAAATAATTTCAATAATAATTGTGTATGACTTTCATTTGCGGTAAAAAGTTCTCTTTATGCGTTAGATGAAATCATCTCATGGAGTTCTATAGCTGATGAAAATTTGAAATGAATTCAGCCAAAAATAAAGAAGATAGAGGGGTGTTTTCACGAGAAGTGAGACTTTTTTTTTTAAATATTCCGATTTTTACAAAATTGTATGTCTACCTCTAAGCCTACTATGATTTATGTATTGAATAAAGTCTTCTTATGGAGTTGTATGGCTGATAAAAATTTGAAATGAATTCGGCCACAAATAAAAACGAGAAGTGAAACACACTGTATATATGAATATTAATAAATTTTATTTGCTTACTTGCTTGCTTGCTTGTAATCCAAAGGTCTTGTCCCTGGCAGGGTGGTTGTTTCTTTTTTAATATGTTTTTTCACAACAAAGTTGGTATCACAAAATTTAGAATGTCCAAAAACTAACATTATTTACAAAAAAATGCGAAGAATATCATATAGAAAGTGTAACAATTATATAAAAAGCTTAGTAAATCGGCGAAGAGTATAGTTTAAGAGTAATTTTTTTGTGTTATTGTTCAGTAATGGCTTTTTTATTTTTTTTTTCTTTATTCTAACTTTATTATAACCTGTATAAGTGTGTAAGTATGTGTGTGTGTATACCGCTTCTATTAAACACGATAACTTCTGTTAGACTTAAAATATTTAAATACAATTTGGAACATATGTAAAACGGCATAGTGGAATAATTTTAAAAATGATTTTCTGCCGGTGCACAAACGATTGGAGCAGTAGCAAATGTGGGTGCAGGAAGGCATTCATGAAGTGCTCCCCCATTTGTCAAAACTGACAAGGGAGTTGTCTTCTTAGAAAACGAGGATGACGATGCCGAAAAAGTGGAGCCCATTTCCATCATATCGCCTGAAGAAATGGAAGACGAGGTGGAAGAGAATATAGACAAAGAAGACGAGGAGTACGAGCCACCACCTCATCTGACCCCAGAACCCTCCCGCAACAAGAGAGCAAAAATGATGTGATTTTTATGTTATAATTTTATATATAAATTAAATTTTATTTCAATGAATGATTGTTTCTATTACATGACTTCTTTCTCCCCAGGTATTACGGTGGCAAAGACTATCAAAAAACGTGAGGCAAAAATTTTTTTTTCTAAAATTTGCGAATTCAACGAGCGTTTACTTCGAAAACTATAACAGATATGAAAAAAATTAATAGAAATATTCTTGTAGAAAATTTAGTCTGCTTTAATTTTGCAAATAGCTTTTCCGTTAGGGCTATCTGTTTTTGAGATGTGAGCGAAGAAACAAAAATCGGGACCTTCTTCGTGCCTCTCTGCACCCCACGCACCTCCTTTGTTCGGGGACTTTTGGTATGTTTACCACCTAAATATTCCAAACACAGCCTTGAAGTCAAAAATTGGGATCTCGGCATTTCTCTCTATACTAGTGATGCAACGATTCTTACTTTTACGATTACGATTCCGATTACGATTATCATTAGTGATAATCGCCGATTACGAATACGATTACGATTATCTAGAAAACTTAGTTAAATTTTATAGTATAACAATAAAAAACTATTTTAATATTAATTACTAAAAACAACCACTTGTATAAAGTCAGTTTACTATTAATGTTCTCAAATTAAGGGATTAAGGTAAATAATGTAAATGAAGGTGCCCCACTTAAAAATCTTGGTAGATAAAATAAAACTGAATTGGAAATTGAGCAAAAACCCATCTTCTTTAGAAAAAGACGACCCACTGGGTACTCAGGTAGGTTTTTGGTGGGTTTTTCTGGATAATTGTGGTTTATACTGGGTTTTTATAAAATTTTCAGTTAAGAAAACCTAATAAATATGTTCGTTTTTTTTTCAAAATTGCATAGTTATCCCACTTCTAGTGCCACAGTAGAAATAATTTTTTCTACATTCAGCCATATTTGGAGCAAACTAAGGAATAAGCTTGGAGCTGAAAAGGCGTCAAAACTAGTAAAGTTTTATAGACATTTAAATAAAACATAAATATATTTTCAAAAGATATTTATCTTTTGCCTTTGACATTTCAGTTTGAGGATTTTTTTTAAAGTTTTTGCTATTTGTTTCATGTTTTTATTTTTCACAAATTTATTATTTACTTGTTTTATTGATTACTAATATATTGCCACGTTACATTTTTGTTATTGTTTTGTTCAAGTATTTCTGAGGCAAAAATGTAATTTTTTATACTAACTGCGTTTTTTCCTGCAAAAAAAACGAAAATCAAACAAAAACCCAGATGGGTCTTTCTAAAATCAAAAACCCACAAAAAAAACACTCATTTTACCCACCGGTTTTTTCCAATGGTGGGTTTTTGTGCCAACCCTGGGCAAGCATGTAATCATATAAAACAAAAATCAAATATTAATTGTAGGATTGTTCGACCCAACCTATTTCTCCTAGTTGTTTGTATGAGACCAGCAGTGGAAAATAACCTCTCTGATGGAACACTGGAAACCTTCAATGCAAAATATTTATGTGCCATGGATTTTAAGCAAAGAAAGGTTATATTGTTCTTTTCAGTGCCGAATCGTATCTTCTATATTAGACGATGCAGCGTGGAAATTAAAAACCGCAAATCGTAAATAATCGTTTGCAATAATCGGCGATTACGATTAATCGTAAAATGCTAATAATCGGCGATTACGGTTAATCTTAATCGTAATCTTTGCATCACTAGAGCCCCCTTCATTGACAGGACTATGACAAGTAAATACACATAAGGTTTTTGTTAATTGTGAGAAAAGTGTGAGCGCGTGTCTCAGATTTGTGTGACTATGGTTAAAAAGACAAAAAGTGACGTAGATTCTATACTGTCTCTATGTTGCTAAAGGTAACATGTTCACACCTTAATATTTATAATAAATACAAGAATCCAACCCGATACAGCTAGACTAAAGTAAGAAAGAGTCAGAGAGATCTTACTTTTCACCACGCATCATTTAGTGGAGTGCCTAAAAAACCTTGGACCCCAGTCCCTATGAATCAACTTTAATGAAACTTTTTGCATTGTGTTGCTAAAACCTAATACTAAAATGTTTATATGTTGCCGATGTATGCTTTTACCCTGGAGGTGGATACCACCCCTTCTCGTGGGTGGAAATGATTATATTCAAAGTAACTGCAGAAATCGATAGAGAAATGAATTCTAACCAATAAATGTTCTATGCAATTTTTTTCGATGAGTCAATACTTTTTGAGTTATTCTTGATTGAAAATGTTGATTTTTCATCTAAAAGATGCATGTTTTAGATCGATTTTTCACTAATAACTCGAAAACATTACATTTTACCAAAAAAATTATTATAAGCAAAAATGAAGACCATAAAATAGCAAATCGACTGGTTTTTATTTCTGTAGATGCAATACGAACCGAGAGAAGGTGACTTTTTGTTCGCCGGAAACTGAATTCGATTATTTCAACGTTAAATAACGGAAAAACGGAAAATTTTTGGAGGAAAACATATAAGACATTTTTAAAATACTTGAAAAGACCTTTAAAATTAACTTTGATAGAAGTCGTTAGCATGAAAACTAACGGAGTTATGATGAAAATGAAATGGTTGTCTCTTTTCTTCGGAGAAAAAATCAGCAATGAGACCAATGGCTTCACCGCAAGAATTGAAATTGAAAATAATCCACTTACAATTTACTTTATTTAAATACTAACAATATGTTCTAGAATTTTAGGAGTATTTTTACGTATCTTCTTTAATTTTTGAATTATTGTGAAAAAATTAAAATTTTTAAAGAAATTTCAAAAATCATTTCAAATTTGAATCAAAATTTTTTTCAAATATAGGCATCCTAAACCGGTCAAACTTCTAGAACATATTGTTAGTACTTAAATAAAGTAAATTGTAAATGGATTACATTCAATTTCAATTCTTGTGATGAAGCCATTTTATTTTCATCATAACTCCGTTAGTTTTCATGCTAACGACTTTTACCAAAGTTCATTTTAAAATTGTTTTCAAAAATGTCTTATATGCTTTTCTCCAAAAATGTTCCGTTTTTCCGTTATTTAACGTTGAAAGGATCGAATTCAGTTTTCAGCTAACAAAAAGTCATCTTCAACGAGCCATAACTCGGTTCGTATTGCGTCTACAGAAATAAAGCCGCTACCTAAGGAATCATTACTTCCACATCCAGGCTTCCTATCCAAGTCTCTTACAAGGAAAACACTATATTTGCACTCCGCTTTGTCGAAATAATTGTTTATGGAACTTTAATAGTATAATATTTGAAATCGTATACCCCAAAAACCCATAAAATCATCAGTAGTTGGAATGGGGCATATCATTGATGGTGAGGGTGAACGAAGTGAAAAAAATTCTTGATGACTGGTTCTTGTGCACACACTAAATCACAATATTTTTCACCCCCTTTAATAATGGGGTGGGGATGATAACAGGTGTGGCTAATGCCAAAAATTTTTTTGAGAACTTGGCTCCTCTTATATTTACTAAATACCAATTTCATGCACTCCTAATTGTTTTATTTGCCTATTTACCCTCATTTACCCTAATTTACCTCTCAACTCTTCAACGGAATAAGATCAAAACATAATCTAGTTCCAGATTTCGTTAAAATACATACGTGTGTCATATTTTATTAAGTCAATATCTTAAACGGTTCCAGAATAATCGTGGGTACCAAAAAGTTACAATACCAACAGACAGACCGACGCGACAGACAAATTGTTTTTGTTCAAACTTAAAATATTGACGTTTAATGACATTCTAAGCCTATTTGAACAAAGAAAATTTACATTTTTCTTGCGTTGGTATAGTTCAACTGGATGTGGATGTTATACGCAGAAAATGGCATGACGAAGACATACAAATCATTCTGTGCCGTGAACTACACGATAGAAGTAAAGCCTCTACTTCAAGCATTTTCTTCGGGGAAAGCTACTACGCATTCATACTACTCGAGGTAACCCACTGCGCATCCGATTTACTAGAGGAAAGACACTACGCATTCATACTTCTTGAAGAAACCCACTGCACAACCATACAACTTGAGGTAACCTACTACGCATCCATAATACTCGAGGAAACCTACTGCGCATCCATACTACTTGAAGTAACCCACTGCGCATCCATTTGACTCGAGGAAACCCACTGCGCATCCATACTACTGCGCATTCAACCTACTGCATATCGATGGAACTCGAGGAAAGCCACTGCGCATCCATAATACTCGGGGAAACCTACTGCGCATCCATACTACTCGAGGTAACTTTAATAACATGATATTTGAAATCGCCTACCCCAAAAATCTATAAATCGATATACCACATCGGTAGTGGGGGTGGGTGTGGATAAAGTAGAAACAATTTTTTGAGGGCTTAGGTTCTTGTATACACGCTAAATTACAATTTTATTTTTTTCACCTCCTTTACCAATGGTGTGGGGGTAGTAATGGGGGTGGCTAATGCCAACATTTTTTTGAGGCCTTAACTTCTTTTATATATACCAAATACCAATTTTATGGACTCTTACCTGCTTGATTCACCCCCAATTTACCCCCAATCAACGGAATAAGATGAAAATCAAGTCAATATCTTAAACGGTTCCAGAGTAAACGTGCGCACAAAAAAGTTACAGACCGACAGACTGACAGACAGATTTTTTTTTTAGCTTAAATTTAAAATCTCGACCTTTCATGGCATTCTAAATCTATATGAAAAATAAATATTTTCAAACATTTTTTTGTCGTTACTATACTTCCACTGGATGTGGAAGTAAAAAAAACCAATCGATTTGTTATTTTTGCTTATAATAATTTTTTTGGTAAAACGTAAGGTTTTCGAGTTATTAGTGAAAAATCTTTCTAAAACATGCATTTTTCAGATGAAGAATCAACATATTCAATCAAGAATAACTCAAAAAGTATTGACTCATCGAAAAAAATTTCATCGAATATTTATTGCTTAGAATTCATTCCTCTGTCGACTTCTGCAGTTACTTTGAACATACAATTTCCGCCCCCGAGAATATTTTCCCCCAGGGTAAAAGCACACATCGGCACTATCTAATTTTTGTTTCTTGAGCCATTCCCTAATTACTGTCCAAATTTCACGTCCATTGGTTTTATCCGAAAGAATTCTGAATGAAAAACCTTCAAACACTGAACTAAATTAACTTTTTCATGAATATCGGGAAAAAAAACATAAAAAATAGATTTTTCCTGGAAAAGTGGTTATTGTTGTTTAAACGATATAAATAATTATCAACTCCCACTGGGAGAAATATTTTTTAACTCAAATTTTCAATAAAAACTACTCAATGTTTTATAAATACCGCAAAAAAAAATATGTAAATATATTCTTTTGTAAATATTGTTATTATTGTTTAAACAATATAAATAATTATTTGCGCCACTTGGGATGTTTCTGATGTTGAATAATATTAAAAAACACACATTAAAAAAAATGATCAAAATCGGAGCTGTTGCTGAGAATTAAGCGGTTTTGACGATTTTTAGGCTTAATTGACTCGACTATGTAGAAGATCTCGTTAAACTTTAAATAAAACGAAAACGTCAATTTCTAATCCATAAATATTTTAGTATTAGGTTTTAGCAACACAATGCAAAAAGTTTCATTAAAGTTGATTCATAGGAATCGGGTTCCTAGGTATAAATATAATGGCACTCCACTAATTCTTAGATTTGCAAATTTTGAGATCATCAAAAATAAAAATGAATTTTCGCATAGAAAAGCAGAATTATTTATCAGTGAACTATTGGCAACCTATAGCGCTTCGAATCCACTTATCAAAAGCAGTTAATTTCACCCTTTATGAAAATTCCATATAAACAAAACTTACAGAACTTGCCTAATAACTTCAGCAAGTTAGTTAATAAATATAGATTAAATTCTAGGCATTTTTGGTAATGAGAAATGTGTTAATCTTGCATAATCCTTTCTTTCTCAGTTTGCAAATCACTGCCGTAATAACCGCGAAGAGGGGATTTCGCATTAAAATCCTAAGGGCTCAGTCAAGAAGGTTTAGATATTAAGATGATCCGCTTATGAGGAATTGAAAATCTAAATTGTATTATGGTTGGATATCTGTCTGTGCCTTTCAAGGATTTACTAACTTTGAATTGATTAATGTTCCATAGCTACAATATTCTGTAACTTAAGTCGCGATTCTTTAATTAACTTGTCAGCCAGAAAGCAAAAGATAATCCTTGTGATAATAACCATTTATTATATTAACTATAATCGACGTTGGTATTTATATAAAATAATGCAATAATCCATTTATGTATTGCATTAATTCAAATTATAAAAAATACTTTTTTAATAACTATAAAATCAGTAGAATATGTAATCTGTTTAAATTTTAAATCATATTTGTTTGCTTCTTTTTAAGTATTGAAGTTTAATACTAGGTAATTTAGTATTGTACTAACATATTATTATACATATTATAACAAATAGTGCTTAAACGAATCTTTTGTTATTTATTTACAATTGAAGTAGCGAACAGATTGTAGTATTTAGCAAGACGCTATAAAGTTTGTACAGGATCTGCTCAATTTTTAATTTCTCGAAAATTAATTTCTTATAATTTTTTGCGTGTTGACTCCGAATTCGCAAGTTAAAATGGGGCACGTCAGGTTTTTGAAAAAATTGGAGGCATTGCTCCACCTTCCAGATAATATCTACGCTGGGTTGGATTTGGAGCATGCTTGTTATCGGCGGCAAGAGCCACGTGGCGCGTAACTCAGAAGTGTAGGGTGAAAAGTCAGATGTCAGATGCGTTGCCGCATTGCGTGTTCCTCTTTTTTTGTGTTTTTGCTTCTAGAATTCTTCTTCCTATGAATTTTCTGTTTTCCTCCACAGCATATATCATTGCCATTTGTTTCTTGCTGTTCTTTCAGAGTGTCCTTTCCTATTTTTTTTTATGATACTTTCAATTGTTGTTATCCATGTATAGTATGGTCTCTCTATTAAATTATTGATGTTCAATATTAGCGCTTCCTTTAATGGATGTGTTAGGTCCCTTTTAGGCCATCTTCCCAGTACTTCCCATCTAGCGGATTATTAAAAATTGTGATTTAATTTTGTTTTGGTTCATTTATATCGTTTTGCGGGTTTTCAAGGTAGACCATTTCATACATTATATTACTAAGGATCTACAAACTATTCTTTCCACAAAGTGAGTGCAAATATAGCATCAAAAATGTTTTCGTTGTAGGAGACTTGGATGGAGAATCTTGTGGAAGTAGTGATTCTTTGGGCAGCGATTTTTGTAATCATGTTCTCTCTTATTGCTGTTAAAGCTTTACGTCGTTGGTTTAGTCTTACTGTTTTTGCTAGTAGTTGGATGTCCTTTTCGGCTTTTCTCAGATTTTCTAAAGCATATTTCGCGATTTCTTTATGGTATTTGTTCTTTTCCCTGGGTGCATTCCTAGAGTGCTTGACACTTTCTTAATTTTTTCATGATCCTCTCAATAGTTATCCACATGTAGCATGATCTTCCTGTTTTTAATTTGTTGCTGTTCAATACTAGCGCTTTTTCAGTGAATGTATTGGGTCCCTTCTTTGGACATATTCCCAATACTTCACTGCATACATTTCTATTCTGTTTGTAATAATTGTTTTCCCTCCTATTACTGTTGAAGTTTAATGTCGTCTTAGTAGTTGGTTGATGTCCCTTTTAGCTAGTCTCAGATTTCTCTGTTGGCTTTTAGCGTTGCCGATTTTTTAAATTCCATATGTCATCGCTGAGAGTATGATGGCTATGTAAATCCTCTTCATCAGGTTCCACGGTGGTTTGTTTTTCTCAAAGAAAGGTAGACTTGTTCTTGTAACTTTATGTGCTTCTTTAATTCTCTCCTTTGCAGTTCCTCTCCCTTTCGGATGTTTTTTAGATATCTTTCTTCTACACTAAACGGGCTCTCTTTTGTTGACGGGTCTCGCAACATTAGTAGACTCTTCTTGAAGTTTATTTCTAGTTCTAGTGTCTAGGTGCGGTTTCATATTTTATATAAATTTGAGAATACCCTGCCCCTTTTTTATGATAATTAGAAGATCAGCGACGTATGTCAGTACAATCGGGGTTATCAATATTTCCGTTTGCTCCTTTAGCTTTTCCGGCTCATAAGTCCTGGTTTATTTTGTTTACTTCTGGTACAGTATTTCCTCTAACTCTATTCATAATTTCTGGCAGTTGGTTCTTTGATAGTGGCTTGTCCAAGGGCCAGTAGTCAATTTCTTATGTTAACTTTGTTCCTTCTTTCTTTGTGTTCTCTTCTTCCTTCAGTTCCTTGGTTCAATGTTGCAGTGATATGTGTCTTCTCGTGCGCATGTGCTTCTTCTATATTTTTCTGGATGTCTGAAGGTTTTGTTTAGTCATCTTGTTGTAAGGGTCTCATCTTAAAAAATACTCTGCATTTCTTCTCCTTGTGGTTTCTCTCCTCATCTCTGTTTTCTTTCAACGCTTCCTTTAGTTTTTCGTTTATGTTCCACACCCGATGCTGTTTGTCTGCAGCCTTTTTTTTAGCTGTTCATATTTGTTAGACTTCTCCCTTTTTTTTGACGGTTTTCTTGCCATTGCCATTTTTGGTAGAAGAAGTTTTTTAAATTTTCGTTTTTAACGTATGTTTTTACCGATGGTGAAAATTGAGAATCTAATTACGAGAAATAGATATTGATCGCTCATGTTCTATCTCGTAGAAATTATAAGAATGTTTCCTATAATAATTAGTAAAAATTTGTAAACTAACGATAGATTGCATTTGATTTGGTACTAATTACTCTCCTAAAATATTTTGAGTAACCTTAGTCTGAATAATATTCCAGGATAATTAAGACTGTAATCAATTTAAATCCAAGAGTCTGACGTAACGTTCGGGAATTTTCTTTCAAGTAGCGGTACATAAAGCTAATATTTCACAAGATTTATATAAGGCCCTGCAATATTTCTGTTCACCTTGTAAGTATTAAACCTTCGAGGCAGCAGACCAGAAACCAAATCCCTTCTATAATGAGGCCCGCTTTGACAGAGGCCAGGCCCCGTCACGAGGGCATCGTGTTGCCATTCTGCTCGGCATACTCTAACACAATTTGTCCATCAGATGTCCGTATTCCTCGAGGCTCTTTCAGATTTCCGTTTCAGAATCATTCTAGAAGGCTTTGGAATGCATTTAAGCCTGCGTTATGATGGATTACCAAACAAACAATGGAAAAGATCATTTTCAACGGTTTGCTGCTTCTTTCAAAAGCTCAAGAGACTTGTGCTTAGGCTTTTATTCGAGACATACACGTGAATACTAAGATGACTGATGGATACTGAATTATTTATATTTGTGACATTTTAAAAGATTATACAATATCAAGATGCTTTTAAGTTCGTTTGGTAATCGGGGCAATTCTGGAGGAATATAAGCATAAAAATTCCAATTTTATTGCAAGACAGATCGAAACATGTATTCCACTTGTTAAATTTGAGACAGTGACTGAGATGGATATAGATTATGACGGATATACAATAGTCACGTGAAACGAATTTTATTCAAGAAACTGAAGTAACATATATGTGTATTGTTTTTATATAATTTGTTTAATGTGGGATTATTTCTAGTGTGTACGTATTTATACGCCTTAGAGTCCCCCAAATTAAGAAGTTTAAGAATTTAACACTTTATACATATTAAACGAAGTTTATCATCAGAAAGCGATGTTAAGGATACAGTTAAAGACATCAAAACAATACCAAATGTCAAAATACTAAAATAACACAGATATCAATAAAAATATATAAGAAATTCATCACATATAACTTTTCCATTAACGTTTTAAATTCAAATGTTTATGGGTTGTCTACGTTATGCGCTCCTAGAAAAGCTTGTCATAGATTTTCTGTGTAATTTTTTTTACAGGTTCTGAAGTAAATCTTGCTGATTTTAAACGTAAATCTATCATAATTCCAAGTAGAACCTAGATAAATAGCCCAAATATTTTCAGTTTTATTTGTAGGCAATTTATCAAAGAAAGAACGGACATTAAAAAGTCCGTAAAAAATTAGTTAATTTACAGAAAATTTTGTTACCACCTCTTGGTATAAAACTAGATCCGATGCTGTCCCGCAAATCAAAAAATTAAAGAAAAATGAACCATAGTGTGTATCTACTTCTGGTCAGGGGTATCGGACTAAGCAGGACTAATAAAAAATTGTTATACACGATGGTGATCAGACCGGCCATCACATACCCGGTGCCGGTGTGGTGCAGCATCCCAGCCACGACAATGATAAAACTTCATGTTCTAGAACACATGCGCCTCATTTCTGATTCGGGCAGATGCACCTTACTCAGAGATTTATACGCCCGCTGTAACGACATAACTCCACTAGCGGACTACGTCCAAGAGATTTCGCAAAAATGCTACGAATTCAAACTGGGCGATAGTCCGCTAACCCGCAAAATAACACACATCAGACAGCATAATGCAATTCTATTTAATTTGAAACACCCATTACCATACCAGGCGTTGCCTATTTTCAGGCGACTTCCACCTTAGCTAACTTCTTCACTACTACACTCAAAGAAAATGATAGGTGGATTCAACCAAAAAGAGCATATGAGATCGCGCCTATCTAGTTTCATAGTTAAATCAATCAGAAAAGAATAGTCATACAACAACTTTGTTTTCGTAAACAAATAGTAGTTTAATAATCAGATCTTCTTGTAGAACAACAAATTAAATAGTACAATGACATTTTTCATGTTCACTAACCATTTTCAATTTGGTCTACAATTAAATAGTACAACGACTTTGTTTTTTGTTCACCAACTAATTTTTAGGTTGATCTACACTTTACTGTATGATGAAGTTTTTTTTGGTTGGCCAAAATCTCAGTATTGAGACATCAGACCACCCAAACCAAAGATTAGAGATCGTTTATAAGATCCATCCAAATATATCGATGATTCCTGAGAGAATTTGAACATTGCAATCATGTTATTAATTTTCTATAAATTCATAAGAGTATAAGATAATGCATGATTGATTATTGTCAGTGATTTGTATGTGGAGTCATCTAGGAATAATTTCTGTAATAGACTACGTGGTAAGCAAGCAAATTTTATGGTAATTCCCTTTTAGAACTTCTAGAAGACAACAATAATATTGGTTTGTCTACAAAGTACAATAATACAGCGAACTAATACTGGGTTAGAATTACAATTCGATAATACTTAAAAATAAAGTCTGCTATTTATCTAGTTTCATTTGACAAAATGCAACAAATTATTAGTAAGATGAATAAATTATAGTCTTATGCACCTATTTTTTAAGTTAATGTTTATTTTTTTGTGTGACGATCACCTTTTGTTTAAAAGTACTATTAAATGTACATCAATTTAACAAAATGAACAATATATATATACTATTTTTTTTTATTGATTTAACCCATACTATTTGCAAACAAAAGCGCTGATGCGATGTCTCAATTCATCAAAGTGAATGGCAGAATGATGTTATGTTTATGTAAACAGAACTGCGGGTTAACTCTACAATAATATTGGTTTATCTGTCAACTATAAGTAGAGCAAACTGCTACTGGGTTTACAATTACAATTCGACAATAGTTAAAAATAAAATATACTATTATCTAGTTAAATTTGACAGAATTCAACAAAATAATAGTCAGACGAAAAAAATAATAGTCTTATTCATCTATTTTTAAGTTAATGTTTGTTTTGTTGTACGACAACTTTTTATTAATTAAAATAACAATCTCCTTGTGTTTAAAAATACCATCAATATAATTTAGTTTAACAAAATTAACGATATTGTTAGTTAACCATTTTTTTTTTTGTTGAATTTACCCATACTATTTCTTTGAGTGTATAATCTACCTTTACTCTATTTTCATCCTCCTCCTTATAATCTTAACTCCTCTCAATTTCTTTACTGTTTGTTCATTGTTTTATCCTTTTTGTTCTTTTTCTCCTCTTTTGTTCGAAAATTCACCTCTCGGCCGATAACCTTCTTGAAAATCCTAACTTTTAAAACCCACAATTAGAGAACGGGTTTTTTCGTTGTGTTTTATTTTCTCGTGACAGTATCCAAATTCTTTTGGTGTGTTTTGTGCATGCACAATGCGACAATTTTTATAATAATTATTAATTAGTTTTAGGCCATTATGAGCAGCATAATTTTAACTCCATTGTTGTTTTTAAATTCGCTCGGCGAATAGGAGTTACAATTCCCCACCTAAACTGCCGTTCTTAGCTGAACCGGACCTGCTCCGCCCAACCTTACACCCACCACGGTGCCCCGCACCGTGGTTGCCTGGTTGGCTCCAAGTCAGGTTCCGACTAGGCGCACCTGTATTTTTAATTATAAATAAAGTCAGTCTTGTTGAAATGAACTGAATATTAAAGAACAATGAAACTGTTGATAGAGAGGCGTGGACCGCACTTAACAGACCAAATTATTGGGAAGTAATAGGGATTCAAATTATAAAGATATTGTAAGTAACATGTTTGACAAATTCCGACAGTTAAATTCCAGCATAAGCTTAAAAATTCATTTTTCTATTTTCACTATTGTCCCTCTAATGTTGTGCATAATAAATATTAAGTTAAGAAATAAACATTTTGTCTTCTATCTTCGGCTTTGTTTCTCCCAGTGCTACTACTTAATTGATTAATATCAGTTATTAAAACAAAAACAACTTTTAACACCCCATTTAATTCTATACCTTCGATAATTGGTGATTTTTGGTGTTCCACGATGTCTTATTTTATACTACAAGTAGACAGAACGTATTAATGCTTTCGAGACCTAGGTATGGAGATGTTTGTTATGAATTTCCTGGTCGGCTCATCACACGAATAGACTCCCACTACCATATTACCAGTATCTAGCTTGTTAATTATATGTTGTGTAAGTTCAGTTCAATCCACTAGTCGAATATAGGCAGCTTTTTCAAAACTTTTGCGAAAGGACTGAACGTTACGATGGCTCTATAATTGTTAAGTTAAGCAGAATTGCCCTTTTTGAACACATGAGTTGTCTTAGGTAACTTTAAATGCTTAGGGAACTGCCAATGTCGGTTATGTAGTGACATAATTCGTATTTACACTCCTTAAATAAAGTAGGTGTTTCATCAAAACTATTACTGATAATTCATATGCGACATATAGTGACAATTTTAGGTGTCTACCATGAAACTGTGTCATCTACTATAGTAGTCGAACTAGTGAATATCTCTGCTCAACTCATGGCAAAAATGGAACAAGTCACTCACAACGAAAAAACTTTGTATGTGAAAATAATTGTTTATGGAACTTTAATAATATAATATTTGAAATCCTCTACCCCAAAAACCCATAAAACGATACCCCACATCGGTAGTGGGGTGGGGGTGGTGATAGGGGGGGGTGGCAGTGGGGGATGGATGAAGTAAAAAAATATTTTGAGGTTTCTGGTTCCTGTACATACACTAAATCACAATTTTTTTTCATCCCCTTTAATAAGGAGATGGGGGTGGTAATGGGGGGTGGCTAATGCCAAAAATATAATCTAGTTCTAGATCTCGTTAAAGTACATATGTGTACCAAATTTCAAGTCAATATCTTAAACGGTTCCAGAGTAAACGTGCGCACAAAAAAAAGTTACAGACAGACAGACCGACAGACAGACAGACAGAAATTTGTTTTTCGCTCAAAATTAAAATCTCGACGTTTCATGACATTTTAAGCCTATTTAGACAACAAAAATTTTTAAAATTTTTTTGTCGTTACTATACTTCCACTGGACGTGGAAGTAATTAAAGACGACTACATCGAGTAAGGAACCGTATTAGAAATAATGGGTCTCATTTCGAACCGGAAAAATAATAATTTTATTTCCTTTTAAGTATTTAAAAAGATAGCCTTAAGGGGTCTACACACGATCCAGCGGCATGCATTGAACTCATTCGTAAAAGTGAACTAGTCCGCTGGAATTACAATTATCTTCAAAGCGTACCGACTATGTTGGCTCCCTGCCGCTGGATCGTGTGTAGACCCCTTTTGAAACCTCACATATTTCATTTTCAATTAAATGAAAATTTATTGCCTATTGATATTTTTTTGTATTTTTTTAATAACTAATAAAACTTGATGGTATGTATGATAATATCAATAAAAGATGATAAAATAGAAAAGTTTACAAAATAATTTTAATATCTAGACAACTTTTTTTTTAAATTATAAGCCTTTGAAATTCGACACCTTTTTTATAACCAACAGAAACTTTTGAATTATTTTTCTTTTGAAAGTTTATTTACTTATGATAAATAAAATACTATTTCAAAACATAAAAGTTCAACTCAGTGCGGAATAATTATGTAAATGATGAAAAATGGAGATTTTTAAAAAAGTATAAAATCGGCATTATAAAACCGCAACATTTTTCATATAGACATGTTTGGTCATACAGAAGCCAAATGACCCTCTTGTACAGAATGGACCAAATTAGACGGGATTTGGGGTTTTCTCTAAAACTATATAAAATAGACAATAACCAATGTAGGTGTCCTGAGCTCAATTTTCGATAAACAAACAATTTCGCAAACCGCGACTACTGAGCTACAAAGAGTTTTACAGAGAGTTTTTGGAAAATTGGCATTTATGGATGACCTCTATATCTCAATTACCAAGTGTCGAATCGAAAATCGAGTAACACATTCTTAAGGCACTTTTTTGAGAAGAATCCCTTGCTGATAAGAAGAAAATTATGCATACCTCAGTTTTCGAGATATAGACCTAACTTTTGTTTTTTTAAATGGAACACCCTATAAATTATTCCATTATTCGATCACAACTTAAATTAGCTATCCAACGATATATCATATGTCATGTTTGTCTCTAGAAAAAGTGGATAATTTTCGAAAAATTTAATATATTTTTGAAGAGGTCATGGAAAAATTAACAAGACTTCTTATAATACAAAATAATTTTGCCAAAAATAGGAAAAACTAAACTACATTAAATGTTCGAATTGTCTTCCATTGACATCTTCGCATATTTAGTCCACTCGCTGAGGGTGGTTCTGTATGCACTTTGATGTCCAGAAAATCAACCACTTGGGTAATGTAGGTAGCATAGTCCTTATCAATTTACACCAGAGTGTCAGCATGGCAGAGTGGGCACAAGCTCAGAATCCGCCATTTCCAAAATGGCAAAAATGCGATTGTCAAAATTTTACTTTGTGACTTTTATCTCATAAACTGTGCGTTTTATTAACTTTCATATATAAACACTTTTTGTTCTATATACTATAAGGAACAATTTTAGTTCTCATAATAAAGCTTCTAAAGTTGACCATTTAGGAGATAATGATACTTTATGGCCTCTAGAGCCTAATATAAACATTAGGAATACAAGAAATGCTTATAACTCATAAACAGTGTACTTTTTAATTTTTTTTGTAAAAATGAAAATCGTTCCCTATATCACAAGGAACAAGAAGTATCATTATATACTGATGAAGCTAGGAATCTGAGTTTTTGAGTTAAAAGCCATTCTTTGTAGTATCGACATTTTCCTATGGTTTAGGATACGTATATGTGCACGCACATTTATATTTCAGTAAAGGGGAGTGTTGGAGATTTTCAAAATTTACGAGCATTGTAAAGGGAAATGCAAACTTTATTGACTTTTTTTATACAGTACCGTACTTCGTTTGTATTTATGAGTCATACAATCAGACAGAATCCGCAGCAAGTAATTCCGCTCCTGACACGTGCACAACATTTTTTTGCACATTTGAGGCATTTACAACCTTCAACTAGATCGTCCAGGTAAAACGTATATTCACACAGTAGTTCTAGAGAATCTCACCCATACCCATATCCGAAAACAAACGGGTCAAGCTGTTTGAAATTTCCTTGGAAGCAATTAATTTGTAAATTCGTGCAGAAAAATGCACGTAGTATATGTTGTCGTGTGAGTTGACTTGTTGGTGATAAATCTTCAAGTGGTGTGTTTTTGCTGTGGCAATACATCCAGTGTGCCAGTTCATCTATAGTCCTACATGAAGAACCCTTCCTTATGACATTTAATAAATATTATTTAGCTTGAATTGAGGTGTCTTCCAGCTGCACTTCTTTTGATGTTTTTCCAAAGGTCGTCAGGAAAGAAGTGGGATTGCACTTGAGTGTAGCATTCTTGGTTTCAAATTTGTTAATCACAGCCAGTTAATATGTGTAGTGCCGGAAGAACACAACATAAATCATTGCTGTGACGCTCTGCCATGATGTGTAGGGGAACACGCCTCGTAGTGGTAGCAAAGCCAAGTCGTCGCATCAATAGTTCTTCCAATCTGGCTGAAGAGAATGTGTCAAAGAAGTGAAGTACCAATACTAATACATCTGGGGCAGATGGCACTATGACACATAACTTGGTGCCTCTTTCAATTACATGAAAAATGTGTGGCATAATTCATACATCAGACTCTTCAATGTTTGAGAAAGAAAGTTCATCATGATGCTGAATTGGTGAGTCCTACTTTTTTGACATACATGCCATTAGCTTTGCTCCTGATGTTGCACTTTAGTAAACTGAAGTACCAGGCCCCTTCCCTCCAGCAGTTTTAAAAATAATTACCCTGAGAAACTCCTGAAATTTAATCTTGTTCTCTGAGAAAGGCCAAATAGTTTCCTTTATAAGAAGTGGTGTGTTAACATCTATGTCAAGTATATAAATCGGACCACCAAAATTTCGACTAATCCTTTCGTAACTTTTCGGTGACATGTCAGTGTATGAATCAAATGCAAAGTCAATGCGCTGGGGATCCTTTCCAGCCAGGGGGTAAATATAATCAAAAAATGCATTCACAAAATCATTAAAAGAAGCAATCCTTTTGAAGAGAGTTTTCGTGCATATCCCAAGACATCAATCACAAAAACATTTGGCATTAAACTTTATTTCCAAGGGAGACTTGTCGTCTGGTTGCAAAACCTTTTTGAGCTCATCAGCAAGGGTGATCCTTTGTGCTTTGATTATGAACCCTTCATTATCAAAAAGTTTTCTTGGTCTTACTATATCATAGGTAGGTAGGTAAATAAATCGTTCATACTGAATCCTCTTTCTAGTGGTAAGCCAGTGACATGCTGTACTGTTACCTGCTACTTTTTAGTCAAAATATACTTATGATTAGAAGCCCGCATCAAGCTAATACTTTTTATATCTATTTTCTTATTCAGCTGCCTTTGCAAAAGATGTTATTAATATCGCTATTCCTGAAAACAAATGGTATGGTGTAAATGATGTGTAAAATCACTTTTAACTCGGAAACAGTATCTCCTAGAGCCTGCAAATCTTATAACGCTTTTTGTTCCCCATAAAACGAGGAAAATTTTTTACATCTACGAGAAAATTGGTTAAATACGTCATTTCTGAGTTCTGAGCATTGTTTTCTCTTTGGAAACTTTACTTTAGGCATTCGCTGATAAATAAGTCCCAATAATTACGTAACGGTTAAGTTTCTGGGCTTTTACAAATAGACATAATTGTTCCTTATAGTATGTAGAACAAAAAGTGTTTATATATAAAAGTTAATAAAATGTACGGTTTACCAGTTAAAAGTAATTTAGTAAAATTATGACCATTGCATTTCCACCATTTTGAAAATGGCAGATTCTGAGCTTGTGCCCGCTCTGCCAGGCTGACACCATGGTGGAAATTTATAAGGGCCGTGGTGCCCACATGATGCAACCGGTTGATTTTCTGGACATCAAAATGCATACAGAACCACCCTCAGCAACTGGACTAATTTATCACATTTCTAATATTTATTGAGAAGGCCATGGTAAAATTAAAAAATCAAAATAATCGTAAATGTCAAAAACTAATTTTTGACTTAATTGTGAGTGAGCATTGTTAAAAACGGTTGAATTTAGTAATGGTGAAAAATATGATATGATTAAGTGTTTTATATGCGGAGAAGATTTAAATTTAGCTTCCGAGTTTTATTTTAATAGTTAAGTTATAGACAGCAAAACTTTGTGCCAAAAGTGCCGCCTAAACAATATTTTCAGATATCCAGAAAAGAGACAGACATAAAAATATAAAAATATTCAAAAGACTACAACAAAATTTAAAAGAGTATGGATCATTTGTAAAACCTGGAACAAAAATACATAATAAAGAAGGTAGAGAAGCTGTAGAAAATATTGTTTTAGAAACTTTAAGAGAAAATCCTAATATATCGTCTCTTTCAAAATACAGGAAAATTTAGGAATCCCATGAACAACTGCGTTGCGTTGCTTAAAAAAAATTAATTCAAACCCTACAAGATTAGGATTAGTCACCATCTATACCCAAATTTCTTTCGAAGGCGTCTCGATTTTTGCTAGTGCTTTTTGCGTCAGTGCAATGAAGTTCCAGGATTTGAAGGAACAATTATATGGACAGACGAGGCCCATATAAGCAGGGCCGGAATTTTTAATCGGCATAATAACCACCATTGGGCTTATGAAAATCCGCACGTAACCGCTACAGTTAATCGTCAAGGACGATTTGGATTTGGTGTATAGTGGGTGTGGTTTTATTGGGTACCAAGTAATAGGTTCTCATTTTTTTCACGGTAATTTGAATACCGAAAATTTTATTAACATTCTACGACAAGAAATAGACAAGAAAGTAGACAATATGCCTGTAAGACAATTTCAAATATTAATTTACCAACGCAATAGCTCCCCAGGTCATACGTCAAATTAAACACGAAATTATTTAAATGCTCAATTTGGGGAGGATTGGATAGGCTAACTGGACATTAACAAACAACAAAGTAGTTTAGATATTGTTAAATTTTTAAGAGATAATTGTCCTATTTTCTGGCAAGCTAGATCTGCCGACTTTAATTACACGAAATTCGTATAAACTAACAAAAATTAAAAATATACAAATATTGGGAAATCGCCGAAGATCAGATGTCGGTGAAGAACACAGACTCTGTTTTTCATCTTAAGCGGATATATATATATATATATATATATATATATATATATATATATATATATATATATATATATATATATATATATATATATATATATATATACATATATATATATATATATATATATATATATATATATACATATATATATATATATATATATATATACATATATATATATATATATACATATATATATATACACATATATACATACACATACATACATACACATACATACACACAAACATAGAAATTAAATATATTTTAGTGATTTGGTAGGTAAATGAGGCTTTAAAGGATTCCGTACGATGAAAGGGGGGGGGGGGGGGGGGGGGTGAGTGTACCTTTATGTCTCAAATTTAGAGCATGAACGTCTGTTCTATACGTTACTTTTTTATTAAGGTATGCTGGTATTTTATTTTCTAATATTTTTTTAAAGAGACAAGCGGAGTGCAGTAGACGTCGCCTTGACATATTTAACCAGCCTATTTCATTAAGCTTGTGTGAGATATGTTGCCTGCGTCTAATACCAAATATTAGCCGCAGGCAAGAGTTTTGTATTACTTGTATTCTGCGAACGTCCTCAGCGTAAATGCAAGGACCATAGACCACATCACCAAAATTTAGTTTGGACAATACCAACGATTCACACAGAATTGTTTTAGTTTTTTGGTTGAGAAAAAGTCTGTTTTGGTATATTGTTTTTAAATTTAAATATGCCGCAAGTATACAGTTATAATGTGAACCTTAAATTTTAAACAAGTGTCAAAAGTCAATCCTAAATTTTTGGCATCTCAACTGGTGATATTTGCTGCCCATCAACATTTATGCGAATTTGTTGGGATATCGAGGACCTTATATCCTTTGGACCAAAGACAAGCACAGATGTTTTATTTGCATTAATATTTAATGAATGGCATTTAGATATATTTGCAATAGCAGCAACATCACTATTTATATTATTTATTGCGTCTGCAGTATCAGAGGGGTTAAACGATAAATAGTGCTGCGTGTCGTCAGCATAAAAGTGTATATGACAATGTCGAAGTGCTTTTACAAAATCAATCGTGTATAAAGTATACAAAAGAGGACCTAGGATCGAGCCCTGTGGTACCTCAGATGATATTTCAAGGGGAGTAGATATATCGTTATCAATTTTGGTTCTCTGAGTTCTGTTAGAAAAATAATTAAGGAAAAAGTTAACTACGTTTTCAGTCATTCCTACATAGTTTAATACAGAAAGTAGCACTTCATGATTTAAGGTGTCAAATGCCTTCGAGAAATCGATAAGCACCAGCACCGTAGCCTTTTTCGCATCCACTCCCCTCAAAATATCATCCGTGATATTTAGTAGAGCCGTCTCACAACTATGCATTGGACGAAAACCGGATTGGACTTCTGGTAATATATTAAACTTAGAAATATGTTCTCGTAGCTGTACATCTATTTCTCGTTCGATTACCTTTGATAGGACGGGTAAAATACTAATTGGACGCAGGTCCGTATAATCCACAGGATTATTAACTTTAGGAATCGGCTGCACGATAGCCTCTTTCCAGGAATCCGGAAAAACACTCTCCTTAAGACAATAATTTATAATGTGGGTAATGAATGGTATGATAACTGGATAGCACATTAATATCAATTTAATATTAAGTCCGTCATGACCCTGAGCATTAGTTTTGATATTATATAAATTTTTTTGTATGTCATACTCAGAAACTGGCTTGAACTGGAACGGTTCAACTCCTGCTTTAACGTTATTTTTGTAAAAGTTGGTAGTATCTTGGTCGGCAGGTAAGGTGGGAATACAATTTATATAGTAATTATTCAGGCCTTCAATATTTTTTAAGGTGTTAAGTATACATTTGCCTTGCTTACGTATATTTAACAGGTGTAAGTCTTTCCATATTTTATTACTACCTCTTACACGTAATTCATATTCAAAATAGGCTCTTTTTTCGTTTTCATGCCAGAGTGGTATAATTACGTAGAGTTTTGTAATAATTATAATGGTTTATGTTTTTAGTTTGACGCCATTTTGAACGAGCAGACGTATATTATCAGTTGGCAAAATTATTTTGTATTAAGTATTGTTGTTAATTGTTTTCCATGGCTTCCTCAGAAATATATTAAATTTTTCGAAAATTAACCACTTTCTCTAGACATAAATGACATATGATATATCGTTGGATAACTAATTTAAGTTCTGATCGAATAATAAAATAATTCACAAAGTTTTCCCTTTAAAAAAACACAAGTTATGTCTATATCTAGAAAATTGAGGAATTTTTTTCTTGTCAGCAACGGATTCTACTCAAAAAAATTCCTTAAGAATGTGTTACTTAGTTTTCGATTCGACCGTTAGTAATTGAGATATGCCAATTTTCCAAGAGTGCTCTGTAGCTCTGTAGTCGAAAAAGATAGACGATCGCGGTTTGCACCATTGTTTATTTCTCGAAAATCGACGCCTATATTGTTTTTGTCTTTCTGCCATAGTTTTAGAGAAAACCTCAAATCCCATCTAATTTGGTTCTCTGTTCAGGGTCGACATCGTTTTATAAAATACCCTGTATATTAGTAACATTCAAATAAAATAGTGTACTCTGGCCATACACTGGTTTAAAGTTTCTAGAATTTCCAAACGGCCAGTTTAATATTTCACAAACATATTTTACGTAATTTAACTTTTCTATCAAAGGAGTAAAGAATGTTAATAATGTATTCGAAGGTTTCAAAGAAAACCCTAGACAATTCAAGTTTTAACATAACACACAAAGGAAAAATAAAGGCGAGTATATTTTCGCTGTATGTATATTACAACTAGAACTTGAGGCATTTAATATTATACTGGCTCCAAAGTGGAAATCCCATTTGTGCCAGCAAAAGGAAATAAATGAGCAATTTGTCTGGAATAATCGAAATTGGCTCACCCCAGGGAAAAGACGTTTTGTTATCAGCATAACAATGAGTGCTTCAGAGAGTCTTCGATATACAATTAACTCAATAAGTAAATTAGGCCGTTCAATCGTGAGGTTCTCTTGTGTTCCATTAAGCCACCCTCGATCGAGTGGTATTAGTTTATTCTACTCTTACGATATGCGTAGGGTGCATTTTTATACAATTTTTAAAAATATATGCTAGCAGGTAATAAAATTGCAACGCCTGGGCACAGACAGCAGAGGTATATTTGAATTTCTGTGTTTGTCTCTCTTTAAAAGGATTTAAATATAGAAACTTAGAAGAACAGTGGTATATTGTACTGAGATACTTACAAAGTTCTATCTTTATGGTAATTTGTCAAAGTACATTTATTTATTAGATATAAGATTGATGTATGGGCTATGGTTCCTTTAGTTTTATTGTTCTAAGAGGCTTAAGTCATTGGAAATACAAAAAAGAAAAACACAACAGATCAAAAGTATTATCAAATACAAGAGTAATTACCTATCAAAATGAACTGCCGAACAGCAATATTAGGCTTAACATCGTTTTAAATCAGGCAAAAGATTTTACTGTTGGAACCAGTTCATTATAGTCCTCTTTTAGACATACTAATTTTTCCCCTGCTCCCGTCCCCTGGAACACCCCCAACTTCGGGGCAATATCGCTTAAAAATAATTTTCTTGCAAATATCTCGGTTCTGAACGGTCCTACCAAAAGGAAGATGGTTATCAAATTTAAAGATAAGTAAACCCCCTGTCGAAATGGTTCAGATACACGTTTACGTAGTATTAATATTCTTGGAGTTATCGGCGGGGGAAGTCAAGCATCGTATCGCATCCGCGCTGTATGTCGACACTTTTCACTTTTGAAGTTTAAGTAAATACATTTATTATCAATTTTGAAATTACAAATGTCTACAACTATCGGTGGTTACTACCATTATGCGCTCTTTTCTATACCAAAGGTGGTATAGAAACGAGCGCATAATGGTACGCTCTACCACAAGGGTGGTAGAGCGTTTGGCACGTTTTTTTCAAGCGGTGTCCCCAATAGGCCTAATCCAATTTTTCTTTATTTGGTTAACTTATTTCTAATTCTTTTATTCTCTACTGCCAATGCATTACCTTCTGCCACTGACTTAATAAAGCATTTCTACCTGAATTCATTCAAAGAATGCTGATCGGATTCTGCTCCGTAAAGTGCTAAGATAATTTTTTGGCTTGTTTCATGTATAACATCAGGGTGAGAATTGGGGTTTTTAAAAAATTTCACGTGCAGATTTTTGTAATAATTTAAGGAATTTTGCTTTGCCTTGACTAAAAAATGCAGAAGTCGTGTCACATCCACTGAATGCGTGGAGGAATAATATGTTATCCGCAACTTCTTTTGGGTATTTAAAAGAATTCGAAGAATAAATTCGTTCATCCGTTTTCACCTTGCCTGGTTTCATAAGATACATGTTTGAACAACAGGCGGATAATCCTTCCTGTTATAAGGATTAAGAAGTCAACGTCTTCACCAGCTATAATTACCGAATCCTTGTGTTAATACTAAGAGAATCAGCATCTTCAGCAGCCTACTTGGCAACGAAACCTACAGTGGTAAGCTTTATACGTAATAGGGAGATCACCCGATTTCTATTTTGATCGTCTGATAGAAACTTTTCCTGTTGCAATGTTGCCATTATAGATTCGTCAAAATTTACGGTTGCAGAAACATTTCTTTAAGCTCGTCATTGACGCTCAGCAGATTTTGAGCTTTTATCAGGTGCATCGGTAGGTAGAAAACAATGATGCTATTAGCTCTATAGTACTTTTGAATATACTCTACATACCTAGCTAGAATAGAAGTAAATGTCTCTTGTTCACGCCACACAACTCGATAAAGTAAAAATCCCCATCTACGACATGTATTTTATTGCCAAAATTAATTTTATCAGTAATAGTGGGTCGTGCTACGTTAAAAAAAAGACATCCCATGTGCAGGTTGATGATTAAGTGTAAATAGTGGTATCACTGTGTTCAAGGGGAGATATGGAACACGAAAATCATTGGTGGACATCCACGGGTCGTGTCTGTCGATTTGTTGATTAGGGAGGGGGAGTTCGGTGAGCTAATAAATTCTAAACATCAGTTGATAACTCCATAATCATCAACTTTACGAAAAAAAGTAATATGACCAAAATGAAAGACAATAAATTTCAAAGAAAGGAGTAGTTTTTCATGTTTATCCGGAATAACTCGGTGAAAACGCAATTTACAGAAAAGTTGCAAATAAAAAAAAGTCTTGTATTTCGATGATACCATTCACCTGAATTTTTTCAGATCCTTTTTCAACTTTTACATTTCCCCTCCACTTTTAGGAATTTTTTGAGTGGCGATATCTTGAAAAATATGCATTTTTCGAAAAAATTCACAAGAGTAAAAACATCTCAGTTTAGGCCAAAAAAGGTAAATATATTGTTTTATTTTTAATTTTTGGCCTAATTCTACAAGTTACGGAACCCGTGATAAAAGGAATGTTTTCTACCCCTTCCGATTATTTCCTACTCTAATCTTTTTTCTATTTTTTTATTAACGTCATTGCAAACATATTGCCCAAGGTTTCATCAAAATCCATTCATTAGCATTCAAATTAGAGATTTTGGTCATTTTAGCGCTCCGTTGACTGGACTATTTACTTTATCTCACGAACACTTACTTGTAGCACGTAGGCGTATAGGACAACTATTGTAGAAAAATTTATTGTCATTCATTTTGGTCCTATAACTTTTTTTCTTCAAGCTGATGGTTTAGGAGGTATCAACTGATCTTTAGATTTTAACTCCCCCACTCAAGAAAATGACAGACACGTCCCGCTGGTGGCCACCAATGCTTTTCGTGTTCCACACGTCCCTGAATATACTGATACACTCTTTACACTTAATCATTAACCGACACACGGAACTACATAAATGTATGCACTATAATTGGAGAAAATCATAAGAAAATCATGCATATTGCTGTTTCATAAATTATAACATAATTTAACTCAAGCGTGAAAGGCCGCAGAAGTTGTTTCTTAAATTTACTTCATAAACAAACACAACAGTATGCAACCAGAGTCACGTCTAACTTAGCTCTAAGAATAGAGAGAGGGTAAACTAGCGACACAATTTGCACACTACGAGTAAGCGAACAGAACGAAAATTTATCCGTTACTTGAAGCTTAGTAGTTCGATTTGTTTGCTAAATTTTTAAATAGTGATGTGTCTTCATTAAGTTTTTTTACGACTTCAACGTCGAAAGGGTTGATAGTCCATCTTCTTTAAAATGAAGCAGGCCTAATTGTTTTTCACCGGTTTAATCCGTAAGTAATTTATAAAGAAATAATTTTTTTGTAACTTAAATTTGGCAACGGCCATTTTGCAGCAAGTCACGCTTACACTTCATTTCTTTCCAGGGTTCTAATATTAGATGCAAATCTCTTAAATTTGGATGCAAGTTTTTACAATTTAGATGAAAATCTTTTCCATTTAGATGCAAATCCTTTCAATTTAGATGCAAATCTTCTAATTTTGGATGCACATCGTAGATATGCATTTATTTTAATTTGGGTTGGAAACTTTAATTTTTTTTAACCATCCAATGGGGTTGTCTTTCTTCTCCTCTACGTAATTAGAAGATGGAATGTATATATTAGTCTAGGACAACTTTTTACGGAGATCGCGACGATAGTATAGTAGGATAGATGTGATTTGTCCTTATGGAATTTCTGGAAGCGTCGAATATAGTACTGGGAACTCCTTGACTTAATATTGGGCTCATCTAGAAATCAATGATTACATCACTGGGGGTTGGATTTCACCATCATCATCCCTCACTTGGAGTCACTACTTTATTTCACTGAGAATTCCAGATAAGTGTCGCAAATAAAATTTTTATCTAATTTTTTTTTATATATATCTCATATTTTTATGCTTTAACATTTTTAGAATTCTTTAAAGTATCAAATTGCAAATGTTTTCTTTTTAAACTATTTCCATTTTCAATTTTGTCTTTAATATGTTTTCAACGAACAGTTAGTATTTTCAATTATTATTAGGGTGTAAATTATCGGCGTAACGTCTAATTAAAAACAAATATATAAAAAGTTCTGTAAAGACTTTGTGATCACAATTTCTACGAAACGCTTATATTTAAATAATAAATTTTGACTTTTAAACACCATATTGTCGGTTCATGTTTTAGACAATACTTTAAATAATATCTACATAACATATTATCGTCCATTCGTTTTCTCCTTTGTATATAAATTTGTTTAATTTTTAAGGCCTCAGTTTAGTCGTTTTCTAACAAAAACACATCCAGTTTTATTGGTTTATAATAAAATCAATTTTATAATCACATTGTCCACTTATTTCAGGTATTTTGAAACAAACTATTTTTAAACAAACTATTTTTATACAAACTATTTTGATACAAACCATTTTGATAATATCTTTAGGATTATTAATTTATACTTCTTTTTAGTCAACAATTTATACTTTCTTTATAATTTGATTAGTTTATCTTTCTTGTAATCAAACTTCAGTTTTAGTGTAAATTACAAATATAGAAAGTTTGGCGCCCCGCCTCTCTGAGAAAATTATCTTTATATAAGTCAAATTAACATCTCTTTAAGAAAGATTATAAAAACATCTGTCATATATATTAATTACAATCTATCAAACACGCAAAACCATTTGTAAAGTGTTTTCTGACCCATGACTCATCTGCCGAGTCTCTGAGCTACTGGGGTAGTAACATCTTTTTCTCTAAATAACATAAAGTTCAGTCTAAATCTCGAACACGTTACAAAAAAATAATTAATTTATTAAACAGCGAGGAATTAATGTTACAGAACTCGTTTTTTGTATACAGCGTGGATGCGATACGATGCTTGACTTCCCCCACATATAACTCCAAGAATATTAATACTACATAAAAATTTGTCTGAACCATTTTACTTGTTTTTAAATTTGACAACCATCTTTTTTTTTGTAGGACTGTTCAGAACCGAAATATTTGTAAAAAAAAAATGATTTTTAAGTGATATTGCCCCGAAGTTGGGGGTGTTGCGAGGGGCGGGCGAGGAGAGAAAATTAGTATGACTAAAAGAGGCCTATAGTGAACTGATTCCAACAGTAAAATCTTTTGCCCTATTTAAAACGGTATTTACTCATCCTGAACTTCCTGACGAGTGGCCTATATGCATACTATGGTCATTGATTCAGGTATGCTTTCAGTTTGGATATTCAAACCTTCTCACCCATAAAAATTAAGATGACAGAGGCAATTCGACCCGATGCCCCAGGCTTTTAGCCCCCCCAAAGTTTCCACGAAATACTAATATAGCGTTGTATTCGCGTTCACAGCGTTGTGGTTTCCCCGAAATATTAATAATAATATCGTTTTTGCATTCGCAGCGGTGTGGTTTCCCCAAAATATTAATAATAATATCGTGTTTATATTCGCAGCGGTGTGGTTTCCCCGAATGATTGATAATAATATCGTGTTTGCATTCGCAGCGGTGTAGTTTACTAAAGGGCATAGCAGGATAAGCATGTGTTAGGTGCCCCCGCATCAATCGGGTCGAAATTTTTAGCACAAGTTGATACTAGTGTTAGATGAAATTTCCCAAAATATTATTTTTGGAAAACCATTTTTACGGGAGTTATGGGGGTAAAAAGAAAAATAGAAAAAAAAATTTTCCTCGAAAACGGATAAACCGATTTTCATGAAAAAAATATATATTATGGCTTTTGATGGTGCAAATGTGGGAAAAAATTATTGAGTCCATTTGTCGAAAAAAAGTGGTGAAAAAATTTTTTCAAAATAAAAAAAAAATTATTTTTAAGGGATGTTCTAGAGGCACACCCATCATTTTCTTCCACATAAATGCTTATATGCCCCTTTAAAACATATCCAATTTTCAAAGCGATCGGAAGGGTACAACATACTCAAAATTGATAATCATTGGCAGACTGCGGGCGGCGCGTAATCTATGTAATGAAGCATTATAAGACGACTTTTTTGTAAATATTTCGTGCAAAGACGAGATTGCCTTCCCCCCCTCGTTTTCGAGGGTGCTGAACACGATGCAAGTGGTGGTAGAAGTTTTTGACCGCCACGGCCCCCTGAAACGACCATCCCTGTTATGGACCCTTTATGTTTTCATATATAAACGGGTTTGGGGAGTGATTTATCACGAGTTATACTTGAAATAATATGAAAGGGGGTTATAGAGTGAGTGAAGTCCAGACAGCAGGCCCAGGGGGTTGATTAAACCCCCCCGAGAGGTGTAATTTTTTTTTCAAATGGTTCAAATGGGTATGCCCCATTTTCGGGGTCGCTGATCACGGGAAAAATATTAATTTTTAGCTCCAACCTCCTCAAACAAGAAAGTAGAAATCACCCCCTTACTCACGGTTTGAGAGATGATGAGGGGTTGGAGCTAAAAACGAATATTTTTCCCATGATCAGCTACTCCAAAAACGGGGGAAACGCATTTGAATCCGAATTATTTGATAAAAAATGATTTTCCACTCCTCGGAAGGGTTTAATTAACCCCCTAGGCCTGCTGTCTGGACTCAACTTACTCTATAACCATCTTCCATGTTATTTCAAGTATAACCCGTTGATAAATCACTCCCCAGACCCGTATAGAAAACATAAAGGGATCCATAAGAGTGGTGGCCGTTTTAGGAGGTTGCGGCGGTCAAAAACTTCTCCTACCACTTGCATTGTGTTCAACCCTCGAAAACGGACGGAGGGAGGTAATCTCCCCTTCGCAAGAAATATTTACACTATTTCTGCCTTTATTACATAGACTAGCGGTTCTTTACTATATCTTACTACCACGGTCACTGGCGGCCATTACAACCCCACCATTTAAATCAGTATCAAACTTCAAGAAGTGTGGTGCAAAAATTCTCTGACGTCAACTGTGGGGTCAAATAAAATCTAGTTTGAAAATCTGAAGATTTTGCAATGATGACATCTGTAGTCAGCCTACGAAAGAACTAGTTTTCAAAGTCCACTACGAGGAGGTTACAGTGCCTTTCACTAGTGAAGGTGCCTGTTTATTGTGAGTCTTCTTGCCTCTAACTAGTTGGGGCGCTTGTTTATTTTAAGTTCCCTTGCCTCTCATTAGTCGAGGTGCTTGGTTATTATGAGTCCCCTTGCCTCTCACAATTCGGGTTGACTTTCTTGCGTGAGTCCTCTTGCCTCTTACGAATCAGGTTACTCTATATTGATGAGACTTCTCTTAGTCTTCATTCTTCGAGAACATCCCATAAAAAAAAATTATTTTAAATTTTTTTTTCAAAACTTCTCCCACCACTTGCATCGTGTTCAGCACCCTCGAAAATGAGGGGGAGAAGGTAATCTCGTCTTTGCACGAAATATTTACAAAAAAGTCGTCTTATAGTGCTTCATTACATATACTACGCGCCGCCCGCAGTCTGCCAATGATTATCAATTTTGAGTATGTTGTACCCTTCCGATCGCTTTGAAACTTGGATATGTTTTAAAGGGGCATATAAGCATTTATTTGTTGGTGGTGGGTGTGCCTCTAGAACATCCCCTAAAAAATTTTTTTTTTTTATTTTGAAAAAATTTTTTCACCACTTTTTTTCGACAAATGAACTCAATAATTTTTTCCCACATTTGCACCATCAAAAGCCACAACATATATTTTTTTCATGAAAATCGGTTTATCCATTCTCGAGAAAATTTTTTTTTTCCATTTTTCTTTTTACCCCCATAACTCCCATAAAAGTCGCTTTCCAAAAATAATACTTTGGGAAATTTCATCTAATACTAGTATCAACTTGTGCTAAAAATTTCGACCCGATTGGTGCGGGGGCACCTAACACATGCTTATCCTGCTATGCCCTTTATAAAGCTACATCTAGTATAAGGTGAAAAAAATTGGAAGAAAATTTTTCTGATTTGGCAGAGTCGCCGGTAATTTCAATTAATTCACAAACAATAGTTTTCCTGGTCACATTCACATGGTGCCCAACAAAAAGAGAATTTCATAATAGTTGTTGCTTCACTAAAAAGGTGGAATTTTTTTTTAATCGAACCGCCTTCAAAAAATCTTCAACAAATATCTCTAAAAGGTAAAAAATAAAATTTCATTGAGTTTTACTGATATCTGTCTACTTATTAGTGGAGAGTAGCATGGAACTTTACCTTATTAGCTAATCTGAATTTGAATTTTCTTTATATCTTTGTTGCGTATCACTATTATCTATAGGGGCCTCAAATTGTATGTCGCCCCAGGTCCCCGTGTAACCTAGCTACGTCTCTGGAAGATAATATTGTAACTGGTCCATAGTTCATTCAAAATTGTGATAAGACGAGTGCTTTACGATTTGAGATCCCAGGAATACAAAAAAGCGGTTTTAACGAACGTCTGTATGTATGTATTAGTTTAGATATGTGGACACGGTAGCACCAAAACTAGAAAATCGATTTTGACGAAACACAAATATATTGCATATTGGTCCTATACACGAGCTGAAAAGGATAAAATTACGTTTAATACACCTTTGGCAAATAGATTTTTTATTATTCAACTTTTTCTTATTGCACTATTCGAAAGTAGATGTTATTCTGATTTCATATCTTTTGCAATCATTATAGTTTTCTTATAGTTATATACAGTCATGTCCATAGATAACAAATAAATTCATTTTCTACGTAATTTACGAAAGTAAAATCCTGAAATACGTCAATTTTTAATTCTAAAATGACATTATTTGAGCAGAATTCTCCCCTTCAACCCCCTTAGTAACAGCTACCCCTTTAATATTTTTAAATAGATTGAGTGTTCGTGTGATTCCTTATTTGAAAAGGTTTTCCATTTTCGATTCAGCAATATAAAGTTTTACTTTATTTTTGTGCATTTTTTATCAAGAAAATTAAATTTGGAAATTTTATAATTTGCACATTGCACATTTTGCATTGAAAGTAAGAGCCACTCTCAATTTAGTTTTTTTCAAAAGGTGGATCGGTAAATGCGGTGAAATTGAGTAACCAGCCCTTTTAACCCTGACTGATTATTTTGTATGGGGTTATTTAAAATCAAAGATTTACTTCAGCAGACCAAATAACGTCTAATGATTTAAAAAACCGAATAAAGCAAGAAATTAATCAAATCACCCCGAAACAATATAAAATATTTTAATAGAACTTCAAGCAACACTTCTATTATTGTCGAGGAGCAACCGGCTAGTAGTTTGAACATTTTATTTAAACTGTTTCATGTTAAATTTTGTTTACAATAAAATTTAGTGATCTTAAAAGTGTAATATTTTTCACTAAAAAGATTAGAAAAATTCATAAAACCTTTTAGATATGTAGTAGTGTGTAGACCTTATATTGCTGAATAGAAAATTAAAAATCTTTTCAAATTAGGTATCACACTCATCTACTCTACATTTAAAAATGTTGAAGCTATTAGGTAACTGTCACTCCGAGGGGATTGAAGGGGAAGGTATAAAATTCTGCTTAAATAATGTCATTTTAGAATTAAAAATTGACGTGATTCAGAATTTTATTTAATAACAGTAAATTACGTAGAAAATGAGTGTATGAATTACTTATGAGCCTCACTGTACTATAGCGTATCATTAGTCTTTAGAGGATTCGACAAAATATTTGTCGCTAGTCCTACACCGAACACAAAATAGTTTTATTGAGTGCTAATTAGAGAAAAAAAAATTGTAATTTCACCACATTAGTCAGAGCAATTGTATTTCCATTTTGTATTTCCAGTAAAAAACCGCTGTTTAAGGAATCACTACTTCCATATCTAGATTTTCTATCCAAGTCTCACGAAAAAAAAAATGAAACTATGTTTGCACTCCACTATGTAGAAATAATTTTTCATGTAACTTTAATAATATAATCTTTGAAATGGTCTACCCTAAAAACCCACAACGGTAATGGGTAGGTGTGGTGGCAATAAATCACAATTTTATTCTTTTATCCACTTTAATAATGGGGTGGTAATGGAGATGATAGAAGGGGAAGGGGGTTGGCTGATGCCAAAAAAATTTTTGGCTTCTCGTGCATATGTTAAATCCAAATTTTCTACCTATTTACCTCCAATTATAACTCAACCCTTACAACTCATTACATACGTATAGCGAATTCAAGTCAATCTCATAAACCATTTCAGAGTAGTCGTGCGCACAAGAATACTTATAGAAGAATTTTTTTGCTCAAAATTAAACTCTTGACGTTTCATGACATTCTAAACCTAAAACTTCAACGACGTGGAAGTAATTGAACATGGAACTATAATAGACAGCTGTCATGCTTTATATGAAATACGTTTTATGTTAGGTTTAAAACAAGTGCTACTAAAGTTTCTGATTAATTCACAGGCCCACAAAAACAAAAAAGTATCCTGGGCTAGTCACAAAACCCACATACTCCCAGGTATTTTCACTCTCTGAACACGAATCTGGCATCAGAATAAGACTGGCGTAAATTGAAGATAGCTTTAGAACATATTTTGGAGATGATAATAAGACAATAAGACCCATAACCCAACAATAACCCAACGGTCCAATAACCCAATGATCCAGTCAATGAGCAATTCATATTACCAAAATTCGTAAAAAAGAAAAATTCCTCGTTCGTACTCTTTTATCTTCAAAAGATATACGTAATGATCCATAAACCAACAATAACCTAACTGCCTAACAAATCAATGACCCAATAAATCAGCAATTCATATTACCAAAATTCGTAAACTTAAAGCAAGAATTTCTTACATTCGGCGATGCTTTCGTACTCTTTTATCTTCAAATGATCTGCGTAATGGGTTTTTTTCCTCTTTTTCTCTATGACAATGATTCCCTCTTCATTGACCAGCAAAAGTCAGCCACCATATTGATGTCCCATCTACCTTGATACCATCTTTCCCTTTCATTAATATCTTGATGAAATCGTTCGCCTTGTAAGTTTTCAGGGAAGTAGTCAATGTGTGAATGAAGAAAATGCAATTTCAAATTTATTAGATAACCCATTTTGTGGTAATTATGTATCATGTTGGCTACTATATTTTTGTACCTTCCACTTTTTTTGTTAATTGAAAATTGTTCTACAACTTCTTTAAAGCTAACCCATGCAGCTTTTCTGATGTCAGTCATTTTAGTAGTGAAATTTTCATCCTTCAACAAAGTACGAATTTGTGGTCCACCAAATATTCCTTCGTTTAATTTAGCCGCTGATATACGATTGAACTTGCGTTTTAAATACTCATAACATTTTCCTTCTTGAAAAATTGTTTTATTAAACCTTGTTTAACGTGAAGAGGAGGCAAAAGAATTTTGAAACATTCGACTAATATTTTTTTAATGACGTTCATTGAATCGGGATTCAAACAGATCCTTACTTTCCATTTTTCTTTGACGTAATGATTCTCTCGAACTCGACTATCCCATTCATATAAAAAACATTGATGCTTCACAAAGCCCGACTGTTGGTCCAAAACAATATTTTCAAGTCACCACTTTGCCATTCATGTTCTTCGTACTTGATCTTTTTCAGAACCAATTCTATATTTGAATACTTTTCCTTCAAGGCTGTCGAATGGGCAACAGGTATCGGTGCCAATTTGTTAGAATTGTGTAGTAGTACAGCTCTTAAACTTCCCGTGGAAGAGTCCAAAAATAATCTCCGTTCATTAGGTTTGCTTGGTTTTAGTTCATCCACCTATATACACATTTTTGAAAAAGTTCAAAGTACAAATTGATGCTTGTTCCATATTTGGTCCATTTTTTGACTATAAATAGATTATAAAAAAATTGTGTGTCAATGCCAGATTTGGATTTTCCAGTTCAAATAACATGACGGTAGAATTCTTTTTCTCTTTTTCTTTTTTGGTTTTACTTAAACTTGATAATATGAATTACTGATGTATTAGTTCATAAGGTTGTTGTGCCATTGGGTTATTGTTGGTTTATGGGTCATTACGTATATTTTTTGAAGATAAAAGAGTACGAAAGCATCACTGAACGAGGAATTTTTCTTTTAAACGAACTTTGGTAATATGAATTGATGATTTATCGGGTCGTTGGGCCGTTGGGTTATTGTTGGGTTATGGATCTTATTGTCATCTGCTATATCATTATCACCTAGAAAGTATGTATTAGAGCTGTCCTCAATTTATGCCAACGCTACTGCCAATGATTTTAAAATATGTAAGGTAAATACGGCGAATTATGATTTTCGAGCTTTTTTCCATGATAACTCATAAATTCGTCCAGGAAGGTGCTATTCTGATGCATATTCGTGTTCAGCGAGTAAAATTACATGGGAAAATGTGGTCACTAGGCCATGATACTTTTTTATTTTTGTATGCCTGTGTTATACAAAAATGCAAAGATGCACAAGATATTAAAACTGTATTATACAGTGTGTATCTTAGATTTGCAACGAACTTTACGCAGATTAGGTAACATTAATATTACTTTAAAATATCATTAGGTATTTTGATAAAACCATTACGAAACGTTTGAAAGTTTCCGACAAGTATTGCTAAAAAAGAATACATTGACTCTGTACCTAATCTGGCACCATGTAATAATGAAATATACCGTATTCTAGAATAATATGAATCATGTAGGTATTCACTGTAGTCCACTTCCGCAATTTCTACTCATTCTTAATTCTTTAGTTACTCGATCACTCGATGTTGAACATCGACTATAGGCCGAGTAAGAATTAATGCGAGGTCAACTGATCCTAGAAAATTTGCACAGATTTGAAATTTAAAAAAGCGCTGACTTCCTTTTAAAATTAAGTGATGGAAAATTACAATCGTTTTACTAAATACTTCCAACTTGTTCACTGTGTCAAATAATTATATAATAATTAGGACAACCATTTTTAAAAATACTTCTGCCTGTTATATTTTTAATTATATTTTACAGCTTTTACATTAAGAGGGAAATTTATACATAATATATTACGTTTAAATTTAAGACAAGAATTCCCGCGGCACTAAATAATATTCTTTTATAAATATATAGCATGATAATTTTGAACTGCCATACCATAATTATACTTTCCTTCTAGAAATGTTATACAAACTAATTAAATTAGAAATAATATCAGTTAATAATTACCTCTTGAATTCCTAATTATGCTATTTTTATTATTCATCTTTTAGATGGATGAGGATGAAGAGCAGCTGAAATTCGATAGTTTTAATTATTATCATTTTCAATGAACATAACATCTGTGTTTGAATAAATGCCAAATAATTTTTAGTACTAATACATCTTGTTAATCGGCAATTATTTTCAGTACAATATTGGTGCAAGTCAAAGTCAAAATTAGTTTTCATGGCGTAGATATAAAGTAATAAAATTATTTTAAGTGCCATAATGACTTTAAGAAATAAAACGCTGAATATATGTGATTAACATAGCCATTAAAATACAAACTGTTATCAAGAATGAGACCAAGATTATTTGCAGAAGGCAGTGTTTTTATCAGAGGACTCTATTGTGGAGTTATTTATTTCTAAATTGCAAATTTTCATGTCTTAGCCACCATAGTGTGAGCGTCAAAGAAAGTGAAATAGGGTCCAGTATGCTCCTGAATGATACAAATTGGAAAGTTGTATAAATCCATTCTATAATGATTACTCAGTATGAAAATAATTGTTGGCACTTTCGAAAACAATGCAAATGGCACAATGAAGAAGTGTGGGGTTTGCGTGAGCGAGCGAGCGCATCTAATTATTCCTGCTGTTTTCACAGTCAAGAAAAATAATATGTTTTAATTTCTTAATGATAAGGCCATGGCAAGTTAAGATAAGTGTCCGTGCCCTTGCAACCGTTTTGCGTGTGGTTCCTTCCAGGGATGTATCTTTGCGAAAGATACTACCACGAAAAGTTTTGACCTCAAAAACTTCATAATATCTGGAAAATTTTTTTTTTCGAAAATCCGAAAAAAATATTTTTTTCTTAATCAAGTGAAAAAATTTGTTTGTACTTCACATATATTGTAAATATACTCAAGACAATTTATTATTGATATTTTCATGAAATATCTTCATGAAGAAAACAAAAATTGATGCTTTTGAATTTTTTGGAAAATGTATATACGTACTTACACGTTAGCGACCACCTCTATTTTTTTACTAATTATACACCATACAATAGGCAATAACATATATTTTTTTACAAAACTCTATCAAAATGGCAAAGATAATGTGGTAACGTAGTAAAAATGGCAAAGTTAATGTTACGTGCTTACACCCCCCTTAGTAAACACCCTGTATCGTTTGTTCGGAAATTATAACACCAGGGTAACACTAAACAATAATGTATTTACTTACGTACTAATTACAACAAATAAAGAAAAAGAGTATAAATTGGTTAGAAACTCGATATATTAATAAATATATAAATGAACAACAACTTCTTGGATTATACGTATTGAAAATTTTTTGGAGCAGCCTACGTATTTTTTTGAAATAATGGGATATATTTTTCACAATACATACATTTTCTACAAAGTTCCATCGAAATGGTAATACATAAAAAAATTATGTGTTTAATAATAAGAATACATAATAAAAAAACATGTTATGCTAATGATATATGATAATAATAGTCGTCTTCATCACTGTCCTCATTTATTGTAACACTGATATCTTCTGCGAATAATTCAGACAGTTTTATTGATGATTTTGGAATATCGTCGACCTTGCATATGATAAATCCATCTCTAAGTAACAGAAAACTAATTTATTTTTTTTTTAACTTAAACATGAATTTATCATATGCAAGGTTTCTCGACGATATTCCGAAACCATCAGTAAAACTGTTCGCAGAAGATATCAGTGATACAATAAATGAGGACAGTGATGAAGACAACTAATATTATCATATATCATTAGCAGATCATGTTTTTTTATTATGTATCATTATTAAACACATAATTTTTTTATGTATTACCGTTTCGATGGAGCTTTGTAGAAAATATATGTATTGTAAAAAATACATCTCGTTATTTCAAAAAAATACGTAGGCTGCTCCAAAAAATTTTCAATACGTGTAATCCCAGCAGTTGTTGTTCATTTATATATTTATTAATATATCGAATTTCTAACCAATTTAAACTCTTTTTCTTTATTTGCTGTAATTAGTGCGTACGTAAATACACAATTGTTTAATGTTACCCTGGTGTTATAATTTTCGAACCCACGATACAGGGTGTTTACTAAGGGAGGTGACAGCACGTAACATTATCTTTGCCAATTTGACTACGTTACCCTTCGATAGAGTTTTGTAAAAAATATATATATAGCTTATTGTATGGTGTATAATTAGTAACAAAAAAAAAATAGAGGTGGTCGCTAACGGGTAAGTACGTATATAAATTTTTCGAAAATTTCAAAAGCATTAATTTTTATTTTCTTCATGAAAAGATTTCATGAAAATATCAGTAATAAATTGTCTTGAGTATATTTACAATATATGTGAAATACAAACAAACTGGTTCACTTGATTAAGAAAAAAAAATTAAAAAAATTTTTTTTCCCAGATATGAAGTTTTTGAGGTCAAAACTTTTTGTGGTAGTATCTTACACAAAGATGCATCACTGGAGGGAACCACACGCAAAAAGGTTACAAAGGCACGGACACTTATCTTAACCTGCCATGGCCTTTAATAAATTTATTACACAGCCCCACAAAAAAAGTGGTCTGCCCGGCGGACCAGACCAGTATATCCTTATGGCCCGCTGAATACGAATCAGAAGTCAGAATTTTCAGATTGGTTCGCTTTTTATCACTAATCCCAAAAAACACCCCCTATCACAAAAAAGTGGTTTGTCCGGTGAATCAGACCAGTGTCTTCTTATGTACTTTGACCCACCGAATATGAAACAGAAGTCAAAATTGCCAGATTATAAAAATAATAATAATAATGTTTATTAACTACTAATTATACAAAGGTGTATGGTAAGTCAGTATGGTAAGTCAGTTACAAAATTGGAAAAAATATAATAAAGCATATATGAGAGATAGAAGATACATTTTTCAGAAAAATTTAGATACTACACTTTATTGAATAAAAATTGGTGAGAATGTCAATACGAGTAAGATATTTAAAAAGATAAATACATAGACAATAATAAATATAACATTACATATTAAAAAACTGGTTCACATTATAAGAACAATTTTCAATTAAAAATAATTTAACTTTGTCCTTATATGATTTATAAGAATTGACATCCCTAATATCATCCGATAATCTAATATAGAGAGCTACTGCATTGGCTCGGTTTTCATGCGTAACATCCCCAAAAAGCCGGTTTTTCGCCTTTCACACTCTGATGAGTAGTTAGAAATTTTTTTAATATGTTTATTTTATAGCCTCATAACCCTACAACTCCATAACACTGCGAAAGGCGACGAACAGGTTTTCTCTGGTGTTTATTGAGGTTAAATATGAAAACTGAGCCAATCTGACTATTCTGACTTCAGATTCGGATTCGGCAGGTCAAAATACATAAGGATATATTGGTCTGATTCACCGGATGGACCACATTTTTGTTTTGTTTTAGTTGTGTTTTTTTGGTAATGAGGGTTGAAAGATGAGCCAATCTGAAAATTCTGATTCATCGGGACAAAATACATAAGGATATACTGGTCTAGTCAGCCGGACAGACCACTTTTTTTGTGCTCAGTGTTATTTTCTGAACGTCTCCTATAAAGACCTAAAAAAACTATTTTACGTTTTTTTGAAATTAATTAATCTCGATAAGTTTGAGCCTCTAAGTATTGAATAAATAAATTGTTATGCCAATTCTTCATGAATAATAACGTGTATTTTCGAAATAATCAATATAGCATTGACATATTTATTATGTAAACGAGAAAAATACATAGGAAGCACTATTAAATGTACTTGTTTGTGGTTATATAGAAACATTAATATGTAAATAGAATAAGTCCTACGTCACAATGCACAATGCAATAGTTTCATTCCTAAACATTATTTAGTGATAAAGCTTTAAAATGCAAGGCATTTATTTATATTTAATTAGACATAGACATGATGTGAACACTTCCCTAACTTACTCATTTACGTATATAACTAAGATCAATGTTGAAAATCAGATTTTCTATAAGTTATTATCTTAATACACAAATACATGAACCTATAATTTTTTTTTTAAATATAAAAAACACAAGGCCACATAGTAAACTCAGAAGAATATTTCTTGCGCCTATTTTTCGCTCTTTTCGAAAACTTCGAAATATATAAGGCGTTCCATTTAAAATAAGCAAGTTGGTATCGACTTCCGGTATAAGCGAAAGTGCCAAATGCTTGTAATTATTTTCGTTGGATTGATCATGCTAACATTAGTAATTCCCTAAATTGTAGATTGTTTAAGAGGCCGCTTGGCCCTCAGTTGGCCTTTCTTCACCTCGACCTAAAAGGTCTTTTGTGAATTACCCTGCTACTAGTTATTGCCCAGGATTCCAAGACTTTTTCCAAAGCTTGCGATTTTCCTGGGAACTAATTTGCCTATGTCTTCAGGCGTTAATTCCGCCTGTTCTAGGTACTTTAGCCTAATGTGAATTAGTACTTTGCATTCATAAAGTATATGTTCCGCAGTTTCAGTTGCAGCTTCACAGTATCTGCATTTGTCATCTTCTGCCATGCCCATGTCCTTGAGATGATATCTCAAGGGGCAATGACCAGTTAGAAAGCCTGTGACCAGCCTGGTCGGACTTTTCGAGTTCGAGAAGCCTTGTGGCATTCTTTGTTGAATAGGTTAAAAACCTTTTCGCTTCTCTTGGAGGGAGTATTCCTCCAGTAGGACTTCTTTTGTTCCTTTTCCCATTTTAGGATCGGTTCGGGTCCAAAAAATACCAGGCTATCAGCCAATGCATTGCCTTCTATTCCTTCATGCCCTGGCACTCAAGGTAACCTTGTTGTTTTTTGCCGGTTGCTTGAGAGATTGTCTGCATTGCCAGGCAATTTTTGACTCGAAGGTATAGGATTTGAGAGCCTTTAATGCTTCCTGGTAATCTGAAACTATATAGATCTTTGCCCTTCGAATAATTCCCTAAATTTTTAAAATTTTCTCGTGCGTACTTTTATCTACATCGATTGACGCAATTGCCGGTGGGACACCCTGAATATTGCAGTTATACTATGCATCTATTATGAATATATCTCTTGTTTATTGATATCAGCGAAAGTATTATTTTGCTCCTCCCCCTGAAGATGTCTTATATCCTCTCCGTGCAAGAAACTATCTTATGTAATATATTTCATTATCATTTGTTTATTAAGTTTTATTTCTAGAGCCACTTATTTAAAATAGTAAAGCTATATTATGTTCTTCTTGCAAAGCTACTTAAATTCTGACAGTAAAAAATAGAAAAGAATATGTACCTACGATTTAAAAGCTGATAGTAGAATTTCGAAGTGGATGACGTCATCGTAGGTAGTCAGTATCGATTCTCGTTAGTCAACAATCATTTACGTATTATTATATGCCTATAAAACAAAATAAAAAATGCAGCAAACTTGTATCATCAAGGAGTATACTTGATGACATAGGCGCTCACATTATCAGGAACCATACAACAGTACTACTGTTTTAGTTGGATTTAATTTAAGGTCATTATTATTGTATATTATTTTATGACTACGTGGTCGAAAGTCAACGAAAATTGACTCTCACCCCGAGGTTCCAGGTTCGATTTCCGGCAGTGGCACTAGAAGATCAAAATTAGTCCTAGTATACTCGGATCACCAAGAAAAGAAATCTTCTACCCATGAAAGTTAAGGTGAGACAGGTGGAGGTATCCCCAGGGAACCCCCTGAAATACCTAAGGGTTTGGCTGGACTCCAAGCTTCGGTGTCCATGCCACAAAGGCGGCCGAGAAGGCGGGAAAGGCAGCCACAGTCATTGGGAGGCTTATGGCCAATACGCACGGACCAAGAGCGAGCAAGAGGACACTGCTGTGTAGCGTCGTGTACTCGATCTTCTTGTATCCAGCTCCGGTCTGAGAAAGTGCGATGAAGGTGGTTAGGATGAGGGGGAGGACGGCTAGGATTCAGCGATGTGCTGCACTAAAGGAGTGCAGTGCGTATAAACCGATTTCGTAAGAGGCGGCGTTGATAGTGGCGGGGATTCCCCCTTCGAAACTGATTGCCAAAGAGCGACTAGAAATCTTTGAAGGAGCCTGGAGGACAGAAGCCAAGGACAGACTGTTTGAAAAATGGCAGAGGCGGTTGGGCACTGCAGGCAAGGGAAGGTGGATGAGACGCCTCATCCCAAACATCAGAGCGTGGATGGAACGGAGACATGGTGAAGTAGGCTATTATCTCACTCAAACTCTGAGCGGACGTGGATGCTTCATGGAGTATTTATATGATATTGGCAAGACTGATTGTGTATACTGTGGAGAAATCGATGACTTGGGGCACACCGTGTTCACATGCAACAGGTGGAGGATAGAGAGGCGAGACGGCGGAACGCCGTTATTGTCTTCGGAAGATGGTAGAGAGGGTGCTGGAAATGGAGGACAACAGGAAAAGGGCGGAGGATTGAATAAAAGAAGGAAGAGGAGGAAAGAGAGATGGGTTAAATCCATTTAGAAACGCCAATTAACACCGACAAACTTAAATGGCCTGTGGGTTCAGTGAAAAGCGAAAGCAGTCCCAAACCAACAGGAAACACCGAATAGAGGGAGAGGGTTTAGCTGGTTGGAGTCCGGCACTACCCGTTCGCGATAGGCTCTAACCGATGGGTGTCCATGATGATTTCCCCTCCCACAAAAAAAAAGAAATTGTACTCGGATACTGAGTGTGTGCCTCCTGTCTCAAAATGTGTAGCCACCTTCCATACAAAGTCACGTCAGATCTTCAGGAATTAAGTTTTCGTACCTGTGATACGTTATAGCTCTATCACTGTTTCAATTCTGTTTACCAAATTTATAACCTCAGAAGCATTACTCACATTACGGGCTATATACAACTGTATTTCAGCGGCATACAAATGAATATTCAAATATTTTATAGCATCAGGCAAGTCAATTGTAGATATTGAGTAAATGTTGGCCCAAAAATGCTACCCTCGAGTACGTCTGATTTAGTGTGGCCAATGTCAAAGGTTATGGATTTTTACTGCTTACGAGCGATCATGCCCGATATACCCATCCCCATACGGGACAATATTGTAAGTAGTAGATAATAGTATATTATTCAACGAGCACATACTTACGAATATTACGACATTTACGGCACGAGTCCAAGGCAAGTTCATAATTCACTGCAAAAGGATAATGAGTACTATTTTATCAGTTGCCAAATTCATAACACAAGCATTATTCGATAATCGTGGAAAAAATTACTAAAACAAATGCTGCGAATTGATTCAAAAGAATTAGTACCTCGAGGAATCAATTGTCATTGTTTCACATTATTGAATTTAGTTTGTTGTTTATTATACTGTATATTGTTTTCCAATTTTATTTAAACAATAACATAGGAAAAATATAAGTTATCAAAAATGCACTGTATAGCGTCGTACACAATGTTTCATTTCATTTGGGAATTCCACTGGAAATCGAAGTGGAACAATATGGCCTTCTGTAATAATAATAAATATCGGCTATCTGCAGTACCAGCCCGGTCGTTTGTGAAATTATCATTCGCTACCATCCAGCATCCGAGGAGACAGAAAACGATGAAATATAGCGAGCGACAGAGATAGTAAATATAATTAGTATTTAAAACTGGAAACAAACAAATCTACGGCTTAGCGTTCAAACAGTGATGTACGCTTCGACGTTGCCAACGAAGGATTTTAACCCTCATAACAAAGATAATTATTTTTTATTGTGTGAAAATTTACTGAAATTTGTTTAGGTTTTTTTAATTTGCCGAGTTAGCTTTTCCTTTATTCCCTTTTGTATAACTCTTTGAATGTGTGTTTGGCAACTTTTATTGCATTTCAGCTAAATATACATCACCAAAACAGTTGATTTCATAAAAGCTTGTATATTATATTTTTTCATGCCATGCCTAAGAAATGTTTATAGCTAACTGATGAAGTTTATTAAACCGGTCGAATGTAGTTAATCACATTGCATGTTTTAAGTTGTTTATTGTATACCTTACTTTTAAGTTATATTGGTTTAAGGTAAAATTATGTAACATAACATAAACAAGCAAAAATAAATTTTCATCAAGGAAAAATTGAACATTTAAATAATAAAACCAGAGCAACATGGAAAATCACAAACAGTAAGTAGCAATATCAAACGACATAATGATATAAAGTTATTTTCTGATAACATAGTTATTACAGATCCAAGAAAACTTGTCGACATATTTGGTTCACATTTCTCTGAAATAGTACATAATAATTTAAATGACCACTTTGGACGAAATATCTTGCCATGCGCTGCATGGGCGCAGCCAGGGGGGGAGCCATGGGGCCCAGCCCCCCCCCCCCCCCCCAAACCATCTTCCATGAGCCAAAAAATAAAGAAGCAGTACAAAGCAGTATCAAAATGATCCCTTGAAATACATATTTTGTAATTAATGCCAATATTATCTAATAGAGGAATCTACATGCACATCAGTTTTCAACCATTTTCTGAAAAATTTTCCTCATCTTCTATTGCCCCCCCGCCCCAGATGAATTTTTTGGCTGCGCCACTGATGCGCAGTAACATTCCACAGACCTTCTTGTTTACACCTGCAACTGAATCTGATTTAGTAAAAATATTTAAGAAAAAATAAAAATGCTTTTGGAAATTTTGTACTTAGTTTTAAAATACTTAAACAAATTCAAGACTCTATTCTTAGACCGTTAATATATCTAGTAAATTATTCAGTGGAAAGTGGTTTCCCAAAATAGTTTTACATTTTAATTCTATTTCGGTTGAGTGTTCTATCGCAACTAAAAACTGAAATAATGTAATGCTTGATTTCATGTCCGCATTGTACTTGTATTTAGTGGTTTGTTTATGTTACTATAAAAAGGTTTAATTTATGTATATTAAATTTAAAATAGTTGTTAATAAAGGAAGGTGTGAAATGTTATGTTTAAAGACTTTATTTTGAGGATTTGGTGGAAAGACGTAAAAATTATATAACGAAATTACCATTTTATTGTTAATTTATTTAACTGAAATATGTTTCGCTTAAATTTTCTATATAAGTGAGCTTGTTTATTTCGTTGTTATGTCTTTCAATTTGCAGAATTTTATGTAACGTTATTATATTTACGTGTGAATATTCTTTTAAGTAGGTATTGTTTTGTTGGTCGACATCTGTGGTGGCAGTTATTGCAGTCTATTGTACAGGGTTATTCATTATATATATTAACCCCCCTTTATTTCTGTTATTATGGGAAATAAAAAAAGTTTCGTATAAAAGTTGTAGGGCTGTATATGCATTTTTTTAAATTCAATTAAAAAACAATTGCTTGCATAGGCCACGTGATATAACAATGAATGTTGTTTTTTAAATGGAAAACCCTGTATATTTTTACACATTATTTTAGATCTTTTTCCCTGATTTCAAACAGATAAAAAAAATAAAAAAATTAAAAATTAATAATAAAATAATTAAAAAATTCTGTAGACCAATTCCATGGCCACCAAACAGCTCTGATTTAACACCTTTGGATGCATTTTTGTGTAGGAATTTAAAGGGCAAAGTGAATTATAATCATAAAATAGTTATAAGATATTGTTCTTCTCAGGATTTTATTTTATTCTTATAATATAAGGTGGAGTGGGGTAAGTGGGGATCAAAAATGTAAAAGACTTTGAAGTTACGTAACTTTATGAAAAATTGAGATACAGTGGGGCGCTTTAAACAAGAAATGGTATGTTATATTCACAAAATACCCATACGTTATTTTTATTAATTCAACATAGTGTTATACATAAAAAAAAAATCAGTTCTGTAAGTTCACCTGTAGTACCCATTTACCCCGGTGACTAGGGCAAGTGGGTTTTTCATCTTTACTTTTCATATGAATAGTTATATTCTAAATTGGGGCAAGTGGATTAATCTCCACGGTTTTAGCTATAAAACGTTTTTTTCAAATCTAAAATATTCTCAAAATTATGGGAGTTTCGAACTTAAGTTAAGTTAAAGTATTTTTACCACTAGAACTAGTCCCCACTTGCCCCACTAACAAAAATAGTGGGGCAAGTGGGAACTATGGGGCTAAACTTGACAAACACGGTAATAAACTTTTTAAAAAATTACAGGAAGTAACATTAGTGACATACAACATCAGCAGTCTTGAAAGTTTGATCCTATATAATCTGCTTTCATAGATAAAAAATTTTGAATTTTTTGAAGACAACTTGAAAATCTCGATCAAATGTAGACAATTTCAAAATGAACAAATTGATGCCTTAAAAATGTTCCAAAATCTATACCCAAAATAGGTTGCAGCTGCAAGAACAATCTTCTCTGATTTAAATCTATAAATAGAATCACAAAGTATAATAAAAATACCGACTTGCCCCAGATCCCCAGTTGCCCCTCTCCACCTTCTCAAACTTTTAATGTCCAATATGTCAAGAAATATTATATATTTGAAATCAGGGAAAAAAGATTTAAAAGAATAAGCAAAAACATATACCGTTTTCCATTTAAAAAACAACCTTAATTGTTTTATCACGTGACCATGCAAACAATTGTTTTTTTAATTACATTTAAAAAATATTATACAACCCTACAAGTTTTATATGAAACTTTTTTTTTATTTCCAATATTAACAGAAATAAGGGGGGGGGGATCAATATATAATGAATAATCCTATATACGGTGTTGGTTTCTTCGTTTTTTGGTTGCAGTGTAGGTTTGAGTTTTTTGAAAATAAAAATTTTACGTTCTGTTTAGTTATATCTGCTATTGCTATATTATGTTTTTTAATACGTTTGAAATATTTTCAAATACTTTTAGTATATACAGCAGAAATATACGTGTCTTATTATTAATGGGCCCCCTTCCCTATCACAGTTGTTAGTCATTCGATTTCAACCAAAGAGTGACCGCAAAAAAGGCCTAAAATTCGCCTGTTTTTGCATAGTAGATAGCGGGCCAAGGGAGAGAGCAAAATAAATCCTATAGGGCTCAAATTAAACTTTGAGAAATTTTAAGGTGAGCATATTTTTTACTTTATTGAAAAAATTCAAAAATCTCTCCTATTTAAGGGTAGAAAATATTTCAAAAAGGCAGTATATAATGAATATTTTAAAAAATAAAACAACTGTTATTACTCAGATTTTATATTGTATGAATTATTTACGGATTATATATAATTCTGTAGCGTATTTTGAAGATTTTAGGAAATTATCCTACAACCCTCCAATCCCTTGTAATAATTAAAATACCAACCCCAGAAAACGAAAAAATTCATAAGTCCTACCCACATGATACAATTGTCATGAGATTTTCACTAGAATTATTGTTATGACTAGTCGAAACCATATCTACAGGAAAATTGAGCTACCACCCTCCTACCCCTTGTAATAATAAGAAAGAGGGAATAGAAACAATTCGTAAGTCCTAACCACATGATAAAATCTGAGTAATAACAGTTGTTTTATTTTATTAAATATTCATTATATACTGCCTTTTTTAAATATTTTCTACCCTCGAATAGAGGTGATTTTTGCATTTTTTCAAAAAAGTGAAAAATATGCTCACCTTACTATTTCTCAAAGTTTAATTTGAGCCTTATAGGATTTATTTTGCTCTTTCCCTTGGCCCGCTATCTACTATGCAAAGACAGGCGAATTTTGCGGTCACTCTTTGGATTAGTATCAAAGGCCTATATTATGTCTCTTTTGAGTAAAACAAGACTTATTTCAGTTATTGGCTTGGGAAGTCATATTAGGCACTTTTTTATTGAAAAACTAATGCAACATTATTTGCTACTATGACGATGTTGAAGAAGCAGAAAATAAGAACAGGTATATATTCGGGTGCTAAGTAGGAAGTTATATAAAGAGCGTTACACTGGCGGCTCTTCGGAAATTATCACCACTCATAGTGAGAAGCATTACCATAAGAGTAGATAAACTATAGGAGCACGGGGACGGAAGTGAGTGAAAAAGACTTGGATGGCACGTGTCCATCGGGATCCAAGAAGTGAGCTGCTGGTCATTGTCGTCCGAGTCCAGAAAAGCAAATTAATTGAAATTTGTATCAGTAACTCTTTGGTTAGGGGGAATGAATTTATTATTATTCATGTGATGTTTGAAGCAAGCTAGACATAGGCGTACATAAATTTCAAGCTTATAGTATGTTGTAGTGATTATTCAGTTAATTTTGATAAATGTATTATATGCAGACAAAGTATTACTTCTTTTTGGAAATATAATTTATATCATGAATAAAGTATGAAATGATTCAAGTGTTGTGTTTTTTCTACTACCTATAAATAAAAGACGGAAATAGTTTTATAATTATTTTTATTTGACACATATATATTACACGGTAAAAAAAATGTCGAGTGTGAGATTCGAACCATGCTCCCTCTTTGGGAAATCAAACTTAACCAAAACCAAACAAACAAAATGGACATATTACTGGAGTCATCTGAAAAAATTTTAAAAGTATGTAGATTAAAAAAATCCATTTATGTTATTTGTTTTAACGCTCTAAAAGTTTATTTTTGTCCCATAAAATTATTCTGTTATAGCATGGAAACTTCAGCATCGTCGCCTCCAAAATGCGCCACCTCTACCACTCTCCCCATGTTCCTATCGTAGCTATATGCAATGATTAGGAGCCCACTCTCTCGATGAGCATAATTTTAATATAATATATAATATAATAATTAATAAAATTAATAGAAACATTACTTTTGTTTAATTTATATTAGTCAGGTTGGCTGAGTGGACTATGGTGTGATGTTTGCGCTCTTGTTCCTCAAGAGGAGCATGGGACACATACAGACACTAAAACTATAGTTTGTTAAGTATTAAAATTGTCGAGTCATGCCCCGAAATATTTCTTAACTAGAAGGGCATTAGGTACGGGCTTGTGAACTATACCACGTGGTATTACTCAGACGACATCCAATCAAAACATCTTTCAGATTTTAAATATCTCTTACCGTTCTCAAGTTATAAGCAAAAAACAAGCAAGACTACCTAAGCCAGTGAGAAGAGGTATTTGTTTTTTTTTGACCATCCCGAAACTGTCGCCATGTTGTTTTCGATACTTACTGCGCATACCGCCACCTAGACCGCCATGTTTTTTCCGCACTTCAGCAGCCTCTGGCCATTGACAACTCTTCACCACAAGAACTCTTCAGCAAGCGCAAGAACTCGGACGACAATGACCAGGAGCTGACTTCTTGGACTCTCCCGATGGACAATGCCATCAAGTCTTTTTCACTCACTTCCATCCCCGTGCTTCTGTAGCTTATCTACTCATAAGTTATATAATATCACTTTTGGCCACACAAGTTATATAACACCTTTGCGACGTAATGTTCCTCAAATTTAGAGAGGTTTCAGAGTATTTATAAGCACACTAAAAGTTACAATTTGATTTTATAGGGTCCGTTTGACTCTTGTAAATATATTCGCCATATTCTTTATGTACTTTTGGACATCATATTGGAAATGATGGTAGATATAGGAGACCCCATTGTAGGTTCAAAAAATTCATAGATAGCTGATTATTATACAGTGTGTTTCACTTCTCGTGAAGACACCCCTGTATCTTTTTTATTTGTTGCCGAATTAATTTCAAATTTTTATCAGCCATGCAAGTCCATAAGGTGACTTTATTCAACATATAAATACCGTCTAAGTCTAAAACGCCGGCCTACTGCGATAAAAAGAAAATGTCAATTTTCGAGAAATCATAGTAGGCTTAGAGATAGACAAAAATTTTGTTAACAAAAGTTGTTCGGAATCACTTGATATGTCCCCCTGTAAAATTTTGTGAAAATCGGAATATTTTCAAAAAAAAATTTTTTGTTTCACTTCTCGTGAAGACACCCCTGTATCTATTTTATTTGTGGCCGGATTAATTTCAAATTTTTATCAGCCATACAAGTCCATAAGGTGACTTTATTCAACATATAAATGCCATCTAAATCTAAAACGCCGGCCTACTGCGATAAAAAGAAAATATCAATTTTCGAGAAATCATAGTAGGCTTAGAGATAGACAAAAATTTTGTTAACAAAAGTTGTTCGGAATCACTTGATATGTTCCCCTGTAAAATTTTGTGAAAATCGGAATATTTTCAAAAAAAAATTTTTTGTTTCGCTTCTCGTGAAGACACCCCTGTATCTTTTTTATTTGTTGCCGAATTAATTTCAAATTTTTATCAGCCATACAAGTCCATAAGGTGACTTTATTCAATACATAAATGCCGTCTAAATCTAAAACGCCGGCCTACTGTGATAAAAAGAAAATGTTAATTTTCGAGAAATCATAGTAGGCTTAGAGATAGACAAAAATTTTGTTAACAAAAGTAGTTCGGAATCACTTGATATGTCCCCCTGTAAAATTTTGTGAAAATCGGAATATTTTCAAAAAAAAAAATTTTGTTTCACTTCTCGTGAAGACACCCCTGTATCTTTTTTATTTGCGGCCGAATTAATTTCAAATTTTTATCAGCCATGCAAGTCCATAAGGTGACTTTATTCAATACATAAATGCCGTCTAAATCTAAAACCCCTGCCTACTGCGATAAAAATAAAATGTTAATTTTCGAGAAATCATAGTAGGCTTAGAGATAGACAAAAATTTTGTTAATAAAAGTTGTTCAGGATCACTTCATATGCCCCTCTGTAAAATTTTATGAAAATCGGAATATTTTCAAAAAAAGAGAACACATAAAGAGAACTTTTTCCAACAAATAAAAGTTGTGAACAAAAATCAGCATTCAATAAACACTAAAAGGGCTTTTTATTTTTACATATCAAGTTGAATGTAATATCTTTTCTTTTTTCTTTTTGTTATCTCTCTTCTGGAGGAGTAACTCTCCATCATATCCTTCCTCCTTATCGGCTCAGAAATTTAGGAACATGGACGGTTTTATTGCGTTGAATGTAAAGAGTGCCGTGAAATTAACTGTCAATATGTATTGTTTTATTTATTTCGTCATTGCTTTCATGACAGAAGTGATTGTTGTTATTTTCTGTGGAGTTTGTTAGTTTTTCTTGTTTTAATAATTTTATTCATACTAAAGTTTAATTATTTCATATCTTTTCTCATAATGGTTAGAATACTTTTAACTACTGATGAAAAAATTGAAATAATAAAGATAGTCGGTGAAAATGTACGGTCTTCAAGAGAAGCAGCAGAAGAATTTAATTTAAGACATCCTCTAAGACAACCAATACACCATGGTACCGTAGCAAGAATATGTCACTTGTTCAATACAACTGGCAATGTGCTTAAACCGAGAGTACATCTTAATCGAAATCACGGAGATGATAATGTTATATTAGCGGCGGTTAACGCCAATCCCACTACCAGTCTTCGAAATATGGCTCGTGACCTTAATTTGTCGGCATCAAAAATTTGGAGATGTTTAAAACGCCATAAGCTACAACCGTTTAAACCAAAATTTTTACATACCTTGGAGGAAGGTGATGAAGAGAGAAGATTAGAATATTGTTTATGGATCCAAGGTAATTATTTAAACAATAGAGACTTCTTGAAGAAAGTAATTTTCACGGACGAGGCAACTTTCTCCACCAACGGGGTAGCGTCATCACAAAACTCTAGGTTCTGGGCAGTAGAAAATCCTGATTGGATAATAAATTGTAAAAGGCAATATTCCCAGAAAGTAAATGTGTGGTGCGGAATTTTTAACGAAACAATAATAGGGCCGTTTTTCTTTTTTCAAAATATAAATGCGTTAAATTTGCTAGAATTTTTAAATAATGATCTTTGGAATGCAATTGTTGATTTTCCTTTGGAACAATTGTATTTTCAACTCGACGGAGCATCTATCCACAATTCCGTAGTAGTGAGAGCATGGATGAATGAACATTTTCCCCAAAGATGGATAGGACGAAATAGCCCTTTAATACATTGGCCACCCAGATCACCTGATCTCACTCCAATGGATTTTTATTTTTGGGGTCACATTAAAAACAAAGTTTATATGACCAGACCTCAAAATATAGAGCAGCTTTGTGAGAGTATAAGGCAAGCATGTTTAGAAGTTACAGCTCAAGAACTGCGAAGAGTTGTAAAAAATAACAGAAAACAGATTGAGAACTGTATTACACTTGAGGGTGGGTTAGTGGAAAGGGGCGCAATATAATAAATAAGTAAAAAAAAACATTAACTTCTTTTATTTTTGAACTATTCTAACACTGCGGCTTTTGCTTTATCTGTATTTTTTTTCCGACAATATTATCATTCATTATTAGTAGTCTTCTCTGTAAAAACAACGGCCCTTTTCAGGGCCACCAATTTAATTCAAAAAGAATTCGTTATATGACAGCATCCTACCAACCTACATATTGTTGACAGATGTTAAAACTCATTAAAGTAATTAGATTTTAATTTTAATTATTCTAAGGCCGGCATTTTAGATTTAGACGACATGGGGCGTATGAAGTGATCCTGAACAACTTTCATTAACAAAATTTTTGTCTATCTCTAAGCCTACTATGATTTCTCGAAAATTAACATTTTCTTTTTATCGCAGTAGGCAGGCGTTTTAGATTTAGACGGCATTTATGTGTTGAATAAAGTCACCTTATGGAGTTGTATGGCTGACAAAAATTTGAAATTAATCCGGCCACAAATAAAAAAGATACAGGGGTGTCTTCACGAGAAGTGAAACAAAAATTTTTTTTTTGAAAATATTCCAATTTTCACAAAATTTTACAGGGGGGCATATCAAGTGATTCCGAACAACTTTTGTTAACAAAATTTTTGTCTATCTCTAAGCCTACTATGATTTCTCGAAAATTGACATTTTCTTTTTATCGCAGTAGGTCGGCGTTTTAGATTTAAACGGCATTTATGTATTGAATAAAGTCACTTTATGGACTTGTATGGCTGATAAAAATTTGAAATTAATTCGGCCACAAATAAAAAAGATACAGGGGTGTCTTCACGAGAAGTGAAACAAAAATTTTTTTTTTGAAAATATTCCAATTTTCACAAAATTTTACAGGGGGGCATATCAAGTGATTCCGAACAACTTTTGTTAACAAAATTTTTGTCTATCTCTAAGCCTACTATGATTTCTCGAAAATTGACATTTTCTTTTTATCGCAGTAGGCCGGCGTTTTAGATTTAAACGGCATTTATGTATTGAATAAAGTCACTTTATGGACTTGTATGGCTGATAAAAATTTGAAATTAATTCGGCCACAAATAAAAAAGATACATGGGGTGTCTTCACGAGAAGTGAAACAAAAAATTATTTTTTGAAAATATTCCGATTTTCACAAAATTTTACAGGGGGGCATATCAAGTGATTCTGAACAACTTTTGTTAACAAAATTTTTGTCTATCTCTAAGCCTACTATGATTTCTCGAAAATTGACATTTTCTTTTTATCGCAGTAGGCCGGCGTTTTAGATTTAGATGGCATTTATGTGTTGAATAAAGTCAACTTATGGACTTGTATGGCTGATAAAAATTTGAAATTAATTCGGCAACAAATAAAAAAGATACAGGGGTGTCTTCACGAGAAGTGAAACACACTGTATATAAAATATAAAATAATTTTAGACATAAAGTAACTGACAGGCATTGGCAAATTTGTTTTCAATAATTGATGTATATTTACTAATTTCGGGCCATTTGTTTTTACTTCCACATCCAGTGGAAATATAGTAACGACAAAAAAATTTTTGAAAATTTTTATTGTTCAGATAGCCTTAAAATGTCATGAAACGTCGAGATTTTAGGTTTGAGCGAAAAAAAAATTCTGTCTGTCGGTCTGTAACTTTTTTTTGTGGGCACGATTACTCTAGAACCGTTTAAGAAATTTGGTACACGTATGTATTTTAATGGGATCTGGAACTAGATTATATTTTCGTCTTATTCCTTCAATCAAATCAATCAATCAACAAGACTTTATTTATAATTAAAAGTAATTAAAAGTAAGTAGTCGGAACCTGACCCGGAGCCAACCTGGCAACCACGATGCGCAGCACCGTAGTAGGTGTAATGTTGGGTGGAGGAGGTCCGGTTCGGCTAAGAACGGTAATTCAGGTGAGGAGTTGTAACTCCTATTCACCGAGCGAATTTAAAAACAACAATGCCTTAAAACTATGCTGCCCATAAGAGCCTAAAACGAATTAATGTATATTTTAAAAATTGTCGCAATGTGCACGCACAAAAACACTAAAGAAATTTTGGTTACTGTCACGGGAAAACAAAACACAACGAAAAAACACGTTCGAAGTAATTCTCCACCCTGGTGGTCTTCCTGCCTCCAGGAAGGTAGAGGTAAATAACAGTTGTGGATTTTAAAAGTTCAAGAAGGTTATCGGTCGAGGGATGAATTTTGGAACAAAAGAGGACAAAAAGAACAAAAAAGATAAAACAATGAACGAACAGAAAGGGAATAGAGAGGGGTTAAGATTATAAAGTTGATAGGTGAGGATAAAGAGAGAGTAAAGGTAGACTATAGTAGTGAAGAAGTTGGCTAAGGTGGAAGTTGCCTGAAAATAGGCAACGTCTGGTATGGTAATGGGTGTTTCAAATTAAATAGAATTGCATTATGCTGTCTGATGTGTGTTATGTTGCGGGTTAGCGGACTATCGCCCAGTTTGAATTCGTAGAATTTTTGTGAAATCTGTTGAACGTAGTCCGCTAGTGGAGTTATGTCGTTACAGCGGTCGTACAGATCTCTGAGTGAGGTGTATCTGCCCGAATCAGAAATGAGGCGCATAAATTTGTGCTCTAGAACACGAAGTTTTCTCATTGTCGTGGCCGGGATGCTGCACCACACCGGCGCCGCCTATGTGATGGCCGGCCTGATCACCATCGTGTACAACAATTTTTTATTAGTCCTGTTCAATCCGCTACCCCTGACCAGAAGCGGATACAGACTCCTGGACATGGAGTAGACTTTCAGTATAGTCTCGTTGATGTGAGTGTTGTACATCAGCCTCTTGTCCAGATTAACCCCAAGGTACTTCACGCACCGTTTAATAGGAATTTGGCGACCCCCGACCGAAATAGGCGTTAAAATGCGGTTCTCAGTGATCCGGCGCGTGAAGAGTATAGATTCTGACTTTTCAGCGTTGATCCGAATCTTCCACTTGTCGTAATATGCCATGGCACGAGCCATGTGCGCCTTCAGCAGCATATTCGCTGCCTGAGCATTGTGCGAGTCGCGTACATGGCCGTGTCGTCGGCGTACTTAGCAAGTTTCGTATTCGGAAACTCCGGAAAGTCGGAAACGTATAAGTTATATACCTTAGGTGAGGCACGACCCCTGGAGGACGCCCGCGCGAATGTCCCACCACGTTGATAGTTTATTATTCACCCTAACCTGGAGCGATCTACCTGTCAGGAAAGAGTGAATGAGTTTCGTTATGTGTTGGGAAAGTCCAGTGCCTTTAGTTTGTGTAGAAGACCCGGGATCCATACGGTATCGAAGGCTTTCTCGATATCGAGGAGCACCATGACGGTGCTCTTCCCGAGGTCGCATTGCACCTTGACGTCATTAACGATCCTGACAACCTGCTGCACAGTGCCCCTGCTCCGCCTGAAGCCGAACTGGCACTCGTCGTCGATGTTAAGTTCATTCTGAGCAGCGTTTAGTCTGATCAGGATGATCTTCTCCACCAACTTGGAGATCGCCGACAGTAACGAGATCGGTCGATAACTGCCGGCGAGCTTCGCGTTCTTATTCGGCTTTAGGATTGGCACGACCACAGCGCATTTCCACTGGCTAGGCCAGTGTTGCAGTCGCAGGATAGCGTTGACAATGTACGTCAATTGCACAATGCCTTTTCTCGGAAAGGTTGGGGGGGTAAATTGGGGTGAATGGGGGTAAATAGGTAAATCAAGCAGGTAAGAGTCCATAAAATTGGTATTTAGTATATACAAGAGAAGCTAAGGTCTCAAAACATTTTTTGGCATTAGCCACCCCCTCGGCCACCCCCATTACCACCACCACCCCATTATTAAAGGAGGTGAAAAAAAATTGTGATTTAGTGTGCGTACAAGAACCAAAAACCTCAAAATATTTTTTTACTTCATCCACCTCCACTACCACCCCTATCGCCACCCCACTACCGATGTGGGATATCGTTTCAGGGGTTTTGGGGCAGATTTATATTACTAAAGTGCCATAAACAATTTTCTCCACACCAAATACCAAATACCAGATACCAAATTTTTCCGTTGTGAGAGACTTGGATAGAAAATTTGGATGTGGAAGTAGTGATTCCTTGGGCAGCGGTTTTTTTATATTTTATTTCAAGCTCTGTTGTTATATTAGTGTGTAATGAAGAAATATCAAGTCAAATTTATTGTATTTTTGAACATATTAAAGAGATACAGAAATCTAAAAGGCACCCTACATATGTATACTGTATATATTTTAAATATGATGACACAAATATATCTTGTCCGTATTATTCACGTTATAAAATCGATATCCCTAACCAAGTAACCAGTATATTTTGTGTATTGGATGCGGTTACATAATATCGGTAGATCCCACTCCAAATTACACTGCAATCTGGCAGAACCGATAGCAATAATTTACTTTTCTACAGATAAACGTGTCTCATTTGCATTTTACAGGAAAGACATTTAAAACATTTCGATTAACTGTTTAAATTACAATTTTACCCGACAAAACGTGTAACTAAAGCTATTCGAATATAGCCACAATTCTGTAGATTCAATTAATATTCAAAAGAAACTCGATTCAACAAGATTTATCGAGAAGTTAAACTGTAAATTGAAAATGGCGGTAACATTACTTACTTAGTTTTTATTAAAATAAATGAACACATACTGCAGTTTTATGAAGGAGTATTTTAGTAAGCAAATTGATCCCAGAAATTTAAAACTCATTTTAAGAAAAAAAAATTAATAACAATTTTCTGGAACCTAAGAATATAAAAAAAAGATATAGTAATAAAATAAAAATAAATTATGTTAGATTAGACATAATCTGGAAATCTAGTACACAAGAAAGAAGGAATTGCTAATATTTTTAAGGCCCTCCGCACACGGAGCTACTCATTAGAAACGGTAACTGGTTTGTGACGGAAATTTAAACTGATCGCTAACTAGTTAATAACCGGGCTCCGCACACGAAGCTACTGTCTCTGCCACAAAATTCACATTCAATTGCTCGCTCATCTTGAAATCATTCAAAAGACAATTGTGAACACCCAAAAAACTCTGTAATTACTTCCCGAAACTCGAAAACTAGACACAGAAGTGACTGCACACAGGGTTTCTTAATACTGATCACAAACCGATTACCAACTAGCTACTAACTAGTAGCGCCGTGTGCTGCACTCGACAGAACGTCATAGGAAGTGACTATCGAGTGATTGGTTACTAACTACAGTCACCAATTAGTTTCTTTCGAGTAGCCCCGTGTGCGGACGGCCTTACATTCACGGAAACTGAAAAGTAACTAGCAAATAACAAAACAAAATCACATTCCAAAAATAGCGCTGCTCCTAACTCCATATATTTAACACAAACAAATGTAGATGAGACGCAACAAACTCTGGAAAGGCTTAAACGTATAAAATGTCCTGCTATCGATAGTATAAGGGAACAGAATATTAAACCAGTTTCAAGATATAGTCGTAAAGTTTATGTTCAAAGTACGAGGGTCGTGTGCTTGAGATGAAGAAAGCAAGCTATCTATTTCTGAGGGTCTAGAATACAACAGTAAGTCACTTCTTGGCCAACCCAGACGAGCGTAGTTCACCCCCTCGAATTGTTTATAATTCGGAAACCCTTCGAGCTATCACAATTTTCGTGATTAAAGATGAAGAAAAAAGTTGTTTATATCATATGTCGAAAATTCTATAGTTACCGCGTTATTTTAAACTAAGTGAAATTTTTAGAAGACCCTTATTAAGTTTTTGTAAATAATACTTAATCTAAAAATAATAACAAAATATATCTTAGACTAAACTTGTTGCTCACACTTTTAGTGTCAATTAGATATTATCATGTCTAAATTTGATAGTCCATTGCGGGGTAAACAATTAAAACATAGAAAGAATATAAGACTTCAGAGACGTGGCTGAAGCGTCAAAATCTCCGATTACATTAGACATCTAATTTAATATGTACGTGCACATGTTCTGCTTTATGTGAATCACCTGCCAGGCTTTATACAGGATGAAAAGTTGTTCATGTATGCAGATGACACAACAATAGTGGTCTCGAACACTACCTCTGTTGAAGTAACCACCGAAATGGATGAAATTATTAATCAATTTTACCTGTGGTGTGAGAAAAATCATGTCTCAGTTAACCTTAATAAAACTATGTGTAGAATTTACCATCTTATATAAGAAATCGGAAAATTTTACTTTCCAAAACAGTGGAACCCAAATAAATACTGTGTCAAATACTAAATTTTTAGGCACCCATAAAAACTCAAAATGTCAGTGGATTGAGCAGGTACATCATGTCTTCGGAAAATTGGATCAGGCTTATTACTCTATATTCACTCTGAAAACAAATTTAAATGAAATGGCTCTCATCAACGTTTACTATGCAATAGTCTATTCGCATATAAGTTATAATATAGTATCATGGGGTTTGGCAACAGAAGCTCAACGGATGTTTGTATCTCAAAAACGAATATTACGATTAATTTTTGGCTTCAAGCAACTGAATCCTGCAGAGATACTTTTAAGACAAAAAAGTTAATAACTGTTACTGAAATATATCTCTTTAAAAACTTATTAAATGTGCACAAAAATATTGGAAACTATCCTAAAGTTGAATACGTCCACAATTATCCTACAATATATAAAAATCTCCGGATTATGCCGGTAGTAATTTTTATAATATTTTACAGAATGAATTAAAAGAAGAAAAATCAGTCACATTTTTTAAAACAAATTAATGAATGTGTTAAAAGATGCATGTTTTTATGATACAAAAGAATATAATATTATTTAAAAAATCTAAATTCATTGGCTCAACTTAAACAGTTATATTTAACCAATTTCACGTTTTTTTGTCAATGCTATGTTTAGTGTACAGGTATTATTTTTTAAATTATATTGTTTGTACTTTGTCAACACTAATGTAAATTTTTTGTTCTTTTTTAAGTAATGATATCGGACTTAGTCAGTTGAATTATAATTTGACTTACCTTATAATTGTAATATTACAAACAAAAGGTGAATAATAAAGTAAGTAAGTAATTAATATCACTTATGGACACTTTTTTGTACTGTATATATCGATTTTCTTATCTTTTACGAGATATTCTTAAAAAAGTATTTTTATTGACTCCCCCTCTTAACCTTATGTCTGAAATAGTATATTATATTACTAGGAGTAGAACGCACTCTTTTTTTGTGTTGAGCCCAGGATTTGCAAACTGGGCGAAACACAAAAAAAGGCGTTCTACTCCGTGTAATATATACTATTTTTTCTTCAAGCGTATTTAAATGCAAAAATTCATTTATTTATCATAAATGTACAAATATTCAAACTACAGTCTTACATGTTGACACAATATGACAAGTGGCCAGTGGATAGCGCGCTGTAACGTGCACAGTGCCGTTACCATTTTTATCGAAAACCAAATGCCTAACAACGATAATAAAAATAAGTTAAAGTGTAAAAAGGAGCATAGATGTTAAGTATATTATGTTTGATTTAATTTAATTGGAATACTTGTCGTATCGCAAATCTTACGTCAAATTACAATTTTGAGAAAAGAGTGGAAAGTGATTACTTAGAGGTTAGGACATTGATTTTTAGATCATAATATTTATTATTTGGGCTACTTTGTATATAATGATGAGTGAATAAAAATTAGAGTCAATATAATAATTAAATTGAGAATTCAAGATACTTTATGAGAGGAAAATTAATTAGAAATGGTCAGCTTCACTGTTTAAATTTTGCCTCCAGGAAGTGGGAGAGTGTTGCCACCAAATGTAATATTAGATAGGATTACTCTAGAAGTTTTTATTTGAATCTGATAAAAAATAAAATAAAAAATTACTTGGAAAGGAAAAGCAATGAGACTGTCCATTTTGCTGCTGATTTTGTGACTGGCCACACGCTGCTTATAGTAATCAAATAATTTTACATAAGTTTTGAATTTGATTTTCAACATGTTTCAAGACACCCGTTAAGGTTGGTACATTATTTTATAATGTTTTGAATTTAATATATGTTGTTGGGGATAATAAATAATTAATAAGAAATTAAAGTATATAACAAAATTTTTTTTTAACGTACCTCATGGTAATCAATTTTTTTTTCTCTTCTCTCAAATATAGCTTGCCAGTTTAAAGAACTGCATAATTAGAAAAGGAATAATAATATTACCACATCTCAGTACATAAATCAAAGCATTTATTCAATTTTTGGAAAAAGGCGGCGTAGTCCCCCGCTACCAGGGAAATTCATAAGATCCCATCTTTCAAAGCTCCTAGGAGGGTTTATCACTGCACCTGCTATGAATTATATCCAGGCAGACTACATATAATCAGGAAAGTCCTTTTGTACACAGTACAAGATAACCGAGTATTCCAATTACAAGGGAAGGGTTGAAATTCTGAGGCCCACCGCAGAAAAAGAAAGAAATCCTGGTTTCCACTGTTAATTAGACAAGAGAAGGATCCCGAATCCATCGAGCCCACCTTAGGACTGGTAAAAATCATATATTTTCTCGTATCTATTAGACATAACTTCACCTCCAGTATTTAATAACCTGAAAACAAAATATTTTTTTTTACTGTCAAAATTGTAGTCTGGGTCACATTTCATGTTATAACCGCCGATAGGCAATTTCCATTGTTTTCACTGCCTTAACCGACAAGGAACGGTGTATGTGTGATAACCACGGGGCACGTGGTAAAGTTTAAAGAGTTTATTATTTTCAAATCAGGGTAATCAAAAATGTGTATTTATATGTAAATGTTTATTGTGATAAATTAAAAAAAAAAAAATCAAATTGCAATGAACTAATAAAATCAGAAATTCCAGGTTTAGGTCTGTAGTATTATTTAATATTACCCCAAAAATCTCTTACTATCTCGACCTCAACTAAAGGAGGCATTTGTTCACGTGATTAAAGTCTAGCTTATTAGCACTTTAGTTGGCGCTCACCCAATAACTTTAAACTTTTGGTCAGGGAATAAAACTCATTTTTCAAGAAGTTCAATCTCACAATAATTATCCACGTCCCAGCCAAGACTGTTGCATAGCCGGCGCAGTAGTTAACCCCGAGGGCAACGTTATAGCGCCACCGGTGGCTTTCGATATTAACATTATGTTACTAGTAAAACAATATCCACTGCGGTAGCGCTTTCGGAACTAACATTATGTTACTAGTAAAACAATGTCCACTACGGTGGCGTTCGGTACTAACATTTTGTTACTAGTAAAACAATGTCCTACTTCTACTTCTGTTTTTGGTGACATAATTTAAACATTTTAATACGCTTGAAGAAAAAAAATATTATTATCAACCATTTAGCTTCATTATGGGATAATCATATAAGAGATAAGATAGGAGTGGATAACTTATTTATGTATATACTAAGTTTATCAATACAACTCAGTATATAGATACTTCTAGTAAGTTTAATGAAACTGATAATGATTTACTTTTACGTTCTTTTAATTATTATATAACTGACAAAACACTTCATTTCAAGACAATAAGTTTGGTGTACCACAGAGCACAACGCTTGATCCACTGTAATATATGCTAATGAACTGATCAAAGCAAAGAAGAAGTTATCAGCTGTGCTGATAGTATAACAATATTATACTAAGGTAGCTCCTACAACGATATAAAGTCAAATTAGAACGACTCTGAGATGTTGAAATATTATATCGACTCTAAACTGCTAAACAGTAAACTTACCTTTATGTTCCAAAAAAATATCAGCACAACAATTCTCAGGTGTGATGCAGATAGGATAGGGTGCTCATATGCGATATATCCTAAAAAGATTATATAATTTTTTAGACATAAAACACATTAAAATAATCTGTCAGTCTTTGGTTGATATACCAAATTAAAAAATGGTAGAAACAAAAGTTGTTTATTTTCTAGAGTAGAATATGAATCTGTAAAAAAATTGGGGTTTGCATTTAAAAAACCAAAGTTGACCTTCAGATGACCTTGAAGTCCTCCACCAAACTTTAAAAAAATGTAACCATTAGATCCCACTTTTCAGATGATGAAACTTTTGTCTGAAACATTTTTCTCGAAAATTATTTATTTTCAAGTTATTCGCGTTTGTCAACTTAAATGCCCCACCCGGTACAATATTATTATTTAGGGAAGAAAAAATATTTTTGAATATTATGCTCTGCACAGGGCTACTTATGAAATATTTTAGTAAATCTAACATTCTAGATATACGAGAACTTTTCTTTCTTCACGTAAACCTAAAACAATTCAAAACTAAATATATCCTGGAACACAAATTGATGTGTAATACCAGTAAAGTGAATTATAACGATTATTTCACTCATTAACGCTATAGCCAATGAGAGCCCGTTTTTTCAAAACATTGCACCAATCAAACGTCATTATTAGTGGTAATTCAAGCTAGATCGGCTTTTGACAGGACCAACATGCAAAATTTATCGCTCTAATTTTTTAGGTCGCTGCAGCGGCAAATATGCGAAAATTTTTTGACGTTTTTTGTCGAGCTTTTAAGTTTTATCTATAAATATCTTCTCTAGCTTATTACTAAGTAATTGTTAACGTACTTACCTTGTAAATTGTAATATTGTATTATGTAGTAGCAAACAAAAACACACCTCAATTCCAAAGCGAATCTTGTCTGAAATATATAGGCTGTAACTTTTGCCTATCTGTAACTATGTCAGTTTTCCTAGTGTTCAATCAGGTAACAATTACACACAAAGATTGTACTTAATATAGCTCATAATACAGGAACAAGTCAAGCACAGCTTTCAATAGCTCAATAACGTAGTTACAAAGGTAAGCAAATCATTTATTATAAATGTCAAGTACACATTCGCTCTGGAACAAACTAAAAATGTATAGTACTTACATATGTTAATCTACCAAAAAGTAACTCGTTGAATCAAAGCTGTGCATCAAACATTATAATTTGTTGTATTTAAAATTCTCTTTGCTTAACAAAGCAAACCTCAACATAATTCGTAAACTTCGTAAGTTAAAAGTAAGGATTAAATACGTAAATATGAGTCGATGAACATTTATTTATTATGGAATATAACTTGTAGCGCTAGATGGCGCTCTCTATGTCAATCTCGGAACCATGGGTGTATATTTTATTTGGGCGAGACATCGGTACTAAAGTAGTGCTCTCTCTATCGTTCCTCGTCGTATTGCACCTCAGAAACGCCTGAAAGGTGTTAAGCCAGTCTATATATTATAATATCTAAGGTTTCAACTCGTTTTATTTACTAGTTGCCATGGAAACGTCACTAGATTATTTTAAAATATAGCGAATCTCCGTTGTTTCTACTGCGTTTGTTTCAGATTTGCTGTTTTGACAATATGAGTCGGTTTGGAAATATTTCTGTATATCAAATTAATGATGAAATTGAAAATAAAGGTCAGTAAACTCCAAAAAGTGACAAGACAACGTCTGAAGGCAGTTAATGAGAAAACATAATATTGAAGATGTACTTAATGAATTATTTATTCGTGAAATATTCTCCACAAATACCACTCGTGCTTTAAATTTTATCTAAAAATTTTTTCTCAAGCTAAGTCGCCCCTAGTTAATATAACTCGTGCAAATTGGCAGTTTATTATCAAAGATTAAATCCCTCCCGCTAAAGCGGTCGGGATTTAATCAGATAATAAACTGCCAATTTGCACTCTTTATATTACCAGGCAACACGCTTTCGAAAAAATTTTCGATAAAATTTTAAGCACTAGTGATATTACATACGATTATTTCACTCATTAACGCTATAGCCAATGAGAGCCCGTTTTTTCAAAACATTGCACCAATCAAACGTCATTATTAGTGGTAACTCAAGCTAGATCGGCTTTTGACAGGACCAACATGCAAAATTTATCGCTCTAATTTTTTAGGTCGCTGCAGCGGCAAATATGCGAAAATTTTTTGACGTTTTTTGTCGAGCTTTTAAGTTTTATCTATAAATATCTTCTCTAGCTTATTACTAAGTAATTGTTAACGTACTTACCTTATAAATTGTAATATTGTAATATGTAGTAGCAAACAAAAACACACCTCATTTCCAAAGCGAATCTTGTCTGAAATATATAGGCTGTAACTTTTGCCTATCTGTAACTATGTCAGTTTTCCTAGTGTTCAATTAGGTAACAATTACACACAAAGATTGTACTTAATATAGCTCATAATACAGGAACAAGTCAAGCACAGCTTTCAATAGCTCAATAACGTAGTTACAAAGGTAGGTAAGCAAATCATTTATTATAAATGTCAAGTACACATTCGCTCTGGAACAAACTAAAAAATGTATAGTACTTACATATGGTAATCTACCAAAAAGTTAACTCGATGAATCAAACCTGTGCATCAAGCATTATAATTTGTTGTATTTAAAATTCTCTTTGCTTAACAAAGCAAACCTCAACATAATTCATAAATTTCGTAAATTAAAAGTAAGGATTAAATACGTAAATATGAGTCGATGAACATTTATTTATTATGGAATATAACTTGTAGCGCTAGATGGCGCTCTCTATGTCAATCTCGGAACCATGGGTGTACATTTTATTTGGGCGAGACATCGGTACTAAAGTAGTGCTCTCTCTATCGTTCCTCGTCGTATTGCACGTCAGAAACGCCTGAAAGGTGTTAAGCCAGTCTATATATTATAATATCTAAGGTTTCAATCGTTTTATTTACTAGTTGCCATGGAAACGTCACTAGATTATTTTAAAATATAGCGAATCTCCGTTGTTTCTACTGCGTTTGTTTCAGATTTGCTGTTTTGATAATATGAGTCGGTTTGGAAATATTTCTGTATATCAAATTAGTGATGAAATTGAAAATAAAGGTCAGTAAACTCCAAAAAGTGACAAGAAAACGTCTGAAGGCAGTTAATGAGAAAACATAATATTGAAGATGTACTTAATGAATTATTTATTCGTGAAATATTCTCCTCAAATACCACTCGTGCTTTAAATTTTATCTAAAAATTTTTTCTCAAGCTAAGTCGCCCCTAGTTAATATAACTCGTGCAAATTGGCAGTTTATTATCAAAGATTAAATCCCTCCCGCTAAAGCGGTCGGGATTTAATCAGATAATAAACTGCCAAATTGCACTCTTTATATTACCAGGCAACACGCTTTCGAAAAAATTTTCGATTAAATTTTAAGCACTAGTGATATTACATACGACAAAATACCTATTTCTCGAGAACTGGGGGGACAAAGATGTATGAACTACCTAGGACAAAAGTATTTCGAAACAATATTGAACAAAATCTTCAATATTAAAAAAAATACATCAAACATAAAAATAAAGCAGATATACACAAAATAATTGATACAAAAATAGCTAATTATGGTCACAAGGAAATGCATGTGTTGAAAAAAGAACTTTATTTGCCTCAAAGACAACTACATGTTTATTGCGCGCCATTATTTTTGTTTAATGTAAATGTACTGGGATTATCTTTTATAAGTGCAAATAAACATTAATATTATTTTTATTATTAATATTGTGTCATTAAGACGTACATGCCCCCTCCCCATTCAGTTCAGTAAGTTTTTTACATAATTTATTCTATATCATTTTTTCTGTTAATTTTCGTATACGGCATCGATATAATAATATCTTAGCACTAGGTATTAATAATTAATTTATTATAAAGGATGAATTAACACAACATAACACACCATACATATTAGACAACTCTCAAATTCTGAACTTAAAAAATGCAGGCAAAATCCATTACCCACCGACGTTGGTATCGAGAAAAAGAGAGAATGGTGATATTTAACTAACACGTTATATCACTCCCTAGAATTTTGTATTCATAGAAAATTCGCCTTTACAAATACTTTAAGACTGCAAATTATAATCTGTCGTGGAAAGTGCATAGACTATTATTGTCCCTAACATATAAGCAAAGAAAATTTCCTGGAAGAACCCAATACACTTGAAATAATCGCTAAAATAAATGTTATAACAAACACCCAAATTGAATTTAATGTTACTTCCATTATTCGCAGCGTTATTAATATTCAAATCCAGGTATTATAAAACAAATCTGGGTAATATAAAATAGAACAGAATAGAATAGAGGTTTATTGACTACTTTATATTAATTATTTACACTTATAGCAAGTATTAGCAGCTACCTTACCTTTGGCAATTTTATTACATTAAGTAAGCAGTTTTAATATGTACTAAAAAGTAAGAATTAAAAAGAAAACTGTCACTTCATTCAAACATACAAATAAAAATCAAACAAATACATATTGCTGTTATAAAACATACCAATATATAAAAGTAAAAAACGATTACATATCTGAAAAATATAAGAATTCATTATAGTACAGCAGATTACTTATATGAAGAACAATAAAAATAAATAATGTACACATATTATATACATTTAATAATTTTCTAGTTTTCCACAGGAAAGCTCATAAATTCGTCTATCGAATAAAAACAGTATTTTAGGAGGTGATTTTGTTTTATTTTATATCTGATATAGTCCAACTTTAAGTTCACAAAGAGCATTTTGTCATATTTATAGAACATTGTTTTGTAATGATCTCAATATAATTAACGCCTGCATCTACTGTTATTGATCGCTTTTGCAAAATCAGAATTTTATTATCATAGATGGAATTTCCCTAGAGTACAACCCCTATGTTATATGTAATTGAATTAGTGTGTAAACGCAGATAGAAAGGCTTTAACATTTTTTATGTATTTATTTTCATTGACGTAGAAGAAAACACAACTTGATGTTAACTGTTCAATATGAGCGTCCCATTTAAGGCTATCGGACATCACGCTGTTGGTAGAGAATAGAGAAAATCTCCTTTTTATGACATAAAGGCGAAAAGCTATACAGCCGATCACAGAAAGAAAATTGCAAACCAATATCTAACTTACACAATAAAATACAACAATACAAAAGATCACAAACTTCTCGTCCAGGGGTCTTTCAGGACATTTTTCTAACACACAAAATCAGAATACGGATAGAAGAGTATATTTAACACAAAGGTGTGGAACCTAGGAAAAAAAGGTAACCTATAACTTAATTTTCGTCTCTTCCAAGAGACCAATTTTCATGCCAAAATCTATGCGGCAACACAAGGTGAATTAGAGAATATCTAGTCGGTTTTATGAAAACTGATTCTTCTCACATCTAATTTCAATTATTCCATAGCTTAGATCTAATTATATTTGTTGCACCCGTCTTATACATTTTATAATTAGAAATATCTTCTATGTTAATACTGTCCTTAGCTAGGTCGTCCACTTGTTCGTTATTTTTCAATCCTATATTCCCTACCACATTAGAGACACAAAATATCCCCTCTCACTTCATCAAAGATATTTTGTACCAAGTAGGCAACTCCCAACTGCCCCTTTCATTCGTTCGTAATATTCTCATTAAACATAAACATTTAAAATGAAATTGAGATATCACCTGATCTACGTGTAGTTTTAAATCAGATATAATAAATTATTATACCTATGCTGCTCGTTTTTACTTTTTCTGTATAAGTAATATACAATAAGATACATAATATATAAAAATACCCAGCGGGACGACACTGTATAGTGCTAGAACATGCCGAAAATAGCCATACTACCTGATAAGTGTTTTTATTTCAGCAGTCTAACAAGGTGTAAAACATCAAGGCGATAACTTCGTACACTAAACACATTTAGATGATTGTGAGGTTCAAGATAGTAAGAATTAGTCTGTTATAAGCTGCAAGACTGTAATAATCTCAAATATAGGTCTGTGTAAAACGTAGTAAACGACGGTGCTGCTTCAGGTACATTTATGTGCAATTTTCCTTGATTAAAATACCGCTAATTTTTTGCTCTACCGTCCACTTATTGCATAGACTATATTTATTTTACTCTCAATATCTTTTTAAGATATACAATATGCGCATCCTGTTTCACTTAAAGACTGACCACCTGTGTATATTAGCTCTCAATTTTGACATTTTTCGGGTGTTTTTGCTCATCCTTAAAGGACCACGCTCTGACCTTATGTAAAAGTGGTTTCCATTAAATTGGCTATGTTTTTGATATGTTATGTATTTCGGCATCCTGAACAAATGTGTCCATGGGCACGAAGTCCCAAACTCTAAGAATTTCGAGAAACGATACGTTAAAGTTGGATATTTTATGTATATCATGTATAGTCCCTTGAGATAAAGTTTTTACCCCAAAAGTTCTGCGACCGGACCGCAAGACGTTAACCCCCTCGTTTTCTAGGACGAGGAACACGATGCTGACAATATTTTCCGACCTACTGTCCAATTACTAAATCGACCTTTATTTCCGATTTTTCGACGCTAGGCTTGCAAGGGCTTGTCGGATAAGGTTTTTTCTTGGTCAATTTGAATAAAATAAGTAAATATTGACCACAGGTGACCTAACTCACCCCCAGGAGTTGAAACTACCCCCACCTCCAATACCAAAATGCCACGAAAATAACGAAAATCAGCTGAAAACCGGTATACCCCCGTCTTCAAGGTCGAGGAATACGACGGTGACAATATTTCCCGACCTACTCTTCACCCGCCACCCTAAATCTGAAAACTACCCCCTTTTTCGATTTTTCGGTGCTAGGCTTGCGAGGGCTTGTATCGGATTTTTTTGTCAATTTTAATAAAATAGGTAAATATTGACCACAGGTGACCTAACCCACCACAGGGGCTGAAACTACCTCCACCCCCAATAACTAAATGTCACGAAAACAACGAAAATCAGCTTGAAAGCGGTATGCTCCCGTTTTCGAGGGCGAAGAACACGATGGTGACAATATTTCCCGGCATATTCTTCAACCACTACCCTTATTTTTTTTTGTGCACACGATAACTCTGGAAGCGTTTAAGATATTGAGTAGAAATAAGAGAAGCTAACATCTCCAAAAATTGTATTAGACACTCCCTTACCACCCCCACGCAAAAAAAATTAAATTGTGATTTAGTGTGTGTACAAGAACCAAAGGCCTCAAATTTTTTTTTTGCTTCTTTTTACCCCCAGAGATGGATTAGGTCGCCTGTGGTCAATATTTACTTATTTTATTCGAATTGATAAAAAGCAATCCGACAAGCCCTTGAAAGCCTAGCACCGGAAAATCGGATTCAAGTTCAGGAGTAGTGAGTGAAAGATATGTCGGGACATATTGTCACCATCGTATTCTCCGCTCTCGAAAACAGGAGTATACCGCTTTGCAGCTGATTTCCGTTGTTTTCGTGGCATTTCGTTGTTGGAGGTGGGGGTAGTTTCAACTCCCGGGGGTGGGTTAGGTCACCTGTGGTCAATATTTACGTATTTTATTCAAATTGACCAAAAAAATACCGACCCGTCAAGATCTCGCAAGCCTAGCAAACGTGATATATGTTTTCCAATCTAGGGATAAATCTATATTAATTCTCAAAACTTTATGAGATGTTACTTGTTGAACTGATTTTTTATTATGTTTAATTAGTACACTCGATGTATATCTTTTTCCGACATGATGACACTGCATAACAAAAGTTTAATCCTGGTTCATTACTAATTTTTTTTCGTTGAGATAATTGAATAACGCAAGTAGATTTGAGTTCAATTTGTGACTAAAATCTTTTATTTTTTTATCACTTACCATAATAATAATATCATCAGCAAAAGCAGCGTAAAATATTGATAAATAGCAATCTAAGTCATTTTGTCTAAAGAATAAACAACAGTGGTCCCAATACACTACCTTGTGGTAGGCCACTATCGACAGGCAGCTCCTTAGGTTTAGCACCGAGAAAATCTACAAACTGTTTTCTGTTGTTTAGGTATGACCTCAATAGTTTATTACATAAACCTCGTATACCATAACATTCAATATTTTTCAAAAGAACGTCATGGTTCACGAGGTCTAAAGCTTTAGACAGATCTATGAATAATGCAATTACCTTATGTCCTTGATCTAGATTTTTATATATAAAATCCAAAATGCTTAATAGCGATGTTGTTGTTTACCGATGGTCTCTAAAGCCAAGCTAATTTGGAGATAAAATTTTGCTATATTCCAAAAATGTTTTTATCCGTTTAGATAATAACTTGTCAAATATTTTGAAGAATACTGATAATATTGCTATAGGACGAAAATTACAAATTTTTTTGCGGTCACTTTTTTATATAAGGGATTAACTTTAGATAATTTTAATATGCTATAGAAAGGTGCCCTCCTTAAAGCATTGGTTAACGATATGAGTTAGTGGCTCGGTTATCTGATGAGCACATAGTTTTATTATTTTAGTAGAAATATCATCATGGCCTAATGAATTTGAATCTTTTAAATTATTAATTGTCTTAACCATTTCCGAAACTATCACCGGTTGTAAGTATATTGAATTCTCATTTTTGGGTAATACTGGAATTTTAGCCCTGTTACTTTGTAATGTATCAAAAGATTTTGGTTTTACTAGATAAGAATTAAATTCGTTCGAGATTTTTGGTTTATCTGTACTTAATTGATCATTAACTTCAATTTCGTCGGCTTCGTTTGAGTTTTGATTTAAGTTATTTTTCATAGAGCTATTAATTTTCTTACTATACTGTTTTAGATTTATTTGTGGAGTTTTTTATTATGTTGCCAAAATACATATTTTTGGCGTGCCTTATAACTTGACTAGCTGATGCCCGCGACTTTATCCGCGTGGAATTTCAACCCCCTTTTTTACCCTCTTGGGGGTGGAATTTCAAAAAATCCCTTCTTAGTGGTTGCCTACGCCATTCCAAGAACCTCTAAGCAAAATTTGAAGTTTCTAGACTCAGCGGTTTGAGCTGTGCATTGATAGATGTGTCAGTCAGTCGGGGTATTCATATATATATATATATGTATATATATATATATATATATATATATATATATATATATATATATATATATATATATATATATATATATATATATATATATATACATATATAAATATATATATATATATATATATATATAGATTGTAAATCCTTTTATAGTTTCTCTAATATTCCGCAGGATTTAAATATATCTAAATTAAGTGTCAAACAAAAATCCAAATGTTTATCTTTCTTAATTGTAATAGTAAGTCACTCCGATCTTGCTAACAAAAATCATTCGGAAAGGTTCTGGGACCTGACAATTTCAATTTGTTTTTACTTTTTGAAAAGTTCGGAAAGAGACAAGCATTACTTTTAAGGCACCTCTTATATAACTTAAATAAATTTTAATTTCATCAAACAGATGTGAAGATAGCCTATAATAAGTAAGTAGCATTAGTAACAGATTAGTTGCAACTTTCATCTGTTTTACGGCATTTTGAGTCATTTTCATAAACTAATAACTTAGTGCTGTTGGGTGCAGATCCAACACATTATGCTATTATTTGAAGAAGGCGTCGTAAAATCTGTTCAGAAAATGCAACTAAATTACAAACGCATTAGCATAATTGCCTTATCTTCTATGAAATTTGTTCAATAAATTGAAACGTGGAACTTTATTTACAACCGTTTGCACCCAGGAGGGACCCAAGTGTCTTTGTCTGGAATGTGTGGCAGCTGGACGTGCACAAGTGTTTCTTATTACGGCTGACATTTTATGACTTTAACAAGATGGCTTTTCAAATCTTTATTCTAATACATGGAGACTCGCTGTCGCTTCAAATTTGTACCTTTGGAATTTGTATGAAATATTTAAAAGTAATGGGGAAATTAGACTCGTTTCATTATTATTCTTCAAAATCATGGTTAAGAAGAAAAACGATTTATAAACGAACTTCGCCCCAAAAAGACATATTTAATTACTTCCTTATTCATGATATAATAAAGAGACAAAAACTTTATTTTTAATCAATTATTTATTGTAACTTTCACGATACTGCAGTATTGGCATTCAAGGTATTCAAAAGGCGAATGAACATATAAAAGTAATTATGGTATATTTGTTGTAATTTTATGGTCATTACCTTGAATAAGATAAAATATGCCATACGAGTATTGTAAGTAATATTCTATATATATGGTAAAACCAACAATTATTATCTATGACCCAACCAGCAAATTTGTTTTATAATTTAAACGTTATATGACTATTCTGTTTTATTGTTATTTTAATAATGCTTCTAAAATGCTAATTGATTATATTAGAATTATAAAAAACACTATTTGGTTGTCTGCAACTGAACTGTTTTATATATTTATCATTAAAACGTTTTTACAGCAAAATTATAAAATATCTTATAAAGCAGTTAAGAAATTATTTTAGAAACGTTTCCGTGATTAAGCTATAAAACATTTCAGCTTATAAAACTAAATAATTTTATAGTGCTTTTTTAGTAACGTTCGGCAGTATTTTCAGCGCCGTTATAAATATATATATATATATATTGAAATTATTTTATAGTTGTTTCCTATTATCTTATAAGACAATTATATTAAAGCTCTATTTAAGACAGTTTTGGTATTGAAGGTAAATTGTTGTTCCAGAGTCTGCTACATAATTATTATATAGCTTTGCAATCTAATGCAATATGGCAACGGCAATTAAGTAGTTGCAAAATAAAATTGTTTACGTGAAAATAAAAATGCTGCTGCTAACTACCCAACAAGCAAAATTTAAACGTTATGCAACTATTTTGTTTTATTGCAATTTTATAAATGTAATGAAATAGCAATAAAATAAAATTGTTGTAGAAATGACAATTATAAAACAAATTTGTTTATTGGGTATGCAATAAAATATATTTGGAGCAATGCGCATATGCATGAAAAACAACAAACAGCTGTTTTCTGAGATGAAGTGGACTCTAACTAAATGGGCAGAACCGTATTGGAAGATTTTACTTTACGCGTATAATTTTTCAAATTTTAAATTTCGTTTTTACCTCTGTAATGTCTAACAGTACATATATTTGCCTGTCTGGCAGAAAGTGTGTACCACATGAGAAACTTTTATAGTTAGCGAGTTATCAGAAAATTCTATCATTTATAAAAAGTTCTGCATGAAGAAAAAGTAATTCCAGTACTATAAAAAACGTTACCGATCCCAATATTGATCAACCGTTGATCGAAATTCTACATGCATTTCCGTCGCTTCTTATTTGAACTGTCCTCCTTCCTTACCTCTATATTCAAAGGATCAACCCAACCTTTCTATATAGTACACAGCCTACTAACTAAAATAACCTAACTTAACATAGCTGTCATTCTTATATTATTTATTTTTTCATTTAATTTAGTGAGTGAAATTTTCTTACCGAATCCCCCACATGCTTTAATTAATTACCAGAAATTTTTTAAGCACTAAGGAGATTACTAGTGAAAATTTTCATAAAATGAGCAAGGGTGTTAAAATTAAAACTTAATACGCAATTTAACGGTAACAGTTACAATAAATTGCAGTTTTTATCAAAATGTTTGTTCCGGTTATTTTTACAGTCATTTTTCTTCGCTTATAAGTTATAGCAAAAACGCAAAATAAGACATTTATGGAAAAAAATTGTTATATTTTTCATTTAAGATACGGTCCTATCTCAAGACCGTCACGTCTAAGACACATTATTTTATAAATATTTTGTAAGAATCGACTATAGTTTAATAATCTTAAAATGCTTGTATTTAAAACAAACTTTTTTTATAGAAGGAAGCCATTTCATGAGACCAGCGTTCGAGGTCGTAAATATGACAAAACATAAAAAATCACATTTTTATTAATATTTATGACAATTAATATGTGCTAATTATAAAATTATGATAATTATAACAAATTGGAATTAAACTTTATTACAAAAAAAAATTAAAATGCGAAATAGATTTTTTTTAAATTCCAAAAATTATTAGAAACCTTCAGTAAACATGAGGGGCACTTGTATTAGACACTCCCTTACCACCCCCACGCAAAAAAAATTAAATTGTGATTTAGTGTGTGTACAAGAACCAAAGGCCTCAAATTTTTTTTTTGCTTCTTTTTACCCCCAGAGATGGATTAGGTCGCCTGTGGTCAATATTTACTTATTTTATTCGAATTGATAAAAAGCAATCCGACAAGCCCTTGAAAGCCTAGCACCGGAAAATCGGATTCAAGTTCAGGAGTAGTGAGTGAAAGATATGTCGGGACATATTGTCACCATCGTATTCTCCGCTCTCGAAAACAGGAGTATACCGCTTTGCAGCTGATTTCCGTTGTTTTCGTGGCATTTCGTTGTTGGAGGTGGGGGTAGTTTCAACTCCCGGGGGTGGGTTAGGTCACCTGTGGTCAATATTTACGTATTTTATTCAAATTGACCAAAAAAATACCGACCCGTCAAGATCTCGCAAGCCTAGCAAACGTGATATATGTTTTCCAATCTAGGGATAAATCTATATTAATTCTCAAAACTTTATGAGATGTTACTTGTTGAACTGATTTTTTATTATGTTTAATTAGTACACTCGATGTATATCTTTTTCCGACATGATGACACTGCATAACAAAAGTTTAATCCTGGTTCATTACTAATTTTTTTTCGTTGAGATAATTGAATAACGCAAGTAGATTTGAGTTCAATTTGTGACTAAAATCTTTTATTTTTTTATCACTTACCATAATAATAATATCATCAGCAAAAGCAGCGTAAAATATTGATAAATAGCAATCTAAGTCATTTTGTCTAAAGAATAAACAACAGTGGTCCCAATACACTACCTTGTGGTAGGCCACTATCGACAGGCAGCTCCTTAGGTTTAGCACCGAGAAAATCTACAAACTGTTTTCTGTTGTTTAGGTATGACCTCAATAGTTTATTACATAAACCTCGTATACCATAACATTCAATATTTTTCAAAAGAACGTCATGGTTCACGAGGTCTAAAGCTTTAGACAGATCTATGAATAATGCAATTACCTTATGTCCTTGATCTAGATTTTTATATATAAAATCCAAAATGCTTAATAGCGATGTTGTTGTTTACCGATGGTCTCTAAAGCCAAGCTAATTTGGAGATAAAATTTTGCTATATTCCAAAAATGTTTTTATCCGTTTAGATAATAACTTGTCAAATATTTTGAAGAATACTGATAATATTGCTATAGGACGAAAATTACAAATTTTTTTGCGGTCACTTTTTTATATAAGGGATTAACTTTAGATAATTTTAATATGCTATAGAAAGGTGCCCTCCTTAAAGCATTGGTTAACGATATGAGTTAGTGGCTCGGTTATCTGATGAGCACATAGTTTTATTATTTTAGTAGAAATATCATCATGGCCTAATGAATTTGAATCTTTTAAATTATTAATTGTCTTAACCATTTCCGAAACTATCACCGGTTGTAAGTATATTGAATTCTCATTTTTGGGTAATACTGGAATTTTAGCCCTGTTACTTTGTAATGTATCAAAAGATTTTGGTTTTACTAGATAAGAATTAAATTCGTTCGAGATTTTTGGTTTATCTGTACTTAATTGATCATTGACTTCAATTTCGTCGGCTTCGTTTGAGTTTTGATTTAAGTTATTTTTCATAGAGCTATTAATTTTCTTACTATACTGTTTTAGATTTATTTGTGGAGTTTTTTATTATGTTGCCAAAATACATATTTTTGGCGTGCCTTATAACTTGACTAGCTGATGCCCGCGACTTTATCCGCGTGGAATTTCAACCCCCTTTTTTACCCTCTTGGGGGTGGAATTTCAAAAAATCCCTTCTTAGTGGTTGCCTACGCCATTCCAAGAACCTCTAAGCAAAATTTGAAGTTTCTAGACTCAGCGGTTTGAGCTGTGCATTGATAGATGTGTCAGTCAGTCGGGGTATTCATATATATATATGTATATATATATATATATATATATATATATATATATATATATATATATATATATATATATATATATATATATATATATATATATATATATATATATATATATATATATATATATATATATATATATATATATATATATATATATATATACATATATAAATATATATATATATATATATATATATAGATTGTAAATCCTTTTATAGTTTCTCTAATATTCCGCAGGATTTAAATATATCTAAATTAAGTGTCAAACAAAAATCCAAATGTTTATCTTTCTTAATTGTAATAGTAAGTCACTCCGATCTTGCTAACAAAAATCATTCGGAAAGGTTCTGGGACCTGACAATTTCAATTTATTTTTACTTTTTGAAAAGTTCGGAAAGAGACAAGCATTACTTTTAAGGCACCTCTTATATAACTTAAATAAATTTTAATTTCATCAAACAGATGTGAAGATAGCCTATAATAAGTAAGTAGCATTAGTAACAGATTAGTTGCAACTTTCATCTGTTTTACGGCATTTTGAGTCATTTTCATAAACTAATAACTTAGTGCTGTTGGGTGCAGATCCAACACATTATGCTATTATTTGAAGAAGGCGTCGTAAAATCTGTTCAGAAAATGCAACTAAATTACAAACGCATTAGCATAATTGCCTTATCTTCTATGAAATTTGTTCAATAAATTGAAACGTGGAACTTTATTTACAACCGTTTGCACCCAGGAGGGACCCAAGTGTCTTTGTCTGGAATGTGTGGCAGCTGGACGTGCACAAGTGTTTCTTATTACGGCTGACATTTTATGACTTTAACAAGATGGCTTTTCAAATCTTTATTCTAATACATGGAGACTCGCTGTCGCTTCAAATTTGTACCTTTGGAATTTGTATGAAATATTTAAAAGTAATGGGGAAATTAGACTCGTTTCATTATTATTCTTCAAAATCATGGTTAAGAAGAAAAACGATTTATAAACGAACTTCGCCCCAAAAAGACATATTTAATTACTTCCTTATTCATGATATAATAAAGAGACAAAAACTTTATTTTTAATCAATTATTTATTGTAACTTTCACGATACTGCAGTATTGGCATTCAAGGTATTCAAAAGGCGAATGAACATATAAAAGTAATTATGGTATATTTGTTGTAATTTTATGGTCATTACCTTGAATAAGATAAAATATGCCATACGAGTATTGTAAGTAATATTCTATATATATGGTAAAACCAACAATTATTATCTATGACCCAACCAGCAAATTTGTTTTATAATTTAAACGTTATATGACTATTCTGTTTTATTGTTATTTTAATAATGCTTCTAAAATGCTAATTGATTATATTAGAATTATAAAAAACACTATTTGGTTGTCTGCAACTGAACTGTTTTATATATTTATCATTAAAACGTTTTTACAGCAAAATTATAAAATATCTTATAAAGCAGTTAAGAAATTATTTTAGAAACGTTTCCGTGATTAAGCTATAAAACATTTCAGCTTATAAAACTAAATAATTTTATAGTGCTTTTTTAGTAACGTTCGGCAGTATTTTCAGCGCCGTTATAAATATATATATATATATATTGAAATTATTTTATAGTTGTTTCCTATTATCTTATAAGACAATTATATTAAAGCTCTATTTAAGACAGTTTTGGTATTGAAGGTAAATTGTTGTTCCAGAGTCTGCTACATAATTATTATATAGCTTTGCAATCTAATGCAATATGGCAACGGCAATTAAGTAGTTGCAAAATAAAATTGTTTACGTGAAAATAAAAATGCTGCTGCTAACTACCCAACAAGCAAAATTTAAACGTTATGCAACTATTTTGTTTTATTGCAATTTTATAAATGTAATGAAATAGCAATAAAATAAAATTGTTGTAGAAATGACAATTATAAAACAAATTTGTTTATTGGGTATGCAATAAAATATATTTGGAGCAATGCGCATATGCATGAAAAACAACAAACAGCTGTTTTCTGAGATGAAGTGGACTCTAACTAAATGGGCAGAACCGTATTGGAAGATTTTACTTTACGCGTATAATTTTTCAAATTTTAAATTTCGTTTTTACCTCTGTAATGTCTAACAGTACATATATTTGCCTGTCTGGCAGAAAGTGTGTACCACATGAGAAACTTTTATAGTTAGCGAGTTATCAGAAAATTCTATCATTTATAAAAAGTTCTGCATGAAGAAAAAGTAATTCCAGTACTATAAAAAACGTTACCGATCCCAATATTGATCAACCGTTGATCGAAATTCTACATGCATTTCCGTCGCTTCTTATTTGAACTGTCCTCCTTCCTTACCTCTATATTCAAAGGATCAACCCAACCTTTCTATATAGTACACAGCCTACTAACTAAAATAACCTAACTTAACATAGCTGTCATTCTTATATTATTTATTTTTTCATTTAATTTAGTGAGTGAAATTTTCTTACCGAATCCCCCACATGCTTTAATTAATTACCAGAAATTTTTTAAGCACTAAGGAGATTACTAGTGAAAATTTTCATAAAATGAGCAAGGGTGTTAAAATTAAAACTTAATACGCAATTTAACGGTAACAGTTACAATAAATTGCAGTTTTTATCAAAATGTTTGTTCCGGTTATTTTTACAGTCATTTTTCTTCGCTTATAAGTTATAGCAAAAATGCAAAATAAGACATTTATGGAAAAAAATTGTTATATTTTTCATTTAAGATACGGTCCTATCTCAAGACCGTCACGTCTAAGACACATTATTTTATAAATATTTTGTAAGAATCGACTATAGTTTAATAATCTTAAAATGCTTGTATTTAAAACAAACTTTTTTTATAGAAGGAAGCCATTTCATGAGACCAGCGTTCGAGGTCGTAAATATGACAAAACATAAAAAATCACATTTTTATTAATATTTATGACAATTAATATGTGCTAATTATAAAATTATGATAATTATAACAAATTGGAATTAAACTTTATTACAAAAAAAAATTAAAATGCGAAATAGATTTTTTTTAAATTCCAAAAATTATTAGAAACCTTCAGTAAACATGAGGGGCACTTAAAATTCATCAAAAACACATGGCATAATTCACAGTAAAATTTCCTTGGCATCGAAATTTGCAAGCTCTATGGATTAACATGTCTAAAATAATTATTAAGTAAGTTTTTCTCCATTATCTCCAGTAAAATCACTGAAAGCTTGATATTAGAGATCAGCATATTATATATTTGTAAGTATATATGTATGCGACTTTTTGAATGCATTTAAGAAATTGTTTTATTTTATTGGTGTTTTATAGCAATAATAACAGTGAAGTATGTGTTTTATAACGCAATAAGACTGTTTTATAGTGGTGATATTGACTTCTCTTAGAGCCTGCGGAATTGTTTGTACAATTATTTTGTAACGGTTATGATAGCTTTTACAAAATATCAACAACGACTAAACAATTTTATAAGCTGATGCCAATTTTATATTTATAGCTGTCGTAATAACGTTTTTAAAGTGTTCCTGAGACTAATGTTGTTTTATAAAAGTGTCGGAAACATTTCTGCAGCTTTTATAAAATACCAATTGCTAGTTGGGGAATATAATGAATTAATATTAGATTTTGAATAAAGTGTATAGATCTTCCATGCCAGGGTAGTTTAATACAAGTCAAAATAGTCATTAAGCAAAGGATAGCCAAAACAATTATTTCATTGGAAAATTTTTATATAATATAATACATATAGCAATTTAAAGCTTGTTTCTTGAACATGCACATATATCACGATTTTATTTTGTCAAATTGTAACCTCCAACTCCAGTATGTTGTTTGAAAAAGTTGATGTGTTTTCGCGTCAAAAATAACGTGGATGTTCTTTATATCTAATCTTAAATGAATAACCCGTTTGACCTTCTTTTTTTGTGAGAAGAGCAAATCCTCATGGATGTCCTGCGGCAAGTTCTCTATTTCCGCGGGATGATGCCGGACTTTAACAAGCCCTCCTCGATTGTTCCCGAGTATGCAATGGACCATCGGTAGATATTACTTCATAGCATGCTCCCCTTTCTCATAGTTGCTCATGATCTCTAAGTCGCTTTTCCACGCTCTCCTTCTTTGTCACTATGTGGTTTATCATGCGCATGTGTGCTATGGTATTCCATGTGTTCTTATCTATTAGTATTTTGTCTATTATGTTGCCTGTGTTTAGTTCTCCTACTGCTAAAGTTGTTCTCATTCTAATGTTGTTCCATCGATTGCAAATGAAATACGTTGTTCCGGTGTGTTGACTTGCCCACAGCACCAACATAGGTTATAGATATATCGTAGTTTTTAAAGATATCTGTAATTAATTGATATTCAAAGATATATAGGAATATATATATATTCTATTTTAAAAATATAATTTTACATTCTGGTAAAAATACATACCATTTTATATCGATATTAAAATTGTTATCCCATTTTGTTTTTTCAAATCCCTGATTACTTGAGTCTCATTCATCAGTAAGTGAACTGCTTGCCACATTACTCCCCCGCTAAGAAAAAGAACAGTCAGTTATTCAATTCGTCGATGGCGAAACGCACTTTCTTAATTGGCGGTGAAGTGACATCGCATGTGTCTGTCAGTAAATATGCTATCGACGTTTAGTTCCTTTAACAAAAGTAACCAACTTGTCTGTACGGGACAACACTTTAAATGGTCCATCGTATAGCGGAGAGAAAGATTTTTTTAAAACGTTCTTTCCGAACGAAAACAAATTTACATATCGAAATATCTGAACTGACAAATGATTTGTAATTGACATGGTGAAAAGGTGGAACGAATGTTAAATTATTAAATGAAGTACGTAACTTAGTAATAAAATAAGGAATATCTGGACAATTTCTTTAATGTCAGTTTTTCCTGATGCGGTGATTGCAATGTAAATAGTTTTAGGTAATCGCCGTTTCCATAACTTAACAAGAAGCTCCTGGCTCATCACATGGGATCCTCCGACGGTTACTAACATTGACCGATAAAAATCGGACGGCTTGAAGTCTCCCATCTGGGAATCAGATAGCAAGTCCTCTAATCGCTTTTCCTCGCTTGAGGTTAAACGAGAAATAAGTATAGTTTTTAAGTTATCGTATAAATTCTGTTCAGGTAGATTAGTGACGTCATAAACTGTTGTAATGATTTCGGGCGGTAAACTTGCAATCACGTAATCGTACTTTCTCCGATCATTGACAACTCGATGGATGGAAAATTGCGATTCAATCTGTGTGAACCATATTTCGGATTTGGACACCCAGAAAGAAGGGAGTTCAATGTTTGCGACATAATTATTATGTGATGTCACTACTGTTGGTTCTGGTGGGAAGATATCATCTGAACGAGATGTTGTTTGTGATGTTTCTGAATGAGATGCTTTTTGAAATGTCATCTTTAAATAATTGACTGATTCCTTTTAATAACAGGGGAAGATGATTAATGACAATAAAATTCACTTACCGTACAAATAAAGAATTATTAAAAAAATGATATTTCTGGAAAACTTGATAGTCCTAGGATCAAACTTCCTTATTATCTTACTTTCTTGGGGAAAGTTGAAAAATATTCTCTTGGGGTAAGAGTAATTCCAATTCCAATTCCAATTTATTCATACGACGTTTTGTCCCCTCTCAATAGTTATTCTAATTAATTTATACGATGTGTCGATTCATCTCAATACTTTTACATCTACAATTCTTCTACTGTTTACAATTCACGTGCATTATATTATTGCATATATGACTTTGTTATGTGTACTTCAATCCAATCCTTCCAAAAATGCGTGTATTAAAAATTTAAAATTTTTAGTCGGGGTCACCTATTTATAGATATATCGTAGTTTTTAAAGATATCTATAATTAATTAATATTCAAAGGTATATAGAAATATATATATTCTATTTTAAAAATATAATTTTACATTCTGGTAAAAATACATATAATTTTATATCGATATTAAAATTGTTAGCCCATTTTGTTTTTTCAAATTCCTGGTTATCTGAGTCTCATTCATCAGTAAGTGAACTGCTTGCCACATAGGTCATCTGGGTAATCCAAGCCTCTTGAGGTGTTTCTTGAAGCATTAGTATCAACTTAACATTTGGGTAAGGTGGTAATCCATCTCACCGCGCTTCCTCTCAGGCCAGTGTCTGAGGTTTGGTATCAGACATTTCATTCCATTCTTTCCCGATGTTCCGCTGCTATCTTCTTTACCATTCTCCTAGGAGACTTTTTTTGACTGTGTGCGCACAGTTCCCCCTTCTTTATAAATGCATGCCCTCTCTTCCATCAGTATATCTATTAAAGGAGTTTCAGTTAGCACCCATAGAGCTTCCGTGGATATAGTGCGATAGCCGCTGCATAGGCGTAAGTCAATTTTCCATTGCACCCTTTCCGAAGTCACTAAGTGACTTTTAAATGGCACAGTCTCCTTCCAGAGTGGGGCAGCATATAGTAGAATAGAGTGAACTACCGCACTCATCACCTTCCTCTTGCTTGCTCTTTCTCCTTTTATATTGGGTGTTAGTCGAGTCAGAGCCTTGGGTTTCTTAGCAGTCAGGTTTACATTTCCGCCCATGTGCATGTTTGTTCCGAAATATGATATCGATATTTCACCATATCCTGCGACGTGAATTGTATGTCGGATATCAAGTTTTCATCGGCCTACAAGTATTATAGTTTCTGTCTTATAAAGATCGCATTTAAGCTCTGTTCTTACCATCAATTGATTAATTGTCTCCAGATATTTTAATCGTAATATTCTATTTCTCTTTGAAGCGCATGCGCCATTAAAAACGGTAAGAATATCAAAATCAAAGGCTCCTTGGGAAACAGATGTGATAAAAATAATGATTAAAAATTAAAAAAAAAGCTTTAACAAAATTTAAAAAAACAAAAACCCAGCTGATTGGTCTTATTATAAAATGTTACGAAATTCTACTAACTCTGCTATAAAACGAGAGAAAAAAATCTTATTTGGTATTTATTCAACAATCTAAACGTAGTAAAGAATTATGGCAAACATTAAATAATATGAATGTAACAAAGCCAAAGAATAATTCAGATATTCCACTGCATCTCACTAAAGTAGATGACATAAATGAGTATTTTGTATCCATTTGTAAAAGTTAAGCTGCTTGTGATGGTCTAATTAATGATTATAATAATAGTAAATACATAGAGAATGCAACCTTTTCCTTCACTACAGTATCTGAAGATGACATTTATAAAGCGTTAACTACTATCAAATCCAGTGCTCATGGAAATGATCTTATTTCCACAAAAATGCTTTTATACTGTATGCCTTATTTAAACTCGTACTTAACGCACATCATAAATCAATGTGGCGAGCAAATTACCTTTCCAGACATCTGGAAAAAAGCGTTAAATAAAATAAGCTGCCCAACAACTTATAGTGATCTTCGCCCCATAAGTCTATTACCTGTAACGTCAAAAATAATAGAACGGTTATTATACAATCAGATGATGTCTATTCTCATAATATTATACCATCGACTCAGTCTGGCTTTAGAGCGGGTCATAGTACCACAACCGCAAAAATTAACGATGATACCAGAATTATTTCTGGTATTGGCATCTTAAGTACCTCGTCGTAGTAGAGGTTCCAAAGAGCGCGATCGCGTACTGATCCTTGAAGGACACCCTCACGTTACCTCATACAGCTTATTATTTAGCATGAGGTACCAATCTTTCAGATAATTCATAATACAGGAAAGTTTTTTTATGTAGTACCAAGATGCATTAGCCTCTTTCCTGGTAGTGGGCCGTATTTGTTCTCCTCGCTAGGTTTTTACAACCTTCGTTGCGTCCACAGTCGATTTCGACTTTCTGAAGCTGAACTGTCGTTCAAACAATCTGCTACCTGTCTCCAGTTCGTTATGAATCCGTAGCAGGAGGAGTTGTTTTAGTATTTTTCCAAGGCAGCTGAGAGGGCACAGAGGTCTGTAGAGTTTTTCCTCTCTTTCTCGATAAGGCCAAGTCTTGCCTTTTTCCACGATTTTGGGAAGGTGCCTTCCATTAGCAACCTATTGAACACATCTAGTAAGTAAGAGTGTTTATTCACCATCGCTTTCACGATCTCGGCTGGAAAGCCGTCGGACCCCGGAGCTTTTTTCAGGTTGTTTGATGCTGTCTGGAGTTCCATGGCTTAAATTTCGGGATCTGGTTTTCTAGCAATACCGTCCGTTCCCAAGTAATCTTCTCGTGTCGTGGAAATACTATCTACTAGATCTAGTTACTCTTCGCGATTAATTTCAGTTGCTAGGGCTCTTTTTAGTTTTTTAGTAACTATTTTAAATCGTCGTCCACTTCCTTGCATAGTTGTTTTAAACAGTTTTCTTTTGCTGCCTTGATGCATGTATTTATTAAGTTATTTTCTAGCCTGTCTGTATTATTCTTCTACTCCCACCCTTGTCTCTTGCATTGGATTGTTTCTCTTTTATCACACGATGGTTCTCTTTCTCCGTAAGCATTCAATTCTTGCTGTTGCGATTTCCCTTCACCACCAGCATACTGGTCTTCTTTTCATGTCCTATCCTACTCTTGTTTTAAGGAATTTCTTATTGCATGCGCTCTGTAGCATTTTGATGCAAGCTTCTACTTTGCATTTGTCATCATCTGCATGGGTAGTTGGGCTTTGAAATCCCGTAAAACTAACTTTATGAGATAACAGAATATCAGCAATTGGCTCTAGGTAAATTTTGGTTCTGAAAATTACCGTCCGAGAACTATCAGGAGTTTGCGCAGTTTTCAAATCCGAACGCATCAAACCAACCTGAATTATTAACCGCTGCATATTGTTCTCTATTGCGTTGATATGGCCAATAAATGAGGCTATTCGAAATAATACGATGCTGGAAAGTCGTATTTAGGTCGTATTTTAGTCGTACATATTAGAGAATTGAGTTACTTATGCAACGTACTGCCCAGGAAATTCGTAGCAAACGTCTCCAGATGTACATCTCGAAAGCATTAATACGTTGTCTGTCTGCTTTCCTAACAGTCCATGCCTCAGAGGAGGAAAAGTGGAAAAAACTAGGAAGTTATGAAGTCTGATCTTTGTTCGTTTCGAAATATTTCTATCGCAGTTGCTAGTATTGTTCACAAGGTATACTGTTTTGTTTAGTACATGAAGTTAAGAAATAGACCCGAACTATTCATACGCTACGAAGTGTTGAGGGAAATAATTATTTTGAAAAGCCGATGTTTGTAGCTACATCCTTGTGTCTTCTTTTTTTGCGCGTTTAACACTAATATGGACATTTTGTTGATTTTTAGGTTATAATGCTATTTATCTAATCCTTAAGCAGTCGTCATAATTTCGATATATTGTAAGTAATATTTATGTTACTAGTAATTATATTTTATTTATCACTACATTTGCATTTTAGAGAGTCAATATTTTTTCTGAGTTCTTTATTCTTGATTTTTAGCTTCTTTCTGTTTGCATAGATCTTTCACGTCAGTCACATCCATACATCGATTTATTCAATTCTTTTTATTTTCTAAGCCTTATAAGAGCCACCATACAATATCTAGCCCGGTTCCCTAATAAAGTTTAAACTATTATAAATATTAAAGCCAAATTCTGCGTTTGCTTTTCAGCAAAATCAGATTAATTGCTACGCTCTGCTTTGTTTCGCTGTCGATGCACATGTTATATTATAACGGAACAAAAAATTTATTTGTTTCGCGAGTTAAAAGTGCAATTTTTAATATTCACTGGAAAACATAGGCATTTAGGAAACAAATTATATTATACATAGTGGTCCAAAATTGTTTGCCGATACTTTTGTAGCTGTATATGAATAAACCGAAATTACTAAAGAAATAATTAATCTTTTGTAATGAAACTTGTTGTAATTATAGGTCTTGTAAATGTCAAATATTATGGAAAATTACAAACAAAAATATGTATTATTTTCCCTAAAAAACGAGATTTTGGAAAACTCCTGGGAGTTTCATAAAAAAATTGCCATTTGGTCACATCAACACTTTTTTTCTTAACTTGTAGCTGTTTGAATGTGCTTTACAACTAAAATAAAAATCAATTTTTTATATTAAAAAGAAAACTTTAAAAAACTTATATGTTCAGGATATGAACCGAGTATTTTCGCATGGAAATTCTCACTTTGACCACTGCGCTATGGCCGTAAAACATTCGCGGATTCGATGAATTATGGAAGAGAAAGAAAAACACGGAATTTTTAAACGAGCAGATCTTCATTAATACATGAGTGGGAAGGCCGTACGATATCAATATTGAAAGAGTAAGAATGGTATTTTAACCGCTTCGTAAACTGCATAAATAAAAAATCGAAAATGCGATGCAGCACGACCGTAAGAAAAATGACATTTTCTGACGTTTTACGAAGCGCTGTTGATTTTGCCTGGGCACTCTAGATGAGTAAGTAACAAACATGTAAATTATCTCCACACATTCGCCTAAAATCTGGAAGCCTCGGTAACGGAGTGGGGAAAATCCTCTTGTCGTGGCTTTGATGATCCAGCGAGCGTATACCTTTCATAATTGTAGGTACATTAACGGTTAAAATTTATTTTATTTACTTACTAGAATTCTCACACCTTAAAAAATAGGCCAGTACAAATTTCAGTTCAAAATATATATGTGTATAAAAGTAAATGCATTAAACGCAAAAGATACGATATCTCAGCTTCTAATTAATGTGGATGGGTCTACTTTTGTTAATTTTTCGTTTTTTTGAGCATTTTTAAAAGATAATAATAGTATTTGGTTAGGCACATTTTTAAATTAAAAATATGCATTGTTATGTATATTCGACGTAAATACGTTCCAACTGAATAATGTAGGTATACTGAGACACCAAATTACTAAACTTATCTCTAAAGAAACTTTATATGAAAATAATGAAAAGAGAGAGATATTTAATTTCAATTTATTATTTTTGTGAGGGGATTTTGAATGATATCACAACTTAAACCTAGATAAACATTGACCTCTTGCAAGAAACGCTTATTGATTTATGAATAAATATTGCTAATAAAATATGTTACAAATACGTACGCAAGTTTGCCAATATTGTATATCGGGCTTTAGTTTTAAAATTACATATAAAATAAGAATTACATAATAAGAACTACCTATATTATGAAAAATATAGAAAGAAATTCCCACAAGGGGTACTTAGGTTCATGCAGCGCAGGGAGTCCGGTTGCCTAATTCTAGCAAAGCGGGATTCCCTTGAAAGGCTGTCAAATTTATTTGCTGAAGTAAGGTAGATACAACGATACTCCGGCGGGTAGGCAGCAAGACGAAACCATACAAAAAAGCCTTTGCCCAAGGAATCACTACTTCCACATCCAGATTTTCCATCCAAGTCTTTCGCAACGAAAAATTTTGTATGTGGAAATAATTGTTTATGGAACTTTAACAATATAATATTTGAAATCGTCTACGGTAGTGGGGTGCGGGTGGTGATGGGAGGGTGATAGTGGAGATGAATGAAGTAAGGAAATATTTAGGGGATTTTGGTTCTTGTACACACACTAAATCACAATTTTTTGTCACCACCTTTAATAACGGAGTGGGGGTGGTAATGGGGGTGGCTAATGTCAAAAATTTTTTTGAGACCTTATAGGTTCTCTTGTATACTGAATACTAATTTTATGGACTCTTACCTACTTGATTTATTTGTTTACCATTTACCCCAATTTACCCCCAACCCTTCAACGGAATAAGTTGAAAATATAATCTAGATCACGTTAAAATACATACGTGTACCAAATTTCAAGTCAATACCTTAAACGGTTCCAGAGTAATCGTGCGCACAAAAAAGTTACAGACAGAATTTTTTTTCCCTCAAACTTAAAATCTCGACGTTTCAGGTCATTCTAAGCCTATTTGAACAATAAAAATTTTCAAATTTCTTTTTGTCGTTACTATACTGCCACTGGACGTGAAAGTAAAACGGGGGACCAACTAGGTGCGGCGGATAAAGAAAAAAATGCCTCTAGCACAGAACCTTATGGTAGGAGGCGTTTTCCTAACCTGAGCGTGTCCAAAAGGAAAAAATCCGTACAATACGCAGCAAGACGTAAACATAACTATCCCCCAGAATCTAATATTCTTTACGTCTTCTAGGTGACTTAAATTTCTTTTCCGTCTTAAATGGGGGATACAACGAAAATTTTGTTAGTCACAGGACACTTATTACTCAAAAAAGACAGAAGTTAATTGCCCGATTCAAAATCGAATCAATTGATAATGTGTTTTTTTTTTCGCAAAAAACACACTCCTATGCGCTACGTGAATATTAGAATGTATGACTTAAAATATTTAATATATCCGTATCAGCATTACTTACAAAAAAATACGTTTTACAAAAATGCGCGAATTGCAATTTTAAATTAATATATAAAATTGATTTTTATCACACATTCAAAAAGCTACAAGTCTTGGTGTGACCAAATGGCAGTATTTTATAAAACTAAAAATTTCTCAAAAATCTCGTTTTTAAATAATAAATATTTTCATTTCCAATTTTCCATAAGAATTTATATTCAAGTTTCATTGAAAGAGATTTATTATTTTTATAGCAATTTCGGTTTATGTAGAAATAGAAATGTTTTACTTTTATTTTCTTATGAAACAACAAAATGGCAGATGGGGTTTGGATCTAAATAGTTCTATATATAATTGATTTAAGAATATTTTGATTTTTTGTTTTGCCTGATCCGATGAAGAGAATCCGAAATATCGAAGAAAAAAACACAAAAACACATTTTTTTCTAAATTAAAACTTAATTTCCAAAAAAACGATCACCTCCCAGATTGAACAAAACTTTACTATAACTTCATGATAACATATAGACCGCATTTCCACAAAAAATTCCCCCCTCCTCCAAAGAATCGTTAAAAGAAGCACAATATTATTCGACTAATCTTCATTATCTCACTTTAAAAGGCGCGTATTACTCATTTTCGAAAATAATTTTATATGAAAGAGTACCTTTATTTTTTTTTATGTACTGTCAGCCACATAAATATCGAAAAACAAATTTTGACCACCGTATATTATATGAGTCATGAAAAAAATACTTGTTTTATCACTAAAAGCTTGTAGATAGATTTATAGCTCGGAAAATAATAATTTGATTCAATGTTCTGCAATGTTGCGTTGTGTTGTTGAAAGTATAATTCGAATGGGAAGTGCATGTATGAATTCACAGTATGGTAAACCAAACTGATTATGGACCGCGACAATCCCTGCACTAATGCAAATTGGTTATATCAACCGTTACACAGCCATTGTCCGATAGATATCGTTTGTGCGTCATTCGCACAACTGCGGTTCCCCACACCGCACACCCACAGCCAGCACTGGAACATCAAATGCGGTGCATGCCATTTCCACTGCCATCTATGCAAATGTAGAATTTATGTGGGAGAACATGTAAATGAATCATTCCAAACTGACAGATACGCCAAAAAAGATTTTATATTCCAATTTGGAGGGTGGCGGCAGTTGAGACTACAAAACTCGCAAATCCTCTCAACGTATTCGGAATACATTATTTTGCATTGTTTGGAGGTGTTACGGCTCCTACATTGTCGTAGTTGATAATCGTGATATACAGGACGCCACTAAAAAGATATGAAATCCGTTCATATATCAATTCAATTCAATAACAATTTATTTAATATTTTAGTTCATGTATATGCGCCTAGCCGGATTCCGGTCCGGAGCCAGCCGCACAACCACGGCCCGTGGCGTCGTGGTTTGTTTGTGGCTGGATGGAGCGGGTCTGATTCGACTAGAACGATAAGTTGAAGCGGGGCGTTAGTGCTCCTGTCTTAAGAAATAGGTAAGACATTTTTTTAACTATTTAACGTCGGCCTATTTCCGCTACCAGGGCGTATCACCGATGCCAGGAGACGACCTGGATAACCTGGAAATTTTGCCGAACCTCTTCCCTTAAGAACAGTAGGGATCTTTTACTTGCCTAACATTTAATAGACAAGGGACCGCCTGCTTTACGTCCCCTCCGAAGGATGGTATATCCACTACGTAATCCTCGTCTGAAATTACGTAACTTCCGCGTATACACTGATATACAAGCCGCTAGAAGGTGGGACGAGAACGCTGAATTTCCTAAGATCGGTCACCCATCCAAGTACTAACCGCGCTCGACGTTGCTTCAACGGAATATCGACTGATATTCACATTGAAGTCGCCTCTACGCTCGCCCCTAGGTAAGACTTAAAATTAACCATATGACTATGTATGGGTCCCGTGCGCCGACGTCACAGATTTTAAGACCTTAGGAAAAACAAACAGCTGTCATTGAATCAGAATGTTTTTCTTTAAAGTGAATTTTGCTGGGTTTGTGCCATTTAAAAGTTTAATGTTGGATTATTTAACATCTTCAACTATTCTTAATACTTTTATATCCGCAATTCTGTTAGTTCGTATTTTGCTGCCATCGAATTAAATCCTAATATTTTGAGAAAAAAATGCTTTAGTATAAATATTGATGTATTTCCAAATATTACACATATGGATACTGCGTATTATTTGGTTTGCATAGACGGAAGGATGAGTTCAAAGAATTCAAAAGTCTTGAAGCTGTTTGTGGTTAGGTGAAAGAAGTACTCTGCAAGAAATTTACAGAATAAAAGCTTGTTGCAAAGGTAAGAATTGTTATCAGTGATCAACCATTCTTTTCATATATATACTCGCCTAATTAAATTTTGCTTTATAAATAATTGCTAACGTACAAATTCATTTTTCAGGTTAGAAACTCGTAGCATCGTGAACAAAAGCAATTGACTCCTTGAACTATTGCAGATTCAGATGGAATATGTTGCTAGTCTAGACAAAACATGTTCACTACTTAACGACAAGAAGTATTTCCTTTTAGTTTTTTAACAGTAAATATGGCTATGGTCGAGGTATTAACCGCTGTAAATTTTTTGAAAAAGACACCATATAAATTAAGCAATGAAGATTGAGGTGCTATAAACTACTTGAGGTACCTATGTAATAAGACGTACATAACTTCTTCCATCGGTCATGGAATGAGTTAAGAAAAGCCATGTTTTTCTGACGTTTGAAGAAAAACATATTTGAATCAGAAAAATAATGAAAAATAGTACATTTTCTTTAACAACCGTGGACAAAAATATATATGTCTGTCAATCTATTATTGTTACGTGTAAGTCATTGATTAATAAAACGTGTCTATATACATTTAACCAAATGTCCTTAAATATTTTCATTTACCACGACCTCATGATCCAACAAAAACAAATTAAATCACGACTCAATTTGAGTATATATTACCTTGTAGGTTTGCTGTTAAGGAATGCATAGTACGTTTTAAAATTCTGCTCAAATACACTGAACCTTTTCAAATTTAAATTCTTTATTTTCTTTAATTATCAATCCGCCGGGTATTATGATCGATTTACCAGCGCCAATGACTAAATACGCCCCAGACTCTTATTTACGCCTCACGCACGAAACTCGTTATGTTGGGTAGGCGATGCTTTGCATCTCAGAAAACCTCGAATAATTCGATTTTTCTTGTAGGCCAAGTATTTTTCCTGTATTCTCGAACAGTTTCTTGTTTCTTATTACATTGTCAACTTTTCGCCATTCCCCTATGGTACAAAAGTTTTTAATCGCTTTCCATTCCCTCAACACAACTACAGAACTTTTCCAAACTGAATAATTTTTCAGTTTTTGCTCGTCCAGAAGCCATTTTAACAATACTACCTTCACCCTTTACGTAATGTTTTTATAATATATATAAATATGCCTGTCGGCACGGTAGAAATTATTTAGATAGCAGCTTTTTCAAAGCTTCAATAAAAGCTTTGTTAGGAAAGTTTTTTAATAATTTATTTCTTAATTTTTTATTTATACATAAATTGTCGTAGTAAGATAAAGAGTATTCACCATTTTCATGAAATAACTTTTCTATTTATCATCATACAGGGTGATTTACTAATAAAATGGTGTACTAGTCTTCTATGTAGAAAAGCCCCTGCAATGTTTTAGAGCGATCCGAGGTAATTTATGATATTAAAACATTAAAACTTGCAAAGATACGCTATTGTTGTTTGTCTATGGTCAGTGCATAGGGCAGTGAACTCTATAATACGTACTTGGAACGGACCCGTCGTCCAGTAAAAGTGAGACAAATCCAAATTTCGGCAACCCGCAATCGTGACGGGTATCTGTTTCTTTCTATCTCATTACGTCATCTGGGAAGAACCTCCGTTGTTAATTATCTAACTTTTAACTTATGCGAATAAGCTAATCTACAGCTAAAAGTCCCCGGGTCATTATCTCGTAAAATAATAAAGATACTTAAAATTTATAAATCGCGGATAATTGACACCAAAAAGGTAGCTGAAAAAGGTCTTAAATAACTGCAGTTAGAATTGTTCCTTCGCAGTGCACAGAGATGGCGCTGCGGTGAGAAATTATTTTTCGATGACTGGAACCTTGAAACATGATTCATACGATTAATGAATAAATTGTGAATAATTTTGATTATGTAAATAATTTTGTAAATACCAGCCGTTTTGGAGCTACATGAATTTTTTTCTCCATTTTCTTGTCTCTGTAAATTTTGAAAATTTCTGTAACTTTTCTGTTTATCATTTTAGAACACCAATTATTTAAAACTTTTATCTTATTATATTCCATACTTTCTTTTTCTCGTTTTTGACCTTGGATGTGTTCCATTAGCCAGCTACGCAGATGCGGGAAAGGGAAGGAAGTAAAAGGGATAGACACATTTCACGCCCAGGGGTCCATCAGGGCGACTTAGGTTTACACATAGACTGGACCACGGATAGAAAGTTAAACCACAAAGGTTATAAAAAACAAAGGCATATTGTTAAATATGCCACACTGAGATAAAAAATTATAGATTAATCGATATACATTTACATTTTTGCTTGAAAGAACATAGTTAAAATTAATTGGTAGCTGAAAACCCAAATGTCTTAGTTCACATACAAGCACCAATGATTCAGCGCAACCATAGAAAATATGATTAATGTCACCTTTTTGTCCACAAGCACATAGATCATTATTTAGGATTCCAATTTTAAATAAGTGATCTGGAAAGCTACCGTGATTGAGTTGTAAACGTGTAATAGTGGAGTAAAAAGTTTTTGAAATAGGGAGTCCGTCATGTCATCTCGACTCAGCAATCAGTAATTTGTACCTCGCTCCGTGTACTTCTGGTAATATTGATACTGCCATTTCTTAAAGAGCTTTTTCTTATATATAATAAATAAATCGGTCGCAGGTATTTTAACTGAAAGGGGGATGCCACTTATCGTGGCTTCCTTAGCCATTTTGTCGACCATTTCATTTTGATGCAGATCACAATGTGCTTTAATCCAGACAAGATTAACAGAAATCCCCCGTTGTGACAAGAAGGCCAGTTTTGCAACAATATTCACAATCACAGGTGACGATTGTTCCTTGCAGTTTTTAATACTACTCAAGACGCTCTTAGAATCAGAATAAATAGTAATATTCAAAAAGTTGAGTGAATCGGCAAAGCTCAAAAATTCCTGAATAGCTACTGCTTCGGCTGTAAAAATGGAAGCTTGTATAGGCAGCTTAAATTTATGTTCTATTTCAAGGTCAGGGATATAAAATCCACATCCCGTGCCTAAACCGCTTTTACAGCCATCGCCGGTGAAAACTGAGAGCTTTTCTTTATAAACATCAAAAATGTACTGAAAAATCTTTTGATTAAGGGAAGGTAAAGTTGTGAAATTGGGGCATTCTATTTTAGGTGAATATTGACTGACATCAAGAGTGCAATTGAAGAGTTCTGTGGAGCACTGGTTGTATATTAATTCATCGAAAGTAGCTGTTTTTTTTTCGCCAGAAGAGATTAGTGAGATCTTGTACACAAAGATCTGATATATTCTTACATATGTTAGCCATACTTTTAAAACATATTCCATACTTCTTATATTATTACATATTTTGAAAATTTTTACTAATTTCAAATTTTAAAAATTAGTTGCATTTGAAAAATTCTGAAAATTATAAACATTTTCAAAATATGTAATAATATAAGAAATATGGAATATAATAAGATAAAAGTTCTAAATAATTGGTGTTCTAAAATGATAAACAGAAAAGTTACAGAAGTTTTTAAAATTTACAGAGACAAAAAAATGGAGAAAAAAATTCATGTAGCTTCAAAACGGTATTTACAACATTTTTTACATAATCAAAATTATTCACAATTTATTCACTAATCGTATGAATCGTGTTTCAAGGTTCCAGCCATCGAAAAATAATTTCTCACCGCAGCGCCATATCTGTGCACTGAGAAGAAACAATTCTAACTGCAGTTATTTAAGACTTTTTTTGGTGTCAATTATCCGCGATTTACAAATTTTAAGTATCTTTATTATTTTACCAGATAATGACCCGGGGACTTTTAGCTGAAACACCCTGTATTTGTTACGAGCCAGAGAGAGGCAAGTTAACGTCACATTAGTTTGTTGCGCCTGACACAGTTTTATAAGACTTCGGCAATGAACAGGTCCGTTTCAGGCACGTAGTATAGGGTTCACTGGCATAGGGTTAGTGTCTTTTCGACTTCCATTTAAGTTAAATTTTAAATTGTATTCGTAGATCGATTAGATTAAAAATAAAAACTCATTATGGGGGATTGACAACTTCTTTATTAACCTTTTTGCATAATTTGGTTTGAAAAAGCGAGAAAAAACAATTTTATTTCAAGAAGCTTTTAGCCATGGGGAAGCAATAATGTGGGTATGCTTCTAATGATGCGGCCGATCATACCTTGTGGTATTTTTACTCATCAAATGAAAAGAATATCTGACAGTTGTCTGATGTCCTTTGAAGCCGGCTGATGGTCACAATGTTGTTAACAATATTATTGGCATACTTTTGTCCAGTCATGATCCACCTACAAATGTACAGATCGATGCGTCCTGTGAGTTATACAAATTTTTGGTTGTATCTTTCAAATTCGTAGACGTCTGCTATAGTTATGAATGCTGAAACGAGATTCACCTCTCTTCCACTCCAGCTCTGATGATCCCTTACCCACCTTAAACGTTCTGCATGGTCAGTTCGACTTAATAGAAGGGCTCGACTTGAGGTTAAACTCTCTGAACCTGTTGAGATATTGAATTATATGAATTTTTCAACGAAATTTGAATTTTCAAGGACCAAAATATATCGAAAGATGATTTACAGTACTAAACTGAATCGTTACCTTACCTAACTGAACACAATGTATATCTTTGTTCTGTATTTTATAAATGTTGAATGAAATTCTAGGATTTTATTCAAATGTCTAGAATTCCCTGACTTCCAGATTTACAGGTTTCTTTAGGCTAGTGGGAACCCTATATGAAGTACCAGTTGGATGAATACATTCATGAGAAATGAATTGAAAAGAGAGGTGCTTGAAAACGATTAGCAGGATTTCAGAAATAACACTTTATTGACGAGTACATTTTTTCCATAATTTTTTTTTAACTTACATTAATATTTTAATTAATAACTTTTTTACTTACTTTGCAGTAAATTGTCCATATCCTCGAAAGCCTGCTGGACTAATTTTGAATATGAATTGGAATATATACACATAAATATCAATTATTCTTCCTTCTTCTTCCTAGAACAAATATTGCACCAATTTAAATACTCACAAGATTACAATTCCAATTAAATATTAATTTTATGAAAAATCCTTGTATTTAAAACTAGAGAAAACCGATTTTCAACATTGTTAGGCATGGGTATTTAAAAAATATACATTAACGTGAATTGATCAAATGTATACAATCGCAAGTTAAAGTTGCATTGAACCACAGATTATCCCCGTCAACTGAAACGAATTTTAAATAAAAGACAAAATATAAAATTTATTAACCATGTAAATTATTGACACGTCACGCGTGGGCAGACGCGCTGTACATTTTAAAAGCGCCTTTTTACGTATTGACGATTTCGATAAAATGAAAATGTTTGACGTGACACTAAATAATGGATGGTTGAATATATTTAAAGCGAATTGGAACAGTCTTTACACCCTGGTGTTTACTGAAAAATGAGGGTGCACGAAATTTTGTGGTAACTTTTTAGTTAAGAAAAAAGAAAAAGCAATTTTTTACTTTTGATATCATTCAACTAATAGTAATAATGTCTTAATTATAATATATTGGATGCTAGTGTGCTGGTGGTGTAAGAGAGAAAAGCAACATAAACGAAATTATTGTCTCGCTTGCAACTACAGTCTTATACTGACCATGATATTTTGATTAGTAAATTAATATTATTATACTCTTCGGAAATACGAAAACGATGAGTATATTGCATTTGATCGGCACATTTCTGAAACTGTAAATATCGCTCACAGACAAAAAATTTTCATATCATTGTGTTAGTGAACGAATTCTGAACAACTTTCAAAATGTCCGTCTGTCCGTCTGTCTGTCTGTCCGTCTGTCCGTCTGTCCGTCTGTCCGTCTGTCCGTCTGTCCGTCTGTTTGTCTATCCAGCCGTCTGTTCTGTTAACTGGAGGAAGAACCCTATTGTTTTTGAACAAAATCGATCGGTAAATAAAAATGTTATTAATGATTCAAATTTGAAAAAAAACTGTTTTGATTTTTATGTTTTTGTAATTGAATAGAAATCTGGTGAAATGATATTTCATTTTAATATTTAAATATTTATATATTTTACAAATATACATTTCATAATGTAATATACAACCGTGAAAATATGATTTTAGCTCGTGTCTTGTAAAATTGGCATTTTTTTACGTGTAAGGTGGTTTTGTAGTTCTTACGCTTTCGACTCGGAATACAAGGGTCCCGGGTTAAAAACCAAAATGGGGTATTGTATAGTTTTTTTAATTTTTACTTTATTTTACACTGAGAATTTTGCCAACTAAGTTCGTACTATAAAATTAAAAATGTCTAAAGCTAACATTACAAAAAACTGCGAAGAGTATCCTATAGAATTTGTAACAATTATATAAAAAGTTCAGTGAACAGGCGAAGAATACGTTTTTAGCTTGTTTATTATTAAGTTTTATTATCCATATGATAAAATTGCTAATTTAACAGTGTAACAATTTGTGGTCTGACTTTTTTCAGTGTAAAGGTAAAACTAGGTTTTAGTCTATTGTACATGTACTGTAGAAAGGAACTAAAACGTTAAAGGGTTTTTATTGTTTCTTATGTTTAATTGACCCCAAGATATGAAAAAACCGCGGAGTGCTACCATTTAAAGTGGTGCGTTTTTGAGATCGAAGTAAAAAAGGTCCACTTTTCATATTTTTTTTTGCTCGAAAACTATGAATTTTTTCTATAAACACGTCAATAGAAAAGTGTATAGAGATTTAAATTTCCAATCGAAATGGCACCTTCAGAAGTAAAATTTTTTTTTTTTACAAAAATACGTCCAAAAAATAAAACAAAAAAAAACGAAAAAATGCAATATTTTATTTTTTTCTTTATTTTAGCCTGTAACTATTTTTCGGGTACATTTAGGCATAGACATTGCTGCATAACAAAAAAGCTGGCGTTTTACCCGTTAAAATGAGATTTTGTAAACAGTTTTACGATTAATAGTGACCGAGATACAGCGTTTCAAAGTTTGCAACTTTTAACTTTTTTTGCTAATTTTTACTATTTTTTTTCAAATTTCGTCCTGTAACTTTTTTCTGAGTGAATTTAGGTGTAGACATTATTATATTAAAGTGAAAGCTGACTTTACGCCCGTTGAAATGGTGGCTGGTAAAAGTCTCTACGGCAAATAGAAACCTAGATACAGCGTTTCGAAGAGTGTTACTTTTATTAATTTTCTTCCAATTTTTACGTTCTTTTTTAAATTTCGGCCTATAACTTATTTGTCAAATACAGATATTGCTACATGGAATGTACTCGCAGCATTCTTGTTTAAATCGTCTGCAATAGAAGTTTATGTGATCAATAGTAACCAAGATACAGTCTAGATATAGTAGATTATTGTACTTAAAAAATAACTTTTTACATTTTTCCACTTCTGAACTTTATTATATCACGTGTTTTTTTTTTTTGTTCAAATAACTTAGATTAATAACTTAAATTATGAAATTATTAAAATGCTGGATTTAAAATATTTTCAAAATCAAAGTCGATTTCTTCATCGGCATCTATGTAAACATCGTCTTCCGTTATTTGAGGTACATCAGCGTTTTCACAGTTCATTCCCTTACATTCTTTGCAAAAAATGGAGCAATTCATTCCCAATTTCCTACAACCACAGTTTCCTCTGCATCCTTTGGTGCATTTACAGGCTATTTTTTCCAGCAAAACTTGTGGTGCGGGAGGTTTATTTGTCAAAATTGGTACTAGTCCATTTTCTGAACTTTTCCAACCTCAGATGAGAGGATTTACAATATTTCCTTTCCAATGTTGCATTTGCAAGTAAGTTCTTAAACCATGATGTTTAGCAGCATCAGTTGTTGGAGGCAATAGGGACAATGAGAATTTCGCACCTGTTGAGTACTTCTGAAATAACTTGCGACAGGAGCTTTGACCATCAATTTTCATACCGTATAGTAATGTTACAATACATTCAGAAGCAGAACCGATGGCTACTGGACTTGCATTTTCACACAAAAATTCATTTAAATACTTTTCCAAAAGCAAAATATTCTTATTAATGAAATTCAAGAATTTCTTTTTACCAATACCAAAAAAGGAAGAGGTTGTATCACAGTCACTGAATGCATGGACGAAGCCAAGGTATTTTTGCAGATGATTAAATTTGAAACTATTATGGTTATATAATTTGGCAGTTACATTTCCTATACTAGGTTTAAAAAAATATTATATTTTCATTTTCTTCTGGTAATAATGATAGGATAATAAGAAGATCGACATCTTGACCAACTATAACAACATTTTCTGATTGGGATGCCTCATCTTTTGCAGTATTTACAATTAGTACGTCTGCATCCTCTTCAGCTTGCCCAGTCTCAATATTATCATTACGAAATGTGCCAGTAAGCTGATATTCTGAGGCCGGAAATACGAAAAATGGATAAGTATAATAAGGAGAAAAAACTTTAAGATTGGTTAAACTTCTATTGCAGACCATTTAAACAAGAATGCTGCGAGGTCATTCAGTGTAGCAATATCTGTACTTAAAGCATTTGACAAATAAGTTATAGGCCGAAGTTTAAAAAAGAACGTAAAAATTGGAAGAAAGTTAATAAAAGTAACACTCTTCGAAACGCTGTATCTAGGTTTCTATTTATCGTAGAGACTTTTACCAGCCACCATTTCAACGAGCGTAAAGTCAGCTTTCACTTTAATATAATAATGTCTACACCTAAATTCACTCAGAAAAAGTTACAGGACGAAATTTGAAAAGAAATAGTAAAAATTAGCAAAAAAAGTTAACAGTTGCAAACTTTGAAACGCTATATCTCGGTCACCATTAATCGTACAACTGTTTACAAAATCTCATTTTAATGGGTAAAACGCCAGCTTTTTTTGTTATGCAGCAATGTCTATGCCACAATGTACCCGAAAAATAGTTACAGGCTAAAATAAAAAAAAAATAAAAAATTGCATTTTTTCGTTTTTTTTTGTTTTGTTTTTTGGACGTATTTTTGTAAAAAAAAAAAAAATTTTGACTTCTGAAGATGCCATTTCGATTGGAAATTTAATTCTCTACACACTTTTCTATTGACGTGTTTATAAAAAAAAATCATAGTTTTCGAGCAAAAAAAAAATTAAAAGTGGACCTTTTACTTCGATCTCAAAAACGCACCACTTTAAATGGTAGCACTCCGCGGTGTTTTCATATCTTGGGGTCAATTGAACATAATAAACAATAAAAACCCTTTAACGTTTTAGTTCCTTTCAACCCTCTTTTTTTGTACATAGACAATAGCCTATATACAGTATGGATAATTTAACTGGAATAAACTGGAATAAATTGTGTAACCTATATATATTTCTGTTACTTTTGAGAGGTAATGTGCTTATTTATCTTCATCCTGAGGGGTGCAACCGTAGAAGAACTCATCACCAGTCTCGTGACACAATTTGTCTTACTAACCCCCCCCCCCCCCCTTTGACTTTGTGTGGTTAATTTCTACTATCAGTGAAGTTCGATTAAGTTATAACACACGACCTAGGATCGAGATTCTATAACAGAGGAATAGTATAAGTTCGTACCTTCCGTGAATTACTGGCTGCTCTCTAAAAAGTCTCCGCCTTCTTACGATGCACTGGGCTTATATCCAACACTTCTTATTGACTTATCACATCTGCGTATCCTAATTACTTTTTTTTAGAGTTCTTGTATCAGTTTCTGTGATCCGATTGATGTTCTTAATATCAGACGTGTGGACCCTTTGAGGTTAGACTTAAAATTAATCGGTCAATCAAGAAAATGCAAATGTTCAACTAATACCATTAGCACAGGTCTACAAAAAAAAAATTCTGTTCCACTAAACCTATCATGCCTTAAGTATTTTTGTGTGTTGAATCCGAATTTTCAATTGAAAAAAATTTTCTACGCGTAGATTTCGAGTAAACCCCAGTTTTTATTTTCAAAAGACCGATAAAAACCGGGATTTACTCGAAATTTACGTGGTAGAATTTTTCTTTAATTAGAAATTCGGATTCAGCACACAAAAATATTTAAAGTTTAGTTGTTGGAACAGAATTTTTTTTTTGTTGTTGTGGACAAGGTGCACCTATGCACAGGTCTACAAAAAAAATTTTCTGTTTCAAGGAATAGAACTATCATGCCTTAAGTATTTTTGTGTGCTGAATCCGAATTTTCAATTCAAAAAATTTTTTACCGCCTAGGTTTCGACTAAATCAAGGTTTTTATCGCCAAAATACGGCATTTTGACAATTTTTGACGTTTACTCGAAATCTACGCGGTAGAAAAAGTTTTAAATTGAAAATTTGGATTCAGCACACAAAAATACTTAAGGCTTGATAGGTTTAGTCCTTGGAGCAGAAACAATTTTTTTAGTAGACCTGTGTAATTGAGGTAATTCAAGTGTACAGTAAATATGCAAGAATCTATCTAAAATTTATCAAACATGGCAAGGTCGGACGCCTCCTTTAGAGGACGTGTATCCCATATATGTAGTAACGATCGACTCATAACTTCCTAGGAGTATGCAAGAGCAATTTGACTTGGACTGGCGTAAAGATGTTAATTAATTTTACTAAAATTTTAATGCACTTGTGGTTAGATTTATAGTTCCAATAGTGATTATATCATTCACAAGAACTCGTCAATTTAATATTCGTTTTACAGCAGGATATAAGTAACGCCAGGTTTTTCTGCTCCCTCGCGAAAACGTACTAACGGCACGTAGTGCTGATCCATTTGGCGGAGAGATTTTTTTCATCAAAATGTTTAAATATTTTTACAGAAAGTGGTAAAATAAACAACAAAAAATAAGAGATATTACTTGTACCGTTTAAAAATGCTTTTCCTTTAAAGTAGCCCTGATTATACTTTAATCTTCCGCTTAAGTACGATTGTTGTTAAATTAATTACCTGTGTGTGGTTTTGTTTTATTCTTTTTGCGTATAATATCGGTCTTAATGTTCGGTTTGTGTAGTTTATAGCAATTAATATGGACATTACATGTAAACAGCGCAAACTAGGGGCACGTAAACAGTAATTTAACTCCAAGCCATCTTACAAGTTGGATAATTTATTGTAATCAAGATTGAATCTTGCGAATTCCGTGAAGTTTCTAGTTAGGCCGCAGGCTTTGCGTTATTATGATTTAGTTGCTTTAGTTTAGTCAGATAGAGCCAGTCAGTTGCCGGCCAATTTTATCTCGCTGCAGCACTGGAAGTTTTTGCACAATATTAAAAAAGTTTTAATACTGTTTGGGAAAAATTTTCGTATTATCTCGATTCAATTTAAACTATAATTTACTACAAACACACTAAAACGCTGGTTTCATTTCCGTTACTGATGAAAGTTTCACTAATAATGCGCATATCGTGTAACAAAATTCATCCTGCATCCGTGAAAGTTGGACTATGGTAGGAATTTAACAAATATTTTCACAAAGAATTCTGCGCCCGACAAAATTCCATATGAGATTGGTATTTTCAGCATATTTAATGATTACTGTTACGGGGTACGGGCCACCACAACTTGCTGGCAAAAAATATTATGCGGGAAATGTATATTAACTTTGATTTATTGGAATATAAGGCATTTCATATATTGCGATTGTAGCGATAACTGAGTATGCCGCTATTTTCTGAGCTGTTTGTTTACATTATACTGGTGTACTACAATATTATTTATTTGGATGATGTACATTATTTTTTAAAATCAGTAATAAGGAGTTTGGGGTCTTAAGAAGACAAAATTAAACAGTGGAGAAGACATATCACAAATAGTGGTATTACAAATTACGTGCTTCTCTTTCTGGTCTTAATTAGAACACCTTTTCCAATAATGATTATAGTATAGACTTTCCGTCGAATTTTCTAGTTGACAAAGATGGATATCTGGTGCATCAACATTTTCCACTTAAAAAATGTACCTTTAATAATAAAAAACCACTAGTAAATTGGTTTAATGAGTCCGCAAAATGCGGAGTACATTATTTAGTGTCAATACAATTTTCAAAGTAACTAAGGATCCTATCCATTTCTAGATTTGCAAGGAATTACTTAAAAGTTATAAGCACGAGATAAATATAACAAAAAAAGCTACTTACGATCAACATATCGCAAATTCTGACAACAAATCTAGAGACGCCTGGAAATTAATAAATTATAAGCATAACAATATTTATTCATCGAAAACCCAAATAGATCCTGCTTTGAGACAGAATGACTTCAATAAATATAGCACTGTAGCAGATGGGGTATTCTTACAGCATTTTCAAACAGTGATATAAGCATAAACGATATGTTAAGAGAAATCCCTGGCATTGCTGACTCTTTTCTTCTCAGATCAGTTACCACACATGAGATCTTGAAGCAGTAAATGCTCTAAAAAAATTCCCCGTGTACTGATAACTGTGATCTGTAAGATAATTAATTATAAACACAATTGATAATATTTTAGACCCACTTACAGTTTTAACAAATTGATGCTTCAGCGAAGGAGTTTTCCCAGACGCATTTAAAATAACAAAAGTGCTTTGAAAAAGCTTGAAGATTCTATCTAATCTCGATTATTCCCATTTTTGGGAAAAAGCTCCAAAGAATAATAAAGTTAAATGGAGTTTTAATGTTCCCGGGACCACCCTCTACATTTCCAAACAGTTTTTCGAATAAAAATCTGAACAACCACGTATATACGACTGATTAACCAGGGTACATTGATGCAAGAAATATATTAGCAATAAAAGCAAAATAAATTTCCTTGAATTATTAAACTAATAGGAATAGAGTTTGTAATAATAAATAAATAATAATATAATGTAATAAATAATAATAACAAATAAATAATGTATATGGATTTTGATATTTACTTAAAGATAGTTTAAAACTAGACTTATAGAAAATTTGATTCCCAACATCTTTATTAACTAAGTTTCGTCTAGGAGGTAATAGAATTGAAATACCGAAAATAAACTTATTTGCAGTGCCATTTTGTTAGTATGAAGGTGAGGTAATAGTGTAATCGCCAGAATGAAATTATTTTATTGTTATTGATGTATTCAAGAATCGCTGCCTAAGGAATCACTACTTCCACATCCAGATTTTATATCCAGGTCTCTTAGAATGAAAAAAAAATTAATACTATACTTGCACTCCACTATGCGAAAATTACAGTTCATAGAATTTTAATAATATAATATTTGAAATCGTCTAGCCTAAAAACCAATAAAACGATATGCCACGTTAGTAGTGGAGGTGGTATTGGGGGTGACTTTATTGCTATACGAACTTTTTTTTCAAATGAAATCATAAGTCATAAGGAATTCCGAGATTAAACTCTGAATTAAAAATAATATATTTCAGTGGCCCTCTACGCCTTCGTATTTTTCTAAGTTCTAAAGAAAAATTAATCGGCAAAACAAAGTGATGGAAAACTTTATTCATTATTATAGAAAGAGGTTAAGAATCTCTTTAGAGAAATCCATGCAGGATCAATCTGTTTCCTAATAACTTACTTTTTCGTCTAAGCGCATTCCACTACTGAATACGTTTTTAGAGGACATAACCACACAATATAAGAATATTGTTCTTAGAAAATCGCATTTTATAACGCAAGCCAGGTATTTTCTTCCCTCTCTCTCACATAATTTTTGTACTAGTGGGGTACCGAGCAACCGATATATGAACGAGGGCCGCCAAATTTCAATTAAAAGGTGCGTGAAGTATTTGGAGTGAACTCGGACAAACAATTGACGTTTAACATACACATAAACGAACCTGTACGCAAGGTACTTTGTATGAAGTCTGTCCATTACACAGTTGGCCTAATCGGCATCTACGAACCCTTGCAATTTCTCGCACCTCCTCTTGTAGAAGTTCATTTTAAATATCGCAAAACACATTTTCCTGCCTTCCAGTACTCGTCTCCGTAGCATGAATTAAATTGGCTCACTGTGTGAACAATATCTGAATGAATGTCGAGTGCTAAATACATTAATGCTACAACTAATTCTGTAAATAGGATCTTGTAAGCTTCATTTTCCAATATACTGTTCTGTTTTGTTAAATTTTATTCCAGGATCCATCGGTGTTGGTACTGGACAGTCAATCATCTCCAGTTTCTTCAAGATATCTTTAATTTATATATCCTCTTCGAATCTGCTAGAATGTTATTCGTAAACAATGACTTATTCCTCTCAAACCCCTTATCTCCACAAACTTTTTTAAATTTGGCAATGCCGGATACATTTTGACATGCAATGATAACGCCACCGACGTAAACGACTATCTCTTCGTCTCCCTTTCTTTTGTATATACACAAGTGTTTGCAGTAGCCGGCTTTAGCCTTGAGAATTTTAGCCTCTCAAGAAACCGCTTGTGCCATCGGCGTCCAACTTGTTTCGATCCATAAAGGGACCTCTTAAATCGGCATACTCTCTTATCTGTCCCCTCGAAGGTGACGTGGCATTGCATTTGTTTTACATCTAATGGCCCCTTCTTCATTATTGTCGACTAGTGTCATTTCCAATTAGTCTTTCAACATATCTGGAATATCCACGTATATTCTCTCTTCGATGATGCCACTCAAATGGGCCGTCGTTATAAGTAATTGGTAAACTTTCATTTCACGATGAGCTGCCAATGCAGTGATCAATCGTATCGATTCCAGTCGAGCAACTGTAGCATATGTGTCATAAACATCAATTTCTGATTTCTGCGTGAAACCTTTAGCGACCATTCTCACTCTTCGTCATTCGAGTGTGCCATCAACATTATGTTTGTTCCTCAGTACAATTCAAGAGCCAATTATATCGCGATTTCTTGAATGATCCACAATTTCCCAAGCATCGTTCTTGATGAGCGACTTGACTTCCTCGGTGATGACCCATTTCCATTCTTGAGCTTCGGGACTCGAAATTGTTTGTTTTAAGGAAATTGCCGCTAAATACACTTTCTTAATTGCTCCACGTACTTGTGCCTATAACCTATGGATTATGAGATCGTACTACGAAAAAATACTTAAGAACACCTGTGTTAAATCTTTAAAAATGTTTCATTAATCAATAACTTACATGTGACACGTTACGGATTGACATGCATATACAGGGTGGACCATTAATAAAAGGCCATAGTTCAAGGGTAGGTTCTTTGGATCAAAATATGAGGATATAATCAAGTATGCTTTAGTAAATTGTTGTGTGAAAATATACTGGATGTTGTATTTTTTTTTTTACAATATCTCAACTACCTCTTGACCGATGTTCTCTCAATTTGGTAAAGGAACATTTTTTAAAATAAGAAACAATAATTCATGTATCACATTACGCTAGTCCGTGGAGGGCGCCTCATAAGCTATACCTGATGATGAATATTTTTTCTCTTTTTTTTTATGAAACGTTGTGGCACTTTTGACTAGAAAATTTCATGCAGGAGTCATTTCTACGTAAAAAAGGGTACACTTGTACACACAAATTGTATTTATTGAAAAGTGTACTTTGGTGACGACTTAGTTATGTCAAAATGTCAAACTAATGAAATTGTACGTAAATGACAGAACTAAGACGTCACCAGTTTTGTAGATGAAAACAATATTAATGTAAACATAAAGTTCGAAAGGTTTTTGTCTATACTTGTTGACGAAATAAAGAAAGCTTTTCCTTTAAAATCAAAAACAGTTGAGCAAACAAATATAAAATTGACTGGTACAATAATGATCTACGATGCATGCGCGAAACTTTAAATCTGTTAAGAGCTCTGCATATTCAAAATCCTAACGATGATAATCTGACTATCCAATATAAAACATATCGTAAATTATACAGAAGTAAAATAAAAGAAACTAAAAAGATCGCCAATGATAAATATATTTTAAGTTCAAATAATATATCAAAAGGTATATGGAACGTAATAAATAGCAAACGTGAGGAGAGGACAATTTTCTAACGAATTTCGCTCTGATGACCTAAATTTGTTCTTTGTAAATATCGTAAATGAAATAACTAGTAATATTCCTAAATCTAATATTGACCCAGTTAGTTTACTTCAGGCTTGTAACATAAAAAACAATATAGAGTTTGAGTTTAACGAAATTACTACTACACTAAACTATTTAACGAATGCATAAAGGAAGGAATTTTTCCCAGCTGCTTAAAAACTTCCAAAGTTATCCCTATATTCAAGAAACGTGAGTTAAATGATATATCTAACTATCGACCCATATCAATTATACCCATTCTTGGAAAGATATTTGAAAAATTACTACACACAAAATTAATGAATTATTTTGAAACGAATGACCTCCTTTTCAGTGGGCAGTTTGATTTCAGATCAAAGAAATCAACAACAGATGCTATAAGTCTACTCTTGAATTACATCACAGATGCATATGAAAATAAAAATTACGCAGGCTGCACTTTTTGTGACCTTTCGAAGGCATTCGACTGTGTTCGGCATAATATATTATTAGGAAAATTGAACAAATATGGAGTAAAACCAAGGTCACTAAAACTACTTAGAAGTTACTTCGAAAATAGAAATCAAGTCACTGCTTATAACTGTATGACATCAAAAATAGCGGGCATAGATCATGGAGTACCTCAGGGATCCGTTCTTGGACCCCTGTTATTCTTGATCTATGTCAATGATTAACCACAATATATTTCAAATGCTAAATTTGTGTTGTATGCAGATGATACTATAAATTATAATGAGAACCTGATTGAGTTGGAAAATATTATGCTGCAAACACAGTCGACTACTTCTGAGTGGTTCCAGGCCAACGTCTTATGTTTAAATGATACCAAAACAGCAAATATGGTATTTTCTACTCGTTCTATTGAAAAGTATGAAAACCCAGATAATGTAAAATTTTTAGGAGTAGTTCTTGATCCAAAACTGTGTTGGGATCAACATGTGGACTATGTTTCAAAAAAACTGGGAAGGTGTGTTTATATGATAAACAATCTCATAGGGGAAGTATCCTTAAATGTTATTAGGACAGCCTATTTTTCATTATTCCAAGGTACCTTTTCGTATGCAATTCTAACTTGGGGGCATACAGCTCATTTAGATAGAATATTTAGTTTACAGAGACGTATTGTAAGATCGATTTCAAGTCTTGGATATAGAGATGACTTAAGATATAAATTCATTGAACATGGAATATTAACAGTTCCTTCTTTTTATATCTATAGGTGCTTGATATACGTTAAAGAAAATATAAACGATTACGTTGTTCATAGAGATATACATGACCATGATACAAGGTTCAACAATAAGTTATCTTTGAGATATCTACGATTAGAAAAAAGTAAAAATGGGGTTAACTACTTCGTTTTTTAACAAACTCCCTTTTCATATTACTTCTTTACCATACAAACAGTTTTGTGGCCAGGTTAAAAGTTTACTTATAAACGGAGCTTTCTATAATTTTCAAGAATTTTTTTCGACTGATTTTGCGAATGAAATTGTATGAAATTTTTATTACCAATTTTAAAAATATTTTAAAGTGTAAAACTTAACTGTTATTTTAATTGCTGTTTGTTAAAACTGTGTCGTGATTTATTTGTGTTCATTAATTGAATATCTTCGATTAATTATTATCAATGTTTTTGTATATTTAGAACCTAACTAATTTGACTTGTGTAAAACTTTTATAAGTTTGTAACATCAATAAACTATTTCTATTTCTATTTCACCAAAGCACACTTTTCAATAAATACAATTTGTCCTTTTCAAATTGAGTTTGTTTCAAAAGAATTCTTGAGATTTATGCGACAATTTTCTCGAAAACGGTTGGAATTATCAAGTTCTATCAAGTGTACCTTTTTTACGTAGAAATGACTCCTGCGTGAGATTTTTATTCCAATGTTCCACTACGTTCAGTAAAAAAAAAGAGAGAAAATATTCATCATCAGGTATTCTCACATAAATTATTGTTTCTTAGCTTAAAAAATGTTTCCTTACTAAATTGGGAGAAGCTCGGTCAAGATTTATTTGAGATATTGCAAAAAAAATACAATTTTGACCTGTATCTTTTTCCATAGCAACAATTTACTAAAGCATGATTGGTTACATCCTCATATTTTGGTTCAACGAATCTACCCTTGAGCTATGGCCTATTATTAATGGTCCACCCTGTATATTATATGTTTTTAATGACAGAAAAAATGATGTTAACTCAGGAACAATGATATTAAAAATTATCCTTCTAATGCTTGAATGGGGTAAATAGAACTTTACACCAATTTCTTGATTGAATTTCGAGAACGATACAGGCAACTGTGACATTTATTTAAGAGTCTCTTCCTGTGGAATATACCCTATTGAAAACATGTAACATCGTCCTTCTTGTGCGGGTCGACTGTGGTCTTTCAAAATGTGACTTTTTAGAAATGAATCACTTTCACGTAGACATTTTCCTATAGAAGCATGTATTGGGATCTGACATAAATGCAGGGGGGAGGGAGGGGTGGTTCTAATCAATATTACGTAAATTAGAAAACGCTTTATCCCGCTTTATTTACAAAGTTATACATATATTTTTTGTGGAAATCTTGAAATATAGAAAATATTTGGTCTTAAGTTGGTATACATAGCCCAGAGTAAGTTTGTAGAGGGCAAAAGAGTATTGACAATAGGACACATTGCATTGTTAAATGTGAAAAAAATTAAGAAAACGATATTCTGAGATTTACAGCTCTATGTTTACAGATGTCAACTGATTAAGTTAGAAATAAATTGTCCACATACTTGATAATAGGCCCATTTAACATTTTTTTATTATTACATATTCTGAAAGAGCTTGGTGAGTATAGTAAGTATGCCAAAAATTAAAATTTTCTGACGTCGCCTTCATGTATAAAAAAAATATTAAAGTCGGCGCGCTTAAAAACGCTCGGGATAACCATGTAGTTGAGTTGTGACGTCAGATGGCTGAACCGCCCAGTGAACACGGCTGCGAATGCAAATTAGTATAGTAAAATCTGGAAGTAAAGTCGCTTAGTTTTCGAGAAAAAAAACGGCGTAGAACCAAACCAGACTCAGTGGGATTCTTTAGTAAGATAACCGTGTACACGAAATCATTTTTTACATTTCTTTGGTGGTCGAGAACTTTTTTATTTCGGAAAAACTCAAAAAAATAGATTTTTACGTTTTTTAACGTCTCCACCGCTATATCTCTGAAAATATTTGTGCTATCAAGCTATTTTTTTTTAGATTAAAGTAGACACAATAGCGCTTCGAACAACGTCCCACGTGAACCCGATTTATTTTTTTTTAAGTTGGAAAAATAATAGGACTCAGACTTGTTATTTTCAGTAGCGTAATTTTAGACAATCCAGAAAAAAATTTATTTATGAAAATTTGTATATACATGCGTACACATTGAAGCCAATAGTTGAAAAAAAGTTTTCAGGATAAAAATTTTTCATGTTCCGTTCATAGTATTGAGTCAGCGATTTTTTTTAACGGGCCAAAGTCATATTCTTGCGCGCTCGGCTGTAGCAAGCCTGCCGACTGCAACGATCTGACGGTCCCGGTCGGGGTGTATGTAGTAGTTTAACTTATATCAATAGATACAAAACCAGTAGTGATCAAAAGCATCTAGGGGATCAATATTATTGTTCAATATTTCATATACTGTACAGTAGTATTGATCATATGTTAATATTAAGAAATTGTAAAATAAATATAAAATAGTCTCCTTTTAATAATACAAAGACAGGTAGGTACATATAAATACCTAATCTATAAATATCAATCAGTGTTACTAACTACCCACCTAATTAGTAAGTTTATTAGACATTTTTAAATGAATGAAAGTAAAAACGTGCGCATCAAATGAGTTTTATTGTTGAAATAAATTTTCTATTTGGATAGATAACTATGTAGTTTGTAGTTTATGTAGGCCCTACATTAATAGCATTCTAATTCGTTCATATCTTCCTCGAAATCTTTAAGGGAAGGAACGACATTTGCACTCGTTGCAACATTTTAGGCCTTCCTTAAAACAAGCACATTTTCGATTGTCACAATTTTTATCCGAACAATGAATACTTAATGATTTTCGACAACCGCCACTTCTACGCGACTAATCTGACCAACCCTGCATGCGAGGTGTATTAATTGCGTCCCAATGTCGCATTTAGCGCTGATAAAAAGAATCGCTGTTGCCACACGGTACATTTTAGGAAAAAATGTATTGTTTCAAAAACTTTTGTGATTATTAGGCTTTATTTTCTTCGCTGCATGTATGTATATATTTTCAAAAATAAAAAAGTTTATCGATTGGTGAAAATTTCAATACATAAAATATATATTTTTAGTTTATCTGATTTTTAGAGAAATGAAAGTGCGAATTGTGCCCAAACCGTTTAAATTGGTAAAAGCGCTACAGTGTGTGCTTTAATTTGACACAAAACAAATTTCGGTACCTTTAATAGTTTTAAAAATACGGCGGTGGAAACAAAAAAAAAAATTATTTAAAAATACGTTTTTTTCACTTTTTATTGATTTAAAAAGTTCGAGACCACAAAAATATGTCGTAAAATATGATTTCATATGCCCGGTGATATACTCAAAGGAACCTAACATGTTTGATCTCGTTTTACGCCAAAAAAAAAACGACACGATAGACTTACGAAATCGCTGCTCTAATGTAGGTATCGGCGCACGCCAAGTGACGTCACTCTACGGACTTGTTGGCCGGCCGAGCGTGTTTCTATTCAAATGCGAATATCTCTGTGGCTATTGATTCAATTGAGCTGAATTTTTTTTCTGAGGCTATTGATTTGTTATACTTTAAAATGAGGAAGAAAAAGTAGGAAACTGCCATATCACTAAATGACCCCATTGATTAAAATTCGGGATATCCTATATACATAATAAGCGGAACTTTTTGACATACAAGTGATTTTTCTTTCACTTCCGGTTTCGCCGGAAGCTTTCGATTTTTAAATGGAAAACCCTGCATATCATTGCATTTTTTAATTCTGCATAATTTTCTGAATCCAACGATGCCAAATAAGCGACAGTTCAAACGTCAATATTTTATATATAATTTTTAGTTTTCCATTTAAGTAAGCGATGATAGTTTCGATTTATTTTAAATGACCCGTGTAATGCTAGAGAAATCGAAATCCCGTCAAAAATACTAAATTACGTGATTTATGAGCAAATAAATTTCATCAAAATTGTTTTTGGGGCAAAACTCAATTTTTTCGAATGGAACCATATTGGTACCGTGGTACCATTTATTAGTACTATTAATAAGGAATTTATTCATATATCGTATTAAAATGTGCGATAAATATGAACAAAATTACAGCTAAAAGAAAATAAGAAAATACTATTTTGTTCTAATTATCTTGTTATACATAAGGTGGCTTTGGAATATAAAAAATGAAAACATTATAATGGTTCAAAATGCTGTCCATAACGTCACTTCTGAACTTGGATAGCTGTTTCTCGAAGAACATTCGCCAATTGTTGGACTGTTTATGCTATTAATTGCGCGTAGCTCCTGGTCTTCGCGGGTTGTAACGGCGGTTGCGTAGATAATATTTTTTAAATGACCCCAAACAAATAAATCAAAGGGCGTTAAATCAGGTGACCTTCGAGGCCATCTCGCAGGACCATTCGTCGAAATTACGTTTTCTCCTAATCTTCGTTGAAGGTAATCAATCACTATCCTTGAGTTATGGGAAGGAGCGCGAACTTGTTGGAAATACATTCCCTGTCCTAAATCCAAAGGTAACTCATCTAAAATGCCCTCAATCTCATTTTGCAGGAATCTCAAGTATCGGGCACCAGTCAGGGATCCTTCAAATATTATTGAACCAATGATTCCAGTACCGATTATTCCAAACCAAACATTGAAACCGAACCGCACTTGAAAGTTACCCTCCCGTAATAAATACTGATTTTCTTGTTAACAATGTTTTGTATTTTGTCGGTTAAATAATCCCAAATTTGTAAACCTAGACTCGTCCGAAAATAAATGGCTGCACGTTATTCTTCAAAGTCGAATTGCAATATTCCATCCTACGTTCGTAATCATTTTCGTATGTACAAGTGCTGGTGCAATTGGTATTTAAAAGATTTATAGTGGTATTTGAGCAAAATTCGGCTTACTGTTTGGTGACTGATTTCCAATTCAAACCCAACTTGCCTTATAGAAACAGTCTTATCAACTTCTATTCGAGCCAAAACATTAATTTCCGTTATTTCGTCGAGAATGAAATTTTCTTTGGGATCATTGTTGGGCTCTCTTCGGAATTGATTTTCGAGACGTTTAAAATAATTTCTCGCTGGACATTGTCTATCAAGATATCGTTCGGCATAAAGGTGTCTAGCCGCTACGGCATTTTTCCTACGTGCCCTATAAATAATTAACATGTCCACTTTTTCATCTCTTGTATAAATTTGCAGCATTTTGAACACAACAATAATTTAAAACAATTTTTAAAGACACATTAAAAATACCGATAAACCAACAAATGTTTGACAAACTAACTATTTCATTGTTTTCAAAGCCGCCTTAGTTAGTTACTTTTTACATTTAATTAGAACAAAATTGTAGTTTCTTATTTTCTTTTAGCTGTAATTTTGTTTGTATTTATCGCACATTTTAATACGACATATGAATAAATTCCTTATTAATAGTATCAATAAATGGTACCACGGTACCAATATAGTTCTATTTGAAAAAATTGAGTATTGCCCCAAAAACCATTTTGGTGAACTTTATTTGCTCATAAATCACGTAATTTGGTATTTTTGACGGGATTTTGATTTTTTTAGCATTACAAGGGTCATTTAGAATAAATCGGAACCGTCATGGCACACTTAAATGGAAAACTAAAAATTATATTATAAAAATATTGACGTTTGAAATGTCACTTATTTGGTATCGTTGGATTCAGAAAATTATGCAGAATTAAAAAATGCAATAATATAGGGTATTCCATTTAAAAATGGAAAATTAGTGTCACTTCCGGCGAAATCGGAAGTGACAAAAAAATCACTTTTATGTCAAAAAATGCCGCTTATTATGTAAATTTCAATCAATTACACAGCCACACACAAAATTTTTTTTTCTGATCGGGGGGTCTGACTATGTTTAATATATGTTTTGGGGGTCGCTGAATCCGAATCCGAGGTTTATTTAACTCCATCACATCAGAATTTTGCCAAAGCTATTAAACGCATATAATCATGCGAATAAAGTTGTAATCTAAAAACCCAAGCTCTTAAACCCCATAACCCACTCAACCTCATAATCCCATAACCCACTTAATTCCATAACTATAAGAATGAAGTTGTAATCTGAAATTGATTTTTGTTTTGTCTCAAGCACCCGAAACATACTGTTATGTCCTAAAAACAGCTTCACCCTAAAAGTCTATATTTTTACGTTTATTCAACTAATGTTAGTCTTTCAAATCATTGTACCGTCGGCATTGGCGTTACCCGATGCACACCGCGGGGAGGTTGCACGATCGGGTTTTGTACATCATGTAGCCCTTAACAAGGCTGTTTGGTAAAGCTGCGGATAAAAGGCATATTATTTTATTTGTTCTCTTTCTTCGAGCTGTATCGAGTTCTTTTCTCTTCAAAAGACCTATGCAAAGGATTTCATTTACGCTTCTTGTCTTGTCCATGTGTTTCTCTTTTGAGCATCCAGCAAAAATCTGCCAGCATATTAAAGTCCCGCCTTCCCTGATAGCGAGTTTCCATAATTTTAATATCTTGGTGAAAACGTTCAGCCTGTTCCTCACTGAAGTGTGCCAGGTTTTCGGGAAATTCATCAAGAGGAGAGTGCAGGAAATGCAGTTTCAAGTTCATCAAGCATCCTAGGTTTTCGTAGTCCTTTATCATTTTGGCGACTATTTCTTTGTACCGTGGACTTTTTCGGTTTCCTAGGAAGTTTCATGCAACTTCTCGAAAACTCAGCCAAGCTGCTTTCTCCCGATCATTCATCTTACTGATAAAGACGTTATCACTGAACATTTTCCGAATTGAGGTCCATCAAACACCCCCCCTCTTTAATTTTGGCATTAGAAACTCTAGGGAATATCGTTTATAGATATTCGAAACATTTACCCGTTGTATCAAGAGCTTTGACAAACTGTTTCATTAGACCTAGCTTTATATGAAGAGGAGGGATTAGGATCTTCGATGGATCTACGAGGGATTCATTGATGACATTTCGCGACCCAGGTGTGAGGTACGTTCTAGTTGGCCAATCTCTTACCTTGTAATGCTGCTGTCTGGCTCTACTATCTCATAAACATAAGTAGCAGGGGTACTTTGTAAAGCCGGACTGTTGCCCGAGTAACATGATCATGATCTTTAAATCTCCACAGATCTGCCATCTGTGGAGCTCGTAGCCGATTTTCTTCAAAAGTACTTGCATGTTCTCATATTTTTCCTGCATTACAATCGAGTGAGCTATAGGTATAGGAGCATAGACATTGGTATTATGTAGTAACACTGCCTTAATACTTCTTTTCGATGAATCGATTAAAAGTCGCCAGTCTGTTGCTTTGTAGCAACTCTCTTTCATTTCATTCATGAGTCCGTTAATGTCAGTGCAAAATACGAGATCTTCATCCTTAGAAAAATATTTCCGAAAGTCTGACTCTCGATTTCGATATAAGGAAACCTTCGTACGTGGTTCTAGGAAATTTCTCTGCTTCATAAACCAAGCCAAGAACTCCGCACTGTCTTTTGGCAAGCCTAAATTCCGTACAAGGTCGTTCAATTCAGGCTGTCAAACCAGCATTGGGACCGATTTTTTAGTGTCTTGATAAGAGTCGGTTTCGCTATCGGTATTATCGCTCACAGGCTCATATTCGTCAACTTCATTTCGGTATGTCCGATTATGCTCATATGCTCGAGATCAGTTTCTTTTCTGTCTTTGTTGGATAAAATTGAAGCCTTTACTGATGTCACGGTTTTATAAACGATGTTGTGTTTGTTCTTAATATTGAAATTCTTACTTACTTTATTCGAACAAAAAAGCAATCTTCTTTACAAAGAGGCTCGTTCCATTCTGATGGACTGGACAATTTAATTGCTTTTTTGTCTTTTTTCCAACGGTTCAACATTATTCTACAAGAATTACAAATTATATTGGGAACCCATGAATGTTCACCAATATGCAAACCGAAAATTTCCTAGTATGTGACTTTGATGCCATCATCTATTTGTTTCCGCAATGAACTAACTTCGTATTTACAGCAAATGTAACAAAACACATTACGATTGCTATCACAATCGTGAGATGGATTGTGACTTCTTGTAATGTTGTTCTCTACATTAGCCAAGTCACCAACCAATGTAGAGCTGCGGGTCCGCTTTCTCACCCTGACAAGCCGCCAATACTGGGATTCCGAGTCCCTGCATCGTAACACGTTACCTACGTGTGTCTGCCATGACGGAATTGCTCCGTTGCCCACCGTCACCACGTGGAGGTGCCCTGGATGCAGACGCACGCAAGATATAATAGCTCTGCATAGAACCTGAGCTTTGTATTCTTTGAAAGAAAATATCTTCTAGAACCAGATACCAAAACATGGAGATTTATCACTGATATTTTTCATTGATATGCAAAGACTCATAAATGAATGTGCATAGAATTAGAGCATTTTTAGAGACCTGATACGCGTACATATCAAGTTAAATGTTTGACATACGTGTTTATTGGAGTTGATAGATTTTTGGTTAAGTGGGTTATAAGGTTATGGGGTTAACTGGGTTGTGGTGTTATGGGGCTTAAGAGCTTGTATTTTCAGATTACAACTTCATTTTTAGGGTTATATGCGGTTAATATCTTAAATTATGGTTTTTTTTGAGGTTATGGCAAAATCCTGATATGATGGGGTTAAACAGACCTCGTATTCGGATTCAGCGACCCCAAAAACGTTTAGTAAACATGGTCAGACCCCCAGATCAGAATTTTTTTTTGTGTGGCTGTGTTGTCTTCAAAACTAAAGATCCTGTTACACTCGATATACGAAGAATTCACTTGGTTTTTAAAAATAATCGGATGTAATATATAAATTATTATAGAATTTACTTTAATAACAACTGAGAATTGAGCAAACTTGCCGTTTGATTTATTCTTTAATAACGTTTCTATTATGGTAACAAAATTTCAACAATTTTCATATATGGTTCTGACGCAACACCCGTTCATAAATATAATTTAATAATTTAATTACTCTCTGTCGTAAACCCGTAGCTGTTGTAGCCGTAAGGATCTTGTTTAATCTTATATTCATTAGCTGCATACGACGCAACTGGAAAAATCCGGTATTCGCTTAACGAATAATTGAAAATGTGACATGACTTCATTTTAGCGTAAACGTTTCAACATAATCGAAAAACATATTTTTATCGTGTAGAGAGATGAACGATTTGATTTATCCATCACTTTATTATGCAAAGTAAAGGTTCTCTTTTAATCTTAAAAATCATAGTGGAATATCGATCGACATTTCTGCAAAATAAATGTTAGTATATGCAGCCTTAAAGAGATTGGATAATAAGCTTATCATTTTGTAATTGAATGAAGGTTTAACCCAGGCACATAGTAGTTCAAGAGGATTCGGTAGAATTAAACTATTGCATGTAGCCAGTAAACCCAATTATTTAGGATGGGCTTTTGTTGTAATTAAAAAATATTGAAGTTTCTATGTTCCTAAAGTTGTATATACTTTATGTTCTTACTCTACCTACTGCCATAATTATATGGTCCCCAATTTTAAGTACGGCATTGTTGAACTGTACCACTCATGCTGCTTGAATGTAATCTTTCTTTACATTTTCATTTATCCAACATTCGCCTAAAGTTATGAGGAGTTTTTTCCAGAGAATAATGGTAAAACAAATTACAAGTTTCAGTAAGGTCTCAGTCAAACCAGAGTTCATAAGAGATTCATCGAAATTTTAAAGAGTGACCCAAAATTTGCGCCTTCTCTGGGGACCTCATGAATTCGATTCAAAAGTGGTCTAAATGATAGCTTATGGTGATACTTTAAGTAGACAAAATTTCAAGTTGAGAATAGTTTTTGTTTCGGCGATATGATGAGTCGAACCTGTTAGTTGACCTGTTCACGTCAAGATGAATCCGACACTCTTGGCAATCTCGTTCATTATGTTCAAGATTCTATCATTGTATTTTATTAAAAACGTTGTTCAAGTGAGGTATAGCTGATTTTAAAGGAAAAAAAATCAGGATTTTTGCTGATAATATTCGATTAATCGGTATTTTTTACTGGAGACTTAGCAAATCTGGATAGATACTCCAAACCTTGTATCTGACGGCCTTTGAATTAAAAAATATATAAATTCACCGAGATTTGCTATGTTTTCAGTAGAAAAATACGGATTGATCAAAGATGTTTAGCAAAAATGCTAATTATTTTGTAACTTTCTTGTACTATACCGGGTGATTCAGTTTGGTATTCGCCCCTCTGTATCTTTTTTATTTTAGCAGAAAACTACAATAAATCATATATATTTGTAAATCGTTTGTCAAGCTCTATCGAATGACGTCCTTAAATCATCTCTTCGATAACATATGCCAAAATAACGATAGTCAACTTTTTTTTTTTTTCAAATGGTATGCTATACTTTTTTTGCCGATTGTTGTAGTGCTTCTCTTTCTGCATTCAACCATGTGAAAAAAGTATACACTTCCATAAGGAAAATTTCGAGAAAATTAATAAAATACGAAAAAACTTCATTTAAAGGTTTTGTTTCTGATTCAACATAGTTAGCCATGGAAACAATTGAATTTTGTCATTGTTAGTAATGTCAAATTGAAAATACTGTTATTTGTGACTGTATTATTCGTTTTTCTTTTATGTTATACTTCTAAATAGATTTACACAATGGTATCTTACACTAATGAAGAAAAATTGGACATGATATTAATTTATGGAGTGCGGAAAAACAGTAAAGCAGCCAAACGTTTATATCAAGATCGATTTCGAAATAGACCGGTACCATCAGACAAAATGTTTGCAAAATTGGCAAGAAATATGGTATATTATGGAAGTTTTGAGAAAAAAAAAAGAGACGTTTTTAAGCCCAGAACCGCACGAGATGAGGAATATACAGTTGCAGTTTTAGCCCGTGTTTTCGTAGACCCTGATATTTCTATCGGGGCGAGCGTAGAGGCGACTTCAATGTGAATATCAGTCGATATTCCGTTGAAGCAACGTCGAGCGCGGTTAGTACTTGGATGGGCTCCCATCCTTTGAAATACAGCGTTCTCGTCCCACCTTCTAGAGGCTTGTATATCAGTGTATACTCGGAAGTTACATAATTTCAGACGAGGATTACGTAGTGGATATACCATCCTTCGGAGGGAATGTAAAGCAGGCGGTCCCTTGTCTATTAAATGTTAGGCAAGTAAAAGATCCCTACTCTTCTTAAGGGAAGAGGTTCGGCAAAATTTCCAGGTTGGAGGTAGCTCGTCTCCTGGCGTCGGTGATAGGCCCTGGTAGCGGAAATAGGCCGACGTTAAACAGTTTAAAAAAAAAAAAAAATATATATATATATATATATATATATATATATATATATATATATATATATATATATATATATATATATATATATATATTTCTATGCGTCAGTTAGCGACAGAAACTGATATTTCATATTCTTCAATTCAGAGAATTCTGAGAGACAATAAACTGCGACCATATAAAATACATTTACATCAGGGCTTGCTTTCAGGAGATTACGAGAGACGTCTAAATTTTGTAGCGTGGTTGGCACTTGCTCAAGAAATGATTATATTAGATCGCATCATGTGCTCAGACGAATTCCGTTTTCATAATAATGGAATTGTTAATAGACATAACTGCCATTATTGGTCGCAGGATAATCCTCACTGACTTCGGGAAACTAATTTCCAAAATATCTGGGGAATTAATGTATGGTGTGGAATTCTCAACGGACAAATTATAGGACCAAAGTTTTACGAAGGCACGCTTACTGGAGAAAGATATCTACAGTTTTTAAGAGAAGAGTTGTTAAATTTCATAGAAGACGTTCCAATACATATTAGGCATAACATGATATGACAACAAGATGGGGCACCGCCACATAATGCTATAATTGTAACGAATTACTTAAATGCAGCATATCCAGGTAGATTGATCGGAAATCGTAGTGAGGATATCAAGTGGCCTGCCAGATCACCAGATCTCACACCGTTAGATTTTTTCCTTTGGCCATATCTAAAAGAAAGAGTGTACTTTACACCTCTAAATGATGTCGAAGATCTTAAAAATAGAATACGAATTGAATGCCGCAGATTAAATGTTGAAATTCTTCAACATGTATGTATCCAGGGCGTGATAAACACAGAAGCGAACGGAGGACTCTTCGAACATATGAAGCAATAAATAATGTTTTTATTTTCTTAATTGTTAGTTAGTTTTCAAGTATTGGTAGTTTTTTTATTGGTAATTGTTATTTATTATTAGTTGTTATTTTAATATTATTGTTGAGTGTTATTATCATTAATTAACTAAAGATACGACATTAAATGTTTGTTTATATAAAAATGAATTACATAATTATTTAAAAACAGAACTTTGTTTGGTCAAAATATTAAACTTTGTTTCGAAATTTTTATGCCTCATCAGTGCCGTACACAATCCTCGAAAAAATCCCTCTCTTTCGAATCTGATTTGCCTAGTTGGTACTAGTTACATTACCTACAATGTCAAAACTCAATTGCTTCCTTGGCTAACTATGCTGATTCATAAAAACTTTTGAATAACGTTTTATCATATTTTATTATTTTTTTCGAAATTTTCCTTATGTTGAAGAATGAATTTTAACATTTTAACAACTGCAGCATTCAATTCGTATTCTAGTTTTAAGATCTTCGACGTCATTTAGAGGTATAAAGTAAACTTTTTCTTTTAGATAGAACCAAAGGAAGAAATCTAACGGTGTTTAAAAACGTTTCTTTTTTTGTCAAAACTTCCACCTTCGCTCATATTTCTTGCCAATTTTGCAAACATTTTGACTGATGGTACCGGCCTATTTCGAATGCGATCTTGATATAAACGTTTGGCTACTTTGTTTTTTCCGCACTCTCCATAAATTAATATCATGTCCAATTTTTTTCCATTATTGTAAGACACCATTGTGTAAATCTATTTAGAAGTATAACATAAAACAAAAACGAATAACACAGTCACAAATAACAGTATTTTCAATTTGACATTACTAACAATGACAAAATTCAATTGTTTCCATGGCTAACTATGTTGAATCAGAAACAAAACCTTTAAATGAAGTTTTTTCGTATTTTATTAATTTTCTCGAAATTTTCCTTATGGAAGTGTATACTTTTTTCACATGGTTGAATGCAGAAAGAGAAGCTCTACAACAATCGGCAAAAAAAATGTATAGCATACTATTTGGAAAAAAAAGTTGACTATCGTTATTTTGGCATATGTGATCAAAAAGATGATTTAAGGACGTCATTCGATAGAGACAAACGATTTGCAAATATATATGGTTTATTGTAGTTTTCTGTTAAAATAAAAAAGATACAGGGGGGCGAATACCAAACTGAATCACCCGGTATTTCTGGTAAAATCTAATGAATCAAATAACGAGTTTAACTCGTCATATCTCCAAAACAAAAACTATGCTCGACTTGAAATTTTGCCTATGTTAAAGTATCACCATAAACTATCAATTACACCACTTTTAAATAAAAATCATGAGGTCCCCAAGAGGGCGAGAAATAGAGTTTTCTTTGGGTCCCTTCCTTCTAATTCTCGACGGTCGAAAAACTGATTGAAGTAGAAGAGAAGTTATAAGTTCACTGCGCAAACGAAGAACAAGATCAGAGAATCATCGTCTTAAATTTTTATCTCTAGAAGACAGTTTTCAAACCTCATCATCAGTTGCGAATCATTTTTTTGCAGATAAAGGCTAATCACAGTGAGAGCTCTGCAATAAATGTGATACTATAGGAGACTTTACATATGGTAATAGAACACTTATAGTATCTCTAAGGGTAACATTGTAGCAATTCGTTTGTCATGGTAACTAAAAGATACAGGCGTAATTAAAAGTTATTCTTTCTTACTGTGTTTGACATAAACAAACTCACAAAATATTTAGCTCAGACACTCCCAGCGAAATAGCGTGACGGGCTTGTTCTGGATGTTTGGATAGACACTACCCATACCACAGTAGAATCTGCCCTATGTCCGGCTAGACACTCCCTATACTAATTCACTGCATTGTATAAATACCTGAACAAGTGATAGTATCAGCACTTTGTAAATGCAAACACGTTCAATGTTTACTATCGCTGACCTCTTTTATGTAGCTAAAGCCTGGTTTTAAATATATATATCTGTTCCGCTAGTGTTTATTGAAAATAATGATTTCTAGTGATAAATTGTTATTGAAAAAGTTGGTATGAAATTTGATTATCAATTGCTTCTATTTTTCAATAATACATTAATAGGGCCTTAGGTTTGACAATATTAATATTATAATTATTATTTTTGTTCTCAAGATGGAGATGAATCCCAAATTCGTACATCACCTGCATATTTATGTAATTTACACTGTTTCGACAATGAATCTGAGAATATTCTTTAATTTAGTCATTACATTTTGATATTTTATTATTAAATTCTACTTTCTGAGCTCTATTAAGATTGGTTTGCAAGCGCAACTAAGTAGTTTGTTTAGTACATTATTTTGTATATAAGTGTGAGAAAGTAAAATTACCAAACAACCCAGATGTTTCAGAGTACTAATAATTTTATTAAAAATTTAGCTTTAGCATTGGAAGACGGGCCGAAAACAAGAAAATTGTATTTTATGTCCAAAGTATGAAATGGTCTCTGTCTCTGATCTGCGAGTATTTTTTTGCAAATAAATTACAGCATAATTTGTTTATGTACATGCGTTTATAGTAGAACTGTTTATATTTTCATGCAATTTAATGCAAATTCTGACTGCTGGAAGTGGCGCATCCACCATATTCTTAAATCCAAAACTTTGAAACCAAATAAATAATCCTGTCGTTATGCAGTTTTAACTTCCCCCACCTATTGAAATACCGAGGTTACTGCAATTGTTCCAAGACCTAAAATTGAGATAAGACCAGATATTTACGTTCTGACGCCCCATGAAGACGAAAAAGTGTTTTTTAAGAAATATCTTTTATATACGTGTACGTATATTAGAACAGTAACTAGTGGTTTTAACTTCGGAATAATGTCATATTTCGTTCAATTTTGGCAACTTAATAGTAAGTGAATCAAAGAAAAGTTTCTATATTATGCGCCGGCTTGCTAATTTATAAGAGGTGAATGCCATCCCTCTTCAGGGGGTGGCAACTAAGAAATAAACCGAAATATTGGAGCTGAAAGAGAATCGAATTTTAAGAAGAAAAGGCTCTATGCATTTCTTCATATAAATTGACAGTCTTTAAGTAATAACTACTAGGAAATTGGAAGTTAAGCTTAAAGAAGAGGTATTTCGCCAAATAACTGAAAAACATGGTAAAGACAAATAAGAAAGTTAATAAATTGGGGATGAATTTCGTTTTTCCTAATTTCTGTAGAGTTAATGGTTTCGGAGAACCGGAAGTATAAACATTCGAACATTTATAAGACGAAGTATTTAGGTTATGGTGCGAGAGCTAAGTGGCTTTTTCGGACACTCATCGTTACAAGCATTTTCTATGCGCTGATTAATTCGATCGAACTTAAATAACGACAAAATAGACTTTTGGCATATGTCAGCCCGTCGAGTTGGCCATGGTTACAAAGCCAATTTTTTTTTGTGTGTACACATTTTATGTTTAGAATGAATAAAATAAGATCGCCAGAAAGTGTGGGCCATCAGGGGCGCAACCAGAAAGGTCAAAGGTGTAAAAAACGAAGTTATATAACATGATCGTTACGAACTTTTTAACGTTGAGCATGTTTATTTAAATGTTTTGAACACATAAAAAAATTCCCAGAAAGAAACTCCCGTCAGTAAGGCTAGCCAGAAAGAAAATGTTTAGGATTTTTGAAGAAAATTGGATTTTTTTCGCATATTTCTTCTCAGAACTCTAAACTCATCGTTACAAGTTCTGGCTCCTTTTTAAAACGTAAATATAAGCTCCTTCAACAATAGAATAGCCTCCCCGTAAAGTTCTTAGTGTCAACAAAAGTACCATAGGCTCTTAAATATACAGGAATTTAACACTTTCGGCTGACTTGACTCCGTACCGTGCCTCAGATGTATTGTATCATTATTATCTTTCTGGCTGCGCCTCCTGACGACCCACACTTTCTGGCGATCTTATTTTATTCATTCTAAACATAAAATGTGTACACACAAAAAAATGAGCCTTGTAACGATGACATGATTTCACTGATTTTTAAACAGTGTTCGTGATGCTCCTGACAGGAGGTGCCCCGCCAGAAGTCGGCTTTATGAATCGTTATCATCCATTAAACCATAAAAATATCTTAAAGTTTATAAAACGATAAGCTGCCGAAAAAGCCACCTAGCTCCCACTCTATTAGGTTAGGTTAGGCTAGGTTGATATGTGAGTGGGTCCACCGCGACCATCTGGTCGATTGTGGCTCAATCCTAATTATTTTTCACCCAATATGTTCAGCTGTTTGATAAGGCCGACTACCTTATTGGGTCTCCAGGCCTTCTGGCAGCAGTTGCCCTTTGCCAAAGACTGAGAACCTGGTTCTTTCCGCAGCAAGTTAGGTACATAGAACGTGCGCTGCCGTCAGTATTTAGTTTAAATGTTAAATATCTCAGAAACTATAGTACTTAGGCCAAAAAACGCTAACAGTCAAAATGAAAGAATATTGATTAGCCTTTTAAATGGTTTTTTGCCTATTTCTATAGCATAAAAAATAAAGAATTTTTGATAGAAACAATGTACTTTGTCACATTTTTTTTTTAATAATTTTGTTAAAGTAAATAGTCAGTAATTAAAAAATATATTCCCATATACTGTTTTTCGTTAATATATAGTATGACCTAGACGCTTAAATTTTTTTGTTCATTTACAGCGCTTGCTTAATTTGGAAAACGTGTATTGTGATAGTTTCGCAGATATTAATTTTATAGATGACATTCGACCGTTTTTAGGATGAAGTATTTAGTATAAAATGTTAAATATCTTAGAAACCGTGATATTTTCATCCAATATTCTAAGGAACAGAATTAAAGGTAACTAATCAATCATTAAAATGATTTATTGTTTGTTCTAAATCACAAAAAATAAAGATGTTATGGCCGATACAATGTGCGTTTTGTGCATTAAATCGTAGAGTAATTTTTTTTTTTCAGATTGTAGCTTCTTTTATCTTCTTTTCAGTGATATTAACAACAATTTTTTTTTATTTTTAAACCATTTTCATTTATTTGTTTAATTTTCTTTATAAACAAATTCCTTTTCTCATCAATATTTAAGCCGAGATATGACATTCTCTTGGGCAAAATATTGATGAGAAAGGTGATTTTTTTTATAAAGAACATTTAAACACATTGAGAAAAAATAATTCAAAAATTAAAAATTAAAATCACCGAAAAGAAGCTACAATCGGAAAAAAAATCCATACGACTTGATGCACTTAACCCATCAACTTTGCTTTTATTTTTAAGGCATTGTTTTCAACATACCAACTTGAAATTTGGTATAGCGATTTAGCTCCACTAGAGGCATTGTTTTGTTAAAATATTTGCGCTATTATTTAAGTTTTCCTCATTTGTTTAAAAACGGCTGCTCTTTATTGTTTTTATGTATCGCAACATAATAAATTAACCATGAAAGGTTCATATGAATCTAGTTTTCTGCGGAATTTTATTATAAACAATCTCTTTTTTCATTGATTGTGATACGAGCTATAAAACCAGAGATATTTAAGAAAGGCTGAGAAAAAAAACACAATTTTCAATATTTGTTTAAATAAATGACTTGCGGGCCAAAGATTTATTCCAAAATTTTCTGCGACACTCCTCGTAATGGTTACAACAAGTTTCAGTAAAAAATGCTTATTATGTGATTTAGACTCCACTATTAACCAAGTGTACATTGACAACTATATATTACTCTTTTTATTTGCAACTTTTTGCATGCGGAAATATTATTTCCGCATTTGTTAGAAAAATCTGGACTTATCCTATCTCAAATTAGTTTTTAAATATAGAACTTTCAAAACACTAGTGAAAGAAATTATATGCGCAACACGTAGTGTTTTTTCCATATACGGCGTATTTTATATCTCGTCTATCACCTCGATCGAAAATCCTAAACTAATACAAAAAAAAATAAAATCCTAACTTGTTTTACAAATAACTATATTATTAGTTTGAGGTATCGACAACATGTATAAAAATTTGCCCGTTTTTAAATAACTGCATTATTTTTTACGTTAGTAATGGAGAACTAGTTATTAATTTTCCAATTTATCAAGTTCAATTATATTTGTGATTTACATAATAATGGCATACAAAATCGTTATTTGCATATATCTGCATACATACACTTATTTTAAATATATTATTATAACATATTGATTATGTATGACAATAACCATATAAAAACTGTAGTATATTTTAATTGTAAACAAATATTTTGTTTCTGGTAAAATACATATTTTACATTTCAACGCTATCAATCGAAAATTTAATAATTTAGTAGGCCGGCACCAGGTGCGTAGATGAATATTATTTATTATGGTATTATTATTTATTAAAGTTCGAATGTATCTATAAGACCAAATGGCAAACAATTTTTCTTAATTTTCCTGTTTTACTAGTAACGACAAAAAAATTTTTAAAAATTTTTATTGTTCAAATAGGCTTAGAATGTCATGAAACGTCGAGATTTAAAGTTTGAGCGAAAAAAAATTTCTGTCTGTCTGTCGGTCTGTCAGTCTGTCTGTAACTTTTTTTTTGTGCGCACGTTTACTCAGGAACCGTTTGAGATATTGACTTGAAATTTGGTACACATAGATACTTTAACGAGATCTAGAACTAGATTATATTTTCATCTGGTTCCGTCGAAGGGTTGGGGGTAAATTGGGGTAAATTTGGGGTAAATAGGTAAATCAAGCAGGTAAGAGTCCATAAAATTGGTATTTAGTATATAGAAGAGAAGCTAAGGTCTCAAAAAAATTTTGACATTAGCCACCCCCATTACTACCACCACCCCATTATTAAAGGGGGTGAAAAAAAAAATTGTAATTTAGCGTGTATACAAGAACCTATGGCCTCAATTTTTTTTTTACTCAATGCACCCCGACCCCCCAACTCTCTACCACCACCCCAACCCCCACTATCGATGTGACATATCGTTTTATAGGTTTTTGGGGTAGTCGATTTCAAATATCATGTTATAAAGTTACTTCGAGTAATATGGATGCGCAGTAGGTTTCCCCGAATATTATGGATGCGCAGTAGCTTTCCTCGAGTACCATCGATGCGCAGTAGGTTACCTCTAGTAGTATGGATGCACAGTAGGTTTCTTCGAGTATTTAGGATGCGCAGAGGCTTTTCTAGAGTACTATAAATGCGCAGTAGGTTACCTCAAGTAGTATGGATGCGCAGTAGTTTTCCCCGAGTACTATGGATGCGCAGTGGCTTTCCTTGAATACCATTGATGTGCAGTAGGTTACCTCAAGTGGTATGGATGCGCAGTGGGTTTTATCGAGTAAAATGGATGCGCAGTGGGTTTCTTCAAGAAGTATGAATGAGTAGTGGCTTTCCTCTAGTAAATTGGATAAACAGTGGGTTACCTCGGGTAGTCTGGATGCGTGGTAGGTTTTTTGAGGAAAATGCTTGAAGTAGAGGCTCTACTTCTATCGTGTAGTCCACGGCACAGAATCATTTTTTACATCTTTGTCATGCTATTTTCTGCGTATTACTTCTACATCCAGTTGAAGTATACTAACGCAAGAAAAATTTTTGAAAACTTTCATTGTACGAATAGGCTTAGAATGTCATGAAACCTCAATATTTTAAGTTTGAATAAAATAAATTTGTCTATCGCGTCGGTCTGTCTGTTAGTCTTGTATCTTTTTGGTGCTCACGATTACTCTGGAACCATTTAAGATATTGACTTAAAAATATGGCACACGTATGTATTTTAACGAGATCTGGAACTAGATTATATATCGATCTTATTTCGTTGCAGAGTTGAAGGTAAATGGGGGTAAATAGGCAAATAGGTAAATCAAACAATTACGAATGCACGAAATAGGTATTTAGTAAATATAAGAGGAGCTAAGGTCTCAAAAACATTTTTGGCAATAGCGACCTCTATTACAACCCATTATTGAAGGGGGTGAAAAAAATATTATGATTTAGTGTGCATACAGGAACCAGTCATCAAGAATCACCACCCCTACTACTGATGGGGCATATCATTTTTTGGGGTACACGATTTCAAATATTATACTATTAAAGTTCCATAAACAATTATTTCCACTTAGTGGAGTACAAATATAGTATTTTCGTTATAAGAGACTTAGATAGGAAGTCTTGATGTGGAAGTAGTGATTCCTTAGGCAGCGGTTTTAATTCTCTTCCAGCGGTATAAACTTTACATAGATTAATGGCAAAAGCTTCACAATAAAACCTCCCCCGACACATCCGCTTATGGCAACAAATAATTCGAATTATATATTATTAAATTTATAATTATTAATAATATTTATACTAGAATAAATTAAAACAAACACAATTTAAAATTTGTTCAAATAAATTTTGGACATTACTACCAGAGTTGTAAAAAATAATTTTCGAGAGTATATAAAATACCAAAACCATATATTTTCAAAAATTTATCTGAAATTCATATTTAAACTAGTGGAAAGATTATACTTTTCGACCGATTTATTGAAATCTTAATGTAATTGTTGCACATTCTACTAGATACTCTTCGCAGTTTTTTTGTAAATTATATTGGTACACATTTTTAATGTTGTAATGTTAGCTTGATTGACGAAACAGCCATCAGTATAAAATTTAATTTCAAACCCGAGACGTTCTGATTTCGAGTAAAATATCTGGCCACTAAACCGCCATTCTTGATTCTAATAGGTGTAAATTTCTATATTACATATCTAGACTGAAATCATACCTTGGCCTTTGGATATTATATTACTATGAAATGTATATTAGTAAAAATATATAAATAAGCAATAATGATAGGAAATAAAATTTCACAAAAGTTCTATTCAGTTAAAAGACCGTTGCCCAAGGAATCACTACTTCCACATCCAGATTTTCTATTCAAGTCACTCACAACGAAGAATTTTGTATGTGGAAATAATTGTTTATGGAACTTTAATAATATAATAATATAATACATATATAATATATATATAATATATATATAATATAATACATAAAACGATACCCCACATCGGTAGTGGGGTCGGGGTGATGATAGGGGGTGGTAGTGGAGGTGGATAAAATAAAAAAATATTTTGAGGTTTCTGGTTGTTGTACACACACTAAATCACAATTTTTTTTCATCCCCTTTAATAATGTGGTGGGGGTGGTAATGGGGGTGGCTAATGCCAAAATTTTTTTTGAGACGTTACCAATTTTATGAACTCTTACCTGCTTGATTTACCTCTTTACCCCAAATTTACCCCAATTTACACCCTTCGACGGAACAAGATGAAAATATAATCTAGTTCTAGATCTCGTTAAAGTACATATGTGTACCAAATTTCAAGTTAATATCTCAAACGGTTCCAGAGTAAACGTGCGCACAAAAAAAAGTTACAGACCGACAGACAGACAGACAGAAAGTTTTTTCGTTCAAACTTAAAATCTCGACGTTTCGTGACATTCTAAGCCTATCTGAAAAATAAAAGTTTTTAAAAATTTTTTGTCGTTACTATACTTCCACTGGATGTGGAAGTAAAAACATAAAAATCAAAAGAACATATTTTTTAAATTTAAATAATTAAAATGACTTTTTTATTTGTTGATCGATTTCGTTTAAAAACAATAGGGTTCTTCCTGTAACTAACGCTAATATACTGACAGGGGAACAGACAGACGGACATTTTAAAAGTTATTCAGAATTCTTTCACTAACACTAACTTTTTTCTATACCAGGGATATTTACAATGTTAAAACTGAGCCGATCAAATGCAACAGTAACAATATACTCTTCTATTTCATATTTGCGAAGAAAAAAATAAGATACTATTAAAATGTTAAGATACTACAATTTTTTAAATACTTTTAAAACTAAATACTGAATACCGATTGAAAAAAATGCTGTTTTAAGAATTATATTATTTGATTTATTATAACGAAAATAAAACGCCATATTTATAAAATTATTAATAAAAATGTACAGACAAATTAACCATAAATAGTTATTAGTACCTGCAAGGAAATATGAAGTAAACACTCCGATTAAAGAACTTATATCTAGATACATAATTGTATTGGTTTGTATGTTGCCAAGATAGTCACAATCTAAGGCACTTTACTTGCAAACATCCATAAGTTCTTGGTTGGCTGGTCGATCTATTCGCGGCCGTTTCGGGCACGATCGGTTCAGTTCGATTGTCGTAATCTCAGTTTGACAGTGTCCGCCATTAATGATAATAAGTGTTTTTCGTGTTTTTCGACCAAATGTGGTGAAGAAGTCGTTTTATTTTAAATTGTGATTTGCTTAATACCTAAATAATATTCTCTATTCATATTTACAAAGTTTAGTGACAATATACAGCGTGTCCAGCCGGGAGCTTACACGATCCATATCTCAAAAACTGAAAATTTTTTTGTAAAATTACGTATGTATGGTAAAGAGCTAATGATCTTTCTAACTAAAATATTTTAACAGTTCTATCACTTCCGGTTATACCGGAAGTAGATGTCAACTTTGTTATTTTAAATGGAACACCCATATTTTTATTACCGGAATTGATAGATTACAAAGTTTTAAGGTCACTTTGTATAACAAACCTTGTACCTAAAATTGATAGTTTTCGAGATATTAATTTTTTTACCAAAAAATTGACACCTGCAGACTCCCAAAGAAATTCCTCCTATGGATAACCCGTACAAGAATCTAAATATCTTTTACTGTGGAAGTAATCAGCATAGTCGTAGATTATTTAAAAAAAAAATGAAAACATTTAAATATTGTACAGGGTGAGTACAAAAGTGGTCACAACTTTCCATTCAGAAACATCAAATATCTTCAATTTTTTAAATGGAAACCCCCATTTTTTTTATTCCGTCAAATTCTATGACCAAAAATATGGATAGTTTACATTTACTTCCCTATACCTAACTACGACGGTTTTTAAGATATTCACGAAAGTTCAGAAAAACCAATTATTTTCTAAGAATTCTTTATTTAACCTTGTAACATTTTAATTTTTTTAGTTTTAGATATTGCGATAAACCCAACCATCACGTAACATTAAACAGCTTGACTGAAAATTGCCAAAAAATTTGTTGTTTTAAACCTAAACAAGAAAGAGACAATTCAAGACAAATAACAATGGAAATTATTTTGCAACAGCTAACAAAAAAATTAAGTATAAATTAAAGTAGTTATTCAAACACACCACCATTGGCGTCTAAACATTTTTCGGGTCTGCGAAGTACTGCGTCTGTAGCCGCATTTTGAGTCATATTTGCTGGTAAGGACTGAAAAGCAGTGCGCACTCGTTCTTTTGTAGTTATTGCAGTTGCAAACACTTAATTTTTTTATGTAGCCCTATATAAAAAAATCAAGTATTGTTAGGTCTGGAGACCTTGGTGGCCAAAGAAATGGACTTCTGTTGGCAATCCACTGATCTTCAAAATTTTCGGTCAAAAAATCATTTACGATCATTCGTCCACGCATGAGGTGGTGCTCCAACAACTAATTTGACAGCTCTGATGCTATTTCTTCTGACAACAATTGTTTACATGGCCCTCTTAGAGTTAGTTAATTAAAAAATTCTTACAAAGAATTGGTTTTTCTGAACTTTCGTGAATATCTTAAAAACTTAGGTATAGGGAAGTAAATGTAAACTATCCATATTTTTAGTCGTAAAATTTGATAAAACAAAAAAAATGGTTTTCATTTAAAAAAATGAAGATATTTGATGTTTCTGAATGGAAAGTTGTGACCACTTTTGTACTCACCCTGTACAATATTTAAATGTTTTCAATTTTTTTTTTAAATAATCTACGACTATGCGGATTACTTCCACAGTAGAAAATATCTAGATTCTTGTATGGGTTATTCACAGGAAGAATTTCTTTAGAGGTCTGCAGGTATCAACTTTTTAGTAAAAAAATTAATATCTCGAAAACTATAAATTTTAAGTGCAAGGTTTGTTATACAAAGTGACTTTAAAATTTCGTAATCTATCAATTCCGATAATAAAAATATGGGTGTTCCATTTAAAATAGCAAAGTTGACATCTAATTCCGGTATAACCGGAAGTGATAGAACTGTCAAAATATTTTAGTTAGAAAGATCATAAGCACTTTACTATCCATACGTAATTTTACAAAAATTTGTTCAGTAGTTTTCGAGATACGGATCGTGTAAGCTCCCAAAGCAGTTTAGAAAAGAAGAAAATCGATCTTTCCATAGTCGTAACATGATGAGTTTCGATTTACAGTTGTAATAAAGTGAATAGCAATTAAATTTTAATATCCTTTCAATACATATTTCCCTTGAATAAAACATCTCCACCTATTATATTTTTTAAATACGTTATGTCCCTAGAGGTTATGAAAATTTAACAATTATTGCATAAAATGGGTTCAATTGAATTTAAGGCTTGTCTAACTTGTGATGTGTTTATTAAATATGCCATTCAATAGTGCAGAAACATAATAACTTATACTGACCAACATACAAATAAGAAATATTAACAATTTAACCATGTAAATATGTATAATATTTACCCTCTAATTATATGTAAACTTACAGAAAGAATAGAGAAATATAATTTTTATGAATATTGAGACATTTTACAGATTTATAACAATAGATAAATTTCAAAATTTAATCTAATTAAATTTGAAATATATCAAGCATTATCTTACTGTAATATTGTATGCCTACATAAAGAGCCGGTAATGTAAGAATTTCAATAATTAATTTTAATGAAAATATTTACCCTTCTACACATACCCGCCAATGTTGCTTATGGGATGTGGTATTCATCTATTCTCTTTAATGGACATATAATGTGACTATGTTAGGAGCAAATAAGGTATATAGTGAAAAGATAGCTGTTAGGTATCTAGATATAAGTTCTTTAATCGGAGGGTAAACATAATAGTTGGGTTTTCAAAAAAATAAATATTTTATATTTCTGCTTACATCATTGTAATAAAAACAAGAAGTCCCCTTACGAACCAACTTGTCAACTTTTCTCATACACTTACTATATCTAATATTCAATATGAAAAAACAAGAAAATAACCATTCTTTCTTTTATTTATTAAGACATCTGAGTGAAAATTTTATACCTATATTTCATTGTGCTTTTAGCAGTTCTTGGCTTTGAAATGTAACACATGTTTGCTTGTGATGGGGTATCCTCTAGGCAGGGCTAGAGATACTAGAAAGAACACTTCGTAAGGGAGGTTTTCTTATATTGGCATGATCAGACTTGTGTCCCGAATTGCATAGGCCAAACTTCACTAAGCAATACAACTTTTCAAAATAAGAAAAAAAGTTCCTATAAACATAGGTCGGGAAGTGCTTAGTTTCCCAGATACAGGGTGTTCAAATAATTCTCCTGAAAATGTTTTCGTATGAATATTTTCGAAACGTCTAAAGATAAACAAATGATAATTTACACAGGAATTTAACTTTTTATGCTTTTTAAGACAAAATAACAACTAGGTACGAAAATCATTCAGGAGCGGGTGAAACTGGGGGTGCCTAGGTATAATTTAGCCCCAACTTTATTGTGTGACACTTTTTCATTAATTTATGAGCAGAACTTAAAAATTTGTAGTTTTCTACACTAAAAAAGTCTCTTGTGTTTTTTCTCTGAAATTATCAGTTTTTGAGTAAATCTTATCTGAACTTTATTAATTAAATTCGGAAAGGTCAAATACTTGTAGCGCATTGTGCCAAATATATAAATCTGGTACGACAACCATTCAATCTTTTTAATAAGGTTGAAAATCACCTCTATTGGGGTGGGTAAACTGCCCCCACATACGGACGAAAATAGATAGACGGAAATTTAGTTAATTTAGATATATCGCTTACATATATAGAAAAAAATGATCACTGAAAAGATAACATCTTATATCTATGACTACAAAAAACCGCTGCCCAAGGAATCACTACTTCCACATCCATATTTTCTATCCAAGTTACTCACAACGAAAAAATTTTGTATGTAGAAATAATAGTTTATGGAACTTTAATAATATAATATTTGAAATCCTCTACCCCAAAAATCCATAAAACGATACCCCACATATTGGTAGTGGTGATAGGGGGGTGGCAGTGGCGGTGGATGCAGTAAAAAAATATTTTGAGGTTTCTGGTTCTTGTACACACACTAAATCACAAATTTTTTTATCCCCTTTAATAATGGGCTGGGGGTGGTGATGGGGGTGGCTAATGCCAAAATTTTTTTTGAGATCTTAGCTTCTCTTGTATATACTAAATACCAATTTTATAGACTCTTACCTGCTTGATTTATCTATTTATCCCAAATTTACCCCAATTTACCCCCAACCCTTCGACGGAACAAGATGAAAATATAATCTAGTTCCAGATCTCGTAAAAGTACATATGTGTACCAAATTTCAAGTCAATATCTTAAACGGTTCCAGAGTAAATGTGCGCACAAAAAAACCACCGGCAGACAGAATTTTTTTCGCTCAAACTTAAAATCACCACGTTTCATGACATTCTAAGCTTATTTGAACAATAAAAAAATTTTTTAAAAATGTTTAAAAAATGTTTTATCGTTACTATACTTCCACTGGATGTGGAAGTAATAGGAAAAGAAAACCACGGAAAAGATATTTTGAAGATAAGAGAGAAAAATCATAAGAGAAGAAAGTATTTGGATTGATGGTCGTAAGTATGATATAAGTAGGAAAAAAAATAGCTTTACACAGATTAAATAAGTTGATAGATATTAAGATAAACAGTTGAATAAGCAGGTATGGTATAATAAATAAAACACAACTGGTTAATGCTTAATGTATGAATTTACTTCATTTCTATATATCCTGCCTAAAACTACAAATGCCTGAATTTTTGTTCCAGGATATTAGAAGTAATGAATTCCGTCCATCCGTGGGGCTCCTCCCAATAGGGGTAATTTTAACCTTATTAAGATTGGGTGGTTGTCGTACCAGATTTGTATATTTGGCACGAAGAGTATTTGATCCTTTCCGAATTTCAATAGCACCTATATGCATCATTTGAGCATAGCTCTTACTAAGGGTAGACTCTAGTCATTTGTTCATCCAGCTTAAAACTGCAAAAGCTTCCATTTTTTTCCCGTTTTGAAACCTATAAGGGGTGGGGGTAGTTTTAACCCTCCATAGAGCTGATTCTCTACCCTTTGAGAGTAATGGCTGGTTGTCGCACCAAAGTCAAATATTTTGCACTAAGATATACAAAAATTTGGCATTTGCACATGTTATTCACACTCACCAGCGTCTTTTGAGTTTTAGCAGTAGTTTTCACGCCCCATAAGGGCGGATTTCGGTTTAATTTATAGAAATAGCTTACTGTGAATTTATATTCTCTACTCTGGACTACAAAACATCTACCATTTTTTACACATCATTACAAGTTATTACATTATTTCTATGATTTTACACCATTTTAAGGGATGTTTTTCACTAAAAAACAAAACTGACACGATAGATTTTTTTGGACCACGGATTCGGATTCAGCGTCGAAAAATACACCAAATCCATATAATTTGGTCCGCTGCACAGAACTTTTTTTTTGTGTGGCTGTGTAATTTATTTTTCATTAATATTCGAAATTTTCCTCTAAATTTTCTAAAACCTACAACTTCATTATTCTGAATAGAATTTCTTTTCAAATGTGCGATGCGATGTATATTATGGTATAATTTAAAGAGTTGAGGCGGTTGTTTATGGAGGTAATATTTATGTGACAAAAATAGAAAGGCCATGGCAGGTTAAGATAAGTGTCCGTGCCGTTACAACCTTCTTGCGTGCGGTTCCTTCCACTGATGTATCTTTGCGTAAGATGCTACCACAAAAATTTTTGACCTCAAAGACTTATAATATCTGGGAAAATTCAAATCCGAAAAAAAATTATTTCTACTTAATCAAGTGAACCAGTTTGTTTGTATGTCACATATATTGTAAATCTATTCGATACAATTTACTAATGATATTTTAAGGACATCTTTTCGAGAAGTAAAATAAAATTTGTTGCTTTTGAATTTTTTGAAAATTTAATTACGTACTTAAAGTTGACTACACAATTATTGTAGGCGTCTTTGTCGGTGCGATAAAGATCAAAGGCGCAGAAATTTTTTGAGTGCATAGTAAATAAAAAATCTGAAGACGTTATTTATTTTAGTTATTTTTCATTTTTTTTTGTGAGAACTTTTCATATGCCCTCCTATCGTTCATTTTGTCACATTTTCCCCCTCCCATCTGATAGCGAACATATTTTTTTAATGGGCCCATAATATATCATGAACTTCAAAATATGAAAATTAAAGTCATTACACGCGGCGCCTCCGCCATAACCTCGAATTATCAGTTCTATAAATTCCAACCCAACGTTAAATAATTCTTGTTTTAATTATTGCGTGTGTAATAATAAGAATGTTCTAAAGAAATAGTATATTATTCAACGAAAGTGTAATGATAGCTATTACTCACGAGGATGACGCTTACGACACGAGCCGAAGGCTTAAATCATTTTTTCACAACAAACTTGTGCAAACTGGTAAGAAAAACCTGATAGCAATTTTAAAATTTAAAGAAATCATGACATATATTGATATTTACATGCCAGATTGAATTGAGACATGGCATACGCGATATTTTTTAATTTTAAATCGTCTTTTGTGATTGAATAATGAAAATGAACTCTTGTGATTGGTTCTAGTCCATTGAGTAATAAATTATTACCCACAGCTGTGAATAATAAGCCCTATTCCTTGTTCAAAAACGTATCTATAATAAATTAATTATTCAATAGTCGTAAAAAAAATTAAAACTTCATTGACATAAAGCTGAATACAAATTAAAGTTGTAAGAGTAGTAGTTGTAGTAATTAAAGTTAAAGTTTGTATTTAATTGAAAAATTCACAACGAGGCTCAATTTGAGCTCCTCATACTCTACACTTCTGGGCCCAACTGCTGCACCCTCCATAATACCTCAGCATTGTCGTATTTCATTTCTGTGGTACCCCACGAGGACAATAAAACACACTGTTTTAGTTGTTTTCCAAACTATTTATTTTCCAATAACTTTATATTGCATTAAACACTTAACTACACAAATAACAATAACTATTTGCCCACATGACTATGTAAACACCAGGTATAATAAATACTCGGCTATACAAAAAATAACAACCATATCTAACACTTTCGTATATGCTCCGATCTGCCCTCCTCGATCGCCACTCGACTACTGACTCTCTGCAGCCTCCTGTCATCGCAAATGCAATTAAACGTGATTCGTTGCAATAGTTCCTCTCTGACCTCTACTGGGATTGAATAAAAGTTTTCGGTATGTCCCAACATAAAAATCTAGAAGAATCAAATCAGGTGATCGAGGAGACCAAGTAACAGCGAACGCATTTTTTTCAAATATTAAGGAACTAATGTAAATTTAATATTATAATAATTATTACCATATCACGGGTTACTGCAACGTTCAACTGCATTTTTCTCGAAAACTGTTTACTTTAGCCATTTCAACAAAGAGTGCCTCTTTCCTTCTTAGGGTCTAAGAAATCGAAGAATACCTAGTTTAAGAAAAAAATCTTACAGGTCCTAAAATTGGGAATAAAATACGTTGAGAGTAGTTCACCCCTGACCTATCTGTTATTAAAACAATAAATCTAAGTGCTTTCATTTGTAATAAAAACAACTCGAATTTGGTCATATTATATCAAGCAGTAAAGAAGTTATTATTGAAAAACTGCAATTTCTACCTTGTTTTCAGGGATGAATATATCACTAAGGGTGCGTCCTATAGAAAAAAGTTATATAAATAAATGGTGTTATTTTTAAGTAAAATGTACTCTCCGAGAAATTGTCCGTATTTTCTGGGGCACCCAGTAAATTAAAAAAAAAGAGTTTTAAGATTTGTTGCAGAGGCCTAGGCCCACTTATAAAAGGGGGCCCCAAAGGCTGCTAAACCTCGAACGCAGGGTAGGGTGGTCACCCTGTGCCCTGAACAAAATTTTAATATTTTACGTGCAGTACCCCCTCTGCAATAAGCTAGTGAGGAGGAAGTCTCACACGGCCGACTACTCAGGTCCTTGGGGGTGGCTTCGATAATTGGGGTGGTGTAGGTGGTCAGATATAAAAGACAACGTCGTTCTAATTTAACATTTAATACAATATCAGGGTACGTAGTACAAAATCTTTCACAATTATCACCGATAACTCGGTACGCAGTACAAGTGTCACAATATATTCTAATAAGTGGGGCCCACACGCTTAACCTAATATACACAAAATATCTTACAAAATAATAAATCCTTTAAAAATGTACAAAAGGTCATATGCCAGAAGCGTGACAAAAACTACAATTGACCCAAGGTACGTTAAAACATAAAATTACTTAAAATTATTGATATCTATTTGTGAAATAAGGCAATGCTATTAAGTGAGTGAAGTAACGATACACAAAATGTACCAAATATTACTGAAATCTAATGTGTTACTGAGATTTACGTTACAAGCAAAATATTATCAATATTCCTTGAAAATGGACGTGGACGTTGAGTAGATGTACCGGATCCCTCGTTATAGAGAATATGATTCCGCTTACCTTTGGTAGTGTCTGAATACCTTTTCCCGTCCTACCAGGGTAGCGTAATTCAGGGTGATAACAGCCGCAGGTGGTAGACCATCTACGTAGAGTCTAAGGTAACGTGCCGAGATCCCCAGTACCATACATACACAACATGTCAGTCAATCATCCACCATCTAGACACCAAAATCTGGACTAGAAGTTGAAACTAAGGTCAGGCTGGAAGTCCCTCGTAAAGTGTAGGATGTGACATAAAAGCTCAAGTGGAATACCAGTAACAGGTCCAAGTAAAATCATAAGGTATCCATCCAAATAGCCATAAACCAACAAATAGATCCCAATACTTGTAATATACTCAACAATGAACAACTAACGAACGAACAAATCAACAGACAAACAAACAGCCCTGCAATAAAATAAATAACCTACATTACAAATCTATTTCAACCTTAAGTGGGTTTTCAGAGACGTACCTGAGATGTGATGTGGGCTGAAAAAGGTCCTTTGCCGTCAAAATGGCACTCCAAAATCTTGCATTCAGACGATGCCACGTGCTTTGAAAATTGACTTTATCCGGAAAATCCGTAGCTGCATTTCCCAAAACGATACTCCAAACCAAATGAAAATACAACTAATCTTGTCGTGATGAATACTTAATCCCATAAATGGAGCAAAACTTACAATATTGCTAAAACTCGTATTCAGACGACTCAATCTTCAAGCAGCAAAAGGAAAAATGACCAAGAAAAAAATGTCCTCTATCAAAATGTCAATTTCTTGTCTTCCGTCTCGGTACGTTCAGAATTTCTACTCCACGGCGCACCCCACAACTAGAATAGATTTTCCTAACTTCGTTTATATCCACAAATATTATGATAATATACTCTGAAAGCCGTCCCCTCATAAATCTACCCACCAAAGAAGGTTTAATCAACAATACTGGCCATTGTAGAAGCTTTACAAGGGCGTTTTTGCAATGCACTCTCTTAATGAATATCTGAACGCACTCACCCATACTACCTGTATCAAAGTATATTAAATGACCAGAGTAAGCCATTAGGTACTGCTATTATGCAACCAGTTATACTCTATTAATTCGCGAGAGACGGTATCAATAGGCTCAAATGTACAATAAAATTTGGGAAAATAACGAAAATTAGTACATAAATTTCTGGCCATTATTAAATGTGAAAATCGACCGTAACAGATTTTTTTTGTAATTATTCGATAAATACAGCATCAAAATGGTGACATTGTTATCTAAAAAATGTTTCACAAGATTTGATTCTCTTTCAGTTTTAATGGTTATGTTTTTTTTTTTTTGGGTGCCACCATCTGTAAAGGGGTGGCATCCCCTGTATATAAATTAGCAAACCCCCACATTATATAAAAATATTCCTGTGATATAACAATATTTCCAAATTAAAACCTCTAGTTACTATTATTACATGTTATTTTTAGTTTGTATGGTGAAAAAATTAATATTTACACCATTTCAAGTCGGTGGAAATATATTTTAAATAGTGATGTTATAATTTTACAGTCATAATTCAAAATCATTTTACAATACCATACAAAATAGATATGCCAATTCGAAACGGCCACAAATCATTTCGCGTGCCGATCTGGAGCACACAGGAAATAATCTTTAACTTTCTCCCCATTTCTTCATAAAATATATTTATACAGCAACTATATATTCTACTTGGATGCTTTTTCAATTGGGAGCTCCGGCAAGGACTTGATAGGTTTTGCGTTTTTGCTGAAAACCCTAAATCCTCTACCCGTCAGCGGTCACACATTTCGTATAAAAAATTTCACCCGAGTGTATTACATATACTCCAAAGGAGGATGTGTCTTCCAAGCTTAGTTTATTTTGCATTCGTAAAATAGCGTCAGATCTTTCCCGAACACGGAATTAAAGCTGTGCATAAATCCTTACTTTCACATGAAAACTACAACCGATGTGAAGTCTGCGGGGACGTTTGATTCTTTAAAAAAGAATGCTGTAAATCTTGATTATGGTTTTGTTCTGGGCCAACAAGCAGTATATGCTAAAAATATTCGGTTAAGTAAACTGTAAAGTATTTTAATACTGGATAATTTTTATATTATGTTTGTTGTGAATTAATAGTATGAGTAGTTCAACATAACATACTAATTACTAATAATTCTGTTTCATATTTTGATTAACTGTTGAAATCTATCTTTTGAACAGAAAACCGGGATTATTAATAAAATTAATTTTGTGAGATATTTTAACAACACGATAAAATTCTCGTATGTAAATTTATAAACTCAGCACCATTAGAACTAGATCATGTTTAGAGATATTGAAATAGAATATTTAAATTTTAGTTTTGGTGATCTTAATTTTTTTCTGCTATACCCAAGCAGCATTCAAAGTGTTGGGAACTGGCGTCTGAGGCTTCGGGGCTTTACCATAGTAGGCATAACATAACTGTTACTAAATTTGGACCTTAGTGTAAAATTCACAATGTGTAAATTCTACTGAGTTTTATACTCATAGCATTTTCAAGTAACTGCTGCAGAATGTGCAACGTCGCTGATACTACTCGGCATTACTTTGGAGCATCCTCAACTCCAACAAAGTGAAAATTAGTAGTAATGCTGACCGCACAGCATTACAAAAGTACCACTTCAACGTAATGATAACTGCAAGTGTTCAATTCGAAGTTTCTGGTACGTTGTTGGGAAATTTCTGGTAACTTCAAAGTTGTGTAACTTAATAGTGACACCTTGAGTAATAATGAGGTTATTTCTACGAACAAAGTGATTGTTACTATAAAGTAACTCTAATTAAAATCGCTATTTTTCTGTTATTGAATGAAGACGGTCATACTGACCAAGTTAAAAATATAATTCTATAAAAAAAATGTTTTATTATGATCATTTGCAAACATGTTTTATAAATAGATTATAGTATATAATATATAAGAAAAAACGTTTTCCATAACAAATTTTGCAGTTTCACTTGTACACATAATTTTTGCAAAAATTTTTTTTACGAAAAAACAATTTTTCGGAAGCCGCGCCTTTTTTTTATCAAAGTATCATGATAACATTTAACAGAAAACAAGTGGTGGTTTGAACATTCACTCTCAGGGTAAACGCAAAACATCATGATTTATAATATATACTTATGTTGTACATAACACTATTCTACAGCCTACATGTATTGGAAGTAAAAATAGCAAATTCTCAGTAACTTATGCTAAATAACAATATAAAAAGCAAAAGTTCAAGTTGGCTCTGGTTTCCCAATACAGGTAATAAAGTGTAACGCAGGTATAGGGGTCTACAGACGATCCAGCTGCTGGGACCCGACATTGTCGGTACGCTTTGAAGATAATTGGAATTCCAGCGGACCAATTCACTTTTACGAATTAGTTCAATGCATGGCGACAAGGCTGGCTCCCTGCCGTTGGATCGTGTGTAAACTCCCAATAAACCCTAGTTTATGGGCGGTCCTATCACAAATAACAGATAGAATTCTACGAAAAATAGACATACTAACTACCTACCTCTTTATTTGTCACTAAAACTAATATTCATTCTTAGGTAGTCGTATTTGTACCTTGTGCATGATAAGCGTTAATTTTCGAAAGTAAATAGTGCTATTTTGAAAATATGCCACGAGATTGTGTAAATACACCTAACAACTTTTGTTATATTTGTGGTGAAGTGACTTTTGCGCATCAAAAACGTAATTTTACATCCAAAATCAGGAAGGCGTACCAGTTGTATTTTGGTTGTACAATTGAAGATGAAGACAAAAAATGGACACCTCATATATGTTGCAGCAATTGTGCGAACAATCTTTGCAGTTGGCTAAGTGGAAGAGGACGTTCAATGGTTTTCGCTGTGCCCATGATCTAGCGAGAACTTACTGGTTCATGTTACCGATTGTTATTGTGCGTGATACCTCCTATTTGACAGGGTATTAACAAGAAAAAAATGATGGTAATACAATACCCCAATTTACCATCTGCCGTTCGCCCGGTTCTCCATAGTGATGAACTACCTATTCCTAATCCACCTCAAGAATACAGCCTTGATTCTGACGAAGAATCAGATGATAATGTAGATAACGACTGAATCCAGCCATCAACATCACAAGATCCCGGTTTCTCTGCTGAAGTGTCCGGTGGTGAACCACACAAAATTAATCAACGCGAATTAAGTGATCTTATAAGAGACCTTGATCTGTCCAAGGCAAAAGCGAAGCCTTTGGCATCTCTATTACAACAATGTAATTTACTACAAGAAAATGTTAAAGTTTCCATGTATCGAAGTCGTTAAAAAGATCTTATACCGTTTTTCAAAATGGAAAATGACTTGGTTGCCTGCAAGGACATTGACGGTTTAATTAAGTGCTATTAAGTTTAATTTGTTTAATTACATATTCCCCATTATCCTAGTGACTGGAGACTTTTTATTGACGCCTCGAAACTTAGTATAAAAGCTGTGTTACTTCACAATGGAAATAAATTGCCATCAATTCCAATCGCCCATGCTGTCCACATGAAGGAAAATTACAGTAACATGAATGTATTGCTACAAACTACAGAATATAACAAGTATAAGTGGCAGATTTGTGCAGACTTAAAAGTGATAGCTATCTTACTTGGTATGCAGTAAGGGTATACCAAATATTGTTGTTTTCTTTGTGAGTGGGACAGTCGAGTGCGATTAGAACATTACAAAAGAAAAATTTGGCCGTCAAGACTGGGTTTTGAACCAGGAAAAAAAAACATTCCATTAGTTGATTCACAAAAGGTAATACTGCCACCACTCCATATAAAATTGGGGCTTATGAAAAACTTGGTAAAAGCTATGGACAAAGAAGGACGTGCTTTCAGTTATTTAAAACAAAAATTTCCCAGACTTAGCAATGCGAAAATTAAAGAGGGAATTTTTCCGGGTTCTCAAATCAAGAACCTTTTCAAAGATGCTGAATTTGACAACATTCTAGAAGGTAATGGAAAAGTTGCTTGGAATTCCTTTAAAATGGTAGCAACACACTTTCTCAGTAACAAAACAGCAGAAAACTATAGAGACCTTGTTGGGAATCTTCTTTCTTGCTACCAGAAATTAGGATACAATATGTCATTAAAAGTCCACTTTCTACATTCACACCTAGATTACTTCCCAGAAAACTGTGGTGCAGTAGGTGATGAGCATTGGGAGAGATTCCACCAGGATATTCAAAATATGGAAAAAAATACCAGGGCAAATGGACTTCTGCGATTTTGTCCGACTACTGTTGGACATGTATAAGAGATGCTCCAGAAGTAACTTATAAGAGACGGGCTAAGAAGCGCAAGAAGAATAATTAATTTTCTTATTAAAATTAAATATATAGTATATAACATGTATTTGAAATATATATCAAAATGGCAAATATTTTTTCGCATGATGTAATTAATTGCTTTTTCTATTAAAATTATACCATAATATGTGAGTTAGGTCAGTTATTACAATTTTTAGAGCCAACAAAATTTTTTTATGACTATGTTAGACGTAGCTGGGACCAAAAAAATGCAAATAAGTGGTTTTGGTTACCGATACAAAATAAAAGTTAAAATTTCTAGGTGTGTGAATAACCTTAACTTGGACTTTGAACATATTATATGCTCAAACTCAATAAATCATTAATTTGTTATTCGAATAAGGGAGAGCCAAATGTATAGTTTGCGCTTTCATTCCTATCAGCTGATCTGTTCCAAAATAGTCATTTCTACTACTTAGTTACATCCCACTTACGTAATAACCTAGTAGTCAACATGGTAACGATAGAAGTACTCGAATAGTAATTTGCTACGTAATTGCTATTCCCCATTTTGGAAAATGCTTGGTAGAAAAATGGTCCCCATTACGTCCTTAGTTGCGGAAACCATTAAAGTTCCACTAATGGTAACTATCACATAGAAACTACTAAAATTGGGTAATCTCGTTGTTCTGATAATCAACTTCGTTTTTTCAATTGCATGCAGTTGCATAAAATTTTCATGAGAACTCTAAATGAAAATTTCGAATAGTAGCTATTTTTTATGTAAGACCTGTGAAAATTGGTTTTTAGTTTCATAGTCAGAAATAAAATCTAATTTTCTCATTACCTTGCCCTGAGATATAATTAATAAGAAAAATTTTTCTTCGACTTTATCTTTCCAAATTTATATTTTTTGCTTCCTATCATTTTCATTTCAAACATAAATTAATGTTCGTAGGAAATAAAATATTAGATTGATATGTGCCGCTTTTTCTAGCCTAGGAAGTAAATAATTGCGGTTTGCTTTTACTGCAGTGCCATTCCTTGGAGTTTGATAATATTCTCTGTATTTTTATTTCTGAGGGAAAATGGTAATACATCATCTGTTATATCAGCATTATGCAATCTAAAAAATAAAAATGGTCAAAACGTGTCTAAAATTTCTATGTAATGAAATATCGTAACGCACTCTGAATAAATCCTGAAGGGTTGTTTCTTTATTAAAGTACAGAAACAAATAGAAACGAACTAGACAGATCTTATTTCCCTTATGCATGATTTAATCAAATAGATATATTATAACTGGAGGAAATTTTTAGCTTCACTTAACAAAAATTTTCTACAGTTATCCATTTCATGACAAGCCGAAACCAGATCATCAGATAAGATAAAAAAGTATATATGTGTATGTGTATGTAGACCGTTTTTTTTGTAAACACGATAATTTCTGTTAGATATACATTTTTTTTATTTCCAATTGTGTCGCAGTTAGCAGCTCAACTTCTACTCGTTTTACTATTTCGTTTTAACATAGTAAAATTAATATTAAAAACTATTATGAGGAAATTCCTACGGAGTTAATCAAAAGTAGCATTCATATTTAAGAATACTTATTTTTCAAGGAAAACTCATTAGTGTTTTGAATTAAAGGATGCCTACCTTAGGTGATATACGGGCAAAATAGTTATTTTCGTTATTTATTAAAAATAACAAATCTTATTATACAAATTATATGTAAATACATAGGAAATGCTTATTCAAACTTATTTTACAAAATACGTGCATATCTAGCTTCATAAATTACACAGCCCCACAAAAAAAAAGAAAAGTTCAGACCAGAGAACCAGACCCATGTTTCCCTATGTATTTTCGGTCGCTGAATCCGAATCCGAGGTTAAAAAAATTCGTACACCCCCAAAATCTTTAGCTACAGACAAAAAACACCCCTGGACTGGGGTAAAAAGAATATTAAGCTACGAGAATAGTTGCTACATCCTAATCGATCGAATTATACAAATTAAGATTAAACAGCAGCGTACATATAATAGATATGAAACACACCCCCCAGTGAGGGGCGAAGACTAGCCCCCATTTATAAAAATCGATCCAAAACAGTAATGACTGCTGAAAAAGCTCAAAATGTCTAAGTTTTGTTAAAGTGATAAATAACTGCATCAGGTCCGACGTAATCTTCATAAACTGCCCCTATAGGGTTGAGAACAACCACCCTTTAAAGGACACAAAACAAGAGAAAACGTAAACATAAACCCATAAGTGAACAACAACATTAACAAAAGTAAAAATGACAAGACATTATGTTATGTTTTTGTATTCTATACAATACAAAACAAAATAAATAAAAGAAAACAGAGAAATACGTAACGAAATACAAAATAAAAATAAGTGGTCGTGCAACATTATTGTTGCATGTTCAAACAAGAGCAAGAAACTGAAGGAGCAAGGAAAGTGCGTACTACGTCAAATGGATGCCACTAAACCAGCAATGTTTTCGGGGTTTGTCATAAACGCCACAAACTCGTCAGGAGAGTAAAAACCGTGGTTTAAAAATAATTTTTTCAATATGCCCTTAAAATGGTTACAGATCAGTAAATTTAATAGATTTGGAAGGAAATTATATAGCCTGAGGTGCGACGAATTTTTAGACGATCTTGTCAGTCGATGCCTAGCTGGCCTTAGTAAATCGGCTTATCTAGTGCTGTAATTATGAAAATTTGAATTCCTTTCAAAAGAATTTAAATTTTTGTGTATATCCAGTAAACTAAGATAAATATATAAAGAAGGTACCGACATAATGCCCAATGAAATAAATAGAGGCCTGCAATGGTCTTTATACCCTGCATTGGCAATTATTCTAATGGCTTTCTTTGGTAGATGAAATATTTTTATAGTATGACAAGAATTACCCCATAAAGTGATGCCATAACTAATGTGTGAATGAAACAGTGAAAAATAACTCGCATTCAAGGTTTCCAAACCCAAATGCCTTCTTAGCTGGCGGAACAAAAATATTGTGCTGGCAAGTTTGTGGCATAGCTGATCAATATAACTAAACCAGTTTAATTTATCGTCCAGTGTGACATCTAGGAGTTTCACACTTTCACCCTTTGTCACTGTGTTACTCGTGGAAAAGACAAGCTTCTGAGTTTTTTCCTCATTTATTTTCATTTTATTAGTGATGAACCAGGTTTTTGGCTTTTGGATCAGAAATTAAAGAAGTCTGTTGATGTAAAACGTGAAGGTTACTATGGGAAGTTAGCAATGTTGTGTCATCAGTGTAAGCAACACACTTATGGGGCAACATAAAATGAAATATATCATTGACATATATAATAAAGAGGAGTGGCCCCAATACAGAGCCCTGAGGCACTCCGTGCTTAACTGGATTAAGATCAGAACTTATATTGTCACCAGAGCTACATACAATTGCCAAGTTTCATGATGATACAACAATTGGAAGTGGGTGAAATTCAGTTCCTTAGACTTTTTTACTTACTTACATACATACACATACATAGATAGATAGATAGTCAGTTCCAAGTCGACCTAATAAAAGAGTGTTAAAAAGAACATCCTCCGGATTTCTTCGGATTTTCACGTTTCCGATTAGGTATGTAGGTTACGAAAATAATTCCGTCATTCCTGTTGTTTCTCCGTTGGAGCTATATCTATATAACTATTTTACAGAGAAGAATAGTATTTGGTAGATTATTAGCGGTATTCGAACGAAGATATAGGACTTACTTCCAGTAAAAAATATACAGGAAAAGAATGTGGCGGAAGACATATTTGGCATGTAGTTAGAGAAGTATTATTCAATACTTGATACTTTAGGAATTTTCGCCAGCCACGTTACCAAATTTCGAGAAAGAAAAAAAATAAACAAAAGGATCAGGTTTACTCATCTGCTCAATTTCCGTCCCGTGCTTCCGAAATCCGCCTCCCGCGTATGGACAATGGAGATGCAAGGGTGCAGCATACGCCTATGGACAGGCGGTGTATATGAATCCCAGGAAATATGAGAAGATGACAGGGGCGGAGCCAACATGAGCGAATATTTTTACCAGTGGCATAGCGTCATCTGGGGTGTAGTGATGTGTAATTGCAATAAAAGTTTCGCGGTCAAGGAGCTGTGTAATGGAGTAGATTAAAACTTGCCAACTGTTACGAGTAATCTCTGTTCAGGAGAAATGTAAGAATAATAATTTGTATTAAACTTTGCCTAATAAAGTTGTTTTATTATTATTATTACCGCAGCCTCCGCTCTACTGCAGACCACCGCCGCCACTGGTGTCGACATTGAATGTCACGTATTCGTTCTCATTGGCTTAGAATAATGGAGTGTATAAACTGGTTTCTGCGCATATTTTTTGCTGTCATCTTCTCATAGTAATACTACTCTAACACAATTATCAAGAAATAAATCTGCTACACTTCACTTTCAGTGAAACATACAGGGAGGACACTCTTAAAACCAATAATACTGAGGAGGAAACCTAATATACTTTTAGTAAATGTTATACAAGATGCATACCCTAAAAAAAATAATTAAGAAAAAATGTGAGGGGGGACAATAATATGTTGCGTGTAGTTAACAATGATGAAACCAGCTATTTGCTTAGTAAAAAATATACAGAATGGACACCCGTAAAAAAGTTATTAACGAGGAAAATGTGACGGAACGCAATAATATTTCGCATGTAGTTAACGCAACTGTCAGAAAATAAATCTGCTACACTTTAAAAAAATACAGGGTGGTCTTCTCAAAAAATAACACAGCCACACAAAAAAAGAAGTCTGAAACCTAATCTGAAATCAGAATTGTCAAATTGCTTCTCTTTTCACCCCCAACCCCAGAAAAGTGGTCTGACCTGCGGACCATACCAGTGTATCCTTATGTATTTTGATCTGTTGAAACCGAATCCGAAGTCTTGTCAGATTCACTTGTTTTCACCCCAAACCCCAAAAAGCTCTACCAAAACAAAAAAAGAGTCTGGCCTGCGGACCATATCAGTGTATCCTTACGTATTTGGACCCGCTGACCCCCCCCCCCCCCCCAAGTGGTCTGGCCTGCGGACCATATCAGGGAATCTCTATGTATTTGGACCCCCTAAAACCGTATTCGAAGTCAGAATTATCAGATTCGCTCGTTTTTCACCCCCAATCCCAAAAATTCCTCCCAAAACAAACAAAAAAGTGGTCTGGCCTGTGGACCAGATCAGTGTATCTTTATGTATTTGGACCCACTGAAACCGAATACGAAGTCAGAATTGTCAGATTCGCTCATTTTTTACCCCTGACCCCATAAAACACCCCCAAAACAAAAAACAGTGGACCAGACCAGTGTATCCTTACCAAATACATAAAGATGCACTGCCACTGATGTGGTCTTCCGGACAGACCATTTTTGGGGTGGGTGTTTTTTGGGGGTTAGGGGTGAAAAACGAACCAATTCTAACAATTCTGATTTCGGATTCGGTTTCAGAGGGTGAAAATACATAAAGATATACTGGTATGGTCCGCAGGCCAGACCACTTTTGGGGGGGTGTTTTTTGGGGTTGGGGGTGAAAAAAGAAGCAATCTGATAATTCTGAGTTCAGATTCGGTTCCAGCTGGTCCAAATACATAAGGATACATGGGTCTAGTCCGCAGGCCAATCCATTTTTTTTTGTGAATATCTGTGTAATTAAATACGAAGCTATAGTGGAAATAATATTTGAAATGTAGTTGGCATTATTATCGAAAGAAAACCTGATATCGTTTTGATGAAAAATATACAGGATAGACAGCCTTAAAAAATTAACAAAAAAATGTGACGGAGGAAAAAATATTCTGTATGTAGCTAATACAATTACACAGCCCCACAAAAAAAAATTCTTGGAACTGCTATCGAGACAACTGTATCCCTATGTAATTTTCGAGCATCGCATCGAGACTAATGCAGTTACATACTGTTTCTAAAATAACTGGGCATCGTACGCTTTCTTTGCAATCACTGCAGTTTTTTTTTAAATTTTCTGTTGTGTGAGAGGTAGTTTTCACCCACTCATGGGGTGATTTTCAATGGAAAGTAGTGTTAACTCTGTATTTATGCGTTATATACTTGAATGTTTATATTTAATTCGATTTATTGAGATTCAAGACTATTCGTGGAGCGTTAAGTCATTTTTACCCTGTTTAGGGAGTGTTTTTTAGCACTAGGGGGGTGTACGATTTTTTTTTACTTCGGATTCGGATTTGGTATCGATTATTTCACTCATTAACACTATAGCCAATGAGAGCCCGTTTTTTCAAAACATTGCACCAATCAAACGTCATTATTAGTGGTAATTCAAGCTAGATCGGCTTTTGACAGGACCAACATGCAAAATTTATCGCTCTAATTTTTTAGGTCGCTGCAGCGGCAAATATGCGAAAATTTTTTGACGTTTTTTGTCGAGCTTTTAAGTTTTATCTATAAATATCTTCTCTAGCTTATTACTAAGTAATTGTTAACGTACTTACCTTGTAAATTGTAATATTGTATTATGTAGTAGCAAACAAAAACACACCTCAATTCCAAAGCGAATCTTGTCTGAAATATATAGGCTGTAACTTTTGCCTATCTGTAACTATGTCAGTTTTCCTAGTGTTCAATCAGGTAACAATTACACACAAAGATTGTACTTAATATAGGAACAAGTCAAGCACAGCTTTCAATAGCTCAATAACGTAGTTACGGAGGTAAGCAAATCATTTATTATAAATGTCAAGTACACATTCGCTCTGGAACAAACTAAAAATGTATAGTACTTACATATGGTAATCTACCAAAAAGTAACTCGTTGAATCAAAGCTGTGCATCAAACATTATAATTTGTTGTATTTAAAATTCTCTTTGCTTAACAAAGCAAACCTCAACATAATTCATAAATTTCGTAAGTTAAAAGTAAGGATTAAATACGTAAATATGAGTCGATGAACATTTATTTATTATGGAATATAACTTGTAGCGCTAGATGGCGCTCTCTATGTCAATCTCGGAACCAAGGGTGTACATTTTATTTGAGCGAGACATCGGTACTAAAGTAGTACTCTCTCTATCGTTCCTCGTCGTATTGCACCTCAGAAACGCCTGAAAGGTGTTAAGCCAGTCTATATATTATAATATCTAAGGTTTCAACTCGTTTTATTTACTAGTTGCCATGGAAACGTCACTAGATTATTTTAAAATATAGCGAATCTCCGTTGTTTCTACTGCGTTTGTTTCAGATTTGCTGTTTTGACAATATGAGTCGGTTTGGAAATATTTCTGTATATCAAATTAGTGATGAAATTGAAAATAAAGGTCAGTAAACTCCAAAAAGTGACAAGAAAACGTCTGAAGGCAGTTAATGAGAAAACATAATATTGAAGATGTACTTAATGAATTATTTATTCGTGAAATATTCTCCTCAAATACCACTTGTGCTTTAAATTTTATCTAAAAATTTTTTCTCAAGCTAAGTCGCCCATAGTTAATATAACTCGTGCAAATTGGCAGTTTATTATCAAAGATTAAATCCACTCTTTATATTACCAGGCAACACGCTTTCGAAAAAATTTTCGATAAAATTTTAAGCACTAGTGATATTACATACGAAAATTTCATAGGAATACAGTTGTCTCGATAGCAGTTCCAAAAAAGCCCCACAAAAAAAAGAAAAATTAGAATTGCTATCGAGACAACTATAATCCTATGTAATTTTCGACGCTGAATCCGAATCCGAGGTCAAAAAAATCGTACACCCCCAAAATCAACCCCTAGCGCTAAAAAACACTCCTTAAACAGGGTAAAAATGACTTAACGTTCCACGAATAGCCTTGAATCTCAATAAATCGAATTAAATATAAACACTCAAGTATATAACGCATGAATACAGAATTAACACTACTTTCCATTTAAAATCACCCCCCTGAGTGGGTGAAAACTACCCCTCACACAACGAGAAATTAAAAAAAACTGCAGTGATTGCAAAAAAAGCTTACGATGCTCAGTTATTTTAGAAACAGTATGTAACTGTATTAGTCTCGATGCGATGCTCAAAAACTACCCGGATAGAGTGGCGGAAACCACCCCCAAATTTAAATTGCAGTTGCTTAGATGACTTCTAAAAAGGATTCTCTGGAAATACTATTACTTATTAGAAAATATAGGTATTGATGGTATTGCATTACTATGGTTGACTGACTATTTGGATAATAGATGGCAGAAATTAAAATTAAATAATATAACATCTTCTAAAATAAGTAATAATACTGGAATACCGCAAGGCAGCGTATTGGGGCCGCTATTATTTTTGCTGTATATAAATGACATAGTGGAGGTTATAGATAATTGTAAAATACATTTATTTGCTGATGACACCCTAATCTATGTTAGTAGTGTAAATAGTAGTGATTGTTTCACAATAATAAATAACACACTGGAAAACGTTAACAAGTACTGCTGTATTAATCTACTCAAGGTTAATTCACAAAAAACTAAGTGGATGCTTATTGGAACAGGAGCAAATTTAATAAATAGACGCGTAATTCATATTGGTACAGATGAAATTGAGAGAGTTACAAAAATTAAATATCTGGGAGTAATTATTGACAACCAATTATCATTTAAAGATCACACTAAATATATATGTAAGACGATAGGATTCAAAATAAATTTCTTAAGCAGATGCAGTGGTTATTTGAGCTACTGGACCAGACTTACAATATATAATACATGCATATTGCCCCATTTTAATTACTGTTCTTCAATTCTATACCTTTTAAATAAAAATGAAATGGGTAGACTTCAAAAGCTTCAAAATAGAAGTATGAGAATAATTTTAGGTTGCTGTAGACTGACACCTATTAGATTTATGTTAAATACACTAGGATGGCTTTCTGTAAAAAATTATGTAACATTTTTCACTATGGTGTTTATATATAAAATTTAAAATGACTTAACTCCCGAATATCTGCAGGATAAGTTAGTTTATAATACAGATATTCATAGTTATAATACTAGAAACAATCTAATCTTTCACTTGCAAACATACAGGAAAAAATGAACCAAAATAGTTTATTCTATAAGGGATTAAGTGAATATAATAATCTGCCACTAAGTATTAGTAACAGTCCCACATTAAATATATTCAAAAGTCGACTTAAAAAGTATTTGTTGGATGAGTAGCTGCTTGTATAGTTTGTCAAACCTCCCAATTAAAAACTGAATTAACTGCCTTAATCTTGATGGGATATCGGTTGCTGTACTACTATTGTTATTCTAGATGCTCATTGTGTAATTTCATAGTGTGACGTGTAAAATTTGTCTGTCTGATGATTTGTTTTATATATATATATTGTTTTATATCTATATGATGTTTCTGTGTATTCATGATGTATTAGTCTTTTTTTTTGGCTAAATAAAGGATTTATATATATTTATATGGCCTCTAAGAAGAATGTCTAAAAATTCAGAAAAAACATCTATATAATTTTCTGAATATATAGTTTTTTGACCAGCCGGTAGGTGGCGCATTGACAACCGCATACGAGTGTTGAATGCGGATTAAGTATACGTCAAGTTGGACTCTTTATTGGGGCGTTCATTGTTTCTGTTATTACCTTTTCTTTTCCCCGATTTTCGTTGCAATTTTAATCTAGGGGTGGTTTCCGCCACTCTATTGAGCATCGCATCGGAACGAATGCAGTTACTCACTCTTTCCAAAAAAACTGGGCATCGTAACCTTTTCTTTATAATCACTGCATTTTTTTAAGTTTCCTGTTGTATAGGGGTAGTTTTCACCCACTCATGGGGGTGATTTTCAATGGAAAATAGTGTTTATATACTTAAATATTTATATTTAATCCGATTCATTGAGATCTAAGACTATTCGTGGAGCGTTAAGTCATTTTTACCATGTTTAGGGAGTGTTTTTTAGCGCTAGGGGTTGATTTTGGGGGGTGTACGATTTTTTTGACCTCGGATTCGAATTCAGCCTAGAAAATTACATGGGGATACAGTTGTCTCGATAGCAGTTCCAAAAATTTTTTTCTTTTTGTGGGCCTGTGTTATCAATATATAAACCTGCTATACTTTTAGTGAAAAATATACGGAGTGGACATCTTTAAAATATAATTAACGAAAAAATATACCTAGGTACAATGACATTTCGCATGTAGTTAATACAACTGTCGAGGGAGAAACCTGATATTCTTTAGTAAAAAAAAATACAGGGTGGTTATCCAATAGAAAACATAATTGATAAATAAAGGCTGCCAAGCAGGGAGGGAAGTTTCATGAAATACATTTACAGTTTTTTTCACCTTATTTCAGTCATTGGCGTACATTTTTATTAAGAAAAAAAGGGTCGATTTCTCGAGAAATCGTATTAGGCATTTTTTTATTGAAACACTAATGCAGTATTATTGATCGCATCAGAATTTAACAACATTTTGATTTTTGGTTTTACAGCCCACTTAATATTGCCTATTTTAAACATTAAATAATCAATAAATTGGTAACGAATCTTTTTTCGCAAGAAAGTCATTCTTTATTTTTTCTTTAAATTCATTTTTTCTACCACCTCATGTCATCGATACTTTCAAATTCGGTAATCCTTAATGACCGAATAATTTACAGGTCTGATGACCCAAAATTTTTCAATGAAAATTCTTGGCCTTCGAAATGTGAAAGTTTCGATGATATGAGATAGTAGAAAAAGTGAGTTTAAAGAGAAAATGAAGAATGACTTTTTTTCTAAAAAAATTTCGTTACCAATTTATTGATTATTTAATATTTAAAATTTTAAGGGGACCGTAATTCGAAAACCAAAAATCAAAATGTTGTTAAATTGTATATGGATATAGTGGTACTACAGCATGCTGGTCAATAATATTGCATTAGTTTTTCAACAAAAAAAAATACCTAATATGATTTCTCGAATAATTGACCTTTTTTTTCGTAATAAAAATGCACTCCAACGACTGAAATAAATTTTGTTTTACTCAAAAAAGATATAATAAAGATCTTTGATACCGGTCTAAACTTAATTGAAATTGGATGACTAATAACGAAGGTGTTACCGTGAAATGTGGGACACACTGTATATACCAAACAAGTATATATAATTAAATCTTTTAGTTATTTACCAAAAATAGTGACAAGACCTCAGAAGCATCACCTCTGTCAGCAGTATAGCCGACCTCATATTGACCATCGATGTTAGTATTGCCACCGACTCGGTGGCGCAGTGCTTAAGGTGTTAGGCTTGCGACCACGGGGTCCCGGGTTCGAATCCCGGCTAGGGTATGGGTGTGTAGTGGCGTTTTTCTCGTGTTGCCGAGACGGTAGCAGTGGGCTAGACTGCGGTTGTGTGAGAGACAACACGGTCTAGTCGCTCTCCTCTCCTGAGTTCGAGTCTCAGATGCAGCAGATGGCAATGTCGCAGGGAATGGGTGTTGTGATGTTGTCTATGTGTGTGTCTATCCTGGTTGAGTGGTAGAATAGCCATTGGCTAAACTCCGCCAGGACATTAAAATAAATAAGGCGATTAAAAAAAAAATCCCTGAAGATCTTTAACAGTATTATGTTCAAACATTCCTTTGACACTAGTTATTGATCATTTCAAGGCCACATTTGGCAACTACATCTTCCAGTATAGCAAACAGATTTATTTAGTTATTTCAACGTATGGCTTCATTTGCAGTAAAAATGTATGTAACATTTAGAAACTATCGAAAATAACCATAAAATGATCAGCTCGCCTCCTGTAATCCCCAAAGTAGATACGCGTTCACTAGGGACTCATCAGTTTTATAAATAATATATTTGAACATATCTATGTGTCCATGTCTAAGTTTTAATTAATATCGCAATTAAGTCCTATTTCAAATTTAATTTCATTCTACTATTAATATAACATTTACAAATATAAAGTTTAATCAATTCCAATTAGAAATCCAGCTGTTCGCTCGCTGTCCCTGTCGCAGATGCGATGACAATAAAACTTTTCTGTTTATTACTTATATGTTGGCGCGGAAAATTATCAGTCTCGTTTTATTAAACGCGATATATACAAAGAAAAGTAGGAGCAATAATATAATCCTAATGAAATAGTGAAAATGTCTGCATCAATATGTAGGTTTATGTTATTGCTGTAATTGAAAAATTAATGTCATGGGCTATAATGTAGTAGAAGATCAATATTTCGAACTAACACTTGACTTCTGTAAGTTTGAATTCGAAGTTTCTTCAAATTAACAACTTTGGATAGTTGAGCGCCAAAGGGTGTGAAATAGGGATTCGTATGCTCCTGAATGAAACAAGTTGGAAAGTTACATAAATCTGTTCGATAATGACTATTCTATATGAAAACGAATATTGGCTATTTCTAAAACAGTGTAGACATGATTTATGACATGCAATGAATGAGTGGGGAGGTTGCGCGTGAGCGCACCTCATTATCGTAACTCTTTCAGAGTCAAATGAATAATACGTTTCTATTCCCTGGCGATCAAAACGCATCAAATCATGTGCCCCGGTACAAAATGCACTGGCGGGCCCCCGCGCCTAATAATTGATGAGGAGGAAAAAAATTTTTTGCCAAAATCTCTGGCGGGCCCTCACTACGAGCCCCTCGGAAGCCAACAGGCTCCCGCGTTTAATAATTGATGAGCGGAGGTGGAGAAATTTGAATAAAAATGTTTTGTCAAAAACTCTGACGGGCCCTTACTACGGGCCCCCGCGATCAATAATTGATGAGCGGGGGGGGGAAATTTGAAAGCCCTGGCGGGCCTTCGCGTTTAGTAATTGATGAGCCGGGGGGGAGGAGAAATTTGAAAAAAAAATTGCCAAAATCTCTGGCGGGCCCTCGCTACAGGCCCTTCGGAAGCCAGCGAGCCCCAGCGTTTAATAATTGATGAGCGAGGGAGGGAGAAATTTAAAAAAAAATGACCAAAATCTCTGGCGGACCCCCGCTACGGGCCCCTCAAAAGCCCGGGCCCCTAAACTCAGTACCCAATAGACCCGCCCATACGAGAGGCCTGCTTGCCATAATCTAACAAATTGATTATTTTTAGAACTAATACTACAAACACTGGCATGTAAATAAATAAGTTTGTTTCACGCTTATTTTATTCCAACAACAACACAGTATCTCAAATTGCAGACAAGCATCAACTTAAGCAAACTTGAGCATTTTTTCCTCGATTTTTAATGTTAATGAAAGCCTGTTTTTTGACAACACTGCACCAATCAAATGTCATTATTAGTGGTAAACTAACCTAGATCAACTTTTGACAGTACCAACACGAAAAATGTATAGCTCTTATTTTTTGTGTCGCCGCATCGACAATATCGCTGCAATATTTTGACGTTTTGTTTCGTGAAATGTTTTCCGCAAATAAGACCACTTGTGCTTTTAAGTTTTATCTATAAATTTCTTCTTTAGCTTATTGCTAATCGTTAACGTAACTTGTAAATTGTAGTCTTGTATTATATACGTAGTTAGAATGATATAAAAATAACATATACACACCACATAAGTTGACAACTCCCAATTTCAAAGCCAAGGCTGTCTGGAATATATAGGCTAGGAACAAGTGAAGCATAGCTTTCAATGGCTTATAAAACGTAATTACAAAGTAATTATCATAACTAATATTAAACATAAATGAATACCATGCAGGCAAATCAATTATTGTTAAACACACTCGCACTGTGTTACAGTCTATTTTCACATTTAGTAATTGCCGGAATATATACTTCGTATTTTCACAAATTGTATTGTACATTTGAGCATAGAGGTGCCATCTTTCGCCAAATAGATATGTAATAGCGAGTAAACCTGGTTGCTGAGTCGTTTTCTCGGACCATTCCATGCCAAACAAGGTGTGTTCGAATGTTCATTAAGAAAACACGTTGCAAAACGCCTTTGTAAAGCTTCCACAATGGCCAGTAATGTTGATTAAACTTTCTTTTGGTGTGCAGACTTATGAAAGGATGGCCTTCGGAGGATATTATGATAATATTTGTGGATGAAAACGAAGTTAGGAAAATCTATTCAGAGTTGTGGGATACGCCGTGAAGTGGAAATTCTAAACGTACCGACGGAAGTTACAAGAATTTGACAATTTGATAGGAGGACATCTTTTTGGTCATTTTCTTTTTGACTTTTTTGGCTTGAAAATTGACTCGTGCGAATACACGTTTTAGCAATATTGTAAGTTTTGCTCCATTTATGGAATTTAGTATTCATCACGACAAAATTAGTCGTATTTCCATTTTGGTATTTGAGTATCGTTTTTTGAGAGGGTGGGGAGATACAACTACGGATTTCCGGATTAAATCAATCTTCTGAAGCACGTGCCGTCTTTCGAATGCAAGATTTCGGAGTGCCATTCGACAGCAAAGGACCTCTTTCAGCCCACATCACATCTCAGGTATGTGTCTGAAACCCACTTGAGGCTGAAATAGATTGATAATTTAGTTTATTTATTTTATTGCAGGTCTGTTTGTTAAGTTACGAGTATTGGGATCTGTTTATTAGTTTATGGTTATTTGGATTTGTTACTTTATGATTTACTTGGATCTGTTATTCTACGTTTTACTTGGGACTGCCATTTTACACTCTACTTGAACTTTTATGTCACCTTCTACATTTTACGAGGAACTTCAGACTCTGGTTTTGACTTCTAGTCCAGATTTTGGTGTCTAGCTTTTGAATTATTGCCTGTCATCTTGTGCTTTTATGGTATTGGGGATCTCGTCACGTTACATTAGACTCCACGTAGATCGTCTACAACCTGTGGCTGCTATCAAATCGAATTACGCTGCCGTGGTAGGACGGGAAAAGGTATTCAGACACTACCAAAGGTAAGCGGAATCATATTCTCTTAACACAACGTTCACCTTACAGTGTAATAATTATCCGAGACAAGAAAACAAACGTCGTCCTATTTTGTACATACTTAGTTTAATATTTGGTCTACCGTTAGTCATAACTTGCATATGATTTTCAGTAATATTTTTAGTCATATTTTGCACCTAGCTACCTCAATAAATTTCAAGTAATATTTGTAATATTTTGCTCATAAAGATCTCAGTAAACAGTAATATTTGGCATATTTGGTGTATCGTTACTTGCCTTATTTTACTAACAGATTTCAATAGTTTTAAGCAATTTATGTTTTACCGTACCCTAGGTCAGAGATCATTATTTTTTGTCGCGCTTCCTGTATATAACTTTTTCGTATATTTATCAAGAGTTTATTAGTTTGTAAGATATTTTGTGTATGTTAAGTTAAAGATGTGGGCCCACTTATTAGTACACTTTTTAGATTGAACTACGTACCAAGCTACTCTTATTACATATTTGACCGTCCTGCACCACCCCAAATTATCGAAACCACCCCCAAGAACCTGACTATTTGTCCGTGTAAGACCTGTTTCTCACCAGTGTATTTCATAGGGGGTACTGCACGTTAAACATTAAAATTCTGTTCAGGGCACAGGGTGAACACCCTATCCTGCGTTTGCGGTTTAGCAGCCTTTGGGGCTCCCCTTCACAGGTGGGCCCAGGCCCTGTAACAACTGTAAACAAATAAACTAAAAATGTTCTTATGCACGGTAACTCATCACGAAGTAAGTTAAGAAAATCAAAACTATCCACTATACAAGATAATTCGTTGTACTGAATGTTCTCTCTGCTTAAACAAGCAAACCTTAACACAATCATTATACTTCTTAAATTAAAAATAAAAATTAGATAGGTAAATATAGATTATCACACATTTATAATAATTCTTCAATAATTTAGAGTACGTAGTTTGCCGTGTAGTTCTAATATAGCGTTATTAAATGGCGGTACTATAAAAATATTTCTTCTGACATCGGCAACTTTAGAACGTAAAGTCGGGAGATTAGTAAAATGTGCTAGTGTTCTATGTTTTTATTCATAATGCCATTGGTCGTAGCATGCCCGAGATCTTTTTACACTGAAGACCAGTGTATGCATTACAATACCTATGGCGAATTCCGTGGACTTTAAGTTTCTGCAGCTGCATATGATTATGGTTTGGAAATGCATTTTTATGTGACGTAAATGATGAATTTAAAAATGAAGGTTAGTAAACTCTAAAAAGACAAGAAAACGTATGAAGGCAAATAATTACAAAAACAGTATTAAAGATATACCTATTCAATTATTTGTTCGTGAAATATTCTCCCCAAATACCACTCGTGCTTTCAAATTTTTTCTATACATTTTTGCTGCCAAAAAGTACTATAATTTATGTAAATTGCCAGGCAACAAAGCTTCCGAAAAAATTAACCGATAAAATTCTAAGCTGGTATTACATACGATTAAATTAAATGCTTTCAAATGCACATCATTGATTTAATTTACTCTCGATTGGACTAAAAACAAAATAAAACATTACAAATTCAACAATTTGTTTATAAATACTTTTGGGAAGATAGGAGACATTTTAAATGAAAATTCATCTAGATTGAAAATATTGGGTGTATCTTGAAAGATTATGCGTTTAATATGAAAAAAATGGTTGTATATTTGGTTGTAATATAATGAAATAATAATGATTGTTATTTAACTGATATAAAAAAAGTGTATGTATCTATAAACAAAAACCTAAGTATAAAATACGTAAGGAATTTGTTCATTTGGGAAATAATCTTGACATATACCCCTCGAGCTCTAAATCTTATCTCACAAACTGCGCGTAGCTATGCAAAATTTTACTTTTAAGCAAATGTTCTCCACATCCAGATCCAGATCCAGATTAACTCTCGAACATTTTTTAAGCAAAATTTTACAAAAGAAAGCTACCCGCAGTTTCTCCGATAAAATTCAGAGCTCTCAGACCTATGAATAATCACTGTCTACCTAGAAATATAATTGCTTTGTACTTTTATTTATGAATTACACAGGTCGACAAACAAAAATAGATGCGCTTTTCATCAGACCCATCTTATCCTCTGTTTTTTGACATGCTCAAACCGATCCTTACAATAAAAGAAAAATTACCGTACCAGTTTTTGTTTCATTCCATAAAAATGGCAAAAAATGTCTTGTCCTAAGATTCTAATGTAACTTTTATGAAGTATTTTGACCCTTTGAAGCCAATTTTGAACAAAAAATAAATTATTCTAATACTACCCTTTTTATCTCCTAAAAGGGGCAAAAAAATGGTCTTGTCCTAAGATTCTGATCTAACTTTCTGAAGCATTTTGACGTGCTAAACCAAAGTTAAAAAAAAAGGATTCTATATTGTCAGTTTCCCACTGCCACCCCTAGGAAATAAAAGAGGTTGTAGAGGCAAACTGATTCTAATCTTATACTACCTTCCATTCTTAAACATTCGCAGTACACCAGAAATATCCTACTGCTAGTGTGAATCGAACCCACAGTAGGGCAGATTTGACATATTGTCTCAACTAACTGGACTATTATCGCTCCCCCCTAACTTGAGATTTGCAGATGATACCAGTATGACTGCAGCAAGTGAAGATGTGGTGATATACCTACTCGACAATCTTTTTTTAGTAATTTATTTAAGGTCGGCCTATTTCCACTACTAATACCAGTCACCAATGTCAGTAGACGAGTTAACCGCAACCTGGATATTTAGCCGAACCTATTCTCATAAGAAAAGTAGGGATTTTTTATTCCATTCTTCCCGCCAATAATCAAATAATAAATTCAAGTACGATTTAAACATAAATTATAGAAAAATGAATCAGTGAATCAAACAAATGAAAACCATACAAGTACGTGAATGAGAGGTGAACATTTGGTGATAAAAAGATTGGAACTCTTGCTATCTGGGGTTTTCTACCAATTCACCTTGAACTTTACATATGTGGTAGAAAACCCAAGAAATAAAAAAATACAAAAGAGTGATTCCAAAAATAGGCCAAAAATTGCCCATTTTCTCGCCCTCAAATTTTGTTTTTAACTAAATGGCAAATTATTGTTAATAATGAGAACATCTTGAATACAAAATTTCGAGATGAGCATATGTTTGGTTTTTGAGATATAGTGGAGTGAAGTTGTAATATGCGTGATGCAATATGGGAGCATATTAAAAAATACACAGCCCCACAAAAAATGAATACTCATCAGCTATGGCAGAGCAATCAAGATATTCTTAGAATTTTTTGACGCAGAATTCAAATCTAAAATCGCAAAATCCATATATCCATTGATTAATTCAGAAGAGTCAAAAATATCCCCTATAAGGATGAAAATAGGAAAAAATGATGCTATTGAGTTATAGAGCTTCCATGAACAGAAATATAATATAAATCTATTGGCTGAATACATGAACGAAGGTGTTGACTAGAGCTCACACAAAGACATCGAGACACGCCCTTAAGGGGGTGAAAACTACCCCAATGCAACTATCAAACTACACAAAAGCTCCAATAACTGCTGAAAAAGCTTTATTAATAAGAATGAACCATAAATCTGTTACGACCTAGTACACGAAAACAATCCATTACAAGGTAACAAAGCTACCCCTTATCTTGAATTATGAACTTGAGTCAGGAAAAGAATAGTGAACGTACCAGATATTGCATTTTGATTGCAGTAGGTATGAATGTGGGACGATAACTAAAATTTTTGTAACTATTTTATGACACACCTGCAATGGAGTAAGAGAACGGAATGAAAACTTATTGGTGGGTCTTCACCCCCCTGACTCCCGTCGGGATTATTTGGGGGAATAAAAGGAATCAAGAGGCCTTGATATAATAGACAAGCACTCTTGAAAACGCTACATCAGTCTTTTCTTATGTAATGCAACGATTACAGGATTGCTCCGATATTCATCTCTTCGCACCCTTACCCCCTAATAAAATCCACTGAGGGTTGAAAACTGACCTCTAGACTATGGTGTTCGGGAAAGAGATACTTACTTTATGTCAAATTTTTTTTCGATACAATATAATGATTGTAAAATTGCTCATATCCTATATTACATCACGCTTATCACAACTTTAATCCCTCATATCTCAAAAACCAAAGATATGCTCATTTTGAAATTTTTTATTCAGGATGTTCTCATCATTAACAATAATTTAGCAGTTAGTTTGAAACAAAATTCGAGAGCGAGAAAATAGGTGATTTTCGGGATCACTCTTTATTTGAATGTACGCACAACAATGGTTTTAAATTTAATATGTGTCATGAGTATTACATAATGCATCCATAGATCATATTTAAAAAGGTCTATTAATTGGTATCGATTATGGAATAAAAAACTTTAGTGCCACTAAAGCATTAATCACTCGTATATACCTGTCCTTGATAATATGTAGTTGGATTATACGTTTAATTTTTAGTATGGATGTCCCGGATTAGTCAGTGTCACCATATTTCCGAAACTATATTTTCACTGCAATGTATGAGTGAGCAATGTGAATCCAGTATTAAATAAATTGTGCGAATTCTCCAACTCTACGAGCAGCATTAGGTGTAAAGTAATTTACTAATTTATTTTTCTATTGAATACAAAAAGGAGAGTCTAGAGGTTCTGTTGTGTGTTTGTCCATACGTCCTTGTATGTTGGATATACACATCCATGTATGTGTAGCATTTTAAGTCAAAAATTACTGGTCGAATTTGAATCAGGTTTTCACTACTTCAACGGGCATACCTGGAGAAAATAATTGGCTGTATTATCAAGACCACAAAGTAGTAAAGTTGGGAGAAAGTGGGATTACAGGCTTTAAGAGGGTTTTATTAATAACCGGCACCTCCGCCATTTCCTTAAAAGATCATCCCGCCAAATAAATACGATTTATAATAGCTATTTATGTAACCAGTTACGAAAACTTTCTTTTGCCTAACGAGTTACACAAATTTGTCTTTCGGAACGTGTTACATACAAGATTTTTTTCTAATTTTAAACCTCTATAAACCGTTTAAACATAAATGAAAATGTGTATTCAAAGATTTTAATAACACAGGCCCACAAAAAAAAAAGTTGTCTGCGCCGGGGTACTGACCATACCTATCCCTTGTATTTTGTGCCGCTGAACACGAATCTGACCTTAGTTTTTCCCCTATACGTCAGGTTTTTTTTTTAACAGGAAATAAATATATAAATATCACGATTCAACACGACTTTTTTTGCTGTTAAAAAAAAACCGGACGTGTAGGGGAAAAACTAAGGTCAGATTCGTGTTCAGCGGCTCAAAATACAAGGGATAGGTGTGGTCAGTACCCCCGCGCAGACCACTTTTTTTTGGTTGCTACTGTACCACACTCAGTGTGGCGCAATCCCACAAAAAAAAAAGTCATCTGCGCGGGGGTACTGACCACATCTATCCCTTGTATTTTAAGCCGCTGAACACGAATCTGATCTTAGTTTTTCACCAGCACGTCAGGTTTTTCTTTTAATAGCAAATAAATACATAAATATTAGACTTTTTGGTTTAAAAAAAAAACTTGACGTATAGGGGAAAAACTAAGGTCAGATTCGTGTTCAGCGGGTCAAAATACAAGGGATAGGTATGGTCAATACCGCGGCGCAGACAACTTTTTTTTTGTGGGCCTGTGTAATTTAGTAGTCTTTTTTATAGTTACCTTTGCTGTTAATATTACACATTATAATTTTAATATCAAAATTGACAAACGTTATTTAGCCAAGTTCTAATATTATTTGAAATCCTAATTTGATAGCGTAAGGTAAATCGTGTTAATGAAATAGTTTTGTTACCATATTTTGAAGGAAAGAAGAATTTAAAATCTTCCACTTTATGGACTCAATATTCAATTTTATGTTGAACAAACATCTATTCTTTTTCTTCTTGAGAGTTGTTTATTTTTCTTAATTGATGATATAACGAACTTTTCCTTACCAGTTAGGTAAAATTTAACTTTTCATAACTGGTCATGAAAAGTTGGACGTTTTGACACTTACATTAGTTTTGAAAAGTATCATTTTATATGTCAAAACTGGCGGCTTTAGGTATACCAATGTCAGGAATTTAAAATAAAATTCCTCACTGCTGATAGTATCTACCTAATATGGATATTCGAATTTTTTGCACCTCCATGAACCAACGGACCTAACTATACATCATAATTTTGCACATATTTTTCACATCTCCCCTTGAAGTTCGCCCTAATTTTACCTACCGTTAGGTAGGTAAAATTACGTGTGGGGTGCAAACTTAATACTTGTTGCCCCACTTCCTCCAACTAAATTAATTTTCTCATCATCATAATCACCTTCACAATTTTGCACACCTTATTTTAGGAAATGTTTCAGAGTTACTATTCCTCATTAGCGTTAAAGTGTATTAGAAAATTTGTTTATAGTTTAGGAGCAAAAGTACAGTACACAATGATGGTCCAAGTGCGCTTTCATACCTTTTGTACCACATTATGGCCTCAAGTGAAAACAGTTAGTATATAGTGCTCTATGTGTACTGATCTGTTTCCTCCTTGCAACGTATACACAAAAAAATAAAAGTGTTTTGTTACAGGGTGTTGAATTTTTTTAAATCGTTATTTTCTAATATCTCAGAAAGTACTTTAGACATTATTTTCAATTTTGGTATGTGTTAATAGGTTACAAAGCAACATAAAAGTTATTTTATAGCTGCACCAGTGGCTTCCCTGCAAACATGTCACCAAAAAAGTGGTACGCCACTAACATTCTTCCATGTGTATAATATTTTTTCTGATTAGCCTGGTTAATTGTACATGATAACGGTCTCTTTTTTCTTGATTAAAACAATTAAATTCAATTTGCGTCATTTAGCAGTATTGACTAATAATTTTTGAACACAAATCTAGTTATCCTGGAATAAATGACGTATTTATTGTTTTCAAAACAATATTTGTTGACATAAAGTAAGTTCTTGGTGTTCAAAACCATCTCACCGTATTATTTCTTCGAATGTTGGTGTTTCATTATTTTATTTTTTTGCTGTTTTTATTCGATTATCTCAGTAAAGATGGTGAATTATGCTAATGCGGAAATAGCGACAATGCATTACGTATATGGTCTCGCAGATGCTAATGCAACAAAAGCCAGAAGTATGTATCAGGAAAGATATCCTTATCGTGCCTTGCCAGATAGCCGATCTCGAACTGTCAGAACATCCAAAACTGAGGAAGCGGTGCTGCAAAAAATCAACAAACATCCTGAGACGAGTACGAGGAAGATTGCTAGAGCTTTGAATATTTGTCATCAAATTATTTGGCGAATTTTAGTTGATATTTTGTTGTTTTGTTGTATCCGTATCATATTCTAAGAGGACAGGCATTACTTCCTAGGGATTTTCCACAGCGTATGAACTGCTGTCAGTGGTACCTTCAGAATATAACACTAAATCCGCACTTTGAGTCACAAATTATGTTCACAGACGAAGCGAATTTTTCTAGGAATGCTATTCAAAATTTCCATAATAATCATATGTGGGCGGGAGAAAACCCCCATGCCATAAACTAAAACCCATTTACAAGAGCAATTTTCGATTAATCTATGGGTAGGAATTATTGGTAGCAATCTTATAGGCCCTCTGTTCTGTCAAGACGCCTTAATGGACAATCTTACCTGCGTTTTCTCCAAGAAGAACTACTTGTGTTGCCTGAAGATGTACCAGTTGCGTTAAGGAATCAAATGTGGTACATGCACGATGGAGCTCCTATTCATTTCAATTTATTGTTTGCGATCAATTAGATGTGGTTTATCCTAATCGTTGGACAGGTCACGGAGGACCTCACCAATGCAAGCACGAGTGCGCAATTCGATGCGAAGACGGGCGGAAGCATGTCTATTAAGTGAAAGTGGCCATTCCCAACAATTTTTATAAACAAAATTTATCATTATCAATGTTAATAATAATTAGTTTCAATTTTAATTTAATTGTTTTAATCAAAAACTGTGTGCATCTAACGAAAAAAACGCTTTTATGTAGAATTGACCAGGCTAATCAGAAAAATATACACATGGAGTCAAATGTCAGTGGCGTACAACTTTTTTGGTAAAAAATATCAGAGGGCATGTTTGCAGGGACGCCACTGAAAGAGAGATAAAATAACTTTTCTAAAGAAAATATATGGGTTTATTTCCTACTAATACACACCAAAATTGAAAATAATATCTAAAGTACTTTCTGAAATAACGATTTAAAAAAAAATTCAACACCCTGTGGGAAAAAATGGAAGCCGTCGCGGGCATATGTATTAGAACGTCATTAAGAAACACCCTGTATATACATCAATACTTACTAAGTTATCGTAAATTGTTTAGCATTGGTCTGTCCAAATTGTTTTCATTTTTGACTTAATGCATTGAAGAAAAAGGTTACCTATTTCATAACACAAATCTAGTGGATGCTACCCCCTCTCAGGGGGTGGCACTTAAAAAATATATATATTTATTGGAGCTGAAATAGAATCAAATTTTAAGAAGAAAAGGTTCTATACAATTTTTCACATAAATTGATAGTTTTTAAGTTATAACGACTTCAAAAGTGCGATATAGCTTAAAAAAAAGGTATTTCCAAACGGCTCTCGTCAAGTATCTCGAAAAGTATTACTTTATTGAAAAAATGTTACAGACCAATTACAGAAAGTACAAACTGGGAATGAATTATGTTTTTTAAGTTTACATTTGGCATCCAAGTGTTCATGAGATAATTATTTAGAGTGAGAGTTAAAAATCTCAGAAATTGTGACACCTACGTCAAGGATGTAGAATAATAGGTTATTAATTAATCTTTCAACTGTTTTTTTATTTGTTTCTGTAGCATAAAAAACAAAGAAGTTATGACCGAAGCAATGTGCGTCTACACATTTTTTTAATAACAACGTCGCCATTTTGTTACTGTAATTAGACAGTAAAAAAAAAGGAATTTCCAACACTGTTCCTCATTAATATATAGCATGACGTAGATGCTAAAATTTTTTGGTTTGTATACAGCATGCAGTTTAAACTATAAAGGTATTTTCGATAAAGCGTAATTTTTTTTTTTAGTTTTATTGAAAAATAGATAGAGACCAAAAATAAAGCTCATAAACTGATAACGAATTTCGCTTGTTTATTTATTTACATAGATTTAATAGTTTTTGAGATATGAAAGTTTACAAATGGCGTCCGAACTTCTATAAGACGAAAAATGCAGTTTAAATGTTAAGTATCTCAGAAATTGTAACACCTACGTCTCACATGCTAAGAAATAAAATTAAAGACAATTAATTGCGCTTTCAAATTATTTTTTACTCGTTCCTGTAGCATAAGAAATAAAGAAGTTATGACGGAAAAATGTGCGTATTTATATTTCTTTTATATAAAAAAGGTCGCCATTTTGTTACTTTAATTAGCCAGTAATTTAAAATGATGATCTCAAATACAGTTTTTCGTTAAGATGTAGCATTACCTAGATAATTTTTTTGCTCATTTAAAGCCCTTGCTTTAGAAAAAATGATTGGTAATTTCGAAACAATTGGATACCAAATATAAACTTAAATATCTCCGAAATTATTAATCAATAATCAAAAAATATAATTAATTCCCAGTTTGTACTTTCTGTAATTGGTCTGTAAGGTTTTTTCGATAAAGTAATACTTTTCGAGATTCTTGACGAAAGCCGTTTGGAAATACCTTTTTTTAAGCTAAAATCGCAATTTTGAAGTCGTTATAACTTAAAAACTATCAATTTATGTGAAAAATTGCATAGAACCTTTTCTTCTTAAAATTTGACTCTATTAAGCGCCACCCCCTGAGAGGGGGTGGCATCCACCCCCTATAAATCAGCAAGCCTCCGCACAATATAGAAACTTTTCTGTGAAGCATTTACTATTATACTGCCGTGAATGAACGAAATCCGTTCAATTTGACATTATTCCGAAGTTAAAACGTCTAGATACTGTACTAATCTGTTTTTTTTTTTTATTTTGATACGAACCATACAACCAATGATATTTAGGAAAAAGTACGAAAAAAACACAGTGTTGAACATTATTTTGTTTAAATAAATACCCCGGGACTCGGATTTATTCCAAAACTTATTGTTACACTTCCTGTAATATGTACAAGTTCCAGCTAAAAAATGGCTAGAGTGAGACACTTCCTTTTTAAAAGCTTTTATTTAACTTGCAATGTTTGTATGTTTGTTTGTTTAGGTCAAATCTTGCAAGCTAAATTTCGACTAAATCTAATTAAGCTAGAACTTTGAAATTTGGCACACATGTATAAGTCCGGTGACAATGCAACATAGTATAGCCATTGTCGGTCTAAATCCAATATGGCGAACGTCCCAAGATGGCGGATCGCCTTTCTCTTCACAACCCCCTTGATATGGGTATCAAATGAAGAGGTTTGATGAGTAAAATACGATAAACGTGACGTCATTCTAAATTCAATATAGCGGACGTTCCAAAATGGCGGATCGCCTTTTTTTCACAACCCCCTTGATATGCATATGAAATGAAAGAGTTTGACGAGTAAAATACGGTAAACTATGTATCGTCGTTCTAAATTCAATATGGTGTAGGTCCCAAGATGGCGGATCGCCTTTTTCTTCACAACTCCCTTGATATGGGTATCAACTGAAAGAGTTTGACGAGTAAAATACGATAAACTATGTAAAGTCATTTTAAATTAAATATGGTGGACGCTCTAAGATGGCGGAGTATCTTTTACTTCACAACCCCCTTGGATATGGATATCAAATAAAAGAGTTTGACGAGTAAAATACGATAAATCATATGACGTCATTCTAAATTCAATATGGCGGAGTATCTTTTTCTTCACAACCCCCTTGATATGGGTACCACATGAAAGGGTTTGACGAGTAAAATACGATAAACTATATGGCGTCATTCTAAATCCAATATGGCGGACGCTCTAGGATGGCAAATTATCTTTTTCTTCACGACTCCCTTACCATGGGTATCAAATTAAAGGGTTTTGTCTGTCTGTCTGTAAAATAAGTAGACTAAAAAGTAAAAATAAAACTATATAAAAAAAATATTTTTAAGAAAAAGCTTTTATTTGAAAAAACTACTAAAAAGTAAAAATATTTTTTTTAAAATTCATATACCTGGGAACCAAAAGTTTTGGGGGCGGTCAATTGAGCAAAGTAATTATGCAATAGCCCTATATCATCGTCCTCAAAGCTTTTGGTTTCCAGGTGTATGAATTTTAAAAAAATTATTTTTACTTCTTAGTACAGTTTTTTCAAATAAAAGCTTTTTCTTAAAAATATTTTTTCATATAATTTTTAGTTAATTTAGACCCTTAGATTTACTCCACTATAAGTAGTTAGAGTACACACAACTTAATTCGTTTTGCTTCTATACAATTCATACTTCAAGAAAGTTATTATAAGTTGCTTAAATTAATTTCTGCTGAAGACATTCCACTCGCTGCACGTATATATATACTTATTAGGAAATATAATATGACATGTTGATAACTACAAACATAAACTGATCCTCTTCAGCACAATTAATCCTTTGATGTGTTTGTCTTTACAAATATATAATGCTGTAATAAGAAATTTAACATTAAGTAGGCTAAGTGTTTACTAAGAGATATTATTTACAAAAACCTCTTAGTAATTATTTCGTCGTTTCTTTGTAACTTGGAAGTTATTAAGCTTATTAGATCTGTACATCTCCCGAATTTCAGCGGCGACGTTTCACAAAAGTGCTTAATTTAAATATAATTATGAAATTAATCTTCTGATATGACAGGCTTTGATATATATTTTCGACTAATAGAAGTATTTTTAATGTTCCGCTTGTCAAGATACCTATACATTTTCGAAAGTCGATATTTTAGTCCTTATTTCCGTCTTAATTTAATTGTCAGAAGTTTGATCGCAGAAACATCCTAACAACTTTGACTTTAGGTTTGGGTTGTCTAATATGTATGTTTATGTTTAACGTTAATTGTATATTCTTTGGTTACGTGTATCCAAGGGCGGATCCAGAAAGGTTACTGGGGGGGGCGGCACTAACATTTACAAAAAATTTTAGAAATCAGAAAAAAAAATTTGAGAATGCTATTAAAAATGTAAAAAAAAAATTTTTCGCTCGCCTCGGAATCTGAAAAAATTTTATCGCCTCATGGGGGGTGGGGGGGGCGGTGCAAATAAAAATCCAAAAAAATTTTTTTCGAAAATTTCGGCTCATGAAGGGGGGTATAAATTAAAACCCGGACACAAATTTTTTCGCCTCATACACGGGAGTGCTAATAGAAATCCAAAAAAAAATTTTTCCACCTCGTGCGGAGAAAAAAAATTGTCGCCTTGAAAAAGTAAGGAATACTTTTCTGGGGGGGGGGGGGGCAATTGCCCCTACTGCCCCCCCCCCTGGAGCCGCCCTTGCGTGTATCTTCTAGGTATATTTCAAGTGGAAATAACGTATTAAGAGAAGTGGAAGAGACAGATATTTTTTACCCATTTGTTTGACAAAAAATATAAACTCGATTGACCGAGTGATTTCTGTATAAATAAGATCTGTATAGATCTGAGAATTTATTTGTCGTTTAAAAACTATATAATATAAATAATAGATATGGAAAAATGAATGTCATTTTTTAAAGCTGCCACGTACTATCGCTGGCAGTGTGACTTTACAGATAAAATAGGACAAACACATTTTATTAAAAATTTACAATTCCGTTTGTAAAATTATTCCTAAACTAGGTATGGATATTAAAACAGTAAAGCTACTTAGACAATTAGTTAATATCATAGAAATTAATTATTGTCTATAAATAACTCTTCGTACAGATGCCTGAATGACTACACAATTCAGCACTCGTTATTTCATTAATAGTATGTATAACTTTAGTTCGCGGCTTTTCAAAGATTGAAAAGAAATAAAAGATATTTATTCTTCAAAGATATTAGAAGGAGTTCTATAAATTTCATTTTTGAGAGTGCCCCAAAAGTAATAATCTAGTGGTGTTAAATCAGAAGACCTAGGTGGCCACCTAATAGGACCACGTGTAGCGATAAGTAGATCTTCAAGCATTTTGTTTAAACGTCCACGATTATTCTCAAATTATATGGAAGAGCACTATCCTGTTGGAAAAACAGTTTCTAAATAGGCCAGAAGAGCTTGCATGGAAGTATTAATTTAGAGTTGAATGCAAGCTTTCACGCCCATTGCCCAATGAAGTGGTTTCTTTCGGGTGTTGCCGTGGTTGTCGAATGTTACTTGACGTCTTTCAGCTTCTTCAGAATGATTCTAATTGTCTTTAGAGCCCTTCTGAAGAAGGTGACAGAATGATCAGTGAAACATCAAGTCGAGTTCGACAACCACGGCAACACTCGCAATAAAATAATTCAATTTAGAGGTATTTAGTAACGAAATGTCATACCAAGTACTATGTTACTGTAATAATATAAAACCAAAAACGTCGCTGGTATGAAATTCTTTTATAATAAAAGAAAATTTATAATAAAAAATGTTACCAGTATATTTATTTATAATTTTAAATATTTGTGAGTTGTTATTTATTACTTATTACACATTGTGTGACTTAGCTTATCCATTGTAACATGGCAACAAATGTTAATAAAGTAATTATGATTATGATTAATTAAAAATATATCGATCCTATGATTCGATCTTACCAAGTCATAGAAGTGCCACTAAATTCTGACTTAATTTCCGAATTTCGAATTTAACCTCAGAATTCTGACTTTCATCTCAAAATTCGCTTCACGGAAGTGTCTTGAAATTAAATTATTCCAACTTTCATCTAGAACTTCCTAGATGAAGGTAAAATTTCAGGAATTGCGTGATTAAAGTTGAAATTCCGAGATTAAGGTCGGGATTGAGAAAAAACAGAGGCCCCTCTACGCTTTCGTATGATAGCTTCCTTGAGGGTTTCTTCGTCTCATCAATCTCGAATTTTTTTGAGCCCATTACCGAATGTTCTTTCTTTTAAACATGTCCGTGTTAGTAAACCTACTTTCACCTGAATATAAAATATGAAATGAGACATTATAGTTTTGTTCAAGTTACAGTTTTGTAGACGAGAGTAGTGCTTACTTGCGTCCACCCCCAATGTTAGTTTTTGAAAACTCGTAAAACCTAACGTAAAATAAGTTAGTAGTAAGTTTGTAGAATGCAAGCTTTTACGGCCATTGTCTCACGAAGTGGATAACTGATTATATTGAGGAGCAAAGGAGCGCATAACATGCGGAACCTTTAAAAAAAAATTTAAAAACTATTTGGGAGAGCTAGCTTAACTCACCCCTCGCACGTCTTTGCTTTTTATGTGCGTATAAATGACACATTGTTAGCACAATTGGGGATAAAACAACATGGTATCGGTCGTTTTCATTTATTTTCATATAATTTTTAAGTAATGTATAATATCTAAGAATAAGAACAACAACGATCTTCAATATAGCTGCCTATATGTAAGCATATAAATATCATTATGAAAACTGGTATTAATTATTCATTAATAGACATCATTTTTACATCTTTTAGGCACAGATTCGCCATGCATTATCAATTTTATTACACATAAATCTTCTATCTAGTGAAGCCATCAAATTTACACAAACGAAATTGTATTACAATTTGCATATTACACGTTCCTCCTAAAGTTTCGCATCATCTTGTAATTCCATTGTGGAATTTAAAATGGTTTCTGACATTTTTATAATTACATTTATTCATTCACAAGTAACTAATAGAACTAATTGCAAAACATATTATTTCTTCACTATTATGTTCCATTTGTTTTCAGAATTAAAAACGTAAAGAAATAGATATAAGAATTTCAAAATGGCATAACCGTCATTACAAAGGCAACTTCAGTTAACACTCCTACATGTTTTGCTAAATAACTTAATATATTTGTCACTTCGATCACAGAATTTGCAAAAACCTTCAATAGAAGACAAACGCACCCCAAAACCTACAGTGAGAGTTACATCCTGCAACTCATGATTCACAGGAGAAATGCCTTTCCCTTCTAACAAATAAACCAATAAAATAAGCAGTTCAGTGATCGGCTGGTAGTTTATGGTTGTAATGTAAAACAAACACATGGAGATGCTACGCTGCTAATTATTGAACTAGCTGTTCGATAATCAAAAAAGAGGAACACTGCAGTCATAAAAGAAGACACAGGCCTCTTAATACTTATATAATTAGGCCCAATTTCGTTTCAGAAGTGGTAAGTCAGCTTTTGACTCCATATTGGATTTTTTTTTTAACTGCAGCATTTTGCGATTTATTTATCAAAGGCTTTTGATTGTGTAAAACATGACATCTTGGTAGAAAAACTCAAATATTACGGTTTCGATGGCATAAGTGTTGAGTTAATTAAGTTATATTTATCTAACACGACACAAGTCGTTACTGATAGTGATAGTGTCTCAGAAGAATTAGCAATGACTGTAGGCGTGCCCCAAGGTTCTATCTTGGAGTCAGTATTGTTCTGAATCTTTATTAATGACTTGCCTTTATGTACAGAATTTGTTCTATACGTATGTATTTTTGCTTTTTAAAAAATATGCCGAAAGTTAACAAGGCAGACAATTCAAAATTTCACTTACACAAAAAATACAAAAAATATTTTTACGCCGTTCGGCGATGGCCATGACCGAAGGCGTAAAATTCGAAAGTGCGTCGAATCCTATCTATTTTTTAATTTTTATCAACCGAGAAATGTGACAAAGGCGCGTAGCGTCTATAAGCGATGATTAGACAGAAGTTAGAAAATATGGTCAAGGCCGGTTTCTCGAATAAAACAAACGAGTGTGTTGGAGAATCGGCAGAAAGCTGTGGTAGCCAAACCAAATGCAAATATTTAAAGATGGCAAAGTTATAGAGAAAACCGCCTGGTGCATAAGTAACATAAAAAGGTTATTTGCAAAGAGAGTCGCTCGAAAGCGAGGTCATGTCACATACCCTAACCTATATGGGGCCAATACGTCGCCGCAAAGGAGGCAGGCAAGCACAATAAACTGATATATAGTTGAACTCCGTTCTTGTGAATGATATAATCACTAAAAGGAACGTTAAAGTTAACCACTAGTGTCCCGAAATTCTTTAAGTAAAATATTTTTATATCCAAAACCAAAGAGCCTTCATAATCTTCTGAGGAAGTTGTGTGAGTCTTTTTACCAATCAGTTGCTATTGCACACTCTCTATTAACGTCCTCTATAAGAGACATTCGTCCTTGCCCTGCTTGGGGAGGCGATTCAATTAAAATTTTTCGTATTTTCCTTAGATAAGATTGCATATTATCATCTGTATTCTTTGGATCAACAATAAATGGTTCTTTAAACTGTTGCATTTTACTGATTGAATGATTACCTTTAAGTCTTTTCCCTCGAAGGCTTTCGTGTGTTAGGTTGGAGTTGAATATCGAGCGTCCCCAGACCCCGCAAGTTTGTAATTCAATACACCGATCGGATTGCTAAAGTTCGAGAGGATTTTCTATAAAAGTGATTAAGAGATCTCTAAGCCACAAGATCCTCTACAGTATTATAAATATAAGCTAAAGTGTATCACCAAAGAAGCCAAATTGAGAGAGAAAGCAGTTAGCAGTCTACGGTAAGTACAGCTTTTACCTTTCTCGTCTATCAAACAGCTCTTAAACGTATCGAATCCGCCTGGGAGTGGAAACAGCTACATACAATCAAAGGGGAATGCGACTGGCGCCCACAATTACTAAATTAGTGTCGCGTCCTTTAGACGCTGTGTGTGTAAGGTTCTTCTACAAAAACATCCTTTGCCCCGATTATTCCAGTGGGTGTTGACAATTCCATCTCCCCGACGCTTGAAGAAATAGATGAGGAGGAAATAGGAAGGACTTCATTTGATTCAATGGAATAGATTTGTTGAATAAGAACTACTTTGACTTTTATTTATATTATTTCATTTTGAAGGCGTTTTTTTCACTTAAATATTTAAACATTTTTAATATGTTGTTCTCAAAGTTATGAGATACACTAAAGTGAAGGAATCATTTCTGTTGGAAATAATTCCAGCTCAATTACATGCTTACAAGACCATTATTATGTGTTCCTGTGAATATTAGGATGAGAGAACACCAGTTGCAGCTCACATCAGGTCAGATATTATTGGACAGTTCAATTGGGACAAGTTTCCATGAAAAAGTAACTAGCGCTCTGGAAAAATTTATCGGAATGATGTGTCCAGAAACCGGCCTTTCCTAATTGCCGTCGTTGCTGATCGTCGAAGGGGAAGACTCGGAATAAGAAATGTTATAATTGGCGGTCACTCTGGTTACGGCAGACAACCGTTTTATGGTGACATAAAAATGGTCTTGGTCATATTTACTGGAATCAGACTAGATAATACAAAATCCTTGTCTTGTGGACATCCATCCATCATGTGTCTTAGAAAACCAGGGATTTGATCACACTCCATCTGCTAAAACTTCTGCCGACTTAATGTTTAAATATGTAACGAAAAACGTTTTCCTTAAGTGCGGCTTCAACTACGTTTGTTTGATAACAATATTAGGTTATGCAAAAGTTTAGGAGCATTGTGTAAAATGACATTTTTTTAACCTGAGAATAACTTATGTTATTCTCAGAGATTAGTACTTGTTATGCAGACGTAATGAACGTATGAAAGTATGTAAATTCTATATTAAAATTAAAATTTACTAATTCGTTTTTTTTTGGCATTATTGCTATTCACTACTACAAAAATATAGTTATGAATTTAATGTGTTTTATTATAATTATTAGTAGGTACATATATTTTATGTAAAATTTAATTAAAAAAAAAGATAAGTAAAATTATTCTATATTCACTGTATTCAAACAGTACAAAAGGTTTCACAGCTTTCGAATATATTTGCCATATTTTACCTATTGAAATAATCTAAATTAAGGAAGAACAACGCTGAAATATATGCATGAGTGAGTTATGCCCAGTATATCTACGTATATTGAATAGAAATGTCACGCGAAAATTATTTAAAAGCAAGCGTTTTCTTAGTCCAGATAAATCACGGCATGTTCATCTACAGATTCTAGTTTCTTTTATATTTGGATTTTGTACAATATTTTGCATCATCATTTATTCGGCATTCTTCATATTAAATTATTCACCTATTTTCTTCGAGTTTCATCATACATGCTCTATACGAGCAATTTCATGTTTTCTTGGGCACTGCCAATATTGACTACCATTCATTAAAATGGAAAATAATACATGTTACAATAATTCAATACTCCTAACTGTAGGAGAGTCCATGACACTTAAAGACCCCGTTATAGTCCAGAAGCACATTTGATCTGTCAAGTTTCAATCCACCCTGGCTCATGGGCGCAGCCAGGGGGGGGGAGCCATGCCTCCCGCCCAAGCCGACTTCCATGAGCCAAAAAATATAGAAGCAGTACAAAGCAGTATCTAAATTATACCTTGAAATAAATATTTTGTAATTAATGCCAATATTATCTAATAGAGGAATCTACATACACATCCGTTTTCAACAATGTTCTGAAAAATTTTCCTCATCCTCTGGGGAGGCCGGTTCTATTGCCACCCCCCCCCCCCCCAAATGAATTTTCTGGCTGCGCCACTGCCCTGGCTGATGCCAAAATGAGCTCAGTGAGTGGAAAATTTCAGCCACGTCCGGACAAAAGCGATGGTCTCCAGGTCTGCCAAAAAAAGACGGTCATTACCGTCTTGTTCTAGAAAGATAAAAGGGCTCGATTTTTGCCAGCGAAATCATGTTAGATCGGCGCCTCCTCCCCCCACTATTCCACGCCCCCCGCATATGAAGTGATTTTGCGACTATCATTACCCTCCTTGAAGGTTGAAATTTACGCCAAATGCAAGTTTTCATCTTCCACTTGACATCGCGTATGGTAAACGGGCGGTTGGCTGCCAGGGAATTTTCAAAAGGATTTCTTTGGCGCGACTGAGAGACATATTCGCGTCATATTCCATTGGGAATAAAAAAGTATTTTTCACGCGTGAATCGCATCTGCAACTCACGTGCGTAGTTTTCGATTTTCTGCGTATTTAAAAAAAAGTACTCCATTAACAACTGAAATAAAAGTAAAGATTTGGATTTCTAACTCTACTTCGAAAAAGGAAGGAAAAATGTATCAATTTGGCAGAAAAATTGGGTGTAGTAGATTTGTGTCGAGTTTTGTCGGGATTTCACGCAACCGGTGGCAACTACTTCGCGAGATTTTACCGTAAAGGAAAATTTAAAAAAAATCAACTTTTGAAAGAAGGCAAAAACTTTCAGGAAAGAGTGACCCAAAAAACTCTATTTTTCGCACCTTTACCTACTTTAAAGAAGGCGAAATTTCAAGTTGAGCATAGTTTTTGTTTTGGAGATATGAAGAGTTAAACTCGTTATTTGATTCATCCACGCCAAGGCGAATCCGACATTCTCGGTTAACTCTTGTATTATCTTAAAATTCTCAACAGATAAAATAGATACAAATTTTAAAAAAATTGAAAAAAAAAACAACAAAACAAGAAAAAAATAAAAAACATAGACCTCTTCCTGGATTAGTACCGTGACGTGGTGAAGAGGCCTACATATTATTATTGAAATACAGTTCAGTAATATAACCAAACCTAATCTTTCGTAGAAATATGCATTTACTTTTTAATTCTAAGGCCGTCGGATTCAAGGTTTGGACTATTTATCTCCAGTATAAAAGTACCGATTAATCGAATATTATCAGCAAAAATCATGATTTTTTCCTGTAAAATCGGCTATATCTCACTTGAACAACGTTTTTAATAAAATACAATGATAGATTTGAAAAGAACGAAAGATTTTACATTGAAAATGATACACTTTGCTTATTTGATAATCTTGAACATAAGAACGACATTGCCAAGAAAGTTGGATTCATCTTACCGTGAATAGGTCAACTAACAGGTTCGACTCGTCATATCTCCAACAAAACAAAACAAACTTGAAATTTCGCCTACTTTTAAGTATCACCATAAGCTATCATTTAGACCACTTTTGAATCGAATTCATGAGGTCCCCAAAAGGGGCGAAATTTTGGGTCGCTCTTTTCGCAACACTGAAAGATATGGAAGATTCTGCTGGAGAAGAAAAAACCGCTGCCCAAGGAATCACTACTTCCACATCCAAGTCTCTTACAACAAAAATACTATATTTGCATTCCACTATATGAAAATAATTGTTTATGGAACTTTAATAGTATAATAATTGAAATCATGTACCCAAAAAAACCAAAAAATTATATGCCACATCGGTGGTGAGGATGAATGAAGTGAAAAAAAATTCTTAATGACTTTGACTCTTGTATACACACTAAATCACACTTTTTTTCACCACCTTTAATAATGGGGTGGGGGTGGTAATAGGTGTGGCTAATGCCAAATTTTTTTTGAGACCTTAGCTCCTCTTATATTTACTAAATACCAATTTCATGGACTATTACTTGCTTGATTTACCTATTTACCCCCATTTACCCTAATTTACCGTTTAACTCTGCAAAAGAATAAGGTCAAAATACAATTTAGTCCCAGATCTCGTTAAAATACTTATATGCCATATTTTAAGTCAATATGTTAAACAGTTCCAGAGTAATCGTGAGCACCAAAAAGATACAAGACAAACAGACAGACCAACGTGACAGACAATCTTTTTTAGTTCAAACTTAAAATATTGACGTTTCATGACATTTAAACAATGAAAATTTCCATTTTTTTTGCGTTGATATAATTCAACTAGATGTGGAAGTAATACGCAGAAAATGGCATAACAAAGATATAAAAAATCGTTGTGTGTCGTAAACTACACGATAGGAGTAAAGCCTCTACTTTAAGTATTTTCTTCGAGGAAACCTACTACCGTCGAGCGCGGTTAGTACTTGGGTGGGGTCCCATCTCGGGAAATACAGCGTTCTCGTCCCACCTTCTAGCGGCTTGTATATCAGTCTATACGCGGGAGTTACGTAATTTCAGACGAGGATTACGTAGCGGATATACCATCCTTCGGAGGGGATGTAAAGCAGGCGGTCCCTTGTCTATTAAATGTTAGGCAAGTAAAAGATCCCTACTCTTCTTAAGGGAAGAGGTTCGGCAAAATTTCGAGGTTGGGGTAGCTCGTCTCCTGGCGTCGGTTATAGGCCCTGGTAGCAGAAATAAACCGACGTTAAATAGTTAAAAAAAAGAAAAACCTACTACGCGTCCATACTACCTAAGGTAACCCACTGTGCATCCAATTTACTCGAGGAAAGCCATTGCAATTCATACTTCTTAAACCAACCCACTGCGCATCCATTTTACTCGAGGAAACCCACTGCGCATCCATACCACTTGAGGTAACCCACTGCGCATCTGCAGTACTGGAGAAAAGCCACTGCGCATCCGTACTACTCGTGGTAACCTACTGCGATCTGTAATAATCGAGAAAAGTCACCGCGCATTCATTCTTCTTAAAGTAACCCACTGCGCATCCATTTTACTCGAGGAAACCCACTGCGCATCCATACCACTTGAGGTAACCCACTCCGCATCTATAGTACTGAAGAAAAGCCACTGCGCATTCGTACTACTCGTGGTAACCTACTGCGCATCCATTGTACTCGAGGAAAGCCATTGCGCATCCATATTACTTAAAGTAACCCACTGCGCATCCATACTACTTGAGATAACCTACTGCGATCTGTAATTCTCGAGAAAAGTCACTGCGCATCCAAAATACTCAAGGAAAGTCACTGCGCATCCGTAATACTCGGGGAAACCTACTGCGCATCCATAGTAGTCGAGCAAAGCCATTGTGCATCCATACTATTCGAAGTAACTTTAACAACATAATATTTGAAATCGTCTACTCCAAAAACCTATAAAACGATGTGCCACATCGGTAGTGGGGGTGGGGGTGGTAGAGGGTTGGTAGTGGAGGTGAATGAAGTAAAAAAAAATTGAGGCCTTAGTTTCTTGTAGACACTAATATTACTAAATTAAAACTTTATTTTTTTCACCCCCTTTAATAATGGGGTGGGGGTAGTAATGGGGGTGGCTAATGCCAAAAAAATTTTGAGACCTTAACTTTTGTTTGTATATACTAAATATCAATTTTATGGACTCTTACCTACTTGATTTACCTATTTACCCCCATTTACCCCAATTTACCCCCCAACCCTTCAACGAAATAAGATGAAAATATAATCTAGTTCCAGATTTCATTAAAATACATACGTGTACCAAATTTCAAGTCAATATCTTAAACGGTTCCAGAGTAATCGTGCGCACAAAAAAAGTTACAGACAGACCGACAGACAGAATTTTTTTTTTTTCTCTCAAACTTAAAATCTCGACGTTTCATGACATTCTAAGCCTATCTGAGCAATAAAATTTTTTAAAAATCGTCGTTGTCGTTACTATACTTCCACTGGATGTGGAAGTAAAATGAAAATCATTCAAGAATTTATTTGTCTAATATACGGCGTCAAAAAATGTTCTGATGTTAACAGTGCAAGGCATCAAATTTTCCAAAAACTATATTCTCTAAAACGCGATATCGAAAATTGATGAAAAAAGTTAAGGGTTTCGATTTGAGTTATATTCCTCCGTGTTTGGTTTCTTTGTAACAAAAAGTTCGTCGCATAATTTGCATTATATCAGTGTGGCAAAATGCAACACGTTCCTTTTGTACTTTATTGGACGCCGCAAGGTGTGGCTGGGTCTTGGTTGAAGGAAGACTGCAGCCACTTTAGTTCAGAGGAATCCTTTAGGGGTAGATGATGTTTTGCGAGAAAATTAACAGTTTGAAGAGGAAAACAAGGTGAAATGGGAATTTAATGTGAGTCTGATGTGATAAATATAAACGTATGAAAAATGAACAAATTATTTTAAAATAGAAAGAAGTCCTTTTCCTATTTTTTTTTAGTGTATTTTAAAACGCAATTCTCATTTAAAACAAAAAATTAATTAAAAAACATTTTTTTTTCCAAATGAAAGTGGCGCCAACTTAAATGTTATTGGTGGCAAAAATCGGGTCCTTTCGAATTACATAAATGTCATCTCTCTGGAACAAGGCGGTAATGACTTTGTTTTTGGCGGACCGGGAGTAACTCTTTTTTTCCAGCCCTTGCTGAAATTTCTCGCCCACCGGGCCCATTTCGAGTTCATCCACGGTCGATCTGAAACTTGGCACGTCAAATGTGCTTCTGGATTATGATGGAGACTTTGAATGCCATTGGCTCTTGGACTATGATATAACTACAAATAAATTTGTAAATAAAATGCGAGACTTTTCAAAGAAAGCTATTGAGGATAAGTACCTAGACAAAGGGTAGGTGAAGTTTGCTACATTCCCGTGAGCAATAGGGCCCAATTATGCATCGTAATTTTGCACAATTTTTCACCCTTCAACTTTGGAGAGGGTAAGTAAAATTACATCGAAGCTACAAACTTGACGCTTGCCCCTCCCACTAAATTGATTTTTCTGTCATAATAATCGCCTAATTTTGCATAATTTTGCACATACTCAAATTAGCGCATACGGCGTCCTCAAAAATTTTCCCCAGACCTCCCCCCCCCCCCCACACTACCAAAATTCCTCTTAATTGGCCAAATTTTGTGCACTCACATTGGCGTCCAGGTGTTTCAAAAAATTTCCTCCAATCCCTCCTTACTATCAAAATTCCCACGGTGGTGGGGCAAACTTGAACGTCCCCTAAACAAAGTAGTCCATAAATATTTTTCTCTAAATAGACAATTTGGTCTTAAGGCTTTCGCAAAACTGGTGATGACTTGTAGACTGGTTTTCGAGTTATCTTCTGCGTTCAACGCAAAACGCAAACAACGCAAAAACCAATGTTCAAGTCAATAAACAATTTATTTCAATTTAAAAATAATCATTTATACATATAACATTTTAAAAAAGCTAATCACTAATCAGCACAAATTAAAAAAATAAAGCAACTGTTACATTTTTCTCAAGAAACACTGGGAACTAAATACATTATATAATTAAGTCTGGATGTAGAATTGCGTTACTATAGAAGTTTAACATACGTTTTAACAGCGGTTAATAAGTACAATACAACAAAAATCGAGAGATTACAAATGCCGGGGCATGCAAATTTCCCCCGTGCAGAGGTTATATTTATCGTCGATGTACTCCTTCATGTTCAACCTTTTCATAACCACATCTCCATGGATGTAGACCGTATCTATCTTATCAACAGGGTTTCTAAATTTAAATTCTCCTACTAGCTGGCAATCCACCCAGACAGCAAAATGGTCACTGTTCTTCCGAATTGCCATACTAAAAGGCGATCCAGGTATAAATGGAAATCCGATAGTTCGTTCCTCTGGGCCCCATTGCCCATCAATCCAGGCGTTCCTTACCAATAAGTTTTTCTTCTGATATCCACCTAGAATACAAATTGGAACTTTACTTTATTTATGTATTAACAAGTCAACAAAACAATATTCCGGAACCGGAACAACTAAATACTATTTTAGTCCTACGGCCTACAGTCATGGGCAAGACTTGAAATAGGTATATTTTGTTCATAGTGGAGTCAAATTAGGATTAAAAAATTCGCAATGTGAATTCTCTGATCAGGGCGTTTTTTTTTATTTTATCGCATTCAGGGGATCAACTTAAGTTCACAGTTCAGTTTTGCAGTTTCTGTGAGGTCGGCGTATTGTTTATTTAAACAATTTAATTTTTTAGACTGTGCTTTCCATCGGTTTTATTTGAATATCTCGAAATCTATAAGTTCTATGGAAAACAACAAAAAGAAAGAAAATGTTCGTTATGAGCTGTGCAATAAAAGTATATAAACTATAATTTATTCCAATTGTTATCATTATTTTAAAAAATTGAATATTGCAAAATTATGCGTTTCTAAACAAGTCACGGTTCTTTAAAGAATAATGGATAATATTCAATGAAATTTTGAAGGAATATAGCTCTTATAAAGTGCAATCACCACTTAAAATTTAAAATCAAAATGGTTATTAAAATGGCTCAAATATACAATTGTTCCTAAAACTTTGCACCCTTGTGAAATCCTGCCATCAAAACCAAGAAATGTGTAAGATGGCTCAAATTGTAGCTTTTTATGAGTACTTTAAAATCAAGGAGATTTTTTTTTTCAAAATTTAAACCCTTTTTATTGCCGTTGTTTATAATTTTCGAAATTGTAGTTATAAACAAATTCAAATAACTCTTTGGTTTTTATGAATTCAAAAGCGGTAAAGAAGTAATGAAAGTCGATTAAAAAAGCCAACTTAAAAAAATGTAATACTCTACTCTACATTTGGAGCTGACGTACGTTAATTTTTACATTTATATATATTTATATTATAAATAAAGTAATCGATATTTCTTATTGAAATTTTGACTGATAATTTTCCAATGTCTCATTTTGTCTCTACTTCTTGAAAATAATCCAAAGCTACAATTGTTAAAAGATACTGTATAGAGGTCTGAAAGTGGTCTTTAGCGATTTTGTTAGAGATCCAAAAATCACTAATTATGTCTAAATATTATATTATATTTTTGCAAATCGGACTTCAGTCGCTAGATAGCCCTGTGGGTAAGGTGAATAACACTTTTTTATTCAGGATGCGGACGTCTCGGGTTCAAATTCTGCTCGCGAATTTTTTTTTTTTTATTGTATCAGTAATATTGAAAGTTTTACAAAGCTGTATACATGAACATAAGTTAGGTTTACAGTTTTCGTGACAAAAATTTAAAATGTGCATTATGTTCTCAGAGCCACTTTATTCGATGTTATTTTAACAATTATAGCTTTGGATTATCTTCAAATAGTAGAAACTACATAATAAGCATTGGAGAATAACCATCCCAAATTTCAAGAAGAAATATCAATTTATTTATTTATAAGTGACCTAAACGTAAAATTAACGTATTTCAGCTCCAAATGCAAATAGAGCATTAATTTTGTTTTCAAAAGTTGGCTTTTTAATCTACTTTCAGTACTCGTTTACTGTTTTTGATTTCACAAAAAAATCAGTTACTTGAATTTGTTTATAACTAAAATATCGAAAACTATAAACAACTGCAATAAAACGGGTTTAAATTTTGAAAAAAAAATGTTTTCTGCGTGATCTTAAAGTACTTATAGAATGCTACAACTTGAGCCACCGTACACATTTCTTGGTCTTGATGGCAGGATTTCACAAGGGTGCAAAGTTTTAGCAACAATTGTATATTTGAGCCGTTTTAGGAATCATTTTGATTTGAAATTTGAAGTGGTGGTTGTACTTCATAAATTTTTCCAAAATTTTATTGAATATTATCCATTATTTCTTAAGGAGCAGTGATTTGTCTCTAAACGTGAAATTTTGCAATGTTCAATTTTTTTAAAATAATAATAACAATTGGAATGAATTATAGCTTATGTACTTTTATTGTACAGCTCAAAACGAACATTTTCCTTCTTTCTATTGTTTTCCATAGGACTTATAAATTTCGAGATATTTAAAGAAAACCTATGGAAAACACAGTCTAAAAAATTAAATTGTTTAAATAAACAATACGCCCATCTCGCAGAAACTGCAAATCTGAGCTGTGAATTTGAGTTGACTCTTGAACATGTTAAAACAGAAAAACTGCCGTGGCCAGACAATTCACATTAAAATCCTAATTTGATTCCACTATCACTATCAGGTGGCATACAAAAATCCACGCAATTACATGCTATGGTTGCTGCGTTAGGAAGCAATATGTGAGCAAAGATGCGAAAAATCTGAGTGAAATTACGTCATTAGGGCAGACCTAAATTTTTGATATTTTGTAGATATTTTGGTATTGATAATCTTAATCTTATTGACAGATATTTCTATTTCTGTGGAAAAGAAGGCAGACGCATTGAATGTGTCAAACACCTAATCGATCTCATGTCATTGTTGCAGGCGTTTTTTCTTGCTCAATCATTAGTTTTTAATTTCAAAAATTCCGAAAATTTATTGGCGGACAAACAGAAGGGTATCAGAGATTGAAATGAGCAACAGCACTACATAATTAATAATAAATGTAAAAGCACAATACATAATAAAAAATGAACATAGCAATAACACAAATATCATTGTTGCATAAGTTTAAAATCCAATGGAAAGAGTAGCCCCATTTACATTTTCTGTATATTGCATACTAGTCCTGTCAATGAATGGTTTCTAGAGGGAAATACCGAGATCACAATTTTTTACTTGAGGACTATTTAGGAGGTAAACATACCAAAACTCCCTGAACGCAGGAGGTGGTGGGAGGGGCTGCAGAGGGGCACGAAGAAGGTCCCGGTTTTTGGCTTTTCGCTCATATCTCGAAAACGGTTAGCCCTAATCAAAAAGTGGCTATTAGCCCACGCATTAGCATTTGACCTGGACAAAAATTAGTAAAAATCTGAATTTTTGCACAGACGTTTGGTGTCCCAAACCCAAATCCGCAAATATCACAAAAATCCCAACATGGCTACCCAAGATATTGAAGGTCAAAGTTTTTTGCAAATATCTCGCGTCCTATGCATCGGATGCCCATGAGGTCAATGTGAAAGTTGTAGAGAATTAAATTATCTACAAGTTGTCTTTTTTATTTTTTACCAAGCCCTCCCCTCCCTTTTTAGAGATATTCAGGGTCAAAGTTTGAAAACGCGGTTTTTCGCGAATATCTCCCGCCAAAAAAATCGGACAGCAATAATGTTAATATGAAAGTTGTAGAGAATTCAATTACCTACAAGATTGGTATTTTACATTTTTTCCCAAAACCTTGCCCTTTTCGAAATATTCAAGGTCGAAGTTTAAAAGAACGGTTTTCCGCGAATATCTCGCTCCCTATGCATTGGACCGCGACGAAATCTACATACAAGCAGTATTGCTGAAAAACCGTTTTTTAAACTTCGACCTTGAATATCTCGAAAAGGGCGAGGTTTTGGGAAAAAATGCAAAATACCAATCTTGTAGATAATTAAATTCTCTACAACTTTCATGTTAACTTTATAGCTGTCCGATTTTTTACCGAGAGATATTCGCGAAAAACCACGTTTTCAAACTATGACCTTGAATATCTCGAAAAAGGGAGGAGGTCTCTGGTTATCACCATGTCTTACAGATATGGCCCAATTTCAATAGGGATTATTGTAATAAGCTGTTTTACGTATGTTCCAAATTGTAATTAAATATTTTAAGTCTAACAGAAATTATCGTGTTTACAAGAAACGGTATACACATACATGTACACGCACACAGACACTTACAGACGCAAAGACATTTTTTATTCGATATTTGAGTTCGGTCTGCTGTGAAATGAATATCTGTACAAGAAATTTTTTTCTACGATGGTTATTAAAATTTGTATTCAATTTATAATAAAGTTAGAATACGGAGTTCGTCTAGTGATCTCAAAGACATCGGACGCGTTTAAGTTCGGTGCCAGTAATCTGGCTTAAATCCCGATTAAAAGCCGGCACAATAGAACGAAATGACGCTGATGTGATAAGTGAAAAATTATACGCAAAGTGATATATAAAATAACATTACAACAGTTAAGTTATATAGCTAATATTTAATTAATGTGGGTGATTAGAATATCTCAGTGCATAACAAGTGAAAAGTGAAGAATAACCCGAGAACCTCTAGGAAACCATAAATAATCAACACTAAGGCTAAAAATAAGTTTACACTCGACTATACCACTTTACTTAAATTTATACCTATATGCTTTAAATGCTTGATAGTTCCTAGAAAATAAATTAAAATAAGGGCACTAAATATTTTTCTTTCAGCAAAAATATACAAGCCAAACTATTACAAAAATACAAATAATAATTAATAGCCAAAACCGAATTTCTTTCAGCCAATCAAGAGAATTACGCACGATATAATAATGGTGATAATAATAACCCGAAATAATCAGTAATGCATCGCTATTAAAGTGTGATTATACAGATTTCCTGTGTGAACCTTCAAGTGTGTTTTCTCATAATTACTAAAAATATTCAAACTTTAATCAAAATTGAACACGTAATGATCAGTGGCGCACTACTCTTAAAGTCTATCTTTCAAGTGAGGTTCTCATAATTGCTAAATATATTCAAACGAGTTTAATTTGGATTAGATCAGAAATGGGGCACTGTCGGTGTGTAGCGTCCAGACTGAATTCTTATGGCACCTAAATGTATGTATACGTGATACAGGTTTCTCTCAGGAAAATGGTTTTCAAGAAAGTACGCGCACAGAAAAGAGCAATATTGATACCTAGAGCAGCGGAAACTCAACTCAATAAATAGATCATATTCTGGTAGGCAGGGAGATGACTTATAGTGTTCTGTCACCAATGGATACCCATAAAAGCTTGAAAAAGTTAAATACAAAAGGACAACGTATAGAAGTTATATTTAAGTTTTTATCAGTGAATGTGTTTGTAAAATAATTTATACCTCGGAATATTTTCAGCTTGATAAGAAATATTAGTTAGTGTTTAATTAGGTACACAAACCAAAACCCTCCACAGTGCTTCCCTCTAACGCATTAAATCATAGCATATACATAGTGCAGTGAACCTGGAGACTTTAATGCACATATACTCCACACATGGTCTAACAAAAATGGAAACGCGCTGAAAAACCTAGCACACATGTTTGACTTAACAATAAGAAATACATGGAGTAAAAGTCAAACATGCATTGACACCTGGAGTAATGGAAGCTCAATCACACAAATAGACCATATTCTGGTAAGCAGAGAGATAAGAGAAAGGATCAAGAAGGTTAAAGCAAAAAGGACAGCAGAAAACCTACTGAAGAAAACGCTAAGACTGAACAGCACCAAACTAAAAATAGGGAGACCATGTTACACGTGGAAAACAACAATCGAGAGGATCATAAACAAACTGGGAAAGAAAAGCGAGGGGAAAAATGAAAAAACCATGCGTCATATGGCTCTCGCTACTGACAACAAGCATGACTCAAATCCAACCTAGCATCGGAAATCGAGGAATCAGAAGACTCTGAAAAAGAAGATTCCAAGAAGCAGAAACAAGAAAAGAGGAGCATAAACAGTAATAAACACTCCATATTAAGACACAACACATATTTCACACGAAGATTCAGAAGAGGCTGATACCCAGAACCAAGAGCACCCTCACGACACAATGCGGTAACGCATCTCACAAATACCTACACCTCCCATCCCATATTCCTTTACCATGCGCCATGTGGCACTCGCTGCTGGCAACAAGCATGACTTTAGTCCAACCCAGCGTGGACGTAGCAGGCCCAGCTGTATACCTGGGAGTGGCAACAATGCCTACCGCACGCTGGTAAATCAATAAATCAATCAATTTATAATAAAGTTAGAATACAGTCACAAGATATACAATTCATTACTGAACTATAACATATACGAAAAAAATTAATAGAAACATTATTGTAGAAAATTTAGTCAGCTTTAATTTTGCATATAGCCACATTTTGATTGGGGCTAACCATTTTCGAGATATGAGCGAAAAACCAAAAACCGGGAACTTCTTCGTGCCCCCCTGCAGCCCCCCACCTACTACGTTCGGGGACTTCTGGTATGTTTACCTCCTAAAAAGTCAAAAATTGTGGTCTCGGCATTTCCCTCTAGACCCCCTTTTTGAACGTTCATTGACAGGGCTATATGTTCCCTCAGGCTGTATGGTTAAATTTCTAATAATTGCTTAAATATCGATTTTTATAACTTACTTTTCAATTACTTCATCTAGTTATGTATTATAGAATTACACGAGTAAACAGTAGATTAATCCGTTGAAGAAAGTCTGCGTTGGGGGAAACATAGTTTAATGTCCTCTTTTGGTAAGTGTGAGTATTTTTATGTTCTTCAAATATTTTTTATTTTTATTTATAAATAATAAGCATTCATATGTGTAGATTTCGATAATTGTGAGGACACCAGTTGTCTAGAATTTACCACGGCCAGTTTCATTATAATTAGGAATCTTTATTGTTCCTATTGTCTGTTTTTACCCAAAACATTGACATAGGAGCAATTACCCCAAAAAATTATGCGGTATCAAGACTGAAAATTAGCAAAAATAAATTGGTTTTAGAACGTCAAAGTTTACATACTGTAACAAAGCGCATTTTGGTAGGCCGAGTTCCAGCCAATCAATTTATTAGAATGGTATTATTTAATATGTTTTATTTAAAAACCACAGGCTATAGTTAAAATATTTCGTATAATTCATATAATTCCGCGCCACATTCAATTAAACGCGAGACCGTCTAAATCCCCCACCAGAGCATATATCCAACCGCAATACTAATCAAGCGCTCAGCTGAGTTCATTGCAGTTACATCCTAACCGCCGAGCGAAGCAGATGCGCGAGAAGCAATCAGCTGTGACCAGCTACGAACGTAAGTTGAGAAATTTTCTAAGTCGATAAAATTGGACTTAGAAATATTTTTATAAATAAATCATTCTGGTGACAATTTACTAAGTACCGCCTACGTCACTTGATACTCGTACGCACCGAAGTTCGATAATCTTTCCCCCACTTTTTCCGTCGCGGAGGAATACCGGCTACCTAGTGAAGAAGAGAACGATCATTAAGTTCCTCACGAGCTTCGCTACCGATTAGACGTGCCTGAGCAGATCCGGAACCAAGTAAGTGTGACAGCAAATTTTTCTAACACCGAAAATCGGAAATAATGACAAAGTCGACAAACTCGTTGTGGTGAAAAATTACAAGTTCCGCCGACGTCACTTCCCAATGGGGCGCATTGGATTTGGTCATTCCCCCACTTTTCCTCCATCTTTGGACTAGGAAGATTAACAGTTGGAGCCAGACAGGGTACGAGTTCCGCCTGACTGATCCACCGAGGAAGACGTCCCAGAGAGTAAGTTTGGTTAGAGAAGTTCCCTAAGCCGTACGAGTATCCGTTCTGAAACTATCACAAGTCGAGTCTACGTCATCACCTGCGCGCAGAAGACATAGAGTTCCCCTACTCTAGCTCTGGTAATTTTATTCTAGAGCCCGTCCAAACTGCCAGATGGGAAGTCAGTCTACCTACCGCAACCCAACCAACCAGACGTGCCAGGAGCAGCAGAAAGTAAGAATAATAATAATAATAATAGGTAGCGACTTGGCTAATATTAGAGACTCGTAATATCATTTATATTTTATTCTTTTCAGCTTTCACTGTTTTTCGGCAAATTAGGTGTTTCAGGGTATTCGACGAAGATATTCCGTCGAGTTCACTGAAGCATAAAATTAACGCTTCTGGGATCTCTGGTAAAGGTGTTCCACTGGGGAAATCAGGGCGTGCCGCATTAATCATACCTTGTTTCAACGTGATAAGAAATGGCACACCACACATTCACTTTTTTATGACATTGTCTTCTACAATGAATTCTAAAATTTGGATTTTCAGAAGCCCAAAACCGACAATTCTGAGATGAAACAACACCATTGGTTGTGAATGTGGATTCATCTGAGAAAATTATGAAATGATGAAAAAATCTCTCTTCCATGATTTTTTCTCCAATGGTCAAACAAAAATACAACCTACGGCCGTCACCTCCCTCTTCAAGCGTATGTTTATAATTTGCTTTATATGCCCTAATTTTCTTTGCCTTGTAAATTCTTTGGAGTTCAGACTTGCTAATATTAATAAGAGCTGATCTCTCTCTTAGTGGCATCCTAGGGTTTTCTATAACAGAGGCATGAGCTATAATAGCCCCAACATTGTCTTCATCATATGCTTTTATTTTTCTTTTCATGTTAAGAACACTACCAGTAGCCAAAAACTTTTTAATTATTCTCATAGCCTGAGTACGTGACAAAGCAGTGTTTGGAAATCAAATTAAATTGGCTTACCACTTCTCTTAGCGAGTATTCACCGCCAATTCCGTAGCATTGCACAATATAAATTTTTTCACGCACTGTGAGTACCATTTTCACTTAACTTTTTATGCTTGGTTCGTTAATTTGAAACAGAAATTAAGGATAATATTGACTACGTTTGACAGATATGTCAATAATAAATGATAAATGTGTATCCACTGCTTTTCTTATAGCCTACTTTTAGCTTCTACATAACTTTAAATTATTAATTCACAAAAAATAATTTCTATGCAGTTTTAATTGAATGGTTCAAAATAAAATACTAATTTATGAAAAAATGGGAAGTTTCAATTTTTTATTTACCAATAGCCTACTTTTTGAGATGATTAACATTTGCTCCTACACAACTTTAAATATGAATTCAACTCTTAATTCGCAAAAAATGGGAAGTTTCAAAAAAATAATTTTATATTCCTGAAATTTGGTACAGAGGTATAAAATTGCATTCTAAATAACTTTTCTTAGTGGAATTTTTTCATATTTTGAAAAATAAAGGTACTTTATAAGTGGTGATTTTTACAACTTTGCTTATAAAACACCCTGTAGAACACCAAATCAAGTCACTTTTGGTATACTTTAGTTTTACAACAAGCAGGACTCAACCCCCAAATACCATTCCAAAATTCCAAAACTTTTGATCCATTACACCTCTTGTTACATCTATCCTGGGACACACTGTATGAAACTGGCGCCCGAGCAACAGATCTGTAAATACCGCCGTTGCCGAAAGTGACGCTTCATCTCACCGGAAAGTACGTCAAAATACATATGTACATATTGTTTCATTACTCTGATCGTAAGTTCAATGAATTCAAAATTTTCCATGCATATTGAATTCCATCAGACCATGTCAAAGTATGTATATAAATGGCCAGGAACCAGTGCTATCAGTTATTTTACTCAAATTTTCAACGCTGACAGTACATTACAAACCTTTTAACAATATACCAAAATTCACATAAGGGTAGTTTACTGATGAAAAAAATTTATTAACAGTAAACTGCCCGTATGAGAATTTTACAGTAAAAAGCAATAATAGCACATAGTTAGGTTTGTAATGTACTATCAATGCACAAAATTTCAGTAAAATCTGTCGATTTCGAGAAAATCGACAGCCTACCCTATTAGTACAGTCGAATTGATTTAATTACATTTTTTTCAGCGACAACACTCCACTAGAAATTTTTTTGTTTAGTTCACCCACCAATTTTTAGTAAATCGCGAAAATGACCTAAATTATGAGCTTATTTAAGTTATTTTCGCAATTTAAAAAAAAATGTGGCTGATAGAGCTAAACGGACACCAAATTCATGTTCAGCACGTTGAAGTATATAGAGAATACCCAATGGAGTTCCAGGAATAGACCATTTTTTTTTATTTTGTGTGGCTGTCTAATCTACCGAAATATCTACTTATGAAATAAAAGGTTTTTCTTATTTTTGTTATAACAACAGACACATTTCAAAGGTATTAAAAATAAACACTGATATGCTGTACATTATTTTGCAATTAACTAATTATTTTTTATTTATTTGCTTTCATCATGATTAGAAAATATTATTTGGGTATTAAGCAAATCACAACTTACACACTTTTTTATTAAACATGAAATTACCTATTTTCTGTATATTGGCATGAGTGTTTTAAAGTATTGACCTAACTAGTATATTAGAGCGACCAGATTAAGGCACAAATATACCGAAAGTAGGTAATTCATATTAAATAAAAAAGTGTGTAAATTGTCATCTGCTAAATACCTAAATAATATTTGCTAATCATGCTGTACCTTGTTTCTAAATAAAATGAAAATGTTAAATCGCAATATAATTAAACTGCCCCAAGTGTTTTCCTGCACAACCCACGATAAATTCATGCGAAACGTACTTTTTCGTTATAAAAAAAAATGAAACACGATGTCGCTTAAATTGTTTTTTTATTGACAAATCACCAATTTTTTTCAACAGATAATTTTTTAATTCACTGGGAGATTTTTATTAAATTCACACAGCATGTTTTAATGTCTGATCCAAGCCCATTAGAGACCATTAAGTAAATTTATAGAGGGCATCCCTAAAATTTGTGAAGAGGTCATTTTTAAAGTACCATTTTATTAAAATGCGTAATAAAGATAGATCCTCTTTATTCGAAATTACTTTTTCAGTTTCATAATTTTCTTTTAGGTATGAAAAAGTTAATAGGAAGAGATTTATTTTCAGTTTATAGAAGGTCATTATTTATTTAGAATACATCCAATCAGACAGATAAAATTAGATTACAGGGTAGTAAAATAGAAGCAAAGTACAAACATTATCACAAAATTCGTACTACATTAATTACAGTCAGTCAATCATCTTCTGAGTCCTGATTGTCTTGAATGGCACACAGATGCATTGAATGCTTAGGAGGAAGCCAGCCGACCACAGAAGAGCTTGTATATCAGCGCCACGTGGCAAGTATCCTATATACCATTTTGCTGTATGTAAACGAAAATCTTCTGACCAACTTATTTATATATGTAGCAACAGCCAGGCGCTTTAAGAGCTCTTGCATCAAACAAAGTGATCTCTAAGCTGTTGCTGAACTGACTGAGCTGTGTGAACACAATTCAGTCGAACTTGTAAGTATGCTCAGGGACGGCTTTGGTAGTGGGGTGATCGTCCCCCCTAAACCAATATAATTATACAGTTCTTAGTAAGTATAACAGTATACTGTTACAGCTTTATACCCCTATAGACATCTATAGGAATTTCCTCTAAGTTCCATGTATTAACAGAAAACTAAACATCGTTAGTTTGTTCGGCAATCGTCCCAGGATGGCGCGCATCAGCATCTGAAAATTATAGATAGCCTACTAGAGAAAATTACAGAATGACTAGAAACATTCTAGAACTCTCAGATTTAGGTATATAAGGGAATGTAAAACCCAGTGGTCAGTTGATACTTGGATAGTGAATTGTGAACAAGCCGAAAAGGAACAAAGTAGAGAATTATACAGTGAGATATATAATAGTATTTAGTGAAGTAATTACACAGGCCCGCAAAAGCTAAAAAGTATTCTGGGCTAGTGACCAGACCCACATGTTCCCATGTAGTTTCACTCGCTGAACACGAATCTGGCATCAGAATAGGACCTTCCTCGACGAATTTATGAGTTGGCGTAAATTGAAGACAGCTCTAATACATGCTTTGGAGGTGGTAACGATATAGCATTAAGACCCATAGCCGGCCCAATAACCCAGTGACCCAATCAATGAACAATTCATATTACCAAAGTTCGTAAAAGATAAATTCCTCGTTCAGTGATGCTTTCGTGCATTTTCCACTTTTTTTGTTACCTAAAATTGTTCTACAACTTCTTCGAAACTAACCCATGCAACCTTTTTGATGTCAGTCATTTGAGTATTGAAATTTTCATCCTTCAACAAATATGAATTTATGGTCCATCAAATATTCCTTCCTTTAATTTAGCTTCTGATATACGACTGAACTTACGTGTTAAATACTCATAACATTTTCCTTCTTTGTCAAGAGCTTTGACAAATTGTTTTATTAAACCTAGTTTAATGTGAAGACGACGCAAAAGAATTTTGGAACATTGGACTAATGTCTTTTTAATTATGTTCATTGAATCAGGATTCAAAGAGATCCTTTCTTTCTCCATTCCTACTACATTGGAAAAAAAAGCAATTTCATACTATATTTGTATAAGTTTTGCACTTGGCTTCGTGTCAAAAATAAGCAGCAACTAAAATTCATTAGTACTACTGGTTGGCATAGTTTCTTCCTACCATCTACCTAAGTTTTATTAAGCTGTCATTTCGCTCCATATCTGGTCCGTTTTTCGACTATAAATAGACTATAACAAAATTATGACGTGTAAGCCCAATTCCGATGCCAGATTAGGATTTTGCGGCTCAAATAACATGAAGGTACAATTTTTTTTCTTTTTTTTTTTTTGTTTTACCTAAACTTGGTAATATGAATTGCTAATTTACTGGGTCATTAGGTTGTTGAACCGTTGGGTTATTGTTGATTTATGGGTCATTACGTATATTTTTTGAAGATAAAAGAGTACGAAAGCATCACTGAACGAAGAATTTTTCTTTTAAATTTACGAACTTTAGTAATATGAATTGCTGATTTATTAGGTCATTGGGTTATTGGGGCGTTGGGTGTCTTCTTGTTGTCTGATTTATCATTACCATCTCGGAAGTATGTATTAGAGCTGTCTTTAATTTACGATTTACGCCAACGCTACTGCCCATGATTTTGAAATATGTAAGGTTAATACGACGAATTAATGATTTTCGAGCCGTTTTTCCATTATAACTCATAAATTCGTCCAGGAAGGTCCTATTCTGCTGCCAAATTCCAGTTCAGCAAGTGAAAATACTTGGGAATATGGGGTTACTAACCCACGATACTTTTTTGATTTTGTGGGTCTGTGTTATTTATTGTAATTAGTACATAAGTTAATAAATTAGTGATGGTGTTATAATTTCCGAATCCACAGTACAGGGTGTTTACTAGGGGGTATAAACAAGTAACAATAAACTGTTATATCCTCCAGAAATTTGTAATATCTGTTTTATCCCCACCCCATCCCTCAAAAAAATTCAAAGCCTCTTCCATATATGTCCAGACATAGTGACGTGGAGCGCAAAGAAGAGACAGAACGTTGGGCGGGAGAAGGAGCAATAATTCCTTTCCCTGGCCTTCAGATTACCAATAAGCCTGATACACTCAGAGGTACGAGAGTAGGCCCTGGCAGTTAAAGCTTATTTTAAAAAATCTTGAACCGATTGCACCGTGAAGTAATTGCTTGGGCTCGATAGAAAAGAAATGAGACGAATCGTAGGCCTGAAAACGGGACACTGCTCTCTGAACAAGTACCTACAAACAATGAAGTTAAAAGACTATTTGTCGGGTGTGTGAAGTGGAAGATGGACTCATCACTCATATTCATTGCAATTGTGCACCAGTAGAAGCGTTGAGGTGAGTCTATACTTACTCAATGCCCCTAGTGGAGCTCATAGTGGATAAGTATCTCGAAAGGAAATTTTAAAGACAGAAGGAGCTACAGGATCTACACTGGACTTGTATCTTCATGGGGTTCTTACATGTCGCTAATATACAAAGGACTGACAGATCTTATATATCTTTGAATCTTTTGAATCTGCTTACGTACGTATTAATAATACAGAATAAGTAGCATCTGTATAAGATATCCGCACATAAAATTATTAATAATCTTTATTTATATGTATACAGGTTATTCAAATTTTTTGTATAAAATATTACAATGTAACCCCAAATTGAAGTACTTATGGGACATGTATAGACGGCTGAAAGATGTAATTTACATTATACAATGATTTATGTGAATAACTTACTGTCAAAATACTTTTGATTACCTCTAGTTAAGTGAACAATATTTCGCATTAAATAAATTCAATTGGATTTAAGATCAGAACGTTTCTTCTTTTGGTACACAATAAATTAATTTTTTGCATAGGTTTCAGCCCAGTCATCTAATGTTCCATTGATATTAGGAGCACTAGGATAAAAAGTTATAATGTTTTACCGTTTGGAAATTACACTCGCAAGGTGGCCGGTTTTCAGTAGCAAAATAGTTCCCAAAGCACCAGTGAGAGCTTCACCTTTAAAGCTGCGGTTTTTCGCATTGTTCTTCGAAATAGTTAGTCCCTCAGAAAATGTTATTGATAATATTGTACACAAAATTTACTACAAATAAGCCCATATGCATATTTCCGATCGGCACAATAGTCTTCGAGCAATAGGCCATCAAACTAGGGGGAGTATTTCAATGATGTCACGACAAACTTCGAAAGGAGATTCTTCGCGTCAAAAGGGAGAAGAACAAGAATGACACTTTTTTGATTTTTAATCATGTATGGTATAATGTATGAATGGTGTGAGAGGGAGCAGATAACTGTTAACCCCCACAAAATTGTAATAGTACCTTTCACCAGAAAAAAGTGGTTGAATAATTTAGGACCGCCCTCCTTAGCAGGTGAAATTATTCCATTTGCGGGGAAATACCTAGGCGTTACACTAGATAAATCACTCAACTGGAACTCCCATCTGGAAAAGGTAACCCACAAAGCAAGACTCTCCTTGTGGGCATGTCGCAGAATTTGTGGAAAAACCCGGAGCATAAGTCCCCAACAAACATATTGGATATACGTTACGGTCATAAGACCAATGGTAGCGTATGCCTCCATAGTTTGGTGGTCGACAGGACTACAACAAACGACCAAAACCAAACTCTATGGTCTACAGAGGCAAGCATGTCTGGTGATAACTGGTGCAATAAGTACCACATCGTCAACTGCTCTGGAAATCCTCCTGGATCTACCCCCTCTCTACATTTATTTGGAGAGAGAGGCCAGGTGGGCAACATATAGACGTCAACAAGCGGTACCTAATATGACGCAGGATAGCATTATGCAACAGGCTGTCAGATGACATGGAGTGTCATGGCATCCTGGGAATACTTTCAGTTGTGATGCCTACCGTCACAGATCAAACAAACCAGATGTTTCACTTATGACGTTTCATGGTTTAGATAATAAATCAACTCCTGGAAGGTACCAATTTGTGTAGTGATCTGCGCATATACCAAGCAGTCTTAACCAGCGAGTATAGTCACAGGAGGGAGCTGATCACACCTAACAATAATTAAAAGTCACCTAATAAATACTCAAAAAACCACTAAAATGTATAACAATAACAACTCTAAGCTTCAATACAATACACCACATTCCAAAATAATTAATATCAGTGGTGTAGCTGATGACAACTTCCATCTCTGAGATTTCAGTACTAAATACACTCTCCTGTGACATTATACTCGGTGGTCTTAACTTCCATGTCAACCGCTAGGTTGCTCTGTTTATGTCTTCTGCGCAGAATCCTAGAAGGTATACGGCACACGACAAAAAATGAAACTGGTTACATAGAGAATACTATTAAGTGAAACATCTGGTTTGTTTGATCTGTGCTACTGTGACCAACTATGAACTGCTTTTTAACGTCCTGTTTCCAGGAAGAGACGAATGGGATCGGAACAAAACCGACCTACAAAGAGCAGCTGTTGGTTTACAGACTGCTCCAAAACCCCTGAAGGAGTTGGAGCTGGAACCTACAGTCGCAACCCAAAGGTAAGAATTACTTCGAGCCTGGGTAACTATGCGACTACCTGTCAGGCAGAAGTTCATGCCATTGAACTGTGTACAAGGAGGCTTAAACAGATGCATCCTAGACACAGATCAATAGGAATGTTTTTAGACAGCCAAACAAAGCTCTTGATTCACATCTCTGCAATTCTAAATTGGTCTGGAACTGCCAAAAGGCTCTAACCCGATTGGGCAGGTACAACAAATTAACTCTGGTCTGGATACCGGGCCACTCTCGCAGGGAGAGCAACGAACAAGCCGATTCCTTGGCCAGGAAAGGTGCGGTATCAAAATTTATCGGACCAGAACCAATGCTTGGCATATCGACAAGCACTGCAAAAACAACCATCTTGACGTGAACCAAGAGGAGAATTCTCCAGTACTGGCAAGAACTACCAGGATTAGTTCATTCAAAGGAGTTTATTACATATCCACAAAATCAATAACTAAACAAACAATAGGTTACACCCAAGAACTCTAGTGGGCTTATACACTGGGCACTGCAGACTAAATCACCACCTACACAGACTCGGAATAGCGGACAACGCTGAATGTCGATTGTGTTTGGAGGAGGATGAAACGGCAGCGCCCGTTCTATGTACATGTCGTGCTGCAGAATGAACCAGATTCGCACTCTTTGGCGAGGGGCAACTGCTACCAGAGGACCTGGGCAACCTCTCACCCAATAAGGTAGTTGGTTTCATCAAAAAGCTGAACCTATTGGGTGAAATATAATTAGGAGTGAGCCACAATAGACCAGATGGTCGCGGTGCAGGGTCTGTTACTAGCCCACTCATATTATCAACCTAACCTAACCATGATTTATGAAAAAGCTGAAGGAAGACAAACGTTTTAGTATAGTATAGACTATAAACTCTTTTTATTGGCTACGCCTATGTTGTTGGAGGATGCTTTGTCAGGAACAACTCCAGTCAAATAAGAATTAAACCTCGGAATGAAAGTCGGAAAACAGAAAATTTGCATAGACATTTGTTTTGACGTTGTAAAGATGAGGTGAAAAGTCACATTTTGAAATAATGTAATTGGAGGGCAGTTTTCAGTTAAATGGGGTTATACTATAAACGGATGCGCGCTTCTCTCTATCCGCGCTATATCTCGAAAACGGTTAATCATACGAAAAAATGCATATAACCAAACTCGTGGTGTTTTCTCGTCTACAAGTTTTGTTATAATCTCTAACGACATGCGACGCATAGGAAGCGAGATATTTGCGAAAAAACGATATTTGTGATTTTTGACCATTGATATCTTGAGTAGCGGACACGAGATGTTATGAGACTTTTCACCCCCGCCTTTAGAACATCAAAGCAAAGGTCTATGCAAATTTTCAGCTTTCCAACTTTCATTCCGAGGTTTTGCCGAGTTCGCAGTTAAGTGAGCTCACAACATTGTGTGAAAACGGCCTCAATGCTATATTCCTCTAGCTTATATATCCGTGATAATAATAATGTAATAATTTACATGAGGTACTTTCTTCCTAAATAATTACTAACGACAATGGCAGTTTCCAAAGGAATTTACTAAATTAGACCCAGCGGCGCTGTGACCTTTACCTAGACTGATCCATTCATTTGGATTTCGCTCAATTATAAGTTAAAACAAGACTATTTTACGAACTTCACACACAGCTTATTATCATAAAATAATAACAACAAACTATGTAACTAAATTATAACTTTATTAATTAATTCGATGAAGTTTGTTATTTCGTTTTGATTAAATTTGGTCTGGATTTAATAACAGGGACACCGACCAAGTTAATTCGTAAACGTGGCTACCTTGTGTGAATTCATGCCGCCATAATACATTCATTATAAATCTATAATAATAATATACTCTATGCGGGATTCCCAAGGGAAGCTCGTTATTACATGGAATATATTATCTATACAATAATGCAGATTAGGTTGATGTTCGACTAAATGACGATATAGTTTCCTTATTACCCTATGAGCGTATAAAATTAAAATTAGTTGGAAATATGTTAAATAAACTGATTATTGAAGTCAATTAATACAAACACCTACTGGGTGGTGGAGCTTCGCACATTAATGATAACATAATATTGATTAAAAAATATTATTTTGGGTATTCAGCATATAACTTTCAAAGAAACTATTCGTTCCTTTCATATACCATTGATTCAAGTTAGCATATCAACAAGCGTTCCCCTTACGAAACGACTTGTCGACTTCTTTCATACACTGACTATATCTAACATTCTAGAATAGGAGCATATGTAGAAAAATTATGCTCTGTGGCGGAATTAATGAAGGGGAGGGAGTGAGTGCTTTCTTAATAGAAAACTATCTATACATGAATAATTTCTATGGTGTCACTTTGTGGTGTGTGGCGTATAGCATTAATGTCGTCAACAAAATGGCCGCCATTGAGATGTATAAAATCTACATTATCTCAGTTATTTACTAGCCGATTTTCTTCTGTCACAGCTCATATTAAAGATAATTGAAATGTATATCAAAAGTTAATTTCAGTATTTTCTCTTAAGTGAACAGTATTTAAAATAATTAAATAATTACGTTTCTGAATCGCAGCCTTTTTTTATGTCATTATAAATATTGGTAAAATCATGAATTAACATTAAATATATTATTTTATTCAAATTTAGAATAATAGTAAAAATAATTCAATACTAATAATTTATCTGAAAAGTTTAATAATGGTATCCAAATTATCTATTATTAAAAACGAACTGTTACTGTTTACTTTAGAGTAAATACAATAAGAATATTTTATATAAATTTTAATTATCTTTAAAATGAGCCCTCTCAAAAGAAAATCGAATGATAAATAACTAAGATAATATAATTTTTTCAAATTTCACTGGCCGCCATCTTGATGACGTTATAAATTCTACCCGCCACGTACCCCAAAGTGACACTATGAAAATAACTCATTAAAAGGCCCCCCTTCACTAACTTCGCCACGGAACTACATATGCCCCTATTCACTACTATTCGCCATGAAAAACAATATAACAAACATTCTTTCTATATATTGAAGATCTAAGTCTAATCATGAGCCTCCCTTACATGCATGCGATGAGCGAAATTTTATACTTATTTTCTTTGTGCTTTTTAGTAGTTTTTGGTTTGGAAGTGTAGCAAATCTTTGATTATAATGAAGTATCTTCTAGGTAGGGCTAGAGATACTGAAAAGAATTCCTCGTAAGGGAGGCTCTGATACTATATTAGTACGATCAGACTTAGATCTTCAATATATCTAATATATAAAAATCTCGTGTCACAGTGTTTGTTATCGAACTCCTCCGAAACGGCTTGACCGATTTTTATGAAATTTTTGGTGTATATTTGGTAGGTCTGAGAACAGGCCGTAGGCTATTTTTTATATCCCTAAGTGATCAGGGTGGCCCTATCCAGAAATTTTATTTTTATTTTTTGGACAAAAATTTATAATTTATATGGCAAAATAACGTTTGCTGGGTCAGCTAGTATATATATATATATATTGTTATATTGTTTTTCATGCTGAATGTTAGATATAGTCAGTGTATGAAAGAAGTCGACAAGTCGTTTCGTGGGTGGAACGCTTGCTAATATGCTAACTTGGTCAGACTTAGAAGGAACGAATGGTTTCTTTGAAAGTTATCTGCTGAATACGCAAAATAATATTTTTTGACAATGATGTAAGCAGAAATACAAGATATATATATATTTTTTAAATAATATTGGTATTGTATTGGCATATCAAAAATATGTCGAATATTTAGGTCAAATGCAGAACGCTCGATTCACTTCGTATATTTATAGTTTGGGGGCAAGTGTTTAAAAATCAGGACCCATGGGCTTCTTGATGATAGAAGTATGGGAGTGGTGTCAATCGCTTCGTTTTGACTTGTAGAATAAGATTATCAATGGTGATAAGATGAAATATTACTCAGAGCCCCAAAATCAAGATGGCGGCCAAAATTGCTACCAGAATATATAAATCATTTATAGTTAAACTATTTTAAGAAAATTAGTGTCAAATCATATAGTATTTCAGTTCACAGAATGAAACTGAAATATTGGGAAAACCTACTTACACAAACATGCGGAGATATTCAACATGGCGTCCAAGATGGCCGCCTCTGCAAAGAGCATTACGTATTCCTTCTACTTGGGTTTTATGATATATCAAATTGTATCTTTCTTGGGACGTACAGTTAAAAAAAGTGAACTGAATTGTTGAAAAGTTCACACTATAAAATGTCCATTACGAACAAAGATAATACACACAGTAGCGAGCCTGAACCAATTATTGCTATATCATCGTCCGAATCAAATATTGTAGCAATTGTAGATGGCATGGCCCAATTGCATGCTATACGTAAACCTGCATCAGTTAAAACTTGCCATGATTTTGGTCAATTTTTCAGTCAATTTATTGATAAAAAATACGATGGTTATACATCTCATATTTGATTACTACAAAGACGGATCATTGAAAACTGCTATTAGAGACCACCGCCAGATAACAGGTAGAACCCAGTACAAGATTCTGCCTACAACAAACATCAGCAACACAACAATGAGAAAGTTATTGTCACATAAAAAACAAAAGACGAGTTGAGCACATTTCTAGCGGAATATTTCATTACCTATGGTAAAGAGCATAAGAAGAATTTTATTGTTAGTTGGCAAGAAACAGCTGCAGCTACTCATACAGATGTCACAATGTTGCAGTCAAGTCAAGAGGAAGCAGACAGCAAAATAATTCTTCATGGTGCTTACGGGGCTCAAGGGGTCAAAACCTTACATATCTGCTCTCCAGATTCAGACGTGATGATCCCGGCCATAGCAAGATACGCTCATCTTCCAGAAGACACAGGCATTTACTTTAGACAAGGACTGAAGAGATTTATAAGGCTACGCCTATTTACAATACCCTGGGCCCTTTAAAAGCATCCGCATCACCGGGATTACATTCATTGTCTGGTTGTGACACCACTGGTTCTTTTGTAAACAAAGGCAAACTGACTTGGTGGAAAGCTTTCCAATGTGCTACTACTGATATTCATACACCAGATATTTCAGCGGAAACCAGGGCCATTTTAGAAAAGTTCATTTGTCAAATATATATACCTAACACTTTGATTGGGGATATTTCTGAGGCCAGATGGTGGCTTTTTACCAAAAAGTAATTTTATGATGAACGTTTACCACCAACAATAGAAGCACTTCAACCGGCAATTGAAAGAGCAAATCTGCAGGCAATGATATGGCATCAAGATTTAACACAATACCCAGTATTACCATCTCCAGAAGAACATAGCTGGAAGAAAGTCGAGGATAAGTTCGTGCCCATTATGTGTACAAAACCTTGTGCTGAATCATTTCTTCTGGAAGTCAGTAGGTGCGGATGTAAGCAGAGAAGATGTAATCAGTCATGCATTTGTGTTGTAAACCAATTGAGATGCACAGAAATGTGCCAATGCAGTGGTGATCCGGAATTGTGTGACAATAATGCTTCCTTTACTGATGATGAGGATGACGAGGAAACTTTTTCTCAAAGTGATGACGATGATCACAGTGTCGATCACAATGATGACTATAGTTTTTGAAACCTATTTCTATGCGCTGGAGTGCTATTATTGAAACATATTTTTGTGTATTTTTTTTTGGATTTTGTTAATACCTCCCCCCCCCCACATCTGAATCCACCATTTAAAATAATGAAGTTTGATCTGTTCAACAATTCAGTTCACTTTTTTTAATTGTACGTCCCAAAAACACACAATTTGATATATCATAAGACCCAAGTAGAAGGAATTCGTAATGTCCTTTGCAGAGGCGGCCATCTTGGACGACATGTTGAATATCTTCGCATTTTTGTGTAAGTAGGTTTTCCCAATATTTCACTTTCATTCTGTGGACTGAGATACATATAATTTGACACTAATTTTCTTAATATAGGGCAACTATAAATGATTTTTATATTTTGGCAGCCATTTTAGCCACCATCTTGATTTGGGTCTCTGAGCAATATTGCACCTTATCACCATTGATATTCTTATTCTACAAATTAAAACGAAGCGATTGACACCTCTTCCACACTTCTATCATTAAGTAGCCCACGGAAAGACACTTCCCCAAAACTATTAGGGCGTATGACTCTGGAATATACCCCGGCATATGTGCAGTAAATACTAAAAAAATAGGATGTCCCAGAGACATGAGGCACTAATTTGGGAGCGTATAGGTCAAAATAACGCTAAAATTTTTTTTTCTAGGACGCTACCATTTGGAACTATTCTCCTTAAAGTGTAAATCTTGAAGAAGGTTTTCTGCTCATAACTCCAAATTACTATATCAATTGTATCAAATTTGGACAGTACCTATACACAGTAAATAAGTATGTGTTATCGAGACATGTGGCGCTACAAATTTTGATATAGATACTTTTTTTTTAATTCGAGGTAAATGTACTAGGAGTCCGTAAATGTAAAATACAAGGTGTTGTTTAATGACGTGCTAATATTTCAGGGTGTGATCCCTCAAGCTATTTTATGAAGAAAAGTTCATATGAACATTATGTCCGCAACAGCTTGGATTTTTTTTTAAATATCTCAGAAAGTACTTTAGATATTATTTTCAATTTTGGTATGAGTTATAGGATATAAAACCACATATTTCGGTTGGAAAAGTTATTTTATCGCTCCACCAGTGGCGTGCCTGCAAACATGTCCTCTGGTATTATTTACCAAAAAAGTGGTACACTACTGACATGTTTCCATGTAGATATTTTTTCTGATTATCTTGGTCAATTCTACATGAAAACGGACTCTTGCGTTTTCCTCGTCAGACGCACAGTTCTTGATTAAAGCAATTAAATTCAAATTGAAACTAATTATTATTAACATTGATAATTATAAATTTTATATTATAGAAATTGTTGGAAATGGTCGCCTGCACTTAATAGGCATGCTTCCGCCCATCTTCGCATCGAATGGTGCACTCGTTCAAATATCCCGGTGTATTCCGTATTGTTTCACACGAGGCAACTATTCGCTCTCTTAAATCTTCTAAAGTGTTAATGAAAGTAATGCCTGTACTCTTAGAATGTGGTACGAATACAACAAAAAATCAACCAAAATTCGCCAAACAATTTGATGATAAATATTCAAATCTCTAGCAATCTTCCTTGTACTCATCTCAGGATGTTCGTCGATTTCCTGCAGCACCGCTTCCTGGATTTCGGGTGTTCTGACAGTTTGAGGTCTACCTTCCGAAGTACCTTTTTGGAAACTACCAGTTTGACAAAGACGGCGATGAATAGTCGAAAAGAATCGGCTATCGGCAAGGCACGATTAGGATATCTTTCCTGATACATATTTCTGGCTTTTGTTGCGAGGTCATATACAGTGTGACCCACTTAAGATCGCAACACCCCTGTATACCCGTTAATTGATTAACTTCAAACTTTGGTGGTAGGAAAAGGTCGATTAGGTGATTCTTTGAACTTAGTTATGTGATACATGTCAGTAGCGTGCGATTTTAAGGGGGTTTCAAAAGCCGATTTTTCAAAAAAAAGTGTTTTATAGAATTTGTTATTCAAATTTCGATTTCATCAACGTAAAGAGCACCATTTAAAACCCCTAGACATCAATTTTAAGTGAGATCACTTACCTGGTTACTGAAATGTAAGCTTCCAAAATTAATTTTTGAACGTTTTCATTTTACGTTTTTTCGTAAGTGATCAATTTGTTTGAGGTAAATTTACCTCAAACAAGTTGATCACTTACGAAAAAACGTAAAATAAAAACGACTAGATTTATGTGCTCAAGAATTTATTAAACAATACTGCTAAATGAAGCAATTTGACTTTAATTGTTTTGATCAAGAATTGTGCATCTGACGAGAAAAACGCAGGAGGCCGTTTTCATGAAGAATTGACTAAGCAAATTAGAAAAAATATTCACATGAAAATGTCAGAGGCGTACTACTGTTTTAGTAATTAGAGGACATGTTTGCAGGGGCGCCGCTGGTGGAACGATAAAATAACTTTTCTAACTAAAATATGTGGTTTTATATACTATAAACACATACCAAAACTAAAAATTTTTTTTATCGAAAGTACTCTCTGAAATATTAAAAAAAAAACGATTTAAAATAAAAATATTATTTCATATGTTCATATCAACTTTACTTCATAAAATGACCTAAGGAATCACACCCTGTATATGAGCAGTTTGTGGACCTTTATTCTGCAGGTTATAGTTCCACAACTTGCGTTCCCGTATTTTTAATTTTTAAAGATCCGCAACTGGCGGACTGCTATTTTACTTTTATAATGAACCGAAAATTATATTCTTACTTTTTACTGTTTTTAGTGAGTAGTGCTGGGTACAAAGGGTTGTGTAATATGCTTGAAGTGCAGTAAAATTAGGTAATACTATCTGGCAAATAAAATGAATTCTAATGAGAAATTAGACCTACATTCTATGTTCTCGAAGTCAAAATCAGATAATTTGAAAAAGATAATTATATTATAAGAAATGCAGAATTATCAAAAATAAAGTTTTCATTATAATTGAAAATTAAGGGGAATCCTAAAGGAATAAAAGCAGTTTTTAAAGAAAAAACTCTACATAAGGAATCGCTACTTCCACATTCAGGTTTCCTATTCAAATTTCTTACAATAAAAAACATTTTGATACTATATTTCCAATCCACTCTGTGGAAATAATTGTTCATAGGAATTCAATAACATAATATTTGAAATCGTGAAAACCCATTAAACGATGTGGCATACGGTAGTGGGGGTGGTAGAGGAGAAGACTGATGCCAAAAAAAATGCAGAGGCCTTTGGCCTTAGTGTACACACACTAAATTATAATTTTATTTTATTACCATCTTTAAAAATGGGGTGGGGGTGGCAATGGGGGTGATAGTGGGTGTCTGATATAAAAAAAATCGAGTCCTTTGGTTCTTGTACACACACTAAATAACACATTTTTTACCCCTTTTAATAGCAATTTTCTAAAAAAACAAAAGTGTCTTTGATTGACATCAATAAATGGCTCCACTTTCGAGAACAATAGGGTAATTTAGTCAAATTTCATATTGCACTTTTTATTACAATTGTGCGAAGTTTTCATCAAATAATTATTAGGCTGAAAATTTGAGGTAGATCCGATAAGTAGTTCCAGATATATACTGCTTTAAAATCTAATTCTTCATAAACTGAGGCGGTCGAATCGCTGACGTAAATCTCTCCCCAGCTCTACCTCGCTTAATATTCTTCCGCTTTCCGCAATCGCAAGTCAGTGTTAGTATCATATCAATAATGAGATGTAAGATCTATTACTATATGCGAATCCGGCTATTTAAAAGCAGATTCGTCTAATCTACCAGAGGTGGATTTAACTATGGTGATGGACTATTTTAACACAAACTACCAGTATACAATGTGATCTACCATGACATGCGAAAAAATTACCTTATTTTTTTGTATAAATGTGCCGACAGTGACTTATACCAATCTGACGTAACGCGTTGCAGCCATATCACTTTATCAGACTTGGCATTAACAGTACTGACAGCAAAGCTGAAGAGGGTAGAAGTGACTTTTTGGTTTAATCAAATCACACTACAAAAATAGCGAAATAAATCGAAAAGACATTGACCCTATCCGAGTTAACTCTGCAAGAATTAGTAGATATAAGAGATATTTACTGTCAATAACACGCCGGTGTCCTGATTGTTCGACCGAAAGCAAAAAACGCGGCACTGTGATCGCACCCGCCGGCTTCACTTTTTATGCCAATTAAGGACATGTAAACATCTCCAATATGTTATTTCACAAGTAAGATCGTTGCCCTATTCCTGCCCTAATTAATAACAGAAGTGAAAATTTTAACCATTTTTAATATACTAAATTACCTCGGGGCACTCTAAAATTCTGCAGGGGCTTTACCACATTGAAGACTAGTACATCATTTTATTTTCCGCATATCATGGTAAATCACGTTGTATAAGTGCCGAAATGAGAGGAATAAAAGTGAAACGGCAAGTTGTATTTTTAGAATATTAAAAATAGTTAAAAATTTTATAGGATTTATTATTGTGAAATGTATACTGAATAATGACAGCTGAATAGCAGACTAACAACTACTTGTATATATGAACATAAACACTTAAACACTGTAGAACGAGCGACTACTTTTCGATATCTTTCTTCAACAATCCCTAAACCTCTTTATTTGTTGTTAAGTGTATACCTATATTTAAAAAAAAATACCACTAACTGTGAGTGACTGACTTACTCATCACTGTGCTATTTTAATTCAACGATTTTTAATTTTAAATATTTTTAAAACTAAATAACATCCAAGTTTTTCAAAAAAATATGTTATGTGGAGACTACATTCTCAAGCAGAGAGACACAAATGTGAAATTTAAATATAAATTAAAAATTTAATTAAAAATCTTAACCTTGTGGTACCTTGCTTCTTTGGGCCACTCTATAAAAAATATGCCATCTCTACCAAAAAAAAAACGGTTGCGTCTTATCTACCTGATGTCCTTTAAAAAACTTTAGTGTTTCATTTAGTCGAATAAATATTTTAATTTAAAATCAAGTACATCCTGTATATGTAAGTGCATACATATATTACTTCCACGTCCAGTGCAAGTATAGTAACGACAAAAAAAATTTTAAAAATTTTTATTGTCCAAATAGGCTTAAAATGTCATGAAACGTCGAGATTTTAAATTTGAGCGAAAAAAAAATTTCTGTCTGTCTGTCTGTAACTTTTTTTTGTGCGCAAGTTTACTCTGGAACCGTTTAAGATATTGACTTGAAATTTGGTACACATATGTACTTTAACGAGATCTAGAACTAGATTATATTTTCATCTTGTTCCGTCGAAGGGTTGGGGGGTAAATTGGGGTAAATTTGGGGTAAATGGGTAAATCAAGCAGATAAGAGTCCATGAAATTGGCATTTAGTATATACAAGAGAAGCTGAGCTCTCCAAAAAAAATTTTGGCATTAGCCACCCCCATTACCACCCCCACCTCCTTATTAAAGGGGATGAAAAAAAAAATGTTATTTAGTGCATGTACGGGAACCAGAAACCTCAAAATATTTTTTTACTTCATCCACACCCCCCACTACCATCTCCCTATCACCATCCCCACCCCACTACCGATGTGGGGTATCGTTTTATGGGTTTTTGGGGTAGAGGATTTCAAATATTATATTATTAAAGTTCCATAAACAATTATTTTCACATATAAAGTTTTTTCGTTGTGAGTGACTTGGATAGAGAATCTGGATGTGGAAGTACTGATTCCTTGGGCAGCGGTTTTTTTGCATTACATTGTTTTTATACAAAATACTACTTACATTAAAATGATTCTCACACACATACTTGTTTGTGTTATCTCCAATATATATCGCGTCTCATCGCTTTCTGCCGCAATTTTCTCCTAACAGGATCGTGTAAACTAATAAACAGTTTATTGGGAGTTATTATTGTTGTGTTTGTACATTTACAGTACTTCAAAACAGAACGTTTTGCTTTAGTTTTCCATCACCTTCGTTATTTAATAATAGTAATAACAATAATAATAAATGGTCTTTATTTAGAGAAAAAAATATACATTTTATTTCCCTAAAACAGGCGGAGTCTACCTTAAGCTATTAAACTCAACCTAAGCACCTTAAAACTAGATTAAAAAAAATATTGATATTGAACTATGTTTACATATCTGTAACAAGAAATAGTGTATAAAAAATCAACATATATAAAATGGACAACACACAGTGTAATAAAAACAGACAAACATTATAAAGTAACAAAATAAAAAAACAAACAAATAAATAAACAAACCCAGAACGCTAGTGGTATATGAACATAAGTAAAATAAATATGTATGATAAATTTTGTCATTGTAGTGAGAAAATATATGACTTGACATGGTTACGAAATTTGTTTACGGAAAAAGATTTGAATTGAAATGGAAGGATATTATAAAGCATTATCGAGTTATAGGAAAATGAACGACGAAATAGCGATAATCTATATTTTGAAATCTCAAGATTAGTTGGAGATCGTAAATTCATATTATGAATGTCATATCTAAAACAAAGTTTTTACTGGAGGATGGGGGTAACGAAGTTAGCAGAAGTTTATGAACAAATACACTTAAATGATATTTAAATAAATTTTCTATTTTGAGCCAACCCAAGTTCGTTTATTTTTTGAGAAACATGATCGTACTTTCTTAACATAAATACAAATCTACAGCAAGTATTTTGAATATGTTGAAGACGGTTTTTTGTTAAATTATCTAAACACGGAAAATAAACTATATTACAATAATGCAATATTGGAAGCACTAGTTTCACATAGTTTTTTCCTCATCTTAAAATTTAAAACACTTATATTTGTATACAGCTGCTTCAATGCAACATAGCATTTTTTACTAAAAGAGATACATGGTCGGTAAAACGTAAATTGTTATCGAATATTAAACCTAATTTGTTAATTTTTTTACAACCTTTAAAGTATGTTCACATTGCATGTAATTAAGTTTTCTAAATTCTTTGGTGAGAAAAACATTACAGCACATTTATCTGAGTTGAGTTTGAGGTTATTGTTTTTGAGTACTCCGATATAGCTTTTAGATCAGCATTTAATTCCGTAGAAATAACGTCAATATCAGTTGAAGAAAAAGAGTATGATAGCTGCATGTCGTCTTCGTATGACAACACTTTTGAGTATTTAACATGACTGAGAATGTCGGCAGTGTAAATTAAAAATAGAATCGGGCCCAGAACGGAGCCCTGCGGAACACCGGATGTGATAGAAGACACATTTGAACTTTTTTCTTCCAAAAGAACTACTTGATTACGGTTATATAAATAAGATTTAAAGAAATTTACAGAAACAGTGTCAAAGCCATATACGTGGGCGAGCGTAGAGGCGACTTCAATGTGGATGGGCTCCCATCTTGGGAAATACAGCGTTCTCGTCCCATCTTCTAGAGGCTTGTATATCAGTGTATACTCGGAAGTTACGTAATTTCAGACGTAGTGGATATACCATCCTTCGGAGGGGATGTAAAGCAAGAGGTCCCTTGTCTATTAAATGTTAGGCAAGTAAAAGATCCCTACTCTTCTTAAGGGATATCGAATGCCTTTGAAAAGTCTAAAGTGCATTTGTATTTCCTTTGTTTAAGGTACTAAAAATCTCATCCGTAATATTAGCTAGAACCGTTGTAGTACTATAGCCTTTTTAAAGCCCGATTGAAAATTAGAAAAAAGTTTGTTTTTAGTAGCATAATCGTAAATTTGTGTTTGAATGAATCTCTCAAGCACTTTCAATAAAGTTGGGATAATCGAGATTGGCCCCAGATCAGAGTATTGTTGGGAATTTTTACCTTAGGTAATGGTCTAATTAAAGACAATTTCCACTGTTCTGGAAAATATCCTGCTTCCAAACAACAGTTGATGATATGAGTAATGTGTTTGGTAATAATTGGAGAACAGAGCTTTAACATTATAGCATTTATCCCATCGCAGCCACTGGCATTTGAGGTTAGGTCAGAAATAATCGTGCTGATTTCAACTATAGTAGCTAGATGAAATGTAAATGAAAGGGCTTCATCATACCTGTTATTTTCAAACTTATTTACTGTCTCGGGACAATTATTTCTTGGGGTAAACACAGAAGAAAAATAATTATTTATTTCATCACAGTTATTTAGATTAGGAGGAATCTCAATTTTATTAGTTACTTTAATATTAGTATTTTTTAAGGATTTCCAAAATTCCTTACTTGCCTTATTTTCAAAACTAGCCAAATAAGCGGGTTTATCACATCTAATAGCACTAACTGTCATATTTCTCAATTGTTTGTAATGTAACCAATCATTTATACTTTTGGACCTAATATATGCGGAATGGGCTTTATTTCTGTCTGTTATTAGCTGCTTTATACCTAGAGTTATCCAAGGAGCACGGCGCTTAGTTATGCGTGATGTAATATAGGGTGCATGTTTGTCGAATAGGAAAATGATGTGTTCTGTTAAGAAATATATTTTGTCTTCGATATTATTTAAGTAATAGATTTGGTCCCAATAAATGTTTTGTAAGTCCGCAGAGAAGTCATTTTGTGAGAAATCTTTGAAATTTCTATACGTTATTAATTTGGGTTTGGTACGGGACAACTCTACATTTATATTACAATAAACCATTCGATGAAGATCAGAATTTATCGTATCTACGTTTAAGACCCATTCGGAATTGCTTACAAAAATTACGTCTATAAGTGTTTGAGATATGTTTGTAATACGTGTAGTTTCATTTACTATTTGAATAAAATCATAAAATGATTTAAACTGCGCAAGCCAATTTTCATACAACTGATCAATATTTATGTCGCCTAGAAAAAATATATTGAGGTGTGATAAAAGATAACAAATTATCCACATGTTCTGTTGCCAATTTTGCATCATTTGAATGCGTTCTATAAATTGCACAAATAAGTAAATGAAGTTTACTTATTTTTACATCCAAGAATAAGTATTCTAAACCATATATTGAAACAAAATCTGTAAAAACTTCCATACAAACCAAGTCAACTTGTGCATAAATACCAACTTCACCACCCCCTCCCCTTACTAAATTATTATTAATCCATGTCTCGATAATACACATAATATCAAATTCATATTCAATAACTAAATCGCTAAAATGATTAAATCCTGCAAACAAAGATCTAACATTCAAGTGACCAATTTTCATTTTTTTTGTGTGCTAACAACCATAATCGATTTTTTATTTCAATTGAGCCAATTTATGTTTTCTAGGACTCGCATACTGGGTTGCTTGCGGAATGATCCGTAGGCAAATTAAATTTGAATTTGGTATTAAAATTTTACAATTTACACACGATAAAGAGTCTGAAACACAATATTTCTGTTCGTGGGCACCTGAACACTTAGGGCAGATAAGTATTTGCACTATTCATGATACAAACCGTACTTTCAATCCGCATGACGCATCTGTGGCATTTAAATAAAGACTCTTAGACATTTAGGCAAGCGGCTACGTCTGCGTCTCCCTATGCGATAGAGGAGCAATTGACGCCACGCATCTATTACACGAAGGCGTCACGCGTTGATGTTCTTGATTATAGAGATCTTAGAAATTTATTTTTTTGCATTTCGCTCTAGAATTAATAGATTTTTCAGAAAATATAATTTAAAAAATGCTTAAATGAGCCCATTGCGATAAGAGATTAAGGACTGAAACCCTCGTCAAATTTTTTAAGCAAAGACAATGCTTTCAATAATCAATTTGGGGGACAAATTATCAAAAATAATTTTATTATTATATTTATTTTATTATTTATTATATTTATTAATAAACAAATGATAAACACGACGCTTTCAGTAGCCTCCGTATATTTATGGGTGGGGGAAGTAAAAACTGCATAACGACCGGATTATTCATTATAGTCGGAGAGCAGCCAATCTGTAGGAAGCATTTTAAAAGTAGTCTATACAACTCGCGAACACCCACCTAAAAAACAGATGATATTATGTAAAATGATCTTCTGGATTTGATTTTTGAGTTCGCCCGTTAATTTGAGATTGCCAAATCGGTCAATTCACAAATTTTTTGAAAAATTTTAAAATTATGTGTTAATTTTTGTTTTTCACATAACACATCATATCTTTTTTATTTTAATTCCGATTTAGACCAATATTTTACACATTATCCCTCCAATATTCTTGGACAGGCTGACGGCAAAGAATATAGTGTAACTAATAATATAGTGCCTAAAAAAATATAATTACCCTCTATTGCCGCGGTTTTTTAAAATTTGCATTGAAAAATACCCGATCGAGGTAACTTTTTTATTTTTAAAGAGAGAGTTATAGTATAAACGAGAAAAATGTTCCATATACTTTAAACAAACTTTTTTATAAAGAGACTTTTTTGAAATTCGGCTTATGTAACGAGATGACGCTATTGAATGCGGCCGCGCAACTCGTCCGCATTAATTTAAAGCATAACTTCTGTTAACGTCGCCCATCTGTGGTGTCGTTTAAGCGATCAAGTGAGTCTACGTCTACGGATTATTGAGTTTCTATTTGCAATTAAATGTTATAAAATTATGTAGATAATCTCGAAACATACACATTATTAAAAAATATATTTTCATTAATTATAACAGCAAGTGGGTACTAAAGATTACATTTTCCTTCGCATAAACAACTTATGTTACATTGCACGTTTGCTTTGCTACACTTGCAGCTTGTATAGTACAGTTATATAATTTACATTTACAAAATGGAATTAACTCAATAAAATTGGGTTTTGGGCTTATTGAAATCATCTTTGGAAATAAGATTTTCTCCTTTAGGTACCATCCAAAATCTAAAACATTTGGAATTCTGGGCTTAATTTGGTAGGCTGTCTTGTAAATAGCACATTGCAGAAATGCCCTTTTTACTTGTATTCTCTGTACTAGGATTTACAATTTCTGATTTTCTTTTATAAGCAGTTCGGGTATACGATCTTCTACATTGTGCATGGTAAACTGGATTTAGTGATAAAAATAAATTTTTCTGTTCTAAATATTGTTTTAGAGCCACAGAAATGTCATCGAATTTTGCATTTGATCGGTACATTTCTAAAACCGTAAATATCGCTCGCAGACAGAAAAATTTCATACCATTGTGTTAGTGAACGAATTTTGAACAACTTTCAAAATGTCCGTCTGTCTGTCCGTCCGTCACGTTTCTTGTAAGCACGATAACTGAAGAAAGAAAATTCCGATTGTACTGAAATTTGGACAGTAAATTAGTGTTAGCTAGAGGAAGAACCCTATTTGAACAAAATCGATCGGTAAATAAAAATGTTATTACTTAATGATTTAAATTCGAAAAAATTTTTTTAAAATTTTTATGTTTTTGTAATTGAATAGAAATCTGGTGAAATGATATTTCATTTTAATATCTAAATATTTATATATTTTACATTTTACATTTCATAATGTAATATACAACCGTGAAAATATGATTTTAGCTCGTGTCTTATAATGTAAAAATTTACATTATTTTACGTGTAAGGTGGTGGTGTAGTTCTTTTGACTCGGAATCGAAACCCAAATGGGGTTTGGTATAGTTTTTTTACCAAGTCTTTTACCAACTAAGATCGTACTATAAAATTAAAAATGTCTAAAAGTAACATTATTTACAAAAAACTGCGAAAAGTATCCTATTGAATGTATAACAATTATATAAAAATCCAGTGAACAGGCGAAGAGTACGTTTTTAGCTTGTTTCCTTTGATTTCCTATCCGAGTAATTATAATTTATTATGCCAAACTACGTGTTTATAACGCACTAAATATAAGGACTGAGACAAAAAGCACTTTCAACTTAACATAAATGGACACTGGAAAATAATAATCATCCAGCACGTGTGCGTTTAGCTCTAGATGCGATTGCGGCCGATTCATAGTAGCGCGCATTCGTTCGGACGCTGAAACAATCAATGAATATTTCGATAAAGGAGCAAAATTTCAAAAAAAACTTCTTATAAAAGATTTTATTTAGTTCATTCGGAACATTTTCTTCGGTTATAGTAGGCACCTAACTTTAAAAATAAAACAGATACCTCGATCGGACATTTTACTCTGCAAATTTTAAAGATTTTGCGTCAAAGAAAAGTTGTTATTTTTTTTTGCCAACTAATTATTTTTTAGGTAAAGTTTTTTACTTTCAACATATCAAAGAATAGTAAGAGAATATTATGTAAAAAAACTAAAAAATTCTGAAGTAAAATAAAAAATATATGACGTGTTATATGAAAAACAAAAACTAACACATAATTTTAATTTTTTTTTAGAAAATTGCCAATTTGGTCATTTTGGCAATCTCAAATCAATGGGCGAATTCAAAAATCAAGTTTAGCAGGTTATTTTACATCAGATCACCTATTTTTTAGGTGGGTGTTCACGAGTTGTATAGAGGGTGTCGAATTCAGAGGGTCTGGTCTTCCACTATTAGGTTTCAAACATTTTTATTTAAGAATATGGTGGAGGTGCCACTTCCAGCAATTAGAATTTGCATTAAATTGCATAAAAATGTAAACAATTCTACTGTAAATGTGAGGCGGAAAGCAAAAAGGAACCTCTTGTCGGCGATGTCAATTTTTCAGTACAGATGAAATTAGTGGTTTGGGTGAAAATGATCGATTTTCGGATTTTGTCCTTTACAAGTTGTAATCGATTACAAAACCGATATAATTGGATGAAACACTTAAAATAATCGATAAAGCAGTCAATGTTCAGCCCTAGAAAAGGTACCTCTTGTCGCTTATGGAGAAATAACATGGGACCGACGAGAGGTCCCTTTTCATAACCGCACTAGTAACTTAAACAAAAAAAAATCATAGGGACATGATTTTTGCACCAAATTGTTCAGAATTAGAGCTTAGTTCATTTAATCATCAATCAATAACTAAAAATCGGAAATTGCCGACAAGAGGTCCCTTTTTGCTTTCCGCCTCACAAATATATGTACGTAAACAAATTATGCTGTAATTTATTTACAAAAAGAAAGTTGCTCAGATCAGAGACCCTCCCACGCAACCGTTTCATACTTTAAACATAATATACAATTTTGTTGTTTTCGGACCTTTCCTACAAAGCTTTCCCTGTAACATTAATAATTCTTTATCGCGGACACGTACTTAATTTGACCGCTATTAAATTCGTGTCCTGATGAGCCTCAACTCGGACCCCATTAAATAAGTAAAGTTTGGTACTAATGATTACGTCTACATCATTAAATTAATGCTATCAAGATTTACTTACTGAATCTCGGATTTAAATGCAGTGCTACAATGGGATGCGGCCAAAGCTGAGTCCCTTCCTGTAAATTGATGTAAAATGCGAAGGGTAGGATTTTTACTCGACCATAAATTTCTAATTGCCATCCCTGCTGAAATCCTTTGGGTAAAACTGCCGTTACGGGCACATCCTGTAAAAGATAAAAATTCACTTTAAAATTGACATTTGTTAATTATCCCACCATTATAGGCTATCAGCAAGCCAATATTTTGAGCTCGTAAATTCTGACTGTCAGATTGATTTTTAAAAAGTTGCACTAACTGATAACGAAGTGTAACAACAATAAAAATTATCCAGAAGACGTTATTAGAATATAAAACTTCGCCATATAATCATAACAAAGTTTAATTGCAGAATACGTAAAGGTACAGCAATGTTTCAAGAAATACAAAAAAAAGGAATTAGGAAATTCTATCGCTGTATTTATTAACTAGAATCTCTAAGCTGTTCACCACATACCGGGTGTAACAGGATCATAGTACACGTCCCTTTTCTCCTTTAATTTTGAAGATGATTGAAAGGACAATGTTAAAAATAGCTGATTTTTGGCCCCTATCCGGAACACATAAAACCCAGAGAAAATGCTCAAGATTAATAAAAATATATCTTCGTGGTACCAAAAGCCTGGAGAAAATTTTATTTCATCCCTAAAAACATAAAAACAACCACTAAAATGCTATAAATAATAGCTTATACTGAGTGTGAAAATTATATTTATTTTATGATAACTATTAGGTATCGACTCAATAGAGATAACAAAAAAGTAAAAACTACCCCTATCCACACCTTATTCGGGGGATGGAACGCCATACGCAGCATGTAATATTAAAAAAATAGGTACCAAGGTGATTAAAAATGTACAAAATGATTTTTTAATATTAGTTGAGCCAGACCTTCAACTGATCCGACCTCAGCATCCCCATTTTCAAAAACAACCCCTATAAGGTATAATGAAAAATAAATAATAAATTGTTATATTATAATTATTACATTATTGTATACTTGGGGTGGCCCATCTTTTTCGAAATCGAAATTTTTTATTTCTCACCCCTGCAAATGGTTCCATTTGAAGAAAAAACAGTCCCCTCAAAATATTATTGAGGGAGGCAAATTGAAGGCAAGGGGTGCCGCAGAATGCATTATTATGCAATATTAAAAGTAAATGGAATTATTTACATTCTTTGGTTGATGTATTGTTTTTTTTTTTTAATCAGCAACATTTATCTTTAGAATGACTAATCAAGTCATACAAATATCAAAGACATTATCTGTTGTGACTATGACATGTGTCATACTACTGTAAATTCGTAGTCTAAGAAAACTAGACTAGAAGTTTTTGAAATAAAACTCTCGTTTTATCTTTGTGTATTTTATTATGAAACGTTTTTTTCATACATAGTACCAAATATTATCCTAAATCTACAAGACATATAGTAATAAAAACAATATTTTTTGCACTAGGCCAAAGCATGCGACAGGGTTTCTTTTTTTACATTTGGAAACTGTGATTTATAATCATTTACAACTTGGAGTAAAAACTGTTTTTGGTCTTCATTTTTTGTTAAAATGTCATTATAGTCAGTAATAAGTTTGATTCCTCTCTCAGCGGCATCATTTACAACTTTAATTTTGTTTACAATATTGAAACATCGGGTATAACTTTCATTTTCCCTCCATGTTGTTGGATCATTTTCCAAAAATTCCATAGACAAACCTAATTTTTGAAAAAACTGTTTAGTGTTCTCGCATATGAAGTCCTGAATTTCCTTGTTTTCAACGTCAGTAATGTTACTAATCATAAGTCGTTTAATACCCTCTTGATTTGGTGCTTTCCTATTCAAAGCTTTAACCATTTCTCTTTTAGTGGTAACTGAAATATCGTCATCAAAGAAAGATAAGCCAACATTTACTGAATTAAGGTACCACAAATGGTTCACTATTTTCCTACTTGCGGCTTGAGATATTTCTTTGTCAATATTTTGATAAATAATGAGTTCTTCACAAAAGTCTAAGTCATGAAGCGGTGCTTTACTAGCAAATGACGCTGTAAACCAGGCCTTTACATAAACCTTTACAATAAAGAGACATATATCTTCAATACCTATTTTTTCTTTTTTAGTTAGTTGGAACTGATCTTGGAAAAAAAATATTTTTCGACAGTAAATGGCTTTGGCCATCCAACGTGCATGATGAAATGCCCCTGGTTGATAGAATGTCGTGTGAGTGGGCTCTTCTTCAACAAAAAGTTTAGAAAGCATTAAAAATTCTTTATAATCATCACGAGGCTGTTGCAAAGTTAAAGCTGCATTTAGAAACTTTACAATTTCGGCTTTAACTGGTTGTAAAATGTATTTAATTTTTGATACCTGAAATCCAGTTTTTAGTTTATTTTGATCTATTTTAGGCCAAAATTCCCTAAAACGTTTAAATAGTGGCACATTTGGACCAGATGTGGAAGGCATTTTTGTGTCAAACACACTTCTCAAAACCACTTCAAAAATATGATGTCTTTTGTTGCAATAGTGTGGCTGTCCCATTTATATAACCCATATTTGATGCTGTTGTATCACAACACAAAGCTATTACCTCTTCGTCCAAATTCCATTCACAAAGCACATCATAAACTGCTTCAGTCTGTTCTCTTCCAGTTGAATTGGGCAAAGCTGGTACTCCAAGTAGTTGTTCAATATCACCATTAGTAACTAAGATAGCAAGTCTATCGATATTTCCCATTCCAGTGAGAGAAGGTAAAAGTTTTCCATCCCAATGGATGACTGGGGCCGGCAATTCAGAATTACCGAAGGCAGTTTTTAATATTTCAGCTCTTTCTTCGCGGATGCGTTGTCTAGAGCGTTGAAGTGTGGTTCTGCTGATGGACAAAGATGTGGTGTCATGTCCTAGTGCTTCTGCTACTGCAGTCAAAATATGGACTCCATACCTGCCGCTTATTTTCTTATTTTGCAAGCATCAAATGCAGCGGCTATTTTTGGTGTGATGATGTTACATGTTCCATACAATCTCCTCTTTTTTGGCTGTGACGGGCCAGGCTGGTCTTGTAACAACTCTTCTTGGGCTTCGTTTATTTCATCTTCATTTTCGTTGGAGTCGGCTGAATTACTACTTGATGATGGACAGGTGACTGTTTCCTCTAATCTAGCTTTTTCTTGTTGACTTCGTTGCATTCGTTCGGATAATTTCTGTAATTTCTCCTCAGCTGATTTTTCTTGAAAAGCAAGTTGGTAATCAACACCATGCATAAATCCAGGACGTCCCTTTTTTCTTTGGTTAATTAAAAACTGCTTATCTTCATCTATTTTCATCAACTCCAATGCATTTGCATGAGAAATGTCAAAGAGATCGTCCAATTTTTCAACGAAATTTTTTTATTTACCTCCCGCACTGGCCCTTTTAGCCGATTTTTGTAAGTTCCTCCACTCTGCATAAAGTTTATCTAGTTGTTTAACACAATGAAAATCCTGACGTGTCGGAATGCGAGCTTTATCCCAAAAAACTAACACCTCTTTTATTGTTAATTTAGCACTTTCATGTACACTTAGCTTCACTTCACGAATGTTATAAAAGAGCACTTGTAATACTTGTCTATTAGACGGCAATTTATTGCCAATGATTTGTGACGAATAGTGTCCAACTAAGTAAATGAAAGTATCCTTTCGTAAGGATCTAACATCAGCCATCGTTAAATGTTTTTTCAAAAAGGAACGTATGCTAGAACTTATAATGTCACCACTGTAAAACACAATTGCAAACTGACATAAAAACCTACCGTAGGTGCATTATATTTCCAAACTTCCAAAACAAATAATTTCTAGGAAATAATTACACCGGAGAATAAAACATTATGAGAAAAGAGGTAGATATTTGTATTTTAAGTAAAATTTAAGTGTATTACCGTAATAAAATCTTATCTACAAATTTCTACCTGAATGCGGCACGGGTTACCGTAATAAAATCTTATCTACAAATTTCTACCTGAATGCGGCACGAGTTACCGTTCACCGAATTATCTGAAACTTTGACATAAATTATTCCTAGTATAATAGTATATTTTCGTGGGGTGAGACTTAAAAAATACGCAAAAAAAATTCACCCCCTATAGAGATGGGCCACCCTATATGTAGAAGTAATGTTTATTTGGAATTAAAAGATTACACAATGTAACAATAAAGATGTTTACCAAACAAACACTCAGGTTTCGCAGAAGTATTCTAGTGATACTTGTTTGTGATTTTGACTGTGAACATTTAATTTTTACACTATTTAATCTATATATATATATATATATAATATTTACTTATACACTATAATACTGCACATACACATAGTATTATAGTTAACATTTTGCTACCTATATTCAGTTAGTTCACCAGTAAGATAAAAAATAACAAAAAAAATGTTGAATGTAAAAAGGATTGCCTCCTCGTGGTGCATCCTGGAGAACACAATAAGTGGCCAAATGATCCTTCTTTGCAAGTATCCATTTACATATTTACTCTACCCTTTTCTCCAACAAGTGAAACTTACCCAGAAGTACCTTTACATGGAATACTATAACAGAGAATAAACTAATATAATTTTCAACCCCTTACAGTGATTAACTATCTTCAACGTCTATCTATTAAATGCAGACATAAGAACCAATAGAAACCTTTCATTTTATTTTAATTTGATCTGCAAATATTCTGTACTAAATGCTGTTCTAACATCTCTAAATAGTGGCAGTTTTTCTTTATAGGTAATCGGTATAAGTGTTGCTGTAATATTTTCATAGGATTCTATATATTTCATAAATTGATAATCTTTTTTTTCTAACATTAGTTATCTATAGTGCCTGTCATCTCTAAACTGGAGTTGGTGTTGATTCATTTTAATCACCTTGTTTCTTATTTTTTAGTATTTGTAGCGGTGAATACGATTCTATCATCTGAATAGGATAGTTTGGTTGTTTTCGAGGTTGCTATATAACTCACTATTTGTTCTTTATTAAAAAAATGTGTTGACTAAAACCATAAAGATCTATTGTAATATTACGTGCGGTAAATATTTTCCATATTGCTATAGAGGTAGTTTTTCGTAATAAAGATATTCGCATCAAGACAAAGTGAATGAATGTCCCTTTTACTAGTAGAAAATAATTTGGTGCATTACTAAGTGCCGCGGCATTTTTTTAGTATCCGATACTGTGAATAGAATTACACCCTGAATAGGGTAGTTTGGTGATTCCCAGGGTCGCTAACTAAAGCGCTTTTTTGTAATAATACTTGCTGTGAATATTATTTCATACTCTTATAGGGGTTGTTGAGGTCAGGATCAGTTGAAGGTCTGGCTCAACTAATATTAAAAAATCATTTTGTACATTTTTAACCACCTTGGTACTTATTTTTTTTTAATATTACATGCTGCGTATGGCGTTCCATCCCCCGAATAAGGTGTGGATAGGGGTAGTTTTGACCTTTTTGTTATCTCTATTGAATCGATACCTAATAGTTATCATAAAATAAATATAATTTTCACATTCAGTATAAGCTATTATTTATAGCATTTTAGTGGTTGTTTTTATGTTTTTAGGGATGAAATAAAATTTTCTCCAGGCTTTTGGTACCACGAAGATGTACTTTTATTAATCTTGAGCCTTATCCAACCATTTTCTCTGGGTTTTATGCATTCCGGATAGGGGCCAAAAATCAGCTATTTTTAACAGTGTCCTTTGGGATATCCTGTATACATAATAAGCGGCGGCATTTTTTGACACACAAGTGATTTTTTTCTCACTTCCGGTTTAGCCCGAAGTGACACTAACTTTCGATTTTTAAATGGAACACTCTGTATATTATTGCATTTTCTGAATCCAACGATACCAAATAAGTGACATTTCAAATGTCAATATTTTTTATAATATAATTTTTAGTTTTCCATTTAAGTATGCCATTACGGTTCCGATTTAATCTAAATGTAATGCTAGAAAAATCGAAATCCCGTCAAAAATACTAAATTACGTGATTTATGAGCAAATAAAGTTCATCAAAATGGTTTTTGGGGCAAAACTTATTTTTTTTCAAATCGAACCAGAATGGTACCGTGGTACCGTTTATTAGTACTAGTAGTAAGGGATTTATTCATATGTCGTATTAAAATGTGCGATAAATACAAACAAAATTACAGCTAAAAGAAAATAAGAAAATACAATTTTGTTCTAATTATCTAATTATCTTGTACATAAGGAGGCTTTAGAATATAAAAAATGAACACAAAACTTTACAATTGTTCAAAATGCTGTCCATTAACGTTAATGTTTCTCGAAAACATTCGCCAATTGCTGGGTCGTTATGCTATTAATTGCACGTCTTACTCGTAGCTCCAGGTCTTCACGGGTTGTAACGCCGGTTGCATAGACAACATTTTTTAAATGATCTCAAACAATGAAATCAAGGTGACCTTGGAGGCCACCTCACAGGACCATTCGTCGAAATTACGTTTTCTCCGAATCTCCGATGAAGGTAATAAATTACTATCCTTGAATTATGTGGAGGAGTAGGAAATACATTCCTTATCCCAAATCCAAACGTAACTCATCTAAAATGTCCTCAATCTCATTTTGTAGGAATCTCAAGTACTTGGCACCAATATTATTGGACCAATGATTCTACTACCGATTATTCCAAGCCAATAAGCATTGAAACCGAACCGCACTTGAAAGTTACCCTCCCGTAGTAAATGTTGATTTTCTTGTGACCAATATTTTGTATTTTGTTGGTTAAATAATCCCAAATTTGTAAACCTAGACTCATTCGAAAATAAAATCATTCCCAAAAAATCATTGTTTGGCTGCACGTTATTCCGCAAAATCCATTTGCAATATTCCATCCTACGTTTGTAATCATTTTCGTACGAGTGCTGGTGCAATTGGTATTTAAAAGATTCATAGTGGTATTTGTGCAAAATTCGGCTTACTGTTTGGTGACTGATTTCCAATTCAAACCCAATTTGCCTTAAAGAAACAGTCATCAACTTCTATTCGAGCCAAAACATTAATTTCCGTTCCTTCATCAAGAATGAAATTTTCTTCGGGATCATTGTTGGCTCTCTTCGGAATTGATTTTCAAGATGTTTAAAATAATTTGTAATGAAGCATTCTTTAAATTCCTGCTCCATTACTAAGATTCCGGATTTACAGATGATACCAATGTGCACACGGCACGCAAATCTACCCAGCTCCCGTCTAGAGGCAAGAATTTGCACACGATACTAAACTATACGCAGTTGTACGTCACCAGTAAGCGAGGATTCTCGGATATAAAAGCCCAGCCCCAAATCAACATAATTCAGAGTGTGAACAATTCTGACAATCTGTCTACAGCGTGCTGAGCTGGACATATTATAGTTTCGTACATCTCCCGACGCAAACACGATGGAACGAATGCAATCTGACCCTGGGAATCCTGCAGCGTGTTGAGCTCGGACCCCCCGAGTCGTTAGTCATTCTTCGACGCCATTTCGCCACCAAAAACCAGAGCGAATGAGCCTGACCTGGAGACCTCCTACAGCGTGTTGAGCTGGGAAACTTCTTGAGTCGACGATATTCACCCGACGCCTGATGCCACTCCAGTAGCAACAACAAACGTCGCATCGCAATCGTTACTCTCTCTCTGTCTCTCTCTCTCAGATAATAGAAAATGTTGCGCTAAGAACCGTAAAAGATACGGATATATAACCTGTACCTGTTATGTAACTCTGCCTGTTTGAAGAAGTAAATAAATTGTTTATATTTTTATTGGGCTGTCTTATTAACTAATCTGGACCCTGATTAATCTCCAAACGAGCTACCCGACAACAAACCGTTACAAATTTCTCGCTGGACATTGTCTATCAGGATATCGTTCGGCGGTTCCATTTGAAAAAATTGAGTTTTGCACCAAAAACCATGTTGATGAACTTTATTTGCTCATAAATCATCACGTAATTTAGTATTCTTGACGGGATTTCGATATTTCTAGCATTACACGAGTCATTTAGAATAAATCGGAAGCGTCATGGCACACTTAAATGGAAAACTAAAAATTATACTATGAAAAATATTGACGTTTGAAATGTTACTTATATGGTATCGTTGGATTCAGAAAAATATGCAGAATTCAGAAATGCAATGATGTACAGGGTGTTCCGTTTAGAAATCGAAATTTAGTGTTACTTCCGGCGAAACCGGAAGTAAAAAACAATCACTTGTATGTCATAAAGTGCCGCTTATTATGTATATAGGTTATCCCAAATTTCAATCAATTATCTTCAAAACTAAAGGAAAAAAGGGGGGCACCCCCCTCCCCCCCCACCTCATGGTGCACCCTCTGTTACAAACGGTATATTGAAATATCACGATTTAGATGTGCGGGATGACCCCATTGACTTACATTCAGTTTGGTCATTAACTCTTCTTCGGTATTTGGAATAAGAACTGAACAACTTAAGTACACCAGTCGGTGACTAGTATAGCCCACTATAGTCTGTAGTATAGTATAACTTTAGTCTATAGTATAACATGAGCTTGGAAAAAATTTACTTTCCACCATCAAAAGAGACAAAACCACCAAAAGAACAATTGTTATCATTTTAGCGAATTAAGCGTAGCACTCATGCAGCTCTTGTATCAGATCTGGTCTTGATGAATTTCAACTTAATGAAAATAATAAGAAAACTGAATATCCATGCTGTGGATCAGACCACTATCTAGTTCAAATTAAATTTAAGTGTAGAATGTCTAGAAACAATGAAAATAAAGGAAAGCTAGAAAAGCTAGACATCGAGAAACTGAAATCTCCAGAAGTAAGAAATAGATTTGAAAAAGAAACACAAAAACTAACACTAACACAAGGAAACCTGAGGCACCTACCAGTAGAGGACCATTGGAATGCAATTAGAACAACAATCAAAGAAGCAGCGGCGACGATAATAGGTAACAAAGAGAAAAAGAAAAGAGCAGCCTGGTTTGACGAAGAATGAAAAAAGGCGATTGAAGAGAGAAATAAGAAACACAAAAAATACGTAGCAAGAAGAACCAGAGAAAGAAGAGCAGAGTTCGAGGAAGCTAGAAAGAGAGCAGATAAAATGTGTAGAAATAAGAAGAGAAAATACGAAAACGACCTTATCACAAAAATGGAAGAAGACTTCAGAGATAATGACTCAAGAGGGGCATATAGATACCTTAAAAATATCAGAGGGGGATACAAACCCCGAACAAACCTATGCAGAAACGAAGAGGGACAAATAGAAAGTGATCCCAAAAAGGTCAAAAATATTTGGAAAAAATATTTCCAAACTCTACTTGGGACGCAAGAGGAAAACGAAATCAGGCAAGATATGAGTCTGAGGGCTGAAGCGGAGGAAAGGATAGAGCCCCCAACACTAGAAGAGGTCAAACAAGCAATTAAAGCGCAAAAAAATAACAAGGCACCAGGAATAGACGAAATACCTTCCGAAATCTACAAATTGGGTGGCGAGCAGCTAACAAAAGGTATACATGCACTGATAACGAAAATATGGGAGGAAGAGACAATACCTAGTGACTGGAAAAAAAGTATTATATGCCCTATCTATAAAAAGGGAGACAAGCTAAAATGCGACAACTACCGCGGAATCTCTCTACTATGTACGGCATATAAAGTACTAACCTATATTATCAACCAACGTCTGCAACCATTAGCGGAGAATATGATTGGCGAATACCAAGCAGGATTCAAGCGTGGCAGATCCACGATGGATCAACTCGTCACAGTAAAGCAAATTTTACGAAAAGCCTGGGAACATGACATAGATGTATATAACATCTTTATATGCTTCAAACAAGCGATTGACTCGATCAACAGAATCAAACTGTACCAGATATTACTAGAACTAAAGATACCGCACAAACTAATTAGACTGATTAAAACAACAATGGATGACACGGTGGCCACGATACGTATTCAAAATCAATTAAGTGGCACGTTTGATATATTCAAAGGTCTGAAACAAGGAGACGGGCTGGCTCCCACCCTCTTTAACTTAGCCCTGGAATACGTAATAAGACAGACGGATATTGGAAAAGACAATCTACTGACCAACAAGACTCTACAGGTGGCTGCATACGCGGACGACATCAACATCATGGGTCGAAGAGCAGAAGCAGCAAGTAAAGCTTACTCGGAATTAAAAATGCATGGCAGAAATATGGGCCTTGAGATCAACACAACGAAAACAAAAACACTAATACAAAGAAGGGACAACAGAGTAGCACAAAAGATCGTAAAAGATAATATCGAGTTAGTGGACCAATTTGTGTATTTGTGTTACAGTGGGCAGGGAATGTGGTCAGAATGGAGGATAAGAGGTTGCCAAAAAGAACTTTAAACAGCCGAATGCACGGAAAGAGGCCAGTGGGGAGATCCCGGAAACGTTGGGAAGACGAAGTTCAAGAGGATGCACGCGACCTTCTAGAGATCCGAGTCTGGAAGAGAGCAGCAGGAGATAGACAGGCATGGAGGCAGAAGTTAGAGGAGGCCAGGGCCCGATTTGGGCTGTAGCGCCATAAGAAGAAGAAGAAGAATACCCATGATTGGCAGTATTCAGATTTTCGACCTATAATTCAATTTAGACATATTTTAACAATTTTTTCTTAAATCAAAACGTCAGCTCCTTTTTTGTCGAGTCGACGCTATGAAATCCTATAAATTACCTAAAACGAAAAGCATTCAAACGTAAAATAACATTTTTAATTACATATCGTTAAATAAATACGGCTTTATTTAATTATGCTCCTAATTAAAAGTTGTATAAATAAAGTTAGTTAACTCAAAGGAAAAGTTTATTTTTAATGATATTGCTACATCACGGATATCTAGAGCTTTTCAGACGGCGTGTGTCAGCTTAATGCGAAGTGGAAGATTAAAAATATATTTAAAAGCGATATATAAAGTACACATTTAAATATCGTAATGTTTTAGATGAAAACTCTTAATGAAAATGCACTTTTGAGGTAAAGACATTATTAAAAATTTATAATATTTCTCATAACATCCGACCGTCCATTCTACAGGGCGCTCTAGCCGTATGGTGCAATATTTCTGGAGGTTGGTTCGCAAAATTTTAATTTCAATCGAATATGCTAGATTTATTGGTACTATAAACTACTGCAGCAATATATAAAAAAAAATCCTTAGTTATTCGTTATAGAAATCGCTCCAACGCAGCAAAGTTAAATAATGTGCCCAAGATAGTCTAGTAGCATGACGTCACATCCTTGCTGACCTGCTGCCCGTTATAAGTACAGAGATACTTCAGTAAAATAGAATTAAATTAGGACCAAACCCGGAACAAATTTGTAACAAGTTAATTTCTTTGGGATTGTATTCTATGGCTATCCAGGAGTCTGAGTGAAAATCCCAAAAAATCCGCCGTGCAGAAATAAAAAAAAATGCGCCGCCATGTTGAAATTAGGCAGTTTGCTCCTTTAATCCGTAATAGCCCACACGGATGACCCTTTAGAAAAAAAAGTAGAGGCAAAATTTTGAGAGAAAGAGCTGAGCTTCAATATGGTGTAAATGAGTTAAATATTAACGATGTTATGATTGTCAAAATGACAGATTCTTATAAAAAAGGGCATTTTTGTATTTTAACACCGTAAGAATGTAACAATAGTCAACAAAAACTTTTGTTGGTAATATTAATTAAAAATAATAAATTTCTAAATGTCAGGTTGACAGGTAGTATGAAATATTGACATTTGTAATAAATTGACGGTGCATGCACTTACAAAACTGATTGATCGCGTTCTTTACAACTAGTTACCAAACATCCCCAGCAATAAGAACCTAATGTTATTAAATAAAACTTCATTTGGGAACTTAAAACTAAATAGGAGCGATGTAGTAAAATCAATCGCATTTACAAATAGGACAATTATTATATAACAAAAAAAACATCAGCATTCGTTAATTCTACACAACTTTTCAATAGAATTACTTGTGTGAAATCAAAATGATTTAAAGGAGTATTTTAAATATGAAATGAATCATATACCGATTAGTTTATTTGACGATATTTTGTTTCGAAAAACAATAAAATCATCTCTTTTTTCTTATTTTGATAAAAAACTTTCACGAAGTCCAACTTTGCCTGAAGGTGCTAAACAATTTGTAATGGACGGGGGGTTTCTCCTTAGAATAATTGTGTGACAACGCCTGGCTCAATATAAAGATATTGTTCATCAGTATGTTTCATTTGTTCGTTATCATTATTATTTTCGATGGCTATTGAAAGCACTTCCTTCAAATTTACAGAACATCAAAGAGGAGCTAAAAATGCACTTCAGAAAGAAATTAATATTGACATACACAAAAATAGTGGAGATATCTCAAAACGAATCTTTAGCATCAGCGTCAAATAAAGATCAGTTAATTAACTTCTAACATCAATTTTTTTCCAAAATAATATCAGTCAGATGCTGATTATTTAATTGTAAAAGCTACTATTGATTGCTCAGTTGATATGTGTGTTATAGTTGTTGGTCAAGATACAGACTTAATAACGTTACTCATTGAGCATTGCAAAACAAAAAATGTATACACGATGAGACCCAGTAATAAAAACAACGAATATCTGTAAGTTACGTTCAGAACTAAGTGAAAATGTAGTAAAAAATATTCTATTTGCACATACTATCTCCGGATACGATACCACCTCTGCATTCTATAAAAAGGGCAAAAAACAGTATTTTCAGTTTTAGAAAATACTACGGAACTAAGTAACAGCCTATTAATTTCCAAAAGTAATTTTTTTAAGGCAAATCAGCTTGAGTAATCGGAGAAAAATTTATTTTAAGATGGCATAGCAGTAAAAAAACTAATAGTTTAAATGAGGTTCGTTAGGCATAATCAGATTTCTGCTAAACAAAATATTTTCCAACACTTCGATCTAGCAGTTCTTCCGCCAACATTCGATGCCACTAAATATCATATGTATAGAGTGTATTGGCAAATTCAAGTCTGGTTAGGCGACAATCTTAACCCAGAGAACCGGGGTTGGAAAAACAGCGGTTACCTAGAATCAATAAAAACAGTACAAAAGTGTGCCCCTGACTGTATTTCAAATATTTTATTCTGTGGTTGCAAGAAAAATGGCTTGTACATGTAAAAAAAGTGCAGTACCAGATGTGTAAATTGCATTGGACAGGACTGTGACAATACGTCAGAGGTGTTAGTTTCTGAGAATGAGGATAGTTTTTGGTTAAAGCTCGTATTTGAGGGTTTTCTATGGTTATTTAATTTATTCATGCTTTTTAAAGAGTTTACAGTTTATTTTTTCACTATTTATTAGTTCTGTTGCTGAGTTTGTTATTACGTTTTTTTTTGTTTTTAGAATGGATTTTATTTTACGAATGTATTACTTTAATTATTAATAACAATGATGTTTCTTATACAACTTTCTTATACATATCGATGTGACAAATGACTTTCTTCGATTATTTCGTAAATTGATTGTATATATTTTGTGTATGTATGTCTTATTTATTAAAAAAGTCAATATTTTATACAACCTGTCAACTTGACATTCAAAAGTGCAATTTCTAAAATAAACCATATTTAATTATTATTACCAATAATAACTGTTGTTGCCCTTTGTTGCATTTTATGGTATTAAAATACAAAAAGTAATCTTTTTTATACAAATCTGTCATTTTGACAACCGTAAGTTTGCTAATATTTAACCGATTGCAAAATACTTTATCACAATAAAATTTAGCTCTTTCTCTCAAAATTTTTCCTCTTTACTTTTTTCCTAAAGTGTGGGCTATTACCGATTAACGAAAAAAGTACCTAATTTCATCATGCACTTTTTTTATTTTTGCATGGCGGATGTTTTGGGATTTTCACCTGAATAGCCATAGAATACAATCCCTAAGAAATCAGCTTCTTACAAATTTGTTCTGGGTCAAGTTTTAATTTTACTGTACTAAGAGCAAACATACATATATTTCTCTATATTGAGAAATGTATTAAAAAGATATGATGGCAAAAAAATTATGTTTTTTTCCTGGATGTAGAGTAAAACAATTATTACGGGAAAGTGGCGGGAAGGTAGTGAGACGACGATGGAATGGAGGTGAAAAGGCGGTGGGAATGCTGTGGACCCGTGGAAAATAGTAAAGAAGACAGAGGAAAAAAGTGGGTGATCTATGCAAGCATAAACTAATTTTTTCAAATCTTGACAATAACTGTAAAGAATGGAATTTTACAACTTTTCGAACTTTTTGTACACATTATATATTAGTGAAAATTGCGAACAATTACATGTTTTCAAAATGAAACCTGCATTATCATTAAATGACCAGACAGAGGAAAATATTACTAAAAAAATTTTGCTGACAAAAACGGAGCTATCCATTACACACACTGTACGTTAGGCTAGGGTCGATCGAGGAAGGCATATTTCTTTTGTTTTCAAAATTTCATTTTGTAATAGTTGTAGAAAGAAACTAATATCTCAAAGATATAACCCAAATGATGTTGTGGGGTATTACAATATGTTCTACTTTCTACCACCCCTTAAAGGTGGTGTAAAATACACAACAAAATATATCACCAAGTAAAAGTTTTTTGCGGTAGGCGTACACAATCTAATCAGTGGGGGATTTTGCCCGGCAAAAGATGGAGTAGTTCTGATTTTGATATACGTTGTTTAAGTTGAGACTCTGATGAAAAATACAAGTTTTCGACCTTGGGAGGAGGGAGGCGCGAGCGCCATCTGAAAATTTCCTGCATTTTTATTGTAAGTCTAATGTTAAAAGAGATACAGCGTCAGAAAGATGGATTTATGAAAACAAAAATTTTATTACATAATGTACGTTTATAACATAATATATTTTATATTATTATAATAAGATCTACTTAGATTGAAACTAAAAAAATATAACATTGACGGGATAGTATTACAGTGGCTTACATCATACTTCGAAAATAGGAAACAGTTATTCAGAAGAATTGTCTATAAAACATGAATTACCTCAAGGGTCAGTTCTTGATCATATACTACTCCTTCTATTATTTTTATATAATCCAACATTTTTTTTATGATCTCATTGGTATATGCTTTAAATTATAAAATTGTCCCGGACTATTGGCTATAAAATTTTAAATTCCTTAGAAAACCCTTACACACTTAATCCTTATGAAATTGCTTAGAAACATTCAAAATACTTAAAAATGTAAGTAATTACTTGCATATAGAAAACACTGCTCACTAAATCTGTGCGTATTAAAGCAGGACCGTACGCGCGAGGCGGGGAATGCTACTGTGCTGCTCTCCCTAAAGAGTGAGAAAATAAACGTCTTTTCGTCCATTAAAAAAGGAACATGCTCTAGAAAACATCTACTACAAGAAACATGGAACGAAACTTGAAGTTTACTCCACTGTGGGCGTAAGAATATGTATATATAACAAGAAAAATCGCCGAAATTTGAAATAGTTTCCTTATATAATATCATTGTGATGCGGAAGAACGTTAAAAATAATAAAATGTATTGTGTTCGTAGATAGTTTACAAAACAAAAATAGTTTGACGATTTTTTGAAAAAAAAAATCGTTAAACTTCATTTTCCCACCGTTGTATCTCCTTACATATTAGACTTACAATTTTTGCACCTTTCAATCAAGATGGCGGCTCACGCCTCCCCACTCCCCCAAAGCTTGTATTTTTCATCAGTGCCTCGACTTAAACAACATATATCAGAATCATTACTACACCACCTCTTGTAAGGCAAAGGGCCACTTATTGTCCCTACAGACAGGATTAACAAAAATGTCATAAAAAAACTACAGGAATACCAACTAGGCTTAAATGTAGATGGTTGTTACTTCGAAACTAGATGTCACACGAAATAAATGTATAGAACCTTTATTAGAAAGAATCTTATCTTTTATTTAGTACATAAATTAAAGAAATATTAAGGTATTGGGATTAATTTTGAAGACGTTCTTCGCCTCTTTTTCCCCCGCGGTGATTGCTTTCCTCCTATGAGGAGAAAAACTTCAGGATACTGAAATACCACAAAATGATAGTGTTACAATTGATACAATTTTCTTTGAGTTTTTTCTACTCCCAAATACTTGACGCCCTGCCTATAATGCGAAAGGGTATGTAATTCTCTATAGGAATATCATACATGTTCTCATATAAGTTACAGTTTTGATACTTTTTAGCTTTAAATTTGCCAGAGATAGCTAGCAGGTCTGAGTAACGTACATAATCAAAAAACAGCCCTGAGTTTATTCGTAATTAACGCTTATTTGAGAAAGGGCGAGGATTACACACATTGGACGTGAGAGTATTAATTCCGGCTTTGTAGTTTCACATTTGTGATTATAAAACGTAGTATATTAAGCAAAGGTAAAACAGGTTATACCTGCTCAAATTATTTGAGCAACATGATAAAGGGTTAATAATTGTAATGCATATAATTCTTATCGAAATATAATTCGATTTATAATGCGGTAATGCTTTGTTTCCATTAAAATCGTAATATGTAGGTCCCTGCAGATCCCTGCTTGATGAATTCCAGATTTTCATATTGTTTTATTTGCTTTTATAGGAAACCAGAATATCCACGAGGGTCATCGATATATTGGAACAGATGCCTCAAGAGTAGTTTACTTTTATGAAATCTTTTTAAAAGCCGTTTTATCTTTACCTTAAAATCAACTATCACCCTATTTCTGGATCCTGTATTAACCACCCTTTCAGAACGTCCCACAGCTACAAAGTTATCGCAGCTATAATCGTTAGTCTCTAGGAATGTGAAAATGGATTTGAAAATATGTTTTGCTGAGTCAGATATTGGTGTTATGTGGCCCATGAAGGAAAAAGCGGGTTCCTGTATCAATGAAATATACTTTTCAAGTATTTTTCTTCTGCGAGATTTGTTATTCATTTTCTCCATTTTGTCCACAAGATTATCTTTTTTGCCATCGAAATATACGGCTTTCAATGACTCGAAAGCTTTTTGAAATTGCAGGTCCTTTCTGATTTTTCCCCTAGCCCTTTTTATCTTACTTCTATCAATTATCATGGTTTTATTCTTCTGTGATAATTCCAATATATTTTAAGACTGCAGCAGGAATTGCCGCTGTAATGAAGCATTCTTTAAATTCCTGCTCCATTACTAAGATTCCGGATTTACACACACACAACACCAATGTGCACACGGCCCGCAAACCTACCCATCTCCGGTTTAGAGGCGTGGATTTGCACACGACACTAAACTATACGCAGTTCTATGTCACCAGTAAGCGAGGATTCTCGAATATAAAAGCCGGCCACAAATCAACATAATTCAGAGTGTGAACAACTCTGACAATCTGTCTCAGCACAGCGTGCTGAGCTGGACATATTACAGTTTTGTACATCTCCCGACGCAAACACGACGAAACGAATGCAATCTGATCCTGGGAATCCTGCAGCGTGTTGAGCTGGGATCCTTCGAGTCGTTAGTCATTCCCCGACGCCGTTTCGCCGCCAAAGCCAGAGCGAATGAGCCTGACCTGGAGACCTCCTACAGCTGGGAAACTTCTGCATTATAGACGATAGCTGTACCGTCATATATGGAGCAGTAAAATAATTTAAATTTATGTCCAGAGTCCCGAAAATACGTTAAACGAACCGATGTCCAGAAACAAATCCAGATTACTGCATTATAGACGAAATCTTGTACCGCCATATATGGAGCAGTAATAATTTTATAGATCCCGAATTTTCCAACCCATGGAAACCCTGCATCCCTCAACCGTAACGAAAACAAGTCCAATAAAACCAGAGTCATCCAAAATAAATGATGAAGTCGGAAGTCCAAGTGCCAGACTTGCTGTCACCCCTGCCTCCGACACCCGAAGCCAAAAGGCCGCCCGCAGTCCAAGACGTACCGTCCCAGATGCCGCCCCCAGTCCGAGACGTACCGTCCCCGATGCCATCCGCAGTCCGAGATGTACCGCCCCCGTTGCCGTTCCCAGTTCGAGACGTAGCATCTAAGATGCCGTCCCTGATGCCATCCCTGATGCCATCCCCGATGCTGTGCCCAGTCCGAGACGTACCATCCCCGATGCCGTCCCCAGTCCGAGACGTAACGTTCCAGATGCCGTCCCCAGCCCGAGATGCACCGTCCCCGATGCCGTCCGCAGTCCGAGACGTACTGTCCCCGATACCGTCCCCAGTTCGGAGACACCTCCAGCCCCCGAGGCCACCGATCCCAGGTAGGCCAATTGCCTGCCTCCAGGTGTTTTTCCAGGACGACGCCGCAGCCCTCCCGGTCCCAGCTCCGCAACGGAAGCGACAGTTCAGGCGCCACAACCAAGATGGCCCCGCTTCCAGGATCCCTGACATCGTCCCCCCTGTCCGCCATCGTCCCCTGCAGTAGACGTCCGGAAGAACCACATTTGTATTTGTATACCTGTTTCATGCAATTTTTTTGTGTTCATTTATTTAAACTATTTTACTTGTACCATAAGATGCTTTATATACTGTTTATGTCATTTAAAAATTTGTTTTCTCTACGTATGCACATATATATATACCAGGCGTATACGAAAGAATTGGCCATTCTTTTTTTATTTTGTTTGAAGATGTTTAGTAACTTGTTTTCTCATTGCTGTATTTTGATGTTAAGTTAGTAAAAATTTTCTCTTTGATAGAATTTCGAAATTTTTTTTTTGTAAAGAAAGAGGGGAGTGTAATGAAGCATTCTTTAAATTCCTGCTCCATTACTAAGATTCCGGATTTACACACGTAACCAATGTGCACACGGCCCGCAAACCTACCCATCTCCCGTTTAGAGGCATGGATTTGCACACGACACTAAACTATACGCAATTCTACGTCACCAGTAAGCGAGGATTCTCGGATATAAAAGCCGGCCACAAATCAACATAATTCAGAGTGTGAACAACTCTGACAATCTGTCTACAGCGTGCTGAGCTGGACATATTACAGTTTTGTACATCTCCCGACGCAAACACGATGGAACGAATGCAATCTGACCCTGGGAATCCTGCAGCGTGTTGAGCTGGGACCCCTCGAGTCGTTAGTCATTCCCCGACGCCGTTTCGCCGCCAAAACCAGAGCGAATGAGCCTGACCTGGAGACCTCCTACACCGTGTTGAGCTAGGAAACATCTTAAGTCGACGATATTCACCCGACGCCACTCCAGTAGCAACAACAGACGTCGCATCGCAATCGTTACTCTCTCTCTCTCTCTCTCTCTCTCTCTCTCTCTCTCTCTCTCTCTCTCTCTCTCTCTCTCTAATAGAAAATCTTGTCCTCCTCGTAAAAGATACGGATATATAACCTGTACCTGTATGTTATGTAACACTTCCTGTTTGAAGAAGTAAATAAATTGTTTATATTTTTATTGGGCTGTCTTATTAACTAATCTGGACCCTGATTAGTCTCCGAACCAGCTACCCGACAACAAACCGTTACACCGCTGCAGATCTGCCAGGTAATTCAAATCTATGACATAATTAGTAAAGAGAATAAGAAATTATTTGAAAACAACGCAATTTGAATTAATCCATAACATATGAAATCTGCTATTCTCGGTTTAAAAGTGATATTTATTGTATACAAGGTTGCGCAAGGCCAAGCTCTATCTATCAAAATATATAATTTCAATATTATTAGATGAATTGGATTTTTAAATAGTAAACTAATGAGTGTACTTGCGATGTTATAATTTATTATTTGAATCATTAATTAAATTATTGTATATGTCGTCTCTTCATTTTACGACAGTCTTCAATGATGATATCCTTGTCGATGTTACGAAGTTGATGCATTTTCTCAATATCATTTTTACATTGTAATCCAAATGGTCTTCTCCAGATGAATATTATTGCACGATCGTCTATTGCAGTCACCACAAATTACCGAAGGACGCAGTCTTGCCATTTTTCAACTAGAAGCTGCTTTGCACCCTTTCAGGTATTAGCAAAAGATGCTAAGCAGAAGCTCTTATGGAACAGGTTCCTTTAAGGCAAAAACGAGAATCAGACCACGTGTGAACGTTTTCCAACCCCAATCTTGCGTATTCTTCTGTTAACCATGCCATTCTTAAGCCTGATCATATGCTCTAAACAAGTATTCGTGTATTTTTACTTCACTTACTGGCAGGGGAAAACAGATCACGAGCAGTCTGCATGATTGCGACGGAGGCCATTTTTGAACTCACCCCCTTGCACTCTGAAGTGGGGCTAGAATCGAGGAAAGTAGCAAACAGACTGTTCAAGAATGGAACGTAGAATATGATGGGCCAAGGGCTAGGGCACGGCTCTACCGGCAAAAGACCAGGTCATTGCGCAATCAGAGGATGATCGACATCTTCTTTAAGTTACCATGTTGACAACAACGCCTAAAAAAACAGAAGTAAAATCGAAAACTGAATCGTCTTGTTTTCTCGCAATTTCATTATGAACAATTAATTTTTCTGTTCATTGTGATACGATTGATAAATCGAACTTTTTACTATCCCTGAAGAACTTTAAATAACTTTAATGAACCTACTGTGATTTTATTATAAAATTATTTTAAATTACTGTATTCTCCATGGCACACTATTTTCGATATTGATGTTAATTTAACCATTTTTCTAAATAATCCAATAACCGTACATTTTTAACTATAAGGAATGCATATATGGTTGAAATGTAATAAAAGAGAGAAGCGAATAGGATTAAAATAAGCGATTTAATGGAGGTCGAAGTTGTCGAGGTTGGACCTCATTTTCTAGGCACCCTGTATATTTTGGAGCATTTGAAGCTTGAGCGCACATAAGCTACATCTGTCATAGACAGATGGGAGGAAAATTGGTTATTGGAATTTACCATAGCGAAGGTTATTAATTTCCAACTATGGGTTAATTTTCGCACCAGATTTCATTAAAATCAAAATATCTCAAAAACTATTAGTTTTTTAGATAAACATTGAAAGTTAGCTTAAAATAATGAATAGAATTCGAATCCGGCATAAAAATAAGACATGCCATTTAAAATAAAGAACTCCTGAAAACCTCTCTTCCTTAATTGTCAACTTCAAATTATTTGTAGTTTTTCTGAAACGTCTAATAGACCACTATCCGTGATTCACTCTGTATATTAAATTACTGCCATTGAGAATTTTTCGACTTCATGCGGCTATTGCTAAAAAGTATTGTTCTCAGAAAAAGCTTCTATAGAACCTTTTTTCAGATAATTTAATTTTGTACACCATTATTTTGATTTAACGAGATATTGCACAGAAACGAAATTTTGGTTGTACCTAATTTGCAAAATGAAGGGTACTTCTTGACCTCGAAGGAGATCACATTTTTTATATATTTTTGTAAATCTAAATACTAAAAAATTAAAAGCAAAAGCTAACCCGATCACTTTGTCATTGTTTATGGGTTTTTCGACCAACTGCATCCTGCCTAGATTATTCGTTAATAAAATTGTATAACTGTAAACTAGTGCAAGCTGGACTTCTGCTATTGTAAACCGCAGAATGTTGAAAAATAATTGTCAGTATTAAGTACAGAGGTTGTGATTTACGTACTGAGGAACATAAAACACATTCTCTAAGCAATTCAAAGCAGAGGGAACATCATTTGATGTCATTTGAATTTAGGTTTGCCAAATCAATACTTCGAAGAGGTTCTCTGTCGTGTCAACTGATAAACAGGTGGATAGAAAATGAGAGGTAATGGAAATCGTATTTATTTAGTTCGAAGCATTACAGCATGCAAAAAATTTGTGGTTTCACTACTTATTTTCCTCATTATATATTGCTTACGTGTACTATGGGTTAGTCATTATAAAAACCGAACTCTAATTAAAAAAATCTGAGGCTGGGCTGACTTATTTGAAAGATATTAAAATAATTGATAGAGACGCTCATCTCTAGAATCAATTCAGTAAATTTGTACGTTATGTCTATATCTCTATTTCTCCAGATTTTCTACACTCCAGATATTTTCAATAGATAAAATAGACAGATTTCTGTTTTTCGATCAACTTTTAAACAAGTCGTCGATACAATAAATTTTCGAACTGGATATTTTGTATAATTATTTATTGTTATAGTTAAGAATTATTAACAAAATATATCATGTTATGAATCATAGATTAATGCCTTAAATTTCAGTGACGTAGTCAGTTGTTTGGGAGAAGGGGGCAGTCGATTACAGAGGAGGTATAGAAAGCATAAAAACAAAATATAGATTTTTATCTACACGATGGTGGTGGAGAGGAGAAAATGCCACCCTGACCCTCCCCTCCCCCCCCCCCCACTGTTACATTTCAATATTTATATTCAAATGTTGCTAGATGAAATTAAATACTTATTAGGCGTAATACATCCTCAATTATCACAGTGACAATGGCCAAAGGAGTTGAACATGGTTATAACAGATATATAAACGAAACTGCGAAAAGCCTATTTCTTGTCAATGAGCTTATTGACGATTCCAGCTGAGTACCACGTCTCTGGCGTCAAGCTGAAAAACTACAAGAATGACGTCACGATGGGGATATTATATATAATCTACACATATTTTCATAAGGAAAACTTGTATTTTGAAGAATGCTATAAAAATATATGCCTATCTACATCTGCCCAGCGTAGGTCAGTGGTGGTGTTTAACATATTCACATTGGGCACGTTTAGGGAATGCAACCGCTGAGAATAATCACTCAACCTGATTACTTTTTGAATCTAATCAATTGTTGTGAGTTCGCTAAACAGTATAAAGGATGTTGCTAAATATCACTACAGTTGAGGTTATGTCAAGGAAAATCTTTATGTTATCTGGTGAATGTCATAATTTTAAAACGGTTAAATAAATACTGTTTAGTGCATGTGATTATGATTGATTCATTTATTTCGAATTACTTTTTGGAAGACGAAATTAATCTGCTTGATGAAAGAAAGTGAGGTTAAGTTTCACCGCTGAGTAAACTTGGCGTTAATTTTGCCGATGACTAAAACTTCCAACAGTTGAAAATTCGCGAAAATCAAACAAATGAAAACAATAGTGATTTACCTTCGATACACACAAATTCACCAATATGTGACAGCGATTTATATATCATGACAAATTTCCGCTGTTACTTTACTATATAAACTTTTCCTTATACGTGAATTCCTTTGTATCGAAGGTAAATCCCCATTGTGTTCATTTGTTTGATTTTCGCGAATAGGGAACTTGACCAAAAAAAAAAATTGAATTAAAATACTCAAAATCGTAAACTAACATCATTAAAAACCCCATAGACAACAAAAAATTAAAAAAGAAAAAATCCTCCAGAAATATAAGCGATTAAAATCTGCCGGATTTTACTCACTCCTGAAACGTGGCGTCAGAGGGTGAAAGTCGTATGACGGCGTCAAGCGACACCGATTCTGCTTTCGCATGGTCATTTATCAGAAACAACTAGCAGTGGACACAACCTAACCTAAAATTCGTTGGAAAAACATCTTCAATATTCTGAAATGTCACAAAATGCTACTTTTGATTCGTCCGTGCCGAGTCGAATTTTCGAACTTCGCCGTGCAATTTACGATCAGGTTTATCTGTAAGACTTCCTCTTTACGTCGCGACATCGTACGGCCGTCCCAATGGTGTTTTTAGAAAAATATGAACGTGTCAAGATTGCATGTTTTTGCAATTTTTTTGGCTCCGAAATGTAAGCCGTTTTTTGCTATTTTTCGCAGATATTTCCAAAACGGCGAAATAAAAAATAAGGCCAAAGGAGTATTTTCCACTACGAATCTTATGCTATCACCAGACTTTTCTTTTTTTTTTTTTTTTCGTTTCGGAGATAACTACAGAAATGTCGGCCACGTACGGCAAAAAATCGCAAATTTTAAGCTTCTACAGTTGCCAACTTTTTAATCTTTGCTCGTACGCCAAAACACTACTCTAGCTAATTTAAATAGAATGAAATTTGCTAAAACGCCTTTTTTTATTTTTTGAATTCCGACTCAAATTAAGGAATTAGAAGGGGCGTTATTTGGGACTTTTTTTTTTTTTCGATAAAATTTCTCCATTTTGTCACCGTAATTAATCGGTAATTAACTGAAATCGATCTCATTTACGATATTTACTTAATATCATGTACTATTTTGACGCTCCGTTAATCTCGGCCCTTCGAAACAAAGGTTTCTGAGAAAAATTATTTTTTTAAGATTTACATACACTCTATAGGAAAACGAGTAATTTCCTACATTTCCTCGAATATCTCGATAATTATCGTTTTTTTCGAAAATTTTGTAGATAGCTTATGTAAAGAGAATTAATTGAGCTTTCCGACATTTTTTTTATTCTTTCTCTAACATAAAAAAACAAAATACTTATGACATGACCGAATATGTGGACGTCTCAAAGCCAACCGACGCCCAGTCTGTTAATTAGGGTGAATGGTTAAAATACGCCATCTGTTGGACACCACGCGAGACCAGTTTTAACCCGGTGACGTCACAGTGCTTTTCATGAGGATTTCAACTTTAATTATCTATTGCAAAGTAACTACTGCGATTTAAGAGCTGATATTCGGTGTGGCGTGTTTTTATACATAAATACACACTTTAGTGAAATAAAAAAAAAATGGGCAAGTTCCTCATTATCATATTGTCTTCGTTGTCGTTTAGGGAACCGCTGCCTGTAACTGTTGCCAACCGTTGCGTTTCCTAAACGCACCCATTGTTTGTGAAGTAAATAGTGAAATCGTTGGATCAACCAGGGTTCATATTGAGGGAATCAACCAAGGAATTAAATTATCAAGAATTGTAAATGTAATTAGTTGCCAATGAATGTAATGCCAACTATTCACGATAATCTTTTTGGACCATGATCAAGAAGACCTTATCTGCACACTGCATAAAACGGACGATCAACTGGAGTGCTCAAACTACAGAGGCATCAATACAATATATAAAATATTCTCTCATATTATATATAGAAGATTGAGCTATTATACCGAAGATGCACTGGGAGAATATGAGAGCCGTTTCCGGCCAGGCAGATCTACCCTTGACCAGATTTTTGTCCTGCGACAAATCCTAGAATAGACCACGGAATACAACATCGACACGTTCCACATGTTTACAGACTTTAAGGCAGCCTATGATAAGCATCATTAGATCCAAACTGTATGAAGCTATGAGATAACTCAGAATACCTGCTAAAGTAATAAGACTCGTCAAAACAACAATGAGTCAAGTAACCTGCCAAGTGAAAATACAAAATAAAATATCTTTTAACGTAAATAAAGGCCTAAGTCAGGAGAATGCGCTGGCGTGTCATCTTTTTAACATAGCATTAGAAAAAGTAGTCAGAGACGCAGGGCTGAACAACTGAGGTACAATTTTTAATAAGAGCACACAAATAATGGCTTACGCAGATGACGTGGATGTTGTTTCACGCACAATACGACATTCAAAAGAGACGTTTGCCACACTCGTTGGTGCAGCAAATAATATGGGTCTGACGGTGAATGAGGGAAGACTAAAGTTATGGCGTCGACACCAGGCAATAGAGCTACAGCCAGAAACACCGGACAAAATATGACTATCGATGATTACAACTTTGAATTAGTGCAAGCATTTACTTACCTGGGGTAAAAATAATAAGGTCGAGGAAATAAAACGTAGAATAGTACTTGCCAACAAGTGCTATTGTGGACTTGAAAAACACCTCAAAAGTCGGCAATTATCATTTAAGACAAAGCTGATGCTGTATAAAACGTTAATACTCCCGGTTTTGACGTATGGATCCGAGACATGGACCCATGAGTAAAGCTGACGAAACCCTACTCCAAATTTTTAAAAAGAAAACCCTGAGACGGATCTTTGAAGCTGTATGTGACAACGGTGTATGGCGCTGGAGGCGTTACAACTTGAGCTCCATGAGAAATACAAAAGGGTGTGATAACAAGCATAATGATAGGACAACTCAGGTGGGCAGGACATGTCAATAGAGCTGATGACAATTACCCCCCAAGAAAGATCATGGTTTCAGAACCAGCGGAAGCTAGCAGCCGGGGCAGGCCAAGATTATGGTGGAAAGATGGTGTTGATGAGGACGCACGAAAAATTAGTGCAAGGAATTGGAAGCAAGAGTCGCGGAATCGGCAGGAATGGCAATAGAAACTAGAGAAAATCGGGGCCCACATAGAGCTGTAGCACTAGGGATGATGATGATGCTCCACGATATTTAATTGTTTCTTGTACTATAGTAAATCTCTCAAATTATATTTTCGCAGATGAAAATGAGATACAGATGATCATACAAATAAAGTAAAGTGTTTTCAAAAATATTTTAAACTAGATATGGACATTATACATTCATTATACTTTTCGCAGACGGCAGACTCATTGAACATTTTATATAACTGTTGCACATTCTATAGGATACTCTTCGTAGTTTCTTAAAAATAATATTTTTCTTGTGTTATTAATTAAGATCGTAAAACTCTCAAATTATATTCTCGCAGATGAAAATGAGATACAGATGATCATACGAATAAAGTAAAGTGTTTTCAAAAATATTTGAAACTAGATATGGACATTATAAACATTCATTATACTTTTCGCACATGGCAGACTCATTGCACGTTTTATATAACTATTGCACATTCTATAGGATACTCTTCGTAGTTTCTTGAAAATAATCTTTTTCCTGTGTTATAAATTAAGATACCTAAGAGTGACTATAAATCATTCAGTCAGAGATATAAAACACACATGTTAGTTTTAATTTATAAATTAATGTAAAAGGATTTTTGTGAGAAACAGTCTTTTGAGGTATATCTTTGTAACGGTGGAAATGCAACCTTTAAGAATAACATCGTTTTCAAGTATGCTACTGTTTTTAATTCTTCAGCCTAAATCCTAAATTTAAAATTTTCATCTTAAAAATTCACTGAAATTACTACAAAAATAAAATATTAATTAATTATAAACTTTGCTTCCACCTTAATTTAGCCCATCCATGGGGTATATTTCCTTTAATTTTGTAAATAGTCCAGTCATCTTAGTGGTTTCACCTCGGAATTCAAGATAACCGGCTGTAAACTCGTATAAACCTTTATTTTAACATCCTAAAACTTGTCTCAAAACCTACTTACGATAGCGTGGACGCAACTTGTAGATAACTAAGGTCAAAGGTCAAAAAATCGATTTTTTTTTTCGCATTTTTTGCAAATATCTCGTTCCCTGTAAAATTTACGCTATTTGTATTTATTATAAATATTGTAGGGGATAAAATTCTCTACAACTTTTGTTTTAAAAATTTTTTTATACCTCAAACCGTTTTTGAGATAGAAGGCGGTGAGCGCGCAGTCTTTCACTATGTACGGTGTCATTCAAGTTCGATCTGTAGTCTCGGTCAAAAACACGCCGTATAAAGCCCGTCAATTATTGAAAAATATATAATTATAAATGATTTACATTTTTTCATTAAATATCACATTTAATATAATAATTTTTTTCATAAATTAAGTATATCTTCATTTAATAACACTTACCTCTTTGTACAATTAGAAAATTATTAACAGAAATACTTTAATTACATTTTAATTATATTCAGATTTATACTAATTACTTCCTAAGTAAATAAAAAGACAATAAATAATTTTTAATTTATATTTTTATTAAAAAATACGATTTCATACATTTTTCATGGTTGAAATTAAAAAAATTGAATAAAAGTAAGAAGAACTCCATGTTGTTATTTTTAGTTTTCTTCTTCTTCTTCATCATCGTCGTTATTTATAATTATATATTCTTCAATAATTAACGGGCTTTATACGGCGTGTTTTTGACCGAGACTACAGATCGAACTTGAATGACACCGTACATAGTGAAAGACTGCGCGCTCACCGCCCTCTATCTCAAAAACGGTTTGAGGTATAAAAAAATTTTTGAAACAAAAGTTGTAGAGAATTTTATCCCCTACAATATTTATAATAAATACAAATAGCGTAAATTTTACAGGAAACGAGATATTTGCAAAAAATGCGCAAAAAATCGATTTTTTGACCTTTGACCTTAATTATCTACAAGTCGCGTCCACGCTATCGTAAGTAGGTTTTGAGACAAATTCTAGGATGTTAAAATAAAGGTTTATACGAGTTTACAGCCGGTTATCTTGAATTCCGAGATTCTTACCCTATTTTGACTAAGATGACTGGATTAAAATGCCTTAGATGGAATAGAAAACATATCAAAATCATTTTTCAGTGTCATTTTGAAGATTAAAAGAAAATCTTTTTTTACTTAGGAAAAACTTTTTTATTTAGAATATTTCTTTACACCTTGCAAAATAAACTTACAAATCGGATCAAAATGTTATCAAAGCAAAATGATAACACTGTAGGTACGAAAGGACAAGCCAGACTTTATAATTAGTTCATACCGTGGTTAATACCTATTTGTGTAGGGGCGAGGATTATATTACTACGCATCAGACGTGACAGTGGAGCCGACATGTAACCGTACGTGAGTTATTTTAGATCGTTATTTCTGTTTCATAATCAGTATAAATGAATCCATATTTACCTGGAAATCAGTTAGTTGACAGACTACATTATTTATATAAATAATATTAACATTCTTTATGATAGAATAAAATGTACCAATTCAAGAAAATAGAATACGTCAAAAAATATTATTATGGGTATTCAGCACATAGCTTTCAAAGAAACCATTCGTTCCTTTCATATACCATTGATCTAAATCTGACCATGCTAGGATATCACAACTTGTACACTTTTTTATGCATTATATACTTTTTTATATATACTTTCTGTATATTGTTGCCCTAATCTGGGCACGCTAATATACTAGTCAGTACTAGTATATAATATGTATGTTTACAAAATTTTTCTTGATCAGTGATAAATAGTTTATTATCCCAAGCCTAGTACATTACTACGAAGGCTTAGAAGGGCCACTGATATATATTTTTTTTAACCCGAGTTTAATCTCAGAATTTTGACTTTAATCTCGTAATTCCGAGATTAAAGTCGGACTTATGATTTTATTTCAAAACACGTTCTTGTAGCAATGAAGCCAGACCCACTACCAACGTGGCATATACGATTTCAAATATTATTTTTGTTCTAAGAGACTTGGATAGGTACAAAGAGGTAGACGGGCCACTGATATATATTTTTTTAAATCCGAGTTCAATCTCGGAATTCCGACTTTATTCTCGGAATTCCGACTTTAATCTCGGAATTCCGAGATTAAAGTAGGACTTATGATTTTATTTCAAAAAACGTTCATGTAGCAATGAAGCCACCCCCAATACCATCACCACTCCCTTCTCCACTACCAGCGTGGTATTTCAAATATTATTTCCATTCTAAGAGACTTGGATAGGAAATCTGGATGTAGAAATAGTAATTTCTTAGGCGGCGATTCTTAATTATATCAATAACAATAAAACGATTTCTTTCTGGCGATTACACTATCGCCCTTACCTTCATACTGTAACGTGTTTCCACCCTTAGGAAACCACCCTCGCAAATTCCGTGGGTTCCAAAAATTATAACAAGAGATGTCCACTAACACACTTTATTAAATATTTACTGGATACTTCACAATACTATTATTAATTTAAATACACTTTACTGACTAAAATCACAATGTTTATTACTTTGTTTATCTTTGAACTCTTAACCTCACTTTCTATACTTTCTGAACTTTCTGAACTTTCTGAACTACTCGCCGAGAATGCGGTTGGTCTTTTATACCTAAAAATGACAGATCTCGATTGTTCTGTGATGACGCCACCATTCTCTAGAGAATTCCAGATGTCACTTTGGAATCTTCTGGTAGGTTCTTTTTCCAGTAGGTGCAAATACACTACATTCATTCAGACATTCGATCTGTTGAAGTCTGCCTACTTTTTAGTAACATAACCTTAAATTTTAAGGGGTGCAACATATTACACTGCCCCCTCCTTAAGCCTGAACGTCCCGGTCAGGCAATTCAGCCTCTTTCATATACTTCGCCAGTCTATCCAAGTGTACGATCTTCATCTTGGACTTTTTGTTTCGTTGAATACGATAGACGACATCATTAATTCGGGTAATAACAGTATACGGTCCATCCCAAGGAGGTTGAAATTTCGGGGATCTCCATTCCTTCCGCTGTGGGTTGTACAGCCAAACCAGATCCCCCACCTTGAATCCCCCTGTACTGGCATTCTGATCATAACGAGCCTTCAAGCGGTTACTAGTTCTGTTCATCTGCTCTCGATCATTCTTTGGCTGTTCTCGACTTCCATTTCTGTAGTTGCTCATGGAAAATGGTTCCCCACGGGCAGCACAATTCTTACACTTGCGACACCAGGCCTCCACATCCTGGCGACTATTAACCCAATAGAATTGTTCCCGTGCTCTACTCAATGACTTGTTTAGGCCGAAGTGTCTGCTGGATGTTTCATTATGTGCTTCCTGGAGTACTTCTGGTACACGACACCTGGGAATCACTAGACGCATGGCAACCTGCTTCCCATCTGGGCTTTCCCATGCTCTCCTCAAAAGCCCATCTACGACCGTAAGTGAATCCCATTGTGACCATAAAGCCTTCAGCCCCACTTCTTTGTTGGAAACATCCTTCCATGCTGGACGCGTTCCCTCTTCTTTTGCTCTCAACATGGGTCCGATTTCTACATCGCGCAATTGCTCTTGCCTCAGAGTTTTCTTTGACCAACTCTCTGGAAGATCGACCTTGACAGTGTTGACTTCAACCATGTTCGGCAATTTTCTCACCTTGCAATCTTCCTTGTCTGTTTTTCTGTATAATGCAGGAGTTTTGACTGCCTGCGTTGTCAACAGCCTGGTTTTCTCGCATTGGTCGTTCACTTTTGACAAACTAAATTGTTCGTTCCCAATCCTTAACATTCGCTTCCCTACGTCAACAATAAATCCATACTGTTCCATAATGTCCAGTCCCAAAATGAAGTCATCCGTAATGTCAGCCACGATGACCCTGTGGTCGAACCTCAAATGCCCAATCTGCAAACCCAGGTCTACTTCTCCATGAACCGTAGCCCTGTTCCCCGTAGCTGTCCGGACGATCACTTCTTCATTTTGCCTCTTGGTAATCTTTATGCCCGATATAAATCCTGGCCGTACTATTGATGACGTAGTACCTGTGTCGATGGTAAACAAACATTTTCTTCCGTTCACATATCCATGCAACAACAGACTGCTTGCGATTCTTCGAAGCTGGGAAATCTTAATTTCTCTGGGGGCACTGCATTCCCTAGCCAGAACAACCTCCCTGGTACTGTTTTCCTGCTCATCTTCAAGATTCACAGCATTTACTCGACTCTCCGAATTCTGCTGTCGACAGTCTCGCTTCATGTGTCCTACCTTGCCGCAGTTGTAACATTTAATACCACCACTCGGCTTTCCTTTGTTTTTCTGTTTTTCCTGCTTTCCAAGGTCATCTAATTTATCCAATAGTTTGGTAAACATTTTCTGCATCTCAGTCAACATAGGGTTCTGGTTCATTTCTGGTTGCGATTCTTCGAGAGTCACAGCTCGCACTCTCGACCTTGGAGTATCTCTGTAGGCGGCTTCTACTTCAAGTGCACGCACCAAAGCTTCGCTACTACTTTGGTGTCTTGTCAGCCTCAGAACTCGCCTGACCTCTTCGTCCCTTATGCCATCTAAAAAGGCCCCTACGGCTAATTGTTCCTGGAATTCTTTAGGTGCATTTGGAAACGCCAGGTGTATCAGTCTCTCTATCGCAGCTTCGAATTCCTGTAAACTCTCTCCAGCCTTTTGTGTTCGTGATTTTAGCTGGGCCTGGTATACTTGGGCGAGATGTTGGTCGCCATATCTCAAGTCCAATGCAGCTTCCAAGACTTTGAAGTCCCTTTGTTTGTCCACTGGGATAGTCTGAAGCAACTCTGAGGCCTGGCTCCTTAACGCCAGAACTAATGCCATGGCCTTTTCCTCGTTATCCCAGTTGTTCGCACATGCTGCTGCCTCAAACTGCCTCTTGTACGTCGTCCAGGAACTTTGACCGTCAAAAGAAGGAGGTTTTAGTCGCTGACCTGATGATACCACCTGCTGGCTTCCTCTATCTCTCAACTGTCGTTTAAGCCGGTCTATTTCTCCCTTGACTTCTTCTTCGAACTCACTCATCTTTTCTTCAAACTGATTTACTTTTCCTTTTACTTGGCCGACTTCGGTCTTGACTTCACCTACTTTATCTTCGACCTTGCTTATCTCTTCTTTGACTTCACTTTTGACAGAAATGATTGCGTCCTGTTGTATTTTTATTTGATCGCTCAGGATTTTCCTTAATTCCTCCTGGCGTCTTTCTTCCAAGTCTTCCATTATTTTTCTGAGTTCGTCTTTTTCCTCTTGACGTTGTCTTTCTTGTTCTTGACGTCTTCTTTCTTCATCCTCTTTTTCTTTCTGACGTCTTGTTTCTTCATCCTCTTTTTCTTTCCGACGTCTTATTTCCTGATCTTCCATAATTTTCTTTAATTCGTCCCTTTCTTCTTGACGCCGTTTTTCCTCCTCTTGGCGTCTTCTTTCTTGCTGTTCTTTTTCTTCCTGACGTTTTTTCTCCTGTTCTTCTTTGTCTTCCTGCCGTTGCTGCGCTATCATTTTTTGGAATTGTTCGAATAAGTCCTGTATTTGTTTATCGGATGCCATACTTCTTGTTGTTACGGGCATACGATGAAATTAAAATAAAATAAATTTAACTGTCACGTCAATATCGGTAATGGAACTTTCTAGACAAATCTCGAAATAGCACGAAAAAGTCTTATCCAGAGTCTTTTGTCACTATCCAGTTCAGAGAATTTAATAATCTCCACTAATGTCCAAATAGAAAAGTTCTAGAAATTTTCACGCACTAAATGAGTCTTTTTCAGTGTCTCTATCACTTCTCAGTTCAAAGGATTTAATTATCACACTAATGTCCTAATAAAATGTTCTACAATGTCTCAAAAATGCACTTAAACACTATTTTCCTGTTCGAAAACAACCCTCGAACAATGTCCAGTAAATTAGTCCTGTGTTAGCACTAACCCTCGAGAATCCTTCTCGAACACTCCAGCACAACTTCAGAGCTCCTCTTGTCATAAAATTCCGCTTCTGACACCAATTGTAACGTGTTTCCACCCTTAGGTGGAAACACGTTACAATTGGAGGAAACCACCCTCGCAAATTCCGTGGGTTCCAAAAATTATAACAAGAGCTGTCCACTAACACACTTTATTAAATATTTACTGGATACTTCACAATACTATTATTAATTTAAATACACTTTACTGACTAAAATCACAATGTTTATTACTTTGTTTATCTTTGAACTCTTAACCTCACTTTCTATACTTTCTGAACTTTCTGAACTTTCTGAACTACTCGCCGAGAATGCGGTTGGTCTTTTATACCTAAAAATGACAGATCTCGATTGTTCTGTGATGACGCCACCATTCTCTAGAGAATTCCAGATGTCACTTTGGAATCTTCTGGTAGGTTCTTTTTCCAGTAGGTGCAAATACACTACATTCATTCAGACATTCGATCTGTTGAAGTCTGCCTACTTTTTAGTAACATAACCTTAAATTTTAAGGGGTGCAACATATTACAATACTAACAAAATGTCACTGAAAGTGAGTTTATTTTCGGTATTTGGTTTCTATTACCTCCTAGACGAAACTTAGTTAATGAAAAGATGTAGAGAATCATATTTTGTATAACTCTAGTTTTAGCTTTTTTAAAGTAAATATCAAAATCCGTATAAGGAAACATATATTATCGTTCCTATTAGTTTAATAATTCCTGGAAATTTATTTTATTTTTATTGTTAATTTATTTCTTGAATCACTGTACCCTGGCTAATCCGTCTGTATATACGCGATCATTCAGATTTTTATTCGAAAAACTGTTTGGGAATGTACAGGCTAGTCTTGTGAACACTAAAACTCCATTTAATGTCATTGTTTTTTTAATTTTATTTTTTAAATAATGCCTTATAGTAAAAAAAAATCATGAAGTTTAAATTGTGATTAAACTGTTAGATATGTATTTTCCAAAAATCTTGTCAGAAAACTACTGAACATCTTGTTTTGGAGATATGAGCTTTACGTGGGTTTTATGCAATTTTTACATTATCTGAAAAGCTGCAACAAAGCTTTTCAATGATACCGTGTGTGTAGTCGCGGGCTAGGCATGGGGAGTAGAATTGCAACATCGCGTGTGCCAGCTGGCTGAAATGAAATAACAGAGCTCTGGAATGCTCCACCGATGGACGAATTTACGGCTGCCGGTGTTGTCATATTTCTCGCGCTACGTGAATGTACATGCCTAATGGGAAATTACACGCACGGTATATAAAATACAGTATTTATCTTATAAACTGTTTGTCCTATTTAGTCTTTATTTACAATCTATCAAATTAGCAAAATGGAAAACAAAAGCATGTCATTTAAAATAAACAATACGTTAGCTTTGTCAAGACATTTTTGTTAATTAGTTTCACTTTGTTTTAAATAAAATAGAAAATTTTAATGATTGATATACAATGTCTCCCACTTTTCACAATAACACCTCCGTAGCTACGTTATTAGTCATCCAATTTCAACCAAATTTGGATCGGTATTACTACATCTTTCTTGAGTAAAACAAAATTTATTTCAATCACTGACATGCATTTTTATTAAGAAAAACAGGATGGATTTTTCGAAAAGTCATAACAGGCATTTTTTCAACTTCATCTTTACACCGACGCATTTCAAACATTAGTTTCATGTTTCCAACTCTAATTGACAAACTCTGAGATCAAAGTCAGAATTCCGAGATTCAGAATTCTGAAATTAAAGTGGAAATTCCGAGATTAAACTGAGAATTAAAAAAAAATCAGTAGTCCTACGCCTTCGCACATTACAATAGCTTATAAATAAATATATAATAATATACGGTTGGACAACTTGTTTTTTGGTGTGTCTACCGTGTATGCCTTTCTCTAAAACCTTGATAAAAACGTTAAATATATGCCCAATATTATTTTCCTCCATTAATTAGTATTTGATGTTTTGCGCCTACAGGCAAACAAGCAGATATATAGTATAGACCGAGGCGGACGATTCTTTCACGAATACGTTATTCGCCTTAGGCTTATGCGAGGGAAATAATCCCAAATATTTAACAATAACAGCAGCAAATTAATTTATATAATTCATTTACGAAGTTATAGATACAAATAGGTATGTTCTCAAAGTTTATTTGATTTAAATAAAGCTTTCGAGTTCCTAAACTATGAATTTTTAATTACGAAAAATAATACACTACTAGGAATACGAGGGAGTTGTGGCAAGTGGATAGAATTTTTAGTAGCGGTAGAAAAATATTTCACTTACAGTATACCGGGTGCCTCAGCCGATAGGCTTGTAACTTTTGAGTGCGCGAATGAATTTTTTTCAGGTGTATCAATATAAGATGAAATTCCAAATTACGTGATGTAAAGAACCAAAATGGCCGACTTCCAGTTTCGATGCAATTTACATGAAAATCAAATTTTTAAACGGGACAACCTGTATATTTTTGCATATTTGGATCCTGCTGGATAAAATACATAAAATCTGACCCTCAAATATTAGGTATGTAATCGCCCAAAAAAAAAATATATATATATATATATATATATATATATATATATATATATATATATATATATATATACATATATATATATATATATATAAAAATATATATATGTATGAAAACGTACTACTACTCAAACAGATTTTTTTCTTTTGGGGACGATATACAAAAATTTATAACCCTGGCTAAGCTCAGTTAAGACGGTAGTGGGTAAGTGGTTAACAGTTGTTGCAGTGGTCACCTGGAAACAAACTACAAAAAAATATTCTAATAATCGTATATTTAATAAGGTTAACAAACAGTGATAAAGGTTTACCACCTAAGTGTAGTATACATTTACACGGGGTGTGGCCTGCTGGTGATAGGCACCTGGGAGTCTACGCACCCTGGGAGGGGAGGCCCCTCTTGATGTTAAGAAGTGTTACTTAAATAACTGAATTTACAATGAAATTTAAATAGAACTCGGGGTCAAATGACCTCAAAACTATATGCCGCCAGATAACGGGGAAGAAGGCCTTCTTTTCCGCAGTACAAAAGGGCGGCGAAATTATACTGCAGGATTATTCACTAAATAACTACACGTGACTTCTAATCACTGTTACCAGATCACTACTTAGGGCAACAATAATATAGTAGTGAAAATAAAATACTTATTACCACTTAACATTCTACGCAAATGCAACTTATTCTAATGGCAAAAAGAATATTAACTTGTCTAATGATCTCGAGATTAATTACTAATTTATATTAATGCATATACGAAACCTTGACATAAGTGAATACAAACCGACATAAAATGAATTAAAAATCTTATTAAAACTGGCCCATCTGTGTCGTCTAAACATTAATATGTATAATAATAAATCTTAGGTACAAAAAAAATCATAATAGACCACGATTAAACACACTGGAACGCACACTTAGGGGGAAGTCGGTGGTTGGACGCTCCACTTCAAATCCCAGCGAGGAGACGAAAACAAACAGGTGTAAAAGAAAAGCTACTTACAATTACTGGGTGCTTTTTCGGACGTACTTAACACTCAGTGGGTCCCGATTTATTTATCTGTACCACCGAAGTGGGTCCCACGATCCCAGAATCGTAGACGTAGACTCCATCACTACGCGTTGTTTCCACAGCTTACTTCTCACCGTCGAAGTCTGCAGGTTTCATTGGATTGCCAATGCCAAACACCATACTAACCCAGTTGTGGGGGTGTCTCAGAAGAGTTTCCAGAGTACCAAAAAGAGAATCACAGGGATGATTTCATCCCTGTGATTCCCACCGTAAACCTCTGCTGAGGACATTTAATGTCCTCAGGAGAGTAAGGCAAAAGAACGACTTTTCTCGAGGGTAAAAGAGAAAAGCAGGACAAAACCCAATGGGGGTAAAAGTAGGGATAAGAAAAGAAAAGCAAAGCCTTGGGAGGAAAAGAAAAAGAACCCTAAAACAAAACAAAACCAGACTTAGTCCCTGGCTAGGGTAGAAAACCTTTAGCTATACTCACGTTTGCAGCCGGTTCTTTTCCACAGTAATTCCAGGAAATAAAATAGCGACACACACCGGCTTGAAATCCACAAAAAATGTGTTACGTTAGGGGTTTACACACCAATATAATGGCTTCCAAAATCCAAATAACCATTACTCAAAAATCCAATAAATCCCTCGTATTAAGGGCTATGTTTCTTGCATCCGCGCTAACGCGATTTTTATTCACAAAAACACACAAAGCCCTCGAGCCGCTAGAACGTCTTCACCAAATCACCGTTCCTCCCCTTCCCCTTTTTCCCGCTGTCTTCATTGAAAAACCAATGTCGTTGAACTTAATGAAGAATAAGTCGTGTTTAATGTTAGTAACTGAGAAAATAATATTTTGCAGACAAATTTTTAACAATTTTGGCAAAATTGCGGCCTTCTATGATTAAAACTAAAAATTAAAAAATTTATATTTTTTGGAAATCAAAATAATATTTGAGGGTCAGATCATATGTATTTTGGCCAGCAGGATCTAAATATGCAAAAATATATAGGTTTTCCCATTTAAAAATTTGATTTTCATGTCAATTGTATCGAAACCTGTCGGCCATTTTGGATCTTTACATGATATAATTGGAAATTTCTTTCCATATCACTACACCAAATTTGAAAAAAATCAATTCGCCCATTCAAAAGTTACAAGAGTGTCGCTATCGGCTGAGCCACCCAGTATTCCATTCCTTCGGTGGAAATAGCATCAACTACCTACCAAATATTATTTCTCTTCATCGAATAATTTTGTAGATATAACGTCAACGGACAGACACCAAACCATAAGGCAGATGACAGACAAACAGATGGAATTGAAAGACATTAATATTCGTAATCTACATAATTTGAAAAGTGAAAATCCAAAGAAATCTCTGAAAGTATTTTTTTCACGGTTACAATACTTCGGTAAGCGAGGAAAGTAAAAACCCTAATTGAATTTTGATCTAGAATTATAATAAGACATAGAATACACAAAACCCGAATGTTTACACGCTTTTGACGATCACCCTTTATAACGAATATGGTCCAATTTCAGTAAGGAATATTCTACCATGGTATTTTAAATTTTTTCCAAATTTGCAATACAAGTTTTAAGTCTAGCAGAAGTTATCGCTTTTAATTATTTGCAGTCTGGAACGCCCGACTGAAGCTTTCATTCGTTTCGTTACCATCATATCAAAAATACCTCAATATTAGTTTAAACTAAAATTAATATATAACTTATCTACGTAAAGTTCAGTCGAATCTGAAAGACACGCTGTGTATGGCGGTTTCGATGTCTTGTACATCTTCGTATTTTTGTGTGCTTAGTAAATAACTTTACCTCCCCTACTCAGAGGATGGCAACTAGAAAAAAAAAGAACAAAAACATTGTAGCTGAAAGAGAGTCAATTTAGGAAGAAAAGCCTCTATGCAATTTTTTATATAAATTGATAGTCTTTAAGTTATAACGACTTGAAAATTGGGATTCTAGCTTGAAAAAGAGGTATTCAAATAGGTTTTCGTCAAATAACTCGAAAGGTATTACATTGAGCGAAAACATGCTAGTGACAACTAAGAAAGCTACTAAGTTGAGGATGAATGAATTTCTAATTTCTGTAGAGCTAATGGATTTGGAGATCTGAAAGTTTAAAAGTGGCGTCCGAACATTTATAAGACGAAGTATTTAGTTTAAATGTTAAATATCTCAGAAATTACGGAACTTAGGCCCAAGACGCTAACAACCAAGATGGAAGAGTATTAATTAGGCTTTCAAATGATTTTTTGCCTATTTCTGTATCATAAAAAACAAAGAAGTTACGACAGAAACAATGTACTTTTTCACATTTTTTTTTTAATAAAGACGTCGCTATTTTATTAATGTAAGTAGTCAGTCATTAAAAAAATATATTCCCATATACTATTTTTCGTTAATATATAGTATGACCTAGAAGCTTAAATCTTTGAGCAAGCTTACAGCGCTTGCTTTAAAAAAATGCATTTTAAACTGTAAAGGGATTTCAGAAAAAGCATAACATTCTTGTTTTTCTGCAAATATCTCAATAAATATTAGTTTTAGGGAAAATATGATAGATATCAAAAATGAAGCTTATAAACCTAGAATGAACTTGTTTTGTTTATATATTTGTGTATGGTGACAGTTTCGGAGATATTTAATTTTATAGATGGCATGCGACCGTTTTTAGGATGAAGTATTTGGTTTAAACTGTTGAATATCTTAGAAATTGTGACACTTCCATCAAAAATTCTAAGGAACGATATTAAAGGTGGTTAATCAATTTTTAAAATAATTTTTTGTTTGTTTCTACCTCACAAAAAAATAAAGAAATTATGGCCAATCAATGTGCGTTTTCAAAAATACTGTTTCTCGATAATGTATCACCCAGATGCTCAATTTTTTTTGTCTGTTTAAAACACTTATTTTATAAAAAAAATTCCATCCGCCATATTAGAACCGCTATTTTGAATTTTTTAATTTTGACTTCACATTCGCAATCAGCGGTCCCAAAAACACAACTGTCCTACGTTTCAAAAATAAATTAGTAATACTCTCTCAACTATTGAATATTTAAATCTCGGGATGCTATTCACCCCTTGAGGGAAAGAGAAAGTGTCCGGATCATACATGAAGATGATACCTTTTACTACAATAATAACCCATAAAGAAAAATTAGCATTTCATGTGACATTATTCCGAAGTTTTACATATTTTTCTCCTCTAGGTACTGTACTAAAGCAGTAATTAAAATTTCGTTTGACTATCTCTCTCTCTTTCTCTCTCTCTCTCTCTCTCTCTCTCTCTCTCTAGAGTTTCGTTATTTTACTGACAACGAGCATCATACCAACAGCGTAAATTATTCAGAATATATATGGAATAATGTATCCTTAAGAGAATTATTATCCCATCTCGTCTTATTTATACACCCCAGAGAAAGTTATATTTGTTAGTTTACGAAAATAAATTACTTGAACAATCAGCTTAATGTTAATCGTATCATTATTATTAAATTTGTTTATTTATCCGCAACTTCGCTTATGCCTTAAAATTCCGAAATATTTCCCAAATGGTTTTGATGTTTACGCAAGGGTCTTCAATCAGTATAAAAAACATTTTCTATTTGCTTAACAGGATAAATTGGGGAAATTGTGTATTAGACGAATCAAATGAAATAATGTGTATGAACGCGTATAAATCAATAGCAAATAGCAGTCGCAAAACATATTTAAAGTACGAAAGGTAAAAAACAGTCGGTGCAGTAAGTAATGTATTTTAAGACAAGATAAATTGTAAACCAAGTATCTGGAGAAAATCTACTTATATTTGAAGAGCTGGATAAAGTTGTTATGTCCCAAAAACACGTTATTGAGTAATTTAACTCGAAAGTTTTTAGGCGAGAACTTTTTTGTTATAACGACTATATAGCTTGCATTTTGCGATGATATTGACATTTGATGTACTTTTCAGAGACAAATAACTAAAGTTGTCACATTGTCATTATTTTCGAAAATTAAAAAAAATTAATGTACATAACACCTTTATCCGTTCATAAGTTTCTCTGAAATGAATAAGGAATTAGTGAATAAAAGTGTTAAGAAATTAAACATATTTTATTATTATTAAAACATTGTACAATTTTTAGGTAGTCGGACAGTTCTACGGTTTTGAGCCACAGTTTGGTCATTTCCAAGTATGTTGTGATAATACGGCCTGTATTCTTCATTTATGAATGATAATTGTTCTTTAAGATTGGCCAGTTTTTCTACACTTAGGCTGCCCTTGTTTTCATTAAACACCGTTAGAGCAATACCGTCGAATTTATCTTATGCACATTACTTTTTTTTTAAATATCGACTTTGTAAAATGGAGTCATTTCATCTAGTGATGTAATAGTAGCACCCATAGATGCCATTTTATACCGTCGCGAAAATAAACCTTTTCATTGTTCAAGTTTTTCTTCCTGTTGTACAAATTGAGTTTTGAGGCAATTCAGTCCTTGAAATGATTCTTCATATCTATGACAACGGCGTCTTTGGGAGTTCTTAAAATTACTCGATACTGGTCCGGAACGTAGATGTTTTGATGTTTCCTTAAAATTTTCTCGACTCTGCCAAAGTCTCTGTCTGAATCTAAATATGAATGTCCCACCTCCGAAAATTTATGGTCGATAACTTTAAATTCTCTCTTTAAAATCAACAACTGGTAAAGTGTAATGATATTGAAGTTTTTATTTTGTCCACCACAAGAGTCGGGCCATATTATAATGTGATCGATCTTTTCTTGGAAATATTCATTGTAAATTTGTGAAACGGTGTGTAAGCAATAGGGTGGCCCATCTTTTTCGAAATCGAAATTTTTTATTTCTCACCCCTCAAAATATTATTGAGGCAAATTGAAGGCAAGGGTGAAGGGTGAAGGGTGCCGTAGATTGCATTATTATGCAATAATAAAAGTAAATGGAATTATTTACATTCTTTGGTTGATGCATTGTTTTTTTTTTTAATCAGCAACATTTATCTTTAGAATGACTAATCAAGTCATACAAATATCAAAGACATTATCTGTTGTGACTATGACATGTGTCATACTACTGTAAATTCGTAGTCTAAGAAAACTAGACTAGAAGTTTTTGAAATAAAACTCTCGTTTTATCTTTGTGTATTTTATTATGAAACGTTTTTTTCATACATAGTACCAAATATTATCCTAAATCTACAAGACATATAGTAATAAAAACAATATTTTTTGCACTAGGCCAAAGCATGCGACAGGGTTTCTTTTTTTACATTTGGAAACTGTGATTTATAATCATTTACAACTTGGAGTAAAAACTGTTTTTGGTCTTCATTTTTTGTTAAAATGTCATTATAGTCAGTAATAAGTTTGATTCCTCTCTCAGCGGCATCATTTACAACTTTAATTTTGTTTACAATATTGAAACATCGGGTATAACTTTCATTTTCCCTCCATGTTGTTGGATCATTTTCCAAAAATTCCATAGACAAACCTAATTTTTGAAAAAACTGTTTAGTGTTCTCGCATATGAAGTCCTGAATTTCCTTGTTTTCAACGTCAGTAATGTTACTAATCATAAGTCGTTTAATACCCTCTTGATTTGGTGCTTTCCTATTCAAAGCTTTAACCATTTCTCTTTTAGTGGTAACTGAAATATCGTCATCAAAGAAAGATAAGCCAACATTTACTGAATTAAGGTACCACAAATGGTTCACTATTTTCCTACTTGCGGCTTGAGATATTTCTTTGTCAATATTTTGATAATTAATGAGTTCTTTACAAAAGTCTAAGTCATGAAGCGGTGCTTTACTAGCAAATGACGCTGTAAACCAGGCCTTTACATAAACCTTTATAATAAAGAGACATATATCTTCAATACCTATTTTTTCTTTTTTAGTTAGTTGGAACTGATCTTGGAAAAAAAATATTTTTAGACAGTAAATGGCTTTGGCCATCCAACGTGCATGATGAAATGCCCCTGGTTGATAGAATGTCGTGTGAGTGGGCTCTTCAACAAAAAGTTTAGAAAGCATTAAAAATTCTTTATAATCATCACGAGGCTGTTGCAAAGTTAAAGCTGCATTTAGAAACTTTACAATTTCGGCTTTAACTGGTTGTAAAATGTGTTTAATTTTTGATACCTGAAATCCAGTTATTAGTTTATTTTGATCTATTTTAGGCCAAAATTCCCTAAAACGTTTAAATAGTGGCACATTTGGACCAGATGAGGAAGGCATTTTTGTGTCAAACACACTTCTCAAAACCACTTCAAAAATATGATGTCTACAAGGAAAATATAGAATATCTCTTTCTAATTTTTGTTGCAATAGTGTGGCTGCCCCATTTATATAACCCATATTTGATGCTGTTGTATCACAATACAAAGCTATTACCTTTTCGTCCTAATTCCATTCACAAAGCACATCATAAACTGCTTCAGTCTGTTCTCTTCCAGTTGAATTGAGCGAAGCTGGTACTCCAAGTAGTTGTTCAATATCTCCACTAGTAACTAAGATAGCAAGTCTATCGATATTTCCCATTCCAGTGAGAGAAGGTAAAAGTTTTCCATCCCAATGGATGACTGGGGCCGGCAATTCAGAATTACCGAAGGCAGTTTTTAATATTTCAGCTCTTTCTTCGCGGATGCGTTGTCTAGAGCGCTGAAGTGTGGTTCTGCTGATGGACAAAGATGTGGTGTCATGTCCTAGTGCTTCTGCTACTGCCGTCAAAATATGGACTCCATACCTGTCGCTTATTTTGCAAGCATCAAATGCAGCGGCTATTTTTGGTGTGATGATGTTACATGTTCCATACAATCTCGTCTTTTTTGGCTGTGACGGGCCAGGCTGGTCTTGTAACAACTCTTCTTGGGCTTCGATTATTTCATCTTCATTTTCGTTGGAGTCGGCTGAATTACTACTTGATGATGGACAGGTGACTGTTTCCTCTAATCTAGCTTTTTCTTGTTGACTTCGTTGCATTCGTTCGGATAATTTCTGTAATTTCTCCTCAGCTGATTTTTCTTGAGAAGCAAGTTGGTAATCAATACCATGCATAAATCCAGGACGTCCCTTTTTTCTTTGGTTAATTAAAAACTGCTTATCTTCATCTATTTTCATCAACTCCAATGCATTTGCATGAGAAATGTCAAAAAGATCGTCCAATTTTTCAACGAAATTTTTTTCTTTACCTCCCGCACTGGCCCTTTTAGCCGACTTTTGTAAGTTCCTCCACTCTGCATAAAGTTTATCTAGTTGTTTAACACAATGAAAATCCTGACGTGTCGGAATGCGAGCTTTATCCCAAAAAACTGACATCTCTTTTATTGTTAATTTAGCACTTTCATGTACACTTAGCTTCACTTCACGAATGTTATAAAAGAGCACTTGTAATACTTGTCTATTAGACGGCAATTTATTGCCAATGATTTGTGACGAATAGTGTCCAACTAAGTAAATGAAAGTATCCTTTCGTAAGGATCTAACATCAGCCATCGTTAAATGTTTTTTCAAAAAAGAACGTATGCTAGAACTTATAATGTCACCACTGTAAAACTCAATTGCAAACTGACATAAAAACCTACCGTAGGTGCATTATATTTCCAAACTTCCAAAACAAATAATTTCTAGGAAATAATTACACTAATAAAACATTATGAGAAAAGAGGTAGATATTTGTATTTTAAGTAAAATTTAAGTGTATTACCGTAATAAAATCTTATCTACAAATTTCTACCTGAATGCGGCACGGGTTACCGTAATAAAATCTTATCTACAAATTTCTACCTGAATGCGGCACGGGTTACCGTTCACCGAATTATCTGAAACTCTGACATAAATTATTCCTAGTATAATAGTATATTTTCGTGGGGTGAGACTTAAAAAATACGCCAAAAAAATTCACCCCCCCCTAGAGATGGGCCACCCTAGTAAGCAACTAACAATTTCTAGGCTTTCACGGCTGGCCATATCTTCAGACCATGTGAAAAAGAACGTTTTTTTTTCAGTATTCCTCAATGTATGTATGCCAAGGTTGTAAAACCACATTTGACGAAGGTAAAATGCTTTCGATGTACTTAATTTTGGCAGCGGCATGGTTTACTGAAGATCTAAAGTAAGAAAGCAAATCGTTCTATCTTCTGTAACTTTTGCTACGTCACGCTTTTGTTGTTCGAAAGCTAGTTTATAAATTTCTCCGTATTCTTTAGTATTATTTCCAGCATCACATTTGGGAAAAAAATGTGAGTCATTTCATGATCTCAATTAAACAATTTTGAATACCATGGACGTAATTTCAGCATTTTTATTGGGTAGGCAGGGATTTTTCACAGATAACCCAATAGATGTAAGCATAGCGAACCCTGTAATTCTTAAACGATAACCTTATAAACCCAAATGACCTTTGACTTGATTGGCGTAATTATCATACTTATTATTTTTTCCGCAAGTATTTCGGAATTCGCCAGATTTGCCTTAAACAATTTAATGCTCTTTCAAAATATTGGGTGAGCAGAAGCCATACCAGATATCAGTTTTGCTCTTGTCATAAAAATTTCTACGGTCCAGCCCTCTTCTACTTGTCAGCATAAAAATGTTTGTACAAAAATCAACACCGCAAAGCGTCACTTTCCAGTATTTCTGATTTACAGACTAATTTGCTAGAATACTTTGGTAAATTCGTATTTTATTATTGCATTTTATATTGATAATGTTTTGTTTTTAAAATATTATTAAAACTTGCCTGGGAAGAAATTGCCACTATGTGACTGATTTCTGCTGAATTGCCAAAAGGTATAAATGTGTTTACAGCAATTAGATACTCAAGTACCATCTCGACTCTTGTACCATCTCATACCATTTCGAAATTGAACGAAATGAATATATGGATTAAAATACTATAAGCACTATTTCCAAATATCAGCCAATTTATAAACATCTTACATGATTCATGAAATCGTTTATTAATTGCCATTTGTAATATCAGATTACTACGACTGGCCATTTTCACTATAATAGTAAGAAACACTTAACACAACTTGTCACATTAATGTCAATATTACATAACTTTAAAAGCAAAGTGTTTTGGATTAAAACAATTTAATATCGCACAGTAATGGATAAAGGTGGTATGTGATCATGACACCTTTATCCATTAAATTATATAAAAACCCTATGTACATAACATCTTTTTCAAACATTAAAACGCATTTAGGAAAGGTTTATTATCCCAAAAACTTATTGAAATGATAGATTATAAGTTAAAATAGTTTTCTGTGTAGAAATCTCAAAATTTTCAAAAATGTCACATAACACCTTTATCCACTTAGCTCTTCATTTGAAACATGAAAGTTTAGAAATAAATTGTATTATTTGACTAGTTTAGATAAGAATAATTTGAAAAATGTACCCCAGTTATAAGAAAATATTGTTTACTAATTCTTATGAAAAATCACTGAAAACTTTCTAAATATCATTTCACTTCAAGTCTTTCTTTTTATAACGAATTATGAAACAAATGCCACTTTATATCATTAGTGATGAAATGATGCAACTCTTTGTACAGTTAATTAAAACATTTATTTTTTATCTTATTTATTCATTGAAGTTATCATATATAAACGTAGTGGCACCTTTGACTAGAAAATCTCATGCAGGAGTCATTTCTACGTAAAAAAGGTACACTTGATAGAACTTGATAATTCCAACCGTTTTCGAGAAAACTGCCGCATAGATCTCAAAAATTCTTTGAAAATAAACCCAATTTGAAAAGGAAAAACTGTATTTATTGAAAAGTGTGCTTTGGTGACGTCTTAGTTCTGTTAAAATATCAAACTAATGAAACTGTACGTAAATGATACATCCAACAAAAGTCTGCCATCATATGCTCATCCCACCTTCCTTGATATCGTATGATAAAAGAATTGCAAAAGCAAGAGATCAAGTGAAGTTCCCTAAACACAAGTTACCTGAAAAATACTCCACTTCCAAAGTTACATTCTCATTGAATCCTCAATTAAGATTCTCTAATTTTTATTGAATACCCAGAGTCACGGGGTTATACGGCTAAAATTTTTCTGTTCATGAGCTAAGAGATCACGGGCTACTCGATTTCAAGATTTCGAGAACACAATCTCATAAATCTCCCTGTTCAGATTCTTCACATTTTCCTATTATATTCCCAGAGTTATACAGTTACGGGTTTATCGGGTTACTGGGATATGTAGTAGAAGAATTTGCTACTAGAGCGCTATAGGCTTGCTTGATAACAAGGTAACAAGGTTCTGATTAAATAAGGTTAAAGTAAAACTGTCTTATTATTAAATGACAGTGTGGCAACACTGTAAAACCCATTTTAATACACAGCCCTTCCGGCTTCTGTTTATAATTGTACGGTCTGAACTGAAAACATTAGCCAGTTCTTATTAATTTTAAATCAAAAAGTTAGTTTGTCAGAAAAAAATGTATGAGAAATTTTTACTTCTTTCGGGTTAACATTTCATCGTGCGTATACGGCAGATATACTGTTATAAACTTGGCGATGTTATTTGGTGAGATAACATATTAATTTCATAAACTTGAAACATATACGACTCCCGATTCCGCCTCTGTTTTCAAAGAGCGGGTACTAATTATTATTAAATCATCTACAATCAAAGTAGTCGCTACATTCGGCACACTTTGTTTACATTATTCATTTTTCTTTTATTTTTTGAGTTCAGTTATCTTTGGTTACACTATACATAATCTATACAATCCACATATAAAACACCTAATCACGAATCATGAAAAAATCATTTCCTCAATTCACATATCAATTTTAAAATATAATGTCATATAATTTTTATTGATCCTTATAGTTTGCCCTAGTTCTCATACCTATTAAGAAACAAAAGAGAGAATCAAAAGGCTATTATTCACATTTCATTATTAGACATATGATTTTTGTAAAGGCAACTACTTAAAGTTCGAGTAAAAAACCGCTGCCCAAGGAATCACTACTTCCACATCCAGATTCTTTTCCAAGTCACTCACAACGAAAAAATGTTTGTATGTGGAAATAATTGTTTATGGAACTTTAATAATATAATATTTGAAATCCTCTACCCCAAAAACCCATAAAACGATACCCCACATCGGTAGCGGGGTGGGAGTGGTGATGAGGGGTGGTAGTGGGGGTGGATGAAGTAAAAAAACATTTTGAGGTTTCTGGTTCTTGTACACACACTAAATCACAATTTTTTTTCATCCCCTTTAATAATGGGGTGGGGGTGGTAAGGGGGGTGGCTAATGCCAAAATTTTTTTTTGAGACCTTAGCTTCTCTTGTATATACTAAATACCAATTTTATGGACTCTTACCTGCTTGATTTACCTATTTTCCCCAAATTTACCCCAATTTACCCCCCAACCCTTCGACGGAACAAGATGAAAATATAATCTAGTTCTAGATCTCGTTAAAGTACATATGTGTACCAAATTTCAAGTCAATATCTCAAACGGTTCCAGAGTAAACGTGCGCACAAAAAAAGTTACAGACAGACAGACCGACAGACAGACAGACCGACAGACAGAAATTTTTTTTCGCTCAAACTTAAAATCTCGACGTTTCGTGACATTCTAAGCCTATTTGAACAATAAAAATGTTTTAAATTTTTTTTGTCGTTACTATACTTCCACTGGATATGGAAGTAATTATATTGAAAGTGATTTTTTGTTAAATTCAATAAAATATAAAAACAAATAGCATAGATTTGAAATGGATATCAATGAATTCAGAAAAAATCTATAATTTATTGAACACTAGGAGCCACCACCTTCCCAAAAAAAAGTTTTCGATAAAAAGTGATTTGTTCAATTTTGGAGGTTTCATAAATAGTTATTAATGAAATTAAACGAAAAATTATATTTTTCCCTTGGACTTTACCTGTCGTAGAACAAATTTTGGTATTCCAAAGCACTCTAGACGAATGCCTTTAAATGCTTAAAAAAACTGAACATCGACTCAAAAATTCGCGAAAATCTCAGGATATATCTTGAATCCAATATTTAAAAATCGAAAGTTGAGGTCATTTCCGGGTAAACCGGAAATGGTCTCATACCGTTTTTCATGTCGAAAAATCCATTTTTACAAGTAGTTTATGCATCCCAAATTTCAAATAGATAAGTTAAAAAGTAAAGGAAATATAGAGGGGAGCCACTAGTCTGTGGCACCCGGTACACCACAATAAACTATTAGCCAAATAAACAGTCGCAAAATCAGCAATATTCGCTAGCAACGTATTACATATTGCAGTATTTCGGTTATAAATTTTTAAATTCAATAAGTAATAATAATTTTAATATTTTCTTCATTAAATTTGAGTAATTATTTCTGAAACAAAATCTGTTCTTACTACAACACTCACAAATCGCTTTCTTAATCAAACTTCGTCTGTTCTTAACCTCTTGCATAAATAACGAGCAAACAAAACAAAATTCTTAAACACCAGCGACTCCGACAAATATTAAAAATTTATTAGAACGATATAAAAAATTAAAAGACCAATAAAAACCAATCGGAATATTTATTTGCCTAAACTTTTCACTTATACTTTCTTTGCCGTTAAGGCTCGCTGAACTTAAGAATTATATCAGGAAGGGAGAGTTTGAAAAGTCGAAAATGTCTAACGCGTAACGTAAGTCACATTATTCACCGGCACTCAATTTTGCAGAACGGAATGCCAGATTAATATAAAGTGAATTTAGAAAAGTTATATTTACAAGTGTACATCGCTTCACCCCGTTTTAAAAATGGAATACCCTATTTATTTGCAATGTTATGGATTACTGCAAAAATGAAATAGCTCAACCCAATCATTTGCCCTAGTAGTACAGGAAAACTTTACTTTAACTCGAAAAAAATTTGTGCAGACCTTAAACTTTTGTTACAGGTAAAAAATTGATTTTTCTCTATTATCTGGGCAAATATGGCATTTACAAAGAAATAGTTCAAATAAAAGTTGTTTCTGACAAAATTATCTTCAATTTGATGTTTTTAAATCTAATTTTATAGCAATAATTAACCGAAATACTAGAGGTTTTAACTTCAGAATAATGTCATATGAATTAGATCTTGTTCATTTTTGGCAGCTTAATAGTAAATACATAAAAAAAGAAGTTTCTATATTATACGAGGGCTTGCTCATTTATAGGGGGTGGTGAAACCCCCTTTTCAGGGGGTGGCACCTAAAAAACAAAAACAAAACAAAAACATTGGAGCTGAAAGAGAATTAAATTTTAAGAACAAAAGGTTCTATGCAACTTTGCATATACATTCATAGATTTAAGTTATTTATAACTCAATTCAATTCAATTCAATTCAATTCAATTCAACTTTATTCAATGGATTTTTCAATAGATACAAATTGGATGCAATATTCATAAATTACAACTTATATACTTAATTGTACAGTTAGTACAGGCACCTAAATGACTAAACATTTGAATGTGCCTAGGTGATGTAGATTGCATTATTTACAATTCATTATTTTTATGATTAATAAATATAATGAGTCAGAGTGAATATCATTACAAATAAAATATGAATTAAATCTAGTTACTACTTACTAAACTAAACTACAGCTACTAAGTAAATAGCAAAGTACATAATGCTATTTATGTGATACAATCATTCTGTATTTAGGTTTCTTAAAAAAAAATTTTAAAGGAGTCGTAATGATTACTTATAAAGTTTCTACATTTCTTGTTGAATGTTTTTAGATTCTTTGATCGCTTGACTTCAATGGGTAGAAGGTTTTAAAATTTTGGAGCCAAGTATTGAAAAGATCTCAAACTGATATTCTTATTAATGATAGGTATTTGAAGGTTCCTCTGTAATTTACCCCTAGTATCATGCTAATGGGTGATAGTTTTTTTTTAAATTATCATTCTTATGTAGATATGAGCAAGAAGAAAGAATATATAGTGATCGCACATTCAAAATATCTTCGGAGTATAATAAATCTGTAGGGTACAGCCAATTCTTTTTGTAGATTACTTTCAGGATGAAATTTTGTATTACATTCAGTTGCTTTAGTGAATTGTTATATAGACCACCCCAGGAAGTAATGCCATACCTGATTAGAGACTCTACTAGTGCTTTATAAACCATGATTAATATTTTTTTTCCTAAAAATTCCCTCATTATATAAAGTTTATGTATAAGTTTACGTATGTTTGTTGTCAATTTAAGAATGTGTTTGTCCCATTTTAAATGTTGGTCAATTATTATTCCTAGGTATTTTGTTTGAGCTGTTTCTTTAATTTCTTTAGTCATGTTATTGAACTAATGCTTGTAAATTTAGGCTGATTTGCAGATGTCAATGAAAAGGCTATGTAGTGGATTTTATTTAAATTTAGCTACAATTTGAAAGCGTCCAGCCAATTTTGTATCTTGTTTAATCCATCTGTGACTTTAGATTTTGTTTGATTCCAAGAAACGTCTTGAAATAACAATACTGTATCATCCGCAAATGAGCCATTTATATCTAGTTTAGTTAAATAATTTAAATAAGTGATAAATAATATCGGCCCAAGGACAGTGCCTTGTGGGACTCCTATAACAATTTTACTTGGCGAGCTAATGGTTTCTCTAATCCGGACCATTTGATATCTGTCTGAAAGATAGTTTTTAAAAATATTTAACCCCGCACCCCATAACCCTGTAATATATCCAGTAGCTTTTTGTGGGGCACTGTGTCAAATGCCTTAGTTAAGTCCAAAACTACTGCAATGCACTTTTTGTTGTTGTTAAGGTTATCAGTTATTTCATTTGTAAGTTGATTTATTGCATCACATGTACTAGAGCCACTTAAAAAGCCATATTGATTTTTGGATAATATTTAATTAGTGTTTAGGTAACTAATTAATCTGTCTTTAAGGCATTTTTCAAAAATCTTGGCAAAATTGTTTATTAGGCTAATTGGCCTATAGTTATCTATACTCGTTTACTACCTGCTTTATGTATAGGAGTAATAATTGTGTTTTTAAAGTATCTAGGGACAATTCTAGTTTTGAATATTAAATTAATTATATGAACTAGTGGCTTGAGAATATACAAGTGACAGTCTTTTATAATTTCGGTTGATATCCCGTCGATACCAGGTGAGCTGTTATTTTTTAGCGAGTGTATATGTTTAATTACTTCGGTTTGCGTAACCGGCTTTAAAAACATGGAGGAAATGTTTTCGTAACTCACTTCAGATTCAATCACTGGGGGTACAATGTTATTAGCCATTTCTAATCCCACATTGACGAAGTAATTATTACAATAATCAGCCATTTCTTTATCATTTACAAAAGGTTGAGTGTTTCTATTTAAGATTTGTATATTACTTTTATTTTTTCCAGATGATTCATTTGTAGCTTCTGATATAATTTTGTATATTTTTTTAATATCAGCTGTATTATTTTCGATTTTGTTCTTATAATAGTAATTTTTAGTATGAGCTATTATTTTATTTAAATTGTTTCTGTAGTTTTATATTCATTTTTTAACACTGTACTATTATTTTTTAGTAGAAGTCTTTTCATTTCATTACGATTTTTTATTGAATTGGTGATACTGTAGAAGAACGCACTACCGGGCGTCAAAATGACGCGACACCAATTTATTTCTCAGGGGGCGCCAGTCGCGTATTACCCCGTTCTTCTACCTCCCAGGCGGGTTCGAGATAAGATGACTTCGGTAGCCGAAAAGCGGGACCAAGGCTGCACTACCACAGATCGGAAACTACGCTCTCTCTGGACCCGAATTCCCTCGTTAGGGGTTTAGGCACCTCTTAATTTCCTGAATTTTTGCATAAAAAAATCCCAACCGAAGAATTTCTCTGCGGAGGGATTAGTTTTGGTACGCGAAAATCGCGTTTTGGTCCATTAATAACGGAATATATTTCTCAAAAAACGCATAAAAAAATCCCTATCGAACCTCCGTACAACAACCAGAAGGTCGAACGTTAATGCGAATTAACTCGACACATCCGGTTTTCTATACGAAAGTTCCAGGGATTATAGACCGTCAACAGGCCTCAAGATCAATTAAGAAACATTAGTTCAAAGAATCCGTTTATTTAACAGAATTGGTTATACAAAATTCTCAAGAAAGAATCGTGCCTTCCCCAATCAAGGTAGTGACTTTCAGACCATACAAGCGAGAGCGTTCGCGCTAACGATCGATTAGGTAGAAAAGATTCATACGTACCTTCTCAGAATCAAAATGCGAGCTTTTAGAATCATTTCAGACTCTGGGTAAATGAATAATTAAGGCTGACTGAAATTAACTTAAAAAAGTTTTACTAAATGAATTTAGTTTCGCTAGAGACTACCTAGCTTTAAAGTTCTTGTATCGTGGAAATTCACGTACTCAAACACATTCAGAGGACTTATTACTGCATAAGTTGAGTGGCGTTCGATCAGTCCACGACTTACTAACCCTTATCACAGTCGATTAATAATATCGATTTGGCAGCGTCTCACCTTCGAGCGACTATTAGGCAAAATTGAATTTTTGGATTTTTATGCACAAGGCGTTTTCCTCTATAACTTTGTCATTTGAAAAGCCCTGTTATTGGCTTTTCTACCATCGCTTTGTCTGGACCACTCAACGCGGTCGACCAAATTGCGAGCCGCTGAGTCAATCCAAACTCTTTCCATGCGAGAAACCGGCCTTGTACATGTGCATTGATTTTTATCAATTTTTGCTTATCGGCACTACGCCGGCTTTGACAAAATCTTCTTTTTTGCCTTTCGGATGCAGTGCATCGTTAAAATTTTATGCTCATATTTTAGAATTGGGCTTTCAATGACCGTACCTCAAAGGTCAATGTCTTTGGTTGAGGAATAAAAAAAAAAAATAAAAAATAATTTAAAGTATATTTTCGTGGTACTTTTTAAACTGACTTTGTGGTACTTTTGAAAAATCCATTTAAAGACCAATTTTTGCGTACTTTTGAAAAATCGATTTTCGAGCCAAATTTCAAGGTACTTTTGAAAAACTAATTTGCGGGTGAAATTTTGGCGTACTTTTGAAAAATCGATTTTCAAGCCAAATTTCAAGGTACTTTTGAAAAGTTAATCCGCGGGTGAAATTTTGGCGTACTTTTGAAAAATTGATTTTCAAGCCAAATTTCAAGGTACTTTTGAAAAGTTAATCTGCGGGTGAAATTTTGGCGTACTTTTGAAAAATCGATCTTCAAGCCAAATTTCAACGCAGTTTTGAAAAATTAGTCTGCAAGTGAAACTTTGGCGTACTTTCGATAAATCGATTCTTGGGCCAAATTTTGACGCCCTTCCAAAAATATTATTTTTCAAAGTCCAATTTATGGTACCTTTGAAAAAGTATATTATTCATAAATCTTTGTCATCATATACTTCTACTCTGATATTCTGAACCAAAAACATTTTTCCTAAGTGAAAATTCGGTGTTTCTTCGAATTTTCGCCTGGTCATTTCCAACGCCTTATAGAACCCAAAACGGTCCTTGTGGACTGATCTGCGCCTCTGCAGATTCCCAAAAATGTCTTTAAATGAAATTTTTGCCTAAGTCGAATTTTGATTATGTCTTCAACTTAGGACGATTTTGGAGAGTTCTACAACACTCCCCTCCTTTGGTTGAATCTTTTCTACTCATCGATTGCCTTCAATTTCCATATTCACTTGTATGTCTGTATGCCTTCATTTGACGGTCTGACCTATGGTACAGATGTTTAAAAATAACGGCCTTAATTGGGGCAGACGACTGATTCGCCTATCTAACTTAAAAATAAATACATTTTTTTTTTTAAACAATACGCCAAGTTGATACAACATTTTTATCAACTTAATTACACCCGCGTCGAGGTGCGAAGCGTAGCACAATTTTGATTAGCGTCCACTCTCACTAATTCGTTGCACTCGCTTTTTTTGCCCTGGTCTCGCTCTTGCTTGACTTCGGTCCTTTCTAGAAGAGGCTGTCTATATCTCCATGCCGCAGCTTGGACGGTCCTCGCCTTTGAGTTCCAGACTTCACCATGCCGCGCCCTTGCGACAGGCTGGGTCATCTTTCCATTTCTGCACATGGAAAATGCAGTTCTGCAACTAGATTGACTTTTTAGCAAGTCGTCGACTGGGACGCGTCGACTAACAAACACAATGTGTTGTTTTTAATGAAATATTTTTCTAACATGAATTTTGTTAACTTATAATGGTTAGAAATTGGTTCTTCGTAAGGTAGATTGAATCGGCTTACGATACTCGTGCGGTCATCACTACTTGTGAAAAAGTATATAAAAAAAAAATTGAAGCGTCTTCTTGAGCGAAGAACGGCTTCTGAAACTCGTCTCGTAGTTTCTCCTTCGTAAGGTAGATTAAATCGGCTTACGATACTCGTGCGGTCATCACGACTTGTGAAAAAAGTATAAAAAAAAAAAAAAAAAAAAAATTGAAGCGTCTTCTTGAGCGAAGAACGGCTTCTGAAACTCGTCTCGTAGTTTCTACTTCGTAAGGTAGATTAAATCGGCTTACGATACTCGTGCGGTCATCATGACTTGTGAAAAAAGTATAAAAAAAAAAAAAAAAATTGAAGCGTCTTCTTGAGCGAAGAACGGCTTCTGAAACTCGTCTCGTAGTTTCTACTTCGTAAGGTAGATTAAATCGGCTTACGATACTCGTGCGGTCATCACGACTTGTGAAAAAAGTATAAAAAAAAAAAAAATTGAAGCGTCTTCTTGAGCGAAGAACGGCTTCTGAAACTCGTCTCGTAGTTTCTACTTCGTAAGGTAGATTAAATCGGCTTACGATACTCGTGCGGTCATCACGACTTGTAAAAAAAAGTATAAAAAAAAAATTGAAGCGTCTTCTTGAGCGAAGAACGGCTTCTGAAACTCGTAGTTTCCATTTGGGGTATACGTTAATTTTGTTGACTTAAAATGATTAAAATTGAAGTTGTCTTCTTGCATAAGAAAAACAGCTTCCGAAACTCGTACTGATTCGTACTTATGCCTACGTCCATTACTCGAACTTGGCGGCTCTCGCTCTTGAGAAGCTAGGCTTACCGGATCGCGCTCTTGCGTCGGGTTCGCCGTCTTTCCATGTCTGCTCATGGGGTAGACTTTAAATTTTCGATTCGACCGCATACAGGTCAAAATCGCCACTTAGAATTTTGAGAAAAAATATAAAAAAAAAGCGAAAACGGCTATTAGCCGTGGTCGACCTCAGAAATATCTAGAGGTGACTCTTCTATATCTGGCTCATCTCGAGCATCTTCGGGATCTCGACTTATTACATCCGGCTCATCTTGAGCACTTGCGGGAACATTGATTTGAACTAGTGTGGTATCGCTACGTCGCTCTGACCTGGGCGCGATCTCATTGTCTGATGAGGAAGCGTCGTCACTAAGATGAATTTCATCCGGACTATCTTCTGATTCTTCAGACAATTCCAATTCAACATCGGGGTCTCCCTTAGGTGCCGGCCTGATGGCATCGACATGTAATCTCGTCGAAGTTACCCCCTTGTGAATGAGGTAAACTTCATTAGACAATCTCTTTAAAACCTTGTGTGGCCCACTCCACGACGGTGTGAAGGTATGATCCTTCCTGATCCTTTTAGTCATTACCATATCTCCCACTTTATATACGACCGGCGTTACCGCCACTTTGGGCGCGTAACGCCATTGGTAATTTGTTTGATTTTTACGAATTTCCTTGACTCTTTCAAGGCGGGGAACGTCCGCTTGATTACGACGTTCTTGTCTATAAGCGAACATATTCCAATCACCAATCTGCGGTAATTCATAGCCGAGTACTACGAAACTGGGCGTATGCCCCGTAGCGGCGTTTTTTCTTGTTCTCAAGATATATGCCATCTGACTAACATGTCGATCCCACTCGTCGTTGGGTGAACCATATAATAAGGTTTTTAAGATCTTCTTAGCTTCTTGCACCCTCCTTTCTATTGGATTGGCCTGTTGGTGGTAAGCTGCTGTGAAGAATCTTTCAATATTGTTACGTGTACAGAACGTATCGTAAAAGCCGGAATTGAAGTGGCCTCCCTGGTCGGAAATGATGACCCTCGGAACGCCATATCTCGCCACTAGTTCCTCTTCGATAAATTGTGCTATTGTTTTTCCACTGACTTGGGTGAACGCCTTGGCTTCGACCCACTTACTAAATACATCCTCTACCATTAATATATATCGGTTATTAAAATAATAGCGGCCCGAGATGATTCTAACAGTTTCATCGCGGCCGGGGTGACCTACTTCCGGTCGGTCGTGAAAATGAGATATTACTCTCATGACCATACGTTTTGGTACGTATAATTTTTCTATAACATTTTCGCCTCTCGTCCAAAGTGTGCCGCCTATCACTTGTCTTGTATTGACGAATTTCACCTCTGCCTCGGTTTTATCTGCTTGTCGCACTAGAGTATTCCATCGTTCAATTTGGTCTTGGATATCTCTGGAGTGCGTTTGCGCTTCTCTGACCTGATCGTTTAATTCCAATGTGGTAATCACTGATATTCGTTCCTTGTACGAGAATTTTGGTGGGTACATTCTCTCCTCTTCGTCGTCTGCTTCGACGTTTGGGCCTTGAGGATTCCTGCTAAGATAGTCAGCCAATATATTTTCCTTGCCGGGACAATGTTCTATGGTGAAGCTGTATTCCTGAAGTAATAATGACCAACGAGTAAATTTCGTTTTCTCGTCCTTATGCTTATTTAACCATAGTAAAGCTCGATTGTCGGTTTTGACTATAAATGGACGGTCTGCCAAATATATTTTGTATTTCCTTATATAATTAACGACGCTCAAACATTCCAATTCATTAATATGGTATTTTCTCTCCGTCGGAGATAACGTATTACTAGCATAAGAGACGATGTGCTTCTGGTCATTATCCCCCAATTGATATAATACTGCAGATAATCCTATTAAGGATGCGTCCGTCTGCAGTATGAACATTTTATTGAAATCTGGCCGGTGCAGTCCTAGAGGTTTATTCAATACTTCTTTTAGTAAAATAAAAGCTTCTTGGGCTTCCGGATTCCACTTGAAGCGCCAGTCTTTCGAGAGTAGTCGGGTCAAGGGCTTTGTAATTATTGCAACATTAGGGATATATTCACGTACCCAATTACATAGACCAAGGAAACTCTGAAGCTGGCGCCTTGTCGTAGGGGCCGGATAATTTTGTATCTGTAATATGTGTTTTTCTAATGGTTGAGTGGTGTTGGCATTTATTTGATGCCCGAGATAGGTTATGCTTGACGTGGCTACCACACATTTTTCCGGTGACACCTTTAAATTATGCAAACGCAGGCGTTCAAAGACGGCTCTCAGATGGTTTACATGCTGTTCTATATTTTCGCTGTAGATGATAATATCATCGAGATATACTTTGCAGAAATGATGCAAGTAGCCGGTCAATACGTCTCTTGCCATAAATTTTTGGAATGTACATGGAGCGGTCTTCAATCCGAAAGGCATCACGTTAAATCGGTAAGATGCTCCATCTAATGTTGTAAACGTAGAATAGTTTTTTGACGACTCCTCAAGAGGGATTTGCCAATATCCGCTCTTGAGGTCCAACACCGTAAATATGTTGGCGTTTCCTAGATCCTTTATACTCTCGTATATCTTTGGTAAGACGGATGCTTCGTCTTCCGTTACTTCATTTAAGTGACGATAATCAATGCAGAAGCGAGGCTTCTTGCCGGGCCTTTCAATTATAATGGGAGGCGAACTGTACTGAGCGGTACTCGGTTCTATGACCCCGGCTTTCAGCATCTCTTCAATTTGATCGTACATAACTTTTTTCTTAGAAGGAGACATGGGGTAGGGTTTGATATTGAACGGGCGGTCGTCTTTAACTTTTATTTTATGTTTCGTTGTCACCGTGGTAGCTTGGGTAGGCACCGCGGTGAACAATTCAGCGAATTCCTCGAATAGAGGTTTTAAATTATCGTTTCCGATGATCAGTTCTTCGGGAAGCCGGCATTGCTTCCTTGCTTGATGTGCCGCTTGATTCCAGAAGACGGTTATTCGCTCTTCAGTGCCGACGTAGACACATTTACGTTGATAATCGAATACGACATTGTGAGCATATAAAAACGGGGCTCCCAGAATGAGCTCTTCATTTAAATTTTGAATGACCTGAAACGTGGTCTGAAAGGGTACATCTAGTACATTAACGTTTATGGTCGTAGTCCCGAGGGATTCTACTAAACCATCGCCACAAGCCATAACAAAAGTTTGGGGAGCTGTAAGTTGATCAATGTCGTTCAAAAATTTCGGTTGGATAATATTCCTTGTCGAACCTGTATCCAATAAAGCGTTAACCGCTCGATTATTAATTATAATCTTAATGCGAGGCAGAGGGAAAGCGTCGTTGGTTTGATTGATAGATTCTAATGGAGTGAATCGGTGGGGAGATAGGTTGACTTCTTGATCCTTAAACAGGTAATTAAGGTCAGGAAGGTCATCGAAGTTTTTTAATTTAAACTTCTTGCTTCGGAGCTTCCCCGAGGGTCGCTTCGAGCCTGCTGGGGCCTGGTAGGCGGGGCTGGTACAGTTCGGCCTGGGCCATCGCCTCTGACCCCCGCTTGGTTTCCCGTATTCATATTACGATAGGGATTGTTTGGGCATTCCGCATGAAAATGCCACTGCTCCGTTGGGCAATATCTGCAAGGGCGATACGGGACTCGGGAGTTCCTTACGTCTCCAGTACCCCTTCTCGGTATATCCCCTCTAGGCAGCGAGGAAATATTATTTGCAAAATGCACCCTTGGTGCTGGCGGATTATCTCTTCTTTGAGATCCATTGAATGGTGTCCTAGATGCACCAAAGGAACTGGAGGACGGCTTCGCTAATGTGGAGGGTTCCGTTCTCCAGTTACTGCTCGATTGCTGATTCCCTTGAGCTGAAGCGGCAGAGGTGGACGCTTCTCGGTCTTTGCTTTTCTTTGCATTTTGCAGAATCTCGAATTCTTTATTCTCATCCATGATTTTGGCCATTTGTTCGGTCATCGTCACTAGTGTATTTGTATCTAGTATGACGGCACTCTTTAGGAGCATTTTCATATCAGGTCTCAACTGATTGAAGATGGTAGCCGCCTTCATCGCCTCCGGCTTAAACGGATCGATCCTCTTGAAGAGGCATACCTTCCTGGAAATAAATACTGACGTATTTTCCTCGGCATCTTGTTTCTTGCCATATAAATTAGCTACTGCTTCGGTGAGTACTTCACCTGAATCATAACGGCTTCTGAACCGCTCGAGGAATAGAGGATACGTGGTAATTAGGGTTCGATATTGCTCGAACCATTTCTTAGCATCATCTTTGAGCTGTTCTGATATTTTATATAGTCGGTCGTTATCCTGCGTAATTCGTACTCGGACGAAAAATTCCTCCATTTGATAAATGAAGGTTTCAGGGTCTTCGTGTTCGAAGCCATGAAATTCCGCATTTGGATGCTTCGACCGATACTTATGCTCGTGCGTGGCTTCGCTTAGAGCTTTGGCAAGACCTGCTGCCATTTGGGCGAACACTTGTTCTGAGGAGGGCTGTATGACTCCTTCAGTGGTACTCGGGCCAACCCCCGAACTACCCAGTACATCCTCCGCGCACGGCCTCTCTAACCCTCTAGAGACGTTGTCCATCACAGATGTCGGCTCGTCGTAAAACTGGAAAGGCGTTGATTCATCCATATCCTTTCCAGAAAGCCCTGCTGACTAACAACGCCCCACGTTGGGCGCCATGTAGAAGAACGCACTACCGGGCGTCAAAATGACGCGACACCAATTTATTTCTCAGGGGGCGCCAGTCGCGTATTACCCCGTTCTTCTACCTCCCAGGCGGGTTCGAGATAAGATGACTTCGGTAGCCGAAAAGCGGGACCAAGGCTGCACTACCACAGATCGGAAACTACGCTCTCTCTGGACCCGAATTCCCTCGTTAGGGGTTTAGGCACCTCTTAATTTCCTGAATTTTTGCATAAAAAAATCCCAACCGAAGAATTTCTCTGCGGAGGGATTAGTTTTGGTACGCGAAAATCGCGTTTTGGTCCATTAATAACGGAATATATTTCTCAAAAAACGCATAAAAAAATCCCTATCGAACCTCCGTACAACAACCAGAAGGTCGAACGTTAATGCGAATTAACTCGACACATCCGGTTTTCTATACGAAAGTTCCAGGGATTATAGACCGTCAACAGGCCTCAAGATCAATTAAGAAACATTAGTTCAAAGAATCCGTTTATTTAACAGAATTGGTTATACAAAATTCTCAAGAAAGAATCGTGCCTTCCCCAATCAAGGTAGTGACTTTCAGACCATACAAGCGAGAGCGTTCGCGCTAACGATCGATTAGGTAGAAAAGATTCATACGTACCTTCTCAGAATCAAAATGCGAGCTTTTAGAATCATTTCAGACTCTGGGTAAATGAATAATTAAGGCTGACTGAAATTAACTTAAAAAAGTTTTACTAAATGAATTTAGTTTCGCTAGAGACTACCTAGCTTTAAAGTTCTTGTATCGTGGAAATTCACGTACTCAAACACATTCAGAGGACTTATTACTGCATAAGTTGAGTGGCGTTCGATCAGTCCACGACTTACTAACCCTTATCACAGTCGATTAATAATATCGATTTGGCAGCGTCTCACCTTCGAGCGACTATTAGGCAAAATTGAATTTTTGGATTTTTATGCACAAGGCGTTTTCCTCTATAACTTTGTCATTTGAAAAGCCCTGTTATTGGCTTTTCTACCATCGCTTTGTCTGGACCACTCAACGCGGTCGACCAAATTGCGAGCCGCTGAGTCAATCCAAACTCTTTCCATGCGAGAAACCGGCCTTGTACATGTGCATTGATTTTTATCAATTTTTGCTTATCGGCACTACGCCGGCTTTGACAAAATCTTCTTTTTTGCCTTTCGGATGCAGTGCATCGTTAAAATTTTATGCTCATATTTTAGAATTGGGCTTTCAATGACCGTACCTCAAAGGTCAATGTCTTTGGTTGAGGAATAAAAAAAAAAAATAAAAAATAATTTAAAGTATATTTTCGTGGTACTTTTTAAACTGACTTTGTGGTACTTTTGAAAAATCCATTTAAAGACCAATTTTTGCGTACTTTTGAAAAATCGATTTTCGAGCCAAATTTCAAGGTACTTTTGAAAAACTAATTTGCGGGTGAAATTTTGGCGTACTTTTGAAAAATCGATTTTCAAGCCAAATTTCAAGGTACTTTTGAAAAGTTAATCCGCGGGTGAAATTTTGGCGTACTTTTGAAAAATTGATTTTCAAGCCAAATTTCAAGGTACTTTTGAAAAGTTAATCTGCGGGTGAAATTTTGGCGTACTTTTGAAAAATCGATCTTCAAGCCAAATTTCAACGCAGTTTTGAAAAATTAGTCTGCAAGTGAAACTTTGGCGTACTTTCGATAAATCGATTCTTGGGCCAAATTTTGACGCCCTTCCAAAAATATTATTTTTCAAAGTCCAATTTATGGTACCTTTGAAAAAGTATATTATTCATAAATCTTTGTCATCATATACTTCTACTCTGATATTCTGAACCAAAAACATTTTTCCTAAGTGAAAATTCGGTGTTTCTTCGAATTTTCGCCTGGTCATTTCCAACGCCTTATAGAACCCAAAACGGTCCTTGTGGACTGATCTGCGCCTCTGCAGATTCCCAAAAATGTCTTTAAATGAAATTTTTGCCTAAGTCGAATTTTGATTATGTCTTCAACTTAGGACGATTTTGGAGAGTTCTACAACAATACCAATGGTTATCCACGGCTTCCGTTTATTTATATTTTTTTTTATAATGTTTCTTAATAACTTTTGATCGTTTAATTAGAGTTTGGAATATACCAGAAAATTTGGGATTTTAATTTGAAAAAGTGGTATTTCTAATACGTTTTCGTCAAATAACTCGAAAGGTATTACATTGAGCAAAAATATGCTAGAAACAAATAAAAAAGCTACTAAATTAAAGATGAATTTCGTTTTATTTTTTTCTAATTTTTGTAGAGTTAATGGTTTCGGAGATCTGGAAGTCTAAAGGTGGCGTCCGAACGTTTATAAAACGAAGTATTTAGTTTAAATGTTAGATATCTCAGAAACCAGTGGCGGTCCCAGAATTTCAGTGTGGGGGGGGGGGGCGAACTCGAAAAAAAACTTAAGAAGGAAAAAAATTGTTGTGTATGTAAAATAAGATATATTCATTATTCATGAAAACATTGACAACCAAATAAAATATAAATAAAAACAAGTTATATCTATAGAACCACTAACTCCAATCTTTCAATTGCATTCGTCTTGGCTTTATTGCTACAAAACGATCAATAACTTTTTGGTGGTCGATCTTGTTTTTATTTGATTGTCATATTATTGAAGAAACACCAAGCCAATGTTCCCCTCCGTAGGACCGCCACTGTCCGGAACTATGGCACTTAGGCCAAAAATGCTAATAACCAAAATGAAAAACTATTAACCAAGCTTTCAGATGTCTTTTTGCCTATTTATATAGCATAAAAAAACAAAGATATTATGACAGAAACAATGTACTTTTTCACATCTTTTTGTTAATAAAAACGTCGCAATTTTGTTAATGTAAGTAGTCAGTAATTAAAAAAATATATTTCTATAAACTGTTTTTCGACTTACCTCGCTTGCTCGAGAAAAAAATTGCATTTTAAACTGTAAAGGGATTTTAGAAAAAAACGTAACATTCTTTTTTCTCTGCAAATATCTCAATAAATATTAGTTTAAGAGAAAATATGGTCGACATCAAAAATGAAGCTTATAAACTGAGAATAAATTTATTTCGTTTATATATTTGTGTAGGGTTGATTATTTCGGAGATATTTAATTTTATAGATGGCATCGGACCGTTTTTAGGATGAAGACAAAAAAAAAACATGTTTCTATATCTACATTACCACACACGCATAATGAATGAAATGAAAATTTGATAGTGGCCTAGCGGTATTATCGATAGATCTAGGTCTTCGAAGTATTTAGTTTAAAATGTTGAATATCTTAGAAACTGTGACACTTCAATCAAAAGTTCTAAGGAACAAAATTAAATGTAATTAATCAATCTTTAAAATGATTTTTTGTTTGTTTCTACATCACAAAAAATAAAGAGGTTATGGCCGATTCAATGTGCGTTTTCACATTTTTGTTAACAAAATGTCGGCATTTTGTTATTGTAATTGCTCAGTAATTAATTTTTCTTTCAAAAATGCTGTTTTTCGTTAAAATTTCACCCGCCGTCCCCCCATCGAAAAATAGCCGTATATCGGTTAATTATTTATATAAAATTCAAAAACACCAAATTAAAGAAAACAGAAACAACTTTTATTGAACTATTTGTTTGTAAATGCCATAGTTCCCGAGAAAATAGAGAAAAACCTATTTTTTTTAATTAGAAATATCCCTATAGTTCCTGCGGATCCGTAAAACTCCTAAACTTTTTTGTTTCGTGAGCTTTGGCCTATTTTAAACTTTTAACCAAAGTATAAAGTCTCCACAATTTTTTTTAATCTTTTCCTGCAGTATAGGTGTTTGCTAGGAAACCTAAAATATTGTAGGACGTAATTCCTCAAGCGATTTCATGAAAAAAAGTTACATAGATTATTTTCTAAAAATATTCATTTGTAAGACACAGGATGCAGTGTTTAACTTTTATTATTTTTTGGTTTTCTGAAATGCGTTGAATTATTTCTGTCGTCTATAGACTTCTTAAAAAGGAACATTATTAACGTTTCCTATTGAAAACTGAAAAAATGTATCCTTTATAGGATGTCTAGTTTGTCCATCCGCCCGTTCGTCTGTCTGTTACAGCGCTTTATCTCCGAAAGGATTTTAACTAGAGACATGAAATGTCACGTGTAGGTAGAGTTTAGCGTTCCAACGATGCCACAGAAATACCATCTGACTTAAAAATAAATTTGATCCAGGCAAGTGGGATATCGTTTGAAAAGTTTATTTATTTTCCTCTTAACATATAAATTAAAGATGTTCATTTTTACTATGCCTTTGTTCTCGAAGGTATTGGGCCGAATTCCCACAATAATGTCAGGAACAATGAGGAAAAAGTAAACACTATAGCGAACTTATATTGTTATTAATACTTAAATTAATAGCAGTTCACATATTTCATATAAAGGTTCAGAAATAAGCCGATAAAACATACATTTTTCTTTTTAATTTCGAAAGAAGAAGTATTTTCCGAACCATTTTCAGAATTCAGTATCCAAAAATTAATAAAGAAATTAATATTTAAAAAAATCAACTTTAAAATTTTGTATAAAATAAAATCTTATAAAATATAGTGAAAATTGACAAACTGTGCTATCCGGCTTTTTCAGGTTAGAACTTGATTCCAAGTAATATATTAGACGTATGACAAATATAAAAAATGGAGATTGCTCACAATAAAATCACGAACAGATGTAGATATACAAGTAGAAGTCTTAAATATGTACTGAACCTAAAAAAAATATATGAAAATGCCAATATATACCTAGCTTTTTTAAACAATTTAATATAGCTTAAATAATAATGTATCGATTAAGATAAAATTTTGGAAAAATTAAATTCTTTAAAAACACTATACAGGGTGTTTGGTAAGGCGATGCCGATCCTGACCAGGGAGGTAGAGAGGGCTATTTGGCATCTATATGATCAAATATGCCTATAAGAAAAACGCTACGGTTTTTTTATATTGCCGATTTTGTACTTTTTTAAAAAATCCCCATATTTCATAATTTATTAAGTATTACGTACTAAATTTAATTTTCGATATTCTGAAATATTTTTTTTCTTTATCCGAAATAGATACACTTCAAACAAACAATAAAAGTTTCTGTCCCCTATAAAAAAAAATAACATTTATTAGAAGAAAATTGTAATGGTAATTAAGTGTTGATTTTCGAAGAAATTTTTTTTAAAAGTCATATAGATATTACAATTACTTTAAAACTTCTCTAGTGTATCCTCTTTAAGTGGCAATATCATACATACCACCAAGTTTTACCAGTCACTAAAAATAGACAGAAGACTCAATCGGCAATAATTTTTCATTTAATCAAGAATTAAATATGGGCATTCTTTCAACAAAACAGTCCTTGTTTGTTAGTAATATCACTAACAGCTGTCAACGAGAACACTTTCGTATTTCTTGTATTTTTAACGAAGTGTATAGTTATCCTCAGTGTTGTGTCGTTTTGTACTGATAACACAGCCCCACAAAAAAAAAAAAAGTTCAAAGCAGCGAACCAGACCCATGTATTCCTATGTATTTTCGATCGCTGAATCCGAATCCGTGGTCAAAAAAAAATCGTACACCCCCAAAATCATTAGCTAGAGCCAAAAAACACCCCCGAAATGGGGTAAAAGGAATATTAAGCTACGAGAATAGTTGTTACATCTTAATCAATCGAATTATACAAATCAAGGTTAAACAGCAGCGTACATACAATAGATATGAAACACCCCAGGGAGGGGCGAAAACTAGCCCCCATATATAAAAAAATCGGTCCAAAACAGAAATGACTGCTGAAAAAGCTCAAAATGTCTAAGTTTTGTTAAAGTGATAAGAAACTGCATCAGGTCCAACGTAATATTCATAAACTGCTCCTATAGAGTTGAGAACAACCACCCCCAAGTTTAAAGGACACGAGAATAACAAGAAAAAACGTAAAATGCAACAGGATTTCTATTTTCATGGATGCTATGATTGGCTGAAATTGCATAGTACTCTAAAATAGAATTAGAAACTTACGTACCATCAACATTCTACAGTGTCAACCCTCAGAGGGTGTGAAAACTACCTCCTATGTAAGGTTTGACTATAAAAAGTTACAGTGACTTCTATAAAAATTCGAAACACCTGCGTTGTGTGGAAGAGAGAAGAAACTAGACTATGGTCGACGCTGTGCTTGAAAACCACCCCCACGGGATTGAGAGACGCCACTCCTATAAAAAAAAACTATGGAAATGAAACGAATAAGCAACAGTATAGCTTTTTCCTTACATCTTGAATTATGGTAGTTTATATCCTTTCTGGGGGTGTTACTTAATAACATTTATAGGACATGAGTTTCAAACTCAAAGTGTGCAACGCGATTTTTGCCAATCATAGCATCCATAAAAATGTAAATCCGGTTAGTTTCTCTTTGTTTTTCCAGCATCCTACAGATATAGGGGTAGTATCTCGCAACCCCGTGGGGGTGGTTTTCAAGCACATCGTCGAACATAGTCTAGTCTCTTCACACAACGCAGGTGTTTCGAATTTTTATAGAAGTCACTATAACTTTTTATAGTCAAATCTTACATAGTTTTCACACCCTCTGAGGGTTGACAGTGTAGGATGTTGATGGTACGTAAGTTTCTGTTTCTATTTTAGAGTACTACAAAATTTCAGCCAATCATAGCATCCATGAAAATAGAAATCCTGTTGGATTTTACGTTTTTTCTTGTTTTTTTCGTGTCCTTTGAACTTGAAGGTGGTTGTTCACAACGCTATAAGTTTATGAAGATTACGTCGGACCTGATGTAGTTTCTTAACACTTTAACAAAACTTAGACATTTCGAGCTTTTTCAGCAGTCATTGCTGTTTTGGATCGATTTTTTTATATATGGGGGCTAGTTTTCGCCCTCCCTGGAAGGTGTGTTTCATATCTATTGTATGTACGCTGCTTTTAACCTTAATTTGTATAATTCGATTGATTATGAAGGAACAGCTATTCTGGTAGCTTAATCTCCTTTTTATCCCATTTCAGGGGTGTTTTTTGGCTCTAGCTAATGATTTGCGATTTTCTTTGACCCCGGATTCGGATTCAGCGACCGAAAATACATGGGGATACATGGGTCTGATTCACTGCTTTGAACTTTTATTTTTTTTTTTTGTGGGGCTGTCTAATTTGTTTTAAGTTTCTGACATATCGAATAGAATTAATTTCATTGGCTAATTTTAGTAACCAAGAGTATACTGACATACTCCTTTACTATGGCGAAGCAGATGGGAATGCTTTCCTTGCTGCAAGATTGTATCATGAAGGATTTCATCCACGTAGAAAGACTCCATATTCGCATGTATTCAGCAACACTTATCGCCGAATGGTGGAAACAGGTAATTTACATAAAGATGTGCCTGCTGCAGGAATTGCACGCCATGACCCCGAAGGTGACGAAAATATTCTAGCCTCATTTGCTGCAGATCCCACAACAAGCGATAGAAAAGTGGCACAGCAACTTGAATTGTCAATTTTGAAGACATGGTCAATAATGAATACAGAAAATAAACATCCTTACCATTATACTTCAGTACAGGGCCTCGAAGAGGGCGACCTTGTACGAAGAATAGCATTTTGTCGCTTTTTATTGAATACTGATATTGCCATTACAAATCTATTCTATGGACGGATGAATCAAAATTCTCCCCTGAAGGCATAACCAATGTTCACAATCTCCATTATTGGGAGGACAAGGGCGACAACCTGCAAATGAAGAAGTAAACTTCCTTTTAGAATAAGTTTAGTGTCAATGTTTGGATGGGTGTTATTGCTGGACATGTCATTGGGTCTCATTACCTACCAGATAACCTGAACGGAGACGCTTACCTCGACTTCTTGCAGAACGATCTTCCTTCGCTCCTGGAAAATCTGCCAATCAACCTTCGCCACCGTATCATTTTCCAAAACGACGGACGCCCAGCTCACTACCACTTGACAGACCGCCAATTCTTAGATCGAACATATCCCGATCGGTGGATTCGGCGTAGTGGATCTATTCTGTGGCCTACAAGGTCTCCAGATTTAATGCCACTAGACTATTACGTATGGGGTATGATGAGGAGATTTGTGTATAATGAAGAGATACAAAGCAGTGTTCAACTAGTAGCAAAAGTAGAGCGAGCCGCTCTACAACTTCGACAAGAAATAAGATTAAGGACACTGTTGAAATTAGAAGACGGGCGAAGAAATGTATGAGAAATAGTGGGACTCATTTTGAACACCAAAAATAATAAATTTGTTCTCAAATAATAATTTTTGTTTAAATAAAGTTTTTTGAAATGCTAGCTTTGTTTTTGTTGAAGGAACGCGCATATTTAATTTTTAATTAAATTAAAAATTATTGCCGATTGATAGTCTTTTGTCTATTTTTAGTGACTGGTAAAACTTGATGGTATGTATGATATTGCCACTTAAAGAGGATACAATAGAGAAGTTTTAAAAGTAATTGTAATATCTAGATGACTGTTAAAAAAATTTGTAAGACTTACTTTTAACCTACCATTACAATTTTCTTCTAATAAATATCTTTTTTTTATATAGGAGACAGAAACTTTTATTTTTCTTTTGTTGGAAGTTCATATATTTCGGATAAAGAAAAAATATTTCAGAATATCAAAAGTTAAATTTAGTACGTAATACTTAAGTAAATGATGAAATATGGAGATTTTTAAAAAAGTACAAAATCGGCAATATAGAAAAAAACGTAGCATTTTTTCATATAGGTATATTTGGTCATATAGATGCCAAATGACCTCCTCTACCTCCCTGCTCAGGGTCGGAATTGCGTTACCAAAAACCCTGTATACCTATCTTTTTTTTTCGTTTTTTTTTTTGAGGTTATGTCCATAAGGTTTTTATTTCCATTTTAAAACCGAAACCTTAACCGAAAACCGAATTGTCACTCCCCTGAAAACCGAAACCGTAAAAAAAAGCTGAAAATAGTGTGCTTTAAGTAATCGTAACCGAAACCGAACAGAAATAAATTTCTGTTTCGGTCCCAGGTTAGTAAGTTTACACCTATTCCTTTTTTAATATGTATGTGACTGCATGCCTCTTTGTATGCATTCGAGAACTCTAATAGAGATATTTTTCCCCTTAACTTGCCAAAAATATTGTAATGCATAAATTAGTCAAATAAATTTCTATTCTGTTCTATCTGTGTAAGTGCCCTGGTTCAGTGGTGGAATATCTATCGCTAAACTCTGCCAAGATGTTAACATAAATGATGAAAGATGATTCAAAAAATAATTATTATTAGCAATACAATGAAACAGTCACATTGAACTTAAGAAAATGAGCATAATACAGAAACTCTGAACGACACACGAGAAAATTGTAAAATGCCTGCTTTTTGGGTAATATCTAGATGCAAAACTTCCCTTTATGTATTCATTTTGCGCAATAAACACAGACACAAACCTTTGCCATCAAAAAAGAAAAATTTTGCACTTTGTTGTCAAATAAAACTCAAAATAAACCCTGCATATGCCATTTAAATAGAACTATTCTTAAACATAAATATTAATTTAATGAAATTGGTTCAGCAGAGTTGTAACAAAGCCTTCCTTTGGTGGTATACAATTAATCATTCACCGAATTAGGGTCGATTAAAAAGGGAATTGTTAGCTCTGACAAAGAAAACAATGTAATTTTCTTGTAATTTCATTACTTCCTTGGTAATTAAGCTAAATATGAAACAGAAAGGAAGAATTCGGCAGACGCAAACGCAAATCTAATAAGTAATAATGCATATTACAGCTATGCAGTGTAACAAGTGAGCTCATAAATAATGAACTATATTAATCAAACATAGGAATGATAAACAGTAACTATAGTCTAGTACTTGAGTATAAACCGCTTTGGCATTTAAGTTACCGGAAAGTCAAACACTTCGTTGAAAATCAAAATCAAATTTTATTATATTCACATGGTAGAACAATTATTATTTCAATGCTGTTACAATAGAAGTTTCTTTATATTCCTTCAAAATTAGACAAAATCGGTCAGGGAGAGTAGCAGTAATTTGATGTATCCTTATTTTTAATCGAGATTTTTAAGGAGGAGGATCTCAATTCGACCCAAATGTATGATTTTTTTTATATTTAGGGTAGAGTGGTCATGAAAGTCAAAAAATAATTAATAACTATTAAGAAAAATATAATTATTCTTTTTAAAGTACATTAAAGAAGATCATTGTCTCTTTTTAAATTTGGCGTAGCTTAAGCGATTTCTGTCAAACCTGCTGCAAATTGTGGGCCATGGTCCGGCGGTGGTCCCACACTGAATTTATCAAGCTACATATAGGGTAAGGTGAACAAAAATCGGAGAAAATTTTGTTATTACGAGCATATTCGAAGATTTGGCGGAGTCGCCGGTGACACGAATTAAAAACTTAGTTCTCGATTTATAATAATGATAATTTTTCACAAACAAAAGGCATTATTATAACTTCATATTAGGTCATATACCATTTCGCAATGAAAGAGAGCCTTGCATGGAGGCGAATCAGCCGAAGAATGTATTCTACGACAACAGTATGAAGTGATTTTTTTATTGAGAAACGCGCTCATTGAACAATTTGCTTTTACAAACAAATTATACGGCATGCTTTCGCTCATGTCGTTTTCAATACTGTTAATGATGACGATTTCATTGCATGATAGTTTTTAATTGAGATGCGATAATGTCAGCAAATTTTTTGTAGATTTACGTGAAACCTGGTACAATGGCAGAAACCGGAAAATAGACGACTATTTGATATTATGTACTGTGGACAAAAAGTATATTAATACAGCGGCCGCCTATCCAAATTGTGTCATCAACCTATCAATGGAGTAGAACAAAGCAAACTGTATATCAAAATATTGTTAATAACTTATTACATCAGAAAATGCATGCTATCCATCTACAGGTTGGTATAAGGGGTAGTTACAGCCCAGAAAGTAATTTTTTTAAAACATGTGTTTTTACTTACCATTTTCACTCTAATTCGATAAAAATGCATGGCAGAAGATATTTTTGTATGTCAATATGCTCACAATTATTTGCTGAATTCGTCCATACATACCAACTATATAAAAATCGCAAAACTAATAATTCACGGTAAATCAAAGGGGAGTAACAGTGAGTGTGCTGCGGTAAGTCCACACTTTTATTAGCCATAACTTTTGATTTCACGCTTACCAAAATTCTGATACATACATAGAAAACTTTGTTATTCTCTTAGCTTTAATTTAAGTACAAATACATGGTGCTACGCATTTCATTTTATGATAATAATAGTATAAATTGTAACGCAATGTTACGGATTTCTGCGTACCAAAACTAAGTCGGTGTTATGAATGCGTGATCGTGCGCACTCAAAATCGACCTTATTGCCGATTTGCATAAGGGCATGGAAGGGAAAATATGCCGTTAACTCATGTTATAGAGTTTTGAGCTGTAATAGTGAACAATTAAATTTAAGTATGTAAAGTAAAATGTTTATCTCATGACTCTTTAAACATATAAACACTTTTAATAATAAACTGACAGTTACAAAATAAACAAAAAGTTCTTGTTAAAAATAAAAGTTATTGTAGGAAACAAAACTTAAAAGCGATTTTACATTTTTAGGGTTATTATTCCGTACATATAAGATGTAATGAAATATAAAAATCTCGAATAGTAAAAGCATCACTCATCGAAAGCTGTATAGCTATTATTAACAAAAATAGCATTGCTCTAATTTGTTAATTCAAAATGAAAATGTTTATTTCTAAAAAACTTTATTTTCAATAATGTCAAACAGTCAAATGACAAGGAAAACCATTACTAAATCTCATGCAATATACACATGTATAAAAGAACAGAAGGTGCCAACAAATATTAGGCTACAAGCATGACCGTCCACAAAAATATTTTCAGGGGGAGCATAAAATTAAAGTGAAAAAATTAAATAAAAATAAAACTAAAGTGAACAAGAAGACATATACTAAAATTCCTAGTTCGTAAAGGGTACCGCAGATCGCAGGGCAGTTTGTTGGAGTCTCTTTTATTCATTATATATGTGAATGATATAAATCGTGTCCTAAGAAGTTCATTTATTAACCTTTTTGAGGATGACACATTAATATATGTATCTGAAAAAAATCAAATTGAAATCACAGATATAATGAATAAAGAGCTTTGTATATTATATATATAGTTATGTACAAAAAAAATTGAAATTCTATAATGAGAAAACTAAATGTATAGTTCTTGGAACTAAAGCTAATTGCCGAAATTATTTAAATGATCAACTGTTTCTGTACATTAATAATGCAAAAGTTGAATTTGTTAAGTGAAATTAAATACTTAGGAATTATTTTAGATCGATAGTTGACGTTTTCAAAACATATTGATTATTTATGTAAGAAAATTGGCAAAAACCAATACCAATTGAGTTGGATTTCAGTGGAACAAAGTATTGAAACAGCAAATTTAACTTTAATTGGTAAGGTCTGCTGAAAACTTCAACATGAATACAAAAATATCATTCTTAAAAAAGTCAACTGTTAGCGATGGCCTACGCGTATTCAATGTTTTGCCCACGGAAATCAAATCTATTAGTAAATTAAAACTGTTTACTAAAATGTTACTAAATTATATATAGATGACAGAACACAAAATAATGAATGGCTATGTAGAAATATGTTATTTTTGAAAATAGCTTATGCTAAATAAACTTTATTCTATTCTATTCTAAATATATAGTCACCTACGACATTAGAGTAAAATATATACCAATTCGTAACAATGCACAGATTGGTATTTGCTTGTCACTGACTGCCATAACTGAATGCAAAACGACTAGTGCTTTATACGGGATTGGAAAAAAAAATTGCATATACCTTTTTAAAACAAAATAAAAGCACACTTGAACTTGATAAATTTGCGACAGCCTTTATAGACGATGCCGTCAAAATTGCTCGTAGATATGTTCCGTTACTATACAAATCAAAAACTAAAGATGTAGATGATTTAAGATATGATCTTCAAAATTCGAACAAGACTATTGCTAATTTTCCACCAATTGAGGATTCTCTTATATATCACGTAAAACGTTTCTTATCACAAGTAAAAGTTTGGTGTAATAGTCATGACTCACCGTATAGTGCAAATCCTGTTGGAATGGAATGGTCCTTTGATGGAAATTATATTTTACCAGTGGTGTCTGTTTTGGAAGCAGCGCATAAGGAAGTATGTATAAGTTATAAGGACAAGGATGCATGATGTGATACTTTAAAATGTGAGGTTTAAGGCTGGATTAAAATGTATTGATATATGCAAATGTGCTTTATTTTGGAAGAATATGAAATTAAAGGTTTTATACGCATCTAGCAGCGAAGATGAATTTTAAACTGTATGTTACATCTATAGACATGGTTACACAGAGCAAATCTAGTTATTCCGTTCCAATACTGTTAAATTTGTCATACTGTTAAATTTTTCTGCACATAGGTATATATTTTATTCTAATGTCGTAGGTGAATGTATATTTGCTCCCCCTGAAAATATTTTTGTGGACCCTCATGCTTGCAGCCTAATATTTGTTGTTTGTTCTGTTATTATGTATGTGTATAAGTGTATATAAGTGTATATTGCAAGAGATTTAGTGATGGCTTTCCTTGTCATCTGACTGTTTGACATTATTTCACATTAAAATATTAAAAATAAACATTTCCATCTTGAATGGACAAAATAGAGCCAATAATGGCGCTCTATACAACTTTTGCTGTTTGATGCTTTTACTATTCGAGAATTTTCATAACACACTATTATATACGAAATAATAATTCTAAAAATGTAAACTCGCTTTTAAGTTTTATTTCATACAATAACTTGTTTTTTTAACAAGAACTTTTTGTTTATTTTGTAACTGTCAATTTACTATTAAAAGTGTTTATATGCTTAAAAATCATGAGATAAACATTTTACTTTACATACTTAATTTTAATTGTTGATGATTACAGCTCAAAACACTATAACATGAGTTAACGGCATATTTTCCCTTCCATGCCCTTATGCAAATCGGCAATAAGGTCGATTTTGAGTGCGCACGACACACGCATTCATAACACCGACATAGTTTTGGTACGGAGAAATCCGTGACATTGCGTTAAAATTTATACTATTATTATCACAAAATGAAATACGTAGCTCCATGTATTTGTACTTAAATTAAAGCTAAGAAAATAACAAAGTTTTCTATGTATGTATGAGAATTTTGGTAAGCGTGAAATCAAAAGTTATAGCCAATAGAAGTTTGGACTTACCGCAGCACACTCACTGTTACTCCCTCTTTGATTTACCGTGAATGATTAGTTTTGCGGTTTTTATATAGTTGGTATGTATGGACGAATTCAGCAAATAATTGTGAACATTTTGACATACAAAAATATCCTCTGCCATGCATTTTTATCGAGTTAGAGTAAAAATGGTAAGTAAAAACACATGTTTTAAAAAAAAATTACTATCTGGGCTGTAACTACCAACTTATAGATTGGATAACATGCATTTTCTGATGTAATAAGTTATTACCATTATTTTAATATATAGTTTGCTTTGTTCTACTCCACTGATAGGTTGTTCGCTAAATATGCATCTTTGAGGGCGCACGCCGCTACACTATATTATTATAAGAAACTAACGTGATTTTATGATGTATTATTTGTTTATCTTCCAGACAGGGACTTTGAAATATATGAAGCTACTAAAGACGTTGAAAAAAAAATATTTTTTTAATCGAACCAACTTCAAGAAATATCTGTAATAAAATAAAATTTCACTCAGTTTTACAAATACCTGTCTCCCTATTAGTAAAAAGTAGCAAGAAATTGTACCTTTTTACCAAATATCAATTTGAAGTGCAAAAAAAATTACTAATTTCAAAATCGCGCCGATTTCAAATTGATATTTTGTAATAAGATACAGTTCCTTGCTACTTTCTACTAATACGGAGACAGATATTTGTAAAACTGAGTGAAACTTTATTTCTTATTTTTTAGAGATTTTTTTTTTAATTTATGGAAGTATTTAAATCAAAGAATAATAAAAGTGCATTATTATAAAAAAAAATACTGCATGATAATGTGCCTTTCGATACACGTTTTGTATTGAAAGGGGCAACAATAAGAACAACAATAAAAACATGCATTGCACTATTAAATAATAAAAACTAATTAACGGAACATCTATTATACAGATCTAGCAAAATTCTAAGAACAGTATTAACAAAACAGCAATCCTGTAAAGTCAATAGGGAAAGTGATCCGGTATTTATACGGGATTTTGGCAATTTAATTTCAAAATGTCTCATTTATGTCCGCAATATCGTTGCATAAACGAAATGAAACTAATCATTTTTTTTTTAATTTAACTCGTATTTCCTCCCTTCTACTGTATTCCTTTCAATGCAACAGGTGATGTCCTTTTTAAAATACCACACGTTCACTTTCAAATAAATACCTACAACTTTTTCATATCTTCGTAGACAAAATTCATCCACTACATTTATAACGCGTCCGATTCTAGACTGAATTTTTTTCATTATTTTATACTTACTATTAAAGATATAAAAAAATGTTTTATTTTCCGATTTTCGAAATAATATTTAAAAATTTTTGGGTGCAAAATGTTACTACGAGCCATGCCGGTCCATTTCCACAAACAAAGATATGTTATACGGGATCCACGCGACGGCGCACAGTGGGAGAAAAGTACCATTTTGATTGATTGGTTGATGATTAATTTACCAGCGTGCGGTAGGCATTGCTGCCACTCCCAGATATACAGCTGGGCCTGCTACGTCCACGCTGGGTTGGACTAAGGTCATGCTTGTTGCCAGAATCGAGTGCCACATGGCGCATGGTAAAGGAATGTGGGATGGGAGGTGTAGGTATGTGTGAGTTACCGCATTGTGTCGTGAGGGAGAGTTTAAGTTCCCTTCTTGTGTTTTTGGTTCTGGACTTTTGCCTATTCTGAGTCTCCTTATGGTAGAGTACATATCGTTGTGATTTCTTTGTGGTGTTCATTTTTTTATCTTGATCCTCTCAGTTGTTGTTCTCTGCTGTAGCATAGTCTCCCTGTATTTGGTTTGTTGATGTTCGGTGCTAGCGCTTGCTTCAATAGAGGTGGTGGGTCCTTTCCTTGAGTATGTCCCCAGTACTTTATTGCGTACATCTCTATCCTTTTTAATTGTCTTTCCTCCTAATAGTCTTGCCTTTCTGCTCTTATCAAAAGCTTCTTCTGTTGGCTTATGTTGTTGCCACGTTTTTTGGCTCCATTTGTCATCATTGGACGTTGTGGTGTATTGTTGTTTCCTTTAAGTCTTTTCTCTTCTTTTATTTCCAATGTTCCGCATAGAATTTTGAGGTCTGTATTGACTTCTGCTGTCCTTTTTGCTTTAACGTATTTGACCCTTTTTCTTATCTCTCTACCTACTAGACAGGTTTGTCTTTTGCTCCACGTGTTTGTTATTGTTAAATCAGATATGTGTGCTTGATTTTCCAGCGCATGTCCATTTTGGTAAACCATGTGTGGGGTAGAGTTTTTCCAATGATGCTTTTATATTCCTCCATCCGGTCGTCTTTTCCTATATACGCGTTGAAGCCTCCTAATATTATAATCGGCATTTTTCTTTTTACATTTGGGAGAAAAATTGTATCACATGAATTTCCATTATCCATTTATGCAATGTAAAGAATTCAGTTTTGGGACGGTATACTAGTAAACTAATAGAACTCCACTGACCAGTAAATAAAATAAAGTAAAAATTAAAAATTATTAAAATATTATTGACCTGTAAGAAAATGTGTTTATTTAATACAAGTTAAGAATATAGACACTTATTTGATCCATTAATTCTTGATCGAGTTTCTGCAGGTATACGATGTTGAACCCACTTGAGTATCGAGGGTTGGATTGCACTATTTTATGGATGCATGTGTTTACTTACTGATAGCTTTAATCCACTATTGCCTTGCTATAAATTTATGGCGTCAGCGGTCGACATTTTCAAGGGTTTAGATGTCTATGTATAATCACTTCTCAGATTTTCTAAGAAAGTCGTTTGAATCAGCCTATCAGCAGTTTGTTACAGCATTATGCAACACACCACAAAAACATACTTTGTTTTTCAAATACAGATTATGTACGAAATTAATCACTACTCACAGAATCACTAATTGCACGTAAGATATGTATTATTCCTCAAACCTATCTCACTTGACACCTTAGAATTATATCTTTTACACTTTGTATTTGGCTAAGGTTTCGACCTAAAAAAGCACTGCAATGGTTTTATGGGGCATTAGTCATTAAGACATCAATAAACTTGGATAAATAAACATGGGTGGTACTTTAATAATGAGAGGATACTTAGTATATTAGGTTTTGAGTTAATACATTAGATTAATAGAGATTAAGTTGATAAAGTTATTAAAGTAATTAAATTCAATAAAATAAAATAAATTAGTTTATAGCTTAGCTTTCTGTGGCGTCTGGCGTTGTGATTGCTATTTTTATTCTCTCCTCTTTTTGGGCTTAGTACACTTAAAAAACTTTCCACTGCACACACAAAAATCTGTTGACAGTCGGCATTTTACCCAATTTGAATAAATCAAACGGGCATATATTCGTAAAATATTGTACTCTACGTTAGTACTGCGGCGAAGAAGGTTAAAATTAACATATTCGTGATTATAAAAAAAAAGAGTTCTGAACAAAACAACCAAAACAATAATAGAAATATCTACAATAAAATAACAAAAAAGAAACAAAAAATTTGTATTTTATTTTCTGTATCAAATTTGAATAAGAATAAATTATAAAACAGTGTTCCTCATAAGACTTTTGCATACATGCATTAGATGTGCAGTATTGTCAAATAAATAATTTGATTCGTAATGTTATTGTTCCCTGCATTAGATTAGGACAGGATTGAAAATATTTATATTTATGGGTTAGGTTTTGTTAGGTAAAAATACACATATTAAATTTCAATAAAATATTGCAGAAAAAAAGTTGTTGAAGTTTATTATTAAATAATCTAAACGTTTAATGATATATAGAACATTTTTAGACGTATTTGTGCCATTGTGACATTAGAATCTTGAAAACAAGCACCCTATGGCGCCATAGCTTTTCAACGGCAATCCCTCTATCCTCATAACCCTACAACCTTGAGGATTCAATGAAAAAATAGGAGGCCTCGATTGGAGAATCAATTAGATTGTGCCCTCGGAACCTTGTTACCAAGTAAGCCTATTCTAGCAGCAAACCCTTCTACTACATAACCCAGTAACCCTGTAAACCCATAACTGAATAACTATGGGAATGTAATAGAAGAATGTGAAGAATCTGAACAGGGGAATTCATGAGATTGTGTTCTCGGAATCTTGAAATCGAGTAGCCCGTGAATCCTTAGCTCTTGAACAGCAAAACTTTTAGCCGTATAACCTCTCTATATTTGATATATATTATGTTGATTGTAATTGTAATTGTTGAAATTATGAGGTCATAGATTAAAACTTCAAATGGCGAAAATGTTCGAGTAATACAACATTTAAAAAATATTTCAATTTCCCCGTGCTACATTTTTTGTCGTAAAACAGATTCTTGTAAAGAGTCTGGTTAAAAATTATTTGTAACTAATTATAAGTAATTTAAAAATAACAAATAGAAATAACAAATGCATTTCTATAAAAGTTCGAACTGGTAACCATTTACAGCTTCATTTAAATAACCTCATAAGAGAAACTCAAGAGGGTTAAAATCTGGCGATCTCACAGGCCACTTAATCGTTCTTTTTAAATATATTCACTGACTTTACCGCAAAATGTAGCCCCATGTTTTTTGTTATGAGGTCGGCCCTGGAGTGGGTTGGAACATTTGATGTAACACTGACGATGAAACTGCTTCCACAAATACCAAAATACATGAACACTACATTCGTCAACCATGTTGGTATCATCTGGAGATGAGCTAGTTTTATTACCTCCACACGATGCCAACATGGTCGGCGTAACACGCGTTTAATATAGGATTCTTTTTTTTTTAACCATTATTCTCATGATTATTCTCATGCTTAACTTTTTTTATTTCATATTGTGAATTTATATCATTATTGTTTCATCCGTTCGGCTATGTTATTTATATATATGTATTATGAAATTGTTTGTTCAGGTTAAGTGGTAGAGCACCTTACGCTTGCGTAAAATGGTGAACTTCGCCTGTACCATATGTGTATTGGAATGTACCTTTAATTTTTTTTCAATCTTGGTAAATAAAGACATTATTATTATTATTATTATTATTATTCAACTATAGTATTAAAGAATTTTGGTGTTCGTGAAATCTACTTCATCCCTCAAGATTGGAGATGATCCTCGCTTCAGAATAAATTATTATTACTATTTTGTTTACATTTTCATTTTTAAATTACCAAAAATGTTTTCTCAAACTTGTCCCTGTAAAATATTTTTCATCGGGTTAACTTTCAGACGATTGTGTATCGAATTGATTGCTCTTCCAATAATTGGTATACATGTTGGGGTCTCACAGAATTAAATTAAGCGTTTACAAAAGTATAGCTGCCTCTACCTTTGTGTACAAATGCGCTTCAGTCAATACTGATGAAGTGAGTTCGGTGTAATTTGCTCAAATATTGGTCACCACTGATTAGTATTTTGATGACGGCTTTTGATAAATGCATTGTTAAAGCTACGAGAATTATTCGAACGTAACTCGAACGCCACGAAAAAATCCAGTGAATAAAAGTTAATTGATATTAGTAGCTCACGATCATGTCTATGTTAATGGTAGTTATTAGTTTAAGAAGCGAACAAATGTGTTTACTTACATCTTCTTCTTCTTCGAGTGTTAATTCAGTGTTCTACGAAATATAAAACATTTGTTACTATATAAGCTTGTTGCTATATAGAAATTTATTTTATAGGGTTTTTTTAACGTAAAATAGCCACTCCCAATATCTTTAATGCCTGAGAAATGTATAAAACAACATCAGCGGGGACATATTTTGTCCTAGGAAGGAAATGTTTGTGCAGTCAGTCATTACACCTGCCATACAACCGTCTCAAAATCCCAAATCACTAAATGAAATATTAAAAAATAACATAACACAAAAATAACTTTAAATAGACGATTTTTTTCATTTCAATTGATACTGCTTCTTAAGAACGTAATTAGCTTTTATGAAACTCAGTTCCCGCAATAGTTCAATCATATTAAGACATGATACAAAGAATACAAGGTATGACATTGCGCATGTGGGCGGAGCCAAATCGACAGTTGCTTCGTCACGCGGTGATAATTTTCTACCCGCTTCCTTCGTAAAAGTGAGTTTGCCGACGACTGTGGAAGTTGTTTTTTGGTTAGAGAATATTATTTAGGTATTATGCAAATCAAAACTTACACACTTTTATTTATTATGAAAATACCTACTTTCTGTATATTGTTGCCCTATTCTGGGCACGCTAATATACTAGTCAGGTAAATACTTTAAAACACTCATTATTGAAGAATCAATCAAAACAACTACTCTTCTAGCTAATACTGACGAAGTATTGAATTACATGATAGGATTCTTAGCATTTTAAAGAAAAAAAATATTGTTTTTTGGATTATTTTACTTATTTTAGTGTTCTTGCAATAACCTTCAGTTATAAAAATGCGTTGTGCATTGGCATCATGTAAAAGTGACAATATTTTTAAAACGTATTTATGCGGAGATAAAGCTCATTTATAAAGAACGATGGTTACTAAGAACACTAAGAATCCCTATTTATTCAAAATTCCAATGAGTTCAGGCAAATCCATGAGGGAAATCCTATGTAATTTAAAATCCCGCTATCACCGCGTGACGTCTTGCGCCAACCGAACCGAATTTGGCGAACTGAATATCATACCTTTTATTCTTTGTATCATTATATTAAGATTTTACCTGGAAATAATTCCCCTGAAACTTCGCATGTTCATAGTACTGGTATCTCGTAATAATATACCAAAAATCAACTTTCGTACAAGGTTATTCATTATATATTGACCCCCCTTTATTTCTGTTTTTATTGGAAATAAAAAAAAAGTTTCCTATAAAGGTTTTAGGGTTGTTATATAAATATATTTTCTTTAAATGCAGTTAAAGAAACAATTGCTTGCATAGGTCACGTGATATAACAACGAAGGTTATTTTTTAAATGGAAAACCCTGTATGTTTTTACAAAATCTTCTAGGTCTAGGGCCGAGAGTAGGGATTGCAATTTACCGGAAGTTTTAATAACCGGTAAATCGGTAAATAAAAATGTAAATAACCGGTTAACCGGTATTTACCGGTAATTTTTAGAATGGATGATTAGGGTGGCGAAAATGGCAATTGTCTTTTTCCATATACAAAATTATCTAAATTTAACAAAAACATTTTTATATACGTACTTATATGTGATATAATGAACAAACAAAAGGTTTTTTATCAACAATAAAATCACAAGAGCTTTTTTTCATTGGATAAATTTCTCTTTGTAATAAAATCATTTTGCCAATCAGTGATTTTATAAGAAGAACTGACATGAACAAATCGCGAGACCGGAGGTCGAATGATTTTGTCAAATGTCAATTTTTTTGAGCAAAATTACTGATTGGCAAAATTTTGAGTTAAAAAGAAATTTATCCATAAAAGAAAAGCTCGGCAAGATAAATTAACGACAGAATATGAATGTGAACGAACAACAATAATTTATTAAAAATAATTATAATTTTCCCAAAACGACTCATATCGTACAGTATAGTTTCCACAATACTTAAAAATTATAGCTGACAGTACAGATTTCAAAGTGACGTGCGACTACTAGGTGTACTCTGCTTTTGAGGAACAGGCATTTTTATCGGTGATAAAAAACGATGCACCTTTTTTATTGCTGTCAAAGTGACAAAAATGTGACTTTTTTATATAGGAGTTAATTTATTAAAAAGAAAAAATATAAATGAAATAAATTTAAATAACTAATTATTCTGTAAATAACAAAAATATCCACTTAAATAACAAAAATTATAAACATAAACTCAAATAGGGCATTTACTGAATACCTAATCTCAAAATACAATATTTTTTAAAAATAGCCTGTTAAAACGGTTAGTTTTTCAAAGCTATATATGTTAGTCGTCGGATATTTGTGCATAGAATACCATCAGCTGAAAATGCCCTTCCTCAATCGATATTGGTGGGTCGATAAGTTAATAAGAATTGGTAATAACATACTTCTAAATGTATTCCACGGATATTTGCGGTAGTGAAATATTCAATTTTCTGTCGTAAGATATTGTCAATGTCTCTCTTGTATTTCTTAGGGCTTGGTGTTTGGAGTTTACTTTTTATAATATTATTTATTTATTGTTAGAAGTGCTCGGTGTTGGGACAGTCACTCTGTATTTAGTGAATACTAGTCACTGACATAAATAGAAACGTTGAATACGTGACATATCGTAAGTTCAGAATTTACCGAAATAACCGGTAAAAAATTAAAATTACCGGTAATTATCATCATGTATTTTTTGTCCTAATAACCGGTTAACCGGTTAACCGGTTAACCGGTAATGCAATCCCTAGCCGAGAGCGATAAAGATCTGGAGTATATACCCGACAACGAACCTCCAACATCTAAAAGAAATTTATTAAAGACTACTTTAACATGAAATCAAAGAAAAGAACTAAATTATTAAATGTTGTTTAACCAAGTCAATCATCATCATGCCGCTTGCCGCATATACAACAATAAGACAACAGGATTACAAGATTAGGTCTCGTTGCAATTTCTCAATTATTTTTAAGAATAAAAATTCTCAATTTTGTGATATCATTTACAGTACAAAACGCCATATTTTGTACGTTTAATCCAAAACTGTTTGTAATACTTCTTGTAATTTGTAATGTTTACAAAAATTTCAAAAAAACTACATCCCCAAAGTGATGACAAGGTTAAATATGCTAGATGACTATAACCGGAGCTGACCATCGTCAGCACTATTAATAATCCTAACTAACCTAAGATCCTATGAATCCAAAATCCAACTTACAAAACTGACTAGTAACACTGACAAAAATAACACTAGCTACTTCCGCAAAGTTACTAGTAACTCAGTTACTTTAAAAAAAACTAACAAAGTTACCATGTAACGTAGTTACTTTTTAAATCAAGTAACTGGAACTAGTAACTAGTTACTTTTTTTAAGTAACTTGCCCAGCTCTGTATACAGACCAATTTCATGGCCACCAAACAGCCCTGATTTAACACCTTTGGATTCATGACTGAATTTTGGCGTCGTTCATTACACTGTTCCGCAGCAAAATCCAAAGCTAAATACAAGGTCGTCATGTTCGATTAAAATTGATGAAGGAAAGAGGAATTTTAGGAGTAAAAACCCCACCAGGTTGTTCCATAGCTGACTGCATGAAGCCATTCTAGAATGACTGCTTTCTAACCTCCTTTGCAGTCTCTTCCGAAACAGAAACATATTTCAATGTGATGGTATTGGATCTATGGATGGGTGTTTTATGGTTTTTGCAGACATCTGGCTTTGTCGGTCTAAAATTTTACGCCCTGCCCTGCAAGGGCGCAAAAATATTTTTGGATATCTGGAGCGGCTAATTTTCGTCAGAAACCCCGTTAATTACTGAATTATATTCTCAAAAAATGCTGACGCTACTTTTTATTTTTAATTTACTTGAATTTATTGGAACAATAACAATTTTTTAATTATTTAATTTAATTTAATTTTGCGATAAAAAATAATTTCTACAACCGTGTGCTGGAAGAGAGATACAATCAACTATCTTCTTTTACCATCGATTTAAACGAGTTTATATGATCCTACAACTTTCGGCAACAGATTATATATATTTATTTTACTGCTTTATAAGACGTTTACCTAAAAATATGTCACCCCTAAAAAAACTTTCGCCCCATCTCGTAGTTGTTTAAAAAGTTGTTTGGGTATACTTAAAAACAAAACATAAAACCCTAAAATGGTTTCCAAGACTCTTTCACTTATGTAAAATAAATCTTTTTTAGTACACTTTAGAAATAAAACTAGACTATTACCAGTTGTTGAATGACATCTTCGTCCTGGCCTTCTCCCAAGGGAACGGTAAAGGGCACATTCTGCGGGGACGGTTGTGGATAAATTTGAAGGTTTCTATATTCAACATCATAAACTTGAACGGCACCCTCAACTTGTAGTACTTTAACTTTCGATAAAGGAATTCTAAAAACAAAAGCGCAAATGTGTTTGCCATTTATGGACACTAAAAACTCCGTCTCCGTTAGAAAAATATCGAGATCGAATATTTTGTTCCTTTCGAGTTCGAATTTGGCTATTGAAGTTGTTTCTTCCTGTCCCCACAGGCCATTTATTCGGCTATTCCTAACGACGTACCTGGAAAAAGCACCTGTTAATATTGCAGTTTGCAGTCGATAATAAAATAAAAGTGAAGTTTATTTTAGAAAATAAGAGTAGATTGTTGAATTGTGGCTTGATAATAAAGGAAGAAAATAATAAGCTATTCAATGAGTGACCGTGATCAGTTACAAAATTCATATATAATACAGTATGAGAGTTTTTCAAAGTTCCGTGATTTTTTCAATAAACACACTCAGATATTACTTATTTATCGTAAAATGTGTTTTTCTACGACAGTTAAAAAAACAGTACTTTTATTGCGTAAACCATATTAGTCCAGTCAACGAAAGAGTCATAGAGAACATGAAGGAGGAGAGAATATTCCTCTTCAGGAATGTGTTGGGGTAAACATACTAAAAATCTCCGCCCCTAGCCCCGTCGCTTCAGGGAGGGGAGGGGGTGGAAAGATTCCTTTTTTCGATTCTTCGCTTATATCTCGGAAACGATGTGCAGTGCGGAAAAAGGTAATGTGTGCAAAATTAAACATAATTAAATTTCCTACAAGAATGTCTATACTCATTTTCTTCCTATGTGTTGTAGTTTAAGAGATATTCGCTAGCCAAAATAGATAATTAATAAGTAAATTAATTGGGTACCTTGAATATTTCTATCAAAGCCATTTACCCTGGTCTTCTAATAAATCACAGTCTCACAGCAATCTTTATTTTGGAATACTCGACGTATTTACTAACGTAATATTTTGGCGAAATCTAGACATTTCTTTAAATATTCAGTGTGATTCACTTAAAATGAAGACACCCGTATAACTTTTTTATTCTGTTTCCGATTTGAAACAAATTTTACTCAAGTATAGAACAAATTAAGATCTACTTATGACTAGAAAAAAATTCGCCTGCTGCAAAGGCAAAGCCACCTGCGGTACCAAAATATGCTGGAAAAAATTGAAAATCATATTAGGTTGACGAATTTCACGTATCCACCACAAATTGCAGAAACTGAGGATCCCCTTTGCCAGTTGAGCTTACGTATGAGAAATCCCCCATCAATAACCAAATCACATGGTGTATGTACGTTTGTGGCGCCGATCCGATGCATTTTTTAGAAGTTTAACATTCAAAATGTTGTTATTTTTTTTTCGCATATTTCGGTACCGCAGGTGGCTTTGCCTTTGTAGCAGGCGTGTTTTTCTGGTCATAAGTAGATCCTAATTTGTTCTATACTTGAGTAAAAGGGCATAGCCGGATAAGTAGGGTGAAACGGCCCCCGGACCTATCTTCATTGAGAGAAGGAATATAGTTAGCAATAAGTGAAAGGAAAAATTTTTCAAAATATTAACGCAAAAGGGTGGCGCGTTTCACGGGGTGACGAGGGGGATGAAATCCAAAGCACCAATTTTTTGTGTCAAAACGCAGCAACCGAAAATTTTGGAAAAAATATGTTGGACAAGTATTGGAGAGGATTCTCAGAAAAAATTGTCGGTCAATTTGGGAAAGAACTAAGGGCAAGAAGACATCGGTATACTTTTCAAATATTTTTAAGGGTAACTTCCGGTAACTTCCCCTCGTTGCACCACATTTAAAAATTTTTTGTAGCGTCTACTTTCACCCCCATATAACATATTTTTTTCGCAGCGTGGTCGAAACATTACGTCATAGTGAAAAAAAATCACGTCCGTGGTCTTTCGAGACTAGTAGTCTATGTAATGAAGGCAGAAAGAGTGTAAATATTTCGTGCAAAGACGAGATTACCTTTTCCTCCCATTTTTGAGGGAGTTAAACACGATGGAAGTGGTGAGAGAAGTTTTTGACCGCCGTAACTCCCTGAAATGGATCCCTTTATGTTTTCATATATAAACGGGTCTGGGGAGTGATTTATCGACGGGTTATACTTGAAATAAAATGGAAGGGGGTTATAGAGAAAGTGGAATCTAGGCAGCAGGCCTAGGGGGTTGATTAAACCCTCCCGAGACGATTGATGATTCGGTTCAAATGCGTATCCCCCCGTTTTCGGGGTAGCTGATCATGGGAAAAATATTCATGTTTAGCTCCAACCCCTCGTCATCCTTCAAACGGGCAGAAACCACCACCAGAAAGCATGCTATCCAGGATTTTCGGCACATGAACGTTATTCCTGTGCAAATCCCTTCATTTTTAACGGAAGAGAAGGTGGTAGCGACCTCGGGGGTTGCTTCAACCCTTCCAAGCGCGGATCTAGAAATTTCAATAATTTTTTTCTCGTCTGTGGCGCATGGGACCCATACGAAATATGGGAAATAACATCTCGAGAAGCACTTCTCTAACGACCCCTAAAAAATTTTGAAAAAGCAGTTTGCGAAATTTTTTTTTAAAATTCGATTACCCCCCCCCCCCCCCAGGATTAGGGATTTGTTAAATTGTAAATCACAAAATTTCAATTCGTTGTATTTCAGTTAGTAACGAAAATATTTTCATAAACTTCAAAACACAGTGTTGTATTTTTATGAAAAGTAAAATGCATATGACAAAAAAAATAATTTTAAACAGGAGTCCCTAAACCTGGGGGAGGTAATCGAATTTTGAAAAAATTTTTCGCAAACTGCTTGTTCAAAATTTTTTAGGGGTCGTTAGAGAAGTGCTTCTCGAGATGTTATTTCCCATATTTCGTAAGGGTCCCATGCGCCACAGACGAGAAAAAAATTATTGAAATTTCTAGATCCGCGCTTGCCCCTTGGAATGATTGACGCAGCCCCCGAGGTCGCTACCACCTTCTCTTCCGTGAAAGGTAAAGGGATATGCAGAGGAATAACGATCATGTGCCGAAAAACCTGTAAATCCTGTATAGCATGCTTTCTGGTGTGTGTGGGATGGTTTCTGCCCGTTTGAGGGATGAGGAAGGGTTGAAGTTAAAAAATGAATATTTTTCTCGTGATCGGCGACCGCGAAAACGGGGGGATGATACGCGTTAGAACCGAATCATTAAAAAAAAAATGATTCCACCCTTCGGGAGGGTTTAATCAACCCCTTCGACCTGCTGTCTGGATTCCACTTACTCTATAACCCATTTTATTTCAAGTATAATCCGTCGATAAATCACCCCCCATTCCGGTTTATATATAAAGACATAAAAGGACATAAAAGGTTTTTGGCCGTTTCAGGGGGTTGCGGCGGTCAAAAACTTCTCCCACCACTTCCACCACGTTCAGCACCCTCGAAAACGGGAGGGAGAGGTAATCTCGTCTTTGCACGAAATATTTACTCTTTCTGATATGGGGGTGAAAGTAGACGCTACAAAAAAATTTTGAATATGATGCAACGAGGGGAAGTTACCCTTAAAAATATTTGAAAAGTATATCGATGTCTTCTCGCTCTTAGTTCTTTCCCAAATTGACCGACACATTTTTCTGAGAATCCTCTCCAACACTTGTCCAACATTTTTTTTTTCCAAAATTTTCGGTTGCTGGGTTTTGACACAAAAAATTAGTCCTTTGGATTTCATCCCCCTCATCACCCCGTGACACGCGCCACTCTTTTGCGTTAATATTTTGAAAAATTGTTCCCTTCACTTATTGCTAACTATATTCCTCCTCTCAATGAAGATAGGCCGGGGGCCGTTTCACCCTACTTATCCGGCCCTGCCCTTTGATTCAAATCGGAAATAAAATAAGCTATGGTGTCTTCATTTTAAGTGAGTCACACTGTATATTTAAGAAAATGTATAGTTTGCGACAAAATATTACGTTAGTAAATACGTCGAGTGTTGTAAAATAAAGATTGTTTTGTGACTGTGAATTATTAATAGACCATGGTAAACCGCTTTGATAGAAATATTCAAGGTACCTAGGAAGAAAATGAATATAGACATTCTTCTAGGAAATTTAATTATGTTTAATTTTGCATAGATTACCCTTTTCGTACGACGCATCGTTTCCGAGTTATAAGCGAAGAATCGAAAAAAGGAACCTTTGGGCCCATGTTTAGGCCCATTCGTGAAAAACAGTACCAGTTTATGCACTTGTTGCATAGCTTACTATTGTTTTAAAACTTGAAAATATTAATGTACAGCTGTTAAAATTTTTCCTCTATGTAATATTTCTGTATCAGTTTATTTGAAATCTTGATACGAAGTCGAAAGAATTTGAATTCCGTGAAAATTTTATCCCATTTCAAATTATTTTGACCTACCTATTTTTTATTTTATTGAAATTTAATAATATGGGGACTAGGCACATTGGCCTTCGTTTGCTGCATAGTACGTCTGGCAACGTCATGCCATCTGCCGTGGTAGTCTATTTTCTTTTTCTTCTTTTTATTCTTCTTCTTCTTTACAACCTCAAGCCAGACGTTTTGTGATTCATGCCTTATTCTAGTTTCCTTAGTTTGTTGCTTAACACGTCCGACGGTATGCCATCTCTCGCGGTAGTCTATTAGGTGCACAGCCCCACCTAAGCTTTTTTCCATCATGGTGTTACTGTTATTTATATTATTTGGCAATAAAAATCTGTTTCTTTGAGGTAAAAAATGTAAATATTATTTCCTAGGAGTATACCGGATAGTTCCATTTGTATAAAAAACAAGAGAATGCCAAATAATATTTCGAAAATATGTTAGTGTCATTGGTAGCATAAATACAGTAATTACATTAGTGCCATAATACTTTTAGTTGAATTTTTGTAGTTATATTCATATATACAAAGATTTGAAAAAAAGAATCGAATTGACAGTAATAATTTCAGTAGTTCAATTCAATAAATCAAAATTCAATTCAATAATTCAAATTTCATTATCCTTACATGCAAACATTTGTGTTTTTAAATATATTGTAATTGCCTATTGACTTTAAATGATTTGAAAGGCAATAAAATGTTTTAACACCTGTATAGCTGGGGGCTGTAAAGGTGATATTGCCTTCCACGTAATCAGCCTGGTCATAGCTGCTCAATGGCTTTGTTAATTATTACTGGTGATGCATTTCAAGCATTGGCAACACTTGACTTCAGTAAAGCCTTTGACACTATAGATCACGAAATACTCATCATACTCATTACTCATGTCAAGTGATGTAAATGGCGATGGCACGAGTCTGTTACCTTCTTATTTGGAAAACTAGCCAGCAATTGGGATCAAACGGAGTTACTTCTACTAGCAGAACTATGTCAGCGGTCGTACCACAGAGATCCATTTTAGAACCCTTACTTTTCACAATCCACACATATTAACAAAGTACTCAAATACACATGAATGCTGGCGATACACAAATCAATTATTGCCAAAACGAAGATTTAATAACGACTTACAAATCCTAACAGAGCTGTCTTCCAAGTATGCACTTCTATTAAATGATTCGAAATCTGTACTATTCTTATTCGAGAAAAACAACGTTGTTTAGTACTAAAAAAAAGCTACGGCATCGCAGTTAATAATGCGCCTTTAAAAATTTCGGACCTCAGAGTTATACCTGACCATTTACGTGTTTGTCAACATACTAGTCAACATATTCAAAAAATGTGTACAGACTTGGATTTTGGAAATTGTTATTCCATTTTCTATTTTGTGTAAGATCCAGATGTTCATCTTTTTTAGCACTTTTCCTATTCTGTTTGTGCAACCTTGTATATGAGAGATAAGTAATTGCAGTATATTTCTCTTCTTATTTTATACTGGTTATATTCTGTTTGCTAATGGCGTTATTTATGACCCTGTGTTTATATCCATTTTTCTGTAGACATATCTTTAAAATCTGATACTCTTTTTGAAGATATTCCTCTTCACATATTTGTTTTACCCATTGGTGCTCCATCTTTTACTTCCACATCCAGTGGAAGTATAGTAACGACAAAAAAATTTTTAAAAATTTTTATTGTTCAAATAGGCTTAGAATGTCATGAAACGTCGAGATTTTAAGTTTGAGCGAAAAAAAAATGTCTGTCTGTCTGCCGGTCTGTCGGTCTGTCGGTCTGTCGGTCTGTAACTTTTTTTTGTGCGCACGTTTACTCTGGAACCGTTTAAGATATTGACTTGAAATTTGGTACACGTCTGTATTTTAACGTAATCTGGAACTAGATTATATTTTCATCTTGTTCCATCGAAGGGTTGGGGGTAAATTGGGGTAAATTTGGGGTAAAAGTTAAATTAAGCAGGTAAGAGTCCAGAAAATTGGTATTTAATATATTAAAGAGAAGCTAAGGTTTCAAAAAAATGTTTGGCATTAGCCACCCCCATTACCACCCCCACCCCATTATTAAAGGGGATGAAAACAAATTGTGATTTAGTGTGTGTGTACAAGAACCAGAAACCTCAAAATATTTTTTTACTTCATCCACCCCCACTACCACCCCCTAGCACCACCCCCACCCCACTACCGATGTGAGGTATCGTTTTATAGGTTTTTGGGGTAGAGGATTTCAAATATTATATTATTAAAGTTCCATAAGCAATTATTTCCACATACAAAATTTTTTCGCTGTGAGTGACTTGGATAGAAAAATCTGGATGTGGAAGTAGTGATTCCTTGGGCAGCGGTTTTTTATACAGGTTCCCATTAAAGTAAAAGTAAGTGTAATTTGCGTAAATTTTCACCAAACCAGATAGGTTGTTGTCCAGTAGTACAGTGTGTTGTATTTTTTTAAATTAATTCAATTGCTTTCTAAATTTTTGTTTGTAAAAAGTTACGTTACATCAAATCTGACTAAGACGTCTTCATTTTCTAGCACGTGGTATTTTATTTGTTTGTGAAATGATATCAAATAACAGGAATGACCTTTTAAGTTACTACTCAACTAACACTTTTTAAATATTCCAGCTGATTTTGATTTTAGTTTAGTAAATGAAAATAATGTTTAAAAAAATTTATATAACATAAAAACACATGCTGTTGGATCGTTATGTTAAAATACTGTGGTTCTCATATTACTCCATATATTACATACTTAGTAAACAGTTGCTTATTGTCTAATACCTTTCCTGCTCAATGGAAACAATTCCTAAAATTTCAAATTCCGTATCTGCTAAAGATTTACGTATATAAGCATACTGCCCACATTATCTAAAATTTTAGAGAGAGTAATATATCTAGAATTAATTGAGCATTTAAAAAAATACGAAATTATCCATGTCATCAAACTGGTTTCAGACAGAATCACGGTTGTACTACTGCATTATTGAAAGTGTCCGATGATATTTTAAAAGCCTCTGATGACAATAAAATTAGTGCTGTAATACTATTAGACTTCACTAAAGCATTTGATACCGTACACCATCAACGTCTTACACTTTATTGGGCTAGGTACAAATGCAGTTAGTTTACTAGCTAATTATATGGAAAATCGTACTCAAAGAGTAAAAATAGAAAGTACATTTCCAATGTCATTCCGCTTAAAATCGGAGTGCCCCAAGGGTCAATTTTATGATCTTTGTTATTTTGCATTTATACCCGAAATCTTTGTAGTAAATTAGAATATTGTGATTCACATATGTACGCAGATGACACACAATTATATTTGTCATTTGACAGGAATAATATTGATGATGCTATAATAAAAATTAATTAATGAGACGGCGTCAATGATAAATTCTTTGTTTTTGAACCCTAATAAGTCAAAATTAATTTTATTTGGTAATAGGCTAACTATTTCTAATATTTCCGACCATTTCCATGTAGTAATTAATGACACAACCATTCCAGTCGTTCAGAGTGCATGTAACAAATTAGCAAATGTATACAAAGATCTTATTCAACCCCAAAATTGCTCCATCCACATAGAAATTATTTATCGGCAAAAATAAAAACATTATTATGCGAAACTCTTGTTTTGTCAAATTTTCTATACTGCGTCCCTGTTTATTATCCATGTCTGGATGTTCTAAAGAAAACTAGGATACAATAAGCTTAGAGATCTAAAAATTACAAACATTATGCCTCTGTCATCAAATAATTAGTTCGAAAATTCCTAGCTATTTATAATAAAATCCTTTCACTCAGATGTTCATAACATTAAAACAAAGAAATTATATAATACCACCATCTCATAAAACCAGCCTTTACGAACGGTCTTTTACTCATAATATTTCAAAGCTTTATAATGCAGTTCCAAAAAATATTAAAACAATGTCCACCAAGCAATTTAAAATAAATATATCAAGTTACTTATACAGTAATCAGCAATAAAATAAAACAAAAAATTAAAAAAAAAAAGAATAAAAAAATTAAAAATAAAAGAAAGTATATTATATAATATGTTGAAATAAACACTATGATTTTCAAATGTTTTGTTTAACTGTGCATCACAATTTAGTCATTTAGTAATGTAATATAGGATTAGGATAGGCACCTAGGTGCGGCCAAGATGGCTCCCTGGCCCATATGTAGATTTATCAGAAAATGGCCTATATCTAGGAAATTATTGCTCGTAGCTTAAAATCGAAAAGGACTAAAATTGATCAGTAGATTATTTTACATTAGATGCGTTAAGGTTTATATAAATAACATTATATTACATTGAAATACATATAATTTGTATTACAGTGGAAACGTCGAATGCTCAAAGAATAATTGACATTTTAAGAGATCGTGGCTACTCAATTGATAAACTGTTAACATTTGAGCTAACATCCATTTCTTTTTTTTCACCAAAGATGGCGCGCTTTTAAAATCAAACAAATTAGAATTGGTAAACAAACTTGAAAGCCAAATAAAAAGTTCCTCTCATTGTCACCCCAATATATCCTGCCAAATTTTTGATTTTATGCTTCATGCTCGCACCATAGCTGCGGCTACTGTGTTCAATTAAAAATTTTGGTGATTTTGCTGAAATTATATTAAACAGAATAATTTATCTGTCAAAATCCGCCAAAAGTTGATGTCGTCTTCGATCATATGACGAGAATAGTACAAAAACTGCAGAAAGATTGAGACGCGTCAAAAAAGATCCAATCAACATGACAATCTCAAGCAGTGTGACACCTTTGCCGAAAGACATGGATGCTTTTTGGGCTTCAATTCAAAACAAGACACAGTTTCAATATTTTTGCCGAAACTATTTTATTCAACATAGGGGCAGACTATCAAGTTCAATAGTTTATTTGAGTAGTGTGGCTGGGGAAGAAGCACACAAAGTAGAAGCAGATATTGTTACAGAAGAACCTCAGTTATGTTGTACACTTGAAGAAGCCGATGAATGGATAATTTTTCACATAAATCATGCCGTTAAGCACTCAAATGTTGAAAGTGTCTTAATAGCATCATCAGACACAGATGTATTTGTGTGTGCCGTTTACTATTTTCATAAAGAGTTTAAAACTAATGGTTTAAACGAACTTTGGACTTATTCTGGGGTAGGACAGACTTTAAGATTTATTCCAGTACATGATGTATGTCAGGCTGTTTCAAACCATGTCATTGAAGTACTTCCTGCTATTCACTCACTGAGTGGATGTGACACTATAAGCAAATTTTGCACAAAGCACGCAGCTTTAAAAGTGGCCGAAGACTGCGCATACTTGTTAAAAGACTTTGGAAAAGAAAAACTGTCAAATACAATAATTGAAAATGCTGAAGAGTTTTTGACAAAGATGTTATCTAAAGACTTTAGGAATATTAATGAATTTTTAAGTACCACCGAATGAAAACTTTAGACTTCACCAAGCTTCCACCGACTTTATCTAGTACAAGCGGGCATATTTACAGGCTAACCAGTGGTCTATTAGAAGATCTAGGTAAACCTTATCGCGGTGACTATGGATACGAGCAAATGGAAACAGGATGGATTCCTCAAATTATCACCGAGTAACTTAGTCCTGATTTCCCTCACATTTGTTCATGTAAGACTTGTGCATGGCCAAACATCTGTATATTAGCCTGATCAAATGGTAGTTTTTCGGTAAAATGAGTCCGTTAGAAGGTTTCTCAATAGTATTATATGTTTTTTGGGGTGCTGAACACGAATCTGAAGTTTGCTGCCTCGTAGCAGTACCCGCTCAGGTCGGAAAATGCAAAAAACCTCGAAATTTTCGGAGTTTTTCCGGTTTTCCGCTCATATCTTGCAAACGACGCGTCGTACGGAAAATATTACTGCATTCAAAGTTGAAGAGCATTAAATTCTGCGTCACATGACCCTCTAACTTCCAAATTAGACCGATTTATAAGGTCGCTGTCAATATAGTCAGCTGGAAAAAAGAGTAGAAAAAAGAGCAAGTAAGTTGTAGTGTGAAGATGCGATGTATAGGAAATACCTGATAGCAATGTCCATTTTATTTTACTCTACAGTAACATTTTCCGAAAAACGCGTTGTTTACAAGATATGAGCGGAAAACTGAAAAAACTCCGAAAATTTCGAGGTTTTTTGCGTTTTTCGACCTAGTACTGCTACTAGGCAGCAAACTTCAGATTCAGCACCCCAAAAAACATATAATTCCGTTGAGAAACCTTCTACCGGACTCATGTTACGAGACAGGCACTTTTGAACACCATTTGATCAGGCTATATGTAGGAAGAATGATGTTGGCTGCTGCAGGTTCTGTTTTTTTATTAATAAAATCTTCTTTTTTAATTACAACTTTTTTATGGTTTAATAACATGTAAAATAATGCTCTTATCAATTTTGATATCTTGTAATTTTCCGCTACGAGCACTGGTAAAAGTACATATGGACAAGGCGGCCATCTTTTCGGCCATATTGGGAGAAACCTCCCCATACCAGAAATGCGCACCCAAATCAAACCTTATCCTTAGACATCTAAGAACTCAGTTTTATATGATGAAGCGACCTTTGGACACGCCAGCTTAGAGTTTACTCGACTTATATGCGCTTCCGATTGTTTTGTTAATAACTCTTTTACTTTCTGTAATGCATACAGTGAACTACCAACAAAAGACAACTATTAGTGAGCATCTGGTAAATATCACGGTAATACCCAAGAAACTATAGTTTATTAAATAAGATTTTCATAGCTCTTATTTTATAAACTGTGGCATATATAGGAATTATTCATAGACTTCGTCTACTTTAACAATCAATTATAAAGATTGTAACAGTATTTTGAATAGAAACATTTTACCCTAAGAATATTAAATTTACTACAAGCAACCTCTTACCTTTGAGATAAACGGGGATTTATATGGGCAGCTATATCGCTCTTCGGATCCCTTTTACATAGCAGGTTCACTGCAAACCTATAAAATAAATTAAATATAACAAACAAGTTACTTTGTTTATCTTCAAGGACAATAAAATTCAAAAGTTAGAAGTGAGTAATTTAAATGAATTCGTAATAGAAATTTCGTCAATATAAAAGTCTAGCCTGAAGACAGTCACTTACTATTTGCTACTAAATTAGTAGGTAGCACATAGCGCATTTCCGATATTTTCTAGCGGTATATATTTACTATCTACAGGACAGTTTCAGACTAATTAGGCCTCGTCAGTCCAGAATAGATAGTGGTGTATCATGACTATGGACATTGGACAGTCTCCCAATTCTTGTCAATGTGATATAGTTACAAATCGGTTACTTGTAAGTGAATACAACTACGATTTTAACTTATAAGTTTGAAAGATACTGAAATTTTTTGGTTTTAGTTCAGGAGGATGCGCCTGGTGCATTCAAGAAAAAATGAAATATGAATTTGGTTATTACCACTATTCTCTCATTTTTTCCAATGTTTAGGCAATTTTTAAATATTGAATTTTATAAGTAAAACGATATTTACCTTCATTTCATGCTTTCAGGGCTTCAGGGCTCATAAACTTTATTAAAATAAAAAAAAGAGTTAGATAGATTTTCATTAGCCCATCCATTGAAGTAGCTTTAACCTCTAAAAAAAATTTTATGCTAAATATAAGAATAAACAAATCTGGAAAAAATGCGAAAAATCGCGAATATTTCTTTTTACATTTTTGCTTATAACTTTTTTCTGAGCAGAGATAGGTACAGGAAAAGAAAGTAGAGATTCCAGCCGTTAAAATGAGCTGCTAAAAAATATTCTTGATGAATTGACCCACTGGTTCAAAGTTGGCTATTTTTTACCGCTTTTGCTTATATACCCTTTTCTTTACAGTTATCAATGAAAAACTTTATTTTTATTAGGCATAACGCAATTTTAAGGTTATTGGGGAATAATTAACATGTTTTATTTTAATTTGTAAAATTTAATAATTGTTGCAAATAAAAAAAAGGAATAATACATGCATTTTTTCAGTTTTTTGTATATAAAAGTTAAGCTGATGTCTCTTCAACAAAATTACAATTATTGTTGATTTGAAAATCAATTTATTCATCGATGTCTGCATCGACGTCCTCTTTTTTGCGTTTTCGCTGTGGGAATCGGCATCAATCTATTTTTTGTGTCTTTCCACCCCATTGCAGGGGATTTAAAATCTTTCCTTGACACTGCTGCATTTGTAAATATGCTCGCTGTCCATGTAATTTTGTGGCGTCGGCTATTAGAGGTAATTGCATTGTACTCAATAAAAAAAAAAATTTCATTGGTAATTGTAAAGTAATTGTAATTGTATATAAGCAAAAGCAGTAAAAAACTACAAAAATAGCCAACTTTGAACGGCAATATGTTAGTCAACTGTCATCATAGAACTTTTTTTCACAACTCATTTTACCGTTTGGAACCTACTTTCTTTCCTCTAAAGCAAATCCTATACTTACCTCTGCTCTGAAAAAAGTTATAAGCGAGAATGCAAAGAAAAAATTTTTCGCAATTTTTCGCATATTTTGCAGATGTGTTTATTCTTACATTTAGTATAAAAATAGTTTTTTCGAGGTTACTAAAAGCTATTTTGATAAATTCAACTTTATACTTTATACAAAAAAGTACTCTTGTAATTTTTTTGAATTCCGTTTAGTTTTCGAGTTATATTGAAAAAACCAAAAAACCGTTATTTTACCCCGTTCTAAATTTAAAACCATTTTGAGATTTTATCATATTTATATGACCAACAAACGGATGAAACAATAAAAGCAATTGTTCCGTACTTCCTCTTTTTTTTTTGTACATAGTCAATAGTCTAAGTTATAGTAGTGATTGGAAAACTCTTATTTACAAAAAAAATTATGTTGAATAGAACAATTTTCATTTTAACATTGAGTAGTTTTATCGAAATAGTGAAAAAGTACAACTCTTTGTTAATAACTGAAGGTACTTTGTACTTTATTTTCTATATTATTAAAATAAATCAACTTTCTTATGCCTTGTGGCGTTGTGTATTTATACATTTAATATTTACTGGTAGATCTTTGAAAATAACAATTAATATACAAAATATAATATGATAATGTGCATATACGACTTAAGTCGGCTATGGCGTTTCTTCGTGCCATTCACAGTGTAACTGGTCAACTGTTTACCTATTGCTCCTTTGTTCGAGCTTTTAACCAGTATATTAATCAAGTCGGGCAAGTAAATATTATTCTATTTAGCACAGCTCAAATAGGTTCACGGAACTGTCAATTATGTTCACTATCAGTATCAGTTCATATTGTCCGTGAAGCCATTGCCTATATTTGACAAACAAATCGTATTACATTACCCATTGTTTGTTGATGCTATCATATGCCAATACATTTAGTAAATATTTCACAGCTACTAATAAGTAACCATACTACTTATTATAGGGGAAACATTAAGGTCATCCATCCTATTTCCTTTAGAAATTAGCTAGATGTATAATGAAATTAAGATATACCAATAAAATAAGAGACTGAGGCGTTGTCAAGCATTGAGGGTATTCATGGGTTGCTTGCCAAAACATTCAAACTACTAAGGAGTATTAACCACACACCGTTGATTTATTCCAGGCAAATAATGCAATAATATACGGTGCAGACGCAAATAGTCCACTCATCTTAATCTTTGAACCAAACATGTGGGAGATATCGGAGAAAAACTGAAAAAAATGGCGTCAAGTTTATAACTTCGTAACGTGCAATTGAAGCATGATCTGCAAAAATAAATACAAATTTCTTCAAAGTAAAATTTGTTTATTGTTTCGTCTAGAAATAGTTTTTTTTGTGTGTATAATATCGATCAGTCCTAGTGACTAAGAGACAAGTGTTTAGGAGGGCATAATGATTGGAAATGGAAATTAGTAAATTGGAAATGGAAAATGGAGTGAAAATCGCGGTCAAGGTAAACGTAAATACCGTGTGTGTAGTCGCGGGCTAGGCATGGGGAGTAAGAATTACAACATCGCGTGTGCCAGCTGGCTGAAATGAAATAACAGAGCTGGGATGCTCCACCGACGGACGAATTTACGGCTGCCGGTGTTGTCAGATCTCTCGCGCTACGTAAATGCACATGCCTAATGGGAAATTACACGCACGGTATAACAAATATTAGAAACACACCCGATATTGTCGACTTTTTAATAAAGGGTCTCGCCAGGTTTCCACATGAAATCTGCACTGGCGTGTTTTTCAACATTGGTGTCTTTATTATGTTGCTACTTGATAGAAATAACTTTTGACCAATTATCAAAGGTCTAGCTTTACTCATTTTTAGAAAACACTTAAAAATCGTTTTTCTATTAAACTTTGATAGATATTTGAATAACTCCAACGGGATATGAGAGCTACTGATCAGAATTACATTGCATATTTTTTTTATAAATTTTCAACTTACTATTAGGTAAGAAAAAAAAATTTGAAAAAATGAAGGGTGGTTTTTTGTAGGTATTTCTCGAGATACACCGATAAAAAAAAATCACGTATAATCAGTAAGTGTTCAGCTACAATGCATAACAGTTACATAAATCTGCGATAGGTGGATCATATTTAAATTAATAATATTATGTTGGTAGGTGGTCATTGGAAAAAAAAAATGTGTAATAGGGCACATCAAACGTATAGCTACGCGAGTTTCGTTGAGAGTGATCGGCATCTTAGCAGTCTGGATCACCATCATAACGATTCATCCAAGTTCTATGCATGAAACTATTGTTACTATCAGTAATACTTTTTTCTAACACACTTAATTTCTAGATTGCTAAACACTTATCGTAAAAATCAGAATATCGTGTCTTGTAATTCATAAAATTTATTTTATTTTAGCCGTATATTAGTATATTTTGGCCAGTCCAATAAATGGATTTTTAATTAAAAATGAATGTCCAATGAATGTTACATAAATTAAAATAAAAACAGCATTTGTTGAAAAAAAGAAACTTTTATTTTGCATACATAATCATTAAACTAATCTAATCTTCATCATTATTTTCGTCTATTATTATAGTTGTAGTCATATTTGTGGTATCAAATATATGTGTTAAGATTTCAGCAGGCTTGATGATTTTTGATTTATAACGGCCATGTGACAAGTAATAAATTGTTGAAGCTACATGTGAACAACAACCTATTGTTCTATTCCCATTAGCACAATCACATGTGTATCTTTTTATACCCTTATAGTTATTCATATTTGGTTCATATTCAATGAAACATTGATATGTCTTGCTGTTGATGTGTCGGGAGCGAAGTTTCATCCTTTCATAGGGGTTTTCGGATGACGTAGAAACTATTGAAAACCTAGGATATAATGTTTTAATGCCAGCGTGTAAGGGAAATCGCAAACAGTTAACTACTGAAGAAGCAAATCATTCAAGGCGTGTCACAAAAGTACGGTGGGTTGTTGAAGTAGTACACGGAGATATCGGCCAAAAATATCACTTGCTGCATCATAAATTGGATAACAAGTTATTGCCTGTAGTTGGATCACTGTGCCGTATTGCTGGATTTTTACACAATATGTTCGGGAAAAGGTTGAATTCGGATTTGGAACTTGCTGATAGCATAATTGATTATATGAGAGAACGTGAAATACAAAAAAATACACTACAAAATCTAGTTGAAGCAGAAAAACTTAGTCGCCGCAAAAAACCTTTTACAACACTGTCACCTACATCCCTCATAGATTTTCCAGAATTAACTGAAAATTATCTAAAAATATTATTTACAGGAACATATCAAAAATGTCGCAAGCGGTATGTTACCTCGCCGAGTTGATAGACGATGACGAAATAGTATATTACGTAATGAGTGATGTAGAGTAGCGGCGAGTGCGTATTTCCATGAGCGCGTAATTGCCTTACAACTCGAATTATGTACTATACTTTACCTACGATCATATTTATTTAGTTATTTAGTAAAATCTGGATTTAGTTTACTAGTCAACAATATTATTCAACAAATATTATGTCAGTTTTGACAGCGTTTGAAAATTAAGTAGGCGCATTTGTTCTTTGAAATCCCGCGTCAGCGATATAAGCCACCTATAATTGCGTGTCCTGTGCGTTTTGTTTACCGTGCGATTTGTTTACAGTGCGTTTTGTTTACAATACGTAAAATTCAACTTACATGGATGGCAGGTTGTGTGTTTTTTACTATTTACAGTAGTGATCGTAGGTAAATAATATTAATATTGAGTACTTAAAAGAAAATCGTAATATAATAAGGATGAAACTTCGCTCCCGACACATCAATAGCAAGACATATCAATGTTTGATTGAATATGAACCAAATATGAATAACTATAAGGGTATAAAAAGTTACACATGTGATGGTGCTAATGGGAATAGAACAATAGGTTGTTGCTCACATGTAGCTTCAATAATTTATTACTTGTCACATGGCCGTTTATATTTTAATTTAAGTAACATTCATTGGACATTCATTTTTAATTAAAAATCTATTTATTTGGACTAGCCAAAATATACTAATATACAGCTAAAATAAAATAAATTTTATGAATTACAAGACACGATATTCTGATTTTTACGATAAGTGTTTAGCAATCTAGAAATTAAGTGTGTTAGAAAAAAGTATTACTGATAGTAACAATAGTTTCATGCATAGAACTTGGATGAATCATTGTGATGGTGATCCAGACTGCTAAGATGCCGATCACTCTCAACGAAACTCGCGTGGCTATACGTTTGATGTGCCCTATTACACAATCTTTTTTTCCAATGACCACCTACCAACATAATGTTATTAATTTAAATATGATCCACCTATCGCAGATCTATGTAACTGCTATGCATTGTAGCTGAAGATTCACTGATTATACGTGATTTTTTTGATAGGTGTATCTCGAGAAATAGCTACAAAAAACCACCCTTCATTTTTTCGATTTTTTTTTCTTACCTAAGTAAGTTGAAAATTTATAAAAAAAAATATGCAATGTAATTCTAATCAGTAGCTCTCATATCCCGTTGGAGTTATTCAAATATCTATCAAAGTTTAATAGAAAAACGATTTTTAAGTTTAAGTTGCCCCTTTTTTCTAAAAATGAGTAAAGCTAGACCTTTGATAATTGGTCAAAAGTTATTTCTATCAATTAGCAACATAGTAAAGACACCAATGTTGAAAAACACGCCAGTGTAGATTTCATGTGGAAACCCGGCGAGACCCTTAACGTGTCTTTTCGTGTCTCACATACGAGGAAAAATTATACGTAGTTAAATAATTGAATCGTCCAATTCCAGATTTAAGTAAATCGCTAATTAACGTATAGTGGATTGTGTGAGTCGGAAAATACCCCGAAAACCCGGACTATTGTCTGATGCAACTAAAGTAGTTCTCCCCCCGTTTTCGAAGATGCTGAACACCGTGGTGGTGGCAGAATTTCTCGCTGGAGTGACCCAACCCCGCAAACGGCAAACGGCCAAAAACCACCCCCAAACGGGGTCAAAATAATTTTAATACAAATTTTCAACATTTCAAAACTAGGCCCCTCAAAACGAGCCCGGGCCCGGGAAAATTACACATTTACATTTTTTGAACGAAATAAATGACTTGTTGACTGTTACATTTCTCTTATTTATTTTTTTAAGCGTAGTCTTACTGAAGAAGAGCAATTACTTCAAAGCATCAACGCGAGCAATTGCTTACGCCTTTGTTAAGACTCATCTTCACTCTTTTACTATTTTGATATTACCGAACAGAATGAGTACGTAATGTGTGGAAGTTTGCAAACGAACAGTCGTTTAAGGGTCGTTTCACAAATGTTATAAGAAGGGGGGTTAAAAATGGTTCATTTTTGCTAAGGTATTTTTTGAATGGCCCCTAAAAAAATACTAAATATATGGAATTTTTTTTCTTCAGTATTAAGAATCCAAGTCTTCGACCGTGTTACTTTAGCCGCCATCTCGTTATAAATGGAGATAAAATTAGCTTTTTTGAAAAAGCTCGTTTCCTGTTGATTTTACGGAAATAGTACCTATTATGTAGAGATTGTAGAGGATAAAATTCTCAACAATGTTTGCATAAAAAAAATTATACTATTAATTAGTTTAAAAGTTATAGCGTCTCCAAAGTTTAACAAGATCTACTTCCGCAAATCTGGAAAAGGAAAGAGGTTGCCGAAAAGTTTTATAGGACCTGCTGTTTTTGTTGTGGATTATGCCTACCAGAGATACCATGTCAAATAAAACGCTCTAATAAATCTACCATAAAGTGTTATGGAAATGAGTTTAAAAAATAAGACTCTCCCCAGCTCGCTAGTAGTGACTCCTCGATGTCCAGCAGAGTATCTACGTATTCTTCGTCGCTTTTAATGTGAATATCCAGTGTGTCACGACAATTTTGTCCGCTGCAGTTGCTGTTAATTTAAACCTGCCTTTACACAAGCTGCATCACATTCCGTCCTGCATTTTCAATAAATAAATTTCAGTAAAGCGAGGGAAGCTAGATATTTTTTTTTGTTGCAGATTTAGCAAAACGTTGATCACGATGTGAGTCCAATGTTTCTTTATCTCTGTCATCTACAAACAACGTGACCAAAAAGTGTTCTCCGATCGATGCAATCCTTTCAGAATCCATGTTATGTTGCTGGAATGTTCAACTGGCGTAGTTTACTATGGGTTTTTGTTGAGAATAATAACATTTCTCGGCAACTATTCCTTTTCCAGATTTGCGGAAGTAGGTGTTGTGCGACCTAGTCTTGTTATGATCACCAAGAGATCTATTCCTTCGCCCACGACTACAACGGACTCATGTTTCAATAACTGTGTAAATAACTAAAACATGGACGCCTTTGGCAGCTTGACTTACGTATGTAAAATTGAATTCTCGAATTTTATTTTTAGCATTGTAATGAAGCAATTCTTGTTAACATTTGCATTATCTTTCTGCCATTTTATTGGTACAATTTATGTTTATAAAAAAAGAGTATGACCGACTCCGAAAGCAGATGTTTCTAACGCCGGTGGGAGGGGGGTTAGTAGCCAGAATAGAGATCGGCTAGGCAGCCATGGCCATATTATTATCGGTTTAAAGACATAATTGGCAAATAAAATAAATTTTTAAGCTTTCGCAGCGCTATAACATTTAAACTTAAACTATTAATCGTACAAAAAAAAATATACAAAAGTTGTCGAGAATTTTATCTACAAAATTTATAATAAGTACTCTTTCCCAGGGGCGGGCGTAGCGAAGGGGGGTATGGGGGAGTACGTTACCCCCCAATTCTGTTAGACTTGGCAAAAGTTGAAAATTCGAGATGTAAAGGTGGCAATTTTTATTGAAAACATTTTTTTTTAGATTTTATCCCCCCGCTCATCAACTTTTATTACGGCGAAACTTGGCAAAAGTTGGGTAAAAGTTGGAAATTTGGGACATAAGTTAGTAATTTTTATTGAAAAATTTTTTTTTAGAATTTCTCCCCCGCTCATCAATTTTTTTTTTTGAGGATTTATTATTTAATTATTTACAGAGTTGGCTTCTTAAGTCGTTTTAAGTTGGTAAATTTGAAAAAATAACACCCCAAAAAGTTGCTCACTACGCCCCTGCTCTTTCCGTAGTATCAACGGGAAACGAGTTAATTAAAAAAACACTGATTTTACCCCCATTTATAACAAGATGGTGGTTAAAGTAACGCCCCCTCGAGGTCGAAAACTTGTCCCCCACCCACAATACTACTAAAGAAAATTCCCCTATATTTAATGTTTTTTCAAATGTATATATTGACTGCAGTACTTAAGCTACAAAAAAAACGTGTTTTCAAAAATCAGCGAGTTGCACCTCACTCCCCGCCTATTAATACATGAGTCTTTATTTAATTGCACATTTTATTCTATATTTGCTTGACACTATATTTGCTTGACACACTTATTACATTAAGGGCCGGTTTTAGGGCCGTTACTTTCGAGTAACGGCCCTTAGGGCCGTTACTTTCAGTCCCGATTAAACTTTAACCGTCGGCCAAATCATTGAAAGTACAATTGTTTCCATGGTAACTGAATTAGTTTGACCCACCGTTAACGTTTAATCGGGATCGAAAGTAACGGCCCCTATAGGTATAGTTTAAACCTAAGTTTAACTAGAAGATTCTGTTGAGGTTCGAAATAAAAGTAAATACCGTATTTAGCAAAGTGTATATTAGGCACATTCATCAAATAGGAAATTATTAATTAAATTTGAATATAGATTCTGTGGTATTGATAGTTGTTATTGAGTTATTATCGATAGTTATCGAATGATTTTTATAGTAAAAAAGCTGCTGTGAGAAGCGTCTTTTTGAGTTCTTGTTAAAAGGTTCTTGTTAATTTTCTGAGTGTGCTTAATATACACTTTGCTAAACATGCTATTTACTTTTATTTCGGACCTCAACAGAATCTTCTAGTTAAACTTAGGTTTAAACTGTACCTATAAAACCGGCCCTTATTGTTAAAGTTTGTAATCTTCCGTCCAATGAATAGGAAATTAAACATGTTTAATTTACACACCTTACTCTTGCGTGACGGTGGATTATGCTTGAACTTTGTTTACATTTCCATGCATTTATATTACTTTGATCTTTGTCCTCCGGAAATTAAAAAACCGATGATGTCGTAAACGTCACACAGAGAGTATGGACAAAATCGTTTTTAGCTCTATATTTGATGTCAGGGGTGTTCCCTTTATTTATGAGTATTATAAAATATAGCTAAATGCAAATATTATACTCTTCGTCGGATGATTGAACTCTCTATATAATAGGCTCGTTTTAAAAAATATAATTTTAGTATATTTAGAATCTTTACTCAATACAAAACACAGTGTCTAAAGGATTTTTTTTATTTTTTCTTTTACAGACGGTATTCAACATTAAAGTTTTATAGTTTTTATAAAGTGAACAATTCTACATATGAAATGGTTATTTACGATATTTTTTTGTGTTACAGATATTTTTTATTTCGAAAAAACTTATTGATTATAAAAATCGTGTTTTGTAACATTTACACTGCCTTCGATACCGTGTGAATCTCCGGGCTGCTTCACAAACTAAACGCACTGGACTTTCCCATGCACATAACCAAACTTATTCACTCTTTCCTGTCAGATAGATCGCTGCAGGTCAGAGTGAACAATAAACTATCAACTCGGCGGGACCTTCGCGCGGGCGTCCCCGCCTGTCACCGAAACTGTACAATTTGTACGTCCCCGACTTCCCGGAGTTCCCGAATATGAACCTTGCTAAGTACGCCGATGACACGGCCATGTATGCACATTCGCACAATGCACAAGCGGGTAACATGCTGCTGAAAGCACACATGGCTCGTGTCACGGCGTATTACGACAAGTGGAAGATTCGGATCAACGCCGAGAAGTCCGAGTCGATCCTCTTCACGCGCCGGTTCACAGAGAACCGCATATTAACACCAATTTCGATCGGGGGACAACAAATTCCAATCAAACGGTGCGTGAAGTATCTGGGGGTTAACTTGGACAAACGACTGACGTTTAACATACATATTAACGAAACAATACGCAAGGTCTACTCCATGTCCAGGAGTCTGTACCCGCTCCTGGTCAGAGGTAGCGAACTTAACAGGACAAATAAGAAACTATTGTACATGATGGTGATCAGGCCGGCCATCACATACTCGGCGCTGGTATGGTGCAGCATTCCGGCCACGACAATGAGAAAACTTCGAGTTGTCGAACACAAATTTATGCGCCTCATTTCTAATTTCGGCAGATACACCTCCCTCAGAGATCTATACGCACAATGTCACGACATAACCCCACTAGCGGATTACGTTCAAGAAATCTCCCAAAAATTCTACACCTTCAAACTGGTCCGCTAATCAGCAACATAACCCAAATCAGAATGCATAATGCCCCATTCCAGATCAAACACCCCCTACCATACTAGGAGTTGCCCATCTTCCGGCAACCTCTTCCCTAGCCATACCTTCCTATACCACAACTTACCATTTCCCCACCTTTGATCTTTCCAATCATTTCTATTCTCTTTCTTTATGTTCTATTTTTGTTCTCTTTTTTATTATATTCGTCCTCTTTTTTTTTTTTTCAAAAATTCCCTTTTGGCCGATAACCTTTAAAAAAAAATTCAAACATTTTAAACCCTATCCTTTTTCCACCACATTTTCCTGGCGTCAGGGAGACCACCAGGTCGGCAGTTCTCGTACGGGTTTTTTCGTTTAGTTTTTCACCCGAGTCAACAGCCCAAATTTATTCAGTGCTACAACCAGTGATTAGTTTCTAAGTTTTATATGAATTAGTTTTAGGTCCATGTTGACAGCATTTTTTTATTTTATTGTTAATTTTTAAATCCGCCACAGGCGGATAGGAGTTTTAACATTGTTTTATTAATTATCGTTTAGCCAAACCGGACCCGCCCCGTCCAACCCTACATTCACCACGGCGCTACGCGCCCTGTTTATCTGGTTAGCTCCGGGCCAGGTTTCGGGCGAGGCGCATTTTGTAAAATTTATATTTTTAAATAAATATTTCTTGCTTGCTTGCTTGCTTGCTTGCTTGCCATATCTTCAAATCTAATTGAGCTATCGATCTGATTTTTTTTTAAATTCAAGTACACTAATAAGCGGTTCCAATAGTCTTTTTGTTTCTATCGATTATTGTTTATTATTTTCTTTAAACAACAATGAACTTATTACTCGATTTATTACTTCGCTAAGAATGTGCTCATATTTTGACTAAGCGACAAACTTTTTTATTTTTGAAAATTTTCATATATGTGCAGCGAGGCGATTGAAGCTAAAATACAGAAGAAGTTTTTGAAAAAAAATTTTCATCTAGGACTTTATTTATGAATATTTTTGAGACGCAGTAGCATATGGCATACACCCGCCAGGCGTACGGCGTAAATTATCCGATCGACCTTTGAAATAACCTTTTTCAGTCATGTTTAAAACAATTTAAACCCTTTTAAATAAGGTACACTTAAATACACACTATAATTTAATATCACAGACCGAATACAACTAAATAACACAGGTCTACAAAGAAAAAGGTCTTGTCCTAAGGTTCTCATTTAACTTTTTAGTAGTATCTTGACGCGCTGAAGCCAATTTTGGGAAAAAGGAATTTTTCTACCGTCTCATTTTTTCTCTACCACCCCTTTAACCCCTAAAAAGGGCAAAAAAAAGTCTTGTCTTAAGTTTCTGATCTAACTTTTCTGAAGTATTTGGATGCGTTAAAGCTAATTTTAGACAAAAGAAAATTATATCGTGTCAGTTTCCCTCTACTGCCCCCTTTTATCCCCTAAAAAAGGAAAAGATGAAGTCCCACTTGTCCCAAGTTCTGATCTAACTTTTTCAAAGTATTTTGACTCGCTGAAGCCAATTTTGGACGAAATATATTTTTTTAAGGTGTCAGTTTCCCTCTACCACCCCTTTTGTCCCCTAAAAAGGACAAAAAAAGGTCTTGCCGAAGATTCTGACCTAACTTTTCTGAAATATTTTGACGCGCCAAAGCCAATTTTGAGAAAAAAAATTCTATCGGCTCAGTTTTCCTCTACCACCCCCTTCGTCCCCTAATTTTTTTTGTCCAAAATTAGTTTCAGCGGGTTAAATTACTTCAGAAAGGTTAGATGAGAACCTTAGGACAAGACCTTTTTTTTTGCCCTTTTTAGGGGATGAAGGAGGTCGTGTCGGGTGGCAGAGGGAAACTGAGTTGATAGAAAAATTTTTTTGTCCAAAAATGGCTTTAGCGCGTCAAAATACTTCAGAAAAGTTAGATTAGAACTTAGGACAAGACCTTTTTTTTTTTTTTTTGTAGACCTGTTATAATTTTAGGAAATAACCGCAAACTGTACGAATTATATGTCTGAATCATTGCCCTCGCAAAGATACTCCGTTAGATGACGTCAAGTTCAATATGAGTGTGTTCTCAGATTTGCCCCCTCTCTCGGATATTAGTAGGTGATTTAAATACTTTCCAGTTAGAAATTATGAAAACAAATTTGATAACTGCTAATGTTTAGTAACTATAACTATATTAATATACATAAATTAATTTAAAATATACGGCACATGCAACAAGCCTATTGCTGAACATTCTATTATAGTACACACTTTTTGCAGTTATTCAAAAATAAGTAAGTATTTTAGGTATAACTGTTGTGCTTGAAATTTAATCATCTCCTGAAGATGCCATTTTAATTGGCGAAATGTTAGTCAGTATACTAGTCAGTATTTTTGTGTCTATATAATTTTGTCAAAGATTACAACACTCTTCACTTGCATTTTTTCTTTATGTTTCATAACTTTTACATTTACTGATTAATTTTTTCAAAAATAATAGGATTCTTCCTCCAACTAACACTAACTTATAGTTCTATTTAAGTAGTCTTGTAAGTAGTTTTTTTACGAAAAAAGTTATGGCCAATAGTTCAGTAATATAACAGCTAATATTAGTACAGTACCTAGAGGTAAAAAATATGCAAAACTTCGGAATAATGTCATATTGAACGGATTTCGTTCATTTTTGGCAGTATGATAGTAAATGCTTCAAAAAAAAATTTCTGTATTGTGCGGGGGCTTGCTAAGTTATAGGGGGTGGATGCCGCCCCCTCTCACGGGGTGGCTAAAAAAATATATATTTATTGGAGCTGAAGTAGAATCAAATTTTAAGAAAAAAGGTTCTATGCAGGTAATTCTTAAGTTCAAAATTGCGATTTTATCTTAAAAAAAAGATATTTCCAAACGGCTTTCGTCAAGTATCTCGAAAACTATTACGTTATCGAAATATTACACACCAATTACAGAAAGTACAAACTGGGAATTAATTGTATTTTTCGTTTATTGATGTAGGATTAATAATTTCGGAGATATTTAAGTTTACATTTGGCATCCAAGTGTTCATAAGATAATTATTTAGAGTGAGAGTTAAATATCTCAGAAACCTACGTCAAGGATGCTAAAAGGTAGAATAATAGGTCATTAATTAAGCTTTCAACTGTTTTTTCATTTGTTTCTGTAGCACAAAAAACAAAGAAGTTATGACCGAAGCAATGTGCGTCTACACATTTTTTTAATAGCAACGTCGCCATTTTGTTACTGTAATTAGCCAGTAACTAAAAAAAAGGAATTTCAAACACTGTTTCTCATTAATATATAGCATGACGTAGATGCTCAAATTTTTTGGTGTGTATACAGCACTTGCTTTAGAAAAAAATACAGTTTAAACTATAAAGGTATTTTCGATAAAACGTATTTTTTTTCCTTTTCCAAATATCTCAATAAATATTAACTTTATTGAAAAATGGGTAGAGACCAAATTATGACGGAAAAATATGCGTATTTATATTTTTTATATAAAAAGGTCGCCGTCTTGTTACTCTAATTAGCCAGTAATTTAAAAAAATTATCTCAAATACAGTTTTTCGTTATGATGTAGCATTACCTGGATGCTCAAATTTTTTTGCTCATTTAAAGCACTTGCTTTAGAGAAAAATGCATTTTAAACTTTAAAGGTAATTTCGAAACACTTGGATACCAAATATATCCCGAAATTATTAATCCTACATCAATAAACAAAAAATATAATTAATTCCCAGTTTGTACTTTCTGTAATTGGTTTGTAACATTTTTTCGATAAAGTAATACTTTTCGAGATACTTGACGAAAGCCGTTTGGAAATACCTTTTTTTTCAGCTAAAATCGCAATTTTGAAGTCGTTATAACTTAAAAAGTAGCAATTTATATGAAAAAAAAATTGAATAGAACCTTGTCTTCTTAAAATTAGATTCTATTTCAACTCCAATAAATATATATATTTTTTAAGTGCCACCCCCTCAGAGGGGGTGGCATCCACCACCTATAAATTAGCAAGCCCCCGCACAATATACCGTGCGTGTAATTTCCCATTAGGCATGTACATTCACGTAGCGCGAGAAATATGACAACACCGGCAGCCGTAAATTCGTCCATCGATGGAGCATTCCAGGCTCTGTTATTTCATTTCAGCCAGCTGGCACACGCGATGTTGTAATTTTACTCCCCGTGCCTAGCCCGCGACTACACACGCGGTAGAAGCGTTTCTGCGAAGCATTTACTATTATACTGCCAAAAATGAACGAAATCCGTTCAATATGACATTATTCCGAAGTTAAAACCTCTAGTTACTGTACTATATGGGACTTTATGAATTGTTTTGTCACGAAATTGACAAAGTTTTGAAAATTGCTAGAAATGTTAAGGACAGCATAAGGATAGCATAAGAATTACTAAACCGAAAAGTGTCCACCCCTAATTAGTGTGCTTCTTCCCCTAGGAGGTCGTTTCCCCATTTTGAGATTTTCTAGATTATCTCGGGAATGGTGCATTTCTTTATGAAAATATCTATATACGAAGTTATTCCTTAGAAAATTCTCTATAAAAAATGTCTGTGCAATTTTTTTCATGAAATTAATAATACGTGGAAAATAAGGCGCACACATAATGGTTGATTCCAGTTAACACAATAAATTGTAATCTTTACTATAATCTACTTTAAAATTAAATACTTACCGCAAAAGCAGTAGCTACTAAACTCCACTTAAAATTATAATAAATGTAGCGCTTCTACCCTCTCACCCCTAAAAAATATCGCAATTTTTAAAGAATTATTTGCACAATTCATTCGAGTCTGGAGTTAAAATGTGCTTTAGTTTTGAACTGGTTTCAGTACCTCTTTCCCTTTTCGATGACAAAGGCCTAAAGAGAAAAACTAACAAGGCAACTTTATACCAAATTATTAATACTATTCCAGAACGTGACCATATTTTCGAAAATAGTAAGTATGTGATTGATGGAGGATACTTGCTTCGCCGCGTAATATGCCCAAAAAAAGAAAATTTAATAACGTTTACAACGCTTACGTTAGTTACATAAGAAAGCATTACGGTAATAGAATAACTCTCGTGTTCGATGGTCATTTGGATGATGCAAACAGCACGAAGAGCCTAGAACGACAAAGGCGGGCAAAGAACCTGTCCTGAAATTATATTTGATGAAAATACTGTTGTCTCTGAAACTCAGCAGAAGTTCCTTAGTAATTTGTTTAACAAAGAACGTTTGATTTCAGCACTAGTGAAAAAATTTAGGAATGAAGGAATCGAGGTGTTCGTTGCTGAGGATGACGCCGATTTATTAATAGTACAAACCAGGGACGCACCCAGAAAATTGCTGAGGGGGGTGTAAAGAGAAATCCGAAAAAAATTCTTTCGCCTCAAAATCTGACAAAACATTTTATCGCCTCATGGGAGGGGGTGCAAATAGAAAACTTAAAAAAAAATTTGTTCGCCTCGTGAGAAAAGTACAAATAAAAATCCAGACAAAAAACAGTGTCGCCTTGACAACGTAACAAATACTTTCCTCGGGGGAGCACTTTCCTCCAGGGGGGGGGGCTTAAGCCCCCAAAGCCCCCCCCCTTCAGTGCGCCTCTGGTACAAACCCCTGTCGAAAAATGTTATAAGTACGACACAGCTGTTGTCGTAGGGCATATTAACCTGCTAGTCCTTTTTATTGCTCTTTCTCCCTCCGACAGTCATTAAATTTTTAAAATAAAAAGAAGGTAATACCAGCAAAAAGATTTACAGTTCACAAGATTTACAATCCTCAACTTTTTTACAAAACTGTAATAGCAGTTGCGACACAACCTTAGCGTTTTTTTCCAAAGGAAAGGTTAATGCAATCAATGTGCTTAACAAAAGAGATGGCTTACAAGACATCGTGCAAACTTTTAATAATGAAAAAGCTAGTCATGAAGAAATTGCAGACGTAGCAGAGCGATTTTTTCTAGCTTTATACAACTCTACCTCCGCTAAAAAAGTCTAGATGTATACAGATTCATGACTTTTAACAAACTTGTTGGTAAAGCGAACAATACTGTAATGTTATCAAAATTACCACCAACTTCTGCTGCTGCTCGACAAAACTCATAAACTCATCGCGTTTTTTACTAAATTCAAACATGGAAAAACGTTACGCTAGAAGATACTGATTGGGGATGGAAAAAAGTCGGCGGTATATTAACCCCAACAATGACAACAAAAGAACCAATGTGTTACCATTGATCTATGAAAGGCGACGAAGATTAATTAACGCAGGTAACCTGATAATTAGTGGATTAGGTATACACGGGATACCACGTAAAAAAAAGGGACGATCACTTTACCTCTAGGGTGGCGTGGCAACAACTACAATATGCAATATCCTCACTTCTTTAAAAATTGCGATATTTTTTATGGTGGAAGCGCTACATTTATTATAATCTTAAGTGGAGTTTAATACCTACTGCTTTTGCGTTAAGCAACTTTAAAGTAGATTATAGTAAATTTATTGTGTTAACTGAAACCAATCCTTATGTGTGCGCCTTATTTCCGACAGTACTATTAATTTTATGAGAAAAATTGTGACGTTTTTGGTAGAGAATTTTATAAGAAATAATTTTTTATATAGGTATTTTTATCAAAAAGTGTACCGTTCCCGAAATAATCTAGAGAACCTCAAAATGGGGGTGGGAACGACCTCCTAGAGGTGGAACACATTATTTAGGGGTGGGAACTATTCGGTTTATTAATTCTTATGCTATCCTTATCCTCTCCTTGACATTTCTACCAATTTTCAAAACATTATGAATTTTGTCCGATTAGAATCGTTATATTACTAAACTACAAAGATAATAAATATTTACTACCAGATCTCGCTCTCACAAGAAATCGGAATAGATGCGCCTTGATAGTACTTTCTCATATTGCTAGCATTTAAAATTAATATTTTCATTGATAGATTATCTTTTTGATTTTTCATAGATTATTTTTTGCTTACTGTTTGCGAACTTCTATAAAAAATATATTTTATTATAAAGTATTCTCCATTATATATATTTTTTTTACTAAAAGTAGGTATACAATTAATTTGTATGCCATTTATTTTCATGTAGTATATGCTAATTTAATTTTTGGTGACTTTATTCTTTATATTATCCTGGTGTAATGGCCAGAACGGTCCTGACTTCAACTTTAATACATCTGCTGCCATCTTACAAGCAGATCTTAGAACTAAAGTTAGAAACAGTAACAACCCAATTCACAGAAACAGAAATCATTAGGAATTGTTTCCAAGCTGTGTATCGAATAGTGTTAATACCGGAGCTCTTTAACAGATGTCACGCTGTGCAACACAATAAAGCTATTCACAAAAATTGAGGAATTTGGCAACTTACGTCTTTTACCATATGCACTACCAGAAAGATTTCATGGTTAAAATTATATTAATAGTCACAAAAATTCCAAGATTCATCAATTTTTATGAATAAGGCACATTATACGCCGCGCCATCTATCAACAATTCTAAAATACTGACAAAAGTTCGCAAACGATTAATTTATGCCAGGATAAATTATAGGTAACTAACAAACATCATTTCTAATTTTAAATATTTGTACAAAACAAAAGGAAAACTCTAAGGCAGGTGCAGATACCTAGTAATTCTCATTAAAAAAAGCCGCCGTCATTTTTAAAAGGGTTCATTCAAATTCATTCTGTACATCATGCACAGCTGTTGTGTCAACGTCAACTAAGAGCCTAATTTTGCCAATTTAATCTAATTAAGTGGTTCATTTTTTTAATACCTATGTGACAAGCTGCATATAAAAACACATTGAATTGTACAAACCTGGAACATGGAGGCTGTATGAACCCATGAAGGCTTATGCATGAACCGGGATGTAGATCCGCAGGTAGGTCATCAACAAATGGCAGAGGTGGAACATCAGTCTGTTCAACATTAACAAAATCGTTAAAACTTAATGCTTCAACACAATCATCCACACTATCTTCCATGTTTTTGTTTACAATATCATTAAATTATAAATAACAATGTTTAGATTTCCAAAATATCACAAGCAAGCCACTGTTTGGAGTAAGTACATATTTAAATCACAGTAGATAGAGAATATGGCGTCTCCACTGCCCTGCCATATCTATTTCAAAAGGTGTTAAGTTACAAGCACAATATTGATTACCTAGGTAGGTATCTAAAAATTAATTTTTATTCTGCTAGACGAACTTAACAATGATCTGTAAAGTGAGTGATTATGATTAACCCCAAACAACTGCTTACATAACGAATTGTTTAAAAATCGATATGATTCATTCCTCTACATGTCATGCCATAGGAACTTACTAAACAAAGGACAAAGTTCACAATAGTAATAAACATTAATTTGCTCAAATGAATTAATTAAAAAGCTTTATTGAAAACAATAATCATTACACCATAGGTAATCTCTATAGAATATACCTAGGTATAAGTACATATTTTTAAATAAAATAGGTATCAAATTATTCAAATATGAGAAAGAATACTGCTGTTATCCTATTACCTTTTACGTAGGGAAGGTTGGGGAAAACGGATATCTATTATTTTTAATTATAGAAAGTAATTTAATTTTATTAATAACAAGAAATTTGTAATGTTAAAAACCAGGGGCGGCTTAAGGGCCGGGCAACAACCCGGGGCGCCGGCTCGGAGGGATTTCTAATAGCATCCTCCCCATGAGGCGACAAAAAGTAACTTTAGTATGAAGTACGTCGGTGATGACCTCAGAAAAGGGCGCCAAAAAGTGCTCCCGCCCGGGTGGAAAATTTACCTTCAGCCGCCCCTGTTAAAAACCATATAAGATTTTGGGATACTGTAGGGTATGGTAGGCCTTGTACCATTTTTACATTTTTAATAAGTGATAAATCCCTGCCTAAGAAATCACTACTTCCACTCCATATCAAATTTTCGATTGGGGTGGTCCCTTTAATAATGGGGTGGGGGCGGTAGTGGAGGTGGTTGTATCAAAAATAGTTTGAGGCCTTAGCTTCTTATGCATACACTAAATACCAATTTTATTGACTCTTGCTTGTTTCACCTATTTACCCTCCATTTACCCCCAACCCTTCGACGGAATAGGATCAAAACATAATCTAGTTCCAGATCTCACTATAATACTTATTAGGTAGGCCCACAAAAAAAAGTTACAGACACACAGACCGACATAATTTTTTCTTTTGCTCAAACTTAAAATCCCGACATTTCATGATCGCTATTTTAAGTAAAAAAAAAAAATTTTTTTATTAGTATACTTCATAAGAGTAAAGTACAGGAACTAGAGAGGTTTTGACTTCGGAATAATGTCATATGAATTAGATTCCGTTCATTTTTGGCAACTTAATAGTAAATACATCATCATATATTATGAGAGGTGGCACCTAAAGAAAAAACAAAAACATTGGAGCTGAAAGAGATACAAATTTTGAGAAGAATATACAACTTTTCATACAAATTGATAGACATTAAATTATAACAACTTGAAAATTGTGATTTTGGCTTGAAAAAAAATTATTTATTATTAATTATTAAACGATTTTCGTGAAATACCTAACTCGAAAAATATTAAGACGGGATCCCACGGCCTGTGACTTGGCAAACCTCGAGTTACTCGAGGTTCGTACCGGTGGATTTGTGATCGGTAGCTTGGCATATCTCGAGTAGCCCTCGAGTCGACCACTTCTCGTCAATACACCATTGCCAGACATGTTAAACTCAGTTTCAATTGTTTCGTTGTTCATCCCACTCAAATCTCGCTACACAATCCACAACAGGTTGTGGGAACGGATGCACGAGTCGTACGGAGGCTTGTCATCCGTCGATCCACAAGCCTTTGATATTCGAGAATTTACCGACATTTCACGGGAAAGGTCACGCCATCCCGAGTCACCTCGAGCAATAACGAGTATTTACGTTCCCATGGCGCGAGGTATGACAAACTTCAGACCAGGCTCGCCAAGTCACACGCCGTGGGACCCCGGCTTTACATTGAACGAAAACATGCTAGAGACAGATAGCCCAGTAGACGTAGGTATTTACCCACAAAAAAATTGCAAACTGTGTAAACTTTTTTTTTAATGAGTTCGTGAAAGTGTGTAGAATAATATCCTGAAAAGTTTACATTTCGCTCGGGTGCGTAAAAAAAAAAGTGAAAAAATATTTTTTTTCATCCATTTTTTCAAAATTTTGAAATTAAATAAAGCTAGAAAAAATAAAAAATACGGATGGATAGATCACGTATTTATGAACAAAAAATGTCCTAACAAAATTTATTGTTAAAGCCACGGTTTTCCCGGAAAAAAATAGTCAAGTGTAACGTTATAACTCGGAGCGAGATCCATGCGTGCACGCGCTTGAATACGCATGACTGTGACACCGACGCACTGAATTACATGTCACTAAATCAGAATTTGTTCAATCTATATGAGTGTTGGTTCATTTAAAAGATGGAAAGTGTAGCTTTCTGATGCTTTTTTGTTTTAAACAATACAAGCAAAGGATGGATGGGAAAAATATACTTATATGTATATCACGCCCGAACTCAATCGTTGCAATAAACAATATAGAAAAAAATAAAAGCCCTTCAAAAAAATTCTTTCTTCATTGAGAACTGTTGAAAAGTATGTACACTTCATGATTATTATGGTTTATTACGTTGTAGTAACGAGGATTAAAAAAAAAGTACATCTCAAATCATTTTAATTTTCTTGCTTGATGATTTTTTTTGACAAATATATGTATTGGAGGATGTAACTTGTCGAGAAATTGACCCATTGGAAAAAATAAAATATCACTATTTCGGAAAAAATGTATATTTTTCGAATGTTCAAACACAAAATTGTTTACTTGTATGCATTTTTTCGAAAATATGAATAAATCAGATCATGATAAGAAATTGCGATTTTCACGATCTTATCCTTATAACTATGAAAATATCTTTGATTGTTTTTAATACAAATTCTGGAACTTTTCCAATACATTAACAAATTTATAAGGAATCCATTGGATATAGCTGAAATGTGGATAGGTGTACCTGTAATAAATACAATACAGTAAAGGCACGTAAAAATTCATGCGAGCGATTCAGCGGGTATGTGTGGTGTCTGTGTATGCATTGATAATTATATATTTTCCCTCCATACTCACTTTTATCCTCCTATTCACTAAGAAAAAAGTTTAAAACGTGTAATCAGAAAGAGAAAAAAAGCTTTATATTACTCGATAGAACAGCTAAGAATTTTTAGAGGTTCCATAGCATGCATTTAACCGTGCGCTAGACGCGCAGAGTGACAAGGTTACTTCACTATTTTTTTTCCAGGAATACCGTGGCTTTAGCGAAAAATTTTATTAGAATATTTTTTATTCAGATACACGTGGTCTATCCACCTGTATTTTTTATTTTTTCCTGCCGTGACTTAATTTAAAAATTTTGAAAAAATTAGTAAAAAAATTTTTTTTTCACTTGTTTTTTTATGTTCTGCATCCGAGCGGAATGCAAACTTTTCAGGATATTATTTTATACATTTTCACGAACTCATTAAAAAAAAAATATTCAGTTTGCAACTTTTTGTGGGTTTCACTATAAAAATGTTCTGTGTCGTCTGGGCTAAGATGACAGATAAGAAAGCTACTAATTGAGGATGAATTTTCGTTTTTTTTTAATTCTAATTTCTATAGAATTAGTGGCTTCGGAGATCTGAAAGTATAAAAATGGCGTCCGAACATTTATAAGGCGAAGTATTTAGTTCAAATGTTAAATATCTCAGAAAGTATGTAGTCCATGCCAAAGTTGCAAAAGCCCCAAAAGTGTAAACCCTTTTCGAGGGCGGCCAACACGATGATGATAGTCGCGCGATCCCTACCCCCTCGAACTACCCCTAAACGCAAAAAACCACCCCCTTTTCCCATTTTTCGTTGTCATTCATTCGAGGATTTGTTGGATCGTTTTTTTTTTCTTGAGGTAACTCAATATGTCCTGTAATGGCACTTACGTCAATGCTAAGAATCAATATGGAAGATTACTAATTAGGTTTTCAAATGACTTTTTTACTATTTCTATAGCATAAAAAACAAAAGTTATGACAGAAACAATATGCTTCTTCACATTTGAAAAAATAAACGTCGCCATTTTGTTAATGTAAATAGTCAGTAATTAATAAAAATGTATTATCAGTGCCACCAGTGCGTAGTGGTATATGTACGTGTTGTATCATCGCATTTTACGGAACGGTTTTCCTAAGACATTTAAACTCTTTACTCTCATAAACGTGCTTGGGCATAGTTATAACGGTTCACTTTTTAGTCATTAATGAATTTTTATTAAAATCTGCTAAATTACATTATTTTATATTTTTATTAACAAAATACCTAACGCCGCCACTGTTTTCACTGCACTTTTAGAAAAACAATATTACGTAGGAATAAATGCTTGGAAGGCCTCCAGGCTAGACATATTTCTCTAATAGGAGAGCACAAATTTAAAGTAATGAATTGTGGTTCGTAATCCTACTCTCCACTTTAATCCTACTCTCCACTTCAGAACGTACCCATAATGCAGTGCGAGAAACGGAGCATATAAAATGACCGCTGCATGGTTTCGGGACACTTTTCGTCGGGCCTTTGACTTGTGTGTTATCTAATTAACTATTATTGAATTTTACCAATTAGTTTTGAGTATTCTAGCACAAGCATTTGTCTAGTAAATTCGTGAAGAACTAAAAGTAGAATTTGATAGTGTTGTTATAGCTGCTCTAAGTGCATTTTAATAATAAAATACATTATGGTAATAGTGTTTAGTTTGCCTAGAAATGGTAAAGAGTAGCATTTTAGCAGAGTTACAGTTGATACCAATCTATGAATTTATTTCTGTAACCTTAATATAGTGTATCTGTCGATTCTCAGCAGTTACTGTAAGTACAAAAACAATTATATTTTTCCATTGTGTCCATCGGCGACTTGCAGTACCTAAGAGCTATATTTCCTTGCTGTCCTTCGTATATCGTAGCTGAAGACGCTATACTGGGCATCCTTCCTCAGATGTGTTGTGTGTTTTTGTTTAATTTCACTTCTTTGTTGAATTATTGTAACTTTTGCGCCTATCCCTTCGTTTGAACAGACAAACAAAATTGCTTTCGCGAGTGCGTCGAACCATCCCTTAAAAAACTTATGTAAATATTTCTTGCTTAATACCTGTACAGTAATATTGTGCATGAGCACATTATCATTATGTATGTAAATTTTAGTTAAGTAAGCTACTATGCATTTCATTTAATTTCCCTTGTAAATATATTTACTTACTTTACTTATGTTTAATGTTCTCTTCAATCAATATGCTACTATGCATTTCATTTCATTTGTAAATACCTTTACTTACTTATAAAGATTTGTTTTTTAATTTTAAAGTATCAAAACATGTTGTTTATTAGTAATATTTTATTTAATGTCTTCTTTGAGTAATATTGCGTTGGCCAACTAACTATCTATTTTTAGAATATGCCTTGTATTTTTGTATGTAGTGTGGCCTTTTACCAAGTATTATCGCATTACATTTTTAGATTATCGTGTACCATTACTTTTTACGTCTGTCTGTCTCTCTGTGTACTATTAATTTTGTATAAACTGTTATGTAGAACTTTAATTTCGTAAGCATAATTTATTTGCCCACACCCTGATTTGTCCTATTGCTCTACCGATACATTTATCTTCTCAATAAATTAGATTATTGTTAACTCGGTATTTTTTATTTCAAAAGTCTCTTAGTTTATTTACTAGTTTACCTTTTTATATCCTGGACAGGGACTTATTCTCTTTCTTTTAAATAAATAGCTGGACTATACTTGTCCCTTTTTGGGACCTGTGTAAAATTAAAATAATAGAGAGCGATCTCTGCGAATGCGAAGATATTGGTGGCGTTAACCAGTGGTGGTGGTGGTGGTGGTATTGGTGGGGACACTCCCCCCGCTCGTCAATTTTTATTTCCGAAGTAATTTTTTTAGTATTGTGGTCCGAGTTGGGAGAATTCGAGGAAATTTTTTTGATGAGTTGGAAAAATGTCTGTAATTCCCCCTGAAATAAAACCCTAGCGACACCCTGGCGTTAACCATCTTCTATTTAATTGTAGACTCAAACAGAAAGAATCTGACCGTTTAATACAACGTCTCCAGGACATGGGCTTTGAATTACCTCTTTGTATTACATTCTTGCAAAACAAAATTTTGATGCGCTTCAAATCATCGTTGAATACTTGCAAACATGCAACTTTATCATTTAAGAGATTTAAATATTTGTGAAATCCAAACTCCAGTCTAGTTCTGTTGTTTCCTCTGTATTCCTTTATCCTCAAAACCGAGGCCTACTTACTTATAACGTTTGTTTATTAAAATCGCCATGATCGGCTTGAGGTGAAACGTCTGCCCACTGTAATTTTTTCCGTAGTCTTGAGTTGATTCTATTTTTCTCTTTCATAATGCAAATTGCGACAATCTGAGCAGCTGGCTAATTGGAAATACCCGAGGCCAATCTAAACCCGGAAAAAAAAAAGAAAATGACGTTATACTTTGCACTTCAACGCGGGGGGCTTTATTTTAATAGTTTGATTTTTGTTCATTTTAGTCTTTATATCAGTTGTAGCAAAAACACGACGCTATATTGTCTCTATTTTCCATGTATTGAACCTTCAATCTAATATAACAAAATGCTTAAAGACATTTTGTTATATTTATATTTGGATGGATAGAGTTTCCATCAATTCCTTCTATTTCAAGTACATCCAGTAATAATCTTGCATATTATTTTATTGACCAAATTTAGTTTAAAGAAAATTGACTAGATTTCCTTGTCTATTTGTGTTTAGATAAAATAAAATTTGCTGTCATAATAACATAACAAAAGGTTATTACCCAGGTAGCAAAGGCACGTGAAAATGACGTGAAAAAATGGTCAGTGAGTGACGAGAAATGAAGTAAATGAAACGTGAAAATGACTTCCTAATGTCCCAGATGAACGACGTCTTATGCTAGACGTTAATTTGACGTCTTTATCAGGTTATATTTACGTTAATTACGAAATTAAGGTTTCATTTTCTAATATGTGATATGTGGTTACAGGATGAGCCGCTATGTAGATGAATGGACAATTCATAGGTTAAGCACCCACGTTTTATCATAAAACCAGTGAGTGCTTAACCCATTAAACGGATAGGATAAAACTTGTATGCTGCCTCAGTCCAGCTACAGAATAAATGATCCTTAACACCTGATTGTTATAAAATCCAAATAAATCGATCTTCTCTGAAAGAATTTAAACATTGCAATCAATTTTATTTTTATTTTCTATAACTTCGTAAGAGTATAAGATAAAGTATGACTAATTATTGTCAGTGGTGTGTATGTGGCGCCATCTAGAAATAATTTCTGCAACAAACTACGTGGTAAGCAAGCAAATTTTATGCATTAATATAAATGAGTAGAAAAACGTTAAAAAAACGTCATCTACCATTTTTTTCAACTGTAGATTTAGAATGTTTGTAATCCGATAAAATATAAATAAATTTAACACCGAAAAGAAACGACAATATGACGTGATATGTAGCACGTCATTATAACCTCATTTATGAGACGTCATTATGTCGTCATTATTAGTCCATTGACGCCTTTCTGACCAATATCACTAGATTTTGACCATTATAACGTACCCTTGCTACCTGGGTAAATATTAGGCAAAACTACATTTCCTGTCCTTAATTTTTTATTGCCCCAATCTCCCCTATAGGCACTCCTAACAAAATAATGTCAATATTTATTATTTATTGATTACTGTGCTTAGAGAGATAGGTAAGTTGAAGGTGAGTGCTTACTGCGAAGTTGTTTACCTAATGCAAATAAAAAAATTGTAGATATAGTACCTATTTGTGTAGGTACCAAAGATTAGAGAAATAACTCTCTTACGTTATATTTTCTTGACAATCAGTCTGAAAATATAAAATAAAATATTTGATAATGCAACGAATTTACCAACTTGTTAAAAATATAGACTGCATAATATGACCGACATATAAACCTACTTAGGCGAGATTAGTTACGAATAAAACTTGGCGAAGGTCATACCAAAATAATGTATTCGAACAAAATTATTTATATATCTAAGGAAATTTTTATAGAACATTAAATTCAAAGTGTTAATAGATAGGTACTTACTGTGGGTGCTACTATTGCTTCATTATTTTCTTCGACAAGCTCCTCTGTACTTTTCTTCCTTTTAAATGGACAACAGGTACACGAACCACAAAAACTCTTTTTATCACGTACTACATTTTTTCTGTTCTGTTCATTTATTTCGGGCATTGTTGTTTCTTATATACACTTCTAATAACATTAAAACCAATCAATATATTATTTTTACGTGTTTATAAGTCCGCGAATAAGCTGGAAGTTATAAATAAATGTGGCGGCGGACTTTATTGAAATATAGAGGTGTAACCTTATTCATTTAACAATGTGGTAAATACAGTTTGTGACTAATTCCTAATATTGTTGTTCGTTATCCTTATATTTTATATGATGCGCTGTCTTGAATTTTGAATTAATGTAATGAGGCGATGGTGAATTGAATTAATCGTATCATATTCCACGCGGAAAATATTTAATTTATTATTTTGTTAACATCACAAATATGAAATATGGGTTAAATTTAGAAAGTGATGCGATAATTTTCTAAAAATAAAAAAATTAAACTTATATATTATATGTGTGAATATTAGTGCGATATTAAAAATAGATGTAGGTGTTTGTTATTTAATTGTTAATTCAGTCTGTGCAGCACAGAGTGGCACATCCAGTGGCGTAGCTAGCTGTTTGGAGTGGAGGGGGTAGTCTATTTCAGAGCGGTATAAAAAGTGTCAGGTAAAAAATATAATGTAGATTTTTCTGCAGCAGGGGCGCTACATGATGGGGGCGGAGGGGCAGAGTGTTCCCCTGGCCCCCTAGCTACGCCCAGGGCCGGCCTTTGGGGGGGGAGGCGACCGTGCCTCGCACTTGCACTTTTTTTTTCGAGTAAAATTTATGAGGACGAAAAAAATATTTTTTTTATTTTACCCTTTGCCCCGCTCATCAATTTTGAGATGAAATAAAAGTTATTCACCAATTCCAATAAAATTTTTAAGGAAAATGTCACCTAGCGCGCAAAACTTCAGTTATTAAGCGCTTCGCTGAGAAAATTAAAAAACAAATTAATCAGAAAGAAGTACACCATAGAGGACTAACAAATAGCCGCAAAATATTTCAAATATTACAAAAGCTAAAAAAGTTGCAACTACTTTTCAATAAAATTTCGGACTGAAATTAATTCCAAGGCGGCTTTTTTGAACAACCTCGACAAATCTAAAATTGTTTGCAACCCCAAAGAGTATAAAAGAAAACAATTATTTATTACGGTCAGTTCCAGATAGTTCGTCAGTTCGTCAAGTCCTCCAGCAACAAGTTAACTGCAACCCATCTACACTTAGGCTTGTCTATACAATTAGGCACTGCCGCCACATAATACACATAAGACGTTCCAAAACGCGCTTCATAGACGACAAAGTTCTTTTGCGGACGAAACGAAAATTACCGCCAAATTACCTGTGCCAACAAAACGGTTACTAAACTGACTTACCCTCAAACATCTATTGAACATAGAAGATTTTCAGACAGTGCTACAGTGAATTAAATTATAGTTTTGTGTTTTAAAACTAAACTTTGCCGAAATTTTGAATTAAAATTATTTTTCAACTTTTAAAAAATAACCAGAATTTCAATTAAAAATTATTTAATACTGGACATCGATTTTTCAAATAAAAAATAAAAATTAATTATAAAAACTTTAAAAAAATAACTTAGCCGGATTCCAATTAAAATACATTTTTGGAGTTTGAAGGCTGGAGACAGAAAATTTGTTGACAATATTTTTTAAAGTGAAATAAAATCAAACCAAACATTTTCTCAGACTTAAATTTTTTCAAAACAAAACTGAATCGCCCCAACGACATTCACGATCGAGTGTTAGGCTTGCTATCATCCTAAACTTTTATTGCGAAATACTTGCGTTTCATTTTTAAGCTTAAGTGAAACAAAAGGGCACAGTCGCCCGACTACTTATGATCTCAGACCTTCAGGGCATAATCGGTTGTCCTGATGAACTCTCCGCTAACACTGAAGCCACATCCTACCTATAAATCGACCCTGTGAGCTACATCCAACCCAACCAAGAAGCTGGCAGGACCTTTGGATTGCTGATGGCCCCCTTTTTGAAAATTCAGGTTTTCAGAAGTTTTAGGGGTTGTACCGAAGCCAACCCCTTAAACGCAATCCAAGGGCGAGTTTCCTGTTACAGGACAGAAAACATTTTTTTTGACTTGACCAGAAAAATGGGCGTCTTTTAAAATTTCGCACGAGGGCGCTTGAGGAACTAAGGCCGGCCCTGGCTACGCCACTGGGTACATCATACAGTAGAGTGCGATTACTTACAGAAGATAACTTCGTCATAGAATGCGCAGAGACCGATATCGTTACCGCGTACTCGTTACCTAGGTAACAATCCTATTTTTACAGCTGCATGGGCGTCGCACTGCCTATTACCATTAGTATTTAAATAAAAAATAGATGGCACGGCACTGATATTATGCCAACTGTAATACGCGATGCGCGAAGCTGTGTGACGTAGTTATCTTCTCTAAGTAATTGCACTCTAGCTTTATACTTATTTATTGTTATTTTTGGGGCCTTTTATTTTGTTTTAAAGATTTTAATAATCAATTGCGAATTGATAATAAATTACATACCTACACTGTTCAAAATGTTAATTCTTATCGTCTATGAGATAATAAGAAAATCTATAAAATGACAGAGTTAGTGGGTTTATTGATTATAAAAACGGGAATTTGCCATATTCCCCAAAAGAGGAGCAATATGCAGCTACAGACATGTATTTCGAAGTTACTGCTCCTCTTTAGCGTACCAGGCTTAGATGATGTTTTTATAGATCAGTAACGAAACTTTCAAAAGTTGAAAAGTGTAATACACAGTATTCAATTTATACCTTCGTGCACTCATGAGCCACACAGGTTTAGAGCCTCAATGACAGCAGTCACAAACAGACCTTAATGTAACAAATACTTTGTTGACATATACAGTGCGTTCCACTTTTCATTCACTCGTAGCTCAGTTATTAGTCATCCAGTTTTAACCAAATTTGGATCGATATCTAAACCCTTTATTATATCTTTTTTGAGTAAATCAAAACATATTTCAGTTATTGACGTGCATTATGATTAAGAAAAAAGGATCGATTTTTCGAGAAGTCATATTGGGCATTTTTTAATGAAAAACTAATGTATTAAATATTATTAATCAGCCCTTATTTTAATTACGCCCTCTTTAAAATTACACTTTTCAGATATTAAATAATTAATAACATGGAAATTAATTGTTTTAAGAAAAAAAAAAATTCCTCATTTTCTGCAAAGGGAGATTTTTACCATGAAAATAAATAAATTAAATAACTAAGTTCATGCGGTTTGACCATGGGATAGATGCACCGGATGGCCACCAGAAAAACATATCCTTGTGCCAGAAGGCGTTTTTTGAATTTTAGAAAAATACTAGAAAAACTCCCTTAGCTCATAAAACCCTTGGTACTTTACTCTTATTGTGTCGCATACTGTTAGTACATTTTTGCACGGAAATGAGAAAACCTCATATAACTCTTACAATGGCGGATTCAGGGGAGGGGGGGCCAGAGATGGGTCAAAATTAATTAGTGCAAAGTGATAGTGTTTAAATATTAAGTTTTTGAAAATTCCATGAATTATTTATTAAAAATTCTTAGCTTTTAGTTTTACCTTTTTAGAACAGGAATGCTAACTCTGAATAATTGTTATCATTCCAGCCAAACCGAACCCACCCCACACATACTCACCACGACGATACGCGTTGTGGTTGTGCGGTTGGCTACGGGCTGGGCTCCAGCTAGGTGCATAATTGTATATAAAACATCTAATAAATCTGTTTTGGTTGATTGATTGTCTAACTCTCACTGAGAAGGGACCTTATTACACAGCAATATATTTTTTTAATATACTCCTTACATGTCTCAAAAATAATTTTCATTTCAACTATTTCAAGAAGCAAACTTTCAAGTATACATGTGATATTGAGCCTTACTCTATTCAAGAATTTTTAAATTTTAAATTGTAATGTAATGTCTTTTACTTATATATTTTGTGTGTTTTATGTACTTATTAATGTAATTCTTTGGTTGTGCTGAAATTTTACCTATTTACATCTACATCTATACTTTGTCGGTTATGAGCTAAGTTTGTTTAACTGATCTGTTTTATACAGTTGTATGTTTAGTGAAACAGAATAAAGCTTACTTACTTACTTGGTAGTCTCATCAGTGGCGGCTGGTGAAATTGCAATAATTTCTTTCTTACCCGTGGCGCATGGGACCCATACGAAATATGGGAACTAACATCTAGAGAAGCACTCCTCTAACGACCCCTAAAAAATTTTGAAAAAGCAGTTTGCGAAAAAATTTTTGAAAATTCGGTTGCCCCCCCTAGGTCTAGGGACTCCTGTTTAAAATTATTTTTTTTTGTCGTATGCATTTTACTTTTCATAAAATTGGAGTTTATGAAAATATTTTCATTACTAACTGAGATACAACGAATTGAAATTTCAGTTCATTGTATTTCAGTTAATAATGAAAATATTTTTATAAACTCCAAAAACCATTGTTGTATTTTTATGAAAAGTAAAATGTATATGCCAAAAAAAAAAAAATTTTAAACAGGAGTCCCTAAACGTATGGGGAGGGGGCAACCGAATTTTGAAAAATTTTTTCGCAAACTGCTTTTTCAAATTTTTTTATGGGTCGTTAGAGAAGTGCTTCTCTAGATGTTAGTTCCCATATTTCGTATGGGTCCCACAGACGAGAAAAAAATTATTAAAATTTCACCAGCCGCCACTGAGTCTCATAAAGAATTAATCGAATTTCACTGAGAGTAGATAAAGAAATCCTACCTTGAAGAAGTGACTTAATAACACCTTAAGTAAAAATAAATATAGCCACATTATTTAAACGAGCTGTGCTGAGTTCTTCTACAACAGCACATCTGAAAAGTGAACCATTAATCACACTACATTTATTATAACTAAATCTGTGGATGCATTCAAAAATATTCTTCCCGTAATCATTGTCCTTAACTGTATCGCCAAAAGCTGGATTTAGATTCATCAGAAAAGGTCGTCATTTTATCATTTTGTATACTCATGCACAAACTGTAGGAGCTATTCACATTGAAGGTATCTGTTCATTAGAGGGCAATAATGGCAAAAGTTTTTTTTTTACAAAAGCATATAGCTCTCTGTATAATTACTTCCACATCTGTGGAGGTATAGTAACGACAAAAAAATTTTTTTAAATTTTTATTGTTCAAATAGGCTTAGAATGTCATGAAACGTCGAGATTTTAACTTTGGGCGAAAAAAATTTCTGTCCGTATGTCTGTTGGTCTTGTCTGTAACTTTTTTTGTGCTCACGTTTACTCTGGAACTGTTTAAGATATTGACTTGTTTGGTACACATATGTACTTTAACGAGATCTGGAACTAGATTATATTTTCATCTTGTTCCGTTGAAGGGTTGGGGGTAAACTGGGGTAAATTTGGGGTAAATACGTAAATCAAGCAGGTAAGAGTTCATAAAATTGATATTTAGTATATACAAGAGAAGTTAAGGTCTCAAAAAAATTTTTGGCATCAGCCACCTCCATTACCACTCCCACCTCATTATTAAAGGGGATGAAAAAAAAATGTGATTTAGTGTGTGTACAAGAACCAGAAACCTCAAAATATTTTTTTACTTCATCCGCCCCCACAACCACCCCCCTATCATCACCCCCACCCCACTACCAATGTGGGGTATCGTTTTATGGGTTTTTGGGGTAGAGGATTTCAAATATTATATTATTAAAGTTCCATAAACAATTATTTCCACATATAAAATGTTTTCGTTGTGAGTGACTTGGATAGAAAATCTGGATGTGGGCAGCGGTTTTTTATAATAGTTTATAATTAGCAAATATATTTAAAATGATATTTATGTAGTAGCATGACTAAAGGGGCACTCTGCTCTCTTCCCCCATTATGTATCGCCCCTCCTGAAAAAAATATCTATATTTTATTTTTTCCATGCAACTTTTTTATACCACCTCCATAATCGACTGTCCCCTCCCCCCAAATCAGTTGGCTGTACCACTGTTTATATGTTATTATTACATCATTTGGATAGTTAAGTGTTACACTATACTTAGAGCTACTGTTGTTTATCATAATATTCATAATGCTTATTTGACAAACTTGAACTCTAGAGATAAAATTTACGAAATAGTGAGAGATATTAGATACATTTTTGATTTTTATAATTGAACATGACCCGTTATTTTTTTCACATCAGAAAGTAAGGAAATATCAAAATATTTCAGAAATCTTTAAGCATAACAGCCATTACCATTAGGTAAATAAGTCAGAGAGAAAGACTAATTTTATTAGAGAGAAAGAGAGAGAGAGCGTCGTTAATAATCTACGGTAGTGCAGCCTTGGCCTGTACTTGTTCTATCAAGTTATATCGTATCTCAAATCCACCTGGGAGTGGAAGAACGGAGCAGAACGCGATTGGTTCCCTTAATAAATAAATTGGTGTCGCGTCCCTCAGACACAGAGTAATAAATTCTTCTTCATATTTTTATCAAATTTTAAACTAACATGTATACATTAGGGTGCCCCTTATTTTTGAAGTTTTAATTTTTGGGGAGTGCCGGGCGGAATTTTGTTCCATTATGTTTAAAAAAAATCCCCACCAATTTTTAGCTTAATGGAATATAACTAACACATCGCACTCGTGGCTTAAAATTTTCAAAAATCAAAACTTAATTTTTTATCGATTTTATTTTATTTTTAGCCCTACATCGTCTTTTAAAATGGTTTACTTTTTGGAAATCATGTATACATGTTAAGTTATTAATTTATTTATTGTTTGATTCGAGAATACAAAGTTTTAAAACCAGTCCATAATCTAAGGTTCTACATTTCGAAAGTTTTCTGTAATACTTTTTTGGTTGTCTGAGGATATTTACGGTGGTAATCTTGGACGGTCCAAAAAGAAAACCAAAGGGACAAATACATTAAGAAAACGAATCCTGTAGAAAGTTTGGAAATATCAATGAAAAAATGACCCGCCTGCAATAAAAATTGTTTTTTATCCTGGGATTTTGTAACTTTTTCGTTAGAATCTTGAATTAATTTTATTCCCCGTTCGACGGAGTCATTTACTAATTTTAATTCTCCAATGACTATCTGTCGTTATTTATACTCATTAGAATTTTTCCATTCGGATTGATGCAAATGTAAAAAATTGTCTATTTTAAATCGGTGAAATAAATTTATTGACTCATTTTATTAAAATTTCATCATCAGAGAGTTTTAAGAATTCGAAAATGTCTTCTTTCCTCTTTGGCAATTTCTTAAGATTAGGTATCTTCTGTTTCATCTTCAATTTCATCATCTTCTACATTTACTGCTTCTTCTAAAATTTTTTGTGTCATCTTTAATTTTGTATTTTCTGTAATCGAGTCATTAAGCGACACATTCATCAGTCAATTAATACAAATGGTTCACAAATTTCCCAATTCGGCAATATTTTTATCAATTTCTTTATACTGATCTAATTCTCGCAAGAATTTGATATCCATTAGTGAAGCAGATATTGCTTCTGACGCATAAATCCAATATTTTACGTAGCATTTTACAATGAAGCATGTTGTTTGGTAAAGTGATTTTTCCTCGCCTTTTGTTAAATTGAATTCTGTTCGAAATAAAATATGGTAAGCACCTGGCTTTCTAAATTCTCCTCTAGCCTCTTAGGAATATTATTACGAGATTCAGATAGTTTTCTCGTGGAAACTTTTTAGAAATCGCATCATTTATACTTTCTAGAATAGTTTCAGTATGATCGCTAACAATTTGTTTAATATCAGGGTTTACCACAGCTGGAACGAAATTTTGAACGTTGATTATAGACCAATAATTTTTAAATCTTTTAAATAATGGAATATCTGGTTCTGAAATAGTAAATTTGCTTTTTTCAAAAACTGTTGCCAAAATAATTTAGAAAACATGATAGGTGACGGCAACCAAAAAATAATATATTTCTTTCAAGTTTTTGTTCTAACAGCGCACAAGCGCCTTTAATTCTACCCGTATTTGAAGCAGTGGTGTCAAAACTAAATTCTTGTACCTTTTCTATTAAATCCCAAAATGCGCATTGCGGGTAAGTGGGGCAAATATTTCTTTAAATTATTTTTCACAGTGATTAATATTTGTCTAAATCTTACTGAATATAAGTGGGAATAATTATTTTAAGAAATACGTAGTCACATGAATGCATACATAATAATCGATGCCATTTATTAATTTCTCGTTTAATTTCAACTAAGAAAATTCTGTAATCGTTTTCTCCAGTCACTGCTAGCTACCTGGGTGATGTCATTTGTCGGTTTTTATTGGTAATTTTGTATGCCTCTTTTATTCCTTTGATATACTACAAAATCATAGCTAATTAGAAGGTTCTGTGTTCTTAGACGCCAGGCGCGACGGGTTAACAATGTTCGATCGAACTAAAATTTGGTAAGACTTATTTTTAGATCCATTGGAATAAAATTATGCCCAGCACTCTCCAAAATCTGAGAAAAAAATTTTGGTTATATAATGATAAGGGGCACCCTAGTATACATGCAGGGTCTTTGGTACATTGATAGAAAGTTTTAAAAGGAAGTGATAGAGGGGATCATTTAAAACCTATGTGACAATATATACCATTATACAAAGTGTTACAAAAGACGAAACATTTTTTTACAGAACATTCACTTTTTGTATGCTTCCCCCATCTCTAGAAGGAAAACTGATCAATAGATTTAAAATTTCATATTTTGATTTTTTTAGTCTTTGAAATTTTATTAATAAAAAGTTAATATAAAATAAAATTTAAATAATATGAAACTTTGTAAAAAAAATCAAAATTTCTTAATGAAATTTGAAATCTGTCAAATAATTATCTTTCTGATTCTAAAAAAAATGTTTTACGAGTATTTTACAAATCTTTTTATAAAAAACTTGGAGGGGCAAACCTATATAACAACACTTTTAGTTAGGTTTTGGCATTAACCTAAACAAGAGGTGCATTAACTTAGCTCCAGCTAGCTTAACGGAGGTCAATGGGTTCTTTTGTTTTTCTGAAACTTATTTGTGAGCTGTATTAGGCCATAGAGGCTCCAGTGTATAGTAATATATATATAGGTATCTCAGATTTCGAATAATAAATTTTTCTTTTAACGCCGGAACTTTTCCATACATTTTCAAATTAGCTATTGTTCAACCTTTGTACAAGATAGGTGATCCCAATGACTACGGAAATTACAGGGCTGTTAGCTTGCTTTGCAGTTTTTCTAAACTGTTTGAGCTCTCTGTCAAGGATCAGCTGTCTTCTTTCTTGTACAAAAATGATTTACTATCAACTTACCAACATGGTTTTTGTAAAAGTAAGAGCACCGAATCAGCCCTCTGTGAGTTCCAAGACTTAATTGTTAATGCCCTTGATAACAAGCAATATGCCTTAGGGTTATTTATTGATTTCTCTCGTGCTTTTGATGTTGTTAATCATGAAATATTGTTGAACAAACTAGAGAGGTATGGTGTAAGGAGAATTACTTTAAGTCTGTTTTCTTCATACCTAAACAATTGAACACAGATTGTTAAATTAAACGGTAATGTAACCAGTGCTCTATGCGATATCACGCATGGAGTTCCCTAAGGATCTGTTTTGAGCCCACTCCTTTTTAATATATTTGCAAATGATCTAATATCATATTTAAACAAAATGTCAAACACGCATTGTGTCTGTTATGCAGATTTCACAAATATTTTAATCATCGACAGTGATTTAAATGTTATTAAAAATACTGCAGAATTAGTGTATTCACAGGTAGTTCATTGGTCTGAAGAAAACAAGCTTAACTTGAATAAAAATAAAACTAATATGCTACTTTTTACTTTACATAGAAACCTAGATGTATCAATTTTTAAAGTGGCGCTGATATTGAATTCTGTGAATCATTTAAAATATTAGGCATCACATTTGACAGATACTTGGATTGGGGAATTCATATTGATAACCTGTGTAATAAATTACGCAGCAACTGTTATGGCCTAAGATTTATGTCACTGCATTGTAGCCGTGATGTGCTGATGATCCTCTATTAGACAAACTTTCATCCACATTTGAGATATTGCATAACAAACTGGGGAAACAGTGCAGATATACATAGAGTATTTATTCTGCAGAAGTATGCTATACGAATTATTGCAGGCCTAGGTTTTCGTAAAAGCTGTCGTACTACATTTAAAAGGTTAAAGATACTAACTGTTGCAAGTGTATACATTCTGGAAGTCTGTATATTTGTTAAGAAAAACCAGCATAAGTTTCCTGCTAATCAAGTCAGCCATGACCACAACACAAGGATTAAGGGATTATTACAGCCGCAATCGCACCGAACAGCTTTGTATCAAAAAATTTTTTATTACAATGGCTGCAAATTTTTCAATGCACTTGATGATGATATTAAATTGTCTCAGAATCTATTTGTTTTTAAATCAAAACTAAAAAAAATACTACTAAATAAAAACTGTTACGAGATTGATGACTTCTTTTAGATTAGTACTTGTTCGAATATCTACTATTTTTCCAAATGTGTTCTCACTATTATATTATATAGACTTCACTGCATCTGCAGTTTGACTATATGTTAAATTTTTTATAGACTCTTTTTTAATGTATGATTTTTTTGTTATGTATTTTATATGATACATATGTTTATTATATATATGTTTTTCTTTGACTTGTGTAATAGTATATTATATTACTAGGAGTAGAACGCACCTCAAATAAATTCATGAAATAATGGGATCATTTAGTCAAATTTAATATTGCACTTTTTATTACAATTGTGCGAAGTAATCATCAAATAATTATTACACTGAAAATTTGAGCTCGATCCGATATGTAGTTCCAGAAATATACTGCTTTAAAATCTAATTCTTCATAAGCTGAGGCGGTCGAATCGCTGACGTAAATGTCTCCACAGTCCTACCTCGCTTACCTAATAACCTTGCCCACCGCAATCGAGTGTCAGTGTTAGTATTATAGTACAGTACCTAGAAATTTTCGTCGAAAACCTGACATCTAAATATACTTACATTATCAAAAATACGATACCGCGACGCCCGTACATATCGATACGAAAAGAGGAAGACTTGCAGTTGATCCGCATCGTAAATCGCATGCCGAAATTCGAAAATTCGGCTCAACACGAACGAATCAAAATTGACATTTTTGGCATTTTTCTATTAACCTGCATGTTATCTTTTATATAAACTATTTCTTATTTGAATAACAGATGAGGGTATTAATTTCTTATGCCGGATCTTAGACTACTAGGCAAGCGGGTCAGCTACGTCTACGTCTCCCGATGCGATAGAGACATTGACGTCACACAGCTATAACATGAAAGCGCCACGTGTTGATATGTTCTTGATTAATTTTGATGCCTATAGAGACCCTAGAAAATTCATTTCTTTTTGCATTTCGCTCTAGAATTAATAGATCTTTCAGAAAATGTAATAAAAAAATAATGCTAAATGAGCCCATTAGTTTTAAATTATTAAATTCCATATCTTTCGGTAGTAAAAAAAAGATAATACATTACACGATGCGAAAGCCCTTTTAGGTGTTCGTGTTCGTCTCGGCTTAGCCTTGACCATTCAAAAATCACCTCACACCTAAAAGTAAACTTTCGCATCTAGTAATGCAAATAACTATTTCTGGATAAGCAATAACGATTTTTCTTCCCAGCACACACTAAGAGGGCAGAGGGTTTGTGTTGAGTTGTGATTTGCCGTGTCACCGACTTCTCTATCGGTTTTAAACTTATATAATTTTTTAGACCGTGTTGTCCATCGGTTTTTCCTTTGAATATCTCGAAATCTATAAGTCCTATCAAAAACAACAATAAAAAAAAAAGGAACATAACGAACATTTTCCTTTTTTTTAAGTTGTACAATAAAAGTACATACCTAATTCATTCCAATAGCCCCCCCCTCTCGCCAGATAGATATCTTCCCCCGCTCATCAATTTTGAAACACACTTTCTCAAATCATTTAGCTCATACCTCATTGATTAGTAAAAAATATTTAAATCGTTTGCAAGATGATTTTAAGTATTATAAAAGATTTAAATCTCAAAAAGATTTATAATATAAATACTTCTTTATAGCCAAAAGTATTTTTGATTTAAATCATTTGATAAAAAGTAAAGTATCTTTGATCTTTTATTTAAATCTTTTTTCAAATGATTCGTTGCAGCTCTGTTCAATGTTTATTTTTTCTAAATTTTATCTGATATTTTAAATGCGGTAAATATTATTTTTATGGTCATTACATGTATTTTTCTTATTTTTTTATAATTATAAGCAATTTTTATTTAAACTACATCAGTGTCACTCATTAAAAACCACCCATCAATGAATTCGAATTTTTGACGCGTCTTTACAAAGATGCGGGACCACTGTGCATCGGTGGGGCTACAATGCCCAATATGCTGTAGTAATTGATTCTTTTTCGTTACTGGATGAAACTCCATATGAGCTTTTGAAATTCTTAGAAATTAGCCCCAATACTAGCCTGATTTTACGCAAGTTCTCACCCCAGCTTCATCAGCATTGTAAATTCGAGAGGCATCTTTCATCATATCCAGTAAGTTGAATTCTCTCAAAAATTCTTCCAATTCAAAAAACCATCCCCTAATTGTCATTCTATCTAAGGTCATTGTGGAGGCAGAAGACATTGACAGAATTAAACTAAATTTTACCACAATACTAAATAGTGCAAAAAGCATCTTTTCAATGATTTTTTAAGCAATGAAGGTCATATTTGGCTAACTTCTAATTAATAATTTTTTGTGTACTTTTTCCCGTACTTTCGAATGCCGGTGTCAGAATTACCATTTTCAGACCAGATCATGCTCAAAATTTGAAAAAACCGTTTTTTCCGCATTTTAACCTCCCCACAATAAAATTGTGGGAGATTACTAAAATTGGTTCAAAATCGAAAATTGAGATAACATCAAATCTTTACGTTTTGAGGTCCCAGGAATCCAAAAAAGTGGTTTTTAAAAAATGTGTGTATGTGTGTATGTATGTTAGCACGATAGCGATGGAACTACTAAACGGATTTGGGTGGAACTTTGCATGAGGGTTTCTTTAGTGCTCCAGAAGATCTGAAAAGGTTTTGATTGAGATCGGATTACGTTTAGTGCCGTTTTGGCACAACAAGTTGTTTATTTTATGATTACTAACAATTTGTAATCGAACCATTGAAAAGCAGTAAAATTCCCATTTCAGCGATATATCACACTTGCATCCTTTCGATTTGGCTTCTGCGAAAAAAATTAAAACAAAATAACACGCTTCTTGTGTAAAATATATTTTATAGTCCAACCTAACGTTCGGTAGACTAGTGTGTCAAAGCATGCAGACTGCCATACAAGATTTGATGTTATCTCAATTTTCGACTTTGAACCAATTTTAGTAACCTCCCACAATTTTATTGCGGGGAGGTTAAAATGCGGTAAAAACGGTTTTTTCAAATTTTGAGCATGCTCCGGTCTGAAAATGGTAATTCTGACACCGGCATTCGCAAGTTCGGGAAAAAGTACACAAAAAATTGTTATTTAGAAGTTAGCCAAATATGATCTTCATTGCTTAAAAAATCATTGAAAAATTCAAATATTTTTCCTGGCCCGTTTTGATCCAAAAAATCTGAAAAAAATCAGGGTCCTTTCTTTCTGAAAAACACAAGTCCATGATTTTTTTCAGATTTTTTAGAGCAAACAGTCGAGCAGGAGAAATTTTTTTCGAAAAAAAACACGTTTTTTACGATAGGAGCACCCTATTAAGGGAGTTAAAAATTTGGCTGAATTGGTTTTCAAATATGTCCTTTCGAATAGCCATTTCGAAATAAAAATCCAGGTGATGGCAATTTTCGTCTTCTTATCCCGCTATAGCCTTTTATAACAAAATAAAAATTTTTCACTCCACCTTACGTGTACACCATGGCTAATTTTGCAACGTTTATTATTGATTTATTAATTTTTAGATAACAGGGTGCTGCTTGGTAGGTATTAAATAACATTATGTCATTGTAGTAGTAAGTAGGTTATTGATGAAGGAAAATGAAAAAAATAAAGTTTACAATAATATAATTTTATAAAAATTTACATAGTTATAATACTTCATTAAAATAGATCCATTCTCTAAGGCATCTAACAGGTCACAGATATTTAACATAACATTAAGAGTAATAAAATAACAAATAATTAATAATTATTACAAACGCTAAGGAATGCAAATTGTTAAAATATGTATATATATATTATTTAAAGACTATATTAATATTACATTGGATTTGGTGTTGCTTTTTACTATTAGAATTAAATAACTTACGATTAACAATAATTATTACTTAATACAACAAAAAAAATACAAAAAAAGCAAATAAAATTAAGTGGTGACCAGAGGTAAAATTTAAAAACAGAAACCAAACAATGCCCTAAATAGTAATTAATAGAATATACTTTTATGTAATATAAAAATATTTTGATTCTTTAGCAGTGTAGGCACCTGTCATTGATTCACTTTGGACGTATCATTCTCCAGATAATGGAAGAATCTTATAGAAAAATAACACTGATAGCTCTTAGCCAACCTCCCTGCAACTATTATGGGCATTATGAAGGTCTTTTTGGTTTTTCGTATAATGCAGAGATTGTCGATTTAAAATACAATAGCCATTTCATGCTGAACAATAACGACAAATACACATTTTGATTTACACAATTTTGGAACATATTACTGTTTCATCCATGCTTTCGTAAAAGGGCAGATTCAAAACTCTAGTCAACTTATATAACACAAATATACCAAAGTTAGAGTTGGCAATTTTCCCAAAAATGGGTTTTTTCCTGGGAGGGATTGCTGCCAATTCCAACATATTTTTTATTGTCAGTCCTCAAAATTTCGTTATTTCATCATTTGGCGTGGGTGTGAATTTTCTCCAAATACCTAATAGTGCTAATAAGGCTAATTATAATGAATAGTAATTAAAAAATACTGAAAGGAATTGTTGTTAATTGTTAGAATTGGCGGCAAATTCAAAAATGAGTTTTTAACCCTCCCAGGAAAAAACCCATTTTTGGGAAAATTGCCATCTCTACCAAATATAGTAGACAACCCGCAATTCTAAAGCCAAGGCTGCCTGGAAGGAGGTTACACATTTGGAAAAACGCAGACATACATTCATATCCAAAGACATTGTCAGCTCTGGGGCTGGGGCTTGAACCCAGTACACGATAGATAGTGTGACCTCCATATTCACCACACAATACGCCTTAGCTGGCTGAGCTACCATACCGATAACAACTAATCGGCATTAAACTCGTATATTTTATTAACAACAGGGTCAAAGAAAAAATTTTAAAACCTTATTTTTAATATTCCCTAAAATTTTAAAAGTATCTAAAAAATATTGCCATTTTATGTGTTATGCAGTTTGGAAACCTGAGCCAGTGATGTGAATTCAAAAGTTTCACTTTGAAAGTTTCAATTTCAACTTGAATGTTTTAAAAGTTCAAAATGTCATCATTACTTTGATTTTATAAATCTAAATAGAAAAAATTGGAAGCATTCAAAATTTGTTTTAAGTAAGTTTAGAAATACAAAAAAAAAGCTCATGTAATTCAATTCATGTAATAGGGTGAAATTACTCAGAGAAGGTAACATAATGTCACAGCTTCGTGCATAGAGTAGTAGTTTGTGAACACGATACCGGTGCCGTGTACATTTATTCTTCTTTAAATAAAATAAAACTACTAAGTTTACTATTTTCGTTTATTAATATTGGACAGTCGCAATTAAAATAAGTCTCATTTCAGATATTTTATTCGTAGAAAATATATTCCTAGAATAACAAAGAGTGCAGCTATTCAAAGCAACCATGCGACACCACTGCAATTAAACATAAACACACCACAGATAGTAGACAACTCCCAAATCCATAGGCAAGGCTGTGCGGAAGGGGGTTACACATTTGGAAAAACGCAGACATACATCCACACCCACCGGTGTTGTCAATACCGGGCTGGGGGTCGAACTCAGAGCGCGGTAGGCAGTCGATCAGCATATTCGCCACTCAATACGCCTTAACCGATTGAGCTACCGCGCCGGTGACTGCAAAAACAAGTTCACTTCCTAAACAACCGGCACTTGTTAGCGATATCGGTCTGTGCACATCATCACGTATGTTATTTTCTAGTGGTGTCATATCTGTATGAATTGTATAATAATACGACTCTTTTCGATGAATCGTATGGTACGAATCTTTGCAACTGATACGGTTTCTTATTCGTACCTAGTGTATATACTGACCTAACGAGAACAATGCGGGCTGTAAAGAGATTTAACTGCTGATTACGATTTCACATCGGTACAGTTCCTACCTTCCCAATTTCTGTAGAGATTTATAACAAATAAAGAATACAAAATTAGCTGCTTATGTTTATCCCAGACTGTCACACATATCATTATTTGTCTATATTTCTCAATAGTTCAAGGATTTGTTTTAAGACCAAAATGCTGCATATGCAAATCATCTTGCTCTTGGTTTGGATAATACCAATACCAGTTCAATTGCACAACAGTACAATTAAGTGCAGTCTGATTCTCACACATCTAGCATCAGGTGTTTAGTACAAAATACGAGAAATAAATAAGAAACTTGTGGTACAAATCATTTTGCATATGGTGTCGGTACGATACGAATCTTTGAAAATAGTCGTATTGCCCACCACTAATTGATACCAGTTGATTTGTACAGTAGTACATTATATGCAATCTGATTCTCGCGCATCTCACGAGATGATGAGATGCGTTCAGTACAAAAAATGAATACAAAACTTCTGGTACGAATCTTTTTATATACGGAGTTGGTACGAACGAATCTTTGAAAACAGTCGTATTGCCCACCACTATTATCTTTTCTAAGTAATTTCTTTTAATGAAGTCCAAAATGTTGATACCAATAAGTTTAAAAAAGACATTGTTGAATCTGAGAATCTCCATTACATTTTTAATATTCCACAAAATTATTTAAAAACGCTGACACTTCATACATTATAGTGATGACTTTGCAGCGGGCCCGGATAAGACAGGCGGGCAAATGCAAGGTGGGCCAGTGGCTTATGGGGCCGCCGAGAACCCGCAAAAAAATAAAAGTCTTTTTAAGCAATTAAAATAACATAGAATGTAAAACGTAAATGTAAAAGTGTGGCAAAAAATGAGATGTGTAAAAAGTGCTTAACTGCTGTAACAGTTTGCTGCTTAAATATAAATTAGCTATATGCTAAATAAAGAGATTTATTATAATCGATATTGCGCAGCATATTCAAATCTATTTGCAACGTATAAGTTAGTTCTAATTTTTTCATCAACTTTTCACGTGAAACTCAATTTTCAAAATTAAAAATTATAAAAAGTTCAACGACCCAAGAAAACTACATGCATTTATGTTAATGTTTGTATAAAAGACGCTTTTAAACAAACAAATTTTTTCATAATATTGAGGTCGTAGCAGCAATTGCTCTGGTTTTAACTCTTCTAAGACTATTGGAAAGTTTTTCCATTTCTAATAATGATGAGGCGTCCGTCACTAAATAACCGCAGACATAAAACTAGAAGTACAAACTCAAAATTTCTTTTGTGAGGGGGATTTTCAAATTCACTAAAATTTCCCGACTTCCCTGACTTTTACAGGTTTTCTAGGTCGCTATGAACCCTGTTTGATTTACATACGTGATAGTTTTCCAAAGGTATTTGTTCTTTTATGTTATTATTATCTTTTATTTATTAGCTTTGTTCTGTTGTGATGATTTTCCAGTTATTTGTTTTATTTTTTTAAATTTATTTTATAGCCTTGTTCTGTTGGCTAATGAATAAATACATTTTTATTTTATATTTTATGCATAAATATAAAAATTACATTGTTTTTTGTATTCATTATAGTCACAAAAAATGGGCTGGGCCCGGTCAAAGAGGTTACCCGGCAGCAGAATGGTTTCCAGTTCGGACCTGTTTTGCAGGACCAAATTTATAAACCTGACCAGTGATGTAAAAATAAAAACATTTCAACATGAATGTTTTGAAAGTTCAAATGCATCATCATAACTTTGACTTTACAAATATAAAAAATTTGAAACATTCAAAATTTATTTTAAAACAAGTTTAGAAATACATATCTCTGAAAACTGATTCATTTAAAGCCTTTTAATGAAGTTCAAAACAGTTAATACCAGTAGCACATTTTAAACAAGACATTATTAAATATAAAACTTAAAATCTCAATAACATATTACACAATATTTTACAAAATTTTAAAATTATTTAAAAAATGTTACCAACCATATATTCTGTAGTGATGTAACTCATGACTTTGCAGGACTAAATCGTTTATAAACTTGGCTAGTGTTGTAAATTTGAAAGTGTCATATCAAAAGTTTAATTTCAACTTAAGTTTTTAAAATTCATGGCTTCATAATAACTTTGTTTTATGAATACGATGATAAAAATTTGAAACATTCAAATTTCAAAAATGATTATTCTAATCATGTTTGGTTACTCTTGAAAATTTTAAGAATGTTTAAAAGCAAGCTTAATTGAACATTTCCCGATTTCATAAATCCAGTGCAGTACTCTTGCAAATATCGTAACACTTTTATGAAACAAAAGTTTCATAATTTCATAAAATAACTGAAATAAATTTCATGAGACTTAATCAAACTTATTTAATAACGTTTCAAAATGAAAGGCTATCCAGAATTTAAGATATCACTTTTTACTCATGTTTCTCAATTTTGTTGTACGTTTCTTTGATGTGCGGCTTACCTAAAGCATTATACAATTTATACATCATTTATAAACAAAGATACACTACCACTAGTTTTAGTACACAGTAGCGAAAGTGCAAATTCATCACCGATGTTGACAGAAGCTTGTAAAACTGATGATATGGTAAATGAACTTAAAAAATACTAGCTATAGCCTTCATCAAATTGTGAAACCTTTTTATTGGGATAAGTTTTTATGAAAACCCCCACTGATGCAATCCATAGCATTTCAGTATGATAATCACTATCTAATTATGTATAGCATTTACAAGAAACTGTATCAAAATATTAACGCGTTCGTTTTAAAGTTATGAGGAAACAAACAAACAAACAAAATCACTCTCTAAACACTTGCATCCACTCTGTTCTGCTGCGAGGGGTAAAAAAAACGATTAAAATTCAAATTCTGAATTTTTGTGTTATGGTTCAGCATAAAATCTGTTTTATTAATCGTTATCAAGAAGAATATAAATCTGAAATCAATTTATGTTATTGCATAAATGTAGGCACTTTAAAATATCTCTAATCTACAAAAGTGTGGACAAATCATTCAACTAACTGCACATCGTAATATCTTCAAAAATTGACACGTTACTAAATACATGATGAGGCTATTTAAAAGTCAGACTGGCCTAAAAACAATGTACGCAGCAGGAAGGGAGGAAAAAGTTGTTGACTTTAATCCTTCCTGTGTCGAATAAATCCAAGTCATACAGTGTGTGCTCACGCATAATTAGAAGCGAACGATACTACTAGAATCACACTAAGGAGCATCTCAAATTTGCTAGACTGAAAGAATATCTGGCGGATATCATTTGTTTTCGAAAGTCTACAGGGATGACCCCCACGTCACATTCTCAATTGTTCAAATGTCACAAAAGGTTCAGAATGAGAGAAAAAAATGGAAACACTGAATATTCAGGTCACCCAAGCGCAGAATTGTTCCGAGGAAACTTTCCATATTTGATAAAAGTCTTCCTATCAAAATGGAAGATTGCATCATCACTAATCAGATTCCACCATAAAACAGGCTATCAATATACCCAATGGAAAATTAGAAGGAAAACTTCCTGGAAACTTTCGAAGTTTTCAAAATGGAAAGTTTCCAGAAAGTTTTGCTTCTAACTTTCCATTGGGTATATCGATAGGCTATTTTATGGTGAAATCTGATTCGTGATAATGCAAGCTTCATTGAGATACCAAATAAGTGCATACAATTATATTATGTACATGACTTTTACCAAATATGGAAAGTTTCCTCGGCACATCTCTGCTCAAGTGTATTGAAAACTCATAAAAACATTGAAAGAACCAATCAAATTGGTCAGATTAACCAATACCCGAGCTTTTCAATCAGACATGGTCAAGTTGAAGACTAATGAAAGATAACAGTCGAACCAACATCATTTCCGTGAAACAATTTTCGCCAGATAAAGGCGTCCCAGCTGGGAGCATCCACCATATTCACTAGATTTACCACCACATATCTTATTGTTGAAAGAAAAAAGTGGGGGTGACATCAGCTATCAGCTGAATATCTGTATGCAGTGATGTATAAATAGAAGAGATGAGTATATTGTAAAGTATAAAAGTTGACATTTTGGAAAGTATGAATCTCATCGATTCAAATTACTAACCCACTTTCAAAAGTTTAAAAAAGGAAGAGGTTCTCAATTCGACCCGTATGTTTTTAATAGCCACATGCCTTACTAAAAATAATTTAATTTTCTTGACATTCCAAGAAACAAGTAAATTAACACGAATAATCAGAATATAGAAAAACTTCTCATTATATAGATGTGAAGTCATGCTATTGAAGAGTTTTTAATGAAATGGTAAACGGTAAATTTTGTGATGGCAGATCAGCATGTCATAAAATTGAGATACGTGCAAGTTAGAAAATGAGGAGTAAGATGTAAATACTGTTAAAACATTGTGAAAAAATGATCAATATATCGATCAAACATTCCACATTGAAAATATTGCTGAAATATAATTTTAATATACTTTTTGACTATTAACATCCTATAATTCACTTAGAGGTTTATAGAGAACTGTATTTGTATTCAGTGGTAACTATTTAAAAATATTTTTCTGTAACAATCTAATTTCAAACTCCGATTAAAAAAAAAAATAAAAATTTTACATTCTCTGCAATAATATTCTCAATAAACAATAAGTAAATAAATATAACAATTTTGTACTATAACGTGTATAATTTACAAGAATACTAATAATTCTAAAACCAAAAAATCTTACATATTTACAAATATTTGATGAAATTTAATTGTATTACTATGTATAAATTATTAATTATTCTTAACTACTCAACTTCCTCGATATCTTATTATTTTCAAAAACATTTTAAAACTACCTTCTTGACTCCAAAATTTAAAGCTACTCACTGCCTTTTAACATTTTTAAAAAACCACTCTGTAAATTTTCTTAGCTGCTGAACAGCTGCTTGAGCTTGATCCTGCAACTTCCTGTTTTCTTCCGTTAAACGTCTCACCTCATTTTCGAGAGACATCCTACGTCTCGTCTCTCTGTTAACTTTTGATTCCAGTTCCACTACATGGCTCTGAAGTTCCGGCACGCTAGTACTTGAACTTACTCTAAAACAAAAGAAACTAGAGTAAATATTATACTCTTCGCTAGTTTATTAAATTTTTTGTATAATTGTTGCACGTGCGATACTTTTCAAGGTTTTTTTGTAAATATTGTTGTTAGTTTTAGACATTTTATTTTATGGAGACAATTTAGTTGGTGAAACACTCATTAATATAAAATTAAATCAAATAAAAGGAAATTACATCCAACCCATTTGAGCCTCGAACCTGAGGAGACCCTTACATTTCATTTATGTATTTATTTTCAAAATACAATTTAAAATAATGCATATAAAAATATAAAAATTACAGTACACTAGACAAATATTTAAGGTAGACATATAAATATAGACATACAGTGCGTGTAATTGCCGATTAGGCATGTACATTCACATAGCGCGAGAGATATGACAACCTAGCAACAACAAACTCGCCCTTGGCGGCATACATTAAAGAATCGGCGCTAGACCACTGAAGCAACCCAGCTCTGTTATTTCATTTCAGCCAGCTGGCACACGCGATGTTGCACTTTTACTCCCTATGTCTAGCCCGCCACTACACACACTGTATACTCAGAGATGGATAAAAACCGGGTTTTTTCCCCGGAAAAATATTTTTTTTATCAAAATGAATTGGTCATCAAAAAATCATCATTTTGATACCAAATATGTTACTTACATTTGATGGTATTCATAACATGAGGGATCTAATGCTGTTTTTCTATGATTTAGTTCTAAACTAACTTTTAGTCTAAAAGTTAGGTTAAAACTGACGGCAAATTCAAAAATGGGAAAAAAACGTTTTTTTTTTTCATTTTAACCCTCACAGGAACAAACCCATTTTTGGGAAAATTTCTAACCCAACCTAACGTTTAGTCAAAAAGTTAGGTTAAAATTGGTGGCAAATTAAAAAATGGGAAAAAAACAGTTTTTTTTTTTCATTTCTAACCTAACCTAGCTTTTAGTCTAAAAGTTTGGTTAAAATTGGCGGTAAATTAAAAATGGGAAAAAAACGGAAAATTCCCATGAGGGAAAAAGCCCATTGTCATCTCTGGCATATAATATAAAACAACCGTTTTGAAATACCCCTCTTTGTTTAACCCAAATTGCAATTTTCAAGTCATTATTGCTTAAAGATTGTTAATTTATAAAAGGAAAGTTGCATAGAGCCTTTTCTTGTCAAAATTTAATAGGGAAGATGCATGAAATTTTAAAATGCTTGAAAAAATAATTTGCTCTTAATTTCCATTATGCAGAAAACGATTATAACAAAAGAAATTCAAAATAAAATTTATTTTCCGTAAAATTAATATTTAGATTATGCTGTAATTTGTAAACAAAACCACGTGACTGCAAATGGTTTCTTATTGGCGTGAAGTCAATGACGACATCCGTTAGTCGGATAATTTGTCCAAAGTAGACACAGTGTCCTAACCTCTTGCTGACGTCTGTCTACGAACTAATTTTGGAGAATCTTGAATGTAAAATTACCATATTTGTAGTGATACTCTCAGTTTTACATTTAGGCACAATGCAATATTTGTGCTACTTCACATTTCACCGGCACCCATACCAATTCAATGGGGTTAAGTTCGCAGTGATAGGGTGGTAATCGTAATATAGTTATTTGACAATTCTTTGCCATTTCATCTACAATGTACTTTTTGGATCCTTTGTTAGCATTGACAATTGCCAAAAGTTCTTTTTTCACCATAGTTGTTTGCAAAGCAATTTTTTTCGTGATAACCATTCAGTTATATCGGCTTTCCGCCAGGCAGTTGTAGCTGCTGTCTAGAGTGGTAACTTGCACTATCCAATATAATTACAGATCCAATTACAGATCCCGGAATAATATCCAACATTTGAAAAAAATACCCCTCGAATACATCTGCGTTCATATCTTCGTGATAGTCACCTGTATTTTTTTATTCGAATACCAGTAAACCTTCATCTACAAAACCATTAGCACTGCCAATATGCGTGATTATTAATCGTCTCCCTTTTCCTGAAGGTGCTTTAAACCCTGTTGTTAGTCCATCCAAAAATGCTTGTCGAGAACTTTTCACATTTTTATCTTGCCACACTTTTGTTACAGTATATCCCGTGTTTACCCAAGTTTCGTCCAGATAATAAATATGTACATTTGTACTAGGAGGTATCCGACTGGCCAGTTGAATTTTTTTTCGAACACAATGTACATAATAAATACTGTAATATTTCCATATAGTATATCATTTCCATGAATTTTAAAAACTTAGTAGCGCGCCAATGGTGGCCCCTAATTATAGAGTTTTATTACTCTACTTCATTTCCAAATAGACTATAATTACTCTATTATACCTTGTAATAAATAAAATTGTTACTGAATTTGCGTTCTTAATATACCTAGGAAAAATAAATGTAGAAAATTTACATCTACTTACAATAATTTACTGACCTGTTGATTATCATTATTAGACAGAAATATGGAGACTGGAATTATTTTCCTTTTGAAAATACTAAAATATTTATTGTTCAACTTAAAGTGACGTTATAATATTTTCTCTTTACTTTGACACATTCTATTTATTTGTTTTGTTGGTTTTTCTTTTAATATTTACTTATGAATTTAATAATAGTAAATATGTTAATTAAAAAGTTAAAAAGTCTATGGGCTCTTTCTGCCTTATGATTTTCTTTCATTGTAATAATGACAATAATAGATACCTTTTAAATATAATCTATATTAAACCTATTTAAAATTTTATTAGTTATACTTTATAGCATATAAAATATTCATTATATTATTATGATAATTAATAACAATTATATAACAAATTTATGTAGACTGTATGTGATTAAAAAGCTTATAAGTTAAAAAACATTAATTTGCATTTAAGATGTATCACGCATGAAGAATAAAAAGGTGATATACTAGGCCCATTTAAATTTTCCTGCAACTGATTCTGTACAATCAGATGCAGCAACCGTGATGAGTCCTTAAATACACCCATTTTATGTTACTCGACTAGAAAGCAACAACTTCGGATATTAGATGCTAGATATTCACCACCTATCAGGGCCTCCATGGCCGTGACGAGGCAAGCGGGGAGCTATTTTTTATTGTATAAAATCCTATCCTTAAGTCACTGTGCATACAGAAGCATGACGAACAGACAGACAGGCATTTAGAAAGCTGTTCAGAATTTGCTGACTAACAATGATATAGAAGTTTTTCCCAATGAGCGATATTAATTTATGACTTTATAAATGTGTCGATCCTAAGGTTCTGATCTGACTTTTTTGAAGTATTTTTACACATTGAAGCCAAATTTGGACAAAAAAAAATTCTGTCATGTCAGTTTTTCTCTACCACCCCTTTTATTCCCTAAAAAGGGCAAAAAAAAGATGTTCTGATCTAACTTTTTGAAGTATTTTGATGTGCTGAGCCAATTTTGGGGAAAAAAATTTCTAACATGTCAGTTTCCTTCTGCCACCCCTAGGAGATAAAAGGGAGTGGTAGAGGAAAACCGATGTGATAGAATTTTTTTTGTCCAAAATTGATTTCAGGACAAACCTTTTTTTTTAGGGGATAAAAGAGGTGATAGACAAAAACTGATGCGATAAATTTTCTTTTAATATCAAAGTCAGTTTCGGCATGTCAAAAAACAAGATAAGATGGTCCTGATCAAAAGCGCAGCCTCCCCCCTCCCCTTTTTTTTGACTTGTATAATCAATTTAATTTGATTCATTAATAGAGGAACAATATTTAAATATTTTAATAGCGAAGATGCATTTAATTAAAAATAGAAACTGTATTTTTCAAAAAATATATCTGGAAAATTTACTCAAAATATTGTCAAAACATAACACAGGCATAGCAATTTGTACCTTGATATTGGATGCATTGAAAAATATAATTAGTTTAATTAAAAAAAGAACACTTACGAGGAAGTAATGGAGGCATCTATAGGGACATCATCATTCCAATGCCGATTTACTTCATGGTCATTATTAACCTCCGAGGTTGACCCCACCTGCATCACAACTCTAGTGGCAGCATCCACCAAGCTTGGCCAATCACTGTCTTCTGGAAGAGGAAAATTGTCTGGAAAATTCAATCCCGATTTACTCTTGTTCGAACTCGTGACATGAGAGGACATATCATCCTGAGATCTCTTAAACTCGTTTGGAAGGGGGCTTGAAGTTGTACTTGCATTGGAAATAACTGTTGCAGGTCTGGCCATCGTCAGAATTACCTCAGGTTGGGTCTTGTGAACGCTGAGAGTATTATTCAAGTTTTCTCTAGAATGTGTTTTAATTTCTTTATTCAATTTCGGTTCAGATGACGCATCGATATTATCAGGATTTATCAGACGTAACAACTCCTCTTGAAAATTAGTCGACGATAAATTTGCACTGTTACGGTTTGAGGAACGAGGTGTGACACCTGGCCTTAACTTTGCTTCGCCATTAACGGACCTCGGGCTCTGATTTCTACTTGAATAATTTGTAGACTGCGCCACATTCATATGCTTGGCAGCCCTTCGCGTTCTTGGCGACATGTTGCCACTACCATTTGAAAGCTCATCTTCACTGCCTATTTGATTCATCCTATCGCTAATAGAACTATCCGTAGAGTGGCCATCATTGACGTTTAGTCGCGAATAGTCATTGTTCGTGTTATGCTGAACAGTAGAGTAGTCTGCAACCCTAGGAGCTCTCGTAACAACGTAATCGTTTTCTTGTCGTAAACGTTCGTTTTGTTGCTTGATGATGTTGTTCTTTTCCATTTTATAGCATAAATCTAGATCACTGGTATTGGTGTGTAAAGCTGCGCTCAGTGGCTGGGAAACATTGACGTGTTGTAACGGTAAAGAATTACTAACTTGGATTTTGTTGTGTTGGATCGTGTAGTGGTTGTGTGCTGCTTGCATTTGTGATATTTGGTGTGAATTGTTACGTTTCGGTGTGGATGGGAAGGTATTATTCGAATGGTGTGCTCGAGAACCATGTTGATTGGTTTTTACTGGTATCGGTGGAGGGTCCAGCTCCTGAATAATGTCGTACCATTTATCGTCACTGGAATGGCCACTAGATGAACTTGTCAAAGTTCCCTAAAAATTAAACTCTGTAGTAAAATGATACAGGCACCAATCATTAGGTTAGGAAAAATAAATCATTTATTATCATTATCTGAGTACTGTTATGATTTATTAAAGGATATGTGGTTAATATCAACTTTGCTAGCTTATAACCTTTTGAAAAACCAATGTCGCAAAAGTTCATATTATGTACTTGCATACATTTCGTTTTAAAAGTGTTTTTCACCTTCAATTAAATCCCCGGCAGCCTAATTGAAAAATGAAAAAATGTTGACAAATGCGTTCCTACTACATTAGAATTAAAAAAAAAATATGTGGAAAGTCATCTAAAGTCTAATCTCTAACAGATTATAAACAAATTACACACACTATATAGGGGATTCCAGAAAATGAGAAAACAAACAATATGATAGATGCGTCATACATAATAAGACAAAAAATGGATAGGAACATCTATTGTAAACCTCACCATTGCCAGCAATGGTAAACTTTCATATTTATATTTAGCTTTTTTTAAATTCACAAGCAATTTTAGCAATTTTAACAAATCTCAGATGAGCTGCAATGAAGTAAATTTTTGTTAAGAATAATTGCACCTATATACTCCATTATATTTCCATTATCACTTCGAAGGCAGGCTTACGTTACATTTTGTCCAGGATCAGCATGTACAGATGTGAGCAGGAGAAACTCTGAAGCTGTGATGTCAGCTATCAGAGTAAATTAAAGCTATTCTGAAGTCTGTAAAAATCACCTTAGAGAAATTTTCACTGGCTCCTAGAGTGCGATTACTTAGAGAAGATAACGTCATAGAATGCGCAGAGACCGATATCGTTACCACTTGCTCGTTACCTAGGTAAGGATTCAATTTTTACAGCTGCATGGGCGTCGCCAAAGACTAAATAATAAAATATATAAAAACACGACACTCGAAAAGAGAAGCTCGTTTCTTGAGAGAAAGACAAGATTCTGAATTAAACCTCCCGTGGTTTCTTTACGCATGAGTCAGCACGTTAGCTTTCCCGAATCTGTGTCATATATTTCAGAGATGGCTTTTACGTAGATGTATTATATTATAAAAACCAAATGAGACATTACCAAACAAAATAAAGACCATGAAATGATGAAATATTATTAAAGTTTCATCGCCTTGTGTCATCTTGTCATGTTTCCTTGTACAGTACGTAGTGTTATTTACATGTAACAAATTACATGCATGAAAATTTTTACTCGATATCACATCACTTAGAGCCAACACTGGTTATGATGACCTTCACAACAGCGGTCGGGGTCTACATTATGGAGTTGTCAAATGCAGATTCCAAATTAAATGTCCGGGGTCAAATTTCTCAAGGGGAATTTATGAATGGAATCGTTCGTAGTGTCATGTCTTTATATATTATATTATTTAGTCTTTGGCATCGAACTGCCTACTACCATTAATATTTAAATAAAAAATGGATGGTATTATGCCAACTGTTTTACGCGATGCTTGAAGCTGTGTTATCTTCTCTTAGTAATTTCACTCTACTATGCATCGCTTTTGGCCATTTCTTCCACTCGACCGCCACTGAATTCATAGGAAGTAAGTGTGGCGGAAAAATTTTCTAAGTCGATCAAGAAAAGTCCATAACCATCATCAGCTGATGTGCAGAAGACCTGTGTTCTCCCACTCTGCAACTGTGTACCTGGTCCTAGCAGCAGTCCAAGTCACCAGCCAGTAGTCATTAGTGACCGACCACCCGAAAGGAACAGACGTGGATAGTAAGTAAACCGCAGGAAGGGGAGTAGAAAATTTCCTAAGTCCATAACCACGCAAGTCTATTACTGTCATCAACTGGTGCGCAGAGGGTCCTGAGTTCTCCCACTCTGCAACCAGTTAATTTATTTTGGCAACCGTCTGAGACACAAATCAGCAGAGACAGAGTTCCCAACCAGTAACCGTCAAAGACAGACGTGCCCAAAAGTAAGTTAGTAATTTGCCTTGTAAATAGTAGTAATAAATAACTGCTGTATTGCGAATTGCGCAATTTACTCCTGTATGTGTAAAAAAATCTAATTTTCCCGTTTGACCCACCGGAGATTTCCATTTCTCCACTGCGATTATTCAAGCCCTGCACCATTGGCTTTGAGGGTAGTAACATTCCTCCTCGTGATTAGGAACTGGCACCCCAAAGTGACACTTCACCATCTCAATGGGAAGTACGTTACAGAGTATTATTTAACGGGCATATTCTCTAGCGAGAGTTTTACGAGATTAAGTTTATATTTGTATCAGTATAATAATTTTATAGTGAGAGTTCTACGATATTAAGCTTTTATTAGTATCAGTATAACAATGTACATTATATATTATACAAAAATTTAATTATTAGTATGTATTTTGCTCGATATGAATAAATTTTTGTTTCTCCATATGGGATTTCCACTTAGTGGGTTAAGTTGACCAATCACTAAGCCGAGGTGTTAATTCGACAGTCAGCTCTCGCAAACTCCACTTCCATGTTTTAGACTGATATGTGTTCAGGTAAGTTTCACGTCTTCCTTACTATCCTACATGTTTCTAATATTACTGAGATTTACATAGTTGTAAGTATGCTTTTTTCTGTAAGATTAATTCTTTCTAGGTTTATCCTCAAGTTGTTCCATAGTCCAGTCGCTGAAATGACTAATGGAATGGTAAGTAGAGTTTTTAATTTACAAAAAACTGTACTTGTCATTCCATCCAATTATTATTATTATTAATTAAAAATAAACAAAAAAATTTAAAGTACGAGTATTTTTGCAAGTTAATAATAGAAATTTAACACCCTCCTCTACGTCTCATTAAAATTAAAAGGTTTCCGAAATATGTTCGTCTACAATGTGTGCCTCATTTTTATGTGAGAGTTTTGCTACATTTTCTGAAACATCCTGTATCTCTAAGAGAAATAAAAATGCCTAAGGCAAAATAAAACCAAACACACAGCTACTTTTTACTAAGTTCTACTTACAAAAGTTCCTGTATATAATGAGCTAAATGCAATAACAAATTTCAAATTAAAAACATGATTCTAACTAGACTCATAACTAGTAATCATAATTATACTTGGTTCAAAAATTACTGGTAAATCAACACATTAATTAATTATTTAAAATTTTGGATCACTCACCTCTATATTTGGTGCAAATCTCAATTCTTGCCCGTGAAATGACTTGCTGCTGCTCCCAGTCCCGTAGCCGGAACTATTACTACTCCTCGGGGGTGAAAAACTTCTCTCATAAATCCTTCTATGGTGGCCAGGCACTGCCTGTTGCATTTGAGGGGCTCGTCTTCCTTTGTTTTCGTCATTCCCGGTGTTCTCGTAATCACCCTCATAATGTGCCTCATTATATTTGCAGTTTTGTAAGGTGCAGCCTTTACGAGGGGAACCGTCAGGTAGGGGCGGTATCACAGTCAAAATAACAGTAAGGGAGGTTTTTAATAAATCTACCATTTGATCATAGGTCAAAGTTGCAACTGCCACCTTGCAGATCTCCACTAAGCGTGAGTTTTGTCGCAATCCTACCTGCCAGGCCTGCCCTGCACTTTCCACAAGGGTTACAATACCATCGGGTTGGACATGGAAACCCAATTGGCCCATGATGTTTCGACTAAAATAAGAATAATGCTTTTTAGTAAAACAATGATAGAAGTTGTTTATTTATTCTCAGCATTAAAAAAGATCTGGTATTACCATGAAATATGGAAACTGCAAAATACCCAGTCAGCAGACTGCCATCATATTGGCATCATATTGATGTGTTTATTAAGATGAATAAATGACATCTCTGTAACGTTATCTTTTTGACGTCAGTTTGTTACATGAATTTGACATAATCGTAATGTAATATTTTTAATGTTGGATGATTTTATGTTTTACCACGTAGTTTGTTGTATGAATTTTTCACCACATATAAACCACTGCAACACACATTTTATAATGAATTTATGGATACTAAACAATTTGAACTACACAGTTCAAATTTCATTCAGGAATCATCGAATCACGTATAAAAACCAGTATATGGTTATCTATTAATTGTTCATCCATCTACGTGGCGGCTCATCCTGTAACACATCTTATTTCGGAAAGTGGAGACTTTCTAAAACCTTTGGTTGGATAACTTTATTTTCTAAATGTACATTCAGATCAATTAATAAAAAACATCTTATATTTGGTCAGATAAGCATCGTTAAATGATTTTAATCCAACATTAGACAATGAAGTCTCTGGATTGTGAAATAATCACATTATTTTCACGTCACTGTTATGTCTAAGTGACGTATTGTCTAACCAAAAAGCGAACAAATGAAAAATGTCTGCTGCCTGGGTATTACTAATATGTTTAAGATAAGCATATCAGGATGAATTAGAACCTTAAAAATATTGCACAGAACTGGAGAAAATTTAGTAAGAATTAGCTAAAATTCACAGAATAAGTGCTTCTTACAACCGAGAAGTAATAAATGACTAATGAGTAATGAGCATTATCATTTATCTGTACCACATGCTTTAGCTTCCAATATGGTCACCAGAGAGAAGCAGGCAGCACTAGATAAAGAGTCACTAGCACAGTTAATTATGACATGTTTATTTCAGTGAAAATAAATGAACACATTGCAAAATGAACGAAAAAATGCACATTATGTCTGTGAAATAAAAAAAAAATCAGTTCATTAAATGTCACTTGAAAAAGAAACCACTTTGCATTTTTAATAAAGCGGTTGTGAATATTTGATGATAATTTTGAATAATGTGAAAGATTATTTTGACCAAGTGGAAACAGAAACTGTGAAACAAAAAAGGAAAATCATCAGAAACCAATGGTATTTTTACAAAGTTAGTTAAATTTTTTATGTTTATGTATAACACAACATATTAATAAAAAATCTAGTCTATAAAAGATTTACCTGATAGAAAATTCTTGCGCAATGTGCCCAAACGTTATAGCTTTTAATCTGTCCATAATTTCCATCAATTCGTCCCTGTCTCCATGTATATCTCTCATATGGATCGTCATGCATTCTCCTTGATGATGATAAATTCTAAGACTATTCGTTTGTAGGGACCATCCCAAAATGGATTTACATGGGGTTACGAATACAATTTGCTTCGAATGTTCCTCGATCAAAACAAATGAGTCCGATGAGATACCGAGGAAACACTCAATCTGTTGACCTTGTCCACTATCATCTAATAATACTTGCCATAAAATGGCACCTCTTTGGCATAAGTCCGGTATAAACCGGGGACGGATTTTGTCTTTCTTCTTACTACTAAATATAGCTGGAATGAGAAAATAACAAATTAATATTATTTACTGTTTTTAATAGAAAATGAAACACCAATATTAAGTTGAAACGCTTTATCTAAAGTTTTACCAAAACATTCATATATCATTTTTAACATAAGTTTTGAGCTACATTAATACCATGCAATTTTCATGTTTGAACTTGAATATACGTTGGGCTATTATAGAACAAGGAAGTAGTGAAAAAACAAACTAGGTTCCTCCAATAGATGGTTCACAGACTCCTCCAAAACCCCTGAAAGAAGACCTCATCATAGATCAGAGATGGGTTGAGGAAACTTTCCACATTTGATAAAATTCTGTAAAAGTCATGTAAATAATATAACGGTATGCACTTATTTGGTATCACAATCATATTTCACCATAAAATAGCCTGTCAATATACCCAATGGAAAGTTAGAAGGAAAACTTCCTGGAATCGTTCCGTTTTGAAAACTCCGAAAGTTTCCAGGAAGTTTTCCTTCTAACTTTCCATTGAGTATATTAATAGAGTATTTTATGAAAATGAAATCTGATTCGTGCTGATGCAAGCATCATTTTGATACCAAATAAGTGCATACAATTATATTATTTACATGACTTTTACAGACTTTTATCAAATATGGAAAGTTTCCTCAACCTATCTCTGACACAAATCAACAAAAATCTTCTGAGACACCCACGCAGCTCTTAAAGCTCCTGGATCCTATTGTTGCAAATCTAAAACAGTTTGGTATTGTCAAAAGGCTTTAAACCCAATTGGGCGAAAACAACAAATTGACTTTGGTCTGGTTACCCTGGAAGCCAATGAAATAGCGGACTCCTTAGCTAGGGAAGGTGTTGTATCGAAATTTATCAGATCAAAACCAGCACTTGGCATATCGTCAAGCACTGCCAAAACAACCATCTTAGCCTGGACTATGAGGAAAATGTTCCAGTACTGGCAAGAACTAAAAAATTATTAGAATTATGGTTACATTCTAAGAACTTTAATTGGTCTCCATACTATGCACTTCAGACTAAGTCACCACTTACACAATGCCATCTGTGTTTAGAGGAGGATGAAACGGCAGGCAAATACTATGTACCGTACCACTGCAGACGGAATCCGATTCCCTCATTTGGCGAAGGACAACTGACACTAGAAGATTTGGATGATTTCTGACCCAATAAGGTTATCAGACTTATTAAAAAGCTGAACTTACTAGAGGAAATATAATTAGAAGTGAGCCACAACAGACCAGAAGGTCACAGTGAGGGTCTAATTAGAGGTTCATTTACATATTAACCTAACCTAACTTAACACACCAATAAACAAAAGTGAAATTCATCGCTAAATTAGGTGCTTCATATCTAATAGTACTTGGTCACGAATTGTGCTTACTTTTGCAGACTCACGATGGATGAGAAACAAAACAAAGTGATTAGTTAAAGTGATTTAGTCCACCCTTGTACACTACCCTCCTCTTTCACAAGAGATTTCAAAACTGGGTCAGGGTTTTACACATTCGTGATGAGTCTTCTGTCAAAAGATTCAAATTTTTCATCATGACCAATTGACCCATTTTACGATAGAAAGTTGGGTAAAAAGTGTCATGGCAAAAACTAAATTGTGAATGACTTATCTTTTCTACAAAGCATTACTCCATTTTTTCTATCAAATTTACGGTACTGATTATCCATATTTCCGCCACTGGTTAATTGTAGAGCGTTACACAATCACATCTTGAGGCATCCTATTCAACTGCAGTGCATGCCAAAGTTTGTTTAAATAGCTGCACTAATAATGACAATATAAGAAAAATTCGATATTTTATTAGAAATTTCACGAAGAATTTTTGGGTACATATTTATATGAACTTTCTTTCTTAACATTAACTAATGAATAACACCCTGATATAATTTAACAAATTTAAGGAATAGGTAAAAAATGCAATATAAGTTGACCAGTGCTTAAGGTGTTAAGCTTGACTAACAATTTTCTAAATAAGGTTTTTGTTATTTTTAATTTGTATACTCAAACAGAATTACCAACGGCTCTCAATGAATATCAACCTTTAACAGATTAAGCTCTTTAAACCCAGGCCCGAGCCGAGGCAAAATAAATCACAGCACGTATTAAGCAAGGGAAAACGCCTCTACATAAATTCAAAGCTGTTTAAAATCGTCATCCGTCCAGTGGTAGCCAAGGCGCATCACGTCCCGCGCGTTTGTTCCGCCTTGGACTTGATAAATGTAAAATATGATACAAAATACGATAAAATATAACACTTTGAAATGTCAGAATGGGAAATAATAAATGTTCAAATGCTTAAATGTTAGCCTTGTGACCACGGGTCCCGGATTCGAATAATGGCTAGGGTATGGATGTGTAGTGGCGTTTTTCACGTGTTGCCGAGATGGTAGCAGTGGGCTGGACCACTCTGATTGAGTGGTAGAATAGCTTACGGCTAAACTCCGGCAGGACATTAATATAAATAAGACGATTAAAAAAAAATGGGATTCAATCACTTACAAAATTTCTGGCCAGTATCCACAGGCGTCGAAGTAGAATAATTCATAACCAAATCCTTCAAGTACTCCTGCCTGGTTCTAGTAGCCATCGTAACAAACTTCTCTGACCTATGTGCTGCATTCTCCGCATTAACCACTTTTGCTAACAGAAATTCAGCAAATACTTTGCCTTTCGGAAAAACGGCTCCCTCTTTGATCGGAGGCCCAAACACTTCCACATCCTTTGATCTGCTAACAGCCACTTTATAGTGTGTATTTTCTGTGCACGGATTTATAGCATGAACAACTATAAACACATGTTGGAACTGAGACCTGATGCCCTTGGGAGTAAATGGGAGAGATCCGGGTTCTTGGAAAACGATGGTTACTATGTCATTTCCCACATGCCTTTTCCTTAGTAACTGCTGCCGGTTGTTTGGGGTGAATGGAAGCATGGTGGACACATGGAACATGATCTCGCAGTCTTGGTATTGTGCATATATGGAGTAGAGACCAGTTGAATCGGCTATTGAAAAAAAATAATCGAGTAAGTGTCAATATACATAATGCAAAGGATAAATATATTATTATTGTTGCATGTCTTCATTACAACAGAAGAATAAAAAGTGGCTACACAGAGAAAGATTGTTTTAGCCAAATTATGATACATCGTCTATGGCCTTTTATTTTTTGGACACTATGATCTCATGAAGTGGTGTGGTTCAATATTAGGGTTTCTGATTTCCCGATTTTTTTTTCACTCCCGGGAATCGGGAAATAATACATTTTATGTATATTTACCATAAAACACATTTTTTTTAGAGATGGCAATTTTCCCAAAAATGGTTTTTTTCCTGGGAGGGTTAAAACCCATTTTTGAATTTGCCGCCAATTCTAACCAAACTAACAACAATTCCTTTCAGTATTTTTTAATTACTACTCATTAGAATTAGCCTTATTAGCACTATTAGGTATTTGGAGAAAATTCACACCTACGTCAAATGATGAAATAACGAAATTTTGAGGACTGAGACTAAAAAATGTGTTACAATTGGCGGCAAATTCAAAAATGGGTTTTATCTCTCCCAGGAAAAACCCATTTTTGGGAAAATTGCCAACTCTAATTTTTTTGTTTCAAAATGTTTGTTAATCTTGTCATCCAAATATAGTTTTTTTTTTTAAATGTGTTTGTTTTCTTTTTTTGGCCAAAAAAAATCCCGGACTGTTTTATGTTTTATTTATAATTAAAAATAAACAAAAACACAACAGCAAAGAACATAAAAAGTCTTACGAACAAAAATAAAAATACTTTCTTCTTAAAAAAAATATATAAAAATTATAATTATTATGTATTTAATATTCTTAGAACGTCTTTTTATTCTCGCGTCTCCGGGAAATCCCGACTGTTATTTCCCGGGAGCGGAACCTATAAAAACTTACGTAATTCCTAGGAAATCCCTTCCGGGGGTTCCCGGGACAGAAACCCTATTCAATATGTAATGGTTTCCCAAATTTTTTTGGCCTACCAGACAAACTTTCTCTATATCATAGGAACGATTTATAGTAAGCATTCTTTCACGAAAAAACAAAAAAAATAGTTCTTTTTTTAACAAACCAGTTCTGAACAAATTAAAAATTACAAATCATTTTAAATTGATCTCCTGTAAAATTGATAAAAGTGAAATATCACTATGTGAGAAGACGACAAAATTTGCAATACATTGTGAAAGAAAGCCTTGTTGCATTTTTTAAACAATTGTAAAATTTCAAAACAATGTACAGTTTTATATATTTTAATCAGGGCCGGCCTTAGTTTCTCAAGCACCCTCGTACGAAATTTTAAAAGGCGCCCTTTTTTCTAATCAAGTCAAAAATTTTTTTTTCGTAATCTCAAAATTGATGAGCGCGGGGACACTTATCATGCGGGGCACCCCCAAGGCCGGCCCTGATTTTAATTGTGCACTGAACTATTGACAGAATAAAATGTACAACTTTGAGATTCCAACTTAATAAATTGTGGAAAATTGTTATCGAATGACAGCTTCTTTCAATTAAATGTACATATTGTGCAAAATGATTTACAAAATCTATTAAGGTATCTAAGTATTCTTAATCTGTTCAAGACGTTTGTTTTACAAATTAAGTAAATATACTTTATTTTGATGCAATCGTAATCCAAATTTGCAAAATTCAATTTGTGATTTCTAAGACTGTACAAACATTTCAAATATTTTTTTTACCAATGTCGAATGTATTTTTTATAATATTACACACATTTTTCTCTATGTACTATTGACTTCAAGTAAAATTATGTTATTATTTTTGCTTACTTTTATTGTCCAATCCAGCCTTATACTTGTCAAATCCATTTAGCCTGACTTTCTTCCCAATTGTCTCCAAGAACTCGGTGAAGGCCGGACCTGCCTCCTCGTTATTGTACATTTCCTCTTCCGAGTTTTGGCCTGCCTTGCAATACATTATACCCACCTTATAATGATTAGTTAGACCCTGTTCATCTAATTTAAGTATCTGCTCTATAGTTTGTTGGTTCTGAATGCCTAATCTTAAACTACTTAGCTGAATTTCGGGGGCAACGTATTCAAGGACTTCTTTGGTATTAAGTGTTTTCGGGTTACTGGATGCTTTGATATTTGGTATGGCATCCTCAAGGACGGCACCGCGAAGCGTTTGGAGTTCTGAAGTTCGAATCACTAACCTGTAAAAATAATAATAAATAGTAAATTTTCTTATTGTGAGTCACATTTTTCACCTATCAATGTTAAAAATGTTACTGCAATATGATAAAGAATGCGGTTAGAGGTCCGAAAGATCTATAGCGAGTACATAGATTCGATAATCATTAAATAGTTATTTCTACCAACAATCTTATCTAAGCTAAGTAGTTTTAATGTTACACACAAACTGTAGTGCACGAATATTTCACTCATCATCAAGCATGCATGACTGAAAAACTACTTAGCTTAGCTAAGATTGTTGGTAGAAAGAAAACACCTATTACACCTCGGCCCGGTACTTTCATCCCCCGTTAAATTTATTCTGCAGATAATTTCCCTGGATCAAAATTGTGTCAATAATTGTTTCCATGGGATCTATCTATAGAACAGACTTAACTGGAAATGAAAGTACCGGGCCTTAACACTATAATTTTACTCCAGTCAAATAGGGAAAATTAAGAAGGAAAAACTGATGAAGTTTTGAAACTTGGCAGAGATGTCATTAAGATTTACTATTAAACATACTAAGTCGCCAGCTCAAACTGTTGCGTTCGAGTCGCCATCTTGAAAAGATAGCGCCCTGATCTGATACAGTTTTTTGCTTATATCTCTCTAACCATAAGCGATATCGAAATTATGTTTATATTAAGAATAAAGCTTATAAAAACCTCTACAAAATATGTTATATGCATTTTTTTCGCATATATTATTATAATACTCCTTGGAATAGAATAGCAAAGAGTATATTGCATTTCATCAACACATTTCAAAAAAACCGCTGCCCAAGGAATCACTACTTCCACATCCAGATTCTCTATCCAAGTCACTCACAACGAAAAAATTTTGTATGTGGAAATAATTGTTTATGGAACTTTAATAATATAATATTTGAAATCCTCTACCCCAAAAACCCATAAAACGATACCCCACATCGGTAGTGGGGGTGAATAAAGTAAAAAAACTATTTTGAGATTTCTGGTTTGTGTACACACACTAAATCACATTTTTTTTTCATTCCCTTTAATAATGGGGTGGGGGTGGAATGGGGGTGGAATGGGGATGGCTAATGTCAAAAATTTTTTTGAGACCTTAGCTTCTCTTGTATATACTAAATGCCAATTTTATGGACTCTTACCTGCTTGATTTACCCATTTACACCAATTTACCCCCCAACCCTTCGACGGAACAAGATGAAAATATAATCTAGATCCAGATCTCGTTAAAGTACATATGTGTACCAAATTTCAAGTCAATATCTTAAACGGTTCCAGAGTAAACGCGCGCACAAAAAAGTTACAGACAGACCGACAGACAGAATTTTTTTCCCTCAAACTTAAAATCTCTACGTTTCATGACATTTTAAGCCTATTTGAACAATAAAAATTTTTAAAAAATTGTCGTTACTATACTTCCACTGGATGTGGAAGTAATTGTAAATATCGCTAGTAAAGAAAAAAAACGCTGCCCAAGGAATCACTACTTCCACATCCGTATTTTCTATCCAAGTCACACAACGAAAAAATTTTGTATCTGGAAATAATTGTTTATGGAACTTTAATAATATAATATTTGAAATCCTCTAACCCAAAAACCCATAAAACGATACCCCACATCGGTAGTGGGGTGCAGGGGGTGGGAGTGGGGGGTGGATAAAGTAAAAAAATATTTTGAGGTTTCTGGTTCTTGTACACACACTAAATCACATTGTTTTTTCATCACCTTTAATAATGGGGTGGGGGTGGTAATGGGGATGGCTAATGCCAAAATTTTTTTTGAGACCTTAGCTTCTCTTGTCTATACTAAATATTAATTTTATGAACTCTTACCTGCTTGATTTACCTATTTACTCCAAATTTACCCCAATTTACCCCCCAACCCTTCGACGGAACAAGATGAAAATATAATCTAGTTCTAGATCTCGTTAAAGTACATATGTGTACCAAATTTCAAGTCAATATCTCAAACGGTTCCAGAGTAAACGTGCGCACAAAAAAAGTTACAGACCGACAGACAGAAATTTTTTTTCGCTCAAACTTAAAATCTCGACGTTTCATGACATTCTAAAAAAAATTTTTTAAAAATTTTTTGTCGTCACTATACTTCCACTGGATGTGGAAGTAATATCATATCATTGTGCTGTCATAGAATTCGCAACAACTGTCAAAATGTCCGTTATGGGTCCGTCTTTCTGTCAGTCCATTCGCCTGTCCGTTTGCCTCTCCGTACGCCATGTCTCTTTTAAGCTAAATAACTTAAAAGAGTTAATTGAAATTTTGCCAATAAATTAGTGTTAGCTAGAGGAAGAACTCCAGCATTTTATAAAAAAATCGATCAGTAAATATAAAGGTTATAAAACATTTTATGAAAAAAATGCATGTGAAGAGTGTTGTAATTTTTGATAATATTTGTAGGTTTAAGTGCTATACTTGCAATTTTAATGATCTCCCGATGATACCATCTTGATTGTCGAAACGTTGGTCTGAATACTCTGCAGTATCTTTGTGTTTATAGAATCTTATCAAAGGTGTTATAACACTCTTCACATGCATTTTTTTCATAAAATGTTTCATAACTTTTGTATTTACTGATCGACTTTTTTCAAAAACGGGTTTTTCCTCTAGCTAACACTAATTTATTCTCCAAATTTCAATAAAACCGGACTTTTCTCTCTTAAGTTATTCAGCTTAAAAGAGACGGGACGGACGGAGAGACAGACGGACAGACGAACAGACTGACAGAAAGACAGATCCATGGCGGACATTTTGAAAGTTGTTGCGAATTCTATGACTAACACAGCGATATCATAATTTTTTTCTGTACAAGCGATATTTATAATTTTTGAAATGTGTCTATGAAATGCATGCTTTCCTATTTCCAAAGAGTATAATAACAGATACGAAAAAAATGCATATAACATTTTTTGTAGAGAATTTTATAAGCTTCATTTTTTATATAAACATAATTTCGATATCGCTAATGATTAGAGAGATATAAGCAAACAACTGAATCGGGGCGCCATCTCTCCAAGATGGCGGCTCAAGCGCAACTTAAACTGGGGACTTTTATTATGTTAAATAGTAAATCTTAATGATCATCTTTGCCAAGTTTCAAAACTTCATCAGTTTTTTCCGTCAAACGTCGAAATTTGTTCTAATTTGACTGGGGTAGTTGTGGGTTACGTGTTGGAGAGTTCAGTATGTAAAAGTGGCTACACTCAAAGAAAATGATAGGTAAATTCAACCAAAAAGAGCATATGAAATCGCCCCTATCTAGTTTCATAGTTAAATCAATCAGAAAAGAATAGTCATACAACTTTATTTGTTTCCGTAAACAAATAGTAGTTTAATAATCATATCTTCTTGTAACAAATTAAATAGTACAATGACATTTTTTTATGTTCACTAACCATTTTCAATTTGGTCTACAATTAAATAGTACAACGACTTTGTTTTTTGTTCACCAACTAATTTTTAGGTTGATCTATACTTTATTGTATGATGAAGTTTTTTTTGGTTAGCCAAAATCTCAGTATTGAGACATCAGACCACCCAAACCAAAGATTAGAGATCGTTTATAAGATCCATCCAAATATATCGATGATCCCGGAGAGAATTTGAACATTGCAATCATGATATTAAATTTCGATAAATTCATAAGAGTGTAAGATAATGCATAATTGATTATCAGGGCCGGGCCCAAGGGGGGGGGGTAGGGTGGCAGCCTCCCCCCCCCCCCCCAAAGTTCGGGCAGTTGGTTCCAAACGCGGTTGGTGTTCGCAAAATCTAACTAATCATCACATACAAATATATAATTTGAATTTTACACAAACTCCCACAAACGCGAAATTAACACAGTAATTATTATTAAGCGATTGGCAACCCTGTAAATATTTTATGTTATCAGTAGTGTGTTTTCCATTGAAGCTAAGGAAGCAAAGCTTCCCTTACACGACACGGAATCCCTATTTTTAATATTAATTTATTATACATAAATTCAGTTACTAAAAATACTAGAACTAGCAATGATTTTTAAATAGAATCTATATGTTTCTACTACTGATCTAAAACAAAAGGTTTATGACACAAAAATACAGGGCTCGGGCTCGTATGGAAAACCTGAAGAGCGTGGAAAATTCAGGAAATTTTAAAAATCCTATGAAAATCATGGAAATCTCAGTGAATTTTAAATATTTCGCAAAAATCATGGAATTTTGAGTCACAATATGAAAAACAATAAACTACTTACGAGTTCCTACTGTTATTCTATTCTTCGCAAATACGAAAACGAAGAGTATATTGTATTTGATCGGCACATTTCTAAAACCGTAAATATCGCCCGCAGACAAAAAATTTTCATATCATTGTGTTAGTGAACGAATTCTGAACGACTTTCAAAATGTTCGTCCGTCCGTCCGTCACGTTTCTTGTAAGCACGATAACTCGAGAAAGAAAAACTCTATTAGTTTTGAACAAAATCAATCAGTGAAAAAAATGTTAATGATTAAAATTTGAATTTTTTAAATTTTTTAGTTTTATGTTTTTGTAATTGAATAGGAATCTGGTGAAATGATTAATATTTAAATATTTACACATTTTACAAATATACATTTCATAATGTACTTAATATACAACCATGGAAATATGATTTTAGCTCGTCTCTTATAATGTAAAAATTTACGTTTTTTTACGTATTAAGTGGTGGTGTAGTTCTTACGCTTTTGACTCGGAATCCAAGGGTCCCGGGTTCGAAATTCAAATGGGGTATGGTATAGTTTTTTATTTTTACTTTATTTTCCATTGAGTCTTTTACCAACTAAGTTAGTACTATAAAATTAAAAATGTCTAAAACTAACATTATTTACAAACAACTGCGAAGAGTATCCTATAGAATGTGTAACAATTATATAAAAAGTTCAGTGAACAGGCGAAGTACGTTTTTAGCTTTTTTTAAATTATTTTTAAATTGCAACCTTCTGACGATTGTATGAAATCGAATATGTTATAAAATCGAAAGTTAAAATAAAAATCACCTTTAACATATTAATAATTATTATTATTTGTCTTTGAAAAACATTTTTTTGTCATGGAAAGCCTGGAAAATTCAGGGATTTTTTTCAGCTATGTGAAGTCTGAACCCTGAAATAGCATATTTTATATTCGTTTTTTATTATAACTTTTGGATTCTTCGGCGGAAAAAAATACATCAAATGGTAATTTTGGTTTTTGTTATAAGCGTTTCTATCGCCGGAAAAATGTCCTTGTTCCGTCTTTGGTTAGGGCACCCTGTACATTGTACATAGTGAATTTGAATTCGATTTAAATTTCTTAGTTTTAGTAGCTTTTCCCATAAAAAGTTTTTATTTTATTGAAATTATGCAATGTAAAGGTATATGAGTTGGCTTTTTTTTCATCTTCCCCCCCCCCCCAAAGTAGTAGGCTTCGGTACGGCCCTGTTGATTATTGTCAGTGATTTGTATGTGGCGTCATATGGGAATAATTTCTGTAATAGACTACGTGGTAAGCAAGCAAATTTTATAGTAATTCTTTTAGAACTTCTAGAAGACGACAATAATATACCCTACCGATGATCCGGATGACAGGATACCTCTTGGTATCTTGTGTACCGGCAGTCACTCCCGCCACAAACCCAAAACACCCGACAGACCGATGACTACCCCCCGGGGGGCAAACAAGCTGGCGAAGAAAAGAAGACGAAGACAGAAGAACGCCAGAAGAGGCCTTAGCCAGCAAGGTCCAACGAGCCAGGACCCAGGGAGGTGGGCCGAAATCGTCTGCACCGCTCACATTTGTGAGTGGGGCCGACGTAAAGTAAGCTCGCCCGCCCTGCACGAGGCTGGTCCCCGGTCTACAGCGATGTATTGGGGTAAAGGGCAATAGTCCTGCCCGGCCCCAGTCATCCGAGACCGACATCTTTAGCCAAGAATATTGGCGACAATAATATTGGTTTTTCTACCAAGTACAATAATACAGCGAACTAATACTGGGTTAGAATTACAATTCGATAATAGTTAAAAATAAAATATACTATTATCTAGTTTAATTTGACAGAATTCAACAAAATAATAATCAGACGAACAAAATAATAGTCTTATTCATCCATTTTTTAAGTTAATGTTTGTTTTGTTGTACGACAACTTTTTATTAATTAAAATAACAATCACCTCTTGTTTAAAAATACCATCAATATAGTTTGGTTTAACAAAATTAACGATATTGTTAGTTAACCATTTTTTTTTGTTGAATTTACCCATACTATTTCTTTGAGTGTAGTAGATTGCCCGAAGCGAGTTATTCTTCTAGATCTTTTTGACGCATTAGTAACCAACATTTTTTACTAGTGTGTGCACACTTTTATTAGGTTTAAGTTTTAATTTGCTTTTAATCCCTTTTGGAAGTTTTATCATTCTTTTTAATTTGTGCTTGGGGCGAGAGTATTTTTATTTACACATTTTGTAAAGTTGATAATAATATGATCCCTCTTCGCCTATTCCAATTGACGAAAGTATTTGAGGAAATATTCAATCAATCTTTGGATATACTCTATCAAACTAGGTTTTAAAAGTTATTTTCTTCCAACTGCATCTCTTGCATAAACCAACTGAAATGCATGATTAAACCGGGATGAAAAATTATGTTTATATGTGTCTAATAGTAAATATAATCACGTAAAACCGGTATCACCGGCTCGGTGGCGCAGAGCTTGAGGTGTTAGGCTTGCGACCACGGGGTCCCGGGTTCGAATCCTGGCTAGAGTATGGATGTGTAGTGGCGTTTTTCTCGTGTTGCCGAGATGGTAGCAGTGGGCTAGACTGCGGTTGTGTGAGAGACAACACGGTCTAGTCGCTCTCCTCTCCTGAGTTCGAGTCTCAGCTGCGGCAGATGGCAATGTCGCAGGGAATGGGTGTTGTGATGCTGTCTATGTGTGTCCGTCCGTCTTGGTTGAGTGGTATAATAGTTTGGAAAACAATTTAAGAACCCACTGATTCACAAAACAAAATTGTTAACGACGCACAGTGGGTCATTTTAAGAGATTTCTGGCCAAAACTTAAATGAACCAAATTTCACCAACTTCCGAAAAATGAGTAACAAACATGCTTTTTGGTAAGGATGGACGTTATTCTTGGGGAAACAAAAGGCCTTGATCCCTATACCTGCCGCATTTGCATTCTACAGCTCGAGAAGGAAACACGTGTTCAAGTTTAAAATTGTGCAGTAAAAATTTAGCGTTTACACGACTGTGAATTTTTGGTTTTTTTTTCTTCAATTGAACGAATCGGCCATGTCTGGCATAGAACAAGGCAAGAACTTTATTGTAGGCAGTTAGTTGACTTTATTTGTTATTTGGTGTCCGAATTATAGCCTTTTAGCGAGTGAGCGGTTTCAGCCGTAAATTTTGATTAAAATGAAACTTTTCATTATGGTTACACTTCACTTTCGCAAGCTTTACCTTTATATTTTTTTCATGATATTGAATATAGTGTTCTCTATATATTCTGTGAATTGCAGCTGCCCCTAGCTGCCGTTTTTTGAGTTAAGGCATTTTGAATACGTTAATGCAGGTTAAAAATACCCAATTTTAGGAGTAAAATAATGAGTGATATTGTATGACTGATTTATTTCAAGTCATGAAATCGTTCAATGGAATTTTTTACCATTTTTTCTCGAATTTGGAGGCAATATTCTAGTCGAATTTCCACAATTTTATCCAATTATTTCAATTTCCACCCCCTGAAAACCAGCCTTATATATCGGTGGAATTTTTTAACCATTCTTCCTAAAATTTGGGGACAATATTCTATTCGAATCCAAATTTTCACAATCTTATTCAATTATTTTAATTTCCACCCCTAAAATCCACCCCTGTTTATCGATGGGATTTTTTTTCATTATTTTTCCTCTCAACGCCAGTCGATTTTGGGGCGTTTCCAGGAGTTTCAGAGTTTTGGCCAAAAAACGTTAAACCTGACCCACTGTGCGACGGTCACGTTGAATCTAAAACGGGTCCTAATTCCTTACTGTAAATGATAAGACAAAGTTTAAAAAATAAAAAATCTCGATAAAAAAATAGACTTTCAATTAATCAAAGCTGGTTCGACTCTATGACAATCGCTATTTTTCTAAAACCGTAAATGTCGTAGAGTAATGAACGAATCTTAAACGACTTTCCAAAAGTACGATATCTTAAGAAAAAAAAGTGCGTGTACATTGAAAGTTAGTATGAGCTAGATAGATGAAGAATCCTATTGTTTCTGAACACAATAGATCAGTAAATAAAAAAGTTACTAAATATTTAAATTTTAAAAAATTGTCTTCTTAATTGTCATGTTTTGTAATTGAATAAGAAAAACATTAATAGAGCTAATGTATTGTCATTATTCAATAAGATCTAATCAACAAAATGAGAATTAAGAAATTCTACCTGAGATGCACGATATTTAAATTTAGTTCAAGACAACTTACAATAAAATGAAATGCGGGGGTGTAACCGCCTATATTATGTGGAACACCCACCGTGACATACCATCAAATTTGTTGTAATGTTGTCAACATTTTGAGAGTTTGTTCCTGCAAATAATGCTGTCCTCAACCTACTCAATACTCGTAAAATCCAGCATCAAGTTCCAAAACAGTTAAGTCTCGGACAGTAGCGACTCGTGGGGTTTTATTTAAGGCGGCGTATTTTGGTTTGGTAAAAATGGTTGAAACAAATAGTATACTGTGCAACAATCCCAGGGAACACCTAAATTCGCCCCTTTCAAAAATCCCATTACTCTCATGAATGTAAATAGTCCCAATCAATGAATGGTTTCTAGAGGGAAATGCTGAGATCACAATTTTTGACTAGAGGGCTGCGTTTGGACTATTTAGGAGGTAAACAAACCAAAAGTCCCCGAACGTAGGAGGTGGGGGGGATGCAGGGGGGCACGAAGAAGGTCCCGGTTTTTGGTTTTTCGCTCATATCTCGAAAATGGTTAGCCCTAATTAAAAAGTGGATATATGCAAAATTAAAGCTGACTAAATTTTCTACAATAATGTTTCGATTTTTTTTTTGTATCTGCTATGGTTCAGTAATTAATTGTATATCTTTTGACTGTATTCACTATAAATTGAAAATAAATTTTAATAATCATCGTAGAAAAAAATTTCTTGTACAGATATCCGTTTCACAACAGACTGAACTGAAATAATCGATTAAAAAATGTCTTTGCGTCTTTAAGTGTGTGCGTGCGTGTATATCTATGTGTGCGTGTATACCGCTTCTTGTAAACACGATAACTTCTGTTAGACTTAAAATATTTGATTACAATTTGGAACAAATGTAAAACAGCATATTACAATAATTACTATTGAAATTGGGCCATATCTGTAATACATGGTGATAACCACAGGCCTACAATTCTCACTTCATAATAATGTTATTGAAAATACCATGTTCCATATTTGATATATCATCTAATTTAAATAAAGTTGGTTTGCCTAACATACACCCGGTGTATTGCGGTTTAGAAATCTTATACATCTTCTTATTTTTGTATGCTTAGTAATATTTTGCACTGAAATTAAAATAAAACGTATTTTATGTATGAGAGAGTTTGTAGGCTTCTGGTTATCACTATGTATTACAGATATGGCCCAATTTCAATAGGGATTATGGTAATATGCTGTTTTACATATGTTCCAAATTGAAATCAAATATTTTAAGTCTAACAGAAGTTATAGTTTTTACAAGAAACGGTATACACGCACACATAGATACATACGCGCACACACACTTACAGACGCAAAGACATTTTTTATTCGATATTTCAGTTCAGTCTGCTATGAAACGGATATCTGCATATAGCCACTTTTTGATTAGGGCTAACCGTTCTCGAGATATGAGCGAAAAACCAAAAACCGGGACCTTCTTCGTGCCCCCTGCACCCCCCCCACTTCCTACGTTCGGGGACTTTTGGTATGTTTACCTCCTAAATAATCCAAACACAGCCCTCAAGTCAAAAATTGTGATCTCGGCATTTCCCTCTAGACCCCCTTATTGAACGTTCATTGACTGGGCTAAAATGAGTGACCCAAATTTCAAATTAAAATATTTTTCTACACGGCTAAAAAATGCTCTCGAATCGAAAGAACAACAAACCTTGCATCAAAATACGCACTTTATGATAGTAAAAAAAAGCATTTTAAAATTAAGTAAAAACCACACAATTTGAGAATAAAACTTTTTTACTACGATTACAATCGGAGATATTCTACTTTCTCTGTTTTTGTCAGCAAACATCAGTGGCAACTAAAATTATTTCAATATGCATGTAGATAGATTTCGTTATAAAATATGTACTTGCAGCAAACTAGTACAGGTTCTATAACGTCGCAGGAACGCAAGAAAAAAATTGCGACGTCGCGTCGCCTCGCCTATCCCCACTCTTTAAGAATGTACTTACAAATACAACAATGATTATATGATACCAACAAGTTACTAGAAAAATATCGGTTGGTAGATGAGAACTACCGAATTAATACCCTTAAGGATACTAAAAACATCAAGCCGCTACCAAGAAGCTTTCTCCAAGCAATGCCTTGTGAGAGCAAGACTGTCTGCAAGACCAAAGTATGTTCTTGCAAAAAGTGGTACTGCAATGAAACAGTCTATGTGCAAATACTGCAGTGAATTAAAATGTTTCAACTGCGAAGACAGTGGACTTTAAAGGTGAGGAACAAAATTTGAACGACAACCTTTCAAATGCACAATCTGAATTATTCTCGGAATTACTTCTAATGCAAGCATTTATCAAATCTAATCCTGAAGACTTTACGAGTGATACGTTATCTGTTACATTAGAAAATCATTATTCCGATGATAATGACTACCAGACGGGTAATGACAAATTGATGTTTTCGTTTCAAAATGAAGACTGATGACCAGTCAGATGATTCAGGGATACTTTCCAAGCGAATGCGATTAATTCCGTATTTTTCACGTACTTTTAAAATGCTTTCTTAGATTTTAGTAAGTAATTAGTTATTTGTGATTGATTGATTGATTTACCAGCGTGCGGTAGGCATTGCTGCCACTCTCAAGTTATACAGCTGGGCCTGCTACGTCCACGCTGGGTTGGACTAAGGTCATGCTTGTTGCCAGCAGCGAGAGCCACATGGCGCATGGTAAAGGAATGTGGGATGGGAGGTGTAGGTATTTGTGAGATGCGTTACCGCATTATGTCGTGAGGGAGCGTTTAAGCCCCCTTTTTTTGTATTTTTGGTTCTGGGCTTCTGCCTATTCTGGGTCTTCTTGTGAGATATGTTGCCGCGTTGTGTCGCTGCTATCTGTGCTCCTATTTTTGTACTTCTGTTTCTACAGGTCTTCTTCTTCTTCTGAGACTTCCGTTTCCTCCGTTTCTAATTCTGGTAGAGTATATATCGCTCCGATTTCTTTGTGAAATTCATTCTTTCCCCTCGCTTTTCTTTCCCAGTATGTTTGGTCCTTTCCCAGTTTGTTCATGATCCTCTCGATTGTTGTTTTCCACGTGTAACATGGTCTCCCAATTTTAAGTTTGCTGCTATTCAGTGTTAGTGCTTTCTTCAGTAGGTGTGTTGGTTCCCTTCTTTGGACGTGTCCCCAGTACTTCATTGCGTACATTTCTATCCTTTTTATGATTGTCTTCCCTTCTAGTAGTGTTGATGTTTTATGTCGTTTTTGCCCTGTTGTTTTTCTGAGTAATTGGATGATGTCTCTTTCAGCTCTTCTCAAACTTCTTCTGTTGGCTTTTGTTGTTGCCGCGTTTTTAACTCCATATGTCATTGTTGGCAGTATGATGGCTATGTATAGCCGTTTGGCCAGGCCCCATGATAGTTTGTTTTTCTCAATGAACGGTATAATTGCTCTTGTGACTCTGTATGCTGTTTTTATTCTCTCCTTTACTGTTTCTCTCCTTTTCAGTTGGTTCGTCAGATATGTTCCTAGGTATTTCAGTTTGTTCGTTGTTCTTCGGGAGTAGTCACCTATTTTGTGTTCTTCTCCACTGATCCGACTTTCTTTTGTTGATGGGTCTCGCTCCATTATTAGACATTTTTTGAAATTTATTTTCAGCCCAGATGTGTCCAAATGCGGTTTCATATTTTCTAGGAAGTTGAGAATTTGTTGCTCTTCTTCTGCGACGATTAGGAGGTCATCAGCGTAAGCTAATACGATTGGGGTTCTCAGTGTTTCCGTGTCTTCGTTAAAATTTGGTGTTTCCCTTATTGTGTTTTGTATCGCTTGGTCTAGGACCGTGGTGAATAGTCGGGGGGATAGGGAGCATCCTTGTTTGACTCCTCTGTTCTTTTGTCTGGTTTCCGTCATTTGTCCGAACCATTGTTTCATGAAGGCAGGCCTTTATTATCTTGTTTATTAGATAGTGCGGCACTCCTTTGTTATACAGGGTGTTGATTATGGCTTCGTGACTGATGGTATCGAATGCCTTTTGGAGATCTATAGCGGCTATGTGCAGTTTTGTCCCTTCTCTCCATTTTTCTTCCAGTATTCTTCTGGCGGTGTACATGTGGTCGTCCGTTGATCTGCCTTTGATTAATGCTGTCTGGTAGTCTGGCGGTCTTCCAATGTACTTCTCTAGTTGCTCGAGCAGGAATTGTGCGTAGTATTTGTATCCTATGCTGCAGAGTGTTATTCTTCTGTAGTCTTCTATGGTCTGTGGCGAGTTGGTTTTTTGAGGGGTATTTGTATAGTCTTGGTCAATTCCGTAGGCAGAGGTGTGTTTTCTGTCCATACCCTGGTGATGATTTCTAGGGTTTGCTCCTTTAGCTTTTCCGTGCCGTAGTGTATTAACTCGTTGTTTATTTTATCTACTCCAGGTGCGGTGTTTCTTCTAGCTCTGGCTATTATTCCTAGCAGTTGGTCTTTTGATGGTGGCTTGTCCAAGGGCCAGTGGTCTGTTTCTCTTATTAGTTTTGTTCGTTCTTTAGTTGCTTAGCTTCTTCCTTCAGCTTCTTGGTCCAATGTTGTATTGGTATGTATCTTCTCTTGTGGGTACTGTTGTTTCTTCTATATTTTTTCAGATATCTGAAGGTTTGGTTTAGTCGTTGTCCTGTTGGAAGTGCTTCTATGTTTTCGAAGAATGATTTGCATTTTTCCTCGTCGTGGTTTCTCTCCGCTTCCCTTTTTTCCCTCAGTGCTTCTTTTAGTTTTTCGTTTATATTCCCCGTCGGCTGCTGTTCGCCTGTGGCCTTCATCTTTTTTAGCTGTTCGTACTTGTTATTTTTTTCCTTTCTTGTCGGGCTCATAGGTGATCTGTCCCTTTTTAACGTTTTTCTTGCTGCAATTTTTATTTTTGCGCCCATTGATGTTCAGTCTAATTCTTCTCCTGTCAGTTGGTTTTCTATTTCTTCACCGTACTTCTTCCGAAAGTCTACGTGCTGTAGTAGAGAAATATTCCAAGTACTGTGTAGTGTCTTGTTGTTTCCTTGACTTGTTTTTCCTTCTGTTATTTCCAGTTTTCCGTATAGAATTTTGTGGTCTGTATTGATTTCTGCTGCCCTTTTTGCTTTAACGTTCTTGATCCTTTCTCTTATCTCTCTGCGTACCAGGATATGATCTACTTGTGAGGTTGATCTTCCATTGGTCCAGGTGTCAATGCAGGTTTGGCTTTTGGCCCATGTGTTTCTTATTGTTAGGTCAAACATGTGTGCTAGATTTTTCAGCGCATTTCCGTTTTCATTTGACCATGTGTGGAGTAATGTTTTTCCTATGATGCTTTTATCCTCCTCCGTCTGATCGTCTTTTCCTATATGCGCGTTGAAGTCTCCTAGTATTATGATGGGCATTTTTCTTTTTTCGTTTCTTCTGGTTTCTTGAGTTAGCTGCCTGAATACCCTTCCTGCTCTCTTGTCTGAGGGTACGTGGACTCCTATCATGCAGATGTTCTCCTTTTCATTTTGTATGATTGCCGTGACTATGTTTTCGTTTATATTTTCCGTCCTTATTTCGATGGGCCTCTCCCGTCTGGTTACCCATGCAACTCCTCTGCTGGTCTTTTCTTGCCCCCCCCCCCCCCCGCTTAGTTGCCATTTGTAATTTTGTGTGATTGTTGTTCCGTCTATCATGTGTGTTTCTTGTATACATGCAACGTCGATGTTTTCTGCTTGCAAGGCCTCGTCGATTTTTTCCCTTTTAGCTCTTTGTATGCATCGTCTGACGTTCCATGTTGCCAGAGTTATCCAATCATCTGGTGCTTCCTGACTGTGTCCCTCTTCCGTTCTTTGCGATATTTGGAACCTATTGATATTCGTCGTTTCCTCCCATTCTGGGCGGGAGGTTATAGCTATGCTTGGGGGGTTTGTTTTTTCTAATCGTTCTAGTTCGTTTCTTTTCTGCGCAGTGATTACGCTGTCGTAGTGATTTCTGTTGTTTCCCTGCTTCCTGTACACGATCTCAATTGGCATGTTGTCGTCTTCTTGTTGGTTGTTGGGGTGAAAAGTTATGATTTCGCCCTCCTCTTGGTGTATTATTATTGTCCTCCTCTTCAAGTTTGCTGTTGCTGCTATCGTCTCCTGCCCACCCCAGAAACCTATTTTTTCTTTGTTGGTGCTGTGTTGATTGTAACGGGGTTCCAGTTCGTTGATGGATGCTAGCATGAACGGGGTGAAGTAATCTATGTTGTTTTGTATATAGTCCGCTACTTGTTTCCGTAAATTTTTTATGGCGTTGGTGTGTGCCGGGGTTGTTATGTTTTCTCCTTCTAACTGATGGCTTATTGCTCCATATAGACAGTTTCCGTCGCCGTCGATTTTTTGTACCAGTAATTGGTGTGTCTTCGTTCTTACGTTCTGTAGTGGATACATTGTTTTTGTGTTTTCTGGAGAGTTGTTATTTCTTGCTTACTTTTGCTTATTCTTGACCTAAATTTTTTAATAAAATAAAATTCCTTAGCCTTACCAGAGCCGTACCAGACGTGGAGTGTAAACAGTCAGTATGTTTTTAAAGCATGCATGAGAATTTTCTAGATATTAATGGCTCTGAAACCAGGATTGGCAACAATTTTATCCAAAATTTTTGTTATTTTTGAATTAATTTAATTAGGCGCGATGTACTGTTACTCTGATGGTACGCCCCTGGGGTTTAGTCATATATGTATAGCTGAAAGAGAAATTGTTTATTGACTTTAAAAAAAAATACAGAATTCGCCACCAGGCAAAGCAAACTTCTGGCACATCGGAAATGAACGTAGTCTGAAAACCACTCAACCGCACGCCCCTCATCTACATGTTAACAGCACTCGCTATCATCGACCAAGCCATTTTTACATATTTTTCTTTTTTGACGTCCTTGAAAACCATAAATTGACTGTCACCCCCACATGAAATTAGACCTTACCCTAGGTGTCTTGGAAAACTTAGTTTTCATGCTAAGTTCACTTAAATATCGACAGAGTCTTATAAAAATAGCCAAAATGGGGTCCAACATTTTCCTCCACCATTACCACCCCCGTAATCGTGGAACCACCGGACCTCTTTTATGCGACACAGAAGGTCCAACCTACACAACGATACCAAAAGCACTTCGATAGGATGATAGGATCACCCTTGCGTCCAGCGGTCGCGACCGAATATTTGTTACACTTTAAAAGTTTATACCTCCTTTACACAGGACTCATATTCATATAGCATCAGAGGCGTAGCGAAGGGAGGTTATGGGGGGGGGTAACGTACCCCCCCCCCACTTTGTCAGACCTGGCAAAAGTTGGGTAAAAGCTGGAAATTCGAGACGTAAGTAGGCAATTTTTATTGAAAATGTTTTTTTTAGATCCCCCCCCCCGCTTATCAATTTTTATTTCGGCGGAACTTGGCAACAGTTGGGTAAAAGTTGGAAATTTGGGACGTAAGTTGGCAATTTTTATTGATTTTTTTTTAGAATTTCTCCCCCCGCTCATCAATTTTTTCTGGAGGAATTATTTACAGAAGCCTTATGAAGTTGGCAAATTTGAAAAAATAACCCCCAAAAAAGTCGTCTAGCTACGCCCCTGTATAGCATATACCTGCGGTTCCCCTATTAGATTCTACATATTTTCCTAGCGTTACATTACCGACTCCTTATACATTTGCAATGTTAAAAAATTTTTACCGCAAAATATCGGAAAAACAATGAAAAACCTAAAAAAAAAATACTTTTTTAAAAACGATAAAAATTTCTCATCTTATACCATCTTAAAGTACAGTATTTTGACGCAAGCTTCGTTACTTTGCGATGAGTCGTCCAAAAATAATCGATCAGTCATATTTTCGATTAAAGAAAAAAAACAACGAAAAACCTAAAAAAACAGAGATGGATCGAGGAAAGTTGGAAACAAAACTTCCTGGAAACTTTCGGAGTTGTCAAAATGGAAAGTTTCCGGGAAGTTTTCCTTCAACTTTCCATTGAGTATATTGATAGGCTATTTTATGGTGAAATCTGATTCGTGATGATGCACGCTTCATTGTGATACCAAATAAATACATACAATTATATTATTTACATTACTTCTACAGACTTTTGTCAAATGTGGAAAGTTTCCTCGACCCATCTCTGAAAAGAAACACGTTTTTAAAAACGATATTTCTCATTTTATACCATCTTAAATATGACACAAGCTTCGTTACTTTACGATGAGTTGTCCAAAAATAATCGATCAGTCACATTTTCGATTCAAGAGCATTTTTGTCAGTCGTTTAAAAAATATTTTATTTTTGGCATAGATATGTACTCAGTTACATTCAAAAGAAGTATCTTCTAGGGTTTACAAAAATTGCATTAATGATCGATCTAGTATTCCCAAAATTTCAACCCCCCTTATTCACCCTGTCAGGGTCGAATTTCAAAAAATTCCTTTTGGGTGATTGCCTACGTCATTCTATGCGAAATTTGAAGTTTCTAGGCTCAGTGGTTTGAGCTGTGCGTTAATGATCGATCTAGTAGGCAGCATTTTGAAGTTCTTTTTTTTTCAGTAGCACCAAAGGAAGCCCCGTCATAGCCTTGTATACGCCATTAAAATTTGGATGGCATATCTTAATAATGAAAATATTGGCTGGACTCTAAACGGTAAATATTATATGTAATACATTTCTATATATGCATAGGTAATAATTTATGACGTCGCTAAATTTTATAGCCCGGTCGAGTTCAACGACATGATGTAATACTTTATTTGTTCTCGGCCCGTTTCTGTGATTTATTCTACACATCTCGCACCGACCGACCTCCTGTCTAGCATTCTATTCTATTATCATTATCTGAACCTGGTCAAAAAAACCATTAGCACGGTGCCCTCTTGTCTGGTGTAAACATGAAGTACTCGAGTTCGGCACATTTTTAAACTAAGACGCAAGCGATATTGAATGTTCCCTTTATGGAATAGTAGTATCCAAAACATTTGGGCAGTTTTGATAAAGATTAAGTCATTGATACTATAGAACAAGAGCTAATTTGGAATTAAAGGCAGATGATTAAAAATATTTACCCATAATGAGAGAGATGTCATAAAAGAGTGGTAATGACAACTAATATTTTCATAAATTTCGACATAATACAAGGCAATAGAAGTTATCCAGCTTAGGACCAGTAAAAAAATTAAATTTGTTTCAATGTTTGAGGACTATACAGTCCGATAAACTCTAAGGTGGCGTATGTATGAGTTGGAAACACGACGTACGATTTGATATGCGATGCGCATAAAACTATCGCATATCAAATCTAGTGACGAACTGGTTGCGTATGTCTTATTCTGTTAGTTTATATGATGAAGCGACCTTTGGACGCGCCAGCTTTGAGTTTACTCGACTATAATCGAGACTATAATATACAGGGTGATTCTCGAAGAATGTGCCATACCCTGATGGCAGATAGAGCACTTCAAGGCCTGGATCACCTATGAAAAAAATGTTTTGGCCATTGGTTAAGAAGATACAGGGTATTTTATGCATTTGGTCTGAAAATTCAAAGAGCTACATCCCTGCAACGGTTGGATGCAATCAAATGAAATTTACCAGCAACATTCCTCAGCTGGAACTTGTCAGAATGGCCTACTTGGTTTTAAAAAAATCAGGATCGGACTCGTTTTTGACGGCACACCTAAACCGTTTCGGCAAAAAAAAATCAAAAAACAATTTAGCACATCACGACTAACACTTTGAATGGTTTCATAGAGTCTATTCAAATGCTTCAGATTTATATCCCTTCTAAGACTTCACATAATACATAGCAAAAAACCTTGCTACCTAGTCAATAAGAAGAAGAAAAAAACCTTAATAATAAATTATAAGCTAAATGATTGTTTTGATTAAGATTTAGGGTTTTCCTTCAATTTTTTTCGTAGTAAATTCTAGAAAAATTTTATAGTTTTTGTCTAGAGTCACATAAGTTAAAGTTTTAGTAAATATTGGCATCTTTGCCTAGCTTAACTATTCTGGCTCTTCATTTTTTTATTATCAACTAGTCTCTCATAATTGCCTATTTTTTATGTGAATACCTGGACCACTCACCATCCGGAGAAAGTACAAGATAGGAACCCGTCATTGTCAACGTCAAAGTTACGTAAGCCAACCTATCTCTGTAGCTAACATCTGCAGTATTTTGGTCAGACGAAATTAATGTAAACCAGTTGATATTTTCACTATATAACGTTTCTGACTTACGCGATTTCAGAGATACGGGTACCCTTTAGTCCATCTACCACCCCCATTTTCATCCCTTCAAAAAGTGAAAATCGAAATTTCGTTTTACTCGTATCTAATAGATTCCAATATGGAGTATTTCTGCCAAATTTCACGCTTCTAGGTCTAACCGTTTCCGAAAATCTTAAGAACGTCCCCCTCCTCGTTCACTCTTTCGGGGGTCTCTTTTTGAAAACCGTCGAGTACGTGTCTTATTTCCTCAGATGAGTCCATCGCACGAATAATCACGCTTCTGACTTACGCTATTTCAAAAATACGGGTGCGCTTTAAACCATCTACCACCCCCATTTTCATCCCTTCAAAAAGTGAAAATCGAAATTTCGTCTTACACGTATCTAATAGATTTCATCAAAAAATATTTTTGCCAAATTTCATCAAAAAATATTTTTGCCAAATTTCACGTCTAACCGTTTCCGAAAAAGCCTAAAATTTCACCCTCACCCTTTTTCACCCTCTCAGGGGTCGAATTTCGAAAAATTCCTTTTGGGTGATTGCCTACGTCATTCTAGGAACCTCTATGCAAATTTAACACCTTTGAATGGCTTTTTCAAGAAAATTAACTCGTACTTTATTATTTTTCATTCTTCTGTAGAATTTTTTTATAAATTACGAAAAAAATATTTTTGCGATTACAGCGCCATCTGTCACGAATCGAAAAAAACGTTTCAGACAAACTTAACGTAGTTTTTGCCGTACAATCCGATTCTGCAATAAAAAATAGAGGTACCCATTTAAGATTTTGAAGGTGCGCCTCGCCCCACTCCAAGGAGTGGGGGTGGGGGATCGCGTTTGGTATCATTAGATAGTACTTTCAAAATTATTAAGGACGTGTTTTTTATTTTTTGGATTCAATGTGTATTTCTCGAGATATTTGACCGTTTCCAGACTTTTTGGACACCCGGTATATAGAAGATTATTTTGAAAAACAATTAAGAGATGTAAACTTCATATTTTGACCTCACGCACAGAACTTCTTGGTAGGTATCTGTAACTAAATTGTCTATTCCTGTACGCTTTTGTGAACTTTTTACCAAAAATAAAACTCATTTTATTATTTCTATTTATTGAATTTCATCCGCTCTTGCTTGTATGAATTTTTTTTTGGAAAACCTCATTTCTTAACCTATAATGATTGGACTATATTAATATGTAGCTCATTCAGGCAAAAGTATTTTCAGTTAGATGCTCGGTTAGATGATGAAATACTGATGTTGAGTAATAAAATACTTTAAATATGGTGTAATGCAAACTTAAACCTAATTAGAAGTCAACAAATGAAAAAAATCTAATTACATCCTCATCAAAAATTAAAAAACAACGAGATAACCTCAATTAAACGTATAGTAGTTATTAAATTCGTAGGGTCAACTGGGGCTAATATGATACAAAAATCAAAACTTTTGAAATAAATTTTTTTTTATCCTAGACGTTTTTAAAAAAATACTGTCAGGGTTAGACCAATAAAAAAAAATGAAATTTCTGTACCTAAATAGCTCGTCGTTTGTAGATAGAATTTGGATCAGCGGAACTAGTATGATACATAGGTGTCAGCTGTAAAAATTTGGTTTTTGTGGCTATAATAGTTTTTGAGATATTGGCGACTTTATATTAGCGTGTTTTTTCAGTCTAGTGAATAATTTTTTTATGATAAAATTCCGAAAAAATTTGTGAAAAATAAGTTATTAAATCAATCAAAAAATTACTTTAGAACGTAAAAAATAACACACACCTACAAATTTTAACTTTTATTTTGTATCGTTAACCAAAACCACTTATTTGCATTGTTTTGGTCCCAGCTACGTCTAACATAGTCATAAAAAAAATTGTTGGCTCTAAAAATTTTAATAACTGACCTGACTCACATATGGTATAATTTTAATAAAAAAAGCAATTAATTACATCATGCCAAAAAATATTTGCCATTTTGATAATATATTTCAAATACATGTTATATACTATATATTTAATTAGAATATAAGCCCTTTAATTAGAAAATTAATTATTCTTCTTGCGCTTTTTAGCCTGTCTCTTATAAGTTACTTCTGGAGCATCTCTTATACATGTCCAACAGTAGTCTGCCAACGTCGCAGAAGTCCATTTGCCCTGATATCTTTTTTCCATATTTTGAATATCCTGGTGGAATTTCTCTCCTTTCTCATCACTTACTGCACCACAGTTTTCTGGGAAGTAATCTAGGTGTGAATGTAGAAAGTGGACTTTTAATGACATATTGCATCCTAATTTCTGGTAGCAAGAAAGAAGATTCCCAACAAGATCTCTATAGTTTTCTGCTCTTTTGTTACCGAGAAAGTGTGTTGCTACCATTTTAAAGGAATTTCAAGCACCTTTTTCATTACATTCTAGAATGTTGTCAAATTCAGCATCTTTGAAAAGGTTCTTGATTTGAGGACCAACAAAAATTCCTTCTTTTCACATTACTAAGTCTGGGAAATTTTTGTTTTAAATAACTGAAAGCACGTCCTTCTTTGTCCATAGCTTTTACCAAGTTTTTCATAAGCCCCAGTTTTATGTGGAGTGGTGGCAGTATTACCTTTTGTGAATCAACTAATGGAATGTTAGCAACAT